>JALIRH010000023.1:0-1439233 GCA_023055505.1 Callipepla californica brunnescens | reverse complement strand
GAAAATGCAACCGCTCCATATTTGTAGTTCATTAAACAGCTTATTACAAAATATGCTCTTTACTCATGGCCACAGACATTACTCAAAATACATTCACTTCCTGCTAGTTCTATTAGAAAACTGAGAAAACCTCAGTACTCCCACTGTCCCAGCTGGAATTGGTGTACTGAGCAGAACAGTGGAAATACGACACTGCTAAAATCTTCGCTAATTCCATCTCATGTTTTATTTTATCATGATTGCTTTTCACACATATTAATCCAAAGATTAAGTCTTGCTCGCATAAGCATTCATATAAAACAGATGTTTGCTGTGTGGATAAGAATACTTCAAGAAAGCAATAAAAGAGCCAAAATATTGTCTTATATTGTTCTCAGCCACAGTTACCCTAACAATGGGACCTAATATAACAGAGTCTCTGCTTATTTGACAGTTACTACACCTCAGAAATGAGGAAAAATCACAGCATTCCAACTTAAATCCCTTTTGATTCTAGATTCATATTTCTAACTTTCATCTACATTACATTATTTGCCTTCACTTCTAATTTTACCTCCAAATCAAAGCTGTTTTCACATAGCAGCTTTCTAAAGCTTGCTGGTTCCTTTTTCAATATTTGAAGATCGAGATCATTGCATATAAACATCAATACTTAGCAGTCATTGTAAGATGCAACATTTCTTCTTGGTTAAGTGTCGTATTTGACCACAAAATACTGTCAAGGTTTTGAGTTTTTTTATAAGTATTCCACATTGTAACATCATGCAGTTGTACTAAGAGTTAAAGAGTTAATTATGCAATTCCATGGCTTGACGATATACTTTCATGAGTTCAGGACTCCTGGTCTCAGAAGTGAAGAATAAACCATAGCTCCAACAAGACTTCATTCTTTTGTTCCTATTTTCTTTCTGGAAGGAAAGATGAAAGGGACTGGGAGCCACAAACCTTGACTCACTTTGCTCCCTGGTCGCTTTGCCTACAGCATTAGAGTTAGAACTTCAGTTCTGGAAACTGTCATTGTATTTTGCATTTTATTTGATTTATTACTTTAAATTTCAGTCATATTGCTTACATTACACTAATATATTTAGTAAACTGAGGTTTTTTCCTTTGGATTGTTGCTGCTGTTTCCCTTGACCAGGCCCATCTCCCTGCCTTCTCCCTTTCCCCTCTTTCCCCATCTCCCTCCCCGAGGGCATGTATTCGTGGATTCCTTTGCTCCTTTGTCACAGAAAACAGGCTGAACTGTGACATACCCAAGTTGGGTTTGTGTTCCATCGGGTTCTAAAGCACTCATGGAACTGCCAGGGTGGACCAGCTTAAAACCAATCACAGGAAAGGAGTGAGTCAGATATGAGAAGTTCTTCAAGTAGGGGGAGAGTATGGAAAGAAAAACACAACTCAAACTACCAGTGAGATGCAGAATATCATCAGTAACACAGCATTCAGTCTCTTATAGGTACTGTAATGAGTGTCCTGATTAAATTGTAACCCTCTATCTAGTCTTATATATTTAACAGATTTGTGTTTTTATTGAAAGAGCATGGAGGTATAAAAAATGATCAATGTTGTTAAGGGACTAACAGCATTATTCAATGGTTTTGTTCCTGTTTGTTTTTTTGTTTGTTTGTTGTTGTTTTTTAATATATTTGTATTAATGTCTATAGAGTGTATGAAGGATATCTTCCTGACACAGTTGGTAGGAGAGCCTATCAGGGGAGGTGCCCCTCTAGACCTGCTGTTCACAAACAGAAAAGGTCTGGTGGGAGACGTGGAGGTCAGGGGCTGTCTTGCACAGTGATCATGAAATGGTAGTTCTTGATGAAGTCACAAGTGAAGGCAACAAAACTGCTACCTTGGAATTCTGGAGGGCAGACTTCAAACTACTCAGGACAGTCGTAGGGAGGGTCCCTTGGGACTCAGTCTTGAAGGCTGGTTGCTACTCAAAAAGGAAGTCCTAAAGATGTAGGAACAGGCTATCCCCCTGTGCCACAAGACAAGCCAGAGGGGAAGAAGACCGGTGTGGATGAACAGGGAACTTTTCCTGAAACTCCAGGAGAAAAAGAGAATCTTCCTCCTGTGGAAGAAGGGAAGGGCAATTCCAGGAGAGAATAAAGAATTTGTTAGGATATGCAGGGAGAAACTACAAAGGAAAAAGCCCAGTTTTGGCCGTTGGGGTAAAAGAGAACAAAAAACATGGAAACATATTAACAGTAAGAAGAGGGCTAAAGAGAATCTCCATCCTCTACTGGATGCAGCAAGAAACATGACAACTGAGGGTAAAGAAAAAACTGAGGTTCATAGTATCTTCTTTACATCTGTCTTTAAAAGTCATACTAGTTATTCTCAAGGTACTCTGCCACCTGACCCAGAATCACAGAATCACAGAACTTTAGGGGTTGGAAGGGACCTTCAGTGATCATCAAGTGCAATTATGCTGCCAGAGCAGCTCCCTAGCCCAGATTGCACAGGTAGGCGTCCAGGCGGGTCCTGAACATCCCCGGAGAAGGAGACTCGACCACCTCTCTGTGCAGCCTGTGCCAGTGCTCCATCACTGCACTGTGAAGAAGTTCCCATGCACATTTGTGCAGAATTTTCTATGCCTCAGTTTGTGGCCGTCTCCCCTGGTCCTATCACCACGCATAGCAGAGAACTGAGTTCAGCCTCATCTCTTTGCCTCCTGCTCATTAGATATTTATAGATGTGGATCAGATCCCCTCAGATCGGATGGGGAGCAGAATAAATTCAAGTACAAGCAGTTAAGAGACCTACTTCTCCACCTGGACTGCAAAGCCCTTGGAGACAGATGGGATTCACACAAGAGTGCAGGGAAAGCTGGCAGAGGCGATAGCTAAGCTAGTGGAGATATGGACTGTGGAGGTGTTCAAGAAACATTTAGATGTTGTACTGGTTTAATGGGAAATATTGTTGATAGGTGGATGGTTGGACTGAGAGATCTTGCAGGTCTTTTCCATCCTTGGTTATTCTGTTATTCTATGAATATATCTTTCTGAAGGGGAGTATGTTGACATATAAGTACAGTTAAGAAGAAAACTGCCATTAAGTGATGGTTAGTCTGCCTCTGGTTATTATTCAGACTTTTATGACCTTTTTCCTCTTAATGATCTGAATACTGTACTAGAAATTTGATGAAACACTGTCATAATCCAGGAGATGTCTACAAGACAACAATAGCAAAGGAAAGTGCTATGTATGACACCAATGCTATAGGAAAGTGCTATGTATGACACCAATGCTTTGTTTTCCTGCAGTGACGATGTAATAGATTTGAGGATAAATTTTAAGGTGGCTTGTTTAAAAACTTCAAAATGAGCATAATTTTTCTAGTATTTGCATTGGTAATTCTTGGAGGGGAATATCCAGAAAATAACATTCATATAAGCATAAGTGCATACGTCAGTCTTTAAAGAATAATCAACGCATGACACACAAGGACTCTAACAGTAATTTTCCTGAACTACTAAACAGCAGCTCTGAAGGATGTATCAGGCAAATTAAAAGCTAAAACACTGAAAAGAACTATCAAATCACAGCAACCATGCTGAACAGATGAGTGCCATTCTGTTAACAAGAAATTTTGTGTTTCAGGGTCTAATCCATTTAAAAAGCTGAATTTATTGTTTTTATTACTTTTTATATTAGCATTCACGTTCTATTGCAATAAAGTAAAAAGCCAGGACACTTAAGGTCCCTGTCACTGTAAGAAGCTGAATTCTACAAACCCCACGCTACCATCAAGTGAACTGTCCTAGGAATTACATTCAGGATAATGCCCAATTTTAAGGAATGATTTTTGCATTGCAAAGACAGAATGCTGATTTGTATCAGTGGCTAGAATGTGTCACTATGAATACTTGGGTGTGGTACTTTTTACTTTACCAAATAAACAAAGTAGACGTCACAATTATAGAAAATATTAGAATCAAAATGGTCTCGAAGTACCACAGAGTCTTTCACTTCTATATAATTTTTACATTTTAACATGACCTGGTGTTGTCAAACAGGACATAATGAATTCTCACAAATGCTCAAGGAAGATTTAAGTGTGATTCCCACAGAAAACAGTGCAATTTTCATAGGAAGAAGTGTTTTCAGACCATTTGAAAAACTACTTTAACAAATGTACATTAAAAATATACTTAACAACCTAACACCTGGGCAGGAAATCAAGTCAGTAAACCATACTAATTTATTCTCCCATATCAGGAAGGTCTTGAAATTCACCTTCGTCCTTTTCATTGAGCTACATGATTATTAGATCTGTGATTGTTCAGCTACTACTAATCCATTTACCATCTGTTAATCTATTTTGCCTTCTCATTTAACCATAATTCATTTGAAACACAACAACTGTACTTCATTTAGTAAGTCTTAGCAGCTCAAGAAACGATGTATTTCCTTAAAGAAGATTAATTATCTTATTTTGGTTTTAAAGCAAATCCAGAGTTTGTCAAAATGGGAACTTCAAAAATTCCTCAAAGGCAGAACACAAAGATCTCTTCTTGGAGACCTTTCTTTTGGAAGAATCCTTGGGGATGGGTGAGCTTTCATTTTCACAGAATCACAGAATTGTAGGGGTTGGAAGGGACCTCTAGAGATCATCAACTCCAACTTCCCTGGGTCTTGCCCCTTTGCCTCCTTCTCCTTAGATATTTATAGACATGGATCAGAACCCCTCTGAGTCTTCTTTTTTTGAGGCTGAACAAACCCAGGTCCCTCAGCCTTTCCTTTTAAGGGAGGTGCCCCACACCCTTTATCATCTTTGTAGGACTCTGCTGGACTTTTTCCAGGAGATCCCTGTCTTTTTTGTATGCGGGAGCCCAGAATTGGACACGGTACTCCAGGTGAGGTCTCACCAGGGCAGAGTAGAGGAGGAGTATCACCTCGATCATCTCCCTCGACCTGCTGGCCACACTTTTTTTAATGCACCCCAGGATCCCACTGGCCTTCTTGGCCACCAGGGCACACTGCTGGCTCATGGCCAACCTGTCATCCACCAGGACCCCCAATTCCCTCTCCTCAGGGCTCCTCCAGAAGCTCATCCCCCAGTCTGCATCAGTACATGCGGTTATTTCTCTGTAGGTGCAAGACCCTTGCTCTTGTTAAACCTCATCTGATTCCTTTCTGTCCAGCACTCCAGCCTGTCCAGGTCTTCCTGAATGGCAGCACAGACTTTCTGGCTGTCATTGCCGAGGGTGGACTCCATCCCCTCATCAAGTCATTGATGAAGATGTTGAACAGGACCAGATCCAACACCGACCTCTCAGGAACACTGCATTTGCACCGGTCCCTTTGCCTTTACAGGTAGTCCAAACCACTTCCCACTGATGTTATGCTGAGCTGAGGCACCTGTTTTGCCATCTTATCTTCAACAACAGGACACCTATTCTACTTTCTTATCTTCGCTTGACAAGTTTCACAGCCTCTGCATTTTGTTCTTGAGCTTTTTTTTTCACATTTACCCAAGCCTCCTGTCCTTCTGCTTTTATCCGCCGGTGAAGTTGTTCACACAATATAGAAAACCAGTTGTCTTGATTCAGTTAACAGAAATACAACTAATCCAACATCAAACAGTCATAATTAAGCATAGACGGTGAAATACCCATCACACATATTTTTGATGTTAGAAGTGTAAGAACCTTTTGTTCTAATCACATGGTTCCATTCAGCCAACCTTTTATGAATTAAAATTTATAATTTTGAGGAGTCGTGATAGTGAAATCTGTGAAGCTATATAAAACATCAGAGGCTGGCAAGGAAGAGAACACCAGGCAGCACCACAAAACACAAACATTTACTTACAAGATCTGCTCTTTTCAGAAAAAAATGTTGACCTGACTTGGCTACAGGAGTGTTGCTGAGTCTCTTTTCGACATGAACAATCTGCCAGGCAGTGTAGAATTGGCCTCTTACTATCCAAAGAGCAGTCAGCTGGGATTGCTGTGCAGCAGGAAGAAATCTAGCCATTTCTGTATAAAAGGCAAACAAGAAATCATATACATTTAATTCAGCTTCGCTTTTTAAGCCAAGTAACCTTTGTTTACTGTGCACATATATTTCACTCCAATCAAGCATCTGAGATAAGAACCACCTCACACAACTCTCAAAATCTTCTACAAAATGAAAATTTATGTAGACTACAAGCTACATCATTTTAGTTTAGTTTTGGTTTGGTTTGGTTTTTTTTGGCTTCTCATTTACCACCCCTAATTATCTGAACCTATCAACATTATCACATCTAACAGCTGAAAAATTAAACAGCTGTATTCCAGGGAACAGAATTGAAAAACGCACAATTGTCCATGTTCATGTAAGGGGATTAACAGCGTCTGACAAACATCCCAGGACAGTCGTAGTCTCTCACGGGGTGGAAAGTGGACACACTATCCACACATCTCTTATCATATATGTCTTGTAAAGCAACAATCATGCATTTTCAAAACAAATTCAGTCTCTTTGTAACAGCTCTGATTTTATTTTGTTCCGTTTCTTTTCATTTCATAGTCAGATGTGTGTTCCACATTCTGATTAATGATTTTCAACTTCTGTGTCTGTTCAGATTGCTTGAGGAGTCCCATTTTCAACCTGGCATCTAGTCATATAGATCTAGAAGACCTTAACAGTAAGGGCCACACATTCCTTAATTCTTTCTTGCTGCTAATAAAGCTTTAACAGCCCTTCTTGTTGCCTTTCTTGTCCACTATGAATTTCAGAACCAGGTCAGAATTTGCTGGTTCTTCTACTCCATCCTAGCTGTGTATATTTACCTCATGTAGCCTATCCCCACTTCCACCTATGTACAAGACCAATCTGAAGCTGAGCTCAGTCTGAGGTACCCATTTAGCCATGGGGATATCCTGCCATATACTTCAGCTTATAAACTTCAAAAATTTCTGACTATATGCCTGAAGAAAACTGAGCCTGACAATAAAAAGCTCTCTTGGGTATTTTTACTCTCCACTGCTGTAAGGCGAAACAGTCTGACCCTCGTGCTGATTTTCAATATATCTTCTGGGACCAGGAAAACAGTGTTTTCTATGACTCTCTTAAGATAAGATTCGTGGAATAAAATAACTACAGTCATGATGCATCTTAGTTGCCGACAAAGCTGAATTTTATTCTGCTTGTGCAGAAACAACAGTGGAGAACCTTAATTTTAATAAAGATAATAATGACTTCATGATAAGTCAGGGAGACTGAGATGCAATCCTGAGAGGTGTCTTGGAAAGAGAAATGAACTGTACAAGTCCTCTACGTATTTTATATCTTTTTATTCAAAATCTGAATATTCCTATGTCACAGTTGGAAAAGCAAGTGCACATTGTTTGCTCTACTGTGAATAAAAGTGGAAGAAATTTTGTAGGCACTGCTGAGTTGTTAATGATAAAAAAGCCAGAATATTTTGAAGAAAATGAAGTTCCTCTAGCTACAAGAAAAGGTTACAATCAGCTGATTAATTCTGTGAAGTAGAAAACTAAGTGTTCTCACTGAACTGAGATCCAGAAGTAATTTATGAGATAAAGCTTTTGGGCTAGAACTTAAATCAAGTTAAATGCATTGGCAGGAGCTGTAGTAAAGAAAAGAGCACTAGCAACACGAAGCGCTGTCATTTGTAATCTAATCAATGCATTCCAATAAGCAGACCGCAGAAACAAGACCTACATAAGCACCACAATGTTAGGTTTATCAACACAGCTTACTAGAACCTTCCTGAGCAATAGAACTGATAAAGTTATATACACATGGATTAGTACTGACGCAGCTCAAGGTGTTAAAGCTTCCCTTGACTTGCACTGGACTATTTGGTACACAGATCTCCAGTCACAGAGCTGAATCAGAGAGAAATAACTACTGTCTGAAACTACCTAACTTCATCTCTGGATTTGTTCACCTGCACATAGAGCAAAGGACCAGAAATGAACAATGCTCACAATTCAAGTGAACATGAAATAAAGAAAAAGGAGTATTTCATGAGAATATTTCCTCCACTCTCTGTCTAAATAGAACATGAATAGGCATAGATTTACACTGCAGCATCAACATACTAACGTGATCTTAACCTTTTCTTTTCAATTCATTTCCTTCCTTTTTCCCACAAATAATTCTGTACTTAATTGTTGTTCCACCCCTACCACACATAATAAATTTAGAATCACTGGGATAAGCAGTATACCTCATCTATGCAAGGATAAATGACCTTGTGAGAGAGGAAAAATACTGTGGCTCCAACTAGCTCCTTCAGGAATTGCTAGCTGCTGTGATCACAAACACTAGTCATATCTATCTGTATACATAAAAGATAATTTAGAGATTGGTTACACTTTAAAGGCCCAGAACAGATTTTTATAAAATATAAGATGTCCTCTACCAAAGTGTGGCTTTTCTAAATCTGGTTCCCTTCTTTCAACTAACATACAATGTCACAACGTTTTAGGAAGTTTCTAGACAACCTTCTCTGCAAGAATACAAGTTTTTAAACGACAAAAATTGACATAAGCACACCTACCAGAACAAAATAAAAATATCTCATTGTTTTGGAGTATTATTACCAGCTGTGATTCTTTCTCTACTACTAAAGTTTCCTTTATAAAAGGCTTACAGTATAGTCCTAAATGTTCCTGAAAAAGGGATCAGGAAATACAGTTCTAGCCTTACTTCTTCTACCTTTACCCTTCACATTCTTAAGCAAAGTCTTCTCTTGCAGACTGAGTTTGAACCAAGTCTAGGAAGACCACATTTGTCAAGCTCACATACACCTGATTAATCTACAGGTATTGTTATGTTTCCAGATCACAGCAGCATCCAGCAAGCTAATACTTATGTTTTGTTTTTTGAATTTACATGAAGATCTTCCAGTTCCTAACATTTTTGTCAAGACCTAAGAAGAGATAATCTCATTCTTCTGGAACACCTCAATGTTTTTTCTCTCAGGAACTTTCTGTTACTGTCATGGTTTTATGATTTTTGTTACCTGTATTCCGCATCATAACTTCATGCAGTCCACTGGGAGTTAAAGAGTTAATGCTCCAGTTCTGTGGATTGTCAGTATTTCTGGCTATCTCGTTCACAGAAGAACTACATCTCCCAGAAGACTTCATGGTTCATTTCCATTTTCTGTTCAGAGTGAAAATAAAAGTGCTCAGATGTCACGAGATTGCCCATTTTTTTACTGTTCATCTCTGCAGTGTGTGCTCCCTAGCTATGTTGCCTTCAGCAATAAAGTAAGGCCTTCGATTTTGGACACATTGATTTATTAGCTCCAATTCAAATTAAATTAATTACGTTGTATTATCCCGCATTCCGCTATCGTATTTAGTAAACAAGTTTTCTCCCTTAGATTGTTTTGTTTTTAGGTATATCTCCCTACCTTTTCCCCATCCCCTTTCCCCCTTCCCTGGACCATGTCCTGTGGATCCCTCTGCCCCATTAGTCACAGAATTGGGCCAAACCTGGCCCCAAAACATTGACTTTTATTGGTAGCATCGCTGAGAAAAGCAGTACTTGTAGAACAAACTCTGTATTCTCAGAGAGCTTTGTTAGAAAGCTTATCAGTACTGCAGGACTTGTACTGCAAACAAGGCCTTGATGTCCATGCAGACTGACAATATTCTGGGATATTTGTAAGCTCTGAGCACCATGCCAACTTACTTCTGTAAAGAGGAAAAAAAAAAACAAAAAAAAATTTACTTTCTCTTCTGAAACTATTCTTCAAGAGATTGCATTCTATCATTTTTCCTCTTTCAACACTGAGAACATACTGGGCCTTTATTAAGCCCACCACTCTGATCTATGGAGCTATATGTATATATAATCAATTAAAAACAGGCAGGGATTGTGGAGGGACTTGGAGAGATTTCAGAGATGGGCATTATCTGTGACATGGAACTTTACTCCTGAACACTAGCAAGATCTTAAGAACCTAAGCAGGTATTTGAGACGGGAATGTTGCAGCTCAGGTAGATTTGAGAAGGCCCACATTATATAGACCTCACAGGCCTTATTCTATACACCTGTCACCAGTGAGAAGAGACCAACCCCACTCTCACTGCAGTCACCCTTCAGGTATTTGAAGAGAACAGAAAGGGTCTCCCCTCAGTCTCTTCCCCAGCCTAAACAGTCCCCGTTTCTTCAGTCACTTCCCATAGGGCGTATTCTCCAAGTCCTTCACCATCCTTGCTGCCCTTCTTTGGACCTGCTCCAGCACCTCAATGTCCTTTGTGTACTGTGGTACCCAAAACTGAACACAGTATTCAAGGTAAGGCCTCACCAATGCTGAGTACAGGAGCAGGATTAGTTCCCTAGTCCTGCTCACAACACCATTCCTGATACAAGCCACGATGCCATTGGCTTTCTTGGCCACCTGGGCACACTGCTGGCTCATATTCAGCTGACAATCACAGGAGGCACCAAAATTGATGTCAGTCACCCCTGTGCAAGGATGGAAATTGAAACAGATGTCATCTTGTTTAGAACAGAAGGAAGAGGAGGAGAAGAAAGGAGAGGAAAGAGATACAGGGGAAGGGACCTCAACAAGACTGTCACTGACACCAAGGAAAGCAACAAATAATGAGAAAGGAGAAGAAGAAGAAGGTAAGGAAGACATTGTCACCATTACTACTCGCCTCTGAAAATGACTGAAATTTGAGGCTCAAGAAAAGATTTTTCATGGCACCTGAATGAACCTGTTGTCACCTGCTTACTTCAGTGCTGGAACAATGGGGCCAACAGTATGTAGCCAGATAGTAGAGAAGCTCATCAACTGAGAAGCATTGCAAAGGACTCAGCCATTGATGAAGATATTAGTAGATGTCAGGATGAGTCCTTCACCCTCTGGAAGTGGATGCTACTAGCTGTAAAGCAAAAATACCCCTTCAAAGATAATCTGACGCCTGAGATAAAGATATGGACTACAATGGAAAAAGGCATCCATTATTTGAGAGAATGTGCTGTGACGGAAATGTTATATGACCTCACATTTATTCCTGTTATGTGGAGTAAACTGCACCAGAAAAGTATGCCAGTATATTAGCAGCAATCTATGACAAAGGGCAAAGAAGACCCCTTTTTATTTTATCTGATGATTATACTTCATTACTTTGAGCAAAATTTAACCCCTCCACAAGGTTATGTTTCAGCCATTTTGAAAGCAACTAAAAAACTGTGTAAAACAGAGAGTGAACAGGAAGATACTGAATTAAGGAAAATGTAAGTTTGTTGAACTAGGCCTCCTAGCTTGCACAAACTGTAGGAAGTTACACAGAAACCATAGGAATGTGAAGAAAAGTGAAGGGAAATAGAGCTGCTCTCTGCAAATCAGCATAGGGTGTGGGGGGGAGTCCTGTGAGTATAAGGAAGCATAGTTGACAATACAATGTAAGGTCCAGTAAAGATAAGCAGTGTAGCTGTCTGCAACTCAGGGGGTGGACCCATTAAGATAAGGAGGCAACCCCTTAAAGGATTCACAATAAAGCCTTCATTCAGTGATCACCAAATGAGACCAGAGATCCCCCCATATTCTAGGCAGAAGGGCTGAATACCAATATGTAGGTAACCAATTGCTTTAGAAATGTGATGAATATGCTATGCCTATATTTGTGTAGTCACTGCTTTTCTCATGTGAGTTAAGCAGGAGATATCCGCCTCACACCCAGCGCCGTAATAAACATACCTACTTTATAACCTTATGTGGGTTATAGAGTTTGATTCCACACATCAATATGATGGAGGAACTGTGTACCTTTCTTCATCGTGATGACCCTGATGAACACATGGTGGCATCAGAGACACTTGATGTGGATCAGGATTATCAAAACAGCCTACTGGAGGGGCTGATCAAGTTGATTTGCTCCCTACCTGTATCATCCAGTATCTCAGATATTAAAAGCAGATGTATTCTTACTCGAGCAAGTGACAACAGTAAGATTGTTGTGTATTGGCTTGTGGAAGTAGCTATGTAAGCATGGAGAAGATAAGAGATTTTTTGTGAGCACAGCATGCAGGCTCATATTCATTGCAGGCAAAAATTGGAAGTTACTGATTTTGACTGTGCTGAAAAAAACAGTGTTTTGTAACTGAGAATTTGCTCTATGAAATGTTATGTGCTTTGTATGTTTGTAGTTTCCATGGAAATAAGAGGCATTACATTCAGAGTGACCTATTATTATCATTACTATTATTTTTCTCATCCATTCCAGTACAGATAGTGTTTATCATAATCCACAAGTTTTACTTCTTTTTTTTTCTTCAATTCTCTTCTCATTTCCCACTGAGAGGGAGGGAAGTAGGTGAACAGCTGTGTGGAATATTGCTTAGTTGCCTGCCAAGTTAAATCACAACACCAACTCATTTCGTAGCTACTTTTGCAAAAACCTTCCTAAAACATGTTTATCTGCAGGACAAATACCAAATACAGCAACAAAAGTTTTAGTAATGCTCCACTGACACAGGATTCAGCTGTGATGAAATTAATTTGATCAATCATGTATTAACTCACAAATGGCAATGTTGATCTAAAGCAAACACATAAAACAGAAATCAGAAGAGCAATTAGCATTTCACATATGTATTCCTGCACGTGGCTGTCTACAGTTAATCTCCTGATGCCACCAGCACCATCTAACCTCTCATGCTTCACCTCATATCCTTGAGAACTTCTGAAGAACAAACAAAAAGATTTCCAGCTATTTTGAAGTTTTACTTTAGTCTCACTGTGTCTACTAGTTATACCTCAGTCTTGATATTCAGGCGTGATACTGTACGTCTATGGGTTAGGTTTTCCCCCTCAACACTTCTGTGCAGGACATGCAGGAGAACAGATGCAAGGCTACCACACTGGAAACACCTCTTATTCTAATCTTAAATATAGCTGCCATCAGAAGCACTGGATAGTCTTCCAGTTGAAATAACCTCATAGGTGAAAAGTTTTGCTGCTCAGAACTGTCAGAGAACTAACAGAATACTTCCAAGTTGAGTGATTTCATATGCTTTTACCAAACAAAACTTTTCATCTGAATTAACATAACTCGTAGCTTTTGTCTGTCCATTGCTCTCTACTCCCCCCACCTTTTTTTCTCTAATGCCCTTGATGTTAAAATTGTACTCAGGAGAATCAGTGGTCACAAATACTTTCTTACGGTATCTGCTTGAAGAATTCCAACAGTAAGAAGCACTACAAACTGGTTAGCTAGGCCTTCTCAGTGTTAATACAAAGAACAGTTGTGTTATATTTACACTGGCAGATGCTTCACTAAGCTTAACACCAAAAAAACTGCCTTGCAGAGATTTGGTAACAGTTTTAACAACTGCACATGGCAGCACTGACAAAGAGTGTCACACTGATGGACAAATTGATTCCAATTAAGTCTCTAAAATGTCTACTTACATTACAAAACCATAAAGACATAGCTGGTTAGTGGAAGACATGATCATGTGAGCCTAGGCTAAGGCCTAAGGCCTACATTCTGTGGTCCATGTGATACTGATATGGGAACAGGCACAACTGCTGGTAGATGTGATGCATGCTTCAGTATGTTTTGCTCTAAAGCTGTTGTTATCTTTGTCATCAAAGGGAAAGAAAAAGCAGTCCTTTATGCAAGTAAAACAAAGTAATGGAGAGCCATCCATGCAATTTATTGATAGACTCAGAGATGCTTTGAATAAACAGATATCTGACAATGAAATGAAAGATGCCATTCTTATGAAATTAGCAGTTGAGAATGCTAATTTTGTTTTGTTAAGCTTACCTCAAAATGCTTCTTGAGGGGCCAGGAAACAGCTCATGCAGCGCACAAACTCACTGCACCAAGGCACAGATAGCATTGTCCCGGAGTGCCTGGATGGCAGCTCCACCAGCACCTGAGGAAGTGCTGGAGTGGACCTCAGAACAGAAGTTACATTATGGGTTACATCCGTATAGCATGTTCCATCTACAATGAAGGGACCTTTGGGACACGGTTTAAGTGCAATATTAATTGGTCATTCCTCCACTACTTTTAAGGGAGTTTTTGCACTACGTTTTGCAATAGATTCAGACTTTAAAGGACAAATAGAAATAATGTTGTGGGCACTGAATCCACCTGTAGACATTACACAAGGTAGCAGAATTGCACAGCTTATTCCATTTTGGTCTGCTGCTTGGTGTCAGTCATGACACCAAGGGAATTTTGGCTCCACAGTCCCTGAGCTGTACTGGATAATGGACATTAATCTCTGTAAACCATTCCTGAAAGTAAAACTTTTCAATCCTGAGGTTGGCGATGAATGGACAGGATCCTTTCTTGTAGACTATTATAGCAAAAGCAGAATGGCTGGAGGACTGGCCTTTATTGTGCCAACAACTAGCCCCTGGAACACTCCAGTATTTGTAATACCTAAGAAAAATTGAAAGTGGCATTTATTACATGATCTCCTCAGGGCAAATGAAGTTATGGAGGACATGGAAGCATTACAGCCAAGGTTACCATTGCCTACAATGATACCATGAGACAGCGATATCTTAATAACTGAAAATAAAGACTGTTTTTTCACAATTTCATTGCATCCAGCAGATGTGCCTCACTTTGCTTTCTCAGTGCCATCAACAAAGCTGAGCCAATGTGGTACTATCATTGGACTGTGCTGCCTCAAGGTATGAAAAACTCTCCTAAAATGTGTCAATTGTTTGTAGCTGCAGCTCTGGCTCCTGTCCGAGCACATTGGGTAAATTGCTTAATTTACCATTATATAGACGATATCTTGGTAGCAGGTCAGCATTTGGATAAAGAAAAGTTAATTCAGGAAATTGAACAAGTGCTTGCAGAAAAGGGGCTACAAATTGCACCAGAAAAGGTGCAAAAAGATCAACCATAGAAATACCTGGGATGGAAAAATTACCCACGCCATGGTGACACCAAAGAAGTTGCGAATGAATGATAAAATTGAGACCCAGAGCTATGTACAGCAATTGGTAGGTGATACTAATTGGATCAGAAATATCTGCAGCATGACAAATGAGAATGTGTCCTTTGTTTCACTTGTTAACCAGGAATGCTGATGTCGCTTCACCCACAAAATTGATTCATGCATGTTGCCAAAAAAGCACTCACAGACATCAGTTCAAGCATTGCTACATCTTACGCTTGCTGCAGAGTCGACAGGGAGCTGGTACACGTGGCAGTAGTAAATCATAGAGACTATCTGTATGCAATACTGATGCAATGGGTTGTAGTGGAGTGGGATCCTCTCCTGGTTCTGGAATGGGTGTTTTTGCCACATCAACCCAGGAAATCCATCACACCGTGTTTAGAAATTTTAGCTCAACTTATTTGTAAATGCTGAGAATGAACAGTCGAAATAACAGGGAGTGAACCCTCTTGTCTTCTGTTGCCTATTTCACAGGACTATTTGGAGTGGGGCATGAGGCACTCCATGGCAATTCAGCTTCCATTACTGAATTTTATGGTGAGATTTCACCTCAACGCATACTTTCACTTCTATCAACTACTCTGTTAGAGCACAGAGACTCCAGTCAATGGACTGACTGTGTTTACAGACGCAGGGAGTTGAGCCCAAAAGGTAGCCCTTGTGTAGCAACAAGACAGTTTATGGCACAAACAGGCGTTAAGTGGCACGGGATCAGTGCAACAAATTGAATTACAAGTGGTTCTTGTAGTTTTTAAATGATGGTTTAATGTTTCTGTGAATATTGGGACTGATTCTCAGTATGTAGTGGGGGTGGTTAGACAGCTGGAACAATTGGTGCTTAAAGAATGTAAACAGAAGGAAGTGTACACATTATTCTGCACCTCATGGTTCGTACTTGAACAGAAAACCTTCCAGGGATTCTAGTGGAGGGCAATAACCGTGCTGATAAGCTTGTTACACCTATTTGGTCAGGGCCCCCACCAGATGAATTCATGCAAGCCTGAGCATCTCATGATTTCTTTCACAAACCAGCCAAAGTGCTTGTAAAACAGTTTGGCCTACCCCTAGTGGATGCAAGAGGTATTGTCCAGTCCTCTTCGGATTGCCAAGGCCTCCTGCCTTCCCAAGGGGGAGCCGTTAACCCACGGGGTTTACACGCTGCAGATATGGCAAATGGATGTTACTCATGTGCCAGAATTTGGGAATTTGAAGTATGTACATGCTTGTATTGATACCTTTTTACATGCATGTAAACTGGCAAAACAGGCTGCCATGTTCAGCATCATCTTCAATCTGCTTTTGCAGTACTACTTGGCATTCCTGGATTGATCAAAACTGATGCTGGGTCTGAGTATGTCAGTAAGGTAACACAGACTTTCCTGGCTCTTTGGGGTGTTGCTCGTTCTACAGGTATATAACCCATTCACCTACAGGTCAGGTGTTAGTAGAGCGAGTGCACAGTGTTAAAGAAACAGCTTCTTAAACAGAAAAAGGGAGAGACAGTAAGATCACATGATTGTTTGGATAAGGCATTATATATATTTAATTACATGTGACTTCTTGACAGTGAGACAATTCTTTCAATATACACTCCTTCGATATAGCATGTCAAGGGTATGATGGTAAGTCTTGTAGAAGTTAAAAATGAAGTGGAAGTATTGATACAGGATACAATGACAGGTCAGTGGACAGGTCCTTTTATGTTACTGACTTGGGGTCGAGGTTTTGCTTGTGTTCCTACAGGCACTGGACCACAATGGGTACCAGCAAAATGGGTGAAGCTGTATCTGCATCAATCATCATCCTCACCTGTACCTGCACCACTGTGATGGCCTTTTAGGTACCTGCGTAGACAAAACAGAATGTGTGGGTTACCTCGGCCAATGCAACAGGACAAGAGACGATCTGCTTGTCAACTACATCACCAGAGAACTCGTTCCCAACATGTTTGGTCAGACAGACACTTGATAAATGGCCCATTTCCAGTCATTACCGAGGTTCGCTCTTCAGACGTTATCAAACATGAGCAATGTAATTGATCGATGGGATGAGCGAGCACCTTACTTGCAACAGGTAACCTCGAACCACAGGAACTTGAACTATTAGGATCAGTTAAAAATGACTGCTGTTTGTATTTTGACTATAGTGGAAAGGATCAATCACTAACTCAAAGTCTCAATGCTAGCTTAGCTGCTAGAATTGTGCTCCTTCCTGGTGCAATTACTCTTCACCTAACATTTTGAGATCTACTAACTGACCACTTAACTTACCAGCAGGTGTTGTTTTCATCAGCAGGGACAGGGCATGGCCTAGCATTCCTTCCCAAATTAGAGGAGGTCCACACAGGGAGACTAACCTTACTAACACCCAATCTTACCATGATCTATGAACACAGGAGAAATCACAGAAAAAGAGTTGTGCACGCATTTAAATCAGACTGCAAGGATAATGTAGACTTTTGGAGCTGTGAAGGAATAATAGCAGCATCCATTTTAGCTCCAGGCATATCAGCTAAAGCACTCTTAATAACTCAGATGTTGGCTAGCTAAGCAAATAAATGCTGCTTCTCTGGCTCTGAGCAGATTGCTGCTAGATGCAGATTCTGTGAGACATGCCACGTTACAAAATTATACTGCTATAGATTTTTTTACTTCTTGAACACGGTCACAGCTGTGAAGACCTTGATGGTATGTGCTGTGTAAATCTTTCATATCATTCACAAACTATTCATAAATCTATACAAGACTTCCAAAAATACCTCAAAAGTTAGTAGTGGAAAATTCTCTTTAGGGCAGTGACTAGCAAGCCTAGGCATCACAGGAAGGCTGAAAGATTTACTAATATATGAAACGCTAATCATGATCGTAATTCTAATCACACAACTGTTTCATGCATTCTTATCTGTGCAGAAAGCACTTCGTAAGTCTGTTTCTGCAGTCTTATTAGTTCAAACAGAAACAGGGGGAATTATACAGTCTTAATTGGTTAGTAGAAGACATGATTACATGAACCTAGGCTAAGACCTACATACTGTAATATATGTGATACTGACTCTGGTTAGTCACAGTCCTTAACAAAGTCAGCAAGAAGATAGAGATGCATAAGCAGAAAAAGAGCTGTATTAACAGAAGAGCAAAAAGTTACAATTTAGGGTGAGGTAAGGAACTGCTTGCTGCCAACAAATCAGAGAAGAAACTTGGGTGCATGATTGCTTCATGCTAACCCCCTACTAACCAACCAATTATGGAGGTGTTATGCGTGATTCATGCCTGCAACTAGTCAGAAGTATGCTCTGTGCTATTTAAAAGTTACATTTTTTCTAATAAACTGTCTCTGTTATCACTTTCATAAAGCGCCAGAGTCTGTTCTTTTTCTCCTGACACAAAACACCTTGAGTATCTAAAGAAGCCCTACACCAATAGTTCGACATTTTCAAGTCCTCAATTCTACCAAAATCATGATGTAGCCATAAATACAAAGTCAGCTAAAGTATAGTTTCATAGAATTAAGCGGTAGTCTAAATGTACTTTCTCATAGGAATGGATGACAAAGAGGCCGTATTAAGCAGATACTGATGGAGTGCCCAAAGTGAACGTGTAGGTTTTTAACACTTTGCTCAAAACAGTCCCCGAGTGCATCTTCATAATTTAACATACAAAGCTATTTTTTTATTTTGTTAATTTCCAGCAGCACCTTGCAAAAGGCTTAAGTATCCTTCCAAAAGGGCATGAAAGACTGTCATAGCTGCATCCTCAGGTTTCAAACGACAATACAAATCACTATCTATTGAACATTGTTAACAGTAGACCCAAACATACCCCAGACAGTATTTTAACTTACAGAACCAATTCCATCAGTAAGACACAGGAGACAGATCATTCTCATATGCTGTATCTTTATTGTGCTATTCAGAGCATTTATTACCCTTTGAAGACACATATCCAAGAACAAATTAACATTAACAGTGGCTAAGTTGACGGGCAATGAATCTATTTGCTAGTGATTTGTGTGCATGCAGCATCTCTTGTGGTGTAAAAATCTTAGCCAGGAGGCCAGCCCAACTGACGACCTCCCAGAATATGGAGATGTACGTGATAGACAGACTGCCCTCCCTCAGGCCCTTCATTCAAAACCATCCGGAATCCATTGGTCAGGCCCAGGTTAGCAGCACACTTCTTGCCAACAATCATTAAATGCCCAAGAAGCTGGAGGAGAAAAAGAGGGGAGAGGGCAAGAAGGGAAGAATGAGAGCAGAGAACTACTCAGAGGTCTGTTAGTTATGTCTAAGAAATCCAGCCACAGCTCTTCAAATTGCCGTCTGCCTGCAACTGCGTTCTCCAAGCAAACCTAAGAGGATTGACTGCGTCACACAGGGAGAAAGAGCAAGCTATGGAATTTTCGCAAGCTAGATAGTAACAAAGTATATATATGTAAAAAAGCTACATTTGTATCACAGTTACAGCTCTGGTAACTTCTTCAGGCAACATCAATAAAGTTTCTTTATCTTACCTTGCAAGCCTTTAAAGGTTGTAACTAAAAAATGAACTATTCAGGAATTCACAGCTAAATCCTCCTTTCTTCAACTCCCAGCTACCAAAAGACACAAATTCTGTTCTCCACACTCTTTCTCCATATGAAGTTCTACTTACCATAAACTAGAGTTTAGACATGTACTACACAACAACAGCGCATTGTGTGCTGCAAATACATATCCAGAGATTTGCTCAGCTGTGTATCTCTCTACCTTTACCGGAAAAGCTGAGTTCTGTTCCCATTCTAAGCTAGAACCAAATGACTACGTTATCAGAAAACAACTTCTTTATAATGTCAATAAGAAAAGGGTGAGAGAATAATATTATGAAGAAGTAGTTTGGTGTACAGAAAGCTTCTACAGTACTTACAGATTCATCAGAATCTTCTGCTTCAGATAACCTGACAATTGGCTTCTTAGGAATCACTAGGAAATGCGTTGGAGCTTGGGGTGAGATATCATGGAACGCAAGGCACTGGAGAAAGAACAAAAAGGTAAAATGTGAACTTGCTTCAGAGAAAGGTAAGAAAACTGGAAATCAGTATGCCCCATGGCGATACACACTCATGTTCAGAGTATTTGATAATCTGCCTAACTAGAGATGTTTTTTCTTAGTGACATACTACTCAAATTTATAATTTCTACACACAAAGTACTTACTTAACAAAACCTACTAGTGTGAACAGATTATCTTTTTAAAAATGTTACTCAAAAGCTGTAGTCCTCTCAGCAAGTTAACAAGCAACTGACTTCACAATTCTTCCTTTCCAAATATGAACAACAGCTAAGAGAGCTGACAACATACAGCTAAGAGAGCTGACAACTACAGAATGTACATTCACTCTCATTTTTTCTCATTAGCTCTTTTCTTACTGAGCAGAACAAAATAGCTGCCAGCCATACAGCAAAAATGTCTAAATACTGCCTTGATCAGAAATGAGGAACCTGCTTTAGTGAGGGAACTGGACTGGACAGCCTCCAGAGGTCCCTTCCAAATCTGACAGTGCTGTGACAGCAAGGCAGCTATGCAGTTTAAGCCATATTACATTTCCTGTCCTCAGTAAAACCAAGTATTTCAGAGAAATACTATTTCAAAACAGTGTATTAAGGCTACTATTCAAGGTATTTCCAGACTGAGAAAAAAAAATCACCGCTGAAATATGAACAGCCACGCATGGTAAGTAGCTTACCCCTATTTTATTTTGCACAAGTAATACAATTTGTTCTGAAACCACAAACAGTATCTCCTTAGACACATCAAAAAGGTCTCTAAGGAGACAGATGCTTTCTTTAATCTACGAAAGTTCAGCAGGTGGAGAAAGAGAAGGGAAAGGATGCTTATGCCTGTTTGTGTAAGTAACTGACAATAGAACCATATTTTGATACTACAGCAGCCACAATCTTCAGAAGCCCATACTGCATCTGCACTCAGCCACAGGAAGCTAGAAATCACATCTGACCTACCCATCTTCTTCACAGCAAAACTTATGGCATTAACATGCCCCAAAGTGTGACTTTCCTAGGTGGTTTCAATTATTTGTTAACCAATAAGGAAATTCCTACGCAACTCCAAATCCACAGCTCTCCTAGTTCTCCTGCAACTGAATTTACTGTCAAGCACCAGCTTTATAACACATTACTTTATTTTCCAATCTGTCCTATTTTAAACTATTTTTATGAAGAAGCCCAGTTTTACATTCTGTTGGTGAACAGCTTGTATCTCACCAGTAGAGTGGTAAACAAAGACTAAACAGTGACTAAAACTAATCTGCACAAAATTATATAAATTTTATGTTGTACTCATTTCTTTCCTAAGCAGTTTTCCTGTGGCTCCCATAGAGGACGAGTGCATATGCATAAATTAATTCAAATAATTCAATGAGCCAAAAAACAGCAACAACTAATTTCCTGTAGGATGCACAGCAGAAGCAGTAGTTAACAATCAGAAAAGAAAACCTAACAGCACACAGGAAACCAACTGTCATCTTCACAAGTGTTGTTTTTATTTCTGACATAACTAAAATAAGGCTTAACTCTATAGAGGCTTTGTAGTTTTTAATATTTTTTAATATA
Source organism: Callipepla californica brunnescens (assembly GCA_023055505.1). Classification (NCBI taxonomy): domain Eukaryota; kingdom Metazoa; phylum Chordata; class Aves; order Galliformes; family Odontophoridae; genus Callipepla; species Callipepla californica. The sequence goes on along the minus strand of JALIRH010000023.1, from coordinate 1,417,707 downwards.
TTTTTATCTGCATGATGGAAAGTACTGTACTTTTAGAACAATACAGGTTCTGAGGATCTGTTTAGAGGAATACAGGAAGACTTTCCATCATGAGGATAAAAAGGTATTAAAAACCACAAAGCTGCTGCAGAGTTAAGCCTTATCAAATAGAATGAATTAAAGGTTACTCTCTACAAAAACAACTCCAAAAGCACTGTTTCAAGTAAAACTAACCAAGGCCACGCAGTTCACCACCCTTCCAATGAGTACTTACTATTGGTGGCTGTTAGATCAGACTCATCAGGGCCGAACAGCACCCTTCCCAATCAAGCACTCCCAAGGCTGCAGCCAGGACAGCGAAAGGAAAATTGCGTGCAGCTTTCTCTTAGTACAAAAAAGATGCACACAGTTCCTGACATAAAAGCACAGTATCTTGATAGCATGAAACCAGTGGAAACTTCTCTCGAAAATATACAGCAACTGCAACGCTACTACCATTTGTTAAAACGTTGTTTCAAGCTACCCATGGCCGTTAAGCTCACAAATAAGGCACAGAGATGTATTCCGTAGTCTACACCGCAGGTAAACCCCTGTTTCAAGAGGCATCCACCTAGCGTACCGCACTAAAGCGGCACAAACTTACGCTAAACGCTAACTTAAAGCGAATACCTTGCAGTTAACACCTGCTTTCACATCCCAACCATCTCATCGCGTTCCTGAAGCAGCGGCCGCGCCTCTGACCGTAGACCCCCCGACCACAGGACGGCTGCTTCCAGGCTCCTACCAAGAGACCCAGCCGCCAGAACGCTCCCTAAATCCCTACTTAAACGGGCGCAGCCGAGAGGTCCGCAGAAGGCCCCGCTGGACCCGCACACACCGACCACGGGAACCCCGTCCGCGGGCAGCGAGGCCGCGGCGACGGGACCGCCGCCCCAACACCGGGAGCGGCTGTAAGCAGGGGGTGGCCTGCCCGCACCTGCTCGTCCTCGTAGATGATGTTGGCGGGAATCTCCTTGCGGATAATCTTCCCGAAGATGGTGTCGCCACCGGGGCGCGCGGCCTGCGCCTTACTGATCTCGTCAGCCATGGCGGCCGCTGGGACCACATGCGCGGGCGCCTCCGCCGCGCCTTCCACCCTCACCGCCCCTCCTCGCCCCGCCCCTCGAGGAGCTCATTGGTCCAGCGAGCGCCTTTCCTCTTCACCATTGGCTGATTTACCTGTCTTTCTGTCTCGGGCCCGCCCCCGCGCTCTGAGACTCGGAACGCATGAGGCGCGGACGGATCCCTGAAGGAGGAGGAGGAGGGGCAATGCGTCTATAGCGTTGCATGCAGGCAAGCTTCCTCCTTCTGATTTGGGTGCGTGGCCAAGTCTGGAGGTTTCCAACAGACAGTTAAATGAGAAGCTGGGACTGCTGTTAAGTATGCAGGCAGCCACGTGCGTGGAGAGGTTTCTGAGTGAGGCTGTGCAGCTGCCGGCACAAAGTGCTGGGTTTGTTATATACCTCTGGTTGTAACTGAGGAGTTCTGCATCTTTACCCGCTACACAAAGCTCTGACCGAGCGCAGGGAACGCTGGGATGACGTTCTGTGCCTCGTTGCGGTACCGCGTTCATTTATTATGCTGTGTACGTGCCCAAAGGGGTACCGGAGCTATAAAAAGAGAAAGTAATTGATGCTTCGCGGGCAAATGGATTTGTTTTCTCTGTTTTCCTGTTCGTTAAGGAAAGATAGATTAAGTAGTTGAACAGGCTGCGAGGAATTCTCACTGTAGAAAATCCATGTGAAGAAAACGCCTTTACAAGAAATAAATAAATAAATGCAGTAGTTTGATATTGGTTGGGTTTGTTTGGCAATAGAGAGTAGCAAATTAGATAAAGAACTGGTATCACCCAGAGAGGTGGCGGAGGAACATTTGGATGTTGTGTTGAGAAACATGGTTTAGCAGGAGCTTTTGGTGATCGGTGAATGGTTGGACTGGATGATCTTGTAGGTCTTTTCCAACCTGGGTGGTTCTATGATTTTATGATTAGTTTAGCAAAAAGAATCCACTAAATGGTAGTTCTGAAGCTTTCCATTTCAGCTTTACTGGGTGAACAGGCTTGTCTTTCCCCAATAATTTTGCACTGGGGACATAATAGCATACTTTAATCTTCTGCTTCAATGATTTTGCCCCTTGAGAATGACTGCAGTCGCAACAGAATACATTTATCTTTTGCCTGAAGACGTGCAAGGACATCGTTGTTTCCAATAAAAGCGCCTCACTGTGGCTTAATACGCAGTGGAAATATTCCAAACTGGGGAAATGGGGATGAAAGTCGATGGGCCGCGGCCCCAAGCCGGTGCGGAGCGAACGCTGGTCGGCACCAGAGAAGCGGCGCAGTGGGCTCGGCCGACCAGCGTTGGCGGCTGCACCTGGCTGCGCGGTGCGGGGGCAGGGCCGGAAGTAGCGTGACTTCCGCCTCCTGCGCAGCGGTCGCCATGGCGAGCCACAGGAGGGTGAGCGCAGTGCGCATGCGCGGCGGAGGCTTCAGCGGTCGAGGTCGGCCGGTTCTGCTAGGTCAGGGCCCGGCTGGGGTCAGGCCCGACGCATCGGGTTTCCCTGGTCCTCGGGGGCTGCCCGGAGTCTACGAGACCCTGGGGCGAACGGGGAAAGGACCGAGGCGGCCCGCGCGGGGTCGTCCAGTCGGGGTTGTCGCCGTCCCTTCCCCGTTCGGCCTGTGCCCGTCTGAGCTTCTGGGACATGGGCAGACGTGGTGGAGCGGGCAGGGGCTGCCTGCGGGTCCGTTCGTCGGTTATGACAGCCTGAACAGTAACGGCGCACGCATAATGTGCTTACTGGATTTTTACTTGTATTTCGTTGGAAGTTGCATGATAAATGTCCGTCAGGGAGGTCAAAGTAATCGTATCCTTCCTCTGATTTTGTCGGGGCTATGTCTTCGAGTCAAAGCTGGCAGTAATGTTGATTGTGCTGTTTGCAAGGATGGTGAAAATATAGAACGGATATATTTCAAAATATGCTATACAAATGGTGTAGTCAGATCTACTAAAACAGAGGATAAGAAATGTGCTTGCTGGCTGCTGATGTCATCCGTCACTCTCTTTTTCCACAATTTCAACCACCTGAGGAATGGTTCCTGAGTAGCACGGGTCTTTGCTGGCTGTGAATTACTGAGGATGTGGAAAGCGAGTGGGAGTTAGCGGAATCCACCTCTTCCATTTGTCTGTGCATGTGGTTTAACTGATTATCAAATCCCATACCAGGTCTTGTAAAAAAAAAAAAGTTTTATCGTAAGCATACCTCTGACTTGTAAGTGATGGGGAGTGTACTGGTCTGCCTATGGCACAAAGATCTATATTGCCGCAGTATATCTTCAGTAACAGGGTGCTTAATAATGAGTTATAATGTCTACTCACTGGGATGCAGTAAGATTGGAATTTGTTGGTGTTTCTAAGTTGTCCCTTAATAGCACTAAAGCTGTGGTAATGTTATATTACAGAAGGAATAGTAAACTGGTAGAAGGTTCTTACTGCTTGTAGCTTTTCCGTTGTGTCATCTGTCTTTTGTGCCTGTATATCTCAGCATAAATTATGTTAAGCCGAGTGAGCAGTAGAGCAGAGGGATCAGGAAGATGTCTTGATGTCTGGTGGAAGTAGTAGGATCCATAGAAGCCTGCTACTGCTTTCCCTGTCATTGAGGGACTGAAAGCGAAGCAACACTTCTTTCCAGGGCCCAGTCAGGATGTATTTAATGGCCACTCCTGTGGTTGGCCTTTGGCCTCCAGGGCATACTCTTGGTTACTGCTCCAGCGCACATCTGGAGCACATTTAGAACTGTCTAGCATTATTTCTTAAATCTGCTTTGGATGCAAGCTATTTGATCAGGAATAGAGGTGAAGTACTTCAGATATTGATTTCATATCAAATGTTGTACTAAATTGAAGCAGCATGAAAGATCAAGCAAAACACTTTTAATTGCAGCATACTCTTTTTAACTAAGAATCTTGCTTGCAAGCACACTGATTCTACTGATCTTGTATTTACAGGCGCTGAGGCTTTTCAAATTGTTACACAGAACTCGGCAAGAAGTTTTTAAAAATGATACAAGAGCCCTTGAAGGTAAGATCGTTTTTGTGTGTTGGATGCATGTTACATACCGAAGTAACACTGATTCTTACTCCAGTCATTGTTGTGTCAGTTAGAACCGCTTTTTGATGCTGGAGAGGAATATATATCAGGAATATGGGGAGGAAGCTGTACCAGTGCTGTCTTTTTTGTTAAGGGTGTGAAAGTGGTGAAGATAGCTAAAAATACTACCTTTTCCAGAGAAGGTGGTGTCAATTCTGCAGCTCCAATTTGTACTTAAGTGTGCTAATGCTCCCATAAAGATGAGAGAGTAGGTGATAGAGAGTAAGTGGTGCAAGAGCCAAAATGCAAGGGAAGGAGATGAGATCACTGCAGTTTCACTAGCAATCCTGCTGTCTTGTGCAAATTTTTCATGAGAAATAGCTGACCGAATTCATAGAGTCAATCACAGAATGGCTTGGATTAGAAAGGACCTTGAAGATCATATAGTTCCAACTCCACTGCTTTGGGTAGTGTTGCCAGCTGCTAGATCAGGCTGCCCTGGAACACATAAAGTCTGGCCTTGAACACCTCCAGGGATGAGGCATCCACAGCTTCTCTGGATAGACCTCACTAGCCAGTACCTCGCTACCCTCTGAAGTATTTCTTCCTGACATTTAACCTAAATCTTCCCTCTTTCAATTTAAATCCATTCCCCCTTGTCCTGTCACTGTCTACCCTTGTAAAAAGTTAATCCCTTTCTTGCTTATAAGCTCCTTTTAAGTATTGGAAAATCACAGTGAGGTCTCCCTCAAGCCCTCTTTTCTCCAAGCTAAACAATTCCAATTTCTTCAACCTTTCCTCATAGGAGAGGTACTTCTTCCTGTTCTTTCTCTGTATTCTTTGTAGTGACAGTGTACATAAGAAGACAAACAATATCAAGTCATGAATGTTCTTTATTTCTACTGCCTTGTTAATATAAACAGTATGGCTGTTGTTCTCTTGCAAATTGTGTATGTGCCTATTTTGTATGAGAGAAAGAGATTAAGGAGAGTAGTGAAAACATAGCTGGGCAGTAGGTATAAGATTGTAGAAAGAGTAAAATTCTTAATGTTATCCTTATTTGTGGTAACTCAAGCCATATTCCTTAAACAAAATTCAATTTTCTGTTTGTTTGTTTTTGAACCTTGGTTCTCATTTTTAGCCTTTCTTTCAGAAGTTGTTTAACATTGTAAGTGTTTGAGTTGATCCTCTCTATGTATAGTTCATCTTCAGGGAATAAATACTGATTCCTGAATAACTGAAATTTTGGCATTGGCCTCTGTATGTTAGCTATTTTTAAAGCATACAATGCTAGATGAGCAGATCTGGTGTTGTATCTTATTCCTGTACCAGTAAACTCAAAACAAAGCATCACCTGAATTCCATGGAGATCTTGTATTTTTTTTTTTTTACAATGAATGCACCAAGAAGGGCTTGATTTATTTCTTCTGGTGTTAAGGAGTAGATAGCCAAAGGAGCTTTGACATAAGCCAAGTTAAGAAGCAGGGCCAAAGTAGTTATTGTGGCCTCAGCGTCATGAGCTTTGTTGCAATATATATATATATATTATTGTTTTGTTCACATTGTATTTACTTTGCTCACTTTATGTAGCTGCAAGACGAAAGATAAATGAAGAATTCAAAAATAACCAAAATGAGACATCTGAAGAGAAAATAAATGAGGTACTTCTTGTTTTCATGGTATTTTGGGTTGTTTTTTGTTTGTTTGTTCTTTCTCTTTGGGTGAAAAGAGCACCTTTTACCTAAGAAATCCCTAAACCAACACAGATACTTACTGAATTATTATAAGAGGTGGTTATGGAAAGACTTTTCTGTGGATCTGTGTTTGTAAATATACTAATAGTCTGTCAGATAATTTTTGCATATAAGCAAAAAAAAAAAAAAAAGGAGAAGGCCTGTTCTAATAATTTATTATGGTAATTTTGAAGCATATGTTCTTATGGGGAAAAAACTACTCCCATTTTTCATGTTTATTTTTTTTCCCATCTGCTCATAATTTATATTTGAGCTTTGTTCACTTAAATTTAACTGTTTAGTTTGCTGTATAGCAAAAATGTGAAAACTTTACTGAGCAATCTACTCGGTAACTGGCAGAGATGAGAAATTAATTTGATTCTTGAATGCTAATGAGATGGATTATTTTGTAGGAGATGAAAGACAAACTAGTAGTCATGACTACTGTAACTCAGAGGTATTATTTATACTTATGAGCTTTTTGCTTCTTTCCTCGTGGTGCATTAAAAGCAGTAAAGCATTCTTTGTAAGTTACCTTTGCTCAGTTGTTGTTTTAGCATACTTTACTGAGTAATTCCGCCATACTGAGTGCCTGGAATGAAACTTCTGTATGAACTACTTCTAGTTATTACCATCTGTATAGAGGAAGTAATTTAGTCTCTGATTTTTAGCCTCATAAGGATCTGCATGTGATTTCTAGTAGCACTGAGATTGATGTGTTAGAAGAGGATGCCTCCATCTGTCATTGAGAGAAATAAATCTACACTTCTGCATCATGTCAGCCACTAAGTTGCACCATAAATAGTTCAGAGCATTTAGTTGGCACTTTGTAGCTTTTCTACTTGTTGTCGGGCCCCAGTAGTGAGACTTCTGAAAGTTCCACATATCTAATCTATTAAATTGTATGGAATTTTTTTTTTTTTTTGTGATAAATGTACAGATTAAGTTTTGGTAGAATTAGAATCTATATATAAGGAATGGCAGCCTACAAAATACGAGTGTCACATTTTAAATACACGCTAATTAATATACTGATGAGTGGTCTGTGGAAGAAATGCTAGAGTTTCATTGAAATGGTAGGCCTTTTGCCAAATACGCTGTGCTAATTTTTAGATAGTATCTGTTCCTCTGCCTCTTCTGATCAACCTTAGTATTCTTAGTTCTTGTCATATTTTGCCCCTTTTTTTGCCACTTTATTTCAAAAGCAGGGATGTTAAAAGAGACAGCTTGCCATTTTAATAGATGTAAGTCAAACTACGTTATTGAGACATTCACCAATGTGTGTTATTACTGAAATGGTCTGTGATGCTGTCAGGTGAAGTCCTCAGTAAATGGAAAAAGGAAACCATCACTCTCGTGTTCAAGGAAGGGAGAAAGGAAGACCCAGGGAGCTACAGGTCATTGAGCCTCGTGTCTGTGCCTGAGAAGATGACAGAGCATATCCTCCTGGAGGTGATCTGAGACAGGCAGCATGGCTTCACCAAGGGCATATCATGACTGTTCAGTCTGGTGGAATTCTATGAAGTGACAGCATTGGTAGATAAAAGAAGGGCTGATGTTGTCTACCTAGACTTGTGCGAGGCCTTTAATGTGGTCCTGCACCACATTCTTATCTCTGAATTGGAGAGATGTGGATTCAAAGGCTGGACTGCCAGGTGGATAAAGAATTGGTTGGCTGGTGGTAGCCAGAGGCTTGTTGTCAGTGGCTATATGTCCAGATGAAGGCCGGTCACAAATGGTGTCCCACAGGGGTCTGTCTTGGGACTGGTGCTCTTCAACATCTTTATCGGTAACATCGACAGTGGGTTTGAGTGCACCCTCAGCAAGTCTGCGGGTGACACCGAGCTGAGTGATACAGCTGACACAGTAGAAGGGAGCAACACCGTCCACAGGGACCTGCACATGCTGTGAAAGTGGGCACACAAGAATCTAATGAGGTTTAATAAGGCCAAGTCCAAAGTATTGGCACTTCAGGCACTCCCAAGTACAAACTGGGAGAACTTACTGAGAGGAGACCTGCAGAGAAGGACTTCAGAGTCCTGCTGGACAAAAAACTGAACATGAGCCTGCTGTGCACTTGCAGCTTGGATGGCCAACTGAATTCTGGACTCTAAAGGAAGAGGAGTAGCCAGCAGCACAAGGGAAGTTACTGTCCTCCTCAGTTCTGTCCTCTTGAAGCCCAATCTGGAGTGCTGTGTCCAAGCCTGTGGCTCCCAGTACAAAAAGGATGTTGGAGAGGGTCCAGAGAAGGGCTACAAAGATGATCAAAGGGCTTGAGCACGTCTCCTGAGAAGAAAAGTTGAGGAAGTTAGGCCTGTTTAACTTGGAGAACAGAGCACTCTAGGGAGACCCCAGTTACTTCACAGAATCACACAATTGTAGGGGTTGGAATGGACCTCCAGAGATCATGTAGTCCAACCCCCCTGCCAAAGAGGGCTCCCTACAGCAGGTTGCACAGGTAGGCATCCAGGAGGGCCTTGAAATTCATCTCCAGAGAAGGAGACAGCCTCCCTGGGCAGCCTGTGCCAGTGCTCCATCACCTCACTGGGAAGAAGTTCTTACCCACATTGGTGCAGAACTTCCTATGCTCCAGTTTATAGCTGTTCCCCTTTTACTGTCCCCACAGACCACTGAAAAGAGGTGGGCCATGGAATGTTTCCTACAAGGGAATTGTAAAAATTCTAAATGTTATAATGAGGGGGATCATATAAGGACTTTCTGGTTACAATGTAGATCTGCAAACAGATGAGTGATGAACTTACTACTCATAATTCCATCAAAATATGGAATTAAATAGATTTGAAATGTTCAAGGTAGGAGAAACTCAAGCATGGCAGCTTAATCTGAGACTGCCACTATACCAGTACTTTCTCAAAAAGGAATTACTCTAGGAGTTGAGGTTCATTTTGGATTGTCTGTAATATATGTTTATAGAAATCATGCATGAAGGTTTCAAGCAGGCAGAAGTGTTATCAGATGCGCTCCTCACTACTGTTCTACTTTAGCTGTTGCTTAACAAGACAGTTTAAGGGACTTTTGACTCCAGGGACAAAAGACCTGGCATAGAGTTGTAAGGGGTGCATTATCTGGCTTTTTCAGAGTGGAAGCTTACATTATGATGCACCAGTAATCTTATACGATGAATCAGAAGTGACAACAAGCAGTTCAACATCCTTTCCAATCCCCTGCAATTGGTTTGTGTTCAGTTATGCTTTAAGGTGGGTGTTAGATCTCTGTTTCACCATTTTGTAACCATATTTCAATGAATGGTGAAACTGTAAGCTCTGAAGGTGGAGGAATAGAAAAATAAAACAATCATCAAGTCTAACTCCTGGCTTTACACAGGACCACCCAAAATTTAAACCCTGTGTCTGAGAGCATTGTCCTTCTCTGCAAGGCTGCATTCCAGCCATTTGTCCCCTGTCCTATATATCCATTCAGGATTACATCTCCCAGGTACAGAATCTGGCTGGGACATGTATTCCATCTTCATTTCAGGGCAGTAGACAACAAATTTGAATGGGATAAGGGCTGTGAAAAAGGGAAAGAAAAATAGAAAAAATCCCTTTGGGGGGGAACAAACAAACAGACAAAAACCAGAGCTTGAATTTATTTTTTTCTTATTATAAAATTTTTCAAGCTGCTACCCCCTGCAGCTCTTTATTGGGATCAGAAGCAGTGGCGGTACACAGCATTGGGGCCACTCTCCGTGTAGATATCCCTTGGGAGCCACAAGCCCTGGAAGGCGTCGAGGGAAGCAGCAATGGAGCCCCCCAGCCAGGCAGCAATTTGTCGGTTGGGAGCAGCAGCAGGGTGCCCCATGCCCAGGTTCTGAGCCACGCGCTGAGCAAAGCCGCACAGCAGTGTGGTGCCCCCTGCCAGCAGCAGTGGGGGATTGCTGGGCTGGGCTCCACAGTGCTGCAGGGAGAGGTCTGCCATCTCCAATAGGCCTTGGCCTGGCACCCCCAGGACCTCAGGGGTGAAAAGGGCCTCAGGGCAGCGGGAGAACTCATCCTGAAGGTGGTGTCCTGTGTGGTGTGGGTCACAACAGCAGAATGTCTCCTTCAGGTGCTGGAGTGTCTCTATTGGCAGCTGTGTTCCGCAGGCTGCCAGCATCTGGCCCGGGTAGATAGTGAGGTCATACCCGGCCAAGTCCAGGCGGAAAGAGGCATGGGGAAGTGCGTAGCCATCCTGTACTGCCACCACATAAGAGGTACCGGCGCCAGAGCCCAGCACCACACAAGTGGTATGGCCATAGGAGTAGGCAGCAAGCTCAGAGCGGGGCATCACAAGCATGGCTGGCACACCAGAGCCCTCAAAGAGGATCTCGGCCACCTTCTCACGGTTGGCGATGGGGGACAGCGGGGCATCGGTGGCCAGCACAGCCAGCTCTTCAGGACACACGGCCAGCTCATGGTAGAATATGCGATGCCACAGCTCTTCCAGCCCTTCCCAGTCAGTGACCACACCGTGGGTAAGAATGGAGCCTTCCTTGCCCTGGCTGGGCAGCACTGACTGTGGCCTCTCAGCCCCTGCCAGCCCACTCCTGGTGTGGCCCATCCCCGTATCAATGACAACAGCACAGAGATCCTTATACCCTGCTGCCAGACCAGATGCCATCATTCATCCCAAGCTGGCTCACCGCAGTGTGAATTGTGAGCTGCCAGAATGCCTGCCTACATCACAGCTGGAGGGAGGTGATGTCACTGACGGCATCTCAAAAGAAGGAAAGGTGAGAAGGAAAAGCCTAGTAATTACAGGCCTGTCAGTCTCACTTCAGTGCCTGGTAAAATTATGGAGAAAATGATGATGGGAGTTACTGAAAAACACCTGAAGGAAAATGTGGTCATTGGTCATAGTCAGCATGGGTTCATGAGGGCAAAGTCCTGTTGAAGTAACCTCGTTTCCTTTCATGACAAGGTTATGACCTAGGCAAATTGGAAAGCTGAACAATTTCCAGTTGCGTTAAGTTTAACAACAAAAAGTGCCCGATTCTGCAACTCAGAAGGGTCAGCCCTGGCTGTACATATGGGCTGGGAGATAGATGACTGCTGTGGAGGAGCCCTACTGAAAGAGATTTATGGGTCTTGGTTAGCAGCAAATTGAACATGAGTCAATGGTGTGCCTTGCAGCAAGCAAGGCCAACTGTGCCCTAGAGTGCGTCAGGTCCAGCACTGCAAGCCAGACAAGGGAGAGGATTGTGCTGCTCTACACTGCACTGGTGCAGCCTCATCTTGAGTACTGCATGCAGTTTTTGAACCACAGTACAAAAACAACATAAAACTATTAGTGTAGAAAGCAGAACTGCAGAGACATTGAAGGGTCTGAATGGGAAGACATATGAGGAGCAGCTGAGGTCCCTTTGTTCAGCCTTAAGAGCAGAAGTCAGGCGATTCTTCATCATGGCTTCTTTACGAGGGGAAGCAGAAAGGCAGGTGCTGATTTCCTCTCTCTGATGACCAGTGGTGGAGCCTAAGGGGATGGAGTGGAACTGCAATGGCAGTTTACATTCTGTGCCAGATAGCTGTGTAGGCAAAATGTAAATCATATCCCAATAAAACCAGAAAGGCCAGAGCTTCTCGTCCTGTCTTTAACCATCAGTGTCATGACAAGGAAGTATATGATAAAGACACGGTATGGAAAGACAGGCTTAAAGTCCCTGTGTGTGTAGGGCTTCTCCAGTGAGAAGCATCTTAACCTCCTTATGGCATGACTTTATATGAAAATTCCAGCTATGATACTAGAGTGTGTGCAATACTCTATCTGCTCTTACTACTGACCTCAGAAACTCCTGCCTGTTTCTTCTTTCCCTCAGCCAGGGAGCCTGGAGCAATCCAGCATCCACTGGACCTCTGTGGCCCTTCTCATTGCACAATTTACAGGCAGGTGCAGCTCATAGCTGAGCTGCCCGCAAGCTGCACACACCTCACAAAGCCTCCATTTGCCCGTGCTGTTGGATCAGGTATTGACAAGCACTGCTTGTAGGCTGAAAATGCTGTGTGACTTGCAGTGCCTTCTGAAGGCAGTAGGAAGGGTGAGGACAACGTGCAGTCATTTCCCTGAAGATTTCTACATCATTATTATTGTATATATATATACGTATTATATTATTATGATTATTATGACTCTTCAGCCTAAAAGCTACTTTAAGGAAGAAGACTTGACTCATTTTTCATTTTCATTAGTTTTTATTATTGAAGCAACGGGGGTTGGCTGTGTTCTGCTGTGAATGTAAGCACCAGTAAATCAGTACAACAGAAGTGTGTGTCTGTTTGTCTTTATGTATGCCACCACTAGTTACACCAGGTACTTCACGGAGGACTATTTAGCCTAGTCTCAGTTGGTAGGTCAGGTGTCAAGAGCAAACCCGTAAGGAATAAATGCACAAAGAAAGTAAAAAGGAGCCGTGTGTAGGATCTCCAAATCTGTAGTCTCATGAATTTAGTTACGTAGTGATCCTTGGCTGCTTCCTTGCAGTCTCTAAAAATATTAGATTAGCTGTTACGGCTCCATTTTCCAAAGTCAAGAGCTGCTGCTGTCCTGTCCCCACAGACCACTGAAAAGAGGTTGGCTGTATCCCTCCCACACATAAGATACTTATAAACTAGGTGATCTTGAAGCTTCTCTCCAGTCTAAGCCATTCTTTGATAAATGTAGTTATTTGTTTTGGTAATTGCAGTCTACCATATTCCTTTCTGTTTCAATCATGTGTATAGATTTTTTACTGCTGTATTCTGTTCAGCAAAAGGTTTGGTCAAGGTTTGGTAGCAATTTTATCAGCTGTGACCTACAAAGTGAGAGCTACATATAGGTAGTTAATAGCTTACTTAATAGAACTGACTGATTCTGGTAATTGAATAGCTCTCTAATGTGGAAAATACCTTCAGAAATAATTACCTATTATTTAAACTACTGTTGGTTTTTTGTTTTTTTTTTTTTTCTCTTTATTAGCTTCTGAAAATAGCTTCAGATGTTGAAGTGATTCTCAGGACTTCTGTTATTCAGGCAGTTCACACAGATTCCGACAAAATATGTGAGTAGAGCTGCATGCTTAAGGATGTTTTAAAACGTTGTATTTTGGTAAACAAGTAGAAAATTTGAAAACTAAGCAGAAAAATAGAGAGGGTACAGCTCTGCCTGTTAGTTTTTCTGCCTGTGCCTTTAATTCAAACCTGTAAAGGGTTCAAAGATACATATATTCTGTGCTTTTTTTTTTTTTTTAATGGGAGCTATTAGAAGAGAAGTGCAAAGTACCTGTGATGTTAGCTTGAATGTGCTGGCTAATCAGTCTGTGTACGTGTGAATGAATTAGCCACAGCATCTGTAGGTTTTTGCTCTAGCATATATGTAGAAGTTGCCTGAAGAGAATTAACAAATGCAGTGTGTATGCTGCCTGTCATACAGCTTTTTCTTTGAGGATTTGGTGCTCTTCTCTATCCAGAACCTTGCTTTGACTGTTGAAGTTACAGGTGGTGCCTTGGAATACTTGCCACACAAAGATAACCTTGCTGCAGAGCCTATCAGATTATGAAATCTTGGCTCTTGCTTTGGAAATTTCTCTTGCCTCGCAGGAAGAGAAATAATAAGTTCACCTTGCAGCTATGTGGTAAGATAGAGAAGAAATCTTTGGCTGCATACATCATTTCCTTTCACTTACGTTTATTGCAATCTGTAAATTTCTGTAAATATTTTCAGGTTTGGGTTTGGTAAAGCATTTAACATTAGAACAGCCATTATGATTGAGGCCACAGATTTGTCTAGACTGTATGAGCTGTGACTTCATAGAGATTCTAGGCAGATGGCAGCAGAAGAGTAGGAACAGAGGAAGTGTGCTTTGCTTTACTATCTTCCATCTGTTTACACCTGGCAACACTTCCTGAGCCAGGGGTAGTTTCTGTTTTAGTTATCCTCAGTGAATTTCTCTCATGTGTTTCCTCCCATCATCCACACAAATTTCTTCATCCAGATGCTTTTGACAGAGAATTTGGTATGTTTGTAGGAGAATAATTTGCTGTCGTCTTGTTTATCAATCACTATCCATTTTTGCAAGCTGCTCTTGAGTTTTTAAGACTTTTGTTGCCTCTGTTTTGTAAAGCTTCACTCTGAAACAGCAGCTGAATGTCTGTGGTCATTCTATTGCTTTTCTCTGTGAGCTTTTCTGTTCTACTACATGTCTTTTCAGATAAGGGCATCAGAGCAAAGTGTAGTCATCCAACTGTGGACAAACCAGGAGCTTTTGGCTTCTGTGTGCACGCGTATTTAATTTTTTACAAACTCACCATGTTGTATTCATTAAAACCATTTAGATAACTAACCACTTTAATTGCTATGATTATGTTGCATGAAAGAGGAGAAGGAGAAGGTAGGCAAAATATGTTACAGAAGCTTATTGCTGCAGATTTGTCATTAAAGGAGTTACTGACTGAATCTTTTTAATACACTTTTTTCTATTTTGGCTGACAGCATATGATTTAATTACATTTGCTGTTGTTCCTTCTCCTTCTTGAGTCTTAGAGTATGAGAAGAAGTATTGGTATGGAGACCATTTTCCCTAATCAAATGAAATTATTCTGTGTTGTCTTAACTCTAAAACAGTGCACAGGGCAGTATTACTCTTTGTATAGAGAATTTGGGACTACTGTATACAGTTATGTTTGGATTCACCAGTAAATTGTTTTAGAAAAGGAAGTTAGAGCTTTCCTTAGTAAAGAGAAAACATTTTCATCTTGGTGTTTGTTAGTCAAAGTAAACATTTTTTAGATTCTTTTCTTTCTTTGCAAAACGATTCAGTATGAATTATGTTACTTGACAGTATGCAAATGTCTCTGTTTTATTCTTGTCGCTTTTCTTTCAAATTAAACTTGTACAAGTTGAACTTTAAACCTTAGTAATGCTCCATACACACCATATGTTTTGATCGTTTTGATTTGCTGTGTGTCCAATACTTAGCTTTTTGAAGGTAAATTCTTTCATCTTCTGTTTGTACTTGGTATTTTTCAATACTTTGAATTTTTTTTTTAATTCCATTTTTTGCATTTCTATTTCACATATCTGTTCCAGGCATGTATATCAATCTGACTTGTTATAAACTTGGAACTGAAATTTTATTTCAGGATCTTAGAAACTCATTAAATGCATCACTGCCACTCCATGGAGGCAGAAGTAACGTAACCTCAGGGAAATAGTTTTCTTTCTTACAGTCTGTGGGGTATCAGTGTACTCTGGACCAGATGTTTGTCTTTACACTCACAGAACACACGCACACTTTTTTTGTAGGTTTGATATAATTTTAGTAGCTGTCTGATGTGGTCAAAGTGATTGTGCTTTAGTTTGTTCTGCTTGAGCAAATCTGACAGGACACAGCTCCTTCCCCTCGTGAGGAAGGGACACGTTGATTTCTGAAGGGTTGATGGCAAGAGTTCAGTAAGGAACAGGTTGAGGTAATATATAATTAGGCAAACACAGATGCAGTTCTGTGAGGACATAGTGGTCATAATTTTCCACTGATGCTTTCTTTTTCTGTTGGCATTTAAAGCATGTAACAAGATGAATATTTTACGTACTGGATCTCAGAAGGTTGAAGAGAAATGCTGTGCCAAATTTAATATTAATTGTGGGAACTGCTGAAGTAAACATAATGTGACTCAGGAGCATTAAAATTACTTTCTTGTGCTAAAAGTGATTGCAATTCTTTGCCATTTTTTTTCCTTGTGAATTAGCACTACTATTAAAATATTTTCAGTGTTCTTAAAAGCAGAAAGGTCAAAAATGTTCTTCCAACAGAAGGTAAAATCAAAAAATATTATATATGTATAATTTTGTGTTACGCTGTTAACATGATGCTGTTTGTTTGCTCACCAAAAATTTAGATTCTTGTTTGACTGACTTGACTTTTTGTTTTTAACTGTAAAACTGTAAAAATTATTTTAGTAGTGTTTGCCATAAGGCAATATTCTTAATAGTTTTGTTGTTTTGGTTTTTTTACAGTGCTCGTACCCAGGAAGGATCTGCTACAAGACAATACTCCTTACTTTGATAAACCAACAAAAAAGCATGAATCCTGAGGAGAGCATGCCTTTCTCCCCAGTAGGTTAAAATCTGTTAATGAGAACTCTGAAAAACAGTAGTGGATACCTGTCTTAATTGATTTCCAAATTTTAATTTAATGACAAAAAAATGTGGACTGAAATCCGTTTTCTTTGTCTTTTCTGTGATGTCACCATGGACTTCTTTTGAGGAAGACAGAATTATTACAATTTCCTTGAAAAACAAAGTGCGTAAATAGACGTACTGCTGAATTATGTTACTTCAGAGAGGAGTATCAGACAGAGATTGTTTCCTACGAGTCTAGAATTGTGGGCAACTAAATGCAAGTGAATTGCAGCTCTTAATCCCGTTACATTACATTATATACTGCTTTGAAATAACTGCAAACCATCTTGTGAAACTAACCACTGAGTTCATGTTTCACATCAAAAAGCATGAGTTCTGAATTCATCATCAACTCTATGCAGAAATACTGTAATGTTTGAGAAAGTTCTTAAGGCTTGTTGAATAAATTATTCAGGTGTTACAGAATGGCAAGTGTGTGCATTGTTTGTCTTCTCACTCACACCTTTGAGTGGAGCAGGATTAGCAGGGTTTGAGTTCACAAATGACAGTGAAGCAAGAAAACTGAAGGATATTGGTTTAGATCACATGGTTTATGATTTCTTTTTTAATCTTGTGACTATGCTGAGGCGTTTTCCAAAGAAAAGAGACTTGTTTCTTAGTTGCAGTGGTTCCGATTTCCTGAGGTTGTTGGTGAGTTTTACGAAGCTGTTATCACTTCCTCTTTTTTATTCTTTGGGCTTTTTTTTTTTTTTTTTTTTTTTTTTTTTTTTTTTTTTTTAAGGAAACTCACTGGCTTCTTACTGAATTTATTATACTATTTCAATTTTAAGTGGAGCCTAACTAGAGTGATACATACACAGAATCTTCTGATAAATCAGTACCAGGCACCATGCTCAGATCTAAGCGTGTAGTACCACAGAGGAAGGATTTTCTTTCAGATCCAAATGACCTTTATTTTTAATAAGCATCAAATTGTCAGTCTCATGTTTTCTGATGGTGGCTGTGACTGAAAAACAAAAAACTAGTGCTTGAATCCAGTCTTCCCCTCACATGGTGAAACAGTGGGCAAATTTTAAAACTGCTGCCTCCAGCTGCCATGAGCAGGGTAGCTAGCAATAAATACATTGTCTGTGTACTGCAAATGCTAATGAGCACCTGGTAGGAAGGCAGGGCCAACCCAGGGGAACTCAGGTGCACGCAGTGCAGGATCCGCCCCCGGCAAATGCCAGTGATAAGAGACCTTAAAGTGCAGAGAAATGTGTGATCTCTTCTTTAAAGAGATGATTACTTGGTTGAAAATGTAACACAACAGAGGTATAAATGGAGCTATACACAACAGGAACTTGACCTTGTTGCTCAGCGTAACAGCAAGGTTTTATTTTACAATGTGTATGTATATTTTATTAATAAAGACACATAAACAGAGATGAAGGCATGAAACAGAAATGAAAACATGGGATATTTTCTTGAAGGAAAAGCAAAATCAAACAAAAACAAAACCCAGAACATAGCAATAACAGAGATCGTTTGGGAGAAACCAAGAGCAGACACAGGAAGAGAACACTGAAGGAAAACCTCCACCATATGCAGATTGTGGCAAAGCCACAAATCTGTGGAGAGCAGCCAGCCTGGAACCAGTACAGAGGGTTGAGCAGGTTGGTGGCTGTGGAGAGCAGTTTGTGGAGTGGTAGCAGTTGTATAGGTTATATGGCAGCAGGGGGCCAGAAATAAAGATGTGGCAGTGGGCAGTTGGAACTGATACTCTCAGGTCAGTCATTAGGACAACAGAAAGAGCAGATCTTAAAATCTTAATTATAGAAAAGATGTTGAATGTTTTGTTTCCTCATACTCTGCTTATAGCAATGGCTAAGTGTTTAGGATAACATCTCCTCTCTGGTTATGTTCATGTATAAATGCTGTGATTGTTGTGATGTGGGACTGTTTTGCGTAGAAAACAGGAAATTAATCTCTGATTGAGATCTGCTTCTTATCCTTCTTGTCCAACTTTGATGTTCTTATATCTGAAGTATTCTCCCTGCAAGCTCAAAGTTGTTTTCTTAGCAACAACTCCACCCTCTCTCCCTCCTTGTACTCACCAGCTTCCCTCTGCTAACGGACCATCATCTGTCAGCATGGGGGCACTGGGGGCACATGCTGTGTGGGCCCAGCCACAGCATCTTCAGCCTGTGGTGTGCCAGGTTGGATAGGACCTGCTCTAGCACTTGATCTAGCAGTTGGCAACCCTGTCTGTGTCAGGGGAGTTAGAACCTGATGATCCTTGAGGGCCCCTTCCAATCCAAGCCATTCTATGATTCTTTGAGTCTGGCATCTACACATGGGACACAAACACCCTTTATGCATAGTTAAGTCTTGCTTGCTTGTCATCTTGCCATATGTTAACTAGGCAATGACTTATTTATAGTAAAATGGTGGTATTTTATACCTGGAATAGCAAATTTGAAAGCTGAAGAATACACCTACAGCAATCTAATGTTGTTCTATTTTTTTCTGATACTCACAGCAGGAATAATTTAGCAAAAAAAAATCATTAAAATTGATTCAGTGAGATACAGAGCAGTACTGCAGTTCTTTTCTGAACCACATACATCCCACTATTCTGGAAAATTAGTACTTTACATGGAAAACACTTTCGGAACACTAAACATTTGGCAGTTATGCACTATCTAGAATAAATTTGTGGGAGAATTTTATGATGCTCACAACCACATAGCAATGATTTTGTGAAAAATACCACACTGGAAGATTACAAGCCACTTCAACAATTGTTAGATGTGCTTTTTTACGTTGTACACTTCTGCAGCACATTCATCAAAACCACAGTATCTGTGCATTTAGCTTGTCCTAGCAGAAGATCAGAAAGTTGCAGTTATATTGCTAATTAAATACCTAGGTTAAGCTATGCACTGTTTGTGTATTTGTACATATATTCACGAGCAAATCTTGAATCCCCTGAGCCATCAGACAAGACTTAGAGGAGCTGTTCACTAACTGGGTTCCTCACATGACCCTTATTAATCAAATGCTCCTTTTTTTGTTTCATTTCTCTCAGGTACAGCTGTGGACATTTTCAGGCTGATTTCAAGTCCTTCCACAGTACTGGCAGACTTTATGGAAGTTTTAGCTGAATTGCCGTAGCTGTAGTCAGAGTTAAATCCTCACCGTTATGGGAAACAAGTAGCGGAAAGAATCATAGAATGGCCTGGGTTGAAAGAGACCTCAAAGATCATCTTGTTTCAACACCCCTGCCATGGGCAGAGTTGCCAACCACTAGAGCAGGCTGCTTAGAGCCACATCCAGCCTTGCCTTGAATGCCTCCAGGGATGGGGCATCCACAGCCTCTCTGGGCAACCTGTTCCAGTGTGTCATCACCCTCTGAGGGAAAACCTTCCTCCTAACATCTAACCTAAATCTCCCGTCTTACTTTAAAACCATTCCCCCTTGTCCTATCACTGTTCACTCGTGTAAACAGTAATTCTCCCTCCTGCTTATATGCTCACTCCAAGTCCTAGAAGGCCACAATGAGGTCTTCCCAGAGTCTTCCCCAAGCTAAACAAGCCCAGTTCCTTCAACCTTTCCTCATAGGAGAGATTCTCCAGCCCTCTGATCATCTTGTGGCCCTCCTCTGGACCCATTCCAAGAGCTCTGTGTCTGTCTTGTGCTGAGGGCCCCAGGCCTGGACACTACTCCAGACGGGGCCTCACAAGAGCTGAGTAGAGGGGGACAATCCCCTCCCTCTCCCTGCTGGCCACCCCTTTTTTAATGCAACCCAGAACACAGTTGGCCTTCTGTTCTGCAAGTGCACACTGCTGGCTCATGTGCAGCTTCTCGTCCAGCAGGACCCCCATGTCCTTCTCTGCTGGGCTGCTGTCCGGGAATTCTTCCCCAGTCTGTTTAAATACAGACTGAGGGATTGCCCCAGCCCCAGTGCAAAACCCTGCACTTGGCCTCATTGAACCTCATTTGGTTCACATGGGCCCACTTCTTCAGCCTGTCCAGGTCCCTCTGGATGGTTTCCCTTCCCAACAATTTCCTGACTGCATTGCTTAGCTTGGTGTTGTTCAGAAACTTGCTGAGGGTGCACTCGATTCCATCATTTATGTCACTGATAAAGTTATAAGAGCATTGGTCCCAAGACTGACCCCTGGGGGACACTACTCATGAGTTGTTTCCATGCAGATAGTGAACTGCTGATCACAACCCTTTGGCTGCAATCAGCCAACCAGTCCTTAATCCATCCAACAGTCCATCTTTCAAGTCCACACCTCTCCAGTTTAGAGAGAAGGATGTGATGAGGGACCATGTCAAAGGCTTTGCAGAAGTACAGGTAGATGTCATCTGTCACCCTTCCCTTGTCCACTGATGCCATCACTCCACCATAGAAGGGCAAACAAAAACAACGAACATTAGACTGAATCCCTCCTAGCAGTCCTCACAGTCTACACTCATTTAAAATTACAACAGCACCTACTTTTGTGGAGCCCATGTCTAGAAAGTCCTGTGTCTGCTTAGCCAGCCTCACAGAGAGCCCTTATCGACACCTATGACATAAAAATTTTGCTTGAAGTGTTGAAGTGAATACAATTGAACAAAAATAACTGTCTTGATTATAGCAAGAAGCAGTTTGTTCACTGTAGCCGAGCTTGTATAAAATGTTTCTTTGTCTTCATGCCTGAAACACCTTTGGAGAGAAAGGAATTCGTGGTCTCCACAAAAGCTATAGTTGGAATAGCTGTCAGAAACCAAATTACAAATCACTGTTAGCAGGAAGGCATACCTGATGCAAATTGAATTACATCAGAGAGCTGAAAGAAGCCAACATAATTCTGATGAATTATTTTTTTTCCTCTTCTCTTGCCTCCTTTATCCACCATCAAGCACCTTGGTAAGCCCTACGCTGTGTGGTGGACGTGCCCTGAATTCACAATAGGCATTGCTACAGGAAGACAAAGTTGTTGCAGCAGTGGATGTTGTATCCCTGTGTTTTTGGTGTCTAGTTTAGTAGAGGAGCTGGGTTTGTACCCTTGACCTTCAGCTTCTCAGATGAGCTGTCTGTTCATAAAGAACATCAGTAATTGGTGTGGAGCTATGTAAGTAAGAAACAGGAAAAAAACAAGTTCCAGAATTTGTCTGTTTCTTTTAGGTGGTGGTTTTCAGATTTTTTTTTATTGAGCTCCTTAGAAATGATCTGGCTTTCCTAACCCTTTTTATAAAACATTCCTAATGCAGATCAACATTCTTTTTATCTTAAAAATTGGCCACATCTAAAAGTACCTATTTATTCAAGCAGATGTTATCAATTACTGTTACAGTATCTTGGCATAAGACATCACATAAATCACTGAAACTCATTTTTTGCTTGTATAGAAGAGATTGGCAGTGCTTTAGCAGAAATACAGGAGCAGAAAGATCGGTAGAGGATGGCTCTTGGGAAAGAGGTTCAGGAAGGAAAGAGAAAGAAAAGTAACAAGTGAGTCAAGTGAGACTCTCAGAGGACAAGAATCTCAGCATCAGTCCCCACTTTCAGTCATCAACACTCCTCAAAACCTCAGTGTTTCATGACTCAAAAAAATGTTCATATAGATAGACAAACTGCATATACCCTAAAAGTGATAGTCATTTTCAAGACTTATCAAAAATGACCCTCCCCTGACATCATCAGGCTGATGGCATGGACACCGAGCTGTGCTGTCTCCCTTCTGATCACGGTTGCATCCATCCCTCCTGCCACACTGAGGGCACCGCATGCCAATGAGTAACACCTGGCACTTGCAAGAACAGTTTGTCCTCACTAGCTGCAGAGACGCTTAGCAAAATGCCCTTCAACGAGCTTGGGAAGCATCACCATTCTCATTTTGCAGCTGGAGGAACAGATGCAGAGAGGTTAAGCACTTTATCTGAGGTCTTAGAGGAAGCAGGTGGCAGGGCCAATAATCTAGCTCAGTGGAGCCTAGAGCTCAGGACTTGGAGCTAAGCATTACTTTGTTTTGAAGACAAATCAGTATTCATATTTGATTTGTTGTTGTTGTTTAACATATTTATTTTCAAGCATAGGAAATAAAACAGCATAGAACTGCGAGAGTCAATTATATAAATAAGGCTGTATTCACCAATAGGGAATGTTCACTGCTGACAGGAATACAGTTTTCAGTGAGCTGGGAGCATGAGTGCTACTAATTCTGACTTCTGCAATCAGACATTGTTAGAAAGGCAACTGGCAGAAATGACCTTCTGCTGCATTTCCAGATACAGGATTGGTTTGCTCGGGTCTGTCTTTCATGCATTCATGTTTTAAATCCTATAATTTCCTGAAAACAAAAATAGCTTTGTTAAACTTAGACATTCAACAAACTATGTCAGATGGCTCAAGGCAGAAGAAGTATTTCTTTGCATATAAAAGTTCCTGGCTAGTGACAAGACAATTTAAGACTGAAAACTTATGTGCTGTCCTGAGATTCCACTCATGTTCACCAGTTTTGCTCTGGACAGAACAGATGCTGCTGTCCACCCCACTCTGAAGAGTGTGAGGCCTCACCTGGAGTACTGTGTCCAGTTCTGGGCTCCCACATACAAAAAAGACAGGGATCTCCTGGAAAGAGTCCAGTGGAGGGCCACAAAGATGACAAAGGGTGTGGAGAACCTCCCTTATGAGGAAAGGCTGAGAGACCTGGGTCTGTTCAGCCTTGAAAAAAGAAGACTCAGAGGGGATCTGATCCAGGTCTATAAATATCTATGGAGTGGGAGGCAAAGGGATGAGGCTGGATTCCTCTGCAGTGTGTGGGGATAGGACGAGGGGAAATGGCCACATACTGAAGCATAGGAAGCTCCCCACAAACATGAGTGTGAACTTCTTCACAGTGAGGGTGCCAGAGCACTGGCACAGGCTGCACAGAGAGGTGGTGGAGTCTCCTTCTCTGGAGACGTTCAAGACCTGCCTGGACACCTACCTGTGAAACCTGGGCTAGGGAGCTGCTCTGCAGGGGGGCTGGATTCAATGAGCTCTAGAGGTCCCTTCCAACCCCTACAGTTCTGTGATTCATGTCAGTAGCTCTCCTCTGCTCACTGCTGCAGTATTGCAGTAGGTCTGTAACTGTTGGTGATTGCTAACCTGACAGCTTTAGAAGAGACAACTTGAAAAGACATGGAGGAATGAACAGCAGAACATTGCCACTTGCCTGAGGAGAAATTCTGGAGCTACACACACATTTTCTGCTGTATTTATTTTCCCTTGGGAAGTAAAAGCATGAAATGTGAGAAAGTCAGCTTGCAGTATTAACAGCCTTGCAGTACTAGCATCTTGGGGCCATATCAAGACAGCAATATCTAAAGTGATTTCAGTTATACCTTTCCTGATAGCACCATTGACAGTGCCTCAAGAATAGAAAACAAATTACAGCAGAGCCACCAGTGCAAAAGGGAATGAAAAAAAATAATGCTATTATACACTGGTGACTGAGTCTCTGATGCCATAACAGGAGTTTGTGGTTCTCTGAGCCTCATGAAACTGCTCCACTCTGTTACCCATGCATGTGTGCACAAAGGTAGTGGTCATATACGAATGAATTCCAAATGTCCAAACGGGCCAGAGGAATTGGTGTCTTGTTCAGAGCATACACATAAGTAGTTTCAAAATTTGAAAATAAATTTGACAGTTGAGAGATTTTCCAACATTACTGGGGGTAAAGATGCCATGTGTCCACTGTGATCCAAGAGCACTTTGTGGCATACTGTAGAATCTTAGAATCACAGAATCATAGAACCAATCATAGGTTTGAGTTGGAGGGGACCTTGAAGATCACCTACTTCCAACCCCTTGCTCTGCTAAGGGCTGCCACCCAACACTCCCAGCTTCCCCGGTCCCCATCCAACTTGGCTTTAATCATGCAAGGTGAAAGGTTTTGGGAGGGAGGAATTTTATAGCTTCAGGTAGAAGGTTTGTTTTTTTGTGTGTGTTCTTTTAAGTCTTATCCAAGGAAAGCAGTAAGAGGAAATTTCTAAGGAAAACCAGAAACTGTTCAAGCATTCTGTTCCCACACTACGTTGTCAGGGCATAATAAAAGGCACGTGAGCCCCATGTCTCTAATATGATACCCTCAAAAAGACACTCTCTTCTTGCCCAAGGAAGGCATCTATTGTCCTTTAATATTTCCTCTAAAACTAGCAAAACTCTTGGTACTTAATCCAGCTTCCATAGAAGTAAGAGGGAAATTCTAAATTGATTTCATTATTTATTTACTTCTTTCTCAACAGATGCATTCTTCATTCTTAAGTGTTTCACTTCCACGCAATCTCTCAGTATATTTCAAATTTAAAATGAGTTAAGGAAAAAAAATGAAAACTGTCCCAAAAGATTTTGTACTTTTTTTGTTGTTGTTGTTGTTTATACTCTTGGATGTGTATTCCCACTTACAAAGCCCAGTTTGCCACTATAAATAGCTCACAAATGAGGTATCTTGCAATGCCAATCCATAAACTTCCAGTAGCAACTACCCAAGATTTTTGTTAGAGTCCCAGCCGTTCCTGAAAGTGGTGGGAATCTTCTGGTGCAGCTCAGCTATGTGGAGCACTGGCTGCCAGCAGCATGTCTTTGCTCTTGCTCCTACTCATCCTGAGCATAAGTGAAGCTGTCCTAGCAGTGGCAAAGCACAGGTCAAGAAATGCCTTCAAAGAAAGGCTTAATGCATTAAGCTTTTGGATTTAAATGTGTTTTATTTGTGTTTCCACACTGCATGAGTAAATCATGCTAACAGTCTTCCAGGAAGATTTGGACTTAAGCTTCAGCTGCTTCAGCTGTCTTAGGGACAGGCCTCAGAATACAACTGGCTATGCATAACCCCGTGGCAACAAAATGCTAAGCATTAGGGGAGCAGCACATCATTCTTGTTTCTCTACACACTGAGGTGATCTGCATGCTTTAAATGTCCTGCAAACCTTCTTCTGTTCCACAAAGCAACAAAAATAAAGCCAGTAGCAGCAGGTAGTGTGGTATGCTGACGCTGCTCCCTGCTTTGAATTCTCAGCTCAGTGGGTAGAACAAAGCTGCATGCCAACAGCTGAGCCACCTCAGATCAGCATGGCTTTATCATGCCAGTAGGCTGCTTGTGGTCCCAGCAGAACAAGTGGTGCTTCATCTGTTTCAAAAAGCACATTTGGACCAATGGGACTAAAAATACAAAAACCGAAAAAGAAGCAATCACATGGTGGACATAAAACACAAAAGTATATACTGAGTTTCCACAATTACACATCTTTATATTCCTGAGGGCACGGCTTGATTTATCCCTATTTATGTATCATTGCCATTTACTGTTCAGCTGTGGACTGTTTGAGGAAAAGAGACTTTCTATGGGGTAATTCAGAACGCAAATCCTTAGAATGTTTTCCTAGATGTATAAATAGGTGGTACGTCTTATTTAGTAGCACCCTGCTGCTGTTCTACACATTTTCACTGTTATTTATATATTTATGTATTTATTTATGCTCTCTGCAATCAGTCTCTCTGTCAGGGATCTTTAAAGTGGAAAGCAATTGATCAACATTTTGCTTGACTATTTTTTGGAATGTTGGAAAAGTAAGTTATAAGAGGTAGGATGGGGCAGCCTGACAAACCCATGAACTTGTTCAGGCAGTGTATGTGCTTGGCCCATGAGCAGGATCTATGCCAGCGTGCTGTATTTATAGAAAGAACTGTTCTGGAACAAATAGCTGAAATCTACTCAGGTGCAATAAACGACCTACTGCTTTTTGAGAGGTTGCTGTAAATTTCAGTGGGACTTTAGTAACTGAAGAAGCTCCAAGATCTCCCAGTTCGGAACCTGAATTACATTTAATATGCATTTTCCCAGCAGTGTTGTCACATGGTGCCTATTTTTCCTTTGCAATTGCTCAGAGGTCACCAAACTCCACTCCAGGACACAAGCATGCCCATTAGCAGCATTTGTAGGTGAAAATCAGCATGCATTCCTGGTGGGGCTTTTGTTTGTTTGTTTGTTTGTTTGTTTGTTTGTTTGTTCAGAGGAACTTACTTGTATAGATTAGTCTGGGAGTTTTCCAGGTATCCCCTCAAATATTTTATAAATGCATTTCTATGACATTATAGAGCTGAGACTTGGCTGCATAAATACTGAATACTGAAAATCCCAGGATTCCTCTGAGTGATTGCAAGGGAAGATACTCTTCGGCACTGCAGCCATTTCCTATTGTGCTACTGTGCCAGCATCAAAGAAGGGGGATTTCAGAAGGTATGAAATACAGGCTTTACTTAAAATTCATTTCAGCATCGAAGTGCCGGCTGCCCTAGTAAAGAGACAGTCTCTCTGCAGCCTCATCCCACTAGAAGGAGGCCACTGTGATGGAAATGAAACTTTGGCCTTCTTAGCCTCCCTACAGCAGCCTCAGCCTCCTGCACTGTTCCTGCTACCGGCTGCCAGGCAGCTGCTCAAGCCACAGCAGCAAGATACGCCCAGAGGGTTCCCATACCTATGAGTCTGCTCAGAAGGACATATTTGATAACCTTCTATCTTACAGCTCACCAATTAGGTCATATGAGGGAATCTTTCTTTTTTCCCCAATGTGAGTTCCAGTGTTTCAGAATCCCTCATTCCAGGATGTTTACTTTTGTTTTTGGGCATAGCAGGATTGTACTTAATTCAGGTCGAGTATGCCAATGTTCTGATAAGTTAGACAGCAGTGCTGGTACAGACGACATCTGAGGGAAATTTCCCATGTTCCCCATGTTTTTGTGAGGAAATGAAATAAATTAAGGTGAAATATAAACTCGTGAAGGGAAAGGGAATGGTTGACTAAATACTCCTTTGTCAATTTCATGCCACAGGGGAGAAAAGACAGTCACTGAAGACTCAGAGGAAATAGACTTTCAGGGAATATTTGAATTTACAGTACAATCATCTTGCAGAACTTATTGCCGCCATGTATCACTTAAGGCATTAAAATGGAAAAATTGTATTCCGACTGCCTGTGGCAGCTGTGATTTCTATTATGTGAACTGGGTGATTGGATAGCCCCATTTTCACAGCTAATTCTCCCAAATATGAAAATCTGAGATTCCTGTTTTCATTATTGCATTAGCTTTCTTTTCAGTTCGGTGCTCGAGTTTCTCTC
Organism: Callipepla californica brunnescens; assembly: GCA_023055505.1. NCBI lineage: Eukaryota > Metazoa > Chordata > Aves > Galliformes > Odontophoridae > Callipepla > Callipepla californica. Next base: position 1,390,619 of record JALIRH010000023.1, on the reverse strand, counting down.
TTTTTCTCATTTTTAATTTCCTATTCAAATAAGTAAGGTTTTCTTACTTGCTTCAGGCTGTGAATGCTATGTACATCTGCGTGTTTGTCATAAAAATAAAAAGTCTCAGATCTCTTAAGTTCCTGTAAGTTTTTGTTGTCCTTTATTAGACTGCAGAGAAACCACGCAGTAAAGACGTGGTGGATGTCTCACCTGCCAGAAAAAACTTTGTTCATTTTTTTTCATTTTGACTTTTTGACAGACCATAGGGAGAGAAACCCTAACTGTGCTTCGCCCAAGCAGGAATCAGTAAGGCTGATGGCACAATGAAAAAAAGCTGCGTAACCTCACACATACATTTTTCTCCTGTGTGGACTGCATTTGAGTTTAGATTTTTGAGGGATCTCCACACACATCCTGCCTCTGGCTTTGCACGTGAGCTTTCTAAAATTCTCCCAGCTCTATTAGCAGCCCTAGGGACTCTTATTTTAAGGAAAACTCAGCAAGGTTTTCCCCTCACATCATCTAGTTCTGTTGTGGAACCTCAACTCTTTTCACCAGTGCTATGGACATGAAATAAATGCCTGTACTTTATGATAGTACTGTTTGAGATCCCAGTTGCAAGATCAAAGAGCATAATGCCTCAGGGCACGATGTTACTGTCCACATGCTGAGGGCAGTTGCTTTCCCTTTCTTCCGTCAGCATGAATGTACTGTTCAAAACAAATGTCAGTCTCCAGTGGCTTGAGAATGAAAGTTATTCCAAATTAATTTAGCAGGTTGGAAAGAGATCAAAAACAACAGCAGTATGTGAGTTGATTTAAGTTGCTGCTGTTACAAAGAAGAGGAAAGGAATGTCTTAATGGAATGGCCAACTGCTCAGCCAAGCACTGCTGCAGGCAGGCTGTTAGTCCTACCCATCCATCTGTCAAGTAGGATTCTGTTTTTAAACATTTAGTTAAACTAGAACTAGCTACAGTAAACAATAAAACCAGCAGCAATGGAAAGGTACACTGCAATTTGTAAGTGTAACTGAGCATGAACCTTCCTGATATAAAATAATAAAAGAAAAAAAGACAAGGCAGCAAGAATACTGTGTTACAAAGCTATAAACAAACAAACACACAGGGTAAAAATCTGGTCTTACTGAAGATAGCAGAATATTTCCTACAGAAGCCATTAAATCTCTAGGGCCAGCAGCAGTTGGGGTACTTCCCAGAAATCAGCAGACGAAAGAATCACAGAACTGTAGGGGCTGGAAGGGACCTCTAGGGATCATCTAGTTCAACCCCCCTGCCAAACCAGCTCCCTAGACCAGGTAGGTGTCCAGCTGGGCCTTGAATATCCCAGAGAAGGAGACTCCACCACCTCTCTGGGCATCCTGTTCTGGTGCTCCGTCACCCTCAGTGTGAAGCTCTTTCATGTACTGGTGTGGAACTCCCTATGCTCCAGTTTATGGCCACCCATACCGGTACAAGCCATTATTCCTCCCTAGGTAGATCTTATTTTTATGACACAGAGAAGCTGTGCGGTACTTTGCCAGGTTCAGGTATTTACATGTTGAGTGCGAAGTGACTGAGCTGAGTAAGCACACGCTGCTTTCCACTCTCACCTTCCTGGTGAGTGCTAAATGTGCCTCCTGCGCATTGTTGACTGCAAATTGGAGCTTGCGCATCAAGTCTATCCCCTGTGAATCTAAGTCGGAAAGAAAGAACTGCTACTTACCAAGCCAAGAGGCACGTGGCATGAGCCTCCATGTCGGCAGGGCATGTGGAGGGGCTGCTACTCCAAATCTGTGCAAATTCAGAGGGTTTGCAGGGACATCCAGAAAAAATAAAATAAAATCTGGAGAAATAAAGGTCTTCCCTTACCCTGGCTTGCTCATGGGGAAGGACTGAGGATGCCCACTGTGGGAAGGTTGAGATCCCCATGGAAAGATGGAGATCCCAGCAGCTTTCTTTTTCAGTAGAAGACCAAAGGCTAATCGTGCTCCTCACCCCTGCACCATTTACCAGAGCTTTTCTTGACTCTGGCTCTTAATGTCTGGACTCATCTTCAGTGCTGGCTGTGAACAGAGCCCCGCAGGCTCTGGCTGAATAAACAGAGCATAACACGTTCTCTATCATGAGTTGATCTGCATTAGCTGTCTGGGCCTCTAACTCCTTGCTTGCAGCAACAGCGATAGAAAACACCTCTGCAGAGACTGCCACAGGAATGTGCAGGGTTGGCACAGGTCAGCAGCATGGGCACGGCCAGATGCAAAGCCTCCATGTCTTGCTGACCCCAGCACTTCTAGCTGCTGTCCCCAGGGCATCCACGGTAATGCCAGAAACAGGGAAACACCGCGGTGTTTGTGGGTATTATGCCCACACAGTTATTTAGTCGCAGCTAACACGTTCAATTTAATGTTCATTAAGACAGAGAACAACACATTGCTAGGTTTGGAATTATTAAACTTTTAAAAAGTCATCATTCTCTTGCAAACATGATCAAAGCGAGCAATGACGGATTTCTCTTTGTTGTGCCTGGCATAATAAGCGCCAAGCACTCTGGCACACGGGGTGGGAAGAATGTCGTTTATCATCAAAGGTTCGTTCAAATATTGAATTATTTCTGCCCTGACATATTCGCACGCTTTGGCACAAGGCCTTGAGGAAACAGGAAAGGGAAAACGAGATTCTGGAAGATTAACTTCCTTCCGGGCTTTAGATATGGAAGAAGCAATTTTCATTAAAAAAAAAGTCATCAGCGCAGGGAAAGAAATGCGGAGAACAGTCACTCTTTACTCAGGAGGTCACAGGACACGCACTTGGGGAGTGGTGAAGCAGAAGTGCCGTTATCAGCATCATGAAGGATCAGATGCTGGGATCGCCCTGGGGTGCAGACCGCAGCCTTCTGCCGCGCTCTACACTCGTTTCTCCAGGAGATCGGATCTCGCTAACTGCTTCCCCACAGCCGCTGCAGTGTCGCTGTTGGTGAGCGAGCAACGAACTCGTCACAGCAGCGGGGCACAGCAGGTGAGGCACGCTGGGGGACTCTCCCGCCGACCCCACAGGGCAGGGCTGCCTGCAGCCCCGCCGCCTTCCAGGGAGGCCTGCACGGCGCGGCGCGGCCCCGCCCAGCCCACCGCCGCGCCCCGAAGAGCGCGAAGGGCCGGCAGGGGTCGCTGCGGGGCCGGGCACGCTCCCTGCCGGCGGTGGCGGCGGTTTGAAAGCGGAGGAGGAGCGCGCGGCGCACCGATAGGGCTGACGGGCAGCGGCAGCCGCCTTCGCTACCGCCCGGCCTCCTTTGTCCCCTCCCTCCCAGCGCGGAGCGGAGCGGAGCGGGCCGCTCGGGGATCCGCTCCGTTCGCCGCAGCGGCGCCGCCGAGGTCGCCATCTTCACGTCCGTCCGCCCCGCCCCGCAGCCTCCCGGCCGGGCTCCCGACGCCGCGCCGCACCGCGCACGGAGAGCGCTCGGCCGGGAGCGCCAGGGGGGGCCGTGCCCGCCGCATGTGAGCGCCCGGCCGCGCCGGACGCCCCGCCGACCGCATCCGCATCCTCCTGCAGGAGCCCCGCAGCGCGGGGAGGGGCGCGGGGCGCCCGGCGGGAGGGTACGGAGGTTCCGACGCGTGACGGGCAGACAAAGGAGCGGGCGCCGCCGTGGGCAGCGGTAAGTGACGTGGCGGGGGTCCACCGAGAGCCCCCGGCGCTACGGGGGGAGGGGGGGGGGGGGGCAGGGCGGGGCCGGGCCGGGCCGGGCCGAGCGCAGGTACCGGTACCTGGCGGCGGGGCGGGGCCGGGCGCGATGCTCGGCCGGCGGGCTGCGGGCAGGGCGAAGCGCGACGCTTTCTGTTGTGCTCTCGGGCAGGTGCCGCGGCGGGCGGCTGTGCGGGCTGCGGAGCTCGGGCCCGGGCTGCTGCGGGCGGGGCGGGAGAACGAGCGGCGGCGACAGCGGCGGGCGCGGAGTGTCCCCAGCGCCGTGCTGCGTGGGGGCGGCCTTGCGGCGGCCGCACGCTAATAGCGCGTCCCCGGGGGTGCGGCCGTGCGGCAGCCCGATCGGCGAGGGGTTCGGCTGCCGCTCACCGCGTCTGACCGTGCGCTTCTGCCAAAATCTTGCCGTTGTAGGCTGAGAGAACGTGAAGTCCTGGGACTCGTCTCTCTGAAGCTGATATGAATTAAACTGTAAGTCCACCCCTTCTGATCTTCAGTTTGGATGGATGGATGGAGCGCTCATTTCATCTCTCTCTCTCTCTCTTTTATTTTTCTTTTCTTACGAAAAACTTCGGATGTGAATTGAATGAAATCCTACATAGGCTTCTCACAGCCATTGCAGCACATCTTCACGTTCTGTGAATGAAGTTTCAAAGCTGACATACAGAGTGGTTTGTGAAGCCCGGTGTTCTGTTTTGTAAAGCCCGAGGTTCTGTTTTTGTGTGGTGATGAGTCTTATTTGATCCCCGAGGACAGGTGGCTGCCATTCAATCTCAGTTCAACCGGCTGGGGATCCTTGTACTAGTAACACTGATATGCTTCCATATATTTAACTGATTAAATTGGGATTGTGTGTGAGGAATACACATGTTCTAAAGAATGTTCAGTTGATGCCATTTTGCTTGGGTAATCTGATTAATGATAGCTCAGTCCAGGTACAGGAACGTTTCTGAAAGCTCTCTTTCTCTTTTGTGACATAGACACAGTTTTGAAAGACAAAATAACTTACGGTGGTTTTTTTAAGGTTAGAAGGAGCTGTTGTTGATGAAATCGTAGACCATGTTCAAGGAAATTCTTACAACCATAAATGAACTAAGTAGCAACTCAAATAAGCAATGAAGTCATACACTGTATATAAATTATAATATGTACATAGTTTTGTTTGCCAGTATGCACATCACTGCTCTTTTAAATTTAATGTCACCTTAGAATTGGGATATAGTCGTCTGAATACCTAAAAACATTTTGGTAATATAGGAATTTTTTCTTCAGCATGGGTTTGTGCTTTGAGGAAACGAGGCTCTCATTCTCATAAAGGATCAGTTACCCTGTGTTCAGGGCTTTTTCACGGAATTTCTGAGTATCTAGACTGAAGACATTTAGGTCAAAAACTGAGAAACTGTATTGTACAGTCTATGAAATATCCTAATTCTTTTCACACAAGATGAAGAAAACTGAAACTGCTGGCAGATGCGATTTGTTGTCCAGAAATGTTGCAGCTCAGTCACATGCTACCTTTTATTTAAAGCTGTAAAGCTTTCCAGGTGCAGACAATTTACCCATACTGTCACACAACCCTACAGATTACTTTGAAGAATCCTGGCAGTTCTGACACTATGAATACGTCAGGAGGTCTGTGGTGGCATGCAGTGTGGCTGTCTAAGGGAAGGCCTGTGAAGGTGGTGGCTTGTCATTTTTGAAAAAAAAGAGAAATGAAAATGTTTTAAACATCCTGTTATGTTTTCTGCTGTCAAAAAAATGCTAGGTTGGTCTGCTTTAGATGTGAAAGGGGAGAAAAGAAAATTCAGCTTATGTTTTAAGTGACTTTCTGAATGTTTTTTTTCTTTTCTGCCTAGCTATCAGGGCATTCATTGAAATGATTAGAGCACTGCTGCTGGAGTAATGTTGAGAACTTTGATTATGCCCTATGGAAATATTGCAGTAAACAAGAAATATAGAATGTTTGCACTTAATGTTTTTCCCTGCTGCAGTCAACACTGTTCTGCTTTTCTAGGAGTTGTGGTTCATGGTGGTAAAATAGTGTGTTAATCAGCAGTTGCTGGGGAGGAAGTAGTCTAGCACCCAGTAACTTGAACTAGCCTTTTGGAGCTTGCCCAAACCTGTCAGATGTTAGTACCGGACCTTTTGACCCCCAAAGGTGGCGTCTGGAGGTGGGGGGTGGTCTCTTTTTTTCAGTGATATTTCTTGCAGGCAGTGCAATACACTATTATGTACATAAAAATGACTTTTTTTTTTTTTAAACTTTTTTTACACTATTGACAAATGAATTACAAGGGGAATATTTAATTATGGGGTGTATTATTGAGGTGGCAGTTTCTTGGAGCTGAAGACATTTTTTTGAAGTGAAGAATAGTGCAGAGGTATTTTGTTTGTTTAATGTGACTGTAGACCAACCTTCAGGCATGAAGTGTAAAACTGAATTGAATTACTCAGTTATATAACAAGTTGCTTCCCAAAGTACCTTTATTGCTTGTTTTTTTTTGTTTGTTGGTGTGTGTATGTGTGTGAGAACTTGTCTTGTTGTGAAACAGTAGACTGTATGTACGCCTGGCATACTACATTACTAAGAAAAGCCCTTGCCCACCTGCTTTTGCACATGCAGTAAAGACTCACTTTAGCTCTGCTTCGTGTGCAGTTATTACTGGGTTCTGGTCAGTGTCACTGAGCACTTGGTTATAATCCGAAGACAGCTGACTTTGAGTGATCCGTTGGCTTTTCAAATTAGTTTTCAGTCTCTTAGTTGCAGCTCTTGATTACTCTTGGGAACTTGAGTGTAGGAGCTGAGTTGAAATTTTGCATGAAATATATTATTTCAACATATGTTCTTAGTAGGTAGGGTTCTGTATAAAACGAAAAACTGTTGCTTGATGTAAACATGCACCTGAATGGCCCACTTATCTTTGGTCACCTCCCTAGCTCTGGATATCTGTTTCTCACAGTATGCCTCTCTATGTGCAGATATGTGAAAACGGGTAGTCAGTAACATGACCTTGCCAGTACCGTGCTCTGTCATGTTACTGAAAACATGTTGATTAGGAACTACCAGTAGCTACCCTACCTTGAATATTGGTCTCATGTCTCCTACTAGTAGCATTTTTCTGCAGAGCAGATAACTGAGGTGTGTGAAAGTGCTAGCCTCTGCTCTGATGCCTTCAGTGGAAAGAAAGGCATTCTTGAGTTTGCTGAAGGTTTGTGGGGAATCTGCTGCTAGGTAATCTATGTATGTGGTTGGTACCAATATGCCTATTTTCTAATGTAATTTTATCCGTTCTTAAAGCATCCTTCAGCAGTATTAATATTACGGTGTTTTTTTTTAGTATTAGAGCTGTTTTGCTATTTTTCTCTTGGAATAGGTGAACTATAGAAGCTAAGTGTATATGATAATGGCTGCACAAATAAATAATTCGTTGTTGTTCAAAAGCAAACTTTTGGATAGACTGGATTTACATACAGTTGGGAGCGGAGAGGAAAAGGGGGCATGAAAGGAGAAGTGTTTTTGTAAAGCATTCTGGATGGGTTGGATTCTTTAAAAAAAAAAAAAAGTCAGCAAATCTCAGGCATCTCATAATCACTTAAAGATTTCAGGATATTTTGATGATGCAAGTCTACCTTCCATTATTAGCGTCTCTTTTTTTCACTGCATGACTTCTGATGATAGCAAGAAATAACGATAAATTCAAGACAAAGCTACCTGAAACAAATGAAAGCAGATAAGAGAAAAGTCAAACAGTTGTGCTGAATATGTGCTGAAGTGCATGCTACGCTTAATGTGTAGAATGAAGAGAAAATTTAACAATGAAAATGCTGGCTGTTTTTTTTTTTTTTTGTTGGTTTTTTTTTTTTTTGTTTTTTGTTTTTTGTTTTTTGTTTTGTTCTGTTTTGAAAAAAGATGAATGATTCAGGAAAGTGCTTTGTGAGAGTCTGTTCTCAGTGCCTGTTGCGTAGCTGGGTGGTATAGGGCTTGAGGACCCCTTCAGTTTCTTTTTAGTCTATGTTTTGTGTGCAGTTTTAGTTTAATTTTACGCATCAAGCTTCTTAGTCTAGTAATAATTACTGTCCTACTGAAGTTTAACCAGGCAGGTAGCTCAGTACTACACAACATTCACCCACTCCCCTCTTCCAGCAGGCTAGGGGAGGGAATTGGGGGGGAAAGTAAAATGGAGCTCATATGTTGAGATAAAAGCTATTTACTAAGAAAGAAAAGGAAAAGAGAAATAATAGTAATAACAATTATATACTTAGAAAACAAGTGATGCACAATGCAATTGCCCACTACTTGCTCACCGATGTCCAACCAGTTCTTGAACAGCAGCAGACCTGGAACTGATCTCAGTTTTATAGGGTTTTTTTCACGTGATGCCATGTGGTAGGGAATTGTAAGATCATGCAGTCACAGAATTGCTCAGGTTGGAAAAGATCGATGCCATGTGGTAGGGAATTGTAAAATCATGCAGTCACAGAATTGCTCAGGTTGGAAAAGATCTTCAGGATCATCAAGTCCAACCACAACCTAATCATACTACCCTAACTAAGAACTCACCACTGTATCAAGTACCTGAAGACCGCATCCAAATGGATTTCAAACACCTTTAGGGATGGTGACTCAGCCACCTCCCTGGGGAGCCCATTCCAGTGTTTTAACAACCCTCTCTGTAAGTAAGTGTTTCCTTACATCCAACCGAAACCTCCCCTGGTACAACCTGAGGCTGTTTCCCCTTATTGTGTTGCCAGTGAGAAAAGCCCAACCCTGCTCTCACTGCAGTCACCCTTCAGGTATTTGAAGAGAGCAGTAAGGTCTCCCCTCAGCATCCTCTTCTGCAGAATAAACAGCCCCAGCTCCATCAGTCACTTCTCATAGGGTATATTCTCCAAGCCCTTCAGCAGCCTTGTTACCCTTCTTTGGACCTTCTCCAGTACCTCGATGTCCTTGCTGTATTGAGGTGCCCAAAACTGAACGCAATACATGAGATAGGGCCTCGCCAGTGCTGAGTACAGGGGGAGGATTACTTCCCTAGTCCTGCTCACCACATCATTCCTGACACAAGCCAGGATGCCATTGGCCTTCTTGGCCACCTGGGCACACTGCTGGCTCATATTCAGCCGACTGTCCATCAGTACATCAAGGTCCCTTTCTGTCAGGCAGCATTCCAGCTGCTCCTCCCCAAGTCAGTGTTTCACCCAGCACAGTATATGCCCATCCAAACCATGGAGAGCCAGCTTCTCTGTGATAATACTGTGGGAGACAGGTTCAAAGATTTTACTGAAGTCTAGGTAAGACCACATTGACAATCTTACTTTCATCCACTAAGCAGGTCACCTTGTTGTAGAATGAAATCAGGTTTGTCATATGGGCCCTGCCATTCATGAACCCATGATGACTGGGCCTGATCTTCTGGTTGACCTTTAATCGATCCATGATGGCTCCCGAAGTCCCAGAACCTTCCATGGTACTAAAGTGAGATAGGTCTGTAGCTGCCAGGATCATCTTTACAGCCCTTTTTGGAGATGGGCATCGTATCTGTCAGTCTCCAGTCTACCAGAATGTCCCTGGTTAGCCAGGACTGTTGAAAGGTGATGGAGTGCGGGTTGGCAGTCACATCCTCCAACTCCCTCAGTACTCCAGGATGCAGTCCATCTGCCCCATGGGCTTCTGAGAGTCCAGCTTTCGGAGCAGGTCCGAAACCATCTCATTATGGATTAAGCAGGGCCTATTCTGTTCCTCATTGCTATCTTTCAGCACAGTGAGCTGTGTGCCCAGGGAACAACTAGTCTTACTGTTAAAGAATGAGGTAAAGAAGTCATTAAGTATCTCAGCCTTGACCTGATCCTTGGTTACCATGTTCCCCCTCTGCATTGAACAAGGGATAGAGATTCTCCCTAGCCTTGTTCTTACTGTTGATGTGTTTATAGAAATATTTATTGTTGTCTGTCACCTTAGTGGCCAAGTTCCATTCTAGCTGGGCTTTGGCCTTTCTGATTTTCTCCCTGCACAGTTTCACTATGTATTTGTAATCCTCATAAACTGCTTGCCCCCTCTTTCAAAGACCACAGACTTTCCTTTGGTTCCAGAGATTCTGTCAGAGGTCTCTGTTCAGCCAGAGTGGTCTCCTTCCCTGTTGGCTTGCCTTCTGTGATATGGGGATGGTCAGCTCCTGCATCTTTAGAATAAATTCCTTAAAGCATTCCCAGCCTTCCTGGGCTTCCATGCCTCCCAGAATCATTAAAGTTGGAAAAGATCTCTAAGGTCATCCAGTCCAACCACCAACCCATCCCTACTATGTCCATTAAACCATGTCACTGAGTGCCTGATTCACATGTTTCTTGAACACGCCCATGGATGTTGACTCTCCCACCTCCCTGGGCAGACTACTACTGGCTGAGCACTCCTGAGAAGAAATTAGGATTTCCTAATACCCAGTCTGAATTTTCCCTGGTGTGATTTAAAGCCATTCCATCTAATCGTATCACTTTTATTTGGGAGAAAAATCTGATTGCCAGCACATCACAGCCTCCTTTCAGGCAGTTGTAGAGCGTGTTAAAGCTGCCCCTGAGCCTCAACTTCTCCAGACTAAACAATCCCAGTTCCCTCAGCCACTCCGCATAAGACTTATGCTCTAGCTCTGTCACCCTTCTCTGGACGTGCTCCAGGGTTTCTTATGTATTTCTTGCAGTGAGGGGCTCAAAACTGAACACAGTACTTGAGGTGCAGAGTGACAAAATATATGTATATGTCTCAGAGGGGGATGGTCGCCTCCTCGTTCCTACTGGCAACACAATTTCTGACACAAGCCAGGATGCCAGTCGCCTTCTTGGCCACCTGGGCCCACTGCTGTATCATGTTCAGCAGGCTGTCACTTCCTTTTCCACCAAGAGGTTTGTCAGCCACTCTGCCACAAGCCTGTTGCACTGCATGGGGTTGTTGTGACCAAAATGTGGGATCCAACACTTGGCCTTGTTAAAATGTATACACATAGCCTCAGCCCATTGATTTGTTCCATTCAGACCCTCTGAAGGACCTCCCTACCTTTGAGGTGATCAACATTTCTTCCCAACTTAACGTCACCTGCAGACTCACTGAGGGTGCACTCAATCATCTCATCCAGATCAGTTAAGATATTAAAGAGGACAGGCCTCAATACTGACCCATGGGGAACACCACTCATGACCAGTTGCTGGATGGATTTAACTCCCATTTACCACCACCCTCTGGGCCCAGCCCTCCTGCCAACTCTTTACCAAGCAAAGAGTATACTTGTGTAGGTCACAGGCTGCCAACTTCTCCAGGAGAATACTACAGGAGACAAAGTCAAAGGCTTTGCTGAAGTCTAGGTAGACTGCAGGATGTCCCTTTCGCCAGTTTAGATCAGCTGTCCTGATTCTATCCCCTCCCAGATTCTTGTGTACCCTAACTCCCTTGCTGTCAGGACAGTGTGAGAAGCTGAAAAGTTTGAAAAATTCTTGGCTCTGTGGAGCATTGCTCAGCAACAACTAAAATATCATTGTGTTATCAGCACTGTTTTTCTCCTACAGCCTAACCATAACATCATACCAGATACTGTGCAGAAAATAATTCTGTCCCAGCTGAAACCAAGACATCCCAAGGGGAACAGAAGTTTCTCTTCATAGCTTATTTTGTCTTTTCCGAGAAAAGTAGTTTTCTCACCTGTAGCAGTGAAGGCATAGTTAAGTGAGTGCTCTTCTGTCTTTCTCATCAGTGTTATAATAACAGACTGGTTCAGGAGAAGACATAAGAAGGAAGTCTAAAGGTGTCAGTGTTATCATCAGCAGATCTGGCAAGCTTTCTGAAAGGATAAATGTATCATTTTAACTTCCTCCTCCAACTTACTTAACTTTCTCTCCAATGAAATCAGTAACATTGTTATAAAATATCTAAGCAAGAACAGATACCTCCTCAGTGGACGTACAGTAGGGTGTAAGAGTGGTACATGAGAGAATGCAAGCTGCTGACACCTTCACTACCTGAAAAGCTAGAGTCTGATGCTTACCACGTTTCAAAGTTAGGGTTATTCAACAAGTAGCTCAAATGGGTATTGCTGGGTTGCATTCAATGAATTGATTGCTTATTTGGCTGAGATTGAAAATATGGCTCACAATGTAGGCCACCATCTAGTACTGCCAAGAGTCTGTCATGCTGCAGTTATCTGTGTAACATTTGGTACCGTGGTTATTAAAAAATTGTCAGTTCCATCCTCAGCTAGGCAGAATTTGAATCCTTTCCCTGCCATGCATAGCCATAGCAGAAGTACCATGGTTTGTGTTAAGGCTTGTTTGTACTGTATGAACCACTGTCTCAGCACTGGAGGAGCCATGCTAGGGAAGAAATAGTGATTCATCTTCATCATAGTAAACAAGAAATTTTCATGTAAAGAGATGAAGGGTTCCTAATGCTAGGAGAAATTCACATATATTGGTGACAGCTCTAATCCAAAAAATTTTCACATCATAACAGAATATAGTATTTACAGTTGTTCTGTGAGCAGAGACAGAATGTTCTAACTATCACTTAACCAGTTAAATTAAAACAGAGAGTTGTTTTATCTGTATATGAATCACAGAATAAGGGCAAAACAGTGCGTGAACCAAGTTACTGCTGAAGTGGGAAATTTCCATCCTATACTTAGCAGCTTTTCTGTCTAAGAATAGGCTTATTTATTTTTTTTAATCTATTATTTTACTTTCATCTTTTGGAAAGGGATCTTTTTCCTCATATAGTCATCGAGTGAATTTGGAGAATGACTACTTAAACACTGTGCAGAAGCAGAAATTTCATAAACTGTCTTTCTCGTGAAAAAGTCATAATTAAACACTGAATTGTTGCATAAAGAAAGCTCTTTTTCATGTTTGTTGATTTCTTTATCTTGTGGCTCATGCTCAGTAACTCTTGTGCAGACTGATAGCATGTCTTTTAATTGGCCCCATGTGGTGCAGCTATTCTTGTCAAACACCAGTTGCTAAAGGAACTCCACCTACTCCTTTAAAGCTTCCTGAGAACAATTTTTTTTTTGTAGGAGCTTAGCTACCTGTTTCCCTTCTTCACTATTCCAGTGAAAACTAGCTTGGCCAGATGTTCCATACTGAAGTTATTCGCAAGTAAGCTGTGTTTTGTAAGGTTTACTCTTGAGAGAATCAAAACATAGTAAAATTGATTTAAAAACCAGTTCGAAGTTAAGATCTGTCATGTTTATTTCAACTCTGTGAACAGATTTTGAGATCTGATAGATATTATTTTCTCCAGTCCAAAGTATTTGTTGTTGTGTTCAGAGGCAAGAATTTAGCTAATTTTCCATGTCAGTTTACTTAAAAGAAGTAGACTGTAGCTATTTTAAGTAATGTTCAATTTTTATGGGGTGAGGATTGTGGAGTGGTCTTCAAATTATTGCATATTTGATATTTCATGTGCTCTTTGCTCATTAGTTTTTTTATTGTCCTCAAACACCTGGTACTCAAAAAAACAAACAAACAAAAAAAACTCAACTTCTTACAACATAGTTCCAAAAAAAAAAGAAAACAACCCCAAAAGAAAAACCTTATATTCTGCCAGTTTGTTGAAAAAAATGCCATTGGCACTACTTTTTACAAATTTGAGGGAATCATTTGTAGAACTCATGAAAGACTACTTATTCAGTTTTATTTTATTTTTATAATTTTCTTTTCTTATCCTATCAAAACTCACCTTAGACAAATACTCAGGTGAACTACTGTCACTAGAATCAGTGACACGGTACAGCCACGGTTTGCTGCATAATTCAATTTTTATTTCAGTGTTGAAATCATGACCTACTCCGAAAGATGAATCTAGATGTGTTCAGCTCTGTTATCTGACTCGTTTCTAAGCTGTTTTGGGTTACATTACTTCGTGATGCTCTTGAAAGACACTAGTTCCACTTGAGACTATATTGAAGCTATTTCATAGAGACTGTATGACAGTATAGACATGACTGCGAAACACATGATTGATTAAACACAGTTTTTCCTCATACACTACCTTCCTGTTGCACCAGAACCAAGCTTGTTATAAGAGATCTAAAGAAGAACTTGTTAAGTCTGGAGCTTCTTCCTCACCATGCGTGAATATTAAGCAGTTCTTCCACTTACTCCAGACCTATCCCAGGAATTTGATAGGAGTAATGAGTGAATCTTCTCAGTTTAAAGTTATTTCAAGTAAAGCCCTGGCTATGATGAGCTTAGCGGTGAAATTATCACTGAGATCCTAAACGGTATCTGACGCAGGTCAGCCACATCTCCACAAGAATGCATTCAAAAGGTATTTGTCATTATTTGCAAGTCAGAGCTACGGTGAAATCTTGTCTCTTGAATCTCTTCATTGGAATCTTAAATGATTTAGTTATATTCCAGGCTCTTTTGCAGAGCAGAGTATGAGACACTATCACAGTATATACAGAAGAATCAAGTTACCAGAGGCTGTGGTGGATTTGCTCGGTCAGGACACAACGAACCAACAGCTGTTAGTTCTACCAGTCATTGCTTTCTCAGTTTTCAGGATGTATATATACACTGGTAGTAAGATGATTCTTTTTTTCTACTTTTTCTATTTTTTAAAAAAAACTTCTGTTTGAGTAACATAAAGGTAAACTGGGTAAAGTGATTTCATTTCTGGGAAACTTGCAGCAGAAGGATATCCTATGTCAAAACAAGACTGCATTTTATTGAAATACTGTACAGATGAAGAATTCCTTCAAAGAAAATGTAGCTGTGAAAATAAAAGCCTGGTTGTACTGAAAGTGACATTTGTGCAAATAACTATTTAAATATTAACAGTATGATTTTTATGCTGAATATGTGCTGTTTCTTTTTTTTTTTTTTTCCTAATCTTCAAATTCAGTCTCTCAGGATCTAAAAGTACATTGTGAAGGCTTTCTTGGTTTTGTTTCTGCCGCTTAAGGTCATAGTAAGACATCTTTGTTCTGCTGTAAAGACAGTTCTATGATAATGTTTGTGGCTTATTAAATGTAACTTAATTTCTATTTCCATCTATTTGGCATTGGTGAGTGCACTTTAAATTCTGCTCTACTGACAAATTCCAGGCAGAAAATTTTGTAAATCATCATGGTAAGGTGTGGGGGCAGGAGAAAGGCTGAAGTCAGAGCCTGTGTTTAATATTGCATATGCTCAGTGCCACAGGCACTGCTTACTCTTTGATGTATTGATATCTGTTGCTTAATTTAAAGTCAAATTATAAGCAACATTAGCTGCATCATATTATTTTGTTTTTATCTGATTTTTTTTTTTGTGATTCTGTAACTAATCCACTAAAACAACCAGTTGTGTGGTTAATGATTGAGACTTCTTTCTGTTTAGAAAATTACATTTACAAATCTTCTAAATCTGGAAGAACAAACTTCTAAACTTCTCTTCCCTGCTCTCAAAAACTTGTGGGGAGGCTTAAAAGTCAGCATTTTACAACTAGAGCTGCATACAAAGGGCTGTTACTTCTGGTAACCCATGTCCTGGTGATTTCTGTCAAGTCATTATCAGTGCTTTAGGTTCTCTTCTTTTAGCTAAGTCTGTCTGAATGCATTTGTGTGTGTAGTCATTGCCTTAGACACAGGGATAATTCAGAAATACAGTTAATACTTGTTAACATTAAAAAAAAAAAAAAAAAAGAAACATTTTCAGGAGGATCTGTATTCTGTTTTAGAGGGCTGAAACTGGTAAAATAATGAAGATAGCAGTTGATCACTTTCTTAATTATTTCAGTCAGTGCTGACTACAGATAAACATATACGTTTTGAGGGAATTTGTTTGGAGATTGAATATAGGTTTTTTCTGAATGATAGGGGAAGTTGCACTTGGCACTGTACTACTGTTGTTTGTGTAAGTTGTAAAACTGAGATACTGGGATAAACAGAGTTTCTCTTTCACAGAATCACAGAACTGTAGGGGTTGGAAGGGACCTCTAGAGATCATTGAGTCCAACCTCCCTGCCAAAGCAGCTCCCTAGCCCAGGTTGCACAGGTAGGCGTCCAGGCAGGTCTTGAACGTCTCCAGAGAAGGAGACTCCACCACCTCTCTGTGCAGCCTGTGCCAGTGCTCTGGCACTCTCACTGAACATGAAGTTCTTATGCACACTGGTGCAGAACTTCCTGTGCCTCAGTTTGCGTCCATTTCTCCTTGTCCTATCATCACACACTGCTGAGAAGAGTCCGGCCCTGTCCCTTTGCCTCCTGCTCCTTGGATATTTGGAGACCTGGATCAGATCCCCTCTGAGTCTTCTTTTTTCAAGGCTGAACAGACCCAGGTCTCTCAGCCTTTCCTCATAAGGGAGGTTTTCCATGCCCTTTGTCATCTTTGTGGCCCTCCACTGGACTTTTTCCAGGAGATCCCTGTCATTTTTGTATGCAGGAGACCTATCCACAGCCATCAGGCCAGGTGCAGAGTAAACTGCCCCATGATCAAAGAACCCAAGTTCCTGTGGCAGCACAAGCCTTTCTGGCACTTTGTTAGAGCTTGAGTTTTCCTTGGCTGCTCTATATCTCTCACCACCCCAGAAGGAAGAGAAGAAAACACCACTAGTGCTTCCACTCCCTCAACCAACCTCCCTAAACCCTGAAATCCCCTTCCCCATTACTGTGTTAATTGTCCCAAATTTAAATGAGTTGCGTTAACTTCAGTAGTTTAAAAATACTGACCTATTGAGAGTCAGAGAAGCATTGTTACTGGATCAAACTGCAGCATAAGTTCTGATATGGTTCAGTTGTGTTAGATGGCCTGTGAGAACAGACTTTTTTACTCTTCCATTTTTTAGAAGAATCATCCTGCAAAACTACAGGAATGTAGTGTTAAAATGTTCTATGCATTCAGGATTCGAAGAAACTGGTGGGGACTTGTGAGAGCTACCTGTGCCAGGATAACTGGTCCAACTGAAATGTGCAGTCTGACTAACACTGCACAGTAACCTGTAGAGCTGAGCCATCGTGAGTGTGTTCTGGTCATCCACTACATTTTTCTTTTACAACTCTGTTGTATGCAGTGTGTCAGATTAATAATGCTTTCTCTGAGGTATTTTTTCTTAACACATCAGGCCTCCTCCTTTTAAGAGTATGTGTGGGAAATAATGACTTTAAACTTCTTTGCCTTATGAAAGCAAGTTTTGTGATTTGAAGGATGTGTTTGATGAATTCTAAGGCCATTTGTGTAGGCTATCACTGGCTAACCAAATAGCTTTACTCTACAGACTCTTCACTTGTTGAAGGAGTTCTGTAAAAGACATAACTCTGGGATGAATAGAACTTCAAACATTGATCTGTTGGGTTTTCTTGATCTGTTTGTTCTTCTGTTGGTTACCTCCGACCCTCTATTTTTGTTATGTACAGGATTTGTAGTAGCAATAAGGTGACTACCTGTGAATTAAAGTAGACAGTCAAAGGATTATTCAACTAGTGGAAGTTGGACTTGCACACATACTACAAGGGCTCTCAAATCCTAGGTTGGCAGGTATGAAAACATATTGCCTTCTTCTGATGCACTATCAAATGCATCTTTCTTCCACTAACGCTCTTATAGCATCAACCTCATCCAGTCATTTCTTTAAAAGAATAAATAAATAATAAAAGAGGAAGGAAGGAAGAAAGAAATATTTACATTCACTGAAAGTCACCTTGGTGAGATTTAGGCATGTGTAGCCTGTGTGGCTGTAAACTAACCTGAGATAAAAGTTTTTTCTTCTCTTTATAAAAAGCATATATGCTAAAACACTGTAGTACACACATAATTTTTCCATAATAATTGACTGTGATCACCTGGAATGAAAATACAAGATTTCAAGTTTTACATTGTTGCATTTCTACATTCAAAGCCTCTGACACATGCTTTCCAGTCTTATCCTTAGTGTGTTCATACAGTGTAGTCCATTAAGCATCCAAATAAACACACCTGTGTTGCTGATGAGCCGAACAATTTCATTAGACCAGAGAAGAAATAGAAAAGCTTGACAGTGGCACAGATAATGATGACATAGAGGTCAATATTCTAAGTGCCCAACCACAAGTAGTTTCCTGGAAGATTATTTGCCTTTTTATTGTTTTTTTTTTCCTTCTGGGGAGATTTCTGTAAGAAAAGGTGGGAAGTGGATTAAGTGTACACAGTATGAAATACTGAAATGCCTTAATGACTTCAAAGGATGTTTGAAAATGCTTAAATTGAGGTGAAAAGGTATTCAGAGAGAAGAGTGAGTAGTTTGTTGTTCCAAGCTGTCTCTAAGCTGTCAGTGAATACCTCCCTCTTTAAGAATTGTCTGTGCATAGGCTCAGCCTCTAAATTGTCTTCTAAAGGACTAACTAAAGTTTTGAGGCATTCATGGCTCTGGTAGGAATGGAAGAAACTGAAAGTATTGATCTTGATTGTTAATGCTTCAATTTACATTTAAAGTGACTTTTCACAGTAATATTACAGCTTTCTATTTCCAACTCTTCACAGTGCTAAACTCATTGCCATTTACTAACTCCATTCACATTTCATTATCATTCCTTTAAATGGATATACAGAATCACTGAGTCATAAGTGCCGGAAAAGGAGGACCTCTGGAGGTCATCAGATCCAACCAACTGTTAAAGCAGGTTCACCAGAACGGACTGCAGAGGAGAGCATCCAGGTGGATTTTGAATATCTCCAGAGGAGGAGACTCCACTGTCTCTCTGGGCAGCTTGTTCAGTGCTGTCATCCTCAAAGTAAAGAAGTTGTGCTTCAATATCAACCAGCCCTTTCTGACCACATTACTTTCCAGTGCTCTAACACATGGCATACCTCCAAATAGATCCTTGAAGAGGTCAACTATAGTCTTCTGACTGGCTGATGACTGTTCTTTGGGGACAGCTCTTCTCATTCTGTTCCTTTCCTGATGTAGATACGAATACCTCATCCTTTCCTTCCTTGGCTGTCCATTTTTAACTGTTTGTAGTCATCAGTAGCCACACTGCAGTTGTGGGAACCATCCCATCAGGTTTCGGTAATGACAACTATATTATGGTTTTCTAATAAAACCGTAGCTTCCAGCTGTTTGTTTCCCAAGCTGGCTGCATTTGTGCAGAGGCACTTCAACTGGGTAGCCAGTATTGTTACTTCCTTAAAGGATAACTCCTCAATTTCTTTTAGGTGTTCTTGATATTTCCTGTTGCCCCAGCAGTCAGTGCCTCATCATCACAGAGTAGCTGCTTCATCTCTCTCTATGCAGAAAAACAGTAAGGGATTGTGGTCATCTGGCTGTACCAGGCTAGGTAGTTTCCTGGTGATGTCCCTCACCTGAGCACCAGGAAACAGACTTCTCTAAGAGGGTCTGCTTGGAATGTTGGACCATCAGTTCCCTGTAGGGAGGAATTACCTACAACCAATGCTTATCTCTTCTTCTTCAGTGAAACAGTCTTCATGTCGAAGCTTTTCCTGGTTTGGTTTTGTTAGCTTGTCTGAACCGAGTGGGCTGTTACCACCCACAGACCAGCCTTGCACATCCAGAGCCTCATACATGTTGTAGAGAGGAACCTGGAGGGGTGCAGCAGGCAAGGAGGGTTTTCATTTTCAGCTTCAGGTGCGGACTTGCCTCCATTTGCTCTTTTCCATTGCATTCTTGTTCCCATCCTTACAATTTTTTTCCTCAGCCTGATGTGACGCAGGCACCTTGTGATTGCATTCTTCCTTTGAAATAGCCTGTTTGTGAATGGATGAACTGTAGTTTCCCTGCTCCTTGTTTCTAATCCTAAGGACACTTCTCTGGCCTCGAAGCTGAGTCTGCCTGCTCGCACCTCACACTGCTTTTCTGGCGGACAGCGAGACGTCTCTCTCCAGCCCTCAGAGCAGTCGCCCTGCCTGCCCTAGGCGAGCTGCCGCTGTGTCATGCCCGTGTGAGGCCGTGCCCTGTTTGCCCGGCCGTGCTGTTGGTTCGGCGGCCTGGTGGGCATGTCATCCGCTGTCACCCCCGGCTCCACCCTCCCGCGTCACAGCTGCTGCAGGTCAGGGGCTGCACCCACACCACAGCTTTGTGTCCTTCCTGTGATGGCGCCTTCGGTGTGAATTTCTGCTATGCAGCTGATCTTTTTCTTTTTGACCCCCCAAATTTCTGTCCCAGTAAGAAATTGTCAGTGTTTTCTGTCTGCAGCACTGTTCTGATGAGTTTCCTCTCTTCCTTACCTTCCTCCTGAGCATTCTTCTCTCAGCTTAACATTGTTCTTCATTTATATAATCAGTTTTACCTGCTTTTTTCTGCCTCAATTCATGTCTGGTCTGTAAATTTTCCCTCTATTATTTTAAAGGAGAGCACAGGGTAAAAGTTTAAAAAAAAAAACCCACTATAGTTTTGTTTTTTAAATCTGATTTACATCTCAGGCTCACAAAAAGCAGAAGACTCAGTCTCTTAGTTTGTGAACAGTGAAAAACTGAAGTATGACTAGCTCCTACTGAAAATCAAGTCTTCTGGTTTAGCATAACAGATATAACACTGAGAAGCTCAGGAGCAGAAGATATTTAAATAGACATTTTAAAAAATCCACAAAATTAACACAGGAGATGCATAACGTTTAGGTTACTATAATTTCTGCCATATTTTACATGAACATTTTGAACTGGATTGGAGTTGTCGACTTTTCCTCACATCTTCTGCCTGTTTAGATGCTCAGTTCTCATGCACAAGTGTAACTGAGGCTGTTTATCGTTACATTGGGTGCTCCCTGAACACAGGATTGGTTGTTATTGTTTTGGATTTTATGTTGGTTTTGTCTTTAACAAAAGTTCAGCACCAGTGAATAATCCACTGGTCAAAACAGTTCAGTAGCAGATTCTGTTGCAGTGGATATTCTTGTTAATTGGAGACGGCTCTTCTGAATCTGTTTCCTTTCTGTTATTGCTCACAGTATTTGTAATCCATCCTTCCTTTTACTGAGAACTGCTGAGCTTATTAGCAGATGTCATGGATAATTAATAATAATTAATGACAAACTTCTTTGCTCAGAAGTACCATGAGTCTTAAATGAAAAATTATGCATTTCTACTGCATACTTAGTTCAGGAAATAAATGGTTTGTACAGCTTGGCATTACCTGTGGTCTGAAGCCTGATGAGTGAGATGGACTGTCTAGCTGAACTTGCACAGAGAATTGGGTAGAATATATATCTGGTTTGGTCCTTTCCACCAGCCCCTGATAATATTGAAATTGGACTCCAGCAAAGAAAACAGCCAGAACTGAGCAAACACTGCATTTGAACTTCTGTTTCTGAGTTACTCCCCAACTATTACTACGTATATATGTTAAAAATAGATTGCATATTTATGTACATAAATACATGTCTGTTTATATATAAAATATATAAATGTACTTAACAAATCGTGTGTTTCCTCAGCTTGTTTGAGGAAACAAATTAGTGAAGAACACCAAAGTGTACAAGTCAGTACTTGCAGTAAATGCAGCAGTAAACAAGAGAGCCTCTTGTCTTTGAATTCATTCATTGATGCCAGGAGCTTTCAGCCTTTTGTGAGTTATAGTATTTGTGGTGCTATACAAAGGAAAAGAGGTGAAGAAACTCCTGATTTTGGTTTGACTGTTGATGCCTCTTGTGTTTTCTTCATAAAGTCATGAAGTTACATTGTCCTGTGCTATAGATAATTTATATTGCGAATTGTAACAGGTACTTAACACTATTTTTTCTGTCCTCTTTAGAATTGGGGATATCTTCAGTGAATAACTTGCTGCTTACAGAAACGACTGAAATAACTGAAGTTGTGAAATACAGGTAGGCAGCACAGGTAGTTTATTTTTCATTTTAAATGTTCAGCTAAGCATGGATGATGAATCTATGAATATTCATTGTGATGACAAAACCAGCAAGTTATTACAATGTTTTTAACCTTAAATAATTTGGATCTGATTTCATAGATTCATAGATTCATAGATACATTAGGTTGGAAAGGACCTACAAGATCATCTAGTCCAACCTTCCTCACACCACCATCCCTACCCACCAAGCTACTAAATCAAATCCCTTAGCACCTCATCTAAACGCTTCTTGAACAGCGCTAGGGACGGTGCCTCAACCACCTCCCTAGGCAGGCCATTCCAGTGCCTGACCACTCTCTCAGAGAAAAAATTTTTCCTCAAGTCTAATCTAAATCTTCCCCGGCACAACTTGTGGCCATTCCCTCTCGTCCTGTCATTAGTTACCTGGGAGAAGAGGCTGACCCCCTCCTTACCACAGCCTCCCTTCAGGAAGTGGTAGAGTGCAATGAGGTCTCCTCTGAGCCTCCTTTTCCCCAAACTAAACAATCCCAGCTCCCTCAGCCGCTCCTCGTAAGACCTGTGCTCCAGACCCCTCACCAGTTTTGTTGCCCTTCTCTGAACACGCTCCAGGGCCTCGATGTCTCTCTTGTAGTGAGGGGCCCAAAACTGAACACAGTACTTGAGGTGCGGCCGCACCAGAGCTGAGTACAGGGGGATGATCACCTCCCTGCTCCTGCTGGCCACACTATTCCTAATACAGGCCAGGATGCCATTGGCCTTCTTGGCCACCTGGGCACACTGCCGGCTCATACTGAGCCGAGCATCAACCAACACCCCCAGGTCCTTTTCCTCTATACACTCCTCAAGCCATTCTGCCCCAAGCCTATAGCATTGCATGGGGTTATTGTGGCCAAAGTGCAGGACCCGGCACTTGGCCTTATTGAACCTCATCCCATTGACCTCAGCCCAACTGTCTAGCCTATCCAGATCCCGCTGAAGGGCCTCCCTACCCTCAGGCAGATCAACACATCCTCCCAACTTGGTGTCATCCGCAAACTTACTGAGGGTACACTCAATCCCCTCATCCAGGTCATCAATAAAGATATTAAACAAGACGGGCCCCAATACCGACCCTTGGGGGACACCACTCGTGACAGGATGCCAGCTGGACTTGACTCCATTAACCACTACCCGCTGGGCACGGCCCTCTAGCCAATTCTCAACCCAGAGAAGAGTGAACCTGTCCACACCATGGGCTGCCAGCTTCTGCAGGAGAATACTGTGGGAGACCGTGTCAAAGGCTTTGCTGAAGTCCAGGTAGACTACATCAACAGCCTTTCCCTCATCTACCAGTCTGGTCACCCAGTCGTAGAAGGAGATGAGGTTGGACAAGCACGACCTGCCCTTTGTGAACCCGTGCTGGCTGGGTCTGATCCCCTGATTGCCATGCACGTGCCGTGTGATCTCCCTCAAGATCAATTGCTCCATAACTTTCCCTGATACCGAGGTCAGGCTGACAGGCCTGTAGTTCCCCGGATCTTCCTTACGGCCTTTCTTGTAGATGGGAGTCACATCGGCAAGCCTCCAATCTTGCGGGACCTCTCCAGATGACCAGGAATGCTGATAGATGGCAGAAAGCGGCTTGGCAATCACCTCTGCCAGCTCCCTCAGCACCCTTGGGTGGATCCCATCTGGCCCCATGGACTTGTGGCAGTTCAGATGGAGGAGCAGGTCTCTGACTGTCTCTGCTGGGATCACAGGGGGTGTATGATGCGCTTCGTCCCAGACTTCCAGGTCAGGGCGAGGAGTATCCTGAGGATAACTGGTCTGTCTGTTAAAGACAGACGTGAAGAAGGCATTGAGAACCTCAGCCTTTTCCTTATCCTCTGTGGTTACATTCCCTGCCGCATCAAGTAAAGGAGGGAAATTCTCCTTAGTTCTTCTTTTACTGTTAATATATTTATAAAAGGATTTTTTGTTCTCCTTTACTGCAGTAGCCAGTCTAAGTTCAAGCTGGGCTTTTGCATTTCTAACTTCCTGCCTGCAAATCTTGGCAAGTTCCCTGTAGTCTCCCCAAGTAGCCTGTCCCATCTTCCAGAGGACATAGACTCTCTTTTTCTCCCGGAGTCTCAACAAAAGATCTCGGTTCATCCACACTGGCCTTTTTCCCCTCCGGCTTGACTTACAGTACTCAGGGACAGCCTGCTCCTGTGCCTTTAAGATTTCCGTCTTGAGGAGGGCCCAGGCTTCCTGGACCCCTTTACCCCACAGGAGCGAGTCCCAAGGGACCCTTGCAACAAGCGTCCTGAACAGGTCAAAGTCTGCCCTCCGGAAGTCTAAGGCAGCAGTTTTGCTAGTCACCCTCTTGATGTCACCAAGAATAGCAAACTCTACCATTTCATGGTCACTCTGGCCAAGACGATCCCCAACCTTCACATCTCCTACTAGTCCATCTCTGTTAGTGAAGAGCAGGTCTAGCAGGGCACTTCCCCTGGTAGGTTCCTGCACCAGCTGTGTCAGGAAGCTATCTTCCACACACTCCAGAAATCTCATGGACTGCTTCCTCTGCGCGGTATTATATTTCCAGCATATATCAGGGAAGTTGAAGTCCCCCATGAGAACTAGTGCTGGCCATCGTGCAACATCTACTAGTTGCTTGTAGAACACCTCATCTATCTCTTCATCTTGGCTAGGCGGTCTATAACAGAGCCCCACCACGATGTCACTCCTACAGACCATCCCCCTGATCCTTACCCACAGACACTCCACTTGGTCGTTTCCAACCTCAAGCTCTTGAACATCAAGACACTCTTTGATATAGAGAGCTATGCCACCACCCTTTCTTCCCCGCCTATCCCTTCTGAAGAGCTTGTAGCCATCCATCCCAGTACTCCAGTCATGGGAGGGGTCCCACCATGTTTCCATAATAGCAACAAGGTCATAGTTTGCCTGCCTTACAATGGTTTCAAGCTCTTCTTGTTTATTGCCCATGCTGCGTGCGTTGGTGTATACGCACTTCAGCTGAGACACTTGCCTCACCCTTTGTTCCAGCACAGCCCCCCTGGGCTCTTCACTGGGGAGCCCTGTTATATCCCCTACCCCCATCACAGCTAGTTTAAAGCTCTCTCAATTAGTCCAGCTAGCTCCTGGGCTAGAATTCGTTTCCCCCTTTGGGACAGGTGTATTCCATCAGTGGATAACAGGCCAGGAGCTGAGTAAACTGCCCCGTGGTCAAAAAACCCAAAGTGTCTGTCTCTACACCAGCCTCTCAGCCAATTATTCATCACTTGTGTTTTCCTAGCCCATTCCGTGTCCTTCGCTGCCCCAGAAGGTATGGAAGCAAATACCACTTGTGCTCCCACACCTTGAACTAATCGTCCTAGACCCCTGAAATCTCTTTTCATAGTTCATAGGCTTCTTTGAGTTATTTCACTGCTATCTGCTTGAACTGTGAGCAACGGATAGTAGTCATTGGGGTGAATCAGATCTGGGAGTCTTCTAGTTATGTCTCTAACCCGGGCCCCAGGGAGACAGCACACTTCCCTACGGCTTGGGTCTGGTCTGCAAATGGGGCCCTCAGTACCCCTGAGAAGGGAGCCACCCACCACAATCACCTTTCTTTCCTTCTTGGCAGCTGCAGTCTCAATGCATGGAGTCGACTGCCTTGCCATTGGTGACTTCTTGGGAGAATCTTCCCGCTCCTCCCCCCTTATTTCTCTTTCAACATCCAACACCGCAAATCTATTGTTTAGAGGGACTTGAGGAGACGATGTAGGCAGAGGGGGAGATCGCCTACAGTACCGAGCTGGGACTCTCTGCCAGCCCTCCCCATCCCTCAGATACCCCCCCTCAACCTGACGGGGGCAGGTCAGGGAGTCCACCACCAAATTCGGGGGATCTCCTAGGTGCCTTTCTCTCTGGCACTTGAGGGAGCTACTCCACCAATCAATCTTCCTCTCACAGTCCCTGATGGCCCTCAGTCTCTCAACCTCCTCTTTCAGTTCTATCACCATGCTAAGCAGATCTTCAACCTGTTCACACCGCATGCAGGAGATCTGCTTGCCATCCTCCTCCAGCAGCAGCAGGCTCTGGCACTCACTGCAACCAGAGACCTGTGTAGCCACATTTCTAGGCAGACCTTCTGTCTGGGTCGCCACCGTCTTTTTACGGCAAGCCCTCTGTCTGGTAGAGACCATGGTACAGAAATAAGAATAATAAATAAAAAGAATAAATAAATATATGAATGATGATAATAAGATAAATAAAAATGAAATAAGCAAAAAGTAGAACACAACTGTGAGAGCACAGACGCCAGTAGTAAATAGGATGAATTCACAAGAGAGGAGGAATAGAAATCCTACACCCAGCTATACAAGCTCCCACACTCCCACACTTAGCACCTAGCTTCAGTATAATAGAGAGGGGTGATACTCACAGGTAGTTAGCTCCTCCTTGTGCCTGGTGGCCTCCCTGAGGCCTTTTCAGAGCTGAAGGTGTGGGCAGGGGTGCCGTTTCCCGGGCAATGCCTACGCCACGTCAGCCTCTCGCGAGAGAGCTGCCGAGAGCTGAAGGGACTGCCTGCTCTCCCTCGGTTCCCCTGTGACAGAAACCTCCCGAAAAAAACCCTCTTCACCTCAAAATTTGTCACTGCAGCTCCGGTTGTGCCGATCCAAAGCGGTAGAACTCGAGGACTTTCATGGCACTTTTCATGAATTCTAAAAATTGTTTTGATTACCACTATTGTGACTAGTCCCAGATGAGAAGTCCAGCGGAATTGTGGTGTGCAAATTTCCCTTGTGCTTGTAATAATAATATTGATTCGTATTCATGCCTAATTCAGACCAACTTTAACAGGAGGTCCAGGTGCTTCATGACCCTCAATTAATTTAGTGAATTATTTTTGATAGCATTAAATTGTCTTCTTGCCTCAACAGACTCTGGTATTCCTGGTATGTGCAGTTCCACATGCTTTATATTTTTTTTTCCCTAATTATTGTACTGAAGCGTATTTCTCTGGCTTTTCTAATTATTTTTCCTCAATTTTACATACTATTTCACTGTTCAAATTAAGGTTTTAAAATATGTTTGGTATATCTCATTCTTCAGTAAAATGATAAAATTCTGGTTTTCTTTCATGTCTGTAAGAATTTAACTTACATTTAATATCTTATGTTACTGCTTACTGTAGTTTGCTGAGCTTTGAAAGACCTTCAGCTGAACTAAACTACTTAATTCCCATCAAGGACTTACACTTTTGTGTGCTCTTATATAATGTACATTAATGGCCATTATTTTTAATGAGCTGAGTTTACTTTTAACAAAATTCCAGGATGTATCTATTCCTATTCAGTTTAAATAGTGGATATGATTGCTACACATTTATGTAGGATCAAGTTCAGTGGATTCGGTGGGTTTGAAAGGTTTTAAATTATATTTTAGTGTTTTCTTTTACTGTTTTCTATTCTATTGTTTAAAAATTCCATATGAAATTTCAAGAGAAATTGTTGGATAACGGTACTTTAGGAAATTTGAGCAAAAAAGCACTACATACGTTGCTTTCTTAGGAAGAGATGTGTCTTGGGGACACATTACATAATTAAAAGTACAGCATGCAAAATAATATTTAATTACTTAAGTACTCAGGAATAAATATATATATATTTTTTTACATCATGCTTTCTGCTTCTGAGCACCATTCTGAAATCTGTAATTTGAGTAGCAGTCAAACTTCATGATTTCCCTTAAAAACAATCAGCTGTATTTAAATATCCATTAATAGCTAAAATGACTTTTTTTTTCCCCACTTATTTCTCTCTCTCTTCTCCCAAGTTTGTTTGACAACTCTGAAATGTTTTGAGTAAGACTGACAATACCAGACATGTTGGGGCTGATTTTTCATGTTGAGCACTTCCTTTCTATGAGCGCACTTGCTTTTTTCTGCTGTGATTTTGCTGTTAGCTGTAAGTGCTCTGCAGGAGAGCCTGGGAAAGGAGGAGTCCATACATGTATTTATCCTGGAGAGATCTGTAACAAAGAGGTAGTTCTTATTACCCGCATCCGAAACTGGAAGGGTAGGTGGTATCATTCTTCAGGGACAGGGGCTGGCCCTAGTGTTTCATCTGTTATGTCTCTGGGACAGATCTGGAAGCTTATATACCCACCCCATAAAAAATATTTCACTGAGGAATTGTCATGGTGTGTGGAGATGGGAAATCTGAATTCTGGAGATTCTGTCAGGAGTTTGGGGAGGAAGGAGAGAGAAGAAAATGGTATTCAAATGAAGTAATAAAACAGAACACACCCTGTGGAGGTTGGTGGAAGTGAGAGGAGAGAGAGCAGGCATTTGGGTGGCAGTTTATAGGGATAAGAACAGCACGTGAAAGATATTGTTGATTTGTGATTGAAGTGGAAGACCAAGGAAGGGAGGTAGAATCTTTAAGGAGAACAGGGACTGTACTGCATGTATCAGGAGATGTTGTGCATGGGTGAGAGCTGGTGCAGGAGCAAACCAGTTGGGAAGGAAAAGGACTTCTACTTGAGCATTGGGAACAGTCAGCAGTGATACACAGAGAGAAGGGGGAGGCAATAAGCAAAGAGAATTGCAGAATCATAGTTGTAGGTGTTGGAAGGGACCTCTGGAGATCATCTAGTCCAACTCCCTGCTAAAGCAGGTTCCTCAGTATGAGTTGCATAGGAAAGTGTCTAAACAGTTCCTGAGTATCTCCAGAGAGAAAGATTCCATGGCCTCTCTGGGTAGCTTGTTACAGTGCTCTGTCACTCTCAAAGTAAAGATCCTTTTCCTTATGTTCATGTGGAAATACTTATGTTCCAATTTGTGTCCTTTGCCTCTTATCCTGTTGCTGCATACCATTGAAAAGAGCCTGGCCCCATTCACTTGAGTACCTCATTTTAGATATTCATAAGCATTGATAACACCCACCCTCAGTCTACTCCAGGCTGAACAGTCCGAGGTCTCTCAGCCTTTCCTCATAACGGAGATGCTGTAGCCCCCTCATCATCTTTGAGGACCTCCACTGGACTCTCTTCAGTAGTTCACTGTCTCTCTTGAACTCAGGAGCCCAGAATTAGACACAGTAGTCCGCATGTGGCCTCACCAGTACAGAGTACAGGGGGAGGATCATCTCCCTCATCTGCTGGCCACACTCTTTTTAATGCACCCCAGGACACCATTGGCCTTCATGGCCGTAAGGGCACACTACTGGCACATGGCCAGCCTGTTGCAACCAGCACACCCAGGTCCTTCTCTGCAGAACTCTTTTCCAGCAGGTCATCCCCTAACCTGTACTGATGGATGTAGTCATTCTTCCCCAGGTGTAAGGCTGTATATTTGCCCTTGTACCTCATCAGGTTCCTCTATGCTCAACTCATCAGTATATCCAAGTTTTGCTGAATGGCAGCACATCCTTCCAGTATGTCAGCCACCCTTCCCAGCTTTATTTCATCAGCAAAGTGTCCCTTCATCCAGGTCACTGATGAAGATACAGAACAAGACCGGACTCATTACCAGTACCTAGAAAACCTTTTGAGTTACAGGCCTCCAGCTAGACTGCACTGCTGATCACAGCCCTCTAATCTCTGCCAATAGGCCAGTTTTCGGTCCACCCCACAGTCCATACATCTGTCCCATGCTTCCTAAGCTTACTTATGAGGACATTATGGGAGATGGTGTCAAAAAGCTTGCTGAAGTCAAGGTAGATAACCTTCACTGCTCTTCCTTCTGTCTCCCCTTTTGCGATTGACAGATTTTAAGATCTTCTTGTTGTCCTTTAACCTCCCTTGCCAGACTTAATCCCATGCGGGTCTTAGCCTTCCTCATCAAATCCCCACATGCCCTGACAACATTCCTGTATTATTCCTGAGTGTCTTGACCACCTTTTCATTGACTTCTTCCACTTAAGCTCTTTGATAATCTATGCCACCTTTGTCTGATTTCTTATTCTCAGGAATGCACTGGTCTTGTTCTTTGAAGAATTGTACTTGAATACCAACAAGCTCTCTCGAGTTGTCTTACCTTCGTATGTTCTAACCCATGGGATAACTACAAGTAGGTCCTTGAAGGATTCAGTTGGCTCTCCTGAAGTCCAGGATTGCAATCCTATTTGCTGTCTTGTTTCTTCTCTGTAAGATCCTGAACTCCACCATCTCATGATTGCTACATTCAAGGCGGTCTCAGAATCATCTGGAAAAAATAAAAATAAAAATAAAATTCCATTTGTATTCCAGGATTGCCACATACAACTTAACTGTACTAAAGGTCTAGAGTCTGGTAAGGGGAAGTACTCTTGCTGTCAGAAGTACTAACCTAGAACCTTAGCAGACTATTCATGGGTTGTGTGTGTCTGGATTCTACTACATGAAAACCTGGATATATGTGAATTGCCTTTTCTGTTACTTTGGTTTTGTAGTATATGGTCTTAAAATTTGGTTCATAGGTTGTCTTTTCTGTGTAAAATTTTCTTTGATTTCTCACTTCCTGAAGATAACTTGAGAATTGCTTAGACTAAATCAACTGTTTTTTCATCGCTCTAATTTTCAGTTTACTAATCAATTTGTGAAGTTGGAGCAGTGGGAAAAGAATATTTTCAATTCACTAAATTTAAATTGATATGTGCTCTTGACTTTAAAAGCAAAGGAAAAAAATCACAGATGTTTTTTAATATGAATGACTACTGCTTTTCAGCTTTTCTTAAGCTGTTCTTTGCTCAGAAGTTCCCACTAATCTCGCAGAGTAACTTCTTACAGTAACACAGGTGCAAAAACAATTTTGCATGCTTATCTGTATAAATACTCACTTTTCATTATTGCTGTCTTTTGCACCCTGTTTCTATGTGTCTTCCACTTCAGTTGTTAAACTTGGGTGAAATCACTGGAGTGCAGCTGGATTGTGCAGCTAACTCATAGGGCTTTTCACACAGGGAAGTAAAACCAACAGAGCTGTTTTTTTAGAGAGCTGAAATACTTTACTTTTCAAAGTGGAGCATGGGTGATCCAGAGCAATGTTAATGCAGAAGTCTGCAGTTTGACAGTTGCTGTTGCTTTTCACCGTAAAGTGCAACCTGTGGTATTAAGTCACTGAAGCTTTTTGACAAATGGAAAACATAAAACAGAAGAAAGTCAGTAGAGTTCATTGGTAAGAAAGTTGCTGTAATGGAAGCCAACTTTCATTATACCTGTCTCTGTGAAGAGAATATTAACCAGAAATTAGGCTTGGAGGGTGTGGCAGGAAGATTGGTTTATATCTAAGTTGAATATTTAAACTGCTTTGTCCTTCTTTATGAGTAAGCCCTACTGTAGTCTAAGGGCTAAAGGAAGGGCTCAGAAAGCCAGAGGCCTCCAAATGAATGCTGCCAGAAGGTGTAACTGAATTATACCTGCATAATGTTCAGTTACTGCACTTTGGAATGTTGCATGTACACTCCAAGAGACTTTTGATTTTCAAAGTTTTATATTTTGACTTCTAACTAGCTATAGAATGTACTTTATAATGATATTTAAAATCTCTCTACCAGATGGGATAGTTCTATTCTCTAAGATTTTTTTTTTCTTTTTGAAAGTGCAGACATATGCTGTAATCTTAGATTGGATAAGTTTATATATAGTGTGAAATGTGGTTGGTTGTGCTTCCTGCCTCTTAAGCACAGTGTACTTTGCAGTTATATTTTTGCAGTTTCTTTGTCCCAAATGCCCCCAGACTTCACACTACAGAATGCTCAGGACAGACTGCCATCTGCAATTAGCATGCTGAAGAAGAGTGTCCTGAAACTACTTGAGGACTGGCACCTTGTTTCCTTTGAGAGGCTCTCTTCTGTACATCAGCTTTGTAGTTAACCATCCAATGCATAGTGCTAGCAGAGACTATGAATGTATTACACAGCACTAGAACCCTGCACTAGAGCATGAAATAACAAGATATTTAAAATCATGCAAGCTTGTGTTGTCAGGGGCAGAGAAGACCTCATATGAAATGTAGGAATCTGGTCTTTGCAGCAGGCTGGGTGCAAAAGGGAACTTTTGATAAGATCTCTTTCCTTTACCTTGTCTAGATTTTGTTCCTCATTACATGTTTGTCTTCTGACCGTGTCCACTTAGGGATATTTTGTTGTCTATTTTCTTCAAGAAAAGGGAGAGTATAATGTTCTCTTATATACTAATGCTCTAAAGAAAGAAAGGATAAATGATAAAGAGACGTTCACTAATGGCATAATTTAATTTTAGGTTCCTCTTTCCCCACAGAAGGCACTCTGCCACTGTTACCATTTTGACTTCTTTTTTTGGAGCAATGCTTCCTACAGCACATTGAAGGACACAGAATGGCTTATTTTCTAGCTCTGTTTTCAACTTTATGTCCTGCTACTAGGTACTCCCTTAATTGAGAAAGCACTTTAAGCCTTGGAGAACATATGTGTTCCAGTAATCACTTATTCAGAACTTTGGCAACTAGATTAAAAAGACTTTCTTGAAAATCTCACAGACATTCCACTTCAGTCTTTAGTGTTTCACAGAGATCTTGCTTTCTTTTACATGTTTACCTATGTCCAGAGTCGTCACAGTTTAGTTCAGACGTTTAGGTGCTACCCAGTGTTCAGGATATTTATATAAAGTCTTCATTCATTTATCAGTTTTCTATGAAGACAAGATTCTGCAATGTAACTTATCTCTTAATAATACAGTGAGCAAAGTTATTTCTTATTGCCCCTGCCTTCTTAGGCATGAACTAGCTGCGATATTTTTCAGTAATTCAATTTCTTCATTTGAGTGAAGCCATTCAAAGAAGTATCATGCCTGCCTGTCTTTCCTTCTCTGATGAAATGTATAGCAGTCTTAAACCCTTCTTGTCTTTCTAGATTCACAGTTATTAATTCTACTGGTTATCTCTCAGACTCAACTGGGGAGGGAGCATAAGCAGGGAGAAGTTTCCTTTATTGCTGTTGACTATCTGGGTTGTGTATGACTGGCTATTCTTTTGTGGCTGATTTATTAGACTTTGTTCCCAGTATTTGTCAACAGTTATTCTGTCAGTCAAGCTGGGGCAATTAGCCTTGAGGTCGAGTTAAATTCAGATTCTGAACAGTATCCTGAGCGCACCGAATGGATGCAGCAGGAGTTTGAAGTACTGCAAGATTGGCCTGGAACCATAATTTACTTGAATCCCATTGAACAGCAGAAGAAAAATGCTGCTTTTTAACTGACTAGAGCAGGAAGAGAGTAGTGGAGGAGCTGCTGTGACTTCATCTGGTTTGCTTTTTTAATCAGCATGAGTGAATTAAAAATAAGGATGATAATGCTAAATAAGCTCCCATTTCAAGAGTAGTCTTTTCAAGTTAGTGTGAGTATTGTTTGGGTAGGTAGTTTCTCTTTGTGAAAGTGGAAATCTGAAATACCCTCTCCCAAAGATCAATGCATGGATGATGATTTTTGGCCATGCATGTCCTTAACTTTCAGAGCACTGAAAGGTGAGTGGAAGAGCGTTCTGATTAATTATAGGGACAGGGGAAGAAGGAGGGCAGGAGTGTGAAGTGGAATTGCTCTTTAACTTGTAAAACAGCAGGATGAATCCGTACTTGAGTAGTGCTTGCTTCTCAAATCTGGCAGGCTTGAAGTGGAAATTGCTGGGTACATGGCACTGCTGCAAACCAAACCAAATTACCAAACTTTACAGTTATATTTTGTGAAACTTCTAACAAGGATTCTTACTCAAAATGTCCCATTTGACTAGAATGCCTAGAACTATACTAGAACTATACCTAATGTTGTCTGGCTTTTAACAGTCTGTGACTGGGAAAGTAAACTAAAAGCTGCGCAGTGACCTGAGTTTGTGTGATCCCAGCTGATTTTAAAGTACATATCCCCTGTCTAATATCACAGAATCACAGAGTCATAGGGGTTGGAAGGGATCTCTAGAGATCATCAAGTCCAACTCCCCTGCCAAAGCAGGTTCCCTACAGATCTTCCCACTTGTTTTTTCTGTTGCTGGTAGAATAAGTTTGTGAAAGATGATTTCATCTTTTTGACAAAATTGCTATGGGAAAAATATCTAGAAAAATATTTTGTCAGCAGTTGCATTCTCATAAATAGGATTTTTTCTTTATTTCTTTACCCTCTTTTCCTGCTCTCAGATTTCTTCCTCAATATCTCCTATCTTTGCCTCTGGATATTTAGATACTTTTCAGCAAAGGTTCTTAATGCAGCTTAATTATCTATTGTGGTATCATTACACGTTCTTTTAATTCCCTTCCCCCCCCCCCCTCCACCCCCATTTCTTTGTACAGGAGCAAATCTCCTACTCAATCTGTGTTTAAATGTAAGAGCTATTTGAGGAGCACAGTCTCTTACTCTATTCTGCCTTCTTCTCCTCTCCCTCTGTTATCACCATATAACCTTTCTCGGTACTTTTCTATCTTTTCCTGTCTCTTTCAGCTTTTTCTGTCTCAAGTCACTGTAGTGGCTTTTCTTAGTGTGATGATGCTGATAAATGTACCTGGGACACATTGTTCTGAAGTTTTTAATGAGAAAAAGTGTAGGTGAAATTGAGTATTCCAGTGGAATCAAGTGTTACAAGTAAACATGGTACATGTGCCTTTTTGGCTTTTGTTTTATACCTGTGGATGAAAGGCCACAATTATAGGTTAAGACATCACAAATTCTGGGCTAGAAGAACAAATAAGTTTCTACTGCACTGGCAGTATTTGAGTCATGGTTCTGTTAAAATAAACTACTAGTTATATAGTTAAGGACCTCTTTATTTATCCTACTGACTTTTTTTTTTTCCCACAAAGTTGTTAAATGACACAAAACCAGGATAGTTAACTATGAATGTTTTGCTTTATTTTATTTTAACACTTATTTATATGAACTTTCCTTCTGGAAATTGTATTTGTTTGTCACTTCCTTTCTTTGAGACTGTTCAGAAGTAGTCACCTGGGGCTTAATATCTCAGCAGAAGAACCAAGAAGTACCTCAGGGACAGTCTAACCTGTTTCTCACAAGCTTAGCAGAAAATAGACTAGCCAGTTTGCAAATGTCCTATGTCAACACTGAATTAAAATATTACACATCTGTCTACAGCCTTTCCAGAATTAGATCGCAGGTGTCAGCTTATGGAACAGGTAACAGTCTTTTGGTTTTAGACTGTCTGGAAGTCATCATCTGGCAGGGAGTGTATAAGTGCATATATACCTTGTCAGAATAGTCTGTTAATCTTATGGGCAGCCAACAGTGCAATTGCTACTGCCTTTTATGGAGACTTGAGTTCCTCTAAGCTGGCAGAAATCCCAGATGGTTTCTCTGCTGTTGCTGGAGAGTCAGACTCTCAGGTAGGGGATTTCTAGTCTGAACTGGTTATTTTAGCTAGGCTGTTGTAGAGCCTGAAAAGAATGGTTCTAGAGGAAAGATACTTTCCTTTCTGTCTCTTGCTGAGTAATGGTCTGACTCTCCATGTTACAGTACTTCGTTCCCTGTGTACTGTCTGAATGTGCTTATTACTGTAACACTAATGATCGCTTTCTTTTGCTTTCCATTAAATGTAATCTTCTCCATTTTCATTGTAAACTACTAGTTTTTGTGTAGCGTCTAAAAAACCGAAGGTGTTTTATGTGTACCTACGTATTGACAGTCAGAATTCTTTTTAAGAATTCATTTATTTTAATTTCCTATTCTTTTTGCGCTATTCTATAATTTTTTTTTGTCTAGAGGAAGAGGAATCAAAAGCGAATGCCGATTATTTCTGAGTATTTCCTTTCCTATGACACTACAAATACTAAACAGCTTACTAACGTGTGAATAAGCAAGACAATACCAAAGCTAACCAAGAAACAATTTATTTTTAATCATTTGGAATTTTATTGTTATTATTTAATTTTTTTAAAAATTTCTTTATAGAAACACTGCTCATATCCCTCTCTCCTTCACAGCTGATGCAACCATATTAGCATTTTTATGGAATGCATGTAATTGTAACTATCAGTAAAAGATTTAATCGCTGAGGAGGAAGTTCATTGTCAGTGAGCAGCACTGTGTATACTGGTTTGGTAGTAGTGTTCTTTTCTGCTGTGTCACAGCTGGCCTAAGTCTGTGTATGCAGAAGATGGCCAGGATTTTTAAATACAGCTGTTACTTGAAGATTAGCAAATTAGGAGATGGTTCTTACTGGTTTTGAAAATCATAGCTCATTGGTTCTGAAGCAGTGTTCTAATATTCACTTTTCATGAAATCATAGTAAAGGTAAATAGCCCATAATTTCACAGTGTTTGAAGACCTTGTTTGCTGAACTGGATAATCATATGAAATTTAGTGAATTCCTTTTGCAACTGTCTGTATGTAGATAGTCATGATCAAATGGCTGGGATTCTCTGAGTACTTTCTGGTGCGGGACAAAGGGGGAATGCTCAATTCTGACTGTGCAGTGCTCTGAGAAAAATATAATGAAACTCTTTGTGTCCCCTCCAAAGACATGTGCTTCAAAAGGAATGGGCCATGCAGCTGCAGCCCTAGCAACAAGGCACTGAAGAAAAGAATTAGGGCAGCTTTCCAAAAGAGAACAGCCACAATTGAGGATGAGCAAATTAAGCTGATGGCATAACAGTTAGAAGAAGCAGTTAGAGGAACCTGTCTGCCTGTCAGTCTTCTAGCTTCTCTTTGTTAATTTTTAATATTCAGATGGAAATCTCCATTCTTGTTTTTTTAATATAAAAATAAATCAATTTCATGCTAGTGTTGGTATTGTTTGTTGCTTTTAACTGTAACCTATTTTGGGCTTTAGAAATTTGTGTTTTTCAACAGAGTACTGTAAGTATGTACTTTCACAGAGTAGAAGAAACTTCAGTGTTTTGTATGTGTGTTTGATTGTGATTTTAAGGCTTAAATAGATAAGTGAATTTCTTGAAGAATTGGTGGTGCTGTTTGATACAGTGCACAATCCACTGTCATAGCATTAAGTAATTCAGTTGGAATTCATTTTTCTTGTATAGAGGCATAAAATCTTTAAAGAAGTAGTGGTTTGAGAAATTTAACTTATTATAAATATATATATGTGCATATGTATATATGTATTTATATTTATGGGATTATGGATTAATGGAATTATTTGTAAGATTTGTATTGGTTCTTACCAGCTGGTTAGACTTATTCTTACAGATTGTTTTCTAAAGAAATTCCTAATATGTGTTTCATTTGTAAAATGTGGCAGTCTGATCTGTTTGCGTGGAGAGTCCTGAATGAACTGGGATAATGCTGTTTATGTGGACAGAGTAAGCTTCACTAATTATCCAGCTGTACCCATCACAGGTCTCTGCATGTTTGGGAAAGAGGAGGAGCTCATTTGAGAGGATGACTGAACAGTGAATACCTTAAACTAAATGATCTGTGGTTGAGTGGCAGACAAAGAGGGCTTTGGGAAAGTGACTGGTGATGCCTGTGAAAGGGCAACAGCCAAGACTGGCCTTCTCTGAACCTAGCACCTGAGCCATCATCCCTGTCTTTCTTAGGAGAGCCAGGGGAAATCAAATCCACTTGTACCTTGTCTTGAAGCTGCTGTTACTATCTCATGCACTCTGTTGTGCTCAACTATACTGTAATGAAGAAAGGTAACATGAAAAGTTACATTGCTTATACTGTTCTCCAGTGTTGTGACTTAGGTAGGATTGGTACATTATTTTTTTATTTTTTTTACTTTTTTACTTTTTTACTTTTTTGTCTTTTGCTTTCTTACCTCCTGAATGTAGCCCTCAATGTCTGTGCAGCAATCTGACTATCAGTCGGGGTATGGAGCAAGCAGAGAGTGCATCTGATGGTTTCTCAGTGCGCTCTGGTGAGGCTGATTTGCTGACCTGATGGGCTGAAAGTCAAGAGCAAACACGTTCCCATCTGCTGATCCTGCTACAGAGGTGATCATATCCTGCACGTGAGCAGGGTGGAAAGCTGTAACAGCATCACTGAAAACTTGGAGCAGGATTTACTGGAGCTTGATTGTAAATGTAGTGCGTTACTCAATTCTTGGCTCTTCTATTTTTTCTTTTGTCTTTTCCTTCACTAGTTCTGTATGCAGCCTGTGCAGTGAAGGACTTCTGAAGACTAGGAAGAGCATGTTCCATCAGTAGGTGTATTTGTTGAGATGCCTTAAAGTGCAAAGGGAAAAGTCTGCATAATACTTGGGTATAACTTGAGTTTCAAATTATTTTCATGAGGGATAGGAAAAATAAGGGAACTGTGGTAGACTGGGGTGAAATTTGAGGCTGTACTTAAATGCCAAATTTAACAACTACATCTTGTGCTCTTTACAGAATTTTCTTGCGAAGTTAGAAATTTAAAGGAGCTCCCCTGTGTTTGAGAAAGGGCAACCGTAATGGAAAAAAAACTCATTAAAGAGCATCTGTAGCTTTTTTTCTAAATCTGTACTTCCTATACCTTAATGTCAGCTTTCAGATAAAAGGCTGTTATGCCAGGCAAAGCAATTAGCTTGTAGTTTTGTTTATTTGTTTCCAGATAGACACAAGATTTCTTTGTCAGCAGATTCAGGGAAAATCACCACCACCCACACAGTGAAAAGAAAAAATGAACAGATGTGTGGCATTAAAGGAGATGGGATCTCATTTGAAATAGGGAAATTTTGCGTGGCAAAGTGAATTGTCACAATTACAGAAGTTTGACAGTTCAGTCAAGTTAGTTGCTGCTTGCTTTTCTTTTAACTTTATTTAGTTAAATCAGTTTTACGAACAGATTTGATTGTGCCCTCTAGCAAAATCCTAGTGACTCAGTTCCAGATCTTCCATTGGGACAGACTGTACATAAGAAATGTTATGATGTTATTACATGATTTACAAAAAAGAAACAACCCACAACAAACCAAGCTACAACATACATACATGCATGCATACATAAATACCCAGAAATGTGAATGCAGCAACAGTCTTTCTCTGTCTTTTATTTTTTATTAGAGAGGAGTGCACTGAATTTTACAGCTTAAACTTTTAGTAGTAATGGAGATTCCCTGTGGTTCTGTTGTATGCAGGAAGAATGCTCACCAGAAACTTTGTAAAGGTCAGTGTGAAGGCATTTGCCAACTGTATAATAAAATAAGTTATCGCAGTCTCTTCTTTAAAAGTGTCTGCAAAAGTTTTAAGAGTTCAAATTAACTGGTTAAAAAGGCAGAAATTTCCATAATATTATGGAAAATGGTGTGTTTTCTCTCAAAATCCAAAAATCTGTACTCTTACCTCTTTTGTTGAAGTTTGTTTGCTAACTGGGACTTCTTTGAGTTTTGCAAACCTTTTCCTGTTTAATTGTTGTTTCTTGGTCATTTGCCACAGCAGTTTCTAAGGCAGAATGAAGTTGCTGTTCTACTTAGTGCTTTGTATTTCCAAATTGTCGCAGTCCCTGCAAAAAATAAAACTGTTTAAGCACAGCACAATCTCACTTGAAGCATTTGCCTCTATCCATTGGCTTTCCTGACCCTGGCAGTACCCGAAGAGGTGATGGCTTTGTACATTAGGGAATTGTGGTGACCTGTCCTGTTTCTCCATAACATAACAGTAGCCAGGATGATTGTTCTGAGTAGCTAGCTAATCTTGTGGTCTAGGGAATTAAACATTCGTCAAGAGAGATGACTGTTCAACTAAGTTTACCTGTCAAAAGAGGTAAGACACCAGGCCACGGGGAATAGGCGATGTTGGCATTATTTTTTCTAATGTTGTTCCATTTTTTCAAGCTTAAATTTGGGAACATCTGATGTTAAATCCATCATGAGCTAAGCCTTGTAAATCATATCATTCTCTGTGTCTTGTTCTGCAGTCTTATCTGTGCAGCAGACAGGACAGGTCTTGGAGGAATCTGGCAGTACTTCCTGACACAAAGGACTGCAGTGGCTGCTGCTGTTTGCCTTCCGGCTTTGTCATGTGTGTTACAAAGACTGCCTGTTGTGTTGCTGTCTGAAAAAATCTGTAGCTGATCTTGAATATTTCCTTGTTTCAAGTGTGCAAACAGTTCTGATTGATGTGAGAAACACTTGAGTCTTCATGCTTATTTATGGAGAATCTTATTTGGGGTGGCAACAACATTCTTTTCATAGCAAGGAAGCATAAGTTTAATACTTTGTGTATTTGTTATTCAGGACCTTTTAAGTTTATCAGTAGTACTGTATGTCTAGTGATTGTCCTGGCATGAGAAGTACTGTTTATTTTTTCAGGCTTCCCTGAAAAAATTTTTTGGCTGCCTTTGTTTATGTCAGAAGGTTGCAAAGGTGGAATGAAGAAGTCCATATTGTCACATGTGTTCTGGTGTGCTGTCCCTTGTTTACCTCTTTGCAAACAGATTCTGCCAAAATAGCACAAAAGATTTTGCTTGGAGATAGTATGCCTTTGATCTGTATACCAGAATTATTAATGTTGTTTTCAAATGTGTTTTCTTGTAAACAATCACATTTTTTCCCTTTCCTTTCTCCTGAACTAATTCTCCTGAAATTAGTAAACTTGGAAGTATTAATTTAGTGTGGAAGCAAATACTGTAGGGGTAATATGATAGCAAAAGTGACGTGCTTACAGTGGGAAAAGGAACGCAGCTTCATTGCTGTGCTAACATAGCATACAGTGATAACAGTTCTCATTCTGCTGTTATCTGCTCTAAACAGGCTCTCTATTGGCCGTTACAGAGTGCAGAATGTGGTGATCTTCCTTCACTGTAGGTGCATGGTGGAGAGATTCTTGAATAAAGTATGAAAGGGCAAAAATAGATAGTGAATGTCTGAGGATGGAGCCAGCCTGGTCTGGAGACATGGACTGTAACAGGTCAGGAGCAAAGCATGGCCTCCTCCTTCAATAAAAATTCTAGGAAAATAAGCATTAGAGGATTCTCGAACAAGAGACACCTTTGAAAAAATCACTTTGAAGATCAGACTGTTTGTTACCTTCACTGTATGGACAAATTATGTCAGTGTACTTTGTATCCCTTTCCTCAGAGTGTCATACATAATAAAAAGGCAAGTGATATGTGATCTACCACCTGCCATGCACACTTTATAGGTGCTTTCCTGAATTATAAGGAGGAAAGGAGCCTTCTTTCCTGTATTTTGCCTTTTGGAAGCAATGAGGGGGTTGTGAAAAGGTTGAAAATGCAACTTATGTGTTTAAATCAAGACTTTCTTGAGTTAGCTGGCATTTGTCCACACTGCAAACTTTGATATTTAAGACTTTTTTTTTTCCTTATGGTTATATTAAAAAAAAAAAAAAAAAAAAAAACCTGAAAATTTGACTATACAAAACACGTGAGAAGCACATGATTAGCCACAAGTCTACCATGACATCACTTAGTTTATTATTTGGTGGTTTTTTTTTTTCTTTTTCTTTTTGACTGTGTATTTTCACAGTGCTTGGTAAAAAACAGTAAAGAAACACAAATTTCTAACTTGATGACATGCTGACAAATTCATACATCGGTGAATAAGATGTTTTTTTTCTTTCCTTGAGGTGTACATGATAAGTCAACTTGAATAGGTGTAAACACTGCATATCTGATACACTAATGTTACCTTAAGAAAAAACTTACTGTGTCAAGAAAGTTTCACAATGTTATTTTCTCAAAGGACTGTTGAAAAAAGGTTTTGTAAATATGGAAGATAGGATTGTCTTGGAGGAAAGGAAACTAGTAAATGTCCATAAAACTTGATAGATATCACATGCTAGCTCAGTGTGGATTTTAGAAGTATTGCAGCCACTGTCTAATGTGTTTGTGTTATCATCATGTAGTTTCAGGTTCTGCTAAAATACATGCATTTAAATCTATAAATCGGTGGAAATCTCTTGTACTTGAAATTAAGAATATCCTTAGCTATATTGACTCATAAGATAACATGATCACTGTGCGTTGGTTTCCCACATGCATACTAAGTCAAAGAGGTCAGGAGACTTCCTCAGAGTCAGTGTATTTATGGCAAAGACAAGAATAGAACCTGTATTTCCTGCCTCACAGTTGTGTGTCTTGTTTTTTAACAGTTGAACTGATTCCTGTTAAAATGTTAGCAGTATGACTCCTGTTAAATGGTTAGCAGTGCCATTGATGATGATGGATTATAAGTAAAGATCTTCATAATTATGCAGCTGTTTGTATACATGATTTTTTTTTTTTTTTTTAGTAATTCAGAAGTTAGCAGGCTTTGCTATGGCAGATTAGTCACAAACTTGACTTCAGAAGTCATATCAGTAAAATCACCATGACACAAGATCAAGAGACAAGCTTGTGTCAGAGTGCTGGGGAATCAGTCAGAGTTGAAGTTCTTCTGCCTATTTGGTATTGGTTCTTAGGGTTTTTATCAGCTCTTTAAATGGTCATGAATATTTTTTTATTTTTGGTAATACAGCTGTTCTACACTGAAGAACTGATTTCTTTCCCATAGAATCATTTAAGAATGGAATGGAAAAGATATGCTCATTCATATATTAATTTCTTTGCCATTATGTGACTTTTTTTGTTTGTTGGAACCAGTGCTGTCTCCAGTTTAGCACTAAATGACTGGTGTTGGAACTTCCAACACTTGCATTCTGAGGTGGTTCTGTAATTCAGTAAGAACTTAAGAAGTTTTTGTAAGTTTTTTTAATAATCACTTTTCTGCTTGTTTGTTGGTTGGATGGTTGGTTGGTTTGCCTCTACAGTTTTTACTGTTAAACAGTATGTTGTTTAGCTTAAGCTGAATTGATTAAATTATTGTTTGAGTAGGAAGGGGACATGGAGGCTGTATGTCACAGTACAGTGTCAGAAACATTTGTGGTAGTTTTTAGGAGACAGGATGTCTGGTGAAGAAATGTTTAGTTCACGATTGCAATGGCAGGTGTCCTGCCAACAGGAGCACACCTCCAGGAACAATTTTGCAGCTTTTGTACCTTGTCTCCTCCATGCCCAGCCCTCCCCTGTTTTCCTATTGGGTGAGTACTCCACATCCACAATCTTACCCAAGGTTTACATTTATTAATTACATTCTGACAGTTGTTAATTCTTATTCTATCTTGTCGCCAGCCAGTTGCCATCCTGCTGTTTCTAAGATGTCTCAGAACTCTTTTTATCATGTTGACTAGGTGATTCTCTCCAAGGCCTCTTCCCTTCTGTCCTAAGGATGTGCTTTGGGGTGGGGGGGGTGGGGGGGGTTGGGTCTACCTGATGCGTCTTCAGACAGGCAGGTTCCAGCTTGCCTTCACTTCCTTGGGCATGTCATGTGACAAAATATTACATATATATTCATACTGGCTAAATATAAATAGTTACTAGCCAAACCTGTATATTACCAATTAATTTGCAATTGATATTTCTAATTTCTGTGATGCTAGGTTACGGCAGAGGCCATGAAATAAAATTCTTATCTTGTTCTTGTGCAGAAACAGCTCTGTTGCCACAACAGATACTAGTTTTCAAACTTGTCCTCTAAAATAATGTTTTGGGGCAAAATAATCTTTTTCCTTCTAATTAAAGGTGTGTTTTATGCATCCACCTATCATCTGAAATTATGACTACACAAATTCAAAAACCATTCATATTTGAGATTAATTCAGTAAATAAGCAAGGTTTGCTCTTTGCAGTTAAGTTTGATCTTCATTCATCTGCAAAAAAAGAAGTATTAATTCCTTTGCCTTTGTTGCTCCTGGCATTTGAAAATACTATCTTAATATGCAGGGGACTTTCCCATTAGCATCAACTATAGAAGGAGTTCACGGATGCATTATGTGTGGGTGTCTGTCTTACCCCTTTGAGGATGACAGAACTCATCTTTGAGACTGAAACAGAAGTGTTACTCGCAAATACTGAAATTGCATGAGCATCTCTGAGATGTTCTTTATTTTTTTTTTAATGAAGCAGTAACTATTTTATAATCAGTATATTTCATGTATGAAACTCTTACGATAGAAAAGGGAGGAAACAGATCCTTTAAGTGCCGATTTTGTTGTTGCAGTAATCTGGAACTAG
Organism: Callipepla californica brunnescens; assembly: GCA_023055505.1. Lineage (NCBI taxonomy): Eukaryota > Metazoa > Chordata > Aves > Galliformes > Odontophoridae > Callipepla > Callipepla californica. The sequence continues at coordinate 1,347,227 of JALIRH010000023.1, read as the reverse complement.
TTACTTAAATTTTCACGCAATGCAGCTTTGGTTCTATCCTGAAACAGAGCAACGTGCAGCAGTGTATCATAGAAACAGCGATGTCTCTAGCTGTCAGTGACTCGGCTGCCCATGCCAACGAACAAGACAGTGCTTGCAAGGTGGGTGAGATGCTTGGTGAGGGGTTCTGCTCCAAGGCTGGTGAGCCTGGGCTACCTCCTCACTGCTCCATGAGGTGCTTGGAAATCACCCTGCCTGCTTGTGACAGCTAGCTCTCTCATGTACATCGCTGCACTTCGGGATAGGGAGGATTTGTGCTGTGGTTTGGGGAGATCTTTGAGGGAGTTAGGAGTTTTTGGGAGTGTCTTGTGCTGTCATGGCAGATGTTTCTTCATCCAGAGCAGAACTTCCCATTTAGTCATGTGAACCAAGGCTGTTAGGAAGATTGGGGTAGCATGATAATTTTTCTTTAACGTAACCAGAGCCTTGTTAGGACTCCTGATGTCTGCAGTTGAGAGTGTGATTGGGACATCAGTTTCTGAGCTCCTGGTAGCGTGGTGGAAGATACGTTTCTCAAACCACGTCTGAGAAGCAGATAGTTTTTCTGGGGATTGAATTGTATTTTACAAGAAAAACTTTTTTGCTCACAAGGGTGTTAACAGTTAAACCACTGACTGTGAAAGTAAATTGAGGAAAATATCACGCTGTTTAGATTTTCTTTATTGTCCTTTGAGGAAACAGAGTGAACTTGCAATTGAGTGTGCTCTTTGCTTTAAAGTGGCTTATTTATTCACACTGCAGTATTCTTGGATGTAAAACAAAATGTTTTTTGTTGTGCTGGAGGTTGTGTTGAAATCTGCAAACCTGGGATCCCTGGGAGGAAATGTGGCAACCTGTATCTTCCCTTCTTCCCTGTTAGAGCCATTCTTTAGACTGGGATTGGGGCATGAAACTCAGTCTTCTGATGTCTTCTCATGTACATCTTCCCCCCCCCCCCCCCAGACTTGTGCTTTTAGGAGAAAGAAATGCTGTTTTGATTAACTTTCAACTTGATTTTAATGAATAGTCGGCGTGACTCTGCTTTGTGAATGTCATGTAGTAATTCTGCTTGTAGTGACTATAATTTCTATTGTATGACGTGAATTTACTGTATAATGCATTAGAAAGAGAATAGGAAGGGTGTTACTAGTGCTGAGTACACTTGAGAGTAAATAAGAAGTAGTGTTCTTGGGGAAGAGAATTAATAGCAGGCACATGAGTACGTTGAAGCCAACTGCCTGAACCAACTGTGCAATCAGATTAAATGAGTAAACGTGCTGTAGGTGAATCAGGTTTTTACTGTGAAGAAAAAAAAGAAAACCTTAGTAATCTGAGCATTTATCTTCTATCTCCTCTAGATTTTAGAAACAAGTCAGTTTCCTGCACTCAGTGGGGTGTCTCTGGCTGCTCTCTGCAGATGCTAACAGCATCAGTGATGCCCAGGGCCAAGAGGCTGCAAAGGGAGGCAGAGCTGCATGACCAGCTGTCCTATCCAGGGAAAGCCAAACAGCTGGCAAGGTGTGGCAAGTCCTCTTGCATGTGCATGCAATACATAGAAAATATTTTATTTCTATAACGAAGAATGGAAAGGTACTTGATTTGAGAAATGTTTGTGTTTATCACGATTTATCACAATTTGTTCCACTCAAGCATTTGTTTAAAAAAAAAAGAAAGAAAAAGAAAAGAAGTAAAGAAACATCTTGAAATGTACGAGAGCATTTAGTTAAGTGTTTTTAAACATGTTCTATGGGTGTCTTCTTGGAAAAAAAAGAATAGTTTATGACATGGAAATAACATTGAAATGTATTACAAATACTCTTTAAATTGTTGGCAGACTGAGTATGAATCTTGAAAACCATAACCTGTTTGTGGTACTCCATTTCTTAAGAGTATACGAGGTAGTGTAATTTCTAACTACATGTAATCTTCTTTGTGTTGTATGAGAACAACTGTAGTTAATGTAGCGGAAAGTTCATTCTGGGGTTCAGATATGTCATCCTGTGGTTATTTGGTGTCAGAGCAGACTTGGTGCACAGCCTGCTTACTTCCCTATTGTGAGCCAGGGACTAAGAACTGAGATATATGAAGTTACTTCAGTATTGAGCAGGCAAGATCTATGTATTGATGATAGTTTTGTCAGCAACTTTAAGACTACAAAACTTAAGTGAACTTGTTTAGCATTTCCAATTACATATAATTTGTCTTAAAATTAGTTGAAGAAATGACTCCTAGTCTGAAGAATTTACACTCTTTTAATCCAGGTTTTTCTGCTCACTGGTTTGTTGCCAGTGCAGGTGAGCCATTTTCCACTATATCCATGGTAATGACAAAGGAAAACCAGATCATTTCAGATGGTTTTACGTTGGCAATAAAATTCAACTTGACTTAACCACTCCTGAAATATGACCCACAGGGCATTTTCCAAATCAGCACTTAGGTTGCAATGGCCTCGAACTTCTTGTGAGTACATCGGGAGTACAATTCAGTGCCTCTTGGCATGATAAGCAGGTCATTTGTGTGGAGACAGTTTTAACTTCCTGTACTTTCAGATTTGAGAACAGGAGTGGTTGTTCTGTTGAGAATACATACTTTGTTATAATGTTTCTGGAACATTTTGTTTTTTTAACTAGGTCAGTAATTCTGGTATCTACATTGAAATTTCTCTAGAATTAGAGATTTGTCTTGTGCAGCACGTATTTTTATCTCAAGCTGTCTTAATGTACACTTGATTGTTTTTCTATGTATGCTATAGCATAGTGTCTTCTCTCTCAAAATATTTGTTTCTAAAATTGCACATCACTACCTGAATTCTTGTCCTGGTTTTATGATTTTTGTTTCTGGTATTCCACATCATAACATCATGTAGTGCACTGGGAATTAAAGAGTTAATGCTCCAGCTCCATGGATCATGGATAGTTCTGGGTATACCTGTCCCAAAAGAGAGGAACAAGTACATACCCCAGAAAACTTTGTGTTGCTTTGTGTTTTTTCCATTTTCTGCTCAGAGGGAAAGATAAAAGCTGTTCACATGTCACGAGACACAGGCTCTTTCCCTTTTGGATCAACTCAGCAGCGGGTGCTCGCTGCCATCTCACCTTCAGTGTTTAGCATAAGGCCTTCGGTTTTTTGGACACTCATTTTATTTGATTTATTAGCTTTAATTCTAATTATATTGTACTATATTGTGTTATTTTGCATTCTCATCTCTTATTTAGTAGATCTGCTTTTCTCCTCAGATTGTTACTGCTGTTTTGTTTTTAGGCTCCCATTTCCTTTTCCCCTTCCCCTTTCCTGGTATGTGGGTCTGTGGATCCCCCTGCCCAATTCTCGCAGAACTCGGCCAGACCAGCTCTTAAACCACTGACAATTCTTAACCTTTATTAGTCTATAATAAACCTTTATTTGGTAAAGTTCTTCTTGTCTTCTTGTATGTAAAAAGGTATGCCGAAGAATGAACTTATTCTGTACTTTCAACCAAAAGATTAATAAATGCATACCTATCAAAAACTAATATCTTTGAGAATTTTCACTGTGTTCTTTGTGATTAAATTTTTCATGCTCTAGCCTTTGAGAGAGGAGATAAACATTGCATCAGTGTTTAAAAAAAAGATGCGCAAGAGCTCTCTGTGGTCAAGTATTTTTTGTAAAGACTCTAACTGAATTCTAAGTATCATTCTCAGTGACACTCAGAATCCTTTAAGAATGGAATGAAACTGGAAATAATTCCTTGTAATTATCTGAATCAAACTGTATCTGAAGGTGGTTCCAAAACAGGGAGGTGGAATGGCTTAGTGTAAACAATGGTATAACAAAAATCTGGATTTTTTTTTCTCCATCTTTCTCTCCTCCCTTAATCCCATTCTGTTTTGAAAAATAATCATTACTTTCAGCAGAAGAAAAGGTGTTGCTGACCTACAAAAACTCATTTCAGATTGACTGCAACTCTAAGATGAATTTTGTTTAACCATCTGACCTAGAAACTTTTTTCCAGTATGTGGTTATTTTCCTTTATGTAGATTAGCTGTTTGAGGATTGTAGAAGTCAGAGTTTGGTAGCTTTATGTCATATTTGCTGCATACAACGTGACAGTCTTAACCCAGTGAATAAAGTGTTTTGTGACCATCACAGTTACAGACTTACAGATTCCATGTGTGGCTTCATTCTGACACAGGCACATGCAGTTGTAGAATTTTGTAGGCTTCGGATGTGTAGAGATTGATAGGAGGTTGTTACCTGTACTGTGGAAGTCACATGAGCGTCTTTCTTAGTAGTTCAGTTTGAATTTATTGTGAGGTAGGCATGAAACACAAACAAACAATTTGTTTTCAGTTTTGTTTTGTAAGTTGTTCAGGGATTCTAGAATTCAGACACTTCACTCTATTACAGTAGATTTAAGTTGTATTGCAGGGGCCCAACTTCTTCATTTCTGCAGCTATTTTTAGATTTTCTTTCTGCTTCAGTGAGACAAGAAATGTCTGGAAGAAGAGAGACAGCTATTGCTATATAATGCTATATAAAAATGAAACCTAACCCTGGTGTCAGGGTGTTACATTGTGCTGTGTGTTTTGTGACACTGCCTTAGCAGGACTCTAGGTATTGTTGGGAGGAAGGCAAAACCTCAGTCAGCTTTTTAGGTGTTTTTCATTTGCTCTTGTCTCACAGCAAGTCCAGCTGTGGCAAGTGTTTTCACATGTACGCCTGTTTATGACTAAAGCATACTTTTTGAGGCCTACATCATTAGCCTATTGGCGTAGCTCCTGATGCTTATCTTCACTGTCTAATCCTAATAAGCCCATTTAGTTCAATTTTAGCAACCTAAATTATGCTGAGCTATGCGTGGCAGTTGTGTGAGTTTGGTCTGAGTGAGCAACAACAGAACCTTGTGTGGGAGACCTTTCACACCACATGCCAGGGAAGGTGGGAATGGAGGCCGTGCACTGCCTCGTAAAACCAGTGACATTCAGCCTTCCTGGCATTGCATGGCCAAACAGAATTTACTGACATGATTCTGCTTTGATTCAGTAGTTGGTGTTAAAACTGCTTTGCTCTTGGATGTGAGGCAAGGACATGGTAACATAGGCAAGGGCATAAAGGTTTCCTACGGATTGCCATTTATTTGGATAGGGTAACAAGGTTTGTTCCAAGACTGGCTGAGTTACAGTAGTAAATCATTATCAATAACAGTGATGTTCCATGCTCTTTTTTTTTTTTTTTTTCTTTCTTTCTTTTTGGAGTGAAGCTGTTACCATCCTGTTGAGGGTTTGCCTCTGTAAACTGCTGATAGTTTTTGTGTCCTTTCCTCCCACTGATTCCTCTTCTTTCTACCCTAAACTTTCCTTGAAAACTACTTCGGTACATTGGTTTCCTTGGAAAAATGAATATTTAATGCTGTGAATAAAGCTTTTTACCAATTATCATACTAAAACAGTAGATAAGAGTCCCTTGATTATCTTGTATGGCCTATCAAGTAGTTTGTCCTGGATTATTTTTTTGCTGTAGACTATTGTTCCACTGTTGTAAAACTGCAGTGTTCAGATGATGAACTCCAAGGACCCAGATGCTGACCTATTCCGGTCTTCAATTTAGAAGTAAAAAGGGGGCACTGTTCATAGAGATTTTCTGTTTCCATTCATTATGGAAATGTTACCTAGTTCAGAGCCTGCCTTAGAGAACTAGTTTGACTCGTTAGTTTTTCCGTCTGACTGGTATCACCTATTGAGATAACTAACTTCTCTTTTCATCCACTCTTGTTTTCTTTTGTGTTACTTCCAGTAGGAATTGTCAGCAAACTAGATAATGTTTTTGATCAACTGGAAATGGGAATTGATAAGAAATATGAACTTAGATTTCCTACATGCACAGCAGTATGCTTAGTGTAGAGTCTCAAAGATTTTCACCAGTTGTTAACAAATTTTCTTAGGTGGGAGAAAATATATTATGTCTAGATTAGGTCATAAGCATGACGAAATATACTAGTTTGTCTTAGAATTTCATTTTTAGTAAAGAAATTTGGATCTTAGTTTTCCATTAGTCTTTCATAATGCAGAATTATTTTATATTTTGTGCTGTGTTTTTCAAAGAAGAGTGTAACTGTTCACACATGACTAATCTTTGTGGAGGAACTAGTATGAGCAGTGTATACAGGCTCTTTTAGAAAGCTGCATTGGACTCATGCAATTAATTGAAGACACAGGTGGCTTTAAAACATCAATACTGGGAAAGAGTTTACCCATCATGCTCAATCACTTACACAGTACTGCCTGTAAAATTTGATTTAGCCTTGAAAAACAATGCTTTTGTTTCTGACTGAACAACAGGAATTTTAACAGGACTTGTGCAGTACTGTCTATTTGATTTATTAATTTTGTGCCTTAGGGACCTTGGAGGCTGTGCCGCTTAGCTGAAATACTGAATTTAGCAGAGTTACTGGAGAGTAGAACACAGGGAATTGTGGGTGGAGAGAGTGAAACATCAGGACAATGGTTAATGGTAAAACAATTGTTTTAAAGATGCTGAAAGATTCTCTACTGTAAGCTTCTGACTAGCTCTCACAATGCTACTGCTTGTACCAAGTGAGGTGTTTTCTTTGACTGCGCGCTGTGCTCCTTTCCTGTACCTATTTTAATCTTTCTCATACCAAGTCATTGACTTTGTAAGAAATACCTGGTATTTCTTAAGACTGACTTGTTGTAGTTCCCTTCCTGCATCTTTTGCTGCCTTCCCTTCATTTAAGTGGCCTTCCCTTCTGTTAGGCCTCCATGGCTACTAATTTGTACTGAGCTTGATTTGAAGTGCAACCTCTTCTCAAGTTACTTAGGGCAATAGACTAATGAAAACTGTTTCACTCTAAGTATGGAGAGAGGGCAAAAAACAGGGGAGGAAGAGATTGATTGCAAATGAGCAATTACAACCAGCGATCCTCAGCTAAAACCCTCTAACAAAATCTTTCAGTTTGAAGCAAATTCAGTGATAATGTTCAAATAGGAAAATAAATGAAATTTTTTTTTTTTTTTTTTACAAAATCAGGACCTATACTTTCAAAGTTCAAAATGTGCAATAAAGAATTAACTCAAACTTTGAAGAAGCTTATTCATAGTCTTGAAACTAAACCCCAAAGTATATTGCTGGAGCAGGGATAGGTATGGGAAAGCTATGGGGAAGTAGAAAGGGGATTTCAGCCTTACTTAGCCTGTGCTGATGTTGAATGTCATTCTTGGTCTGGCAAGAGCTCCTTGCAATTCACATATCTCAGAATCTGAGAGTGCAAATAATAATTGGATTGTTGAAAGCAGCATCAAAATCCCCCACAGTGTCTGCTCTGCTGGTGGGGAAAGGAAGAAGGGTGCTTTTGTGATTGCTTCTGCCCTGCCCTGCCAAGGTAGATGTGCAAATTTTTCAGTAGATAGTGGTTTTTTTTAAGCCCATATTGCTGGTTCTACCTATTGCTTTGTTTTACAGAGTTGTTTGAAAATCACATTGTGAAGAAAGGAAACACTTGCAGCTTCCTTTGAGAGCTGGAAAGCATCCCTCAGTTGCTACAGTTTTAGGAGTATGGAAACAGTACACAAGCTCAACCTCTTCATTAGTTTGAGCACAGCTTAATGTCATCTTGCCCATTCATTCCTTTTTTGAGCATGTATCCTCTAAGCAGAGAAGAAATGGTACGGCCATAGTGGAGATTAATGGGACAGTATGAAAAAAGTCTTAAGAACAAACAAAAAACACTCTAAAACAACTTCTTGGAGAATCTAAAGGAAAAATAAATATGTTTAAAATTTCTTTGCTATGAACTATTATAAACAGAAAAGTTGTAGTACTTCTAGCCATGACTGTACACATACTTATGCATAACAAAGTGAATTATGAGATGACATGGCATACTTGGTTATGACTTTGTGTACACATTTTATTATTTTAGTAATTTTTTCTCCTCTCTTAAATGGTATTCTGAGCTTTGGGGCAAGTTAGTTAAATTCAGACTTTAACACCTGCAGTCATTTTCTTTCTCTTCCTGTGGTTTTATTTGCATCAAGTAATTGTGAGAACCTTGTTACCACGCTTCCTGTCTGAAGCTATAGCAAACGATGTGCAGCTAGAGGATATAGAAGGTTGACCCTTAAAAGAAACTTAATAGGTGTTTTGTAAAAACAGTGGGCTGTTCTTAACCTACATAATTAATAAGTAGCTTTATTACTGTAGTCACCACAGCACGCAGTATCCTTGCTTGGATCATCTCAGGTAAATTCTCTTTTACTTTTGTTTTTGATAGTAATTCTGAAAAGCTAAACTGGGAGAATGTCTGATTCCTTTTTTACCCTTTCTTATATCCTGCTCTTTTGTTAGCCTAGAAAATTTAATCCTAGTTTAGTAAGATAAACTTCTGATACTGTAACAAAATGTATTTCCCACCACTAACAGTGTTTGCACTTTCCACCTTTGTGACCAGTATTTAACAGTGAGCAATAGATTATCGTTTTTTTGGTTTTTTGTTTTTTTTTTTTTTGCATTAGATGAGCTTCCTTGAAATAAATTTTGGAAACCAATAAGCTCATTTTCATTTCTCAACTTTAAATAATGATGCATTCTTCTTTTTATGTATTTGTTTTTTCCATAGTACTTATAAATGGAGTAAAATAAAAGTTGCAGGTTGAGATATAAAGGGCTTGAAATACAGCAAAGAAGTTTGGCTTGGTAGTTTTACATGCTCTTGGAATGTGAATTGTGTGCTATAAAATATGATTTTGTGTTCAGAAAGTTCACACTGGAAAAAAGCAAGTAGGTGTTTCAACACTTGATCACCATTTTATCCTTGTAGTTCAGACAGAAGAAGCACATTGGCCTTTCAGCCTGAGCTATGTGATGTTCTGCTTCTCTGAGAATTTTAAAGCTATGTAAATTACAAAAATGAGAAGTAATGGAGCTTTCTTTCAACTGCATGTTTCAAGTGGGGGCCCTGGTACTGTCTGCTTGATCTGCCAGGTCTACAGAGATGAATACATTCTTCACACAGTGCCTTGATAGAAGCTGGATACTGTGACAAAGCAGAGAACAAGCTGTGAAGTGTTGTTTCAGAATCTTGTTAATTGTGTTCAGATTGTTGGCAAACTGATACTACATAATTGGCTGGCTTGTAGTTGTAGGTCAATGTGTTCTTTTTCTTTCCCTCTTTTTCTTTCCAATTATTTGAAAAAGCAGTTTTCCTGTTTGAGTGTATTCTTTAAAGGAACTGGTAGCAGCATAAGATCAAGTGTGTCATAGTTGACTCTACAGTGTCAGTATCTTTTTTTGCCTTTAGCTTTTTCTTTCTGTTTTGGTGCAGCAGATTTGTGCCTACTCTTTTATATTAGCTTGACCTTGCAAATATCAGAGTGGGGTATATGAAATTCCAGCACTCTAATAAATAGCTCTAAGGTTTTGCTTTGGGGACTTCAGGTGAGCATAGTGCTTAAAGCTCAGCAAGCTGGGGAGTGTGCTAGTTGCTAGCATAGAAATTAGTAGGCTGATTAGTGAAGGAATTTCCATGGATGGAGAAAAATTAACCCTCTGTGAAAATAGGAATTTGGTATGTTAAGTGGACTTTGCCAAAAAGAAATTGTGAGAAATTTGTGTCAGTGTTAAAATTTTATCAGGTACACATGAAAATTCTGCATCACTTGCCCAACATTAGAAAACCAGTGCAAGACACCTGTTTATACAGGTGCAAATTGAGGTATATTAAGCTTCAAAATGCTGTAAGGTTAAGTACTTTTTTCAATTACTCATGCTAGAGTTAGGAGAGCATTGCTGCATTTCAAAGCGGCTTTGGAGCTTGTCTTCTTAAAAGTAAAAACCTTAGTTTTAAGTAGAGGCACGCTATACAGTTTCAGGACAAAAAAAAGAAAACACGTTAATTTTTATATGCATTTCTGGAATTAACCGTGTTCTAATTCCAATTTTTTTACATATGTGAGCAGTTGGACTGAATGATCTTGTAGGTCGTTTCCAACCTTGGTGATTCTATGATTCTGTTAAATATTGAATGAAGTCCAGACAAGAATTACATAGCATGCATATTCTGAGATGGGAGGGAGCAGCAGTGTGTTTTCTTATCAGTCTTTTTGTTACACTTCACTGTTGAAAGTCAGTTGAACTTTTACTCCCTAGAAGAATTGAGAAAATTATGTGACTTTATCTGATTATGATGTTAGAACTTCCTTAGAGACCTTTAATGTTTGAAGTTAAAATATTTCAGTTTGAAGTATTGTACTGTTACAATTCACGCTGTTGGTTGATTGTTCCCATGTTTTACTCCAACTTTGTGACCCCTGGGGCTTTTAGATGGCTCTTTTGGAGGTAGAAAAGATCTTCTAAGTTGTGAAAATGAGCCATATTAGCACCGCAGTAAGGCCTCTTTTTGAAGTTAGACTGACAAAACAGATTATGTGGAAAGATTTTTTTTTAAACTGTCAAATTGCTTTGCTTGATATGATATCAATGATAAGGAAACGTAGTAATATATCTTTCATTTCTCTTTTCTATTCCGATAACCAGGTAATAAATGCATATAGACCTGTAAATCTCAGAGAAATTTTTATTGCACATTTAGTGAAAGAAACCAAGTTGGGGATTCGCCAATAAACATAATTTTTGCAAAGGAGTGGATGTAAACTGAAGTGTCAGTTGTTCCACCTGAGTAATTTTGAAGGTTTAAGGAGTCAGTTTCAAGCTCTACAACTAATCTCCTATTTTTGAGGTCACCTGTAAATGTAGCAGTAGAACAGACAGAATGAAGAAAAAAATATATTGTTTTGACCAAGTTTGTCATTTTTGCAGATTTTTTTGTTTGGATTTAGAAAACCTTGTTTTTGCTTGACAGCTGTGTTACAACTTTGCTCTCTGAATGGACACAGTGAAAATAAAGTTAAGTGCCAATAGGCCGAACTCCTTAAGTTAGGGGGATATGTAGTCAATTGCACTTTATAAAATGACATTAGAAAGCTAGAAACAGATCAAACAGAGATGAGTGCCAAAAGATTGGACACACATCCATTATACTGCTTCATTAAAAAAGATCCAGAATCTAAGTCTCATTTGAATTTCTGATAGTTGACATTTTGTGTAATTTTTGAAGAAATTGGCATGTGACTTGTTTGCAAGTATCTCTTCATTCAGTAGTTAAGATCCTACCGCAAAATCACTAGTGTGGATGGCTCTCTGTGGGTTTGAAATTCAGTATCCTATTTCTTTTTAATACGGTGTACTTCTGTTTTCAGGTTCACGTAACGCTAGGGACCAAAGAAGCGTAAGTAACATTTCCATGGTGCTGGGACCAATCCGCTCAGTGAAGATTCTAAAATAACTTCTTAACTTCATCGTGTTCGTCCTGAGACTGTCTTGGGAGAAGAGCTCGAGAGGAAAACTTTTCACATCAGAACTATTATAAATAAATCTATTTAAAGAACTTGCTACTTGGGGATACATTTACGGAGATCGAGTCCTGGTTTTCACCTGTACTCACACTTCAGACTCTAAACAATGAGTGAATTCTGGTTGTGTTTCAACTGCTGTATTGCAGAGCAGCCTCAGCCTGTAAGTATGAATTTTATGGTTTTCTTATACTTTTTAAAATTAACACTTAGTGGGGACAGAAGAAGGTCTGTTCTAGATGGATGTTGCACATTTGCTTTCACTTAATCTCAGATGTGTCCTAAGTCTTTGAAATGGAAGCATAAATATCTGTGAATGAAGTGAAGGGGAAAAAGGGTGGGAAACGTGATGGCGACCTAACCTGGCACTTTTAAGTCTGCCAAATTGCAGCTGGAAATCTGGACATTGTGTCTAAGTGTCTTGAGGTTTGGCTCATCAATGGTGAAAGAAGATTTCTTAGATAAAGCAGGGTTAAATCCAGTCCTTTGACACGTTAACCGAAGTCAGGATTTCAGTCATAGTTGCTTTGTTAATTTTTAGATGAAATCCATGGAGGGAGAAGGACTCACACCGCAGGTAGCTTTTTCAAGAATCTGAAATGGCTGTTGTGTGAAAAGGTACATGGTGACAGCTTTGTTAGAAGAAGTTTTAGAAGTATACATAAGCGGGAAAGTATGGAAATATTCTTGTGTTTCCTTGGAGTGTATGCATTGTGTCTAGTACTGTGGGTGAAAGTTTGCCTTCTGTAAGGTGTAATTAACCAGAATTGTGGTTAGTACTTCAAGAAAATAGCACTGTATTTTGTGACATCCAGATCAAGCTAAGTGAACTTACAGAAAGGACAGTCATCTTGCAGATATGGCTACAGAAGCTGCACTGCAGTTATTTCAGAGAATGTGAGCAAACTTACATTCATGTGCCCAGCTGATCTTTAATGAAAAAAAAAGAAAAAAATCTTAAAAATCTTCAAGGAAAAATCGTAAAGAAAAAAAATCTAACATCTGATGAATTCAGAAAAAGTGGGTAGGAATTGGTATTTCTCAGTACTTAAATGCCAGACTGTTCCGTAGGTGTCAATGCAAATATTAGTAATCTGACCATTAACATTTCTAAGCAATGAATGCAACATAATCTCAGTGCAGCAGACTTGTAGGAGACGAGATCTCAAGTACCAACATGGTCAGGAAGTCCCTCGAAATGCATCCATATGTAGCCTGAGCTGTTTCCATAGTATTTGGATTCTATATTTCAATTAAAAATTACATATAACTCCTAAAAATCTGAGTTGTAAAATGGCACATTCTCTGTGTTTACAAAAATCTCTAGCCTTGCTCCTTAATAAAATCTTGACTCAAGCTTTATGAAACAGTTAAGCTGTTGCCCAGAAAAATACACGGCATGTTAATGCAGCATGTGGTGATCTGTAGATTATGACTCATGGAAAGGGTGGAGAATATATTTTGAAAGTGGAGAAAAAGGAAACAACCCATTTTTGTACACTTTTGTCAGGCTGGTGATGTTAGATTTAGAAAACCAAAGCCCTTTTTATTGTTTGAAGTGCAAACAGCTCTTTGTTGAGCACTGACCTTGTGCTTGAAATCAGCCTTTCAGATACTGTAGGAGTTGGCTTATTATAAAGTGATAAAATCCTTCACAACACATCTCAGAAAAAATCACCACACATGCTTAGCTGTCCTTCCTCTACAGAGGAGATGAGCTCATTCTGCTGTGTTCTGTTGTGTTGCACAGCCTTTGTTCTGCCATGCACCATTGCATTAACTGGATTTAATCAGAAACATATGCATCTGAATAAGTACAGATTATTTTTTTAATCCATGACATGGGTATATAGATGCATATACGGTCAGTGTAAGCAAAATTCTTAAGCCAGATGGGTGGTAAGAAAACTGTTCTCAACCTGCCTCCATAAGCATTGTGTGATTCAGGAGACTTGTATGTTAAAAACTGTGCTATGTTTTCATCCAAATATTCTGGTATTTACTGCTTTAATGTTTCTCAAAATAGATAATGCAGACTTGGAAAGTAGATGTGCGTCCAGTCCTCTGGTACCTTTAATCTGTTGGTGTAATTCAGTCCAGTTTCTCAGGCGAAATGCATTGCCTAGCCAGTGTCATCTGTTTCATGTGCCTTCTTTCATTTTTCTTCTACATCTCAGCTTTTTTACGGCCCGATGAACGATGTTCCAGCTTTCACTTTCATGTTCAGCCATAAAGCATGCTGCTTCTGGAAAGGCCTCATCTCATTTTGCCGAAGCATTAAAAGCAACCAGTGTCCCAGAATAAACATCTTGAAAGCAGGATGTTGCTTAAATTACCCTGCTCAAAGCTTAAAATGTTCCTTTTGTTTTTAAATTTACATTCTCTGAAAAGTGTTTTGTTTTTTTTCCTTATAATCTCTGTCAGGTGCTGCTGTCTGGGACATCTTTAATGTTGTGAATATCAACATAAGTTTAAAGCCACTTGACTTGTGGGAAAAGAAAATGTACTTGAGTAACCCCATGTGTACTGAGATACTCAAAACTTCCTCTGAATTGCAGGGTTTTCTTTCTCTCTTTAAATGCAGAGTGCAAGAACAGTTATTTCACTCTAGCAAAATGCTGGCGTATCATAAAAGCTATCTTGTGTATGACATCTCTGTTCTTTTCAGCAGTAGTGCACTTAAAATGAAAAACACTTAAAGGCACTGAGACATTTAAGTCAGTTTTGTAGAAAGTTGTTTGGCCCAGGCTGCACACAAAAACATCTTCTAGGTCATTTTGATTACTCAGTAGATCATCCAGAATTACATATTTGCACATTTGAGTGCTTTTTCATGATTTTGAACCACGCCTTTGCAAACAGATCTGTGAATAGTGTGGTTAGAAAGTCACATTATTTACCTAATTTTACTGGCTTTCTCTCTAATGACATGCCTCAGAGCAGTGCAGTAACACTGGTAGTGCAGATTAGTGCACTTGATGTGGTTCCTTAATTAGAAGTCTATATTTAGGTATTACCGTCATGTTTCATTGAAATGTATCACCTTGCAGCTTCATCCTCTTTCTGTCTTTTGTCAACACGGAATAGATACACTAGAGCAATGGATGTCATCTACCTTGACTTCAGCAAGGCTTTTGATACTGTCTCCCCTGACATCCTGATAATGAAGCTGAGGATGTGTGGAACAGATGAGTAGATGGTGAGGTGGGTTGAGAACTGGCTGACCAGCAGGGCTCAGGGGGTGGTGAACAGCGGTGCAGAGTCCAACTGAAGACCTGTCACTAAAAGTGTACCCCAGAGGTTGGTGCCGAGTCTTGTCTTGTTCAACATCTTCATTGGCAACCTTCATGAGTAGATAGCGTCCACCCTCACCCACACCAGTGCTACAAAGCTGGGAGGGTGGCTGACACACTGGAAAGCTGTGCTGCCATTCAGTGGGACCTGGACAGGGTTCCCCAGTACAAAGAAAAGACAGGGATCTCCTGGAGAGAGTTCAGCAGATGGCCACAAAGATCATAGAAGAGCCTGGAGCATCTCACCTTTGAGGAGAGGCTGAGAGACCTGGGTCTGTCCAGCCTTCAGAAAAGAAGACTCAGAGGGGATCTTATTAATGTTTATAAATGTCTTAAGTGTGGGAAGCAAAGGGATGTGGCCAACCTCTTTTCAGTGGTCTCTGGGGTCAGAACAAAGGGAAACAGCCATAAACCGGAGCACGGGGTGTTCCACACCAATATGCAATATCAGCAATATTCACAGCTAGATCAGGTTGCCAAGGGCCTTATCCTGCTTCACCTTGAAAGGATCCAGGGATGAGGCATCAATCACATCACTGTCAACCTGTTCCAGTGCCTCACCATCCTCACTGTAGAAGCTTTTTCCTTACATCTAACCTAAATATATGCTCTTTGAGTTTGAAACGATTTCCTTTGCTCTGTCACCACAGGCCCTGCTAAAGACTATGTCTCCTTCTTTCCCGTAGTTCCCTGTTAGATTTAATGCAAGGCTGCTATTGGGTCACCTTGCAGTCTTCTCCAGGCTGAACAGCCCCAGCTCTTTCAGCCTGTCCTCTTAGAAGAGGTGTTCCATTCCATGGATCATTTTTGTGGCCCTTTTCTGGACAAGCTCCAACAGGTTTGTGTTGTGTTGACCCAAGTACAAGATCTTGCATTTGGATTTGTTGAATCTCAGGAGGTTCACCTGGGCCCACTACTCAAGCCTGTGTAGGTGCCTCTGGGTAGCACGCTGGCTATCTGGTGTGTCATGTTGACCACACTCCACAGCATGATGTCATCAGCAAACTTTCTGAGGATGCAGTTGACCCCACTGTCAATGT
Source organism: Callipepla californica brunnescens (assembly GCA_023055505.1). NCBI lineage: Eukaryota > Metazoa > Chordata > Aves > Galliformes > Odontophoridae > Callipepla > Callipepla californica. The sequence goes on along the minus strand of JALIRH010000023.1, from coordinate 1,331,471 downwards.
CACTGTTTAAGATATTGAAGAGTATAAGCCCCAGCACTGACTCCTGGGGGACACTGCTCATCACCGTTCTCCATCCAGACTTTGAACCATTGACCATCACCATCTGGGCTCAATCCTACAGCCAGGTCTTCATCCATAGAACAGTCCACCTATCAAATCCATGTCTCCAGTTTGGAGAGAAGGATGTTGTGGGGTACCATGTGAAAGGTCTTACTGAAGTTGAGATAGATGACGTCAGTGGCTCTTTCCTTGTCCACTGATGCAGTGACATGATCATGGAAAGCCACTGGGTTCGTCAAGAGAGATTTGCCCCTGGTGAAGCTTGTATCACCTCCCTGCCTTCCATGTGGCTTAGCAGAGCTTCCAGGAGGCTCTTTTCCATGATCCTCCCTGGCACAGAGGTGAGAATGACAGGTTCGTAGTTCCTGGGCCATCCTTTTTAGCCCTTTTAGAAACAGGTATGATGTTACCCTTTTTCCAGTCACGAGGGAGTTCACCTGGCTGCCACGACTTTTTAAATATTATTGAGAATGGTTTAGCAACTACATCAGCTAATTCCCATAGGACTCTGAGGTGATGTTGAAGAAGGTGAAGAAATAACTATGGGCACTTCTTTTTCCTGATTCTGTATGTGGCTGAAATTTAATCTCTTGTGATCTGACCCAAAGTATTTTTTACTTTGAGAAAAATAGCACTTTCTGTGATTGCATCAAGTTTCTTACACTTCCGTAAATATACTTTGTGGGTTCTGTAAGCTGATCTTGCATTTTCCAGTGACATGTGTTTCTTTCCATATATCATATGTGTTGTCACCTCATCCACTGCTGTGTTTCAGCAGATTTTGACAGATCTCCACTACCAGCTATATTACTTGTTAGGAGTTTAGTAAGCCTTTTGTCTTGCAAATTCCTGTAGAAAATTTGTTTTCTTTCCTAGGCTGAGTTAATTGCCTACACCTGGAGTCTGTTAGTTTCCTCCTCTTGTTTGTTTCTATCATGTCCATATTTATCTTGCAGACTCTGAAAAGTATTTGGTCGCAGCCTGGTGCACTCTAACCTGGTTTGCGCTACCGCCCAGTACAGTTGAGATCTTAATATTCCTTTGACCTTGCATTAAAATTATTGCTCTGTTATAAAGGAATAATCTGTTCTCATCTGTCTAGCTCTGAACTTCCTTCTCCAGTTAATCAGTTCCCTCTTTGTTGCTTGCCTCGTGTTTACAGGTTTTTGCGTTTTTGTCAGACATTTTCAAACTGTTTTCTGCATACTGTACCACAGATGTTAGATGTAAATTTTAAAAAGTGACATTTCCTTAATCTCTTTTTTGATAAATGAAACAGAATTGACAAACCTAGAGTGAGGAAGTACAATGAAAGATAGAAGAAGAAAAAAATAACTTGTTTTCACATCAAGCCAGTCCTGTGTGTTATCTCTAATTGAGTGACAGTGTTACAGAGGTCAAAAATGAAAGTTGAGCAGTTGGGAAAGCTTGGTTTCTATGCAAATGATTTCCAGCTTGGCTATAAAAAAATAATTTTTGGTGCTTAGGGTTCTGAGAAGAGGAACACCATCTGGGACAAAGGAGGTTCCCTATGAAGCTATGAACTTCTCTGATGTGCAGGTGACTAAACACGTGCAGAGGTTGTGCAGAGAAGTGGTAGTATCACAGAACCACAGGGATTGGAAGGTGCCTCTGGAGATCATTCAGTCCAGCAACCCCCTGCTAAAGAAGTTTCCCTAGAGTGGGTTACCCAGGAAACCATCCAGGCAGTTTTTCAGTATCTCCAGAGGAGGAGATATCTCCTCAACCTCCCTGGACAGCCTGCTCCAGTAGAGTCTCCCTTCTTAGAGATAGTTGGAAGCTGCCTAGGCATGGCTGTGGGCAACCTACTGTGGGTGTCCCTGCTTGAGCAGGGTTTGAACCTGATGACCTGCAGTAGTTCTTTCCCACCTCAAACTTTGTGTAATTCTCTGAAAGTTGAATTGGCCCATTGAGATAAACTGAGTGTTCCTGCCTTAACATTTTTGAAAAGTTCACTGCTTTGTAGGCTGAATGTGTTTTCTTTTTTTCCTTTTTTCTTTTCTCCCAATTGTGATAAAATAAAAAAATAAATAAATTTGATTAGGAGAGAAGTAGAGCAAGTTCACATAAACAGGCTAACACACCTAATCCATCTCCCACTGTGATTTACAGTAATGATAATTAAGCATTCAGTACGCATAACAAATGCAGAACAAATCACCTTTGGTGCATTGTAAATCAGATGTTTGCTGCTGGAGAACCACTAGGTTCCGTACCAGAGCACGTTCAGGTTCTGAATCAAAATGACCAAAATGTTCAGGGTCTCCTGTTCATCAAGTTTGATCAGCTTACCATGTTCAGCAAGTCTATGAAAAATTTCTAATGTAAAAGGCAACAGCTCTACTGAGACCTCACATTTCAAAGCTGTCATATTGAATTGTGTGTTAAGCTACCAGTTTCAGATGTTTGAAATTTCTTCCTTTTGCTCTTTAGTGGTGTTGTAGAGCTAGCCTGAGGGAGCACCTTTTTAAAGGGGGTCAGAGTCCAATAAGCAGCAAAATGCTTAGCTTTTCTTTCTCAAACCAGATCTGTTTGTTTGGCTTTTAGCCTGATCAGGCTGCTTTAGTTGTTGGGTTTTTTTCTTTTAAATTTAAATTAGTCCCTGCAAAATCTTGAAATATCTGTTATGGTTTTGAGTATAAAAATGTTTATAAAGAAAGCAAAAAAGAATGGCAGTATTCTGCCATTTTAATTAAATGAATATTTTGTGGTCCTTAATTATGAATAAAGCTATGACATTTTTAGGAGCAGTGAGTGTTAGCTTAGAGCCTGAAAGATTTGTGCTTCCACAGACTCTGAATAGAAGTGTGCTTTGTATTAATGAACAGAGAGGTCAGTTGTTGCAACTAAATGTTCAGCCTTTTACCTTTGACTACTTTTGATATGAAAGGACGCACAAACCATAGAAACTGCCTCAGCTGCTACCCTACTATATTTTGCATCTTTCTGCAATGAACCTTAGATGCTTCATTAGATTTGTTTTGTAAGACCAATATGCAGCTCAGGAAATATAACTCAGAAAACACGCATTTTAGCTGGCTATTTTAAATATGAATATCTCCATGTAAACTTATATTTCTAATTCCTAATGTTAGCATTTCAAAATCATGAAAGTTTTCACGCTCAAACATTCTGCAGTTCCTATCATGGCTGTTATTTATATCAGCCGTGGATGGTATCAAAGTTCCTACTAAATTATATTATGGCTATTCTTCATGTGTATGAGTTTTATAAGGTGCTTCTTAAGCCAGAGACTTCAACACATAACCACTTGCAGTGATTTTTCTCACATCGTCAGGGTGGCTTGGTTTATCACTCCGAACTGCTGACTTGCATAGTTCTGAGCTGACATCCTGCCACTGAGTGAGAACAAAAGTTGGGCAGAAGAGGTGGAGCTGTGAAGTATCGCAGAGTCAGATGTAGGAAAGTAAAGCCTCTCTGAATCCAGTTTTGCTTCTAGTTTTCAAATAATTTAACTTTCTAAGCTGCTTGGTGGTACCCTCAAGAGAGCTGTAGTTTAATGTAGCTGATAGAAGATAGCATCTCTCTTTGACCAGAGCTGCACTGAGCAGTAGTGTAGGGCTTACCACACACCAGATATGGCAGGAAGCATGCTTCCTGGCATGGGGCCGCCTCACTGCTGCTTTGCAACTGTCCTCTGAAGCTGTGGAATGTCACACAGCCTTCTGGTTTCACTGTGCTGAAGCAAATCGTGGCCTCATCAGTCTCTCAGCTCAAATACTGAGAGCATTTCCAATTGGCCATGACTGTGGTGGCAGCTGAATTGAGGTCAGTACTCTGCAAGTAGGTGTCAGTCTCTCCCAGGCTCAGCTTCCTTTAAGCACTGAAAGCCTCTGGGGGATGTTCCTGATCTCAGGCTGTTTTCTGGCAGCTCAGGTTTGACTCAGCTGTACGGCGCAAGGCCACTTGCTTTGGGGAGCTGCATGTCTGGTAGTGAATCAGTAGTTTCCAATGAAAGTATCAGCGCACATAAGATGATATGGTGGTCAGTAGAGAGAAATGAATCGGAAGAGAATAAAATGGAGGAACAGACTTCAAAAGGATTGGTGAATAGGTGTTAATTGGGAGTTTACACCAGAATAATACAACTGTAGGGATATACCATCTTTTTAAAAACCCTGAAGTGACACAGGCTCTAATTACTAATCTTAAACTCATTATGTACATTTGGCTATATATTGTCTTATGGAGTGCTTTTTCAGTTTTGTGAACTGAAAAGCTGATGCTATCAGAAATTAAATTCCCCGAAGAAAGAACACTTAGCCATGTTCAGCTGTTCTATGGTTGTGTATCAGTGAAATGTGTTATTTGTGAAAAGAAGTGAATTTTTATGATTCATAAAGTTCCTGTAAACTTAGTGAGCACCCAAGACAAACCCATTCCCGGTTAATTTCTTGAAAGATATAAATGACTAAAAGCAACATTAATATAGGACATGTCATGAAGCTCTACTTGGAACAAACATGACATATTTTAAATACAGCTTCTGGGTCCAGCAACTCAAAAACATTTAATGCCTAGGCATCAGGGTGTTGATTACATAGTAGATTAGTTTTAAAATGGGGCAATGAGACCATGTAGATGTATACTCTGAATAGATCTGTTAAAATACGCCAGTACATGCACTTGTGTATGTGTGCGTGGTACACTTTTGGTTGCAGCTGTGCTTGCTCTTAGCTGGGCATTGGTGAGCTTTTGAAGAGAAAAAGAAATACCAAAACAATAACATATGTGCCAGTCTACATCAGGTAGGCAGTGAAGCCTACAGGACCTCTTATTCTCCATGGAAATGTATCAGATTCACATTCTCTTTTTGTAATAGCAGAATTAACCTTAGAAAGTGAAATAACTTGTGAACTTGTAATGCAATGGAAAATTACGGAAGAGGAAGCTGAAAAAATAGTCTATGTACTTGAGACAATAAGGAAATGGAACTTGGATGAGAAGGAATAATTCTGGGTAATAGGCTTTATTCATTTAATGTTAATTTCAAACAATTTTTTTTTGTATCCAAAAAGCTTAATTAAAATAGGCGTTTCTGAAGTGTGAAAAGCTTATGTGAAGTAGCTGCTTTGCAGCATTTGCCGTAATACTTCACAAATAAGAGGTGCGAGGACATCTTTGTTATCCTCTGAAGATGACAAAATGATATGCTGCTGATGTGAGGTTTAATTTCACCAAAATAACATTCTGTAATTTTTTTTTGTCTTACGCTCTGAATTTGACAACATTGTAAATAATTATTTCTACTTAGTCAAGTTGAAAAAAAACCCTGAACTGCCTTACCTTATGTAACAGGAAAAGTGGTCAAGTAATTATACATAATAACCTATGTAATATATTTTCCCAAAATCGATCAGTTCATATTATTCCTCAGTGAAAATGAAAGAAAAATGATAAATTGAATGAGAGGATTTGGTTTGTTTTGGTGTCTTTGTAATTTTTTTTTAATATAAAAAGATAGACAAAAGCTGCTCTTTCAAGCATACTCTGAAATACAACTTAAAAACCTGTTTTTACTGTACAGTAGTTCACTGCTCAATATAATGTGCGTAATTGATGAGCTTTTACGAAGAAACACCTTTGAAAATAGGTAAAACTTTCAGCTGCCAGGACTGGAAACTCCGTCAGAGTTCTGAATCAAGCTGAGTACTTCTCTCACACTGGCACGGTTAAGTTTTCTGCAAGTAATCCCTTTGCTTCAGCTCATTGGAATTTAGTAAATGATTTGGTCATGCCCAAGAAGGAATAGAATTCAGCTTAGACTCTTAGCTATTTTGGCCCTGCAGGCATTGCACTGGCAGATACTGTTAACAATTCATTTTTTACAACCTAACTCAGCAGGCGCATTTATGTTTGCAATATGTAGGACTAGAAATCCTGCAGGATGCAGTAAATGTGGTATAGTTCTGTGCTGTAGTTGCTCCCTAGCCACACCTAAGTTTTATGTGGTGTTTAAGCACATTTGCTTAAGAAACTACAAGTAAACATACCCCGTAACTGTACAGTCTCAGAATACGAAAGAGTGGTCTGAAGATGGAGCCTGACAAACAGAATCAGGAAAGGCAGAAAGCTTTGGATTTCTCTTATTTTTTTTTCTTCAGTGATTCCATGAAGGAATGTTGAAAGTTTTGATAACAGTGGGTGTCTCTTCACTTTTTGACTTTTTTTAGCATTGCAGATGGATAATGCTTACCCAAAGTAAGCATTATATATATATATATGTTTATTATTATATATTTGGATTTTCTGTGTGATATGTTTAAATTAGTACTTTAAAGCATAAGACATGTTTGAAATTGTATAGAATTATGTCATAGAGCTAGGGTCACTTTTGAAGCTGTAATTTGCAGTTTTGCACAGAACTGTATGGAACATACACCGAATACACATTGTTTTTATAAAGATAAGCATTTTGAATTTCTGAAAAGCTACATATACTCTCTTTTTTTCAGTATAGATTTTAACATGTCTTGTACAAATGTTTTAAGACCAAGGAATGTGAGGGAATTGCCAGAATCTGTAAGTGGTAGGATTCCTTAATACTGGTACGTTATCTTATGGTTTATGCAGCTTTTGAGATCCTTTACAATGGTAACTTCTCAATTAGTTGTTCTTTGCAGTAAGAATTACCAGCATCATTTGGGTGAAATTCCTACCTGGATGTCTGTCCAATGACAAAATCTGTAGGTCTTCAGGGGACCAGAACAGATATAAAAATCACTTGAATAGAAAAGGCCCAGCAAGGAAGGGAAGGCTCCTGAGAAGTAAGATGTAGGCTGGATGTGTCAGTCACCTGGCTGGCACATCTTTCTGGCTTTCTCTGTGTGACAGGCAAAGAGTAATAGAGAGTAAATGCCAGAGAGAGAATAGCAAAGATGTGAAAAAGACTACCACGATCTTCTGATTTTTGAAGTGTTTCTATTGTACGGTTTCCAAACATCAGGAGAGGAAGGGTGAACAAGCTCTGAGAAACTCTGTAGGCGAACTTTAAAGTGGTGGCCAGTGTCCTTCTCATTTCACATCAGATGCTACCTATTAGAAATGTGACAGTTCATGCTGCTATGTTTCTTCTTGTGCAAAACTAACTTACTGCTGTTTTTAGACTAAAATTTTGAAGCAGCCTAGAAGCATGTAGGGTGAATAGGCTGTTAAGGGTAGCAGCTGTAGAAGTCTACTCTGATGTCTGTTACCATAGATCCATAATCTCAGGGAAGCACAGTGAAAAGGGATTCTTCTGCAGACACTGATGTAGAGATGAGGCATAGAAACCATATAGGAAATCTGGAAGAAGAATTTACTGCAAATCCCATTCCCGGGGTTCACCACTGGAGGCCTATGTGTTGGTAAAAGATACCTGACAGCTATAAAAAGTGTTCTCATGGTGGTTTAGCTTAACTGTTCTCCTGTAACTGAGGAACAATAAACATTTTCCTACCAACAATTACTGTTCAGTTTTTTTTATCATACCTCTATATAATGGGAGGATGAAGTTGTTTGCTTATCTTTTTAGGTATAATACAGTTCAATCTCCAGAAGAGTAAAGGAAAAATATTTACCATAACTAGTCTACACTTAGTTTTACACATCCAGTTTGGAAATTCTCAGCCTCCAGCTCTTTAGAAAACCTGTTTCTGTTGTGTAGGTTTATAGCCTTTTCTTTTCTCCGTTCCCTTACATTTTTGTTATTGTTGCCTGTAGCTGATGTTGACATTGTCTTTCATATTGATAGAAAGTGACTGCATTTGTGAAACTTGGAAGCAGTTGCCCTGAAATTGCCAATAATGGCAATTCATAGATCATTAAGTTTGGGCAGGCCATTATGATCATTTTGTCCAACTGTTGGCCCATCATCACCATGCTCACTAAAATATGTCCCTCAGGGCCAAATCCAGATGTTTCTTGAATGCTGCCATGAACAGTGACTTGACCACTTTCCTGTGCAGCCTGTTTCAATACATCACCACTCTTTCTGAGAAAAAAAGTTTCCTAATACACACCTGTACTTAAGTTGCACCCCAGTGCAACTTAAGGCCATCTGGAGGGATTATAGATCAATGTGTTATCTTATGTTGTAATGCTAAACATCCCTTTCTTTGCTGACTATTAAAGAACCATGTTTTCCTATTGTCTTCCCTAAGAAGACCTTGAATATAGGCTTGTTCTTTCATGACCAGCAAATCTGGTACACTAAGAAAGCTACAGTATTTCCTGGATTTCTACAGTGCATCCAACTTCAGAATTACCAGTAGTAGATAGAACAACAGATGTCTTCTATTTGTATATTTTATGACACACAATAATAGAAATTCTTCACTCACAGTAGTAAATTTATCATAGACTGTTTAGCGCAGGTGACTTGCAAAATAAGGAGGAATTGGTTTTCCAAATAAATGAAATAGGAATATCAAAATTTTCTGAACTGTATGAGCAGTCATTGCTGCCACTGAAAAACAGTGGGATGTGTTTTTGATCCTACTTTGTGTCTGACAGCAAATTCTGAATAGTGGAAGTACATGAGACTGTGTCCTTAACAAAATCTGTGCATTTTCTTGGTGTGTCTACTGGAGGAGTAAGGAGCTGCTGCTGTGGCTTCTGAATACATACTTTTTTTGGAAGAACAGAATTTGACAAGAAAGCTAGTAATATGGGGCAGTTTCTGACTCAATGAAATTTAAGTACTTAATGATTGTTTATGCTCTGAGAGCTGTGGAATTGTGGCGTGCCTCAGCTGGACTACAGAAAAGTGCCTGCACATGCTTGGTATTTTCCTTTTGATACGAGATTGGACCAAGGCAGCAAGGACTCCTTTGCTTTGCTAGGGAAAGAAGAGCACTGCTTGATAGAATTTCATTTTTATGAAGTAGGTAGAAATACTGGAAGTACTCCCTCACAAAGGCTTTTTTCTTCGCTGTGTACCTCCTTTCAGGTACACAGATCTGCAATGGCACACCATTCTGCTATTCCTGCTATTACTTCCCCAAGAAACTGAACAACTGCCTTTTCATTTTCGTTGGAATTTTAGGCACTCTTTGAGTGAGAATGCACTTTGGGGTGCAGGTTTTCATGTCATAGCTCAGTGTCAGGTACTGTTTCGAATGCTGAAAGCTGAGCAGAATGCTGTTTCAAATCTGCATGGAGCTGTGGATTTAAATGCTTCGTAGTATAGTACTCTTGCAGACTATTTGTTTTATGTGTGGGCTTAGCATCTGAGCAGTCCTAAAATACCTGCTGACCATTTGATGTTGAATTGTCTTGGGTGCTTTTTTTTGTTGTCTTTAATTTTGTGCTTAATACTATCATTTTCACATGCACTAATGGGATCACCTTTCACACGAGTCTATTTTTCATTGTGTGGATAGAATGTGGGAGGCTATTTCTATTGTGTAATTTGTAAGTCCTTTTTGCTTTGTCTTTATAAGAACAATTGAAGACAGGTTATGTTGTAATGTGCTGTGGGATGTGTTTGTTCGAGTGATTTACCTGACACAAACTAGACAAACATGTTTCCAGTGCTGGCAGTCAATTTTGTGAGCTTTGCAGAAGTACTCATAGCAGCAGAAATTGAGAGGTCACTGAAGAAATTTGTAATTCAACATTTATGAATGCCTGTCCCAACTGTGAAGATGAAGGGGGTGTTCAGGAGGTCACATGTTGGCACGTACATGCTGATAAGGTAACAGGTCAGGATGTCATTGGGATAGCAGGGAGAACTCAGAGCTAATTATGGGTTTATACAGGTGAAAAAAAGCACAGCAAGGAAATATTAGTGGGAGAATTGCCAGAAGGGCATTGATGTGTCTCATGGACCTGGCTCATGTGAAATTCTGGGGGAATTACTTCTCTTAAAAAAGAATTTTCACCACAATAAATAAATAAATAAATAAATAATTTTGTTACTGTTTTAAGAAGTGTATGAGTACTTCTCTGGAAAACCAGATGACTGTTTAGGTCTTAAATTGCATATGTACAAAACCAAACGAAGCTACTGCTATTTGAGCAAAGTGTTATAAAGTTTTAGAGATTAGGTTCATAAAGCTCATGAATTTTCTGTGTCTGTAGATGTTTATTCTTAAGAGTATTGTTATTAAATATTATGCTTTTGTTTTTGGTTTGTGCCTGCAGCATTAGTACTAGAGCTTGCACTCCTAAGTCCTATTACTAAAAAAAGGTCAGTGGAGTAAAACCACAAAATCTGACTTCTCATAACGGAATTACCAGCAGTTGTGTGCAGAAGCACTCTGAGAGTATCACGTGTCCTATTTTGTCGTCAGTAGTCAAAGTTAGATCACAATGTGCAGTTCATGAATGCTGCTTGGTAGCACACACTGCAGTGTGTTCAGAGCTGTTATCTTCGGAGAAGCAGGTGTTCTTACTGGCTGTTTAGTTATTGTTAGACAGTGGTTTTGCGTTGTGAGTGTGACAATCAATATCTGGTGGTGACTGTTATCTGTTTATTTTAGTTTACCTTAGCTCTTGTGCTTTCCTGTAGTGGAGTTTGGGAAAAATACATAATACTGATTTAGAGAACCAAATAGAGTGGAATGAACATAGGAGTATTGAAGGCTTATGTGTAATTTATGTAATGCATCCTGTATGTTCCCAGATAGATCCAGATATATACAGACACTTGCACACAGAGGACATAACAAGTGTGCTTAAATTAGCCAGCTGGCTCTAGGATTAAATCTTTGGGGATTTGCAAGCATGAAGTGTAACTTCCTGACAAAAGAATATATGCATAATATTTAAGGATACCCAAAGTTCTGTCTGGTGAGGGTGATACTCATCTGGCTGAACAGGAGGAGCTTTGTACTGCAAGTCCTCTTCCTCTGGAGAACTGTAGTAAGGAGCTTTGTTTTGTTGAGTCCTCTTCCTCTGGAGAACTGTAGCACTCATCAGGCCACATCACCTTTTAAGTATTTCCTGTGTTCTTTTTGGAAAAGGTCAGCAAGTAAAAGGAAAGAGCTTAACGTGGTGCACATCTCAATATGTTATTATCTATGCTCTGATACTTACATGTCTCTAGGATTTGTTTTTTTCAGAGGCTATTAAATATACCCAGAAAGCTTGTATTGTGATGTCTCTCTACATCATTTGTTTAATCTACATCTCTTTTTTTAACATTATGGTTTTGATCTCTGGTGAGAATACCACATCTGTGTTTCAGCAGAATCAGTTCCAATCCATGGTATCATTCTGTTTTCCTTCTCTTCCTCACCATCTGAAATTAGAGATCTGAAGAGTAAACTAGGTGAGAAGAGACCTCTGCCTTGTGCCTAGTGCAGGCCTCCACTCCAAGCAGAATCAACCAGACCAGCTTTCTCAGGGCTGTGGTCACTTGTGTTCTGGAGATCTCCAAAAATGGACATTGACGTTCCTAATTTTGTCAGGATTTGGTATGCTGCAGCTTGCAGTTGTTGCATCCATCACTGTGCACTTCCAATCCTGTCTTCCTGTACTATTTTTTAGGTAGTGGAAGACCAGTAAAACCACAGGCAGGTGTCTCTTTGGAGGGCTGAACAAATGCACTCTTGTAGTCTCTCTTTTTATGCCATATGTGCAGCAGTTCTGGATTCACTCCAAAAGCTGTGGTCTTACAATTTGTTCCCAGCTGTGAATTGCTAATAAGTACTCATTCCAAGCAATAGCTGACATAGGGCCACTTATAATGCTTGGTAACTGCATGTGAAGCTAATGCTAATATCTGATTTTTACTGAGATAACCATGAACCGGTATCACAGGCTTTGTTCCTTGCATTATGCCCTGTTGTTCATCCAGCTGATGAATGACCTGCTACTCTGCAATCATACACCACAGTCTGTCTGAAGACATGGAAGAAGCATGATTCCTGTATTAGAAATGTAGTATTAGATGGCTGTAGCTTTTTATTAATCATATTAAAGAGACATGAATTGCAAAGTATTGAAAATAAACTCACTGGAGAGAGAAGTTGGTGGTAACACGTGACTGCCAAATTCTGGGGAATAAATATCTTAAAATTGTGCTGGTGGGTATTCTGAAAGTAATTGCTAGCTAAACCAAGGATACAGATTTGCTGTATGACTGAAAGTTGGTTTAAGCTTCTGGACAGGTTCCCCTTAATGTGTAAGCTAAACATGTTTCTTTAAAAACCTGTTGTCTACCGTGACATTTGACCTGGCAACTTTTCCTGTTTGTTTAGAAAATATAGACTACAGTTGCTGGTATTGTCATCTGGTGACTTACACCATCATAATGTGAGTATTGTGTAAGTGGATGAGAAAGCAGGCTCAAAAGATTCAAGTAGGTGATGACATGATGAATTTGCTTTAAAACAAGCAAACAAACATACAGAGGTGCTGTTCAACTTAATGAAGTGCAATCCAGCTTGAGGTATTTGTTTACAGAATATATTGGTTTGTAAAGTTATACATAAAATCAAGCTGGAAGATTAGACCTACTCTACTGTTTTAATTAATTTTATTTGCCCCATACTTCTGTTCTATTCAAATATGAACAGAATTGCAATTTCATTCACTCATTCAGAATGCTGTTAGATTTTCTCACATTTTGTCTCTTGAGGCAGTTAGATGCCAAGTGATGTTGCCTAGATCCAATGTACTCTTGATATCAATTTATTAGGTTCTAATTATAATGACAAGATGCTTTAAAACCTCTCTCTTTTCAACCATTTGTCTCAGTGTTTTAGCTGTTTTTAGCTAGAGGAGTCAGACAGCATCCTGGGTTTTTGGAAAGCTGCAGGGAAGCTGACTGTACTGGAGGCCTACTAGTTATCTCTATTGATAAATAATTGGCATGAAAACCTATCCTGATTTCCTCGTTTCTATTCTGACAAAAACATAATTCTGTATGATATGAAAGCAATCAAGACTAAGCAATCTGATAGAAAATGCCAGTGTAAGTGACTGAGAAAAACTGCCGGTAATGGGAACAGCTTTGGTGCTTACTGTTAATGAGGACAGTAGTGCTGGTCTGAACATCCTTACGCTGGGCTTGGATTCTGATTTTTAATGCTTCAGAATAAGTCTGTCAGTGAAATACAGCAATTTGGAAGGAGTAGCTAGCATTTTTTTTATTTCGTTTGTTATCTTAGTTATGCTTCTTTGTATTTCTTCTGTAAAATAGAAGAAGGGTTTTAAGGCATTTGAACATTGAAGCTTTAGTTCTTCATCCTTTCATCTTTAAAGAGCAAATGGTCTCCTTCCAGAGACGCTTTATAGTTGATAAAAAGTGTTAAATGTTAAAACTTTAACATACGCTGTTGCCTGACTGAAATATTAATTTTACTGTGAATGGTGCCTCTTTAATTTCATCAGCCTAAGCATACTAGCTGCACATTGTATGCATATTGGAATTGGGTGTGTATGCTTACAGGTTTAAAAACCTGAAAAAAGAAGCAAAGCGCTGTGGAGATGTTGGGAGGTGTGTGCTTTTTCCTTCTTCATAAATAATATAGTAGCTATATAATAACTATACATCTGTTAGTTTCATGGTACTACTTCCCTGTGCAAGGATGCAATGGCTGTGTCAGCATTTCTCCTTTGAATGCTTTCTTCCTGTATGTTTTTCATGTGTGTGTATGTGGGGCTTTGTTGTTTTTGTTTTGTTTTGTTTTGTTTTTAACTCTGATCTCTAGGTGAATCTGAAACACTGACCCCTGCAGAGAAACACATCCTAAAGAGTAATGTGATAAATAAATGTAAAGGACACCTTTGTACAAGCAGTCCTTTTTACGTAGGGTTTGATGAAAAATACTCTTAAGACTGATCAGCTGATTTTGATGGTGCAGTACTGGGAACTCAGGCACGTCACTCAGACAGCAGCTGGTTTTGAGAAGCAGAGCCCACATGTTGCTGTTAGGCATGACCCTGTTAGTTTTGTCAGGTTGTGCTGTGCTGTTCATGCTGGTGGATGCAGCCATCCCGCATGCATCAGACTTTATGTGGGAGCAGAACAGCATGTATGTGGGAGAATGGAAAGCCACCTCTTTACGGTGATCCACTACTTCCTATTCTGTGAGATTATCTGGCTCCTCTTGTGAATGAGCATGTGTAGGATCTGCTGGATGACAATGCATAGGGACCTCATTGCTGTTGCTATTGGCACTCTCTTCAAAGCAAATAGTGCAGAAATGTTCAAAGAAGGAACAGAAAATTAAGGATGGTGTCTCAGTTTCTCTTCTAACAGTCCAAATTCCCCATCTTTAAATGATTGACTAGCTTGTCTTTGATTAAATCCTTTTCTTAATTTTATATCTCAGTGTTTGTCTTTAGCTAGTACTGTTTTTAGCAGCGTTCTGGGATACAAAGCTAGCAAACAGCTGTTTCAGAAGATTTAGATCATTGAAAACTTCAGTAAATCATTTTGTCTTTGAATATTTGAAATGCACATCTAGATTGGTACAGAAGATTCCAGCAAATAAGCAGATTAAAAAAGCATGCTTTTTTGTGAAGGTTTAAGCTAAAATTGATACTTTTTTGAACAGAGCCCTCACTCTCTGCCTTGATCTAATAGTTCCTATATCAAAAACAGTTTAACAGATAGCATACTTGCCTGTTGCTGTTCTGGTAGCTCCTCCTTTCAGTATTTCATTAATGAGCAGATTGGCACCTAGTCAAGAAAATTAATGCACTAGTCAGGTAGAGAACTAGCAGTGCCTTTGTATTTGTGTTTACCATCCCTAGCATGAGAATGGCAGTAGTGGAGGCTGCACCAGGATTTATTTTAGTCTGGTTCACTTTGCTTTAGCAGAGTTTGAGATTTTGATTATTTTAGTATGGAAAGATGCATTATTTCTAAATCTGCTAATGTGGCACAGATTTAAACATGTGGTTAAAATTATTATGATTCAGTATGTTCAAATTACCCTCCTGCTGCATAAAAGCCAAGCTTCCAAAATGTTTTAATGGAGGCACAATTGCTTCTTACAGTACTAGAGGATACTATTACGGTCACTGAGATGTAATTATAACATGACTGAGCAGTCTGAAAAATGGCCCTCATGTTATGAAGACAAGCTTAAAGCCTGTGCACATTTCTAGTGTTTATATTTTCTGTCATCTTCTTACTTAGAAAAGAGGAAAAAAATTAGAGGTTATCTGACCACAAAACCTTATTCTGCAGAAGAGCCCTTTCCAGCCCCAATCCAGCTCATTCAATTCTCTGTTCATCAGGGTACATTTCCCAGTTGGGAGTCAGCAAGTAAATTTATTAAGTGTTCAACCACACTTCAAAGCGGAATTAAATGTTCTTTGCTTATCTTCTTGCTAAGAGAGATAAGCCTATTTTTGACAGTAATCATTTAACAAAAGAGAAAAACTGTTTTGGTTTTTTTTCTGCCTTAGCCTGTAAGCTACCAGTGAGTGCTGCTGACTTGAAAGCAGCCCCGGCAGGTGAATGTGACCCATTTAAGCATCATGTGCAGCTGGGACATCCAGCTCTAATGTGTAATGTTGTGAATACCTTGATTTCCACATTCTCCATTCCTTTTAAGGAATTTTTTTTTCCAAAAATAGTCTAAAATTAGAAGAGGGACTGATAAAGCACTGGAGAATGAATCTCAGGAAGCTGATATTTTTACATTTCATAAGATGAGGCATCAAAGCATTTTGCTGTTTTTTTATATATTTTTTCTTTTTTTCTTTTGACTTATTATATATCAAGGCTATTTTGAAGTTAAAATCAATAGATGTTTCTCCTTTTATTCAGAAAAGGAGTCTGTAAGGCTTTGTGCTACAATGTCACTTCTGAATAGGGAATCCAGAATAATTGCTTGTCGTGAAGAACAACGGAGATAGTCTTGTGCAGTAAGCAGAAATGATTATGAATTTACCAAATTTTTTCTTCTGCCAATAATTAGATTGAAACAAAGAACTCTGTCAGAAAAAATGAAGGTGCATGACTTGCCATTTTGTGTGCAAATCATTTTGCGTTGATTTAGATCTGGCTGGAGCCTTGTGCAAAATGATATGTAGGTCACTCTGTAAGTAATGTCTCCTATTTATTTCCGTGGAAACTATAATAGATACAAAGAACACAATAACAATGCTGCCAATACTAAAGAATTCTCAGCTGCAAAACACTGTCTTTCAACCTAGTCACCACCATTAGCCATGCATTTTTGCCAGTGATGACCAAGAGCCTGCATGCTCTCTTAACAGTCTGCACTAGTAACACACTGTCACCACTGCTGGAACACAGCAGCCATCCCCACTGTGCTCACATCCACTGCTTGGTCGCCTTCAGTGTTCAGCAAGGGTCAGTGAATGTCAGTGAGTGCCATTTTTTCCACATGGGGGAGGTCAGTGACACACCTTCACTTTATCTGCTCTTCCATGTCAGGTGCTGTTTTGTCACTCTGCCTCTCTGTTGCCATCTGTCACATGGCAACAAAATGTAACAGCATATTGGCAGAAAGATTGGATCCCTACTGCCGTAGCACCAGCATCTGCTGCTGGTGCGGCGTCTGAGACACGGAGTCAGATGTGGAGGATCCAGATCATTTATTACAGGTTTTAACATCCCTTATATACTACCACGAGTTTTCTCTTGTAACTTTCCCATCTGCCTTTACATGTCAACAAGATACTCCCTGAAACAGTCCTTAACCATGCATACAAGTGCTTATCTAATCATGGTCATGTGTTCCAAGCCACGCACTCTTCCTCCACTTGGGGTCTGAAATCACACAGCTTACTTGAACTTGTTTTCCTTCTCTTCTCGAAGTATCCTTGGTTCTCAGCCTTCCTTTCTCATGCTGTTTATCCTGTTCCACAGCTTCTGCTCTAAATACACTTTCTTGTATTCCCACCCTGCTGGTATCACAGGGCACCATAAAATAATAGGAGGCATTACTTTTGGAGTACCCTTGTACTGTGTGGGTCGGGTCAGCATAATGTTTTCTTTCAAATTTTGTTTACTCTGCACTGCATTTTTTTTAAAGCACAGGTAAATATTGAGTTATAGAGAAAAAATGCCTTGAAATGCAATATATGGTGCAATATCTAGTTGTATAATTATATTTTATATATATTAAGTTTAATATAGCACTGTAAATATATGTAGTATGTATTTATTTAATGTAACATTATATGCAGTACATACTTACTGCACATAAAATAAGCTGAAACCTTAACATACGAAAATGCAGTTGTAAAAAGTCCCACTGTTGCAGAGTTCAGTGCTAGTAGTGATAAAGTTCTATCCTTGCATTCTGTTATTTTGCTAACACTGAGAAATAATAGTAACATACTCTCCTACATAAGAAAAAAATAAACACCATAAAAAAAAACAAAACTATTATCTGTACTATTTTGTATTAGTTTTTAGGGAAGAATGATAATATCAAAGTTTTATTATGTGACTTCAACACCAGATTTCACTTTCAGTGGTAGGAGCAAAGCTGCAGTCTGTCTCTGTCAGATACTTACTGCTAGCATAGGTGTTCTCTTTTTCATGCTCTATTTTTTGTTTTGCTGAAGCAGTTTCTTACTCTCTACTTGATATTTACTTCATTACTGTGGTGCCTGAAATGTGATCTCATTGCAGCGCATGTAGTGTATGTGTTCGAAGCTGAGCCTCTGACAGCTTCTGACAGCTGAGCCCACAGACAGCTTCCATTCCCCTCCGTCATTTAACACACAAATCTGCATCTCTTTTACTTATTTTTAAGTATAATTTAATTATTTTTATGGAGCAAAGATTACCAGGTGTGTATTTTGCAATGCAAACTCTGCAGATTTTTTTCAGGGAAAAAACTGAGTAAAGGCAGTAAATGATAAACTTTCATACTCCACTTCCAGGATCTCTGTACAAGTCTTTTGCTCTCATCTCACCTCTGTTGTTCTTCTTGCCATTCCATAACACCTTAGTAAAGGGGGAAGTAGATGCAAGATACAAATACAGTAATTCAGATATAGAAGTTTCTTTGGCTCTTGATACAGAATCTTTCATTAATTTGACCAAAATTAAACAAAAGGTAACAGACACTTATTAAGCTAGTTAGACGTAATATGCTTTCCCAAGAAAACAGCCATCCACAGAAGTACAGAAGCAAGAAAGAGGATGTCACTTCGGCTATATATTGCCAGAGTTCAGTTCGTAGATATATTCATTCTGAGGTTAATTATTTCTGGTATGTTACCAAGTGAAGTTAGAGACATGGATGACCAGAATTTATTTGGGCTGGGCTTTATCTGCTCCAACACATGAATTGCACTATGAAACAAACACAGAATAGGGGCACAAATGGTTCATGGAGGGAAGGGAGCTATTCATGCTGTTAGCTTCTCAAGTGAAAGATGAATGAGCTGTCTCTTAGCTACTTTCAAATGACAAGTACTCAGTCTATTGAAGAGTCAGTCTGTGTGTCTGAGCAATGGCACTGTGTCTATGCTTGGAGATGCAAGGCCTCAAAAAATGCAACAATAATGCAATATTGTCCTGACAAAGGTAGTCTTTATAATATTCCCTGTAAAAGTTTTGTATATTTTCCATGCATGCTTCTCTACTCCTGTCTCCTGTGTTATATCTTTTGAATAAAAAGTGACTTCTTACAGTCCTATGTTCCTCACTCTGTGCTCATTGGTCATTTCAGTTGTGACTGGGGCTGTGTCTACTACAGAAGTAACACACAGTAACAGGAGAGCAGTGTGAAGCAATTCAGAGTTGAGGAACTGAGGTATACATTTCGGGTTCTCCATCAGACTGGCTTGCCTGATCCTCTGGCCTTGATGTCCATTAGCTGTTGGAGTGCATCAGCTAGCCTTCCAAATCAGGCCCTTTAAAAAAAATATGCAAGATTACTCAGAAATACAAATTTAAGCATGTAAATAGGAACTGGCAAAGCTACTTACATATGCTCACAATGCTAGCAGGGCACTAATGTAAATGCAGATTGAAGAAAACAAACAAGCAAACAAACAAAAAGCCACAAACACCATTTTGCTTTCTTTTAGAATCATAGAATGGCTTGGGTTGGAAGGGACCTTATACGTCATCGGATTCCTGCATTTAAATATCATTCCATTGCTTCAAGATCACATCAGTGAGCACATGCTAAGGTGTAACTGCCTAATGGCCTCTGTTAAGAAACTTGCTTAAGATAAGAATCAAGGCTTGATGGCAATTTGCTTTAAGTAGTAGTCACTAGTTCCCTAGCTGATGATTAATGAAGAATTATTTACAGCCATTCAGGTGATCCAGCACTCCTTAATGTTGTTACTGCCTCACTAGTACTATTTACAACACACACACACACAAAAAAAAAAAGGAAAATAAGTTAAATTGGACAAAAAAAAGAGTTTAGTTGTTCTCTTCATCCACGAAAAAAATTATCTGCAAGCGTTTGAGATTTGTCTGTGGTTGACCTGCATCAAACCCCAGCATTTAAAAACACAACTAAAACCAAGAAATGGCAAATGTACTGTTTGGGTGTACAAATGACTCACTCTGGCTTTCTGTTTATTTGTTTTAAATATGGGGTTGGGCACCTACTACATACCTGAAATAATTTTAAATGTTCTAATTGATGAGTGGATTGTTTCACTTTGGAGATTTTTACTGTGTCAGAGTACCAGCATACCACAATATTGTGTAAGTCTAGCAATGTATCTTTAACATTATTTGTCTATTACACCTGGTGGGAATGCTCCTAATTCTGATTGTGTTAGATTGTTCTCATTCAGTGTAAGTAGAAAGCTGGTATCAGGTCTCTCCCCCAAGTTAGTCAGTGCTTTAGTAACTCATTTCAAGCTTAATTTAAGAAGTAGTTTGCCGTTTCTGTCAATGACTTTGGTTTCCAAACTGAAATACTAACCCATTGGTGGGACATGGTGATAGATCCTATTGTGACTTCTCATGGCTCTATGAAGTAATACTGATGACTTCTGTAGCTGAGACATCTCCATTTCCATAAACACTTTCTCCTTGAAAGCTCTTACTCTACCCAGAATTACAGCTTTGATTATTTTATTTTGTTGGTTTTGTCCATACATTGGGAGTAGAATATTTGCCATCAGTTTTGGCGCAGATCGGGTTGTTTTGCTGCTTCCGTAGGAGTGAGTTGTTTCTTTCCCCTGGAACCCCCTCTTGGCAATTAAAACGATAGAGTGAGATAGATACAGTGAAATCTCCTAAGACTTGTTTTAATTAAAGTTAAAAGTGTTGTGTGCTTGCTGGCTTAACTCTGTGATGTATTCTCCCAGTTATGACTCTGAATCATTAAGATTTAATCTGTAGATGTGTTTCAAAAGCAGTGAGCCCACTCATGAGGTGTGTATCTTTGTGGCTTGAGTCTGGGTGGTCTTATGATCTTAGTACAGATTAGAAGTGGACATCCTTCTAAAATGAGAGCAAGTGGACTTCAGGGTAATGGGAAACTTCAAATTAAGCTCAAGTAATTTCTTAGCTATTATACTGTATTATAACATACTTCAAATTGAAGTGTTCGTGTTGTGATTCATGGCTATTATTTTTTTTTAAATACAGTACATAGGCATGTGGCAGCTGTATACTGTACTTTTTGCTCTATTTAAGAGCTCTGATTGTGGCCTAAGAAATAAGGAAAAGGTATTCACAGAACCACAGAATTGCAGGGGTTGGAAGGGACCTTTAGAGACCATCTAGTCCAACCCTCCTGCCAAGGCAGGCTCCCTATACCAGGTTGCACAGGTAGGCGTCTGAGTATCTCCAGAGAAGGAGACTCCACCACCTCTCTGTGCAGCCTGTGCTCTGTCACCTGCATGGTGAAGAAGGTCACACACACATTTGTGCGGAACTTCCTATGCATCAGTTTGTGACCATTTCCCCTCATCCTATTGCCACACATGGCTGAGAAGAGTTCAGCCTTGTCCCTTTGTCTCCTACTCCTTAGATATTGTAGATATGGATCAGATCTCCTCTGAGTCTTCTTTTCTCAAGGCTGAACAGACCCAGGTCTCTCAGCTTCTGCTCATAAGAGAGGTGTTCCACATCCTTTATCATCTTTTTAGCTTTCTGCTGGACACTTTCAAGGAGATCCCTGTCTTTTTTGTACCTGGGAGCCCAGAACTGGACTCTGTACTCTAGGTGAGGCCTCACCAGAGCAGAGTAGAGGGGAAGGATCACCTACCTCGACCTGCTGGCCATGCTCTTTTTAATGCACTCCAGGATCCCATTGGCCTTCTTGGTCACCAGGGCACAGTGCACGCTCATGGCCAGCTTGTCATCCACCAGGACACCCCGGTCCCTCTCCTCAGAGCTCCTCTCCAGCAGGTCATCGCCAGCCTGTACTGATGCATGTTGTGGCTGTTCCTCCCTAGGTGCAAGACTCTACACTTGCTCTTGTTGAATTGTTCTGTTTTGTTCCTTTAGATGCAATAATCAGCTGGAGGCAGACAGCCCATGCCAATTAGTTCCTAATTTTCTGATTTTTAATTTGCATATTTTTATATTAAGAACAAGTTGAAGCTCTGACTCTGAGAAGAGGGCAGTGGAGGTTGAGCAGTTCTTGCCATAAGCCTCTCAGAACAGAAATTAGAGTATCTCTAGGGTACAGTTTGGCACCCAGCTAGCTGCACTACCCCCTGCACTCCTTCAGCTCACATTCCACAGGCATGGGGAGAGTAAGTTACCTCAGTATATGAGGTTCAGTAGACATATGATAATGGCTGATGCCGATCAAGACATTACTCTGAAGTATATTATAGAAACGGTGACATAAGCTCCCTTGGTGTGCTGCTCAGAAGTTTTGTAAGTTAGCTGTTTCTTATACCTTGCTGATGTTCTCTGATACTTACTTCTCATTTTGACTAACTAAACATCAAATTTGATCTATCACATCACAGTTAAATGGTGGACAAATGGATGAACAAATTTGCTGTGTGAAACGTTACAAATATTGCTTAATAAACAGTGGAATACTATGTTAACCTAAATACTTAGGAATGGTATCAGTGCTGGTCTAATGATCTTCTAAAGATCCCCTAAGTGGAAAAAAAAGGACCATATTACTGATGTTTAGATTAACCTGGGAATTCAGACTCTACTTTTTGATTTTATGAAAATGTCTGATGGTGTATGAAACTGTAAACAGTTTGTGTTTATGGCACATACTAATTTTGGCTTTTAAATGAATCTCAGATAGATGGTTTCTTTACCTTCCTTCCAGAAAAGACGACGACGCATAGACCGAAGCATGATTGGGGAGCCAACAAACTTTGTTCATACAGCTCATGTTGGATCAGGAGACCTATTCAGTGGAATGAATTCGGTAAGCATCTGTGGTTGAAGAATATTCATATTAGACAGGGTACAGGAACATTGTAAGTGGCCAAAGCAGTGAGGAATGATTCTCTACTGAATTGAGAGGGAGGGGCTCTGTGAAAACTGAAGAATAATCTATTAGTGTCTTAATTCCGAGCCTTAGTCACTTGTATTTTAGATTATGTAGCAAATGTCATATATACTAGGCAGGTTATGTGTGGAAGACCATTGAAAAATTCATTCTGGTGGCGTGTGCACATTAATATAAAGGAATATTTTGGGAAGTACTTGAGTTATGTAGAAAAAAAAATCTTTTGAATGTGTCTCATAATTCAAGTTAGATTTCTTCGCTTAAATTTTTGAAGTATTTTAAATGTAGTTTTTGGGAAATTGTAATTTACCTTTGTTTATGGTGCACACAAATATGTTTGTGTCTTTGTTGTGATTGTGTATATTTTGTAACTCTATTTGCAATGTGAATTATTTCCAGAGCAAGCCGTGATGTCACAAGCAGGGTTTTGTGGTTTCGTGTAGATTCTTGAAGCAATAAAAATTTTTCTCTCTGAAAGTGAAAAACAGAAGCTAAGATAGAAACTGAAAATGAGCTGATGAGAATAGATTTCCTCTGCACAACCATGTTTTATGTGAAGCATCCATCTGTTTTTGAAGGCTAGGAATTACAAAAAGGAGTGATATTTAGATAATGAATAAAAATATTTCTCAACCTTAGTAGTTCTTTTAAAAGGAAAAACTTGTTTAGTGATGGTGGATTTTAGGAAAGGGGAAGAATGACTTCTGTCAGAGGTATCAAAATGGAGAGCAGAATTGAATGAAAGAAGTCCGTTTAAATGTGGGAAAGGGGGGTCAGTTGAAATTTCAACTAGTTTGTAGCTTACAGCAATCAGAAAAGAAAACCACAGTCTTTTAACTTCATAATTGTTAAGGAAAGGCACAGCTAGGATATCTGACATGACAAACAGTATGCTAGTTTTTCCCTGAAGCAAGGTAACAGAGTGGCAGTGATTTGTACTATAACATCAGTAAGCTAGATAAATGGATAAACTTAGATTCAACTTGATAAAATACAATTGAAGCTGGTTATTTAATGTGATATACTTAATAAATTGTTTAAATAATAAAGTCAGTGATCCTTTTTTTTTTTTTTTTTTTTTCTTAGAAGTGTGGCTCTTTGCTCTGTTGATGTTTGCTCTCTTCAGAGTGAGAACCTTCTTCATTCTCACATCTGAACCACCTCTTGGGAGCTTTATGGTGGCTGCCTGAAGCATTGCTCTTTCACATCAGTCTTTCTCCCTGCCTGCCCTCAGCTTTGACTTGTATGTTTAGTTCATCTTCAGATAATATTTAGTGATTAATGCTGCTACATAAACTTTACGATTTTGAACATTTATAACTGACTGTGCCTTTCACTTTTTTTTTTTTCGTTTTGGATAATGTGCTGCAGTAATGACCAGAATAATATTTTCTGATAAAGAGACTGTACGCAAAAAAAAAAAAAAGTCTTTAGAAGCACAGATCTCTAGTTTTCAACATTATCTGTTTTCTTGCCTCTTATTTGGTGATTTACTGTGGTAAAATTGTATCCAGTCTCCTTGCTTATTCCTTATAGTTCTATTCCCAAGCTCGTGGTCGCACTTCCATTTTTTTTTCTACTATCTAACTTCCTTTTTTGCCTCTTATGTTTTTTTTAACCTCTGTATTGCACAGTGGAGTCTCCTAAATTATTTTTAGTCATTTAGCCTCAGTTTTGCCTTTAATTTCATGTATTCCTTGCTTCTTGTAATTTTTCCTGTGTTCTTTCTCAAGAACCATCTGTGCTATTTCCTGATTCTGAAAGTGGGCATATGGGAAAAAAAGAAAGAAAGAAATTAATGAGATAGATAAGCAGCACAGCGTATTTTGTGGTGTTAATTGGTATAATCTTATTCTCCTTGCAAAACCTTTTAATTCTTATCCTATTGAAATTACATGTAAGAGGCAAAAATGCATTGCTTTATGTCATCAAATGGCATCTTTTGGGGGAGTAAAAAGCACTTCACTGTGCTTGTTCTTGTAGTTCAGACTGACTCAAAATGAGAGCGCTTCACCATCTTGTAAGTTGGATCACTGGGTCTGGCTTTTTTGTCAGTTTTTAACATTATATGTCTCTCATATAAGTTTTAACATACAGAGTAGCCACTGAACCAAGATTAAAGTTGCTGGAGTCTCTTTATGTGCAACAGCCTCTGTATTTTAGATTGATAGTTCCTAATGCACTCCTAAAAATGTCTGTATGTATGATTCAAGTACCGGAGAGATTTCTCACTAGTTCTAAAGGTTACAGTACAATTTACATTTAAGCCTTGAAGTTTGTGTTGATTCCTGTATAGCTTTTAAATAATGTAGTAAGTTGTTTGTTCAGAGAAGGGTAACAAAGCTGGTGAGGGGTCAGGACAGGCCTTACCAGGAGCAGCTGAGGGAGCTGAGATTTTTTAGTCTGGAAAAGAGGAGTGTATCACTCCTACAACTACCTGAAGGGAGTTTGTGGTTAGGTGGGGGTCAGCTTCTTCTCCCATGTAACTACAACAGGACTAGAGGGAATGGCGCCTCAAGTTGCACCTTGGAGGAGATTCAGGCTGGACTTTAAGAAATAATTCTTCTCCAAGAGAGTGCTTAGGCACTGGAACAGGCTGCCCAAGGAGGTGGTAGAGTCACCAACCGTGGAGATATTCAAGGAGTGTTTAGATGTTGCACCAAGAGACATGGTTTAGTAAGAAATACAGGTGATGGGTGGATGGTTCTACTATATGATCCTGTGATTCTAAGTTGTCAGTCTGGAAAGTAACATGCCCTGAAGATGGTTTCCAGCTATTTTTTCTTCCGAGGTGGGGGTTTTTCAGATTAAATGGATCCAGTCTTTAAGTTATGCATACACTGACGTGTAGATTAGATATATTAATGGGGAAAATAACATTCAAATTTCTTCTGTTCCAGTGACCAACAAAACATGCCAGATGAAGAAAATCAATGACTTGGTTAGATGCAAAACTTTACAAACAAGGCCCTATGAATACTGTTAACTCTTTCACTGAGTCAGTGGTGTCAGACCTGCTAGAATTTTGGCTCTGAAAATGAAGCCCTGCAGAAAAAAAAAGAAAAAAAAAATAGTTTTACATTGCTTTGCTGCAGCTGCTTTTGCTTTTGTAGATGGGGAAAATACCATGCATGCTGCTTAGCTGTATTAAAGCCACGCCGGTCAAGTACATCCTTCCAGTGCTATTCTGAGGTCTCTAAAGGAGCTGTGTATGAACTAATTGCAAGTGTCACTCTGCAGGCATAGGATCCTTGATGCAAGTTCATTTTCAGAAGCTGTAGCCTTAAAAGCATATCTTACTTTGTGCTTATTGTGTATTTGTTATGTATGTTCTGGTGTGCAGGCAGAAAATGGACTGTAAGGTTGGAATTGTCTTCCTGCAGTTGTGAGACAATTAATTCAACTTCTTCAGTGCAAGCAGGAAAGAACTATGGATTCTCTTTCTTTTGTTGATAAAAATAACGAAAGCTGCGCCTTTAAATAAGTTGTTTCCAGATTAATTGGTAGGTTTAGTATGATTTAAATACTTTGCCAGTTACAAGAATAATACCGATTAAGTAAAGTGGGACATGCTTTTACATAAATGGATAAGTAAGAAATTTTCCATACACCAAGAGCTCGTGTTTGGTTTTAAAAGCATTTTTTGTTATTATTATCTGAAGTTACCCATATACTGTAGATATTATCCAGATGTTTTATGAGTTGTCTATTCTACTTTTAATGCCATAGTTCTAAGCTCACTGGTTTATCATACTTGGCAAATAATGTTTCTCATATAACAGACTAAATTACAGCTTGTCAGCTTGGAGTGGAGTTGAATACCAGTACAAGATTTGTTATTTTCTTGAGCAGTGAGGTAGTTCAGTGAAAATCTGAATTAACCAGTTTCCTTTGGGAGAGAGGAAAAACTTCTACATCAGAACCAGTTCTTTAATCTCTCCTACTGAGCTGTCTGCAAAACTGTCCAGCAAGCCTTCATTGTATATGTCCTCATGCAAAAATAATGTATCTTTAATAGTATAAAAGAGCACTTGAAAATCAAACCAAGAAGAAAATTGGGAGCAGGGGAACCCCACAGTTCACTTCTAACTGCCTGTCTTGTTTTCTTTGCTTCATTTCGCCTTCTTCCTCCAGGTGAGCTCAATTCAGAACCAAATGCAATCCAAGGGAGGCTATGGAGGTGGCTTGTCTGCAAATGTTCAGATGCAACTTGTAGATACAAAAGCAGGATAACCTTGGGGATAACTTTTCAGTAAGTATTGTTTTTTACTTTTTTGGCATCGTTAGAGTAGTAAGGAAGAACATTCTTCCATGTGCCATAGTTAGCTCTCTATAAATAGCTGTGTGCCTTATGATGCATAACTTTGAAATGCACTTCTGATTTTAAAAAAGCAGTACTGTGTAGTCATGTGTTTTTTTTTATATAATGTACAAGTGATTGTCCTGACTGTATCCTTAAGTCTACAAATCTTTGTAAGTAAAGTTAGTTGTCTAACACATCAAAGAAGAGTTTGAGTATGGTAACATTTTTTCAACAGCTCATTAGTTTAGTTAAGCATAGTATATGTGGTGTTAAATCAGTGAATACCAACATTATAGTAGGAGAACAGTCTCAAAATGTTCAAAACTCAGTTTAACATGTTCTCTGTGTTCCAGGTTTATGTGAGTTCCTGCATCTTCTTTCCTGTGTCCCTTCTTTTGCCTTGGTGACTGCTT
The DNA here is from genome assembly GCA_023055505.1 of Callipepla californica brunnescens. Lineage (NCBI taxonomy): Eukaryota > Metazoa > Chordata > Aves > Galliformes > Odontophoridae > Callipepla > Callipepla californica. The sequence continues at coordinate 1,304,316 of JALIRH010000023.1, read as the reverse complement.
TCTGTGTTCATGACGAGAGAAGCAATGGCTTACTGTTCACCCTTTGTGATCACTCCAGTGAAAAGTTGCTGTTCTGCTCTGATGATGCTGTTTTTCAGATTGGTCCAAATGTGCCTTTCAGTGGCATACACACATTGGCCTCTACCAGTACCATGGACATAGAGCTTTTTAGGGTTGTTTTTAGGTTTTTGTTTCCTTTAAGGCAAATCAAAGCACCAACCTTAGCTTCCCTCACTCCTCACAAATACTAATGCACAGCATTATGTTGCTTTTTATTCTTTAAATCTTTTCTCCTCTCACACAGTTTAGAAATGATTGAGTTTCTAGTCATTAATCACTCACTGTTCATATCAATTTTTGAAAGGTCTGGGACCTGCAAGCACAAATGATTATTCCTTACAAAATCAGCAGAGTAGATGACCGCATGCTTTGTGAGGTTGCTTTGTATGGTGGCTGGTTTGGTGCCAGAAAAAAAAAAAATAAGCTGTGTATCGCAGACTGATGATACTGTTGCTGGTGAAGAATTATGCTGTGACACCAAGTCATGCCTGTTTCTGAAAAAGGACTTGTAGCTGTTTCAGAGTTATGTCTTTATTTTAGTTTTTATCCAACTGGTCTTGAAATAATAAAGAGAGAGCTTGCATTCATGAGGCATTTGTTGTAAATGTTCAGTATATTTATTTTGAAAGAGCTGACCTCGAGACAGTAAAACCAGTGTAGTGCCGTACCTAAGTGTTGTGGAAGCGCTTTAGTCTATTTAAAAAGCATCATGTTTGACAGCTTTTCTTTTTACAGTTTTTCTTAATTTTAGGCTGGATGGTCATTTTCAGTAGCAGCATGTCAGACTGCCTGCAATATTAGCTAAAACGTTTAGTAGACCTCTCTAAGTAGTTGGCAGTTTCTGTGTACTAAATAGTTAGGGGCCATGGAAGTTGCTAAGAGCAACATACTAATCTGGCAGAACAGATGCCAGTGAAAACAACATACAGGGTGACTTTTTACTAAGTCAGTAAAAAGCCTTTTGCTCAGGTTCCAAAGCATGTTTCTTTCACACGTTGTGAAACTTGTATTTTAATATTGCACTGTTTTCCAATTATCTCTGTAAATGGTCTCTTTTCCTCCTTGCTGGTGGTTTGAAAAAAGTCAGTGATACTAGTCCTGCTTGAGTTAAATTTTTGTGTGAAAAATATCATTCTAAGAAGGCATAGCTGAGCCTAGACAGATAAATTTTTGAGCATAAGCACACGTGCTCATAAATATAGACTGCAGTCATAAATGATTCTTTGTTCTTTTTCCATGCTTTCCCTGATTTCACACTGCAACAACTGTTAGACTGATTTAAAAGCACATGAACATACCTGCTCTTCTCTCAGTTCACAAACACCACACCAAATACAGGGTGGAGGTGGTTTGCTTCCCCTTAGTAATATTTCTGTGGTAGACGTCAGTTATCTGGTTGAATAGCTCCAATTAGGCTCTTTAGTCTTCAATGATGAAGGTACTGATTGATGATGACAGATTAAGATGTTCAGTTCTCTGGATGGATAAACATATGGTGAGTTTTTAGGAGTCGGCGTTTCCAGTGCCATGTAATCAGTGAGTCTTAAATATACAGATTTGAACTTTGACATCGCTAGCAGTGGCTTAAATTTGCTTGCCAAAATGATCTTGCACTTGTCAAAAGATTTTCAGCTCGCCAGAAAAAAAAGAAAAAATTGACATATTTTTATAACAGACATACTTTTTTTTGTGCATTACGCTCATTCTTGGAGAAAGTCAGTTCAGTGTTGACTTGTAGATATTAAGAGGAAAATATTGACTTTGATTCAATAAATGTTTTCTTTCAGTTGGTGGCCTACCTTTTTCTTTTTTATAAGTTACATTAGTAAAACAACTGCAGCCTACAGACAAATTTGTGGTGAAAATTCTCTAGAAAGTAACTTCTTAGTATGAATAGTAGGTAATTGGTATGGCTGAGTTTTTTTCACACTTCTTGACCATTTTTTTTGCCAAGTGGATTAATCCATTCGTTTATTGGCAGTTTTCTTTCACTGATTGAGTGTGTGTACCAAAGAAGATTGCAAAGATAGCAGATTTCTTCCTTTTGACTGCAAAAGTGGTGTGTATGTTTCTTTCTCAGTTGTGATGCAGATGATTTTATGGTGGTGATCAAAGACTAATTATACACCTGATTATAGTAATATCCAAATCTGCATTTAATATACCTGTAAGGCACAGTATTGTCTACTCTGTATTTGTTTCAAATTGTTTACATTTTATTTATTTTTGTTTACATTTTATTATTACAGTCTCAAAGTTAAGCACCAATGTACCACTTATTCAGACTAAGTTATTTTGAAGACTGACACTGAATTATGTCATTACAAGTTTTTGAAATTGCCAGGTTAAAACTATTTGACAATGATCATCAACTAGAATGTTCTTTTTGTTATCCTTACTCTTTTTTTTTTATGTTGAAAGTTACAGACACTGTCAAGGTCTTAAAAGCTTAGGAAAGCAAGTAATTTCATATAGCCATCCTCTTGAAGGGAGCAACCCTCTTCCAACTTGTTCTTAACTCTATTTAGCTGCCTAAAGCATGAATCAGGTCAGTATCTTTTCTTAAATGAGAAGGGTCTGCATAGTAGCCAAATCTCTGAGAATCACGTTGGATCCAGCAAGCACTATACACTCCAGTGGTATGCTAAGTTAAGAAAAACAAACAAACAGCAACACGAAACCCAAAAATAAATATGCACATCCACAAAAAAAAACCCTCTTCAATCCAGAAGTCTTACTTTATCTATGTGGTTACATGTTCACGCACACGTGTTCAATTACAGCACAATTCCTGCTGCCAGTATTCTTTGTCTCCTTTTTGTGAAGGAGGTATGGGTGGGTGGAGGAATAGTAAATGGAGAGTTGATTAATCCATATTGATTTTGAAGGTTTGATTTTTGAATTTATTTTTTGTGCATGACTGTGAATTAGAACACCTTAAGAATGCACTGAAAGTGAGCTTTGAGTTTCAAGCTGTAGGTCTGTCAGCATTTGATTATTCTTATCTTCAACCTCCATAGAAGATTTCCATGCACGCCACTCAAAAAATTTCACGAATCAGCTATTTTCTAGTCTTTTTAATGCCTTTTTGAAGAGGAAAAAAAAGTGCTATGTCCTATTCTGCAACTAGTGAGAACCAATATTGGTTTACTTAGAAGAGTTTCCTAAGTCAGTACTGCAGGTGTACAACTGGCTGGAATCCTTGGAAATAACAAAACACATGATCAAGCAAAGCAACTTTCTCAGTCTTGATGGATGTACTGTTGTATGCAATATTGGCAGATACTATAATATTTTTTGAGTGTATTTGAAAAGTCTGTGTAATGGAAAGGAAGTGTGTGTGCACTTAGAGTATTCAGAAGAAAAAAAAACACATTGACTTACCCTGTACTTATGGCATGAAACACGAAGTTTCTACTTGTTCACTTCATCACTTAACACTACTAAATCAGTTATACAGATGAATAAATTATTTAAAGATATTCACTACTCAGCCATTTGTCAAAAATTTAATTGAATTCAGCATGCTTTGGCAGGGCAGTTGGACTTGATGATCTCTAGAGGTCCCTTCCAACCCCTACAATTCTGTGATTCTGTGATCCCTAATGTGTAGTGAGCAAGGTCTAAAAGTTGACCTGACTGTAGGTTCACATACAGTGTCTGTGATCCCTGAACCTCTTGGTGGGAACTGGAGGAGCAAACTCTCTTGCACTGTAAGGGCAGTGCAAGTTTGAGGATACTTCATGAGACTGGGTCCATTTCTTGGTGTTTATAGAGAATAAAGCTGGGAGTGAGCGGCACAAGATCAGAAGTTGTCTTTTTCTGTGAAGCATTGATAACTAACCCCACAATGGAAGAGCATCAAGATTTCTGAAGGGAAAAAAAGCATCACTAAGCTGAGTGAAAAAGCCACAGCTGGAATTGTGAATATTTCTACTAAAAATTTGATCCCACATTTTGGAACATATGTCTCCTTGTATCATGCAGCGTCTGAAGGCACAGATTCAGATGCAGTCCGTGAGCAATCCAAATCCATTATTGCAGGTTCTGATATCCCTTACGTACATCTCCAAGCTCCCTCCTGTAACTTTCCACCCCCCTACACGTCAATAGAACACTTAACAAGTCTCCTTCATAGGAGCTTCTCCAGTCAGGGTCATCACCACACAGAGATTACGCAACCCACTTCACTTCTGCTCCTGTCTCCTCGTGATGGCCTTTGTTCTTAGTATCTTCTTCCACACCTGTCAAACTTGTTTTTCAGCCTCTCTTCTGAATGTTGTCTTGAACTTCCACGGTATCAGACTCATTAAGTTTGCCAAAGTTATTGTTTGGTTTTAGGGGGCAAAGTGTCAACCAAGGGTGACTCAGGCAATGCTGTTTTTTCTTCCAGAACCTTGCTGCTCTGCACATAGACACTAGATGGTATTAACAGAAAAGTACAGCATTACCTTTGGCTTGTCAGTTCTATCAGATGAAGTGGATGGCAGTCATAAAGAGGTCCCTGACATATTACGATACAGAGCAGGGTCAGATATCACTCAAACTAGCTCAGATATTTCGCAGGGCTTCAAGAAAGTCTTGGTGTATGCAAGGGTTGTGTTTATCAGTTAAACAGTGACTTTGATGATGTTTCAGCATGAAAATGAGCCACCTGATAATGGGTACAGTGTTTTCTCCTCAAACAAGGAAGCTTCATACGTTGGTGTCTGCACTCACAGAGTGCTGGTCTTCATATCCAAGCTGTGGGCAGTTGTTTACTAGGAATGTGCTTTGTTTCTTCATGCTATACCTTCAAGCCATAAAGATGTTGCTGATTTTTGGTTTGTTTATTGAGTCTCTCTCCATTACACTAGCCTTTGTAGGTTATAACAAGAAATAGCTCCAGTTGTGTACTTCCTGGTGAGAGGCCCACCTGAACATCTCCCTCCTGCTGATGGACTGATGGTGTGAGCAGCCCTCCTTTTCCACCAGACATCATTCACTCAGCACAGTCCCTCACAAAAGGTGTCATGTAGGCTGTTATCACAACCAATTTTCACAACATTGTATCTATGAGGGAGATGAGCATTAACTCAAGACTGATTTTGAAGTCAGGTTTCCTTCCATGTGCCAACACTAGGGAGATGGCTACTGCGGAATTCAGGAAATTCAGTTCATGGTAGCAATAAATCTTGAGAAGAATCATAACCCTTGGAGACGAGCATACTTCCCAGGTGGTTAGTGCTAACATGCACTTTGGCACTCACCAGCTTTTTCCGTGTCACAACCTGGAGCAGTAACAGTAATCTCCTGTGTATGGTGCACGCATTAAGCTTCAGTGAGAAAGCATGGCAGTAGGAACATTGTGACATTGTGCAGCATTTCCACTCACATTCATAAATCAGGAAAACACTTCAGAGGGTGCAATTAGAGAATTGACAGCTACATTTCAGCCAACAATGCTACAAAGTTGGACTGATGGAGGAGGGTGCAGATACTGGAGGTGGGTAAATAAAGAGTGAGTAAGGGGATGGGCTTGGATAGGTGTCTGTACCCTCTGACTACTTTCCCCATAGTGCTCTTTTCAAGAAGGAGCTATTGGCAACAGCCACAAAACCAGAGCCCAGTGCAGCCAGGCTTTTCATTTTTTACTGCTTTAAGTAGTAAGTGCCAAGCCAGATACTCTTTCTGTAAGCTGCAGCAGGCATTTGGTTTCCAGCTGGCCCTAGCAAGATCCATCATAACAGAGGGGTTTGAGCAGGACAGGGAACAGGGTTGCCCAGTGAATAGAGCTGAGAAATTTTTGGCAGTTTTCTAATTTTGAAATAAATAAAACTTCTCAATATGAATGTAATGGTGTCATGAAGTTCCACACCTCTTAAGAAACTATTTCCATACCCATTTGCTGGAGCTGGACAGCATCAGGATGATGTTGATGCTGAGGGACCAAGTCCCGTTCTGCATCTTGTTGATCAGATCCTCCCCATATCTACCAGTGATTGTACAGATGCCATTTTCCTTGGAAACTGCCAAAAAGCTGCCAGCACAGTCCTGGGACGGGGATGTAGTAGCCATACCACAGATTGGCCAAGGGCTTCCTCTGAATCATATTTAGAGCAGTGGAAAAATGTGACAGAAGTAAAAGAAAAACCTAGAGTTTCAAAGCTATAGCAAGATGACTGCTTACTAAAACAAGTTTAAATAGTCTATTTTAAAGTACATGTGCATGCCCAAATGAGTGTAGGAAAATGAAGTTGTTCTGACCTGCGTATATACAGCAGCTCACGCTGTCCCTAGTGAACACACTACAGTGAGATGTAACTTTTCTCCACAATATAGTGCTGGGTGGGGAATATTCTGACCTTTCATGCATCTCCTGAGCAGCAGGGCTTCAAATAAACCTGATCCAGAGGGTGGCAGCCTTGCCTACAGCAAAGGGTTGGAACTAGATGGTCTTTAAAAGTCCCTCCCACCCCAAAACATCCTATGATTCCATGAGATGATTTTGTGAATATCTGTCCCACTGCACCCAGAGCTCAGCATAACAGTGGCATGACAGTCATCTCTAGCACACCAACGCTGCAGACCTGTGGAGGTCTGCCTGGCTGAGACCAGCTTGGAGGCAGGCAGCTGCCCTGTCTTGGCTGACCACACTGTTCACACCATGTCCCCATGCAATCCTGCAGTCTACTTGGCTGCAACTTGACACCTCCTGGCACCCTGTTAAGAATGCTTTTCTCACTTAGTCTAAGGACACTCAGCTATTTGCAGAAGGAAAAGCCACATTAGGAACTCACACTAGCCCTGGTCTCATTTAGCAGGGCTGTTCCTTCTTGCTTGCCAAGCTAATGGGAGGGGGGATGGAGCTGGTTATTATTGGCAACCAGTGCTGTCACTTTTCAGAGAGCTGCGATCAAGTACATGCAGCTGCTTGTTTGGAGAGATTCCTTAGCTGGAAAGCTGTCCTTGAAGAGAAGTCTTCCTTTGTTCTGACATGTGAGCTAAATCTATGCTTCCTCAGCAACTAGGAGATTTCCATGATTCTGACCAACATGTCCATGCCTACGGCCCCTCTTCCCTGCTGACATTAGCAGTCATGACAAGATGTTTTAAAAAGCTGTGATAAGTATTTGGGTAACTGCAAAGTGGGCACTGGGCATGCTATATGGGCATCTGTTTTGGATTTCTCGTCATCCCACTGTGAATGCAGTTTCACAGCACACTGGGTTGCTATAAATTGTTTTCCAGTTCAGTTCCCTACACTCAAATGTTTTGACATAAATGCACCTGAGTCTGAGAATAGCCTTTTTTTTAATTAAACTGAGAGGATACAGAACCTGAGGACTGCAAAAAGCCTTAGAGATTTCACAGAACTAAGAATATCCAGGATTTCATTGCCTTTCTTCTTGCACTGCATGACTTTTTGACCAAATCAGTTGTATACATTATCTGTGTTTCTGTTCTTTCAGTGTGCATTACTTAAGGTTTTGGCTTTATGAAAACTGTTTCCTAGGACTTTATATGCATGTTTCCCTCTTGAGGTTGTTCTTAATCTTCCCAATACTAATGGCACCATAGCCAGATTTATGAGTTATCAGAAATACACAGGAGCTAATCAAGTTGAATCAAGGAGACTTTGTATAGACTTCAGCTTGCACAAGCAGGTAACTTTAGGAAGGAAGATAAGTGAAGACAAGTAGAGCTGCTGTTTGCAATTCAATGGGGGTAGGGTGGTCCCATAAAGATAAGGACAACACAATGGTGGTTTGGGCTGCTGTTTACAGCACAATGGAGGGTCCAGTGAAGATTAGAAGGCAGAGTGACTGTTTTGACACAATGCAACCCCCTAAAGATTTCACAAGGATACCATGAGATGAGCCCAAAGACCCTTCCCACATTCTAGGATGCATGCTCAGAAGAGAGGATACCTGATGCATACGTAACCAATTTCTTGGAAATTTAATGAATATGTATACACTATGCCTGTAAATATGAAGTAGCCAGTTTCCTTGGGGTGCATGTTTGGTGAGTGATCCCCATGCACCCAGTGCTGTAATAAAGGGAAAACCTGCTTGACATAACTCATTGGCATGTCAGGATATTCTGTCAGATTTCTTGGCTTCAAAGTAATCCTTGAAATAAGAACACAGAAAAACAGGAAAACTACCCCTGAGTGTCTCACAGAATGCTCTTAAAGTAGCATCTGCAGTGTTCTGATATTTGGTCAAGAGCTAACATCCTCCAATGGACAGGTACAGAGAAGCCTCATGCTTTTGCAGCATTACATCAAGTGACTGACATCCCAGACCACGAACTCTCCTCACTCTTATTACTGAAAGGGTGCTTCAGAGCTTTCTAGGGAGCACAAGAACACTTTAGAAAGGAGAAACCAATTTATTTATTATTAATTACTATATAAATTAGCTAATATCTTTTTCATGAAATAATTGCCTTGTCACTTCCCAGTGTTCTATATCCAGGAAGATAAGGCTGTCTTAGGATCAGCAGGGTAACAAGAGAGTTCTCTGTTTCTTCAAGCAATTAACACAAAAAATAAGAAAAAATAGATCTGAGAAAAGTAAAAAAGGTCATCTCCCTCATGCTAAAAAGCTTCATTAGCTTGAACGAAATAAGCTACTTTGGCAAAGACTTCAGTAAGTAATCCAGGATAGGGCAGAACTTGTCTCATCGGGAGTCACCTTCCTTTGCAAATTGCTTTTGCACTGCTAATTTATGTCAGTAAGAGAGCTAAGGATCACGGGTGAGAAAAGAGAGAACCTTTCACTTCTAAAACCCTGCCTCACATACAATTTTCAGTCACTTCTAGCACAGATATTGACTTAAAAAAAAAAAAAAAAACAACATAGGAATGAGATCTGCATTCTGACAGCCACTGTTAGTATCATGATGGAAGAAATGCCAAACCATAAGAAAGGACCTTTCCCAGACAGAGGAAATGATAGTTCTTGTAGTTTCTATGAACAGCATCTCCAGAGGAAGAGGGAGGAAGACCAGAAGGAGTTGGCATATTTCTGCTGCTACCAGTAACTCAGAGATGGACGCCCCTGTACCTTGTGTACCCCACACTGCAGACCATGTGGCTGGGGTGCTGTCACACCAACAGGAGGCTCAGCTCCTCTGAGTTGACCTCTCACAGCCAAAGGGGCCTATGGGTTGGGATAAAGACAGGGAGATTGCTGCTGTAGGCAAAACACTCAGCATAGGAAGTTTAGTGTGATGTGTTGACTGTTTCTACTAACAGACCAGAGCATTGAGAATGAAAAACAAACTAAAAGCACCTTCCCCTCATCTGCCATCTCCTACCTCCTCCCCCTGAGCAGCACGGGGGAACAGGGAACAGGGATTGCTGTCAGCCTGTGACAACTCATCTCTGTCACTCCACCATGGTTACTCTGTCCCTGCTCCACATGGGTTGCTCCCACAGGATGCCATCCTAACCAGCTGATCCTTCATGGGCTTCCCACAGGCTGCAGCTCTCCCAGCACTGCTCCAACACAGCTCTGTACCACAGGGGCCACCCTTCAGGCACTGCTCTGTGTTCCAAGTTCCTCCTGCTCTCTGCATGCACTGACCTTGGTGCCTGCAGGGCCACTTCTCTCCCATTTCTCACCCCTCTCTCCCTGATACCGCTGTGCAGCAGTTTCCTCTCTCTTACATCTGCTGTCCCAGAGCACACCCAGCATTGCCCATGGCTCAGCTCTGGCATCAGTGCATCCCTTTGGAGCTCTGCTGTGATATGAAGTACTGCTGAGTTCTGCTCACAGCGGACCCCTTCAGCTCCCAGCTACCAGAACCTTGCCATGTGAATCCAATACAGTACAACTGCAGAGCTGCTGAGCTCTCTGAAATTAACCCAAAATAAAATGTTAACCATTGTTTTTGAACAGTTTCAGCAACTATCTCTTCTATCAGTCTGTGAATGTGCTTACATGTGGCTGTCAGAGAGTTTGTTCACAATGCCATGCCACCCCCTCAAACAGCCTCAAAGATACTACATTGTCACTAATGTTATATCATCTCTGAGAACAGAATTGTCAAAAACACACCTCTGTGTTCCCTATATATGAGGTAATTACCAGAGGACTGCTTTTAAACATAGCAACATGCCATCGTTTGAGCTGAATGCTTCAGGTCTTGCCATTTTGCTTTTAAGGTTAAATGCAAAGTTCATAGTGGCTTTAGTTGCTTGTGGCTCTTCAGGCAGCAAGCAGGTTGCACATGCAGGTTATGGGGAGCAATGGCAAAACCCCTCGCTAGAGGTGGAAGTGTACAAGGAAGTGTGTGCTTCAGGGCCAGAGGTCCTCTCAAAAGCCGGGCCCTGCAGTGGCTGCTCCATGGCCAAGCACACATCAGGAGAAAAGCCTGAAAATGCAAGCGTGATTTTGCAGTAGTTCTTGAGACCAAGAAATGTTTCTCAGCTTTTGCACTCCCAAGTTCCACTAGTTTTCTTCATTCAGGTAAGCCTGTCTAGACAGAGGAAAATGAGAAATGCCTTTGGCGTGGCCATATAGCTGCTCCAAAATGGAAGGGATACTTCGGTGTAGAGGTCTGCTTCTTCTGGTCTACTGCACATATAGCTGTCAGCATCATGACTCAAGGAAGATGATAGGCAAAGTGATGTGTGTGAGTTTCTGGTAGTTAAAGGAGAACAAGATGAGGTTTGATCACTGTGGCAGCCTCCTGAAGAAAGGGTAAGGGTGGGGGTTTGGTGCAAAGGTGGCTAAACTGAATAACACAGCAGTGCCTGCTGTTGAACTGAAGGATTTAGTATATTGCACGAGCCTGTGCAGGAGCTCGCTGACTTCCCCATCAGCTTGCCTTCACTTTGCCAGATAGTCCAGGACTTCATTTCCCTGCAGACATGCTTTCAGGTCCTGTGCCATTCATGCTGCACAGACCTGTGACAGTTTGACAGTAGTTCCCTGCAGCTAATCCCTACCTTGCACCAGGCAACTCTTGCAGATGTGAGCAGACAGTATCCTCTTTCATATCCAGTGGGCAAGTGAGGGCTAAGTCATACTGTTTTCAAGATATGGCACAGGTCCCCCAAGCTGTTGGCTGTCCTTATTCCTTCAGACTGAGCTCTGGCTTCCCTCTGGGGGTGTGCTGCCAGTCTCACCACAGTCTGCATGCTGAGACTGGGAGGTCTCCAGTGGGCAGCATGTTGGGATGGGGCCTCGAGGGAGCCCTGGAGGAGGGGTGCTCCCCAGGTTCCTGCACCTCGCCCTTTACTTGAGTAAGCAAAAAGCATGTTGGCATGTGTGGGGAGTCTTCTCGTTCCAAGTAAAAGAAAAATAGAAACACATGAATCTAGACAAAAATAGCAATGTTGTCTGTGCTTTTCCTTTTCCCATGGCTTTGCTTTCTTTCCACTGAAGAGCATTGCAGCTTTAGGGGGTTATTTTAGAAATGAATTTTAGGGCAACTTCATTTCTTACCAAGTATTCAGCAGTCAGACTTTCAATAGCATAAAGCCCTAGGAAAAAAAAAATCATACATGAACTAAAAATACAGTGCAAAACTGCTTATCCACAAAGACCCTGAACAGCCAATGAAGTATGCTGTTCAAGAGTACTGTGCATGGATGAAGCAGCACGTGCACACGTCTGTCCAGTTATCATGCTCCTGATGCTGTTTTTGAATCAAGTTCATCAGCTCTGAACTGCTGTGAGAGAGATTACATGAGACAGTATTAATTTATCACAGGGGCCAGGCCTCTACTCCCTGAAGGAAGGGGGAAATTAAGGTAGTGTATAATAAAACTCACTCCATGCTCCTCCTGCACCCATAAAATCAGCCCATGTCCTTGCACAAAATGTGACTGAGGAGCTGCCCCTGAAGTGTGACTACCTGCATATACAGATTCACACCACAGCTATCAGCAGTAATATCATCCCGAGTTTGGCAGGTGTCCCATAATTCTAGCTTATATCATGCAGCTTTTTCATGGTGGTAATTAATCACTTGGTAAAAGATACTCTGCAGAAGTATTTTAACTGCTAGGGTCCTGGTCTCAGATGCAAGAAGCATTTCCAGAGTTTGTTATCTCATTTGGGTCAGCTTCTCTGGCCCATCTGCTGGCTTCGGACAGCTCAGGACCTACTGCATATCAAGGGTGGAAATTTATGGGTGGCAGTTATCCCTCCTAATGATGTTTTTCTTCAGTGCTTGAGAAGTGGTTAGACATTTGAGGAAAGATCTAGGGAAAATGAGGTGTTGGCATTTACAGCCCAGAATACAAGGCGGTGCACAGAGCCTGATCAGGCAATAGAACTATGGATGCCACTTTGCTCCCAAATTCTGAGCATTTGTGCAGAACACATTTTTTTCCTCAAGCATTCTCCCACAGACAGCAGTGGCAGAAAGATGCCAGCTGCAAAACAAACTGCTGATCCTACAGTCAATTCTTTCATACTCTTTTTGTGGTTTGAGCTCTTTGGGTAAGAGTTTTAATAGAGATGGGGAAGCAGTGCTGCAGCAGAACACATCATAAGAGCAAGCACATGAGGCACAACACAATCAGCCCTCACAGAGCTGTGTTAACAATTAGCCTGACCACAGCTAAGGGGCAACTGGAACTGAAAGCAGCTTGCAGCTTGGATTTGCCAAAGGGGACAGAACCAGGACAGCTGATCTAAACTGGCCAATGGGATATTCCATACCACATGGCATCGTCTGAAAAAACTATAAAATTGAGGGGAATTGGCCAGGGGACTGCCACTGCTGGGATCTGGCTGGGCTGTAGGTAGATGGTCAGCAATTGCTTTGTGCATCGCTTGCTTTGTAAATATATATATATATGTAAGCCATTACTATAGTTATTTTTCTTCTTTCCTTTCTTCTCAACCTATGAGTTCTACTGCTTTGTTTTTTCCTGATTCTCCCTTGGAGGTGGGGCAGTGAGCAAACAACTGGTGTGGTGTTCAGCTGCCGCAACATGTCTGTATTTGGTGTTCTTCTATTTGGGACAACTTCTGAGGCTGAGGTATTCACACACTATACCACATTAGAATAAGCTATATGTGATATGTATATACAAGTGAGCAATTACTGCCAACAGGAACTAGACTGTTACAGTTTGAACAATGTGCTGGAGGGAGTACCCATTCATTTCTTTTCCATGACTCACAGCAATAAGTGCAGTGAAAAACAGATGCGTGTGATCCTTGTAAAATAAAAATAAAAGAGGGGAGATTTAGGTTAAATGTTAGGAGGAAGTTCTTTATGCAGAGGGTGATGAGGCACTGGCACAAGCTTCCTAGAAAAGCTGTGGGTGCCTCATACCTGGAAGTGGTCAGGGCCAGGGTGGATAGGGCCCTGGGCAGCGTGGTCTGGTGGGTGGCAGTCCTGCCCATGGCAAGGGGTTGAAATTAGATGATTTTATGGTCCCTTCCAACCCAAGCCATTCTGTAATTCTATGATCCTCATACAGCCTGAGTCTGATAGCTGCCAGTATTACCATATACAGCTAACCCCAATTATAGACATTTCTGGAGCTTCACAGCTTCTGCGAAACTCTTGAACAGAGTATCAAGAATTCACTGACATGTGCAGCCTTTGCAATGTCAAACCAGGAACCAAGGGGCCAGAAATATTCGTACCTCATGAGAGAAGTGCAGCCTTGGTTTTGTTCTCTTCTTCCTTTCTTTGGTTGTTCCTTACTTACACTTTTGATTACTTGTGCTAGCAAGTATTTTTGTAGGCCTATTATCCACCTTAGAGAATTAAGAAAATCACTGCCATGTGATCACAAGCATGAGGACTGTAGTGTTGGCTTCAAAATGAAAGGAGGTTGAGAAGAGACAGTTAATTTGAAGTGGAACTTGAAGCACACTTCTTGTTGACAGTTCCAGAGACTGTGGAGGAAGAAGTACAAATCCGAGAGCGGAACATAGAGTTCATCTGATCAATTGCACACAGCTCTGAGCCATGTCAGGTTATTCTAACATTTATGAGACTTTTTAGCTTTCCTTTCCCTTTAAATGTTGGGCCAAAATACACGAGCTTAGTATCAAAAGCTAATAATGGGTTTGATGTGCCTCTGCAGGCTCAGGTCCTGTATAAATCTTCCCTAACTGCTTAAACCAATAGAACTTTCAAACCCTGCCAGAACAGTAGGCTGCCATCCTGCCTGAAGGACACGCAATGCTCAGAACAGATAATTATATTAACAACAAACTTCAAATTGGATCTATAATGTAATTATTGTTAAGTAAATGTGCTTTAAAATGTCTGTCAGTGGAGAACAAGGGTTTTAGGATATCTGCAAAATCACTCATGTAGCCCCTAGGACTATTTTTTGTATTATGATTATGTCTAAGGTGCTAAGGAGACAACAGGCCGAACTGAGAGCTATTTCCGCAGAAATCAGTTCTTAAAACATGTCATGTTTATAGGCTTCATCCTCTTATTCCAGACTATCACAGAATATTACTGAAGCCTACAAGGAAAATCTATTAGGTAAATAAATTTATCATAGTTTTCCTCAGGAAGAGAGATACTGCAGTCCAAGCTTTAAACTGGAATTGGTCTTGGTACTGTTTCCAGTATCCAATTTGCAGTAATGAAATAAATGTAAGCTAGAGGACTTAGTGCATTGTGGGTGGCATATGATGTAATTAAAAAGCCAGTTTAACTGAAAACCACAATAATTTCTCTGCCATTCCTCCTGGAAATAGCTCTTAGGGAATTTCTTCAATGAAAAATTATTTATCAGAGGATGGCTACTGAAAAAAAAAAAAAAAAAGAATTAGATGAGAAATTGTATTTCAAGGTTCTTTCTTAAAATAGCCTGCCTTTTTCAGAAGTGTATCATCTACGTGCATCTGATAGAACTTGGTTATAAAAGATGCTTCATGCATTCGCTCTATGTGTTATTTATTCATGTTTTGTTTTCTTACATTGTTGCACAGTGGGATTGGACAGTTTTCACAGTAAATAAACCAAACCTACTTAACCTTTCTATTCCCTATCCCGTTACCATACAAGGAGTTCCAGTGTGTCACTTTCCTGTTGGTCAGAGGCACTGAAGTAATCTGGTCATTCTGGTGTTCCTCTGTTGGAAAGAAAATTGTCTGCATTTTGTCCAATTTAGATATACCCATCCATGTAAAAATGGTGCCAGTGAGGAATTTCTGCTACGGAGACCTGATGAGGATGTCTGAGACATGCAATGAGTCATGACCTGAGGCTGAAGAAGGGCTATGAAATCTTCATATGTAGATTTTACTCAAATAATGAAGTACACAATCAGAAAAGTAGAAAAACATTCAATTAATAGAGGTTTTGTTTATTCATCATGTAAACTCAAATGCCTGGTTCACTGGAAAATTTGTCACAGGATGGAGCAAGCTTCCAACTCTCAGCCAGACAAAATAAGCTGTGGCAAACAGTGCCTTTAACTAGCCCCTTGGATGCAGGTAGGCAGTTCCTATGCACACAAAAAAATGCTTAATGAAAGTACATTATGTAGGTTGCTGAAACACAAGTTTCTCTATGTTCTCAGCTATGTTCTTGACTGCACATGAATGCATATGGGTATGATAACATTTTACGTCTGTCCTCTTTCCATAGTTTTACTGTGTACAATCGAGAAACTAGTGTGAAATATGTATTTTACCAAAATCTAGAAAGCTGCCTGAAAAACAGCTAAGTTACTACATTTGCTGCATTATTGGCAATAAATGACCCTCTGGCATTTAATGAAAACAGAGTTCCTCAGGTGTCAGCTGTTCAGGTATCTGGCTTCCATGTGGAAACAGAATAATAAAAAAAGTAGGAGTCAGAGAACCCAAGCAATGTGGGCTTTTTTATCCTGATGGAAGAAAGTATCAAATTTCTGGATTAAAAATATGCACAAGAGATAAAGGAACAGTGATATCTTCCCCCTAGAATGTCTTTTTTTACTGTGAGTCCCCAGCAACACTTAAAAATTGTGCATTTTTTTTCATAGAATCATAGAACGGCCTGGGTTGAAAGAGACCTCGAAGATCAACTAGTTCCAACCTCCCTGCCATGGGGAGGGTTGCCAACCACTAGGCCAGGCTGCCCAGAGCCACATCCAGCCTTGCCTTGAGTGCCTCCAGGGATGGGGTATCCACAACCTCTCTGGGCAACCTGTTCCAGTGCGTCACCACCCTTGAGAAAAAAACTTCCCAATATCTGACCTAAATCTCCCTTCTTAATTTAAAACCATTCCCGCTTGTCCTATCATCCTATCACTGTCAAACCGTTTAAACAATTGTTCATTTTCAACATGAAAGACAATAATGGAGATGTTAAAAATATTTTTCCCCCAGAGCAACTCCAAAGAATGGATGGAGCACCTCCCTATGAGGACAGACTGAGAGAGCTGGGGCTTTTCAGCCTGGAAAAGAGAAAGATCCAGGGGGACCTGAGAGCAGCCCTTTGGTATCTAAAGAGGGGGGGGAGGTCTATAATAAAGAAAAGAACAGACTCTTTATCAGGATTTGTGGCAACAGAACTAGGGGAAATGATTTCAAATTAAAAGAGGGGAGATTTAGATTGGATGTAAGGAAGTTTTCTGCAGTAAGGGTGGTGAACCACTGGACCAAGGTCAGGGTGGAGTGGGCTCTGAGCAGCTGATCAAACTGCAGATGTTTCTGTTCTTTGCAGGGGAGCTGAATTAGATGGCCTTTGGAGGTATCTTCCAACTGACATAATTCTATGATTCTCTGATTCTCTCATTCTTGTCACCCAGCATATGCTGTCTTCCTAGAACTCAGAGATGACAGCAAATTATTTGAGAAGCCCTGGACAGAGGTTTCTAACAGTGAAGTGGCAGGTGCTTCATTTCTGTATGCTGAACTTATCAGAAAAAATCTCACTCAACAGAACTAAGTCTGTTTTCCCTATTCCTAACCAGATATGACAGCATCTAAGAATCAGCAGTAACTGATGATTGCATGAAATGTTAAGGAAGGGAGGAGAAATAGCCAAAAGCTACAGAGCAGTCTCCACAGGTAGCAAGAATTACATCTTCTCCCATGTTCATTTATTGAAAAATAAGGCACGTCACAGCATGGGACAAGTGCTAGAAACATTTTCTTCTGTATTTACTGCTCTGAAGCACGGAAGTGCTACAGGCAGAAAACTGGGTAAGGCCTTAAATCAAATGCAAGTGCAGATTTATAAAGCATCTGACTTAAAGTTTGTCTTCGCATGCACTGTAGGACTTCTTTGGTTCTTTGTACTTCTTGAATAAAGCATGTCTTAGCGTATAGCAGGGCATGGTAGCAGAAAGCAGAACTGTGCGCCTCAACATGGATGTGTTCAGACTTTGAACAATTTTTGTTATCTCTCATATAGTGATACAAACAACCATGTTATCCTATAGGGAACGGGGAAGACATTTTTAAAGAAAAAGGCTTATATTTAACATCCTAGTAGCTTGCAAAAACAATTAAAGTACTTCTGTTTAATGAAAAAGGCACTAAAACTAAGAAGCATTATTGTCTTCTGTGGCATAGCAAGGTGACAGAATGTGGTACAGGTATTATGTCCTTTCTGGCAGGAGTGATAAAAACTACATAAAGTAATGTTATGCCCATAGTTCAAGTTACACTGTCACAAGCCCCAGGGGTATTTGCTTTGTAAGTTTCCTGTTGGCAGTAAATCTCAAAATACTCAATAGTTGTTACAAAAATTGAAACAATTTGGGGGTGCTTCTCCCAACCCTTTGACCTACTGACCCTAGCATACTTCTGTCTTACAAATACAAACCTTTGAGACATCTGTCTGGTTTTCCTGGATTGTTGAACTGGTCACAAATTTCCAATTAACCTGCTGACCTAGCGTTTGCAGATAGCACTGAATTGCTGATAAAGGCTTCGTTCAGGATAGCCAGGAATTATCTTGTGGAACCGTATGTAAGTGTTAGTGTTAATACTGCGGTCATTCCTTGTACAGACAAATCAAGGCTCTCACCAGTACTGCAAGTGAGAAAGGCTTGTTACCCAGCTTCTGTATTTTAAAGTTCACATTGTGGATGTTTTTGTGATACTGCCACACAACAAGATAGCTTGCCTTTTGCCAGCAGAGTCGGGCAGGCTCTATGATCCTACAGACACTCAAATGCCAACAAAAGGAATCGATACTACATTCTCTTAGCCTTGTCCTCCTCATCCTCTGAATTGCCTCTTTGGCTAGATCTTCAGGGTGATGCAGGAGCAGGACATTTTGTTGTGAGTAGTTGCAACTTCATCACCAGTGCAGCAATTAAAAATGGGCACATTTTTAGACATGTGTCTACTTGACATGTGCAAAGCTGGGAGCTGTGTTTACTTTTGATTATATACACACACCACGCAGTATGCCTTGTTGTGCAGGTTGAGAAACAGGCCCCAAAAGACAGGCATATGTGTAAAGTTGTCTTGGGATTCACTTTAAAGCCACAGCTCCCAGACTGGTTGAGGGTGCTTGGTTGGACTCTGCAAACTTTTACTGTACCAACCAGGACCCAGTGTACAAAGTCAAACTGCTTAGGATGTTGAAGTCACCTCAGCATTACAGGGTAGAAATTCAAAAGATTTGAAAAATTGAATGGATTTTTTTTTTTTGAAACAGAGCATGCTGTGATGCCATCCGTTTCTGTGGCCTTTCTTCATTTACATTTTCTTCTGCTCAGTGCAGATTTACGTACTGATGTCTGGGCCTTTAACACAGAAATCCTAAAGATGGGGCTGAAAGAGGCACAGCTTCTGAGTTCAGCATAAAAAGAAGCAGTTTAACATCTGAGAAGGCATATTTTGTATAGAGCAAGGAAGTTGAATGGGGTATTCTGCAGAACAACTGATTGCACACACATTGCTATGTACTACTGAGTTTGCTCATCTCTGAGACAAGTGATGGACTTTGCACACTGAATAGAAAAGCATTATTGAGCCATGCTTATGGTTGGCTCAGCTGCAGACACAGAAGCAGCTCCTGTTCCACACAGCCACCCCTGTCCCTTCAATGCTGCTGCATAAGGCTCTGCCACACCTCCTGGCAGCACCAACAACGCCAGGAGGCAGCTTTGTCCTCCACCTCTTTTCTTCTAGCCACTTCCCCTGCCATCTCTCAGTTCCAGTAGCTGTGATAATGCTTCTAAAGCCACAGGTCAGCCAAATGAAGGAACTGATGGAGGTTAAAAATAACAGCATAAAACAGAGAAAGAAAAAAAAAAAAGAAAAAATAAGTAGCAGTTAACGAAATACAGACACCCATCTTTTACAGTAGAGATAGCTGAACTGAAAACACGTACTTATACTCTTACCACTGCTTCCAGTCTGACATGTGTAAATTGCTGATGGCTTTAGCTTATATATTATGAAGTGAAAAGAATAAGGATCAGATCCATGCTCCTGTTGGCCCTCCTTCCGGACTGAGGACAGTAGCCCCAGGCGAAGGCTGAAGGGAGGAAGAGAAATCACGGGAGCCAATATTCCATGTAGCGAATCAGTGTCTTTGGGCCTTGAGGAGCAGCATGATTGTATGTTTTGTTTCTCACTATTTATTTTTTCCGTTTCATTAATAGCAATATTAAAATTAAATTTCAAATTATGAAATGCAATTCTGTGGAAAGAGCTTGCACAGCAAGCCAAGGAGACTTGCTTAGTAAATTCAGTAGGAACCTGTGGTTATTTCCTCCTGTTCCCATCACTTCAGAAGAATTCTGATTTGGTGCTGAGTAACTGATCAGAGTTACTCATCCCTTTACAACAATTAAGCCACCTCATAGTGGGATATTTGCTCTAACCTCCTTTGTAAATGTATGAAGATTGTTCAAGTTCCTTATGCACCAGATTGATAATGTCATTCCTGATGAGAGCTTTGGTGGTCTTGATTACTTCATGATGCACCAGGCCACTTAAAACTTGAGAGCAGATGCAGAGGAGGAGTGCTGTGAGGCACATCTCCATACTGTATGTCTTTGGGAATTTTAGCTTTATATTTCCATATAAGTATAGCCATAGCTTCTGCACAGCACAAGACTCAGCGCTTGCTGTAATGACCACACCTTCCTGTCTTTCCTATTTACTAATCTCTCAAGGATAACTCCTTGGTCTTAGTGCCCCTGTGGGCTGGTTCAGTCCGGGTCGGTGACTAATGGGACAGGGGACCCATGGACTCATGCCCCCAGAACGGGAAGGGGGAGAAGGGAGAGGGTAGGGAGATGGGCCTAAAAACAATACAGTGGCAATGAGCTGAGGAGGAAAACTAATTTACCAGAGAAGATATGGGAATGCAAAATAACATGATATAATACAATTGGAATTGAAGCTAATAAATATAACAGAATGAGAGAAAGAGTGTCCAAAACTGAAGGTCTTACACTAAAGTTGAAGTGAGATGGCTAGGGAACCTCCACTGCTGGGATGAACAGCAAAAGAGGAAGTCTCTGGGTCTTGCATGCAGTCTTATCTTTCCCAGTGTGTGGGCAACAGAAACACAAAGTCCTCTGGGGTATGTAGTTCTTCTTCTCTTCTGAGAGCCATGTACTCAGACATTCAGCAGTCCATGGACTTAGAACACCGAATCTTTAACTCCCAGTGCCTCAAATGATGTTATGATGTGGAATACCCATAACAAAAAATCATAAAACCATGAGAGCCCCTTATTTATTCTTGTTTGTTCTGGCAGCACTGACATCAGCAATGCTGTCTTTCACTCCAGTTGAAGTAATTCACTGCTAGAATAAGTAGTTAACATTACAATCAGAGGACTGAATGAGATGGAAAAAAAATCATCAGGCACAGTACTGTTCAGCTCACTGCAGCTGCAGAGAACCGGGCAAAAAGTTCATCCTTGTGATCTGCATTTGCTTGCTGTGTGGAAGAACAGAGTAGTTAGTGAGTTCAGCCCAATGAGTTTTCCGCATTTTTTCATTCACCATATCTTGAGGGCTCACATTAGAGGATATAACTTTGTGTAGGGAAAGGAGTTGCTAGAAGAGTTAATGAAGTCAGCTTAATAGCTCTCATTTAGAAAAGTTGTAGAGATCCTCTGTGCTTTCATGATAGAACAAAATATCCATGCACTGGACACAAGCAGCACGGTGCATTTGGATCCAGGATATGGCTCTGCTTATCCTTCCCTGCGCTGCAGATTGATGCAGAACTGTATTACTCCACAGTGTGCAGAGAGAACACTGTTTTCTTAGCACCCATACAGTATACCCTTACCCCTCCTTCAGTGTGTGTATTTTACCAGCTTTGGTTCATTTTCAAATGAATGCAACCAGTTCTGAAGCTTCCAACAAAAGAAGGACATCAAGCTGTTGGAGCGGATCCAGAGGAGGGCCACAGAGATAATCAGAGGACTGGAGCATCTCTCCTGCAAGAACAGGTGGAGGGAGCTGGAGAACACCCCAAGGAAACATTATAGCAACCTTCCAGTACCTGAAGGGTGCCGACAGAAAAGCTAGGGAGGGAGTTTTTATAAGGGCATGTTGTGAGAGGATGAGGGGAAATGGCTTTGAACTGGAAGAGGGTAGATTTAGACTAGGTATTAGAAGAAATTCTTTACTGTGAGGATGATGAGTCACCGAAACATGTTGCCCAGAGGGGTTGTGATTGCCCCCTCCCTGGAAGCATTCAAGGCCAGGGTGGATGGGGCTTTGTGCAACCTCATCAAGTGGGAGGTGTCTGTGCCTATAGCAGAGGGTTGGAATTAGATGCTCTTAAAGGTCCCTTCCAACCCAAACCATTCTATAATTCTATGAATCTAATTTCTGATTCTGATTCTTCTCAACTGCCAGGGAGAATGAATCTTTCACAAAACAAGAAGGGTGAAAATTAAAACAAAACTAGTTCAAACAAAACTCCCACCACTGACTCACTGCTATATCATGCACAGCTGCACAACGGCATTTTCATTACTATGTCTGAGATGACATTAAATTTCATGGCTCATTTTTTCTTCAGCCATTCTGATCAAATCTTTCATGGGCTTTGCATCCTGGATATCTTGTTCAGGAGCACAGAGTTTGCTCAGTGTTCTCTGTTGGTTACAGGGTGATACCCAATGCCAGTACCCATCCACCTGAGCTGTGTCCACAGCAGTTGCTGATAAAGGATTGTATTCTAGAGTCAGACTCACCTGCAAAATCCTCTGTTTTGGCATTACACTGTTCACTCTCAGTATAATGTGGTCACCTTATCTTGGACTCCTCCTTCAGGTGAAATATTGTTGCTAAATATTTACAGACATGTTTACTTGTAGCTGGATTACAGATGGATTTTACAGTCCATCGTCAAAAATCACAAAGGCAGCATCACAGCGTGTTTCTTCCATATGTGAAAAAAATCTAGCATGCTAACCTTCCAGTGAAAGGAAGGACTGAGGAAAGCAGAGAACCAAAAGTGTTACCAAACACTGCAGCACATGGTAATACTCAGAGATTATTCCATCTCATTCTACAGTTAAGGGCTAAAAACACACACACATCCTTCCTTGGATTGTCTGCTCTCTGTACCCGTAAAACATTGCACCTATTATGTTCTATCATTTTTAAGATGTTTGATATAAAGCAATTATGTCCCAGAATGTTTCCACTATGATTACAGTGCTGTGTTCTGCCCAGGAATGCTGTGGTACACCACCAGCAGTTTGGGTGAAGTGTGGCAGTCTGTGAGCATGTGAATGTGCCTGCAGCCCAGTACTTGCTCTCATGCGCATTAGGTTTCATATTTTTAAAGCTACTGGATAGGACATTGCTTGATTGTTGATTCAAATTCTAGAAAGCACTATGTAATTGGAAAGGAGAAAATCACTCTTCCTGCATATGGATGGATAAGGCAGAATAAACCCGAGCATACCCGAAAGGTTTTGTTAAATTTGTTGAAGCCTGCATTGCCTGCATTGCTAAGTAAAACTACAAGCACAAAAGCTGAAGATTAGTTGATTAAATTTGGTAAAATTAATTTCAAATTATCTTATTTTGCAGAATGGATTTCTTGCTATGGAGTGGTTTTGCTAAAGGTGTTTTAATCATTAAGGAAAGAGAGCAACAACATGAGTTATTGGTTAACTGAAGAGCAGAGAAGAACATTGCACCTATTATGTAAAATCTTAGTGATATACAAATCATTTGTAATGATGTAAAGCCTTCATTACTGTGGAAGAAACAAATGCTCACTGTCAGACTTTCTTTCCCTGGCAAGTCTGTAGCTCTGTTAGATGAACTCAGAGAGAGCTTAAGCAGCTTTTCAGTGCTATGTGGCACATACATGCATCCTACTAACACTGCCTCTTGCACAGAACTGTGCTCTACTGTGCTCCAGTATCCAATCCTTCAAAGAATTCACAGCACCTTAATTCTCATTAAATTCAAGTCTAAGCTTTTGGGTATCATCTTCCCTCACAGACTACTTCTCCTTACTGTGCTGATGCACAGCTGAGCTAACTTCAAGCTGTGCCCCTGTGCATAATAGTAGAGTGCCACATTACCTGCAGGGCATCCCTCCCTGGCTCCTTTTTTATCTTATCTATTCTGACAGGCGCAACCCCAGACAAGGAGATTTGAATCCAAGGCACTCTGGGCACTCTGCAAGGCCCATCTGTTCATTCTGGTTGAGCTGAATGATACAGAGCTGGGAGGAGTGGAAGAAGAGGTCACAAGTATTGTCCCCCAAAGTGTTCCTTACATGTTTGCTTGCAAGGACAAAGCTGTGAAGGAAAAACAAGCTTCCTTTGTGGTTGCTGGCATCCTACTATCAATATCCACAGCACTGATCTGTACCATGATTTTTCTTCTCTGGTCTTCTTCAAATAAGTTTCCAAGACAAGATCACACTCAAAGTTCATTTCAGGTACATCTGGGTGAGAAGATAAATATCTTAGATCTGTTTTGGTTTGTCTTATAAGTTATTCAGAAAGAAGAACATATTTTAGCACTCATAAAGCATCGTTTTTTTCCATTCCTAAAAAGAAATGGGCTGGAACTGGCACTCTGATAGAATCTAGGTGAGCATGACACTTTTTTGTTTGTTTGTTTGTTTGTTTTCATTTGAAAACTAAGCTTCTTTGAAACCACTACAAGCTTGGACAAAAGAAAATATTGAAATTGTGGATATTATCAGTGAGAGTGACACTTTCTCCAAACAGATCTTAGAAAAGACACAGTGGAGAGAGGAAGTGGAAGCTCTGAAGGGAAATGCAAGCTAGCTTCTATTTCTGAATGTCAAACCTCGAGCCCATTGGTAAACAGCCAACTACTAGCTGCAAGGAAAATTCAGTAGTAAGGAATCAAGTCTGAAAACAAAAATTCACTCTGACTTTAAATCTGAGCCAACAGAAGCTTTTTATTTCTAGGTGTTTGCAGTAGTGATTTAGGTAAAAACAAAAACCTTACAATCCAGTCCTAAACCCATGGATACTGCTGATTTCCAGCTCCCTTATGCTTACCGAAACTTTGTGACAAGTATGGCATTTTCTCCAATAATATTTTCCAAACTGGCATTACAATTAGGAGTTTTCAACTCTGTTGCTTAAAATGATATAATGCTGAATCTTTCTCAGTGGTTTATGGGCTGGTTCAGCCTGGTTCTGTGACTGATGGGGCAGGGAGAACCATGGACCCACACCCCAGGGAAAGGGAAAGGCGAAAAGGGAAAAGTGGAAAGGGTAGAGAGATGGGTCTAAAAACAAAAAAGCAGCAACAATCTGATGAAAAACTAATTTACTAAATAAGATATCAGTATGCAAAGTAATACAGTATGACACAATATAATTGGAACTGAAACCAATAAATCAAATAAAATGTGAGAGAGAGTGTCCAAAAACCCAAGGCTTTACTCTAATGGTGAAGGCAAGACAGGGTGCATGAACTGGAGATGAGCAGCAAGGGAAAAGAGATCTCGTCACTTGCCAACAGTTTTTATCTTTCCCTCTGAGTGGGAAAGCAGTAACAGAACACAGATGCAAAGTCCTCTGGGATATGTAGTACAGAGGTTGGACTTGATGATATCTAGAGGTCCTTTGCAACCCCAACAATTCTGTAATTCTGTAATTCTGTGATTCCACGATTCTTCCCTTCTGAGGCGGGTATACCTGGAACTATCAATCCATGGAACTGGAGCATTAACTCTTTAACTCCCAGTGCAGTACATGATGTTATGATGTGGAATATCCATAACAAAACATCATTAAATCATGACATTCCACCCCTTATTCCACATCACTACATCATGCTTTTTATATATATATACATATACACAAATATTGACTAACAAGCATTAAACACACACACACGTATATACCTATATATGCATGGAATTATTGACTGCACTCCCCCAACACCAAATTCCCTTGCAGTATACATTGAACATCCCCATTCTTCTGCAACACACACAAGGTGGACCCAGGCAAAAAAAGTTCCTCTGAAAACCTCAAATTTCAGTCTTTTTCAGAGGTTAAGTAGTGATAGTGACAATGTCTTCCTCACCTTCTTCTCTTATGACTCTCCTTGGCATCAGCGACTGTGTATTTTGTTGAGGGCCAATCCCTTGGAGATTCAGACCACTCCCCTGGTCCTTCTTCCTCTACTTTCTCCTCTTCTCTTACAGTATCTTTTTAGCCTTTCTTCTGTTCTAAACAAGGGGATGCTCATTTCAATTTCTGAGCTCTTACAGGGGCAGCTGACATTGGTTCTGGTGCCTCCTGTGATATATCAGGTTGCTCAGTTTCCATGCACTTTCTCTCCAGCTCAGCTAGGAGGCTGTCTCATTAGGTTTGGAGGATGTCTCATTGAGATTGGAGTTTGTATCATTTGGCTTGGAGTCTGTCTAGCTTGGATTGGAGGGTGTCTTGTTCAGTTTGAAGACTGTCCCATTTGGACTGGAGGATGTTGTGTTCGGATTGGAGACTGTCTAAATTGGATTGGAGGGAGTCTTGCTTGGTTTAGAGGGTGTCTTGTTCATTTTGGAGTGTGTCTCATCAAGGCTGGAGATTCTTTCTTTTAGCTTTGAGATCTTTCCTTTCTGCTTGAAGACTATCTCAGCTCAGAGTCACTTTTGATTTGGAGACTCTGTTTCTCAACTAGGAGACTCTCATTTTGTACTTTCTTGAAGCCTTGCTCTTTCAGCTTGGAGGCTCTCCCTTTCAGCTTTTTTTTTTTTTTTTTTTCTCTCCTTTCTGGCTTAGAGACTCTCTCACTCTATTTCAGAGACTCTATGCCTCTCTAGAATAGTTTTCAATAAGGCCCAAATTATGTGGGGCCTCCTCAGATCTATCTGAGCCTCTACATCCCTGTCTCAATTGTCTGCTTAGGTTCTCAGGATCTTGCAAGTGTTCAGTAGTAAAGTTCCATGACACCGGTGATGCACATTTCTCTAAAGTGTCTCCCAGGATCCTTCACAATCCCTGCCAGTCAGTGTTCTCTGGCACTGGGGAGGACTTCCTCAAAATACAGAGTGAAATGATGAGTACATTCAGGGAGAATGACACCATGATCATTATCATCATTGGACGAGCATTCAAAAAATGAATAAAGGATTTAAGGGAGAGACTGAGAGACTGTTTAAAAATCACAACTTCTGTAGAATTAGCAACTCCCTCTGAAATTGTATGCCACATTGTATAGAGATGCCAGGTAGTTATTTCCATCAGTGTTTTTGATGTCGTATATACATATAGCTCCATGGATCAGATGGGCAAACTTAATAAAGAACCAGTATGTTCTGGGCATTAAAAGAGAAAAAATGATGGAATGCAATCCATAGAAGAGCAGTTTTACAAGATAAAGCTTTTTTTTTTTCCTCTTTACCAAAGCAAGCTGGCAGTACCCAAAAAGCAAATATCCCAGAATACTGGTAGTTTGCCTGGACTTCACCGCCATGTTTTCAGTACAGCACCTGTACAGATAAGCTTTCTAATGAAGCTCTCTGAGAGATTTGTTCTAGAAGTACATCTTTTCCCAGCCAAGGCAGTCTCTGCCCACATCTTCCACTAAAAATGTTAACTGTTTACAGGTTGCTTTGGCCTGTGTCCGTGACTAATGGGGCAGAGGGACTGACAGACCCATGCCCTGGGAAAGGGCATAAGGGGAAAAGAGGAAGAGGGGAAAGGGTAGGGAGATGGGCCTGATAACAAAACAGTGCCAATGATCTGAGGAGGAGAACTAATTTATTAAATAAGATTTTGGAATGCAAAATAACACAATATTATACAATATAATTGGAATTGAAGCTAATACATCAAGTAAAATGTGAGAGAGAGTGTCCAAAAACTGAAGGCCTTTCTCTAATGCTGAAGGGAGCATGCACTGGAGATGAGCATCAAGGGAAAAGAGTGATCTCATGACTTGCCAACAGTTTTTATCTTTCCCTCTGTGCAGAAAACAGTAACAGGACAGAGACACAAAGTCCTCTGATATATGTGGTTCTTCTCTTCTGAGACAGGTATACCTGGAGCTATCAACCCATGGAACTGGAGCATTAACTCTTTAGCTCCCAGTGCACTACATGATGTTATGATGTGGAATACCAATAACAAAAAATCATAAAACCATGACAATCTTATTAAATTTGGCAGCCACAGCAAACTCCCTAACCTTTCACAAATCATGTGCTTAGAGAAAGTTGTTCCTAGATAGAAAGGAATATTTTAAAAGTTAGTGATAGTGTGGCATTTTACCAGAATAAAGCTACCTCTAGAGATTTGACTGCTTACTACTTAACATTTGGTTGACAACTGCTACTTTTTATAAAGGCCATGAATAACAAAAGTCGTATTGAAACATATTCATATAACAAATATGAGAAACTGAAATACACATGCATTTGATATATAGTTATCAGGTGGCTCCTTAAGTCTGGATACAAAGAGAAATGGCTGGGAAATTTATCCAGTCAGATACTGTACAGAAGAAATAATTTGTATAGGTGTCCTGCTAAGAAAGAAGTTAACTCTCTCATGAGATCTCTGGCTAGGTGACTTGTCTGAACTTAAAGAAAGAGCTATAGTTTTTTAGGTGCAATAACGGCTTAGTCAGATCTTTGGGAAACATCACAGCTCCCCAGTGCTTCTTGTACTCATACCCTGCCACATTCAGGACCTCTGCTGCGAGAGATCAGACAGAAAGGGTGAGACATGGCTCTCTTTAAAGCCACATGATTGGAGAAAGCATAACTTTTAAATCATCAACTGAATGAACTTGGTGAAAAAAAAAAAAAAAGTGTTTTCTTCAAACAGTTAATATTACTGAAAGAAGGAAAAAAAAATAAAAAGAAATTAATAAAGCCCTTCAAATAGAAACTTTATACATATTACCTGCTCTGGAGTTGCCTTCCATAAGTATGTTCACCTGCCAGTTTCCAGCCTAGATTTCTATCTCTACTGCTTCAGTCCATCTACTAGCAGCATTTAGCACTTCCATCAGGAAATAACAAATACATGGAAGCAGTGTACCACACAGCAACAATTCAGGCAGCAGCAGCTAACTGTAATTGCCAGTAAAACTGTCACTGCAGATGCACAGTACAACAAGAACTGCTGGGAAAAACACAGGCTGCTGTGTGTTATTACAGTGTGTTATGCTCCTTGAAAAGGAAAGTATGTTACCAGTTAGGGTAGGAAAAAATTTTAAATAAATTTCATCTACATTTCTCCCAGAGACTAGAATAACAAATCCCACAAACTACAAAAAAACTTTGATGAAAAACTCTTCTATGAGGAAGAGAACCAGAAACTCCTTAAATAACCCTTTTCCTTCCTTCTAAGTTTCAGTGACAGATATCAGTAATGCAGTGCAAGGTTGGAGTACTCTGCAAACCTATTGCAGTCAATTTTGCAGTATAATAATGTTTTCTTGTCCACAATGGGTTCCAGGTAGGAAATTTTTCATGGCTTTTAGATTTCTCAGTATTAGTTTTCTGTCCCTTATTTCTGAAATAAACTGCAATATTTCTTAAAATAATCACCACAAAGTACACTTGACTTTTCCAGTGCTCAGCTAACAACAAAGATGAAACCCAGCTCAAGAACAAGCATTCCAGCTTTTCAGACAGTCATTTTAATCTGTGACTTATTTCCAAATAACTGCAATTTAAGGCTTAAGAAATCTTTGAGGAAGGAAGATATATCTTAAAAATTACAAGTATTTTCTTTACGATAGAATTCATTTAGCACGTTTTGTCTTAGCTTATTGTATAACACACTCAGAACCAAACTAAGCAGAGATATTGGGTCAAGAGACCAAAACAGTAAGATAAGGAAAGAAGGTTTGAGAACAATCATTATGAGGAAACTTCAAGTTGTGTCTTTTTCTCTCACTATATTATTGATAAGAGCAGTTTCCTGTTTTTGCTACCCAGAAAGTCACTAATGTAGAATATTCTTCATACGCCCAAGACGTTGACTGGTCACATGTTGCTTTTGTTCACTCTAACCACCTACACGAACCCTTAACAGGAATGGAAATGTTGTAGTATTTGGCTTATGACAAGGCTTACGCCAATAAAAGACTCCTTTTCCACTTTTCCCCCCTCACACCTCAAAATTCATCGGCCCTTTGTGTTTCAGAAAGTTACAAATAGCTTGGTGCTCAGCTTTGTTCAGATGTTTCACAGTTTTTTTATGTTTACAAATATCCACTCTTTATTAGATAATTTTAAATTAAACATCATTCAGTCATCAGTACCTTTCTGATTCACAAGTTGGACTAACACTCTACTCTGAAGCAGAGGACAGATATAAAATACAATTGACAGGAGTGTTTAATCATACTGAAGCTGCAGCTGGTTGATTGATCAGACTAATCAGGGTTATGTACATATGTTTAGGTTAAACTGACTTAAATGTCATTTATATAATAGAATAGCAGTATTCTCTATCACATCTCTTTTCCATTGTTCCTCTCCTTTCATTATTTACACTTTTGACAGAGATAGTTCACAGACCAGTTGCTTGGAATGACTTATATCAACTAATCTGTTAAAGCAAACAATAAAGTATCCATGTATCAGACTCATTCCATCCTGCACTTTGACCGCAACAACCCCAGGGAATGCCAGCTTGGGGCTGAGTGTCTGGAAAACTTTGTAGAAGAAACGGACTTGGAGGTGTCGGTAGATGCTCAGCTGAGCATGAGCCATCAGTGTAGCCAAGAAGGCTAAGGCATCCTGACTTGTACTAAAACAGGAGCAGAGAAGTAATAATCCCTCTGTACTCAACTCTGCAATTTTCCTTTCTACAGACAGGCAAACTTCCCTAGATTCAGTGTAAGGCTGCCCTCCCCATCACATACAGAATTGTGTAGAAAATCAGTGATGCTCTTATGAGCAATGAAGTCTTCTCTTGAGCAGCGCTGAGCATAGTGCTCAGGAAACACTGGCAGAGCAGGAGGAGAGCCTTGATCTAAACAGGGGTTCTGTTACCACACATTGATTCAGGATTAATTCCTTAGCTACTGGCTGTGCTATTCAGTAAATTTGAAGTGGTTTTGGTTCAAGAATCTTTACCTTTTCTACTTCTTATGTTTCTTTCTGTGCTTAACATACTGTGAAACTACTAAGGAAATAATTTACCTTTTGAATCCCAAGTAATAAGATGGTTTCCAGACTGAGCAATAGCATTTGCACAGATCTACTGCCAAGTAAAGGAGAAGTGAAGGAGACAAGTTCAGGACTGCATACAAAACATGGTTTGATTTAATTATCCAAATGTAAGGAATGTACAACTTGAACTCCAGAGGGGTTATTCTCTCTTCTATTGAGAAAAGACCTCTGCAGATTGTAACAGACATTTGCACCTGGATTGTGAAACTAGCAGGGAGAACTGCTGACGGTAAACAAGAAATAGCAATATGAAAGCAGCAGATAAAATTGTCGTTTGCCTCCACATTCTACGTTACAGCATTTAGCTAGGGAAGCACAGCATCCCAGCAGTACCTCTTAGAAATACACATGTGGGTGTATGTGTCTTCAACATTTCACTGTAAAACTGTGGTAAAACGTCCATTTCATCAGTACAATTACAAAGGAAAATAAACTTTCCTGTTTCTGGAAGAAAAAAACTTCACTAACGTAACAAGATCTATATCAGATCTGTATCTGTCCCTACAGAATAAGCATACAAAGTATTCCCTTAACTGATTATTGTTTAAAGAAATGATGTTTTCTTTTCACAGAAAGCTAAGCACATAGTATTTAGTATTTAGTAACAATAAAAATTGGAAGACTTTTCTAATCCAAGAAAATCTTTTGCAATGTTTAGTTTTAAAACTCTCTCTGATAATCCCTGTAATTTTAAGTAAAGAATACCAATCAGCCTCTAAAAACCATTTGAAATTTGACTTCTATCAATTGCAATTATATATTTGAGGAAAGATACATAATATGCAAAAGTTAAAAGGCATTTAAAATCTTGTGTCTTCCCCTCAGCTGACAGTAGCTGCATGATTTAAGGACATTATTTTGCCGTACAAAGCTTCTCTTAAACAGATTAAGTTAGAAGCAAGTATTTCTTGGGAGGATGACAAATTTTACTCTGCGAGCTTGCAAAAAAGGCAGGCATTATTTCCTGGACTGGCTAGATGGGATCCACCCGAGGGTGCTGAGGGAGCTGACCGAGTTGCCAAGCCACTTTCCACCCCTTACCAGCATTATTTTTCAACTGGGGAGGTCCCAAAGGATTGGATGCTTGCTAATGTGACTTCTATCTACAAGACTCGTCTTAAGGGGCGTACAAGGAACAAGAGGCCTGACAGCCTGACCTCAGTGACAGGAAATGAGATCACAAAGCATGTATGGGACAACTGGCAGATCAGGTCCAGCCAGTATGGGTTCAGGAAAGACAGGTCCCATTTGACCATACTGATCTCCTAAGACTGAGTGACCCTGCAGGTGGATGAGGGAAAGGCTGTTGACATTGTCTACCTACACTTCAGCAAAGCCTTTGACACTGTCTCCCACAGCATTCTGCTGGGGAAGCTGGCAGCCCATGGCCTGAACAGATACACTGTGCTGCGGAAAGGACTAAATGGAAGTCTGGGTCCAGGGACTGGTTGTGAATGGAGTTAAATCCAGCTGATGATCAGAACATGAGTGGTGTTCCTCAGGGGTCAGTACTGGGCCTGTCCGGTATCTTTATTGATGACGTGGATGAGGGAATTGAGTGCACCTGCAGCAAGTTTTCAGTTCCTTCTAACTTGGTTGGGTCAATCTGTGTCAAGTGCCAATCTGCCTGAGACTAGAAAGGCCCTTCAGAAAGATCTGGACAGGCTGGATCACTGGGCTGAGGCCAATGCGATGAAGTTCAACAAGATGAAGTGCTGCGTCCTGCACTTTGGCCACATCAAGCCAAGGCAATGATACAGGATTAGGGCAGAGTGGCTCGAAGACTGTGTGGAGGAAACAGACTTGGGAGTATTGGCTGACACTTGGCTAAACATGAGCCAGCAGTGTGTCCAGGTATCCAAGAAGGCCAATGGCATCCTGACTTGTATGAGAAATAACACAGCCAGCTTGATCAGGGAAGTGATTACCCCTCTGTACTCAACTCAGGTGGACACATCCTGAGTACTGTGTTCAGTTTTCGACCCCTCGCTCATGTCCAGAGAAGGGCAACAAAGCTGGTGAGGGGTTTGGAGCACAGATCTTATGAGGATTGACTGAGGGAACTGTGATTGTTTAGTCTGGAGGAGAGGAGGTTCAAAGGAGGTCTTATTGCTCAGTACAGATATCTGAAGAAAGGTTGTAGTGAGGTGGAGGTTGTCCTCTTCTCCCAGCTAGCAACAGGACGAGAGATAATGGCCTCAAGTTGTGACAGGAAAGATTCAGATTGGATGTTAGGAAAATCGTTTCTCCGAAAGAGTGGTCAGGAACTGGAATGGGCTGCCAAATGGGGTGTTCACAAAACACAGGGTTTTTTTTTGCAAAGTATTTATATTTGCCCCTTTAATACAAATGAAAAAAAAAATCAGATATAGTTCTATAGTATCTCTAGACTGCAGTCACAATGAAAACATCAGAATTTGTAATTTGTATGCTTTATTATTCTGTGACTTTACATGCAAACCTAATGCAGACACAGAATATAGATAAAAAGTGAGCACTAAAGTTGATCACCTACAGTTTTTTATATCATGTTCCAGCAGTACCTCCTCAGAGCTTCAGGAAAAGACGAAGCTTCTAGTCACCAGAGTCAGGGTCATACACTGGCAACTAAAATAATCAGTGTTTCGCTTAACAAAAACATCCTGGAGATTCACAAAGCTAAGGAAACAAACTAGCAAACAAAAATTAAAAAAGATGGAGAAATCTGGGTAAGAGGGGTAGCTGCATCACTCCTCTTTCCTTCTGCCTCCCACTATAATTTCTAGTCACTTTCTATAGCTAAGTTACTATTAAGGGAGTTTGTTCACCATTACAAATGCAGAGGTGGGGCTATAAAATAGTAGTGACAGACCTTGGGAAAAACTTGATGTTGCATTTAACCCAGCATTTCATGTGGTTTGGCTAGGATATATAAGTAACAGACATATGGCCTTGTTCTTTTCAGTATTTTAGGTTGATGATTATGAGTTAAGCAGTACTCGTAATACTATGCCTTGCCTGGTGGGAAAGAACATGTGTGGTTTAGCTAATAGTCCTGACTTCATTTTGGAAAAGAGCTTGACTCATCAGTAAAAGCTGAACAAAAGATGCTCAAGAGTGAGATCATTATATTTGCTTTACTAGCAACTAAATTTGCAAACATTAGGAATCAGTGAGTCTGCAAAAATAATAGAGGTTTCCACAGATTTCTGTCAGAATTTTGCACTATTCTGTTGGAGTATTCTATCAGGCTCTGTGTATCACTTAGAAGCCAAGATAGATAATAGACTTACCTGCCATCTTTAATCAGAATCTCAAAGGGACAGGGGCTGATTAAATGCTAATGCAAGAAAAGATTTAAGTTAGCCAAATATCCTTTCAAAAACAGTGTAGGTTGGAAGGCTGTCAAACAAATCATATGTGTTTGGCACACAAGAAAAGAGGAATTCTTCCAGATTAACGGTGCAGTAAAGCCACACTTCTGATAGTATCTCCAAGGAATAAACTAGAGGATGAAAGATGATTCTACAGGTTTTGGGTTTTTTATGTAACAAATGACAGGCTATGGGAAACCAGGATGACAAACAAAACTGTAAGCACCAGTTCTTAGTTCCTCTTCATCAAAGCTCTAAAATGTCTTCAAGCTCAATTTGATCTTCAGTTTAACACTGAAACTTGATTTTGAACCACACATTTATTATCAACACTCCCTTCCTCTAGAAGGGAAGGGAAGGGAAGGGAAGGGAAGGGAAGGGAAGGGAAGGGAAGGGAAGGGAAGGGAAGGGAAGGGAAGGGAAGGGAAGGGAAGGGAAGGGAAGGGAAGGGAAGGGAAGGGAAGGGAAGGGAAGGGAAGGGAAGGGAAGGGAAGGGAAGGGAAGGGAAGGGAAGGGAAGGGAAGGGAAGGGAAGGGAAGGGAAGGGAAGGGAAGGGAAGGGAAGGGAAGGGAAGGGAAGGGAAGGGAAGGGAAGGGAAGGGAAGGGAAGGGAAGGGAAGGGAAGGGAAGGGAAGGGAAGGGAAGGGAAGGGAAGGGAAGGGAAGGGAAGGGAAGGAAGAAGATCAGTTGTTTGAAAGAACAATCACAGTGCTTTTAAAATATCTTATTGATGCAAAAATGACATTTCTATTAACTTCTGGGGGAAAAGACCATAATGCCCAATTAGTTAACTAGCTCCACACATAACACACAATACCTTCAATACTACACAACTGTTTAAGGTACAGAATGAAACAATAGTCTAGTTCCTATTTTCTGCAAAAACTATTCATCACTGTAAGCTCACAGAACAACAAAAGAAAATATGGTGTTGCAACTGCAAGTGTAATTAGGAATCTGACTGCCAGTAACAGTTGATCACTGTGCTTATTTATATTTATTTTGCTTTGTCCTGGGATGGAAATAGTCTAAAAACACTGTCTAGAAAACCTGCTGTTAAACTTTGATCAGTATTATAAAAATATACTGGTACATCAGATACTGTTTCAGCTACAGTGTTTTTACTGTTATCTGAATATTTCAGAAGTTTACAGAAAATATTTCATCTGGAGAAATTTCTTCCCACACATTTGCATAGGAGGCTAATTTCAACATCCTTAAACATCTGTGAAGTAAAGTGAGAATGATAATCTTTCCTCTGCAAACTTTTCTGTGCAGATATTTAAATCATGTAGTTAATATCAAGTATCTTTGCTGCTTCTTTAGCATGAGCTCCTTGCAGTCATATGATGTACATTCCAGAGAAGAAAAAGTATCTCTGCTTCTCTGAGTGGGAAATGAATCTGAGACACAACTATGCAGCTATGCTGAGAACAGGAATTAAAAGAGCATCATGTATGTGACAGACTTCTTCTATCTAACATCAACGTAAGGTAAAAGAAAAAAATAAAATAAAAACACAAATAAAGCAATATGTCATCAGTTCTATAATAAAATACTTTCACTACAAGTACCCAACATACATCTTCAATGTTCACTATGCTCAAGGCTGAAAGCCTTCAGAAGACTGCCAGCTGAAATAGCTGGGCTTCTTAGTGAAATTTAAACTGCATATCTTCTTGGTCTAAGAAATAAACCCAGCTGACATCCTTCAACTACTGCACTGAATCTGTGTAAGTCATATCATGTAAAGCTGGACCATTATGATTGAATTTGATGATCTCCAACACATTTTCCTGGTTAATGTATCCCAATGGATTGTACTGACAATATATATCAAGATATCTTGGCATGATGATCTAAACTTTATTAACAATTTGAAGATACTATTACAGACCATAAAGAAAATAAGTTATCTTTCTTTAAGTGCTTATATTAATTGGCTTGTAACATACTGTTTCACACTGTGCAACCATATGTCCCACAGGACAAATAAGAAGTTAATGCTGTGATAAACTCCTAAAAATTACCAGCACGCAAGCAGAAAGAGTATCAGAAATCCTTCAAAACTTCTTTCAGCTGGAACTAGGCCACCAAACGATAGCTCTTGGTCAATGTTCAGAAATTTTAAACAGCCACTACTGTTTTTTTCCATGAATCACAGGTATCATTCTGGAATAGCAAGGGTTGATACTACAGAAAGAGAAACAAACAAACAAACAAAAAACACATTTCCTGCAATGAGCTGAAGCCTCAGAATTGTTACTGTGTTTTTTTCAGAATCTTTTAAGCTCATTTCAAAATGAAAACTGCACTAAGGAGGACAGATAGAAGTGGTAAATGGAGTAGAGGGGAGAGCAAAAAGAACTCTGTCTTCAACAAGGTCAGTGGCACGTATCAGTTCACCTACCATAATACACTGCAGTTCTGAACTTAGTGTCACTCTGAATAACCTTACCTTTGTTCATTCAGTGCAAACAAACATCTTGTGTAAAGGAATACCTTTAAACAGTCATTTAATCTGCACTGACATTTCTCCATCAAATGGTCAAAAATGTGCTCTGGCTTCAGGCTGAGTTAACAAATTGCCACATTATCTTACCAGAAGTCATAAAGTGTTCTAGCTTCTGCATGTAGTAAACATTAGAAAACTGAGTTGGATACTCTAGGACAGGAAGAAGTAATCTTTTGCTTCCTTTATCTGTTGTAATATGAGAAATCAGAATTCACTTTCTGTTAAGAGGCCAAGAATCACAACCTTCCTGGGAGGAAGAGACACATACCTTCTGTTTTCAGTGTTGTGTTTTAACACAGCCCACAACTCAGCACCACGTAGCTGTTCACCATTTCCCACTGGGATGGGAGAAAGAATCAAGAAAAAAACAAAAACAAAGTAGAACTCATGGGTTGACATAAAAGCTTTGTACATAGAAAACAGAAAAGGAAAATAGTAATAGTAATGATAACAAAATCAACCGTCACCCTATGCCCAGCCATTTCCCAAGAAGCTGCCCCCTCAACTAACTTCCCTCAATTTTCAAAGTTGTTTTTTTTTTTTTTTTTCCCCTCACATTACATCAAATGGTATGGAATATTCACTTGATCAGTTAAGTCAGCTGTCCTGGTTCTGTCCTCTCCCAGTTCCTTCTGCCCTCCCAGCCCCACCCAATGGCTGGGCAGCAGGAGTGGAGCCACTTGACTTGACTGAGCCTTGACTCCGTGGAGCCACTGCTCAGCGACAACTAAAACATCAGTGTATTATCAACATCGTTTTTCTCCCAAAGCCGAAACACAGCATCATACTGGACACTGAAGAAAAATAAGCGAACTCTGTCCCAGCTGAAACCAGAACACTAGCAGCATATTCTGCCCTAGCAACTGGGTATCTTAAAGGCAAGAGTAGCACAAGTATGTTTGGGAATACGGATGCAGTGCAGCACCATCTTAGAAAAATTGAGTCACGTATGAATTTATAGTTGAAGTTTTCCTAGAACATACATTTCAATGCTTTTTCACATTCATGACTTACACACTGCATATCAATATAATTTAATACTTCCCACGGGAGCTTCAGCCAGAACACAGAAATAGTACATGAGCAAGAGTATGTTCATCCTTTTCTTTTTTTTAATTTAAAAAGATGAAGTGAAATGAATGCTTTTCTTAATCACTGTATTGTGTATATCTGGCAAGGTTTTGTTTGGCAGTGGGAATGCTGCAAGATGGTGTCTGTGAGCAGAGCCCAGCAGTGCCCCATGTCAGAGCAGAACCATCTCCAGCTGCTCCAAAGGAACCCACCTCTGCCAGAGCTGAGCCTGTTGACTTTAGGAGAGCAGACAAAAGACAGGAAAAAATGCTGCACAACAGCAGCTGGGAGGGAGGAGTGAGGGATGGAAGAGAAGCAACCCTGCAGGCACCAAGGTAAGAGCAGAAGGAGTGGGCAGGAGGGGCTCCAGGTGCAGAGCAGCACTTCCCTGCAGCCCAGGAGAGGCCCAGAGAGAAGCAGGCTGTTCCCTTGCAGCTGATCTCCCCATGCAGCTGCGAATGAGTTCACAGTGCAGTAGGGACAGAGAGACCAGGAAAGAGTGATAGGGACAAAGTGTTATAGACTGACCATAGCTCCATTCTCTATTTCTCTGCACGTCCAGGGGGAGGAGGTAGAAGAGGATAGTTTGCATAACTTCTCACTGCTAAAGACTGCTACTAACAGGCAATAAAATACATTAATCTACCAATGCTGAGACTGTTCTGTCTACAGTGCTAATTGGTAAGTATATGCCAATCTTTATCTCAAGCCATGAGCCCTTTTTCTTTACATTTTCTCAACTTCTTTTGTTGAGAAGGGAGAGTGGTTGTGGTGGAGTTCAGCTGTCCACTGGGGTGAGGGCACCACAATCACGCTTGCACGTATAACTCACAGGTGACCAAAGTTTAAACTTGAACTGTTAATGGCTCTCAGTATTGAAACTACTCATCACAAACTCCTACACAATTCAAATACAGACCCTTTGTCTAGATTCTTAGATATAAGGCTGAGTTTACAAGATTTGGGTCATTTTCTGCCTGAGATAAAGTTCTTTTTAAAGAGCTTCTGTATTGCCATTTTTATCAGCGGTATCTGTGTTTGAATTGATGGAATCCAGTGAAGGAACTTGAATAGGAGATAACTTCATTGTTGAAGTTCTGGAAAACATTCTGCAGTGTTTGATTATAGGATACTGCAAGTTGTGCTCCTACCTGGTTAATAGAGTATATATTGCATGTTTAAAATAATGAAAAGAGGTGTGACACAGCAAGGTATGAAACTTGGTTGATACATTGACCATGTCAGTTTGTGACATTCAGCATCACTTTATCCCCATATTGTGCCAGTGAAGCAAAAAGAATACTTTGAATTTTCTAATGCCACTTTTGATATTTAATTGTTCTCTATAAAGGAATGCAATAGGTGAAAGGATATTTGCCTGATAGTATTATCTGGACTGATCCCGACCCTAGATTAATCAAAGAAGCAGGGTTACCACTGATTTTAGTACGCACACCAAGTATTACGTTTTGGGGGGGTATAAGGACAACAGTGAAGGTTTTTGACTTTCCCTTCTCTGGATTTCCAAGGTCTTTTGCCTTCTTATATACTCCACAAGCATGAAAACGTGTCACAAAAGCACATTATCATTGTTCATACATCACAATACCTCGACAGCCAAGACGTGTTTTCAGCTTGCTTCCAAATAATGGCTTAATGTAATGTCCATGTAAATAAAGGTTGATGTAAGAGACTGAAACACTGTTAAGAGTTAGACATAAAATAATTTGAGCTGATCAGTCTCCATTCAACACTTACCAGGGTAGAATACTTAAAGCAAGATCAAGATTCTTCTCCATTCAACACTTACCAGGGTAGAATACTTAAAGCAAGATCAAGATTCTTGCCTCTGAATAGTTAGTTCTTTCCTGAATTTGAGATTAATGTGAAAAGAATTGCAAAGTTCTGCTGTAGACCTGAAAAGTGTATAATACTTAACCATTACAGTTTCCAAAGATGCCACTGAAATAGCCAGGGAAAAAATCTAAAGACTGATACCAATAAATAAAACAGGTATACAAGCAGGTTACCAGATGACTGTATTTCAAAGATATTATTTACAGGGTGTACAGCCTCTCAAAATCCCTGGGTGAGGACAGGCCATGCTTTATAGTGCAAATCTGCTCTCTAGTGGCAAAAATTTACAACAGTAATTTTACAGGGAGAAAAAAAAAAAAAAAACAACAAAAAACAAACAAAAACCCTTAGTTAATTCTGATGTGACTAAGTCAATTCATTGCTATTCTACAAGAGGAAGAAAATAGAGAAAAATAATCAATGTAAATAAATAAATAAATAAGACCAGCTGAAACCAAGAGGCTCTGTTCAGATCTTACTGTTCTAGTTCTTTATCATAGAATAGAATCGCAGAGTCCTTAGAGTTTGAAGGGATCTTTAAAGGTCGTCTAGTCCAACTCCCTGAATGAACAATGAACAAGACCTCCACAACTAGGTCAGGTTGCCAAGGGCCTGGTCCAGACTTAACTTGAAAGTCTCCAGGGATGGGGCATCTATAACAATTCTCTGGCAGTACAGAATTGATTTCTTGTAATATAGTTTTAAAATATAATCAAGGTAGAGCAGCTAATTGCAAGAATTAAGGAAAAAAAAATTAGGTAATTTACAGCTCTTTTGATCTGTGCTGAGTTCTAACAGGTTAAAATCAGTATCTTTAAAAGCCTGTAAGACTAGAATGTCAACTCTCAGTACATGCACATGCATGCCGTTACTTGTCAGCAACACTTCCCCTTAAAGCTTCCTAGTTTAATTTCTCCTGGAATAAGAAGATGGCAGCATTATTAGATCATTTAAATCACTTTCCAGTTACTTCTCTCCCTGAAATGTTATCTAGTAATATTTCAAGAAAGACTGTTTCAAGAAAGACTGGGAAAACATATTGAACGTTATTTACAGACATTTCACTTTGGAGACACGTAAACCTTATTATTAACTCCTGAAATCATACATCTGTTTAGATAAGACTGAGAAGAAAAACCCTTTCTAGCTTTTCAGGTATTTCATTCTTCATTTAGTAATTCACGCATCAGTGGGTGTTCACTTATGAACACTTATAAACTACAAGAGCTGTATTGACCACATCTCCTTTACGTCAACACTTGGTTAAAATGCATGGAGGTGTTGAGGAATTAACTGCCAGCTTCTAGCCCAGACAATAAACGATACCCCAAACTGGCAATTCTGATGCAGAAGTTCAGCAGCTGCTCTATGGATATTTTCACCTGAGGACACAGAGGTAATGATTAGTTCTGCTATAGCCTCCAACATACTCAGTATTTGAGAGCATACTGGCAGGATAAAATCTAGTTTTATGACAGTGAATGTAACTAGAGGGGAGATTTTTGGAGTTATACCATCATGCTTGCATGACATCTGGTAGTTTCTCATTTAATGTTTAGTAAAAGAAATATCAAAAAGAGTGGGAAAGCTGCGGACTAATACACTAAATAAGACTGTCTTTCATGACAGTCACCCACTTAGTATACATGCGTTTCATTTCTTTACTGCCAGCCTTCAAACCTGGGAAGAGAAGACCAGAGGCTTTTGGAAGCTTTCTTTTAATCACTACATATAAAGGTTTATATAAGGTAAAGACTTGACTCTGGATTATCAGGACTCATTCAGAAGTGCAAATGCATACAGCTGCATAACCTATGTACTGGTCAAAAACTATGTCTGGTCAAAACACCTATAAATAGCTAATCCTTTAGCACTTTCCCCCTGTTATTTTTGCACTGCAGTAGCGCGCAATAGTTTCTGGCTGTGCATTGGCTCTTTTTATACTGTAACTAGGCAACAGCCCTATCTGAAAACTAGCCAATTCTTGCCCTTAACAGCTAGCAATCTAAGGGAGCAATGTGACAACAGCTGAATGTAACTGGCAGTGTGGAAGGGAGATGGGCAGAATACTCTGCATAATAGAAGCAGTCACACTGCTGCAGCTGTCTCACCACCAAAAATGCTGTGTGCTGGCACCATGCGGAAGATGTTCTGCTAAGGTGTTTTGAGGAGGCAAGGAGTTGTGGTTTTTCCCTTTAATTTTCAAGATTAGGCTGTTGTCAAAGTCCACCAAAGTTCTGTGTGAAGTATGGACAAAAGTATTTTGTTCTGAGAATTACAAAAAGAAGTAGATATAGGAAACCTGTCTATGAGAATCCAAGCCGTTCAATTCTGTGAGAACAGGATGCTCTGTTGTTCTATCCCAGGCATACTTTATATGTGTGCTTTTGTTGGCATTTCTACTGATAGTCTTATTCTAAAGCAAGAAAAAGAAAACGTGAGATACAAAAATCAAACCTAGTTCAGCTAAAGATTATACTGCAATGTTAATAGATACCAATTCAATTTAAATCCAGAAATACTTACATCAGGACTGATATTAAATTTGAAACACAAGCACTTAAAATCAATGTGTAAGTATTTAAAATCAAATAATGAGCAGCAGCATCAGTCCCATTTCTGAGATGGTTAGCTTAAATATTTTTAGGTAAATTATTTAAGAAAAAACTGATCATTATTTCTTGCGAAGTCAGTATCACAAAATAAACAGTTCAGATGAAGCCACTGAATTTTTCCACTTGGATGATGCAGGATAGTTAATGTTGTAAGGAAACAGATGCACCTCCTGATTCCTAAGTTTGGCTAATTTGTGTGCATATATTTAGCAAGTGTGCAAGGATAACTTATACTCTGCACACATAGCACAGTGATCTATGTTGGTATGAAATACTATCTTTTCAAAAACACTTCTACTCAGATGTTATGATAACGTGACGTTATTATTTCATGTTGTCTTTTATGCATGACTTTGTTCTAAAGCACTTGCATAACCTCAAAAGATTTGTATAACCATAGAAGAAAGGCCCTAACCATACCAGTCCAAATTTAAAACATTTTACAGTGTCTGCTTTATAGCTGGATTTTCTAATAGCTCTGAGATTAATATTAATACCACCCAATGCTTTTGGGGAGCATTTGGTCATACAGAACTGCATGTATCTTTAAAAGACTTGAGAAGATGAAGGCAAAGTAATGTAACTGATAATTAACTGCAGAAATTTCTTGAAACGTCCTTAGTTAATATTTTGCAAAAGGTCAAAGAGAAAAGTAATTAATGTGCTAGCACACAAATATGCAACCTAAGCTTTGATCTGGGGAGGAAGATGCCTTAAGAGATGGATATGAGGGTACTGCATATGAGGAGGGTGAGAGACAACAAACAGAAGGCAAAGAGTGAATACCGGAAGAGGTGGGAAGGTCTTGTGGGTAAGAAAGCATGCCTCACAGAAGGACAGTTAAGAGCTGGATTGCTAGCCATGGTAAGTATTTAGGGTAGTAAAATACCAGGAGTGGTATTTTTCCAGCGAGATTACACTGTTAGCCACTTGTTCTTCCTGGTCTGATCTTTCTCCCCCAGATAGTTCTCTTTAAAGTATTACTGAGGTATTGCTCTTGACAGTATAAAATAGTTGGCAGTTTTATCAAGTACAAAAGATGATGCTTTTGGGACATTCTTAGCTTTAGGACATTGATGTTTACCTTCTTATAAGAAAATAAAAAGTATCTTTAATGCTTCACCTGAGCAGAAAACTCTTTTGATTGTCTAACTATAAAGCTGGACCTGGAATTAGATAACAGCCTGCTTTTCATTCTGCCCTCTACTCATTACCAAAACTGAAATCTGTCAAGTAGATTTTTCTTTCCCTCTTTTCCTCATCCAGTAAAAATTTTTACAATTCCTTTGACTAGAATGTGGATCAACAGTGAGAAAAGGAAAAATATTTTAAAATTCCCCCCAAGTTTCCTGTTCCTGAAATAAGCAACAATAAAACCAACCA
This sequence comes from Callipepla californica brunnescens, assembly GCA_023055505.1. Taxonomy (NCBI): domain Eukaryota; kingdom Metazoa; phylum Chordata; class Aves; order Galliformes; family Odontophoridae; genus Callipepla; species Callipepla californica. The sequence goes on along the minus strand of JALIRH010000023.1, from coordinate 1,260,903 downwards.
AAACTGCAATGAAAGGTTCTTCTCTGGTGAAGAACCTTTCCCTAACCTCCAACCTGATCCTCCCCTGTTGCAGCTCCATGCTGTTCCCTCAGGTCCTGTCCCTGTCACCAGAGAGCAGAACTGAGGGCTGCCCCTCCAATCTCTGTGAGGAGCTGTAGGTCACCATGAGGCCTCCCCTCAGCTCCTCTGCTTTGGGCTGAACAAACCAGGGAACTTCAGCTGCTCCTTACGTGTCATCCCCTTCAGACCTTTCGCCATCTTTGTAGCCCTCCTTTGCATGCTCTCCAATAATTTTTAGATTCAAGTGTGTAGAACAGCTGAACGAGTGTTTGTGGGCCAAATGCTATGACTTTGATAATAAAATGGGAAATGAATCATTTATTCTTTATACATCAAACTCACTGCTTAATACATTCATTTTCCTCACCACCCTAGCAAGAAAGCTTTCCAAACCAGTGAGACTTTTGATTTCAGCACGTTGCAATCCCTAACTCAGCTGTGATGGGACCACTGGCAAAGTTGTGTCACTACTTCTATTTCACAGGCACACTGTTCAGTGTAAGTGCTTCCCATTTCTAGACTCTAGACTTGCAGATTGCTTATAGCTGCAATAGCTATAGTAAATAACATAACCATCAATTCAGCCAGTTGCTGACGCATGTAGGTGAGGAGCCCCTCTTACAGCTGTGAAGCAAATAAATCAAGAAAAAAAATCTGTCCTTCCAGCTACCCTATCTTTCCTTCTTACTTCCCACAAACACAAAAGGAACAAGTAGAATTAAGAATTAAAAATGAAGAATTAAAAATTAAAAAATAACAGAAAGAAAAGAATAGCCAATAAAAAGCCCCCTTCACTGAATCTTTCTCCAAAAACATGTAAGGTAAGTATAATGAGCTCTGTTAATTTTATTTTCTTAGAACACTCTTGTATGAACTAGCAGTAAGCAGTGTTAGTGCATTGCCTCTCATTGGCAGCAGATGTCCCCTTATGCCCATCACTTTGCATTTCTAAAAGAGGTTAGCAGCTGTAAAATTAAATGAACAGTCAACAGCTGAAACTCATTTTTCCATAAAGGTCTGGGAAAGTGCAAAGTATGTTGCTCCTATATATTGAACAAAGGATTGATAGGAATTGTCAGAAATCTGTGAATCTCAGTTTAGTTTTCATTTCATGCTTTCAAAGAAAAAAATTGGGATGGTACTTTTTAATTCATTTTGCCAACTTCCCACAGAAGCAATCAGAAACTCCATTATTTCTTGACTGACATTTAAATGCATTTCATCTCTAACACAGTACTTCTGTTACATAACTGATCACCTAGCCATCCATTCTCGGATTCTGGTTTTGTCAAGTTAGAGATATAAATCAGAGAGTCAGCAAAATTTAACGTCTTGTACTTCAGCCTGCATGTCTGATGGTAGCTGAATTCATTTCTGAATGTGTACTGTTTGACTGAAGGCACAATTTTACAGCTTTGGACACTAGATCAGTAAAGCTCTTCTATGTCAATGGGAGCAGGAGTAACGCTCATGAGTCAGTTGAAAGAGTCTCCTGCTTTTAGCTGTCAGAGCTACTTCAGAGACATTATGGAAAACGTACACCACTGCACCAAGAACTGCCTTGGTGCAGGAGGCTGACTGGTAACAATGTACTTTTTCATATTTCTAGGGACAGCAATCAGGTATAAATACTTTGCACAAGTTACTGTATGAGGCAACTGAAGTGTGGTTAAGGGGGAAAAAACAGCCTTATTCTTGTACCTAGCCACACATATCCAATTCTGGTTAAAATATTTAACAGAAAAACCACTTGGAAAACTGATTATAATTTTCCAAGTTGTTTTTATGCATTTGTTTCCTCTTATGGAATAAAGAAATGTGTCTAAGAATGTTGGTACCATTGTGCTAAATTCTTATTGTCTCACTCATTTCCTGATGAGATCCATACACAAAAACCCTTGAATTACAAAGTGACTGTGAAGACTCCCGCTGCACAAGCCACTGCTTTCATGATAAGACTGCTAGGCAGTTTAACAGTATATGACTGCAGTTTCAGCAGCTGTGCTTGGAGCAGCAGGAAACACAGGTAATTTTACAGCATCCCAAAAACATAGAAATCTAAGGAGCTACTGAATGGAAGAACACCAGAACATACCAGTTTCCTTTTCTTTTCTATATAAATGTTGACATGATTCAAGGAATCAGGACTTTTTACCTCCCAGGTAAAGAAAGAACACAGATTTCTTTAGAAGTAGCTCCAAATGTCCTAAATGATTATCTCTTTCTGAAAGATAAGAAGGTGAGAAAGACAGACACTACACTATTATTGCTTGACTTCTGAAAATGACTTATTTATTTTATTTCTCTTTTGCTGTTGCTTTCCCTGGTGTCAGTGACAGTAGTCCTGTTGAAGGCCTCACCCCTGGACCTTCTTCCTATCGTTTCTCCTCCTCCCCTTTCTCTCGTTCTAAACAAGGCAACATTCATCAACTAGGTTGTGCAGTTTCACTGCTCTTTCTTTCTAGCTCAACTTGAATGGAGCCCTCTTAAGATTGGATTCTGTCTCATTTAGGTTGGAGACTGTCTCGTTCATTTCAGAGATTTCATTGTTCGGCTTGGAGACAGTCTTCCTTGACTTGGAAATGGTCTCATTTGGACTCATTTGGATTGGAAGAGGTCTCATTCAGATTGGAGATTCTCTGTTTCGATGTTCTCTCTCTCAGCTCAGAGATTTTCCGTTTCACTTTCTTTCTCAACTCAGAGACTCTCTTGCTCAGTTTGGAGATTGTCTTTCTCAATTAGGAGACTCTCGACCCAGAGATTCTCCCTCTCAGTTTGGACTCCCTCTCAGAGATTCTCCCTCCCTTTTGGCTTGGAGATTCTCCCTTTCAGCTCAGAGATTTTATTGCTCAGTTTCCAAGATTCTCTCCCTCTCTGGGATAGTATTGAATAGGGCCTGGTAGGCATAAGCCAGACCCAAAACAATTTGTGCCTGTTCAGATCTACCTGAGCTGCAGTATCCCTGTCTCAAATACCTGCTTAGGTTCTGAAGGTCTTGCTAGTGTTCAGGAATCAAGTTCCAGGACCCTCTCCAGAGACCCTCCACACTCCCCATCACTCAGTATTCTGGCTTTGGGAAAGGCTTCCTCAAAATATTATAAACGCAGATACTGAGTGAAACAATGAGGAACAATGTACTCAGGGAGACTGACAACATGATCATTGAACAAGCATTCAAAAAGCGCATAAGGGATTCAAGGGAGAGACTGAAAGCCTGTTTAAAAATCATACGTTCTGTGAAATTGGTAACTCCCTCTGGGATGTAACTTTCAATACCCAATTCATAACACACTGAATGCAGACACCAAAAAGTATTTCCATCAGTGTTTTTAATTTATCATATATACATATAGCTTCACCGAGCAGTGTGGCAGACATAATAAAGGCCCAGTACGTTCTGAGTATTAAAATAGGAAAAATGATGAAATGCAATCCCTTGAAGAGCAGTTTTACAAGAAAAAGCAAATACAGCAAGTTGGTATGGTGCCAAAAACAAAAAGAAAAATTGGCACAGCTCTCAGAGGGCTCACAAATATCTCAGAGTATTGGCAATCCGCCTGGTCTTTGAGGCCGTGTTTGCAGACATGCAGTACAGATAACAGCTAAGCTTTCTAACAGAACTCTCAGAAAGTGCAGAGAGGTTAATTCTAAAAGTATGTCAACACACCAGTAAGTGTCAATGGCTTTGGGCCAGTTTGACCCAATTCCGTGAGTAAGGGGGTGGAGGGACCCATTGACCCACACCCCAGGAGAGGGGGAAAGGTGAAAAGGTAGGGAGATGGGCCTAAAAACAAAACAGCACCAATGAACTAAAGGAGAAAACTAATGACTAAATATGATAGAGAAATGTGAGATAACACAATGTAATACAATATAATTGGAATCGATGCTAATAAATCAGAATGAGAGAGCATCCAAAACCAAAGGCCTTACTCTAACGCTGAAGGCAAGATGGCTGGGGAGCACTCACCACAGGGACAAGCAGTAAAATAAGGGGCAGTCTTGTGACTTGTGAGCAGTTGTATCTTTCCCTCTAAACAAAAAATGGAAATGGAACAGTGAAAGCCCTCTGGGTATGTAGTTCTTCTCTCCTGAGAACAAGGTACCCAGAAATATCAATAATCCATGGAACTGGAGCGTTAACTCTTTAACTCCCAGTGCTGTACATGATATTATGATGTGGAATATAGAGATCAAAAAAATCATAAGATCAGGATAATCACCTAACATGTGAATTAAAACTAGTGTCTTCTTTTTAAATAATTAGTAAGAATGTAACCCAAGTGTATAGAAATAAAAGTTGCTAAAGAAACAGCAACTGAAAATTAGCCTGCTTGTTTTCTGAAAGAAAAAAGTCAACAGCCTAAAGAGATACCAACCCACTACATTCCTCAGAAGACTGTCCTAAAACATAAGCTGTCCCACTTTTAACAATCATTCTAAGTGAAACAAGGGAATAAATAGGAATTTAAATTTAAAATATTCTATCTTTATAGTTACAAAACTGCAGTCATTTCATTTTCTCTCAAAAGAAGGGAAAATCTATTAGGATATATTAGGAATAATTAGAACAGTAAGAGGAAGCACAAGCTAAGCTGTGCCAGTTTTTTCACATGAAACTGTAGAGTGAATTCAGCAGATGTCACAACTGTGTGTAGCAGACTTGCCCTCCAATGCAAACCTCTTATGGAAGATAATCCTGAACTGCTATTGCTACTACTACTACAACTAAGTTGAGCTTTTGGCTTTACACAGGGCTACCCAAAATTCAAATCTAACACTTTTATGCCTGAGGAGCAGAGTGCTGGGCCTGATGCACTCCAGAGTATAGTTTGCTCTTTGAGCTGCCAGGGCACACTGCTGAGTGTGACTGAATGTACACAAGTTTATGGGGGCTGGATGACATCCATCCCAGGGTCCTAAAGGAGCTGTCTTGTGTGGTTGCTGAGACACTCTCCATCATATTTGAAAAGTCACCTCTGTCAGGCAAAGTCTTCAGGAACTGAAAAAAGGAAACATCACTCCCATCTACAGTAAAAGGAGGAAGGAGGGCCCAGGGAAATACAGGCTGCTGACCCTCACCTCTGTGCATGGGAACAGATGAAACAGATCCTTCTGGAACACACGTTAAGGGATGAGCGGGTGACTGTGACAGCCAGCATGGCTTTATCAAGGGAAGATCATGCCTTCTATGATGTAGTGACAACACTGGTGGACAAAGGGAAGACAACCAATGTCATCTACCTGGACTTGTGCAAGGCCTTTGACATTTTCCCCATCACATCCTTGTCTCTAAATTGAAAAGATACGGATTTGAGGGGTAGACTATTGGGTGGATAAGGAATTATAATGAAGGCCATAGACAGAAGGTTGTGTTATAAGGCACTATGTCCAGGTGGATGCTGGTGGTGAGCAGGTGTCCCCCTGGGGTCTGTCCTGGGACCAGTGCCCTTCAACATCTTCATCAATGACAGGCTTGAGTGCACCCTCAGCAAGTTTGTCAATGGTATCAAGCTGAGCGATGTTGTTAACACATTAGAAGGAAAGGATGCCATCCAGAGGGACCTTGAAACACCTGAAAGGTAGCCTGTGTGAGCCTAGTGAGGTTCAACATAGCGAAGTGCAAGGTTTTGCACTTGGGTCAGAGTAATCCCAGGTACTTATACAAACTGGGAGAAGAACTCCTTGAGAGTAACTACGTGAAGAAGGACCTGGGGGTGCTGGTGGATGAAAAACTGAATATGAGCCAGCAGTGTGCTCTTGCAGCATTAAAGACCAATGGTATCCTGGACTCCATCAGAAGAGGGGCTGCCAGCAGGGACAGGGAGGTGATTGTCCCTCTCTTATTCTGCCCTTGTGAGGCCCCATCTGGAGCACTACATCCAGGACTAGGGCCTCCAATTCAGAAAAGACATGGAGCTGTTGGAGAGGGTCCAGAGGAGGGCCATGAAGATAACTGGAGGGCTGGAGCACCTCACTTATGAAGATAGGGAGCTGGGTTTGTTCAGCCTCAAGAAGAAAAGGCTACAAGAAGACCTCATTGCAGCCTTCCAGTATTTAAAAGGGGGTAACAAAAAGGAGGGGAGTCAACATTTTACAAGGATAGACATCGGCAGGACAAGGAGGAACAGTTTTAAGCTCAAGGAGTGAAGGTTTAGATTAGATGTAAAGGAGACGTTATTCACAGAAATGGTGGTGAGGTGCTAGAACAGGCTGCCTGAACTGTTTGTGGCACAGACTCGGATGTGAATGATCCAAATTGTTTACTGGAGGATCTAACATCCCTTATATACATTCACAAGTTTTCTTTTTTAACTTTTCCACCCACCTTTACATGTCAACAAAACATTCCACAAACACTCCTCAATCATGCATGCGGGCACTTTGCCAATCAAGGTCATGAGAGGTTCCTAGCCACACACTCCTCTTGCAATGAGGGTAATCATCATGCAGCCATCATGCAGCTTACTTGAGTTTGTTTTTCTTCTTCTGAAGTGTCCTTGGTTCTCAGCCTTAGATGCTCTGTCCCTGGAGGTATTCAAGGTTGGATGTGACTCTGGGCAATCTTGCCTAGTTCCAGATCTGGAGGTTGGTTGCCCTGCAGGGGATGTTGGAACTTGAAGATCCTTGGAGTCCCTTCCAATCAAAGCCATTCTATGATTCTATGAATCACATTCAACTTGCCGCCAGTCAGAACCAAATTTCTGAAAAGCTTCATAGACAATTTACTATTTTCTTCGGTTCCACCATATTTTAGATTTTCAGAGGTGTGAGGAAGATCAGAATCTATCTTACAAGGCTACCAACCCACAATCCCATCAACAAGGGCTGCATTACTGCCTTGATTACCAGTGTGACCCTACTGTTCAGGCCACTCTGAATGATGTATTTCAACACTTGCTTTGTGTGAGAAAGGTATGTGGAGGAGTTCTCAGCCAGTTTTTTTCCTTGAATTATCATTTTTTTATATTTATTTTACCTTTTAGATTTTAACTGCTCACAATTACATAGTTATTTGAGACATATGGGGAGATTACTGATGCTTAATAATACAGTTAGAGTCCATTAATTTGCTATGAAATAGCAGTTGAAGAGGGAAATGTGTTTTCACTCAGGCCTTATTCAGGTAAACTCACAGAGACTAAAAGCCAGGTAGGATTTTCAGAGCTTGAATGACTAATGCCCTATCAGTTCAAAAATGTTTCAGCTACATCTGTTCTGAATTCAGAGCATTTACACTGCAACTCTCTGGGTAGTGAACAAATGCAAGGTGTTGACTGTCACACTTGAACAGCTCTGCCAACACATGCACACAAGTTTTACCTGTAACAGCAAAGAATTTCAGTTTGTGTACTGGTATGTGTTACATGAATCTGTAAGCAATACAGTGCCTTCAACTCCAGTACACTGTCTAGAATCACAAGTTGGCAAATGACTATTTTTCATTTTTCTGGATGAAATGTAATTGCTTCTTTTACACACCATTTTACAAAAATACCCTCAAGTGAGAAAAAAACATCCATTAACGTCTCAAGTTACCAAAATTTTTCAAGCTTCTCTCTATTCTGATAACTCCATCTGAAGTTTCTAAATTCCATTATGCTACTAACAGCTTTACAGTCACGTGCTGAAGACCACACTGTGACCACTAAAATGCAGAACTATCAAAAGAGCATAGAAACTGAACCAAAGGCAAAAGGAAAACAAAATATACATCTGTAGAAAGTGTCACAAAGTCAATAACTGTACTACTAATCAATGACTGTTACAGTCAGCACAATGGGTTACTGAGAGCACTCAGTATTCTGCAGACATCAATGAAGAAATCCAGTCAGGTATAAGGAAAAAGAAAATGCTCTCACATGCAGAAAAATCTGCTCTCAAAATTCCTGGAAATGGTTTGTGAAGATTTCTTGCTTGTTCAAAACTTGAATTAAACATTCAGTTCTGAAAACCTGTCGATCTTAAAACAACACTTCATACTAAAATACTTCAATGCTCTGTGATATTACACAGATGTAAGAAGCTACCAGAAATCAAGCCACGTACACCATGATAAAAATAGGACCAAGAAATGCTCTTGCTTTCACTGAAATCTGCAACTAATTGCTGTAGTTCCATTTTTCCCCAGGCCAAAAAAAACCCAAAAAACAACTAACAAAAAAGACAATTGCACAGAGCTCAACTTTGATCTGAGTCCTGAAATACTGCAGGCCTGAAAAAGTGTAAGAATTATTTTCACCAGAAAGCTTTGTTGAAAATTAACTGTGGAAAACTGAGGATGATAAATCTGGTTTTAATCTCTGAATATGATCAGCTGCTCTGATTTAACATGCATACAAATGTAAGACCCAGAACTGGATCAGTGCAGCAATGAATGATTCATGGAGGCTGGTGCTGGAAGGTTTCCTTCTGCAATTTAGGAGGACAATATTGCAATTTTAATTTAAAAAAGAAAAATCTTCAAATCAAGTACCATTCCTGTAAAGTTCCTGGCACCTGGACCCCACTCTAAACTTCAGATCTAGAGGAACGCTTATAGTCACAGTTCAGAGTAAGAAAAGTATGACAGATCTGTGATATCTGTGACACGGACAAGGAGTTTCACAAGCTTTACTTAGGAACTCTGTGGAAACTGAAGTTAGACACTTACCTACAGCATCATAATTATGTAACAACCAGACACTTTCTTTCATGCTGGTAGTAGCAGCCATCTCCCAGGAGCCTGACTCCTCTTCAGTGGCCACAGAAGTGCTTGACAGTGAACAGAATATTATTCATGCAAATAAAATATGATGGAGACACTTACTGTCTCTGTCTTGAGGTAGCCTAAAACCATGATTTTCTCTGCACTGTGTAAAACCCGGAATTCTAGAAGTGTATCATTAAGTTCAGAAACTGAGGGAGAAAAATAACTTTTTGACAACTGCTTACAGGCTGCTTTGGCCCAGTTCCATTAATTAGGGCAGGTGGACTCACAGACCCATGCCCTGGGAAATGAGAAAAGGGAAAAGAGTAGGGAGATGGGCCTAAAAACAAAACAGTGGCAATGATATGAGAAAGAAAGTTGATCAACGAAATAAAATATTGGAATGCAAAATACAACATAATTAGAATTTATCTAATAAATCAAATAAAATGAGAGAGAGAGAGAATGTCCAGAAAGTGGTGAGGGTGAGATGGCTAGGGAGCACACACACTGCCAGCATGAGCAGAAAGAGTGAACATCCTGTGAGTTGCAAGCAGTTTTATCTTTCCCTCTGAATGGAAAACGGAAACACAAAGTAATGCAAAGTCCTCTAGGGTATGTAGTTCTTCTCTTCTGATACAGGTATACCCAGAACTATTGATGACCTATGGAATTGGAGCATTAACTCTTTAATTCCCAGTGCACTACACGATATGGAACATCAACAACAAAAATCATAAAACCATGAACCCTATTATACACTTGTCATACTGATGTGAGTAATGTTCTACTGCTTAACATAGTTCTTGTGCGTTTGTTAGCCACAGTGCTCAAATTTTTCGCTATCATCTATCTAACCAACAGCTGCCCCAGGTTTTTCTCTTCTAATCATGATAAAGAATAGTGAGTGAAGCCCCAAAGAAGGCAGTTGCACAGTGGTCTCTAAATAATCACCAGAAGCCCTCCACAGCTAATTACCTCCACAGAAGCAACTCTCAAACACTTCCTCAAAAAGCAACACTGTCTCCTTTTCATCAAGTGCTAACTCACTTGCTAAGCAGATTTCTTTCCAACTCCCCCTTCCATTCCATTCTTTGCCTCTTAGGCACTTAACCAGTTCCCTGTGCTCAAATGCACTCAGGCATACTCATCGCAGTTGTCCTTCTTGTTCAGGTGTCCATCTCTCTCCTGCAATGCTCAATTTTAAGCCTGTTCACCATAGCTGGGTTCTTAGGGTTGTAATTTCTCTACTTACCCAAATTAAGCTGTGGTCACTTCCACTGCAATCTGGTTTTGCTTTTGTCATTCAATTGATTAACCATGTATTTCTGCAAGCATTCCTGCATTCTGTGTGCAGCCAGCAAGCGCTGTGTTTGTTAACAAGAGAATGAAGTGCGGGCTGTTCACAGGTAAGGATGGTGAGCGCTGAGAAAAGCAAACCATTAGGCTGTCATGTTTAATGAGCAGGACTGTTTCTAACATGTGGTGAGGAGGGACACACAAACACACAGACGTGTTGAATCATTGAATGGCTTGGGTTGGAAGAGACCTTCAAGGCCACACAATTCCAACCCCCTGCCATGGGCTGGATCAGGCTGCCCAGGGCCCTGTCCAACCTGGCCTTTAAAACCTTCAGGAGTTGGGCATCCAGAGCTTCTCTGGGTAGCCCATTCCAGTGCCTCACCACAATCTGAATAAAACAGTTTCTTCCTAACATCTAATATCTTTTATTTTAAAAGTTTCCTCCCTTGTCTTATGACTATCAGATCTTGTAAAAAGCTGGTCTCCTTCCTGCTTATAAGCTCCCCTCAAGTACTGAAGGCCACAACGAGGTCTCCCTGCAGCCCTCTCTTCTCCAAGCTAAATAAGCACAGATACCTCACTTTTCTCCACAGGAAAGGTGCTCCAGACCTCTTATCATTGTTGTGGTCCTCCCTTGGACCGCAAAAAAACTCCGCATCCTTTCTGTACAGGGGGCCCAGGCTTGGACACAGCACTCCAAATGGGGCGTCATGAGGGCTGAACAGAGGGGAAAATCACCTCCCTTTCCCTGTTGGTCGCCCGTTTGATGTACCACTGGTCCTCCAGGCTGCTAGTGCAATGCTGGCTCACATCTATTTTTTCATCCACCCAAGGCTCTTACACAACTTTATAACTACTTGAATTTACACGAGCATGTTCCTGGCCCGGCCTCCCCCCTCATCGCGGCCACCAAAGCAAGCAAGCAGCGCGGTGACAGCAAAGCACCACGACGCCAGGCTCACAGCGCAGGCCTTGCACAAGCACCACCAGCTGAGCTCCTTAACACCCACCACTTCGCAAAGCCACCACTCCAGTTTCACTGCACTGCGTGCGTGCGCCGGGAACGCCGCTCCAACACGCCCCATAATCCCACTACGGGGACGGCCCCGAGCCACCACCGCGGGCCGTGGGCGGTGGCCCCTCCCCTGACGCCGGCGTCGGTGCGGAAGCTGGGCGGCTGTGCGGCCATGGCGGCGGCGGCGGCGAGCATGGGGCAGCAGTGGGTGCTTGTGGAGATGGTGCAGGCCTTCTATGAGGTGCGTTGCGGCGGGGGGGGGGGGGGGGGGTCACGCTGGATGGCGGCTGAAGCGACGGAGGTCTTTCACGGCGGCTGAAGCGACGGAGGTCTTTCACGGCTGCTTCCCACGGCCTCGGCCCGCGTGGTCGGCATTTCCTGGGTCGGAGGAGAAGGCGGCCTTGTGCCGGCGCCTTGCGGCTCGTTGTAGCTGTGTGCCCGGCGTGCCACTGCAGCTCCGAGCGTGGCACCAGAAGGAAGGGGCACACGGCGATCATCAGCTCCTATATATCCCTGCCCTGCGTTTTGTACCTACAGATGTAAAAGCGCATGCGTGTCTTCCTGTATCTTGAGTTTTGAGATTTCTTTATCTGAACGTTAAAGTTGAACGAGATGGCTTTTTTTTAATGCAAGACCAAGGTTGGTGGTTCGTAAGGTTTATAAACGGCGCTTATAAACGCCTGCCAACAGGATTTGTACTTCTCTTTTGGAGGGAATCATCGTGGCATGCTTGTTGCCAGACTTTATTTCATGATGTGGAAAAGGGTTTGCAAGTGATAGGCAGTATTCCTGTGTCAACAGTTCCTTTTTTTCTTCTCGTTTTTACGTAAATTCTTCATTAGGAAAATAGCACTGGCTTTTGAAAGCAGAAGGGAATCAATTATACGATGTTTTAAAGGTGCAAACTGATGCGAAAAAACTACAGTCTCGAGAGGCTGCACTGTGTGGATTTAGGTGAACAATTCAAACAAGCACTTGTCTTGCCTCCAGTTAGAAACAGATGCTTTCGTTTCTTTCCAAACAGTGTTTTAAGCTGCTGGCAAGCAGCATATTCTCCTCACTCTGTTGTTTGTAGCTTTTCTTTGACATAGATCAGGCACCCATTGAGGCCACCCGAAAAGAATTGCTTATTTATTTTCCTTCTTTTGCAAAACTGGGCGGGTGGTAAGGAAATAGCAGGCTCAGTTAGTAAGCCTAGTTTATTGAATAGTTCATTCACAGAAGTTAGGTGTTTTCATAAGTTTTGTTCTCAGTCAAATGTGAACAGATCGTGTGAGTTTGGATTCAAACTCTGTCTTAAATCTTTGTGGCATTGTTGGTCGTAATTTGGTGGAATCCAAAGGGCTGGCTCAAATTGCAAGCTCAGGATCTAGCATTCAAGAAAATACCATCTTTCTACTATGTGTGCACTTTGAATCTTTCAAATAAAATAGTAGGCATCTACAGTATAGACTGTGGCCTTGCTGAAATGAGTTAACCGAACCCATCCTTTAAAACTGAATGTTGAACAATGATGCCATAACTCCACCAAGACCTTAAAATGCTTCTGCTGCTGTAGACAATTGAATTTCCTCTTTCTGAGCATCCAAAAAGGCAAACTCTGACTGGGATCCACTCTGTTTTTGTTTGCTGTATAAGTTTTTGGATATTGTTTCCACAGAAAAAAGTAAATGGTGTGGAACAGAACTGCTTATGATTTTGGTAGGTTATACTGATTCAGAGTGCCTATGAATGTATGCAAAAATGTGTTATGTGGGCCAGATTAGGTCTCTTTTTGTAAATACTAGCTAGTGTTGCTGCTGGTGGGCTTCAAATTATGAGAATCTACATGTGTGGAGATGACATAGACCTGGAAGCTCTCTGTGGTCTTAAAAGCTTTCTGCCTTCATAGGCAGTGATGTGACCCACAGGGCTTATCTGCAGTTCCTTCAATCAGTATTCAGTTGATGTGTATTTGTAGCTAAAACTACTTTACAGTGTTGTCTGAACCTTGTTTGTTGACAGTAGGACAAGTCCATCTGTACATAATGACTAAATTTGGTAGTTGTGAAGTGGTGTGTTTTTATACAATCACAAGTTTTGTTGGAAACACAGGTCAGCTTTCTATCAGCTTTGACTTTCTGAGAATGTAATGTAGTGGAGACAAAACTGCTGGGACAAGTTCAAATAGAATTATGTTTAGTTTTTGTGTTTTATTGTGCTTTTTGTGCTTTATTTTCAGGCTCCTGCTTACCATCTTATTTTGGAAGGAATCCTAATCCTATGGATAATCAGACTGATTTTCTCCAAAACGTACAAGCTTCAAGAGCGATCTGATCTAACACCTAAGGTATGATGGAAAAGTATTTTTCTTTATGGAAACAGATGATAGATATTGATATGTTTGACTGTTGAACCACTGTAAAGCAGCAAATTATGCTAGTTTTTCTTAGAGAGGATTTCAAGGGAAGCAGTTCTGAGTAAGGAATTGCTTAAAGTCTTCAGTTTGTGCTTTTAAAGTAAGCATGATATTTGGGATGTTAAAAAATGTTGAAATTATGTTAAAAAACAAAGTAATAAAACTAATGTGATCACGGAAAGACTGATGATCCTGTAGAAGTGACTTTAGTTTAGGGCACTGGGTTTCTGGAATAGATTGCCCAGAGAAACCATGACAAATAACAGTGAGTACAGTTTGTTTTATAGATACCCTTGGACTGCGTACAGTAAGTTCTTGCTGTGATACTTCTCATGAGAGAAGCGTCTTGAGTTTGAGAGGTGGAAAAGGAACTTAATTGCTAGGGGAAAATATTGTGAATATAGGTTCTGGATGCGTGAATTCTCACTTGCAGGGCACAGAAGAATAAAAGTGCCAAGAGCAGCAAATTGCAGCAAAGGCTTGAGATGTTAATTATTAACACCTCTATCTTTTTGTTACTTGTGTCTGGTGTTTCCTGAATAGCCTGCTCTAGATGTCTCTGTTTGATCAAGAAGTTTGGACCAGATTACTTCAAGAAGTCCTTTCCAGTCTTAACCATTCTTGATGGAAAGCGTAGTTTGAGGAAATACTTTTTGGTCTGATGATACATTTAGGTTATTTGACCATTGATAAAGGAGATTTAAATTGATCTGAGCTGTGAAATTTGAAGGAATGTTTTCAATGTGAACTGCAGTATTGGAAGGGAATGTCTTGTAAAATAATGCTTATATGCTCTAAGTAATTGCATTGCAATAACATAATGTAAATATGCAATATGCAAAACAATTCTGCCATTTATTGAAAGTAAGCATAAATACAGCAGTGAAGTAAAAATTTGAATAAGCTGGAGGAGTACTTAAGCAGACTGAAACATCAAAGCTGAGGTGGGATTCTGTCACTTTTCTGTAAGGTGGATGATGTGAAAAAGCCCTTTTGCATGTGAAATGGCTGTAGGTGGGGGAGAAAGCCTTAATCTTCACTAAAAGTCATCAGATAAACGTATCAGTGTAAACTATGCAATATGGGATTCTACACAAGCAGGATTCAATGTGTTTGTTGAGTTGCATGTAGTAACATGCCAGCAAGGAGAGTGCTGCTTATTTGCCCCCTTACTTGTTCTAGTTTGATGTATGCTGTGGTGTCTGGTCTCTAACACACCAGAAAGAATGGTGGGGCTGTTCGTATGCAGGCAGTGGAGATATGTCACCTCACGCAATGGAACTCAGACTGCCTTTATGTCATCCAGTTACATAAGGGTACTTGGTATTTCTCAGTGACTTGCTCTTGGGGATATTGCCAGAGTAAAGCTGACTTCACATGATAAATAATACCAAAGAATACCACTATTGCACAGCCATATAGCGTGATCTGTCAGGACTAGTCTGACCTGGGAAACCAGAAGTTGATTATATGTTGCGCAGCCTAGTGAGTATGCAAGTCACACTTCTAAAACAGTGAAGAAATCCACCCAAACATGTCTTCTGGGTTTAGTTAAATGTGTAGCAATAGTACAGTGAAACCTAGTGCAGGAATTAGCTTTCAGGCTGACTGTCATCGTTCACAAATCTATGAGTATGCAGAATACTAGACATACGGAATCTCATGGACTTTTTATTCAGAATAAAATTACTGAAAAATGGCAAAGGGTCAGTGGGCATTGGTGTAGGTTGACAAAGATTGCATTCCATTATTTAGCTACAGACTTGCTCTCCAGCCAAAAGCAATTTGTGGAGAAGGAAGAAACCTAGATGTGGCTGTTTTTCACTCTGCAATAAATAATAATGAGGTTTTCTCAATCTGTAAAACCCTGCTATGAGCCATGTCTTATACTTGTGTGCGCAAGAAAACATTCTGGTTTGTTTTTTTCTTAGTTTTAGAATGTTCATTATGGTAGTAGTATAATAAATTTAATTAGAGAGGTATTAATGTGGAGGCTAGAAAGTTCTGTCCAAAGAAGAATGTTTGCTCTCATGGCCTATAGTATTTCCTGGTCGTGCATTAATCTCTTCCATGTATAGTGTTCAAGAATTGATCAGGAACAGAAGGAATAATGAGAAAAGCTGACGTTCCTACCTGTGAAGGTTCCAGTTCTTTCAGGCCAGAATTCCCCTATAGGTAAAGACATTTACCAATTGATGGTATGATTCTGTAAATACCAGTAACTTAAGGAGCTATTATTTGAGGACTGGTATGATTGCAAACTAAAAAATATATATTATTAATTTTTGCATACTGGTACAGATGTATGGATTACACTGTTTCAAAACAGTTGTGCTGGCAAAGACATGTCTCATGAAGTTAATTGCTTCATACTAGTGGGAGAAGTAATTATGCCCTTATGCTTTGCCCTTGTGTGGCCCCATTTGGACTACTACAGTGTTCATTCCTGGGACCCTAGCACAAGAGAGATGTTTGTGTGCGTCCAGAGGAGGGACACAAAGATAATTAGGGGGCTGGAGCACCTCTCCTGTGAAGAAAGGTTGAGGGAGCTGGACTTCTTCAGCTTGGAGAAGAGAAGGCTCTGAGGAGGCCTCGTGGCCTTCCAGTAGCTAAAGGGGAACAGCGAGAAAAACAGGAACTCTTTACTAGGGTGAATAATGGATTTATTCCAGAAGAGAGGAGAGGTTATATATTAGGAAGAAATTCTTTTCCTGGGAGTCTGGCGAGGCACTGGCACAGCTGCCCAGAGAAGTTGTGAATACTGCATCTCTGGGGATGGTCAGGGCCAGGTTAGATGGGGCCCTGGGCAACTTGATCTGGTGGGTGGCAGCCCTGCCCATGGTGGCAATGTTGGAACCACCTGGTCTTTAGTGACCTATTCAGCCTAGTGCATTCCATGATTCTATGACTTTTTGAAAATCAGGGTAAAAGAAGCCAACAACAGCAACAGCTTGTTGAATTAATTTGGATTGGATGTGTTCACATCATAATATTTCTCTTACCAGTGCATGGTTTTTTAAATATTGAAACCCACCACTGATTAAAAGGTTTGGGCAAACCTCATAACAAGTCAAGGCAATCACAAAGTTAAATGCAGGCAGGATGGAGAAGGGAAAGAGATCAACCATGCACAGAAGTACTTGATATTGGTGAATAAAAAAGTGTAAGCAGTGTGTTCAGCAGGACAAGGGAGGTCATTGTCCTCTACTCAGTAGACCACACCTGGGAACAAATTTCAGATCTGGAATACTCAGTGTGACATGGACCTGTTGGAACAAGTCCAGAAGGTTTCAAAGATAGCCAAAGAGCACCTCTGCTATGACAGACTGAGAAGGTTGAGGTTATTAGCCTTAGAGAAGAGGGGGCTCTGAGGAGACCTTACAGTGGCCTTCCAATACCTAAAGGGATCTTTCAAGAAATCTGTGGAGGGAGACTCCTTAGGATGGAGTGTGGTGACAGGAGAAGGATAACAGTTTTAAATTAAAGGAGCAGGGATTCAGAATAGATAGAAGGGAGAAATTTTTTACTGTGAGAGCGATGATACAATGGGACAGGCTGCACAGAGAAGCTGTGGATGGATGCCCCATCCCTGAATGTATTGAAGACCAGGTTGGGTGGGGCTTTGAGCCACTGTGTCTAGAGGAAGGTGTCTCTCCCCATAGCAGAGGGGTTGATACTGGATAAGTTTTGAGGCCTCCTTCAACTCAGACAATCCTATGATTTTATTTCATGTAGACAAAAATCAGGACTTTGTCGTGTCTTGTCAGTGATTTGTCATCTGTGATGCAGTTCCTGCTCACTGCAAACCTTTCAAACAGGAGATTGGAAACTCCTACCAATTTAGTGTGAGTAGTTGGAAGAGAATTACTAACTCCAGGTTGCTTGTTATGTTTACAGATCTCAAGTTCATTTGCACTGTGCTAATTTCGTGTAGTTAGTTTCTTTCTGTAAATACGTTTTTCTTCTATAAATATGATTTTCAACCTGCTACCCTCCTTTTCAGAGGGGTTTTCATTGAATTGGTGTTTCTGTTGTTTAGGTGCTTGGTGTTATCTTGTACTACTCAAAAACAACAACAACAACAACAACAAAAACTAAACAAACACCCAAATAAATAAAAAAAAATATATGCTTGCATAATTTTAATTCTGCCCGCTTGGAAAAAAAAGATACATTATCCTCTGCCTTTAAGCTATGAAAGTCATAAGTCTTTCATAAGTCTATGAAAGTCATACAGATGTTTTTTGAAATTAAATATTAACCATCTCCACAGAAAACGCACCAGGCTGTTTTTTCCCCTGTAGGCAGTGGAACTTACTGCTCTTCTTTTTTGTCTGTCAGTAACTGACAAGTTGCAACATTTCTCATCTGAACTAGGCTGATTTATAGAAGTACTCTGAAAGAGACACAAAACTGTTGTGTTTCAGTGTTTTGAGGCCTTCATCGCCAGCTGTGTTGGAGCAAACTGTGGGTGACATAAGCAGACATCCTCAACCTCAATCTTCAGAAATCCCGATCTTTAGAAATCTTTCTGAAACCTTACGAAAAGGTACAGGGTACTGCTGGGCATCTTTTACTCAGGATTTGGCTTTGTAGTAGCATTAGTCAGCCTAGGTTGGGACTACTTGGTTGTGGCCTTTAGCTTAGCTGTATGTCCATGTTGCTTTTGCTGAATTAGTTTCCATCTGGATCATTTTTCGGGTGAGGTTATCGTCTGCTTTATGACTGCCTGCTCTAACAAAATAAATGGGGAAGTATTTATGTCTCAGAGAGGACTGTACCATAGCAGCTATGGGTTTACCATGCTGTGAGTCAGCGTGCATAGTATAAAGTTACATCTTTGGTAGTAGTTTTTTAAATAGCAGTGTGATGCGGAGTTGCACATTAGTTGCACAAATTGAACAATAATTGTTTTGACCCAAAATCGAAGTATTATTTTCTCTTTTGGATCAGTTTAGCATGCAGAGTTAGGATTGTTGTTTCACTCTGAGAGTAACCTCGATTTAGGTAATACTTTTCCCACCATTTTGATACATTAATCTTTATTGGATGTATCATCTGGTGATTGGCGATAGGATTATGAAGTTATTTGCTGAATGTTGTTGAACCTGAGATTTTCAATGCACTAATAATTAGTAGTCATTAGTATGGATGCACAATTTAATTTATTATTAGTCTATCTTCGGTGCTTTACTTGTTCAGTTACTCTCTTTTTGAAATTGAAGCATTGAAGGCTGTTGTTTAACCTGCATGTAAGTGGTACTAGTATGAGGTAGGTGCTTAACAGTTAACTATTACCTTAGTGTATGGAGCAGTATTTCAATGCATGTAAAACTATGTACAGGGCTCCGGTGATCTGTACTTCGATTGCTGAAGGAACTAAGTACCTTTTCTAATATGTGTGGCCATTTCAAAATACTGGAGAAATTTAATTGTGTTACGTGTGTTAGTGTTATTTTATTCCCTTTAAAGCTTATGCCCCATGGGTAAAATTACAGTAAAACAGTAACAAAAAAAAAAAAAAAATATATATATATATATATATATATATATCTTAACATGAAAAAATAAAATAAAAGGTATTTAAATTACATCTGCAAAATATTAGATATACAGATGACAATGCTCACATAAAAAGTGGAATTTCCATTTGTATTTTGCAGTAGACCTTTGCAGCGCCCTTGGGATACTAATTGATATTCCAGACATACCTAGAAAGAAAATTATTTGTTAGCTTAGTAAAAAGAAAGTGATGAAAGTGCACAAAAGTAAACACTGTTCTGGCATGTAGTTTCCTTTTAAATATCTTAATTTATTCTTGTTCTTTGAAGGGTTGGACGAAAGTAGTAAATGAAAAAAAAAAAAAGGTACTTCTGAGTTATTTTAAACAATTGGTTACGATTATTTTATTTAAGGCTACTTATTCTATGGAAGTGTAACAGCATTGTTGTCAAAGTTAGTTAACAAGTATGATATTAGGGATACCTTATTATACTAGTAAATAATCCCGTTGAAGAATTCAGTGGTATGAAGAATGGTTTTGGTGTTCTTCCTTAGTAGACACTGATTTATGTGGAACTGGTCTGATGCAGTTGCCTTGTTGGTCTGGTATAAATCCTTCAGAAAATCATTTAACTGAGGTTTTCTTATGTTGTTTAAAGCACTTTGAAAACAAATATATGTTGGATGTTCTTCCATGATTAGATGGGGATGTGTGGTTTAGTTTTGTTGTTGTTGTTATTATGTCTTAAGTGTTTGACATTTTGTATTTTCTGTTGTGTCTTGATCACATTTGTTACTTTGCGTTGTGTTTTAATGCCCTGGTTGTTTAAACCGCACAGTTGAAGGCTTGAGAATGTGAGGTGAGGCAATTTATATTTGGTAGTTATATTATTTGTATGTAATTACATACTGAGAGGAAGATTTTAATAACTAGTACACTGAATGAAATATTGATTTAATTTTGTAGGAACACCAAATTGGTGTCTGCGCTCTTAATTAACGTGTCATGAGATCTTTAATGACTGTCACAATCTCTTTACATATCCTTCCCTTTGAAGAACTCAGAGACTCATAGTTGGCATATATCTATATTACCAACCTCATGCGTCTCTGAAAGGTTACGTACAGTGGGATATGTAGTTTACTATTTGATTATTAACAGTTGTTTAAAGACTTTTCTAATGGAAATCCATTTTGAGCAATTTTCTGTTCTTCAGGAAAAAGAAGAGTTGATCGAAGAATGGCAGCCAGAGCCTCTTGTTCCTCCTGTATCAAAAGATCATCCAGCTCTCAACTACAACATTGTTTCAGGGTAAGTCTACTCAAAATTTCTCTTTTTTACTTCAATTAAAATATTTTGTATCCATATTTTAAGTATATATAACAAAGTTTTTCCATATCCCTAAAAACTTTCATAAATTAATTGTATTTTTAGAGGATAGGACTGAATTTGCCGCTGACGAGAAGGTCCTATTTTTCCAGCTTTATCATAATACTTACTAAAATAATCTTCACCACTTAAAATGTTTTAATTTAGTTTTGTTTGTTTTGTTTTTAATATTGAATGGATACTTACATCTCTGCCTTCGTTCTGGGGCTGTGCTTTTGACAGTAATTTGGTTTTAATTTTTTTCTAAATATTAGCATGTTTACTGACAATCAGTAAGAGCTTAGGGAGGTGTGTGCAGTTAGATGCTGCAGGAGAAACTGATTTTTGCGTAGCATCTTTGCACTTCATGAAAAGTTGTTCTTTCTTAAAATAGCAGATTTGGACCATCAGAATGCTCAATTGGAAAATTGTTTTGAATGCGCTGTCGTGTGAGACAGTGGCAACTGCTTTGCACGAGTCCAGGTAGATATTGGATGCTCTTCCTTTATCCACCAGCACTATAATCCTGTAGTAGAAAGATGCCAAGTTAATTGAGATTTCCCCTTATTGAAGCTATGTTGGTAGTCACCTCCCTATTATCTGTGTAACAGCATTGTTTCCAGGAGAATCTGCTCCCTGATCTTGCTTGGCACAAAGGTGGGACTGACCTGTAGTTCCCTGGGTATTCCTGATGAATCTTGAGAATACTCTTTGTCTCTTCTTTATAGGAAAAACAAAACCTTATACTGTTGAAATTGTTCATGAAAATGACAAATATTCATTCACAACAAGAGGTCTTTATTTTTTTCAGTCCTCCTACCCATAAAATCATCGTTAATGGCAAGGAATGTATAAACTTTGCATCATTCAATTTTCTTGGACTTCTGGATAACGAGAAAGTTAAGGTGAGTTCTTCCTCTTTTAGCTGGTGCATTTCCTTGAAATTGAAAATTACTTCAGAAAGCATAAACTTTGTCAAGGAAATATGCTTCTAAAGCAGCAAGGAAGATTTTAAGTCCTATAATTTTGTGCTATTTATCTTTCAACTTAAGTTTTATCTAATGCACTTACTTAGAGCTAGCTAATTATTAGATTAGTATCTAATATTCTTAGTCAGTAGAATTTGAAAAAAAAAAAAGAGCATTAACTCAGTTGAAGAATTTATTACCAATTTAGGATAAATATTTCATGTAATTGTTTTCTGTTAAAGAGTGCGGCTCAAGCATCTCTGAAGAAGTACGGTGTTGGTACTTGTGGACCTAGAGGATTCTATGGTACTTTTGGTCAGTAATTTTTTTCTAATCTACCTTTGATGTTTTTAAGACTGGTGTGGTAGGTTAGCCAAAATAGTTCTGTGTATAAGGAGCAAATAATTTCAGCTACTGTGAAGAACAGTTATGCTTTTAAACAGTTTTTACTGTAAATGGTCAGGATTGTTGGTAGCTAGCAATCTTGATCCTTACTCATTTTATACTTTCTTAACCTTTCTAACTTTCTAATGCTGCTGCTGGTGGAAAGTTTTTAAAAAAAAAAAAAAGAAAAAAAGCACCAAAAATTTGCCTGGTGAACTTCTGTGTAGCTTAGAAATGTGTTTCTAAATAGACCACAAGAGGGCAGTCTGACTTCTGTTTTCGATGGTAAATATTACTAGTCAAGTTTATTTAATGCCATAATCACAATGGAGTTTTTCTTTACGGATTATTTTATGGTTGTAATCTAGAATTTTTATGATGGGAAAGGGTTTTACTGAAGGTTTTCTTAATTCTGGTTAAGAAAAAGCAAGTTCTTAATATCAGCCTCTGGAAGTAGTTCTTAATGAGCATGAGTATAATGAGTATTTTGAAATTCTGCTTGGAAACCGAAGTGTAATAAATGAATAACTATACAGTTGGAGGCTAAAAACATAAGCTCATTATCTTGTGAACTTTACTGTCTTGTCGGAGATATTGGAATTCACGGTGTGTTTGTACTCAAATGCTTTTTGTATCTTCCTTTAGCCTTGACTTTTATTTAAGACTATTTTTAATGTTTTCAAGCTAATCCTTTAAGTGTTTATAAACAGTTGCTCTACCTATTTTGTTTTGTGAAATGCCTATATATGAGAATGAAGCTGAGTATTTGACAGCGGTCTTAGAGACTTCTGTTGGTTTACAGCCATAATTCATTTCATTAGAAAAAATAAAATAAAAAAAAGGTAGTAGTCTGGTTGTTACTGGTGAGCACTTACGAAGCTAGATTCTCTTGGTGACCATAGTTCCAAATTTATTTGGAATTCAAACAGGGTTGAAAATACATTGAAAATCTCTAAGAAACTTATGGACTCTCTCTGTTTTGAGTCCAGGTTGACATTAAGTGTTGCAAAATCTTGATTTTAGTGCTTCTTTGTAGTAATTTTTCAGAGCAGAATGTTACTGAAGTAGATTGTCTCCAGTAGATTTACATTCGGTTTATTTCCTACCTTCTTTGCAGGTGTTATCTTAAGTCCCAAACTGTTTAGTAGTTTTTGCCTTTAGTTTGACTGCTGTTAATTGGCTCCTGTTTTATGGGTAGTAAATACTCCATCTCACCAAACAAGAGGTGTAATCTGTGATATTGCTGCATGACGTCATTAGTGAAGTGATGTTACGCTAACCTTTTCGAGATGTCATCTTTCACAGAAAAAGTAGTAGAGAATTGCTTTCAAAGTTGAGATTAACAACTGCTCTTACTGTTGGATCCCAAAATGGCTTCCATTTTCTCCTTCAGTTTAGGTATTTAAACACTGTAGGATTTTGAATTTCAGATAGTAAATGTTTCTTACTTCAGTAATATTGTATGCCTTAGAGGATTCTTTGTGCTCTGACTTTGATAAACAAGTTATATTGTCTCTAGAACTACATAGTTTCCTCCTACTGCTATATTGGATTTAACTTAATTGGATTTAACTGGAATTAATTTAAATGTTGGTTGTCACTCAAAATTATTCCCTCCTAAGGAATGATAATATTATCTTTTTATTCTTGTCTCTGCCTGTTTATGAGAATTTTGTAGATTTGAGTTCCTATTGAGAAATGGTTACGTTGTGATGTACATCTGAGAAGTGCATCCCTATCTTTAACCTTGAAATGTTAGTGTCTTCACACAAAACTGAATTTGTACAGTAATATTCTTTTTGTTACAGGTGAGATGCCTGTCTGTTGGTTTGAGGGTGTTTTTTGGTTTTGCTCTTTTGGTTTTTTTTTAGGCTGTAGGTTGCCTAACAACCATCATTTCAGTGCCCTACAGAAAGATGAAGACCAAGACAGGCTACCAAATAAAATGCGTTGCAGGAGATGTGGGGTTTTGGTCTCAGTTGTTCTTGACTTGCCTGTGAGCACATGCTAGACGCTAAATTGGTACTTCACAGCTCTTGTTGATGGCATTAGCTTAGTTAAAATTTTATGTGTGTGCAGAAAGATGTTAACAGTCGTATCTTTGTGCAAATATAATTTCAGAAGTGTTTTCAGTTTTTACTTAGAGTAATCCAAGAGACATAACCAAACTGAGGCATATAATTGCAATGAAGAATAGAGAATCAAGTACAGTTCTGTTTTTATCATAGTAGAATGGTAGTAAAACCTTAACTAATAGGGCTGTAAACTTTTCAACCTTGCAGTTACACAAAGCATTCATTTCCTTATGTGATGATATATCAATTTTGTGTGTGCTCTATCTTGCTCTGACATGTGGTTCTTGTCTTCAGTACACCTAACGTTCCATCCGTGGTAGAATATGCTAGGTTTATAAAAATGTTTGTCTTAACATGAATATGATTGTATTCACTATCTGATTATAGCTGACAGTACTTCTTTCTTGCCTACTGTTCTTACCAGCTGTTCCCTCAGTGTTGTGTTTGCTGTTTGACTTCTCAGTGAGAAGTATGTAGGTTTTTTATTTTTAATTTTTATGGCCTCTTTCTCTCTGCCAGTTTATGAGTTAGAGGATCTCATGGTCTTTTATACTCAAAGCATTTTTTCACCTTTAGCTATCAATAGCTGAGCTCTCAGAGCAATGGTTTAGTTTTTGTTTTCTCTAATTTTTAATTATCAGCTGACAGGGCTTCAAGAAGGAACGTGTTTTGGCTAAGTGTTCCTTATATTGTTTTTTATTTGACACATGGCCAGCCTCCTTTTTTTGTGCTTACTGCCTGAAAAAGATCATTAAGATCCTTCTTGGGCTTTTTTTTCTAATACTGGAAGTAAAGTTTATCGATTCTGTTTTGAAGCTCAGTTTGAAGATTTTTTCATTTGTTCTGTTGTCCATGAAGAAATAAAAAATACTATGTTTCTGAAAAAAAGACTTCCTAAGATCTCTGTCAAAAGAGTAGGCTGGATACACGTGAAGAGCACTTCCTTACAGAAACTTTGAAGAAGGAAAGACTGTTGTAGGTTTCTCATTAAATCTAGCAAGGGAGGCAGGAGACCAGCATTATTGAACAAGGACCCACTGGTTACCATGAGAGATAAGGAGATACGCAGACATTGGAAATAGAGTCGTGGGAAGAGTACAGGGTTGCTGTCCAGACACACAGAGATGAGATCAGAAAAGCAAAGGGACAGATGGAACTTAACCTGGCAAGGAGAGTGAGAAATAGCAAGGGATTCTGTAGGTGTGCTAGTTGGGAAAGAAAGACCATGGAGAGTGTACACCTTCTGGTAAATGAGAAAACTGTCAAGAACAGGCATCATGGAGAAGGCTGAGCTACTCAGCAAGTTTTCTCAGTCTTTGCTGACAATCAGGCTTCGCACATCTCTCGTACCCCTGAACCTCTGGGTGGGGTTGTGGAAACAAAATCCCTCCCACAGTATGAGTAGAGCAACTCTGAGACCACCTGAAGAGTCTAAATATGTACAAATCAATGGGGCCTCAGCAGCCCTGAGAAGAAGGGTTTGGAACTGTTGTTTGATGAAAGATTCAACATGAGCTGGTAATGTGTTCTTGCAGCCCAGAAGGCCAACTGTATCTGGGTTGCATCAAGAGAGGTGTGACCAGCAGATCAAGGGAGGTGATTCTGCCCCTCTGCTCTGCTGTCATGAGACCTCACCTGGAGTACTGCTTACCGTTCTGAAGCCCCCAAACACAAGAATGACGTGCAGTTGTAGGAGGAGATCCAAAGGAGGGCCACAAAAATGAGGGTAGGCTGGAACTGTTCAGCCTGGAGAAGAAAAGGCTCCGAGGAGACCTTACAGCAGCCTTGCAGTACCTGAAGGGGGCCCATGGGAAAGTTGGGGAGGGTTTTTTTTCATAAGGGCAGATAGCAACAGGACAAGGGGAAGTGGCTTTAAACTGGAAGAGGGAAGATACAGACTAGATATACTAGGAAGCAATTTTTAGCTGTGAGGGTGGTGAGACACTGGAACAGGTTGTCCAGCGAGGTTGTAAATGCCCCCTCCTTGGAAATGCTCGAAGCCAGGCTGGATGGCTAGGGAGAGGAGTCCCTGTCTGTAGCAGAGGAGACTGGATCTAAATGAATTTAAAGGTCCCTTCCAACCCAAACCACTCTATGGTTCAATGACATGCATGGTAGATACCTGAATGAACTGGCTAACGGAATTGCCAAACTACTGTCCATCATACTTAAAAAGTCATGGCTGTCAGGTTAAATCCCTGGTGACTGGAAAAAGGGAAGCAATACCATAATCTTTAAGAAAGATAGAAAGGAAGACCTGAAAGATAACATACCAGGGAGCCTCCTGTCAATGCCTGGGAAGGTCATGGAACAAATCCTGCAGTAAGCCATGTTGAGGCACATGCAAGAGGAGAAGGTGATCTGAGACAGATAGCGGGGCATCACCAAGGGAAGGTTATGCCAATCTGGTTGCTATCTGTGATGAGCAACATCAGTGGACAAAGGAAGAGCAAATGACATCATCTACTGAACTTCTGCAAGGCTTTTGATGTGCTCGCGCACAACAAACTTATCTCTAAGTTGGGAAGATATGGATTTCAAAGGATGACTGTTTAGTAGATAATTAATAGGTTTGTTGGCCACAGCTAGGGGGTAGTGGTGAGGAACCAAGGATAACCAAGCTTCAGAGACTATTGGAGAATCTTTTTTTTTTTTTGTATTGGTTCATTTAAATTTAGTTTCAGTGAACTTTTGAATAATTGCAAAAAGGTAGTCCTTGTCAGGTGGTGATCTTTTAAGTCACATTCCAAGGATCTCTATTTGCCTCTACAGCCTGTATTTTTTTCACTTGATGATTCTCTGAATAACATTTTGTAGCAGAAACTTGCAGTGACAACACTTTTTCTTGATGAAAATAATCATTTATCGTGCAAAAAAGGTTATTTTGCTTGGGCACAATGCCTAATGCCTTGGTTACCTTTTTACTTCTGGCTGATTCTGATGCAACAATTCATTCACTGTGTGGTATTGTTCTTAATCTCTTGATTTAGTGGCATTACATTTCTAACACAGACCATTCTGACTGAACTGGTTTGGGAAATGCATGTGTGTATAGCTGTGTAAATTTATTATGAGGATGAGTAATCTCTGGTGTGATGACCTTTTGAATTAGTTGAATTGCATTCAGGAGGTAGTATGTGATTGCAGTCTGACAAGGGCAGATATCTGTTGTAATGATAGCTGTATTATATGCAATGGAAACATTAGCTTGGAGGAACTGACAGCCTGCCAACAAGACTTCATTAATTACTATAAATTAGATTGCTAGTTATTTTCTGCTGAAGTAACTGTGTTCCTTGGTCACTGACTGGGAACCCTGACTCATTTACTTATTGTCTAATCACAAGCAGACCTTAGTTAATGTTGTGTAAGAGTATGAGAGAACCACATTGCTTAAATATTTCTCTAATCTTTCTGAGTTTTTCTTTAATATTGGTTTACTTCTCAGTTTTGGCAAGGTGCAATTAATTAGTTTTGTTTGTTTGTTTTGGTTTTTTTTTCTTGTTTGTTTGCTTTTGTGTTTTTGTTTTTTTTTTTGAGAAGTTACTTCTTATGAAACTTTTCCTACAAATGAACAGTAATTTTGTTTAATTCAATTAGATTATTGCTAAAAGCAATGAGTTAGTATTCCTGAAATGAAAGCAGCTAAACTGCCTGAGGTCTTTTTATTTTTTTCACTCAAATAGATGTCCACTTAGAATTAGAAGACCGGCTAGCAAAATTCATGAGGACAGAAGAAGCTATTATATACTCATATGGATTTGCAACGATTGCCAGTGCTATTCCTGCATATTCAAAAAGAGGGGACATTGTGTTTGTGTAAGTATTGTTTTCTCTCTGGAAAATTCCAGATTCAGGAGTTTTCCTTTTGGTGTCTCACTTCTATTATTGTAAATCAAGTTAAACCGTCTATTCAGAAAATAATGCTGTTTTGAATCAAGTATTCTGTTGTACAGAGTTTAAATGCTTCTTTTTTTTGCCAAATATTCCAAATCAAATCAGTCACTGCTTTTATCAAGGAAATGTGGACTTGAGCACCCAGCTTAATAACAGCAACAGAACATCCAAACAGGCTGAAAAAGCTGCAGTCTTGTGTATGCAAGGACTAAGTTTGATATCTAGACTTTTTCCTAAGGAAATGGGTAGTTGTATTTGTTTTTCTCCTACTTTCTGCTGCCATTTTTTCCTTTCCCATAAGGTGTTTGCCCCATACATATCTGCAAAGGATTACTTGGTAAAGATCATTGTGTATAGAATATCTATGTTAAAAGATCAAACCAAAGATTCAGCATGCCCAGTATGTGGTCCCTACGAGCAGCTACTCATAATAAATATGGAGAAGAATAAAGAAATAATAACAATATTCAAAATTTCCTGAGCCAAAGTGGAGGGTTTAGATTCATATTCAGTAGTATTCAATGGATTTTTCATTATCTTACAATTCTTTTTGTACATGTCTAAATATCTAATTTTGAAAATAATGCTATGGTGTTTAATTTCGCAGTTTGAATTGGACCTTTTATTTTGAGTCTAACAGTTACTGGTTTAGATCGGTGTGATTGGATTTTAGAGAGTGAACTGACACTACTTCGTTATCTGTGCTTTTTTGTCCTCTGAATCAGTTGAATTGTTGTTTGTTGTTTTTTTTTTTTTTTTGTTTGTTTTTTTTGAGGTAAGTGACCAGCGCTGTATACAGTATTCACGGTGTCAGTGTATCTTCTTTAAGTTAGGTTTCTTATACTGTTTCAACTTTTTTGTGACAAAAGATCTTCTCACTTTAAAGTAACTTGCTTGAAATTACTGCAGTTAGCATGTGTGGAAGGTTTGGCTTAATTGCTACTTTTAAAACATTGCTTACTTACCTAGCTATGAAATTCCATATCACATTGTACCCAGAAGTTTGCTTTTCCAGGACTTAGAAATGATGGGTAATTCTTTGAGCACCAAGGTAGCAACACCAAAGGAATGTTAAAGAGAAGGTTTGCAATCATCAGATGACCAATGCAGTTGAAACTGCAGTTTCAACTGAAGTTGAAAAACTTCAGGAGGGTTTTTTCAAACTGTAAATAAAATTTATAACGCTTTAATAAATCTGTTTTTAACTACCCCTAAGTACTGGTATCTGCTCAAATGCAGAACAGTCCTAGTAGTCACTTTTCTTTGAATAGATGTTAAATTATGTGTAAACTTAGAAGGGCTTCCTGTGTTTACAGAGATGAAGCTGCATGCTTTGCTATTCAAAAAGGATTACAAGCATCTCGTAGTAACATCAAATTATTTAAGCATAATGATATGACAGACCTTGAAAGACTGTTGAAGGAGCAAGAGACTGAAGATCAGAAGGTACGTTCCTTACAAAAATATTTTTGTTTTTTATCAAAAACATTGTTCTATCAAAGTGTTTTTAAACTGGATTCTATTATTGAATGGGCCCAGTACTTAGAGAAATCTGTTCTTTTTTTTTTTTTTTTTTAATCTTTATTGAGCAATTAATGTTGCGTGTTTAATTAAGGTTGTCTTTATTTGTTTCCTTAATCACTGTAATGTCTGGAAGGAGTTCACAGGCATTGATGTTGGAGGAATATCTCTACGGGTCTGTGACTGGTGTGTATAGGTTGTGGGTGTTTTTGTTTTTTGCAGAACTTGCAGATTATCTTTTAGAAATTTGTTTAACTGTCTTTATTTTATAAGTTGTGCCAGTTATCAATTTGAGGGGTTATCAATTTGAAGGCTATGCAGCAAAATCAACTCAGAAATGGCTAGTCCTAACCCTCAAATCTGTATCAGCAACGTGTTTGGTTGTTTTTGTTTTTTTGTTTTGTTTTGTTTTTTACCTTTCTTAGACACCTCTCATCTTCTGCACTCAAGATGTTCTTAAAATACTGTCTTGAAAAATATGGATACATTTAATGGCTTACTCCTTGTTCTGAGAGTAATACAAAAGGGTGTCCAAATACAGTTACTAAAATCAGGGTCAGCAAGCACAAGTATGCTGCTCAAACAAGTTTCAAAATGCTTAGGTTTCTTGAAAAGGCAACATTATCTTCCTTTCCTTCCCATTACTTTCTTAACAAGTGATTTTCAGAGCTGCACTTGTTACTGTTTGTTCAAATTAACTGAAACCATTTCTTTTTCTGAAGAATCCTCGCAAAGCTCGTGTAACTCGACGGTTTATTGTGGTGGAGGGGTTGTATATGAATACAGGAGACATTTGCCCTCTTCCAGAATTGGTAAGGGGTTTCAGTTTGCCTTTTAAACTCTTAGATGGGAATGCATGTGTTGAATGAAATATTAATGTTGTATTGTTAAGCCAACATTGAGAAAACCTGCATGCTTTTTTTTTTTTTTTTTTTTGGCTTTGTCAAATGTTTTTGTTTTTTTTTCTTGAAATGTTCAAAATCATAATTTTTGGAAAATCTGGCTAGGATTAGGGTTCTGAAGCTATATGTAATGAGACACACATATTAATGCCTAGATACGGTCTTAGTTTTTAAACTGTTAAGTATATTATATTTGCAGCTACTTTGTACTAAAGCATTAAGCAAAAGTTGTTTCTGAAAAAAATATATATGAAATTGCAAAGAAATCCTCACACAACTTTGAACAGTGGCTGCCAAGAAAAATGTTTGCTATTCAGCATAAATTGAATTTTGTTCAGGCTATATTCTGGTAGGTAATAGAAGAGATACTGCGAGAATGCATAGTATTAGAAGTACTTGACAGCCTATTAAATAATAACTACAAAAATAGAAATCTTTATATGCAGTCTTTGGTACTTATGAAATTTAATGGTAAAACAATTTAGAAGGCTTTTTAAATGCCTTTAATGACTGAACACTACTTTAGAGCTAACATTTCTACAATGTGCAAGATATTGTACTTGTCTGTCTTTACCTTGTCAGATCTGCCTGCTATATGACCAAATTCTAATGGTTGTGACTTGTGTTTTGTATAATTTGCACTATTTTAGATAAAATTGAAGTATAAATACAAAGTCAGAATATTTTTGGAGGAGAGCCTTTCTTTTGGAGTCCTTGGAGAACATGGAAGAGGAATCACTGAACACTTTGGAATAAATGTAAGCACAGTATTTTTGCCCTTTTTGTTGTGAGCAAGATATCTGTGCAGAGCAGTTTGCACTAGTTTCTTCTGCCTCTAGCATCATGAATATTTACTAGTGGATGACAAAATCTTAAAGGTACTTTACTGTGTTTTCTGCTTGAGCTTAAAGTGTTCAGGTCTCTCTCCTTTTTTGCTTTTTTTGTGTGTTTTTTTTTTTAATAATTGTATTTGTGAGAAGTATTGTAAAAACATTTATAATTTCACAGTTTTATTCTCATTTTGACTGCTCAGTGAGATAATGATTACAGTGTTTTCCTGCCCATACAGTTCAAAATATCATGCTTACACAGAAGTATTTGAGTCTTAGGGGTAAGTCAGAAAATGTTCTTTGTGTACAGCCAGCCCACATTGTTCTGTTGCCTTTTACTCCCATAGGAAAAAGTGGGATAAGGCTTTTCTTGGTTCTCTTACTACTTTACTTGTGGATTAAACCAAACTGTTCTCCAAAGTCTTTCTTTTGTGGTCTTTCTTCAGCTGAGGAATACATGCATGAAATGATCAGTGCTTTGGAAATCCAAAAGATTATTCTTCTAGTGACTTCAGTTAACTTCCACAGTCACTGGAGCATGGGAAGGAAGACTCTTTTGGTTGCTGTTGTTTCCTAAGGACAGCGTCTGTGTCCAGCAACCACATGAAATATCAGATTCTGAGATTTCATTCTGCCCTCCTCTGTCTCTCCTTTTGTTTCCATTTAACTGTTTTAATACAAGATGTGGAAAAAACAAATGAACATGTAAGAAGCTTTAGAGAAGAAAGTGAACAAAGCCAAAAGTGTTATATATGTGGTTGGCTTCTGTGTTAAAGCCGTTAACAGATTGCTTCTTTCTGTTCTGTCTAATAAGAATGGGAATCTGTAGTGTTGGTTATTTTTGTGCATTACAGAGCTTGGCAAAAAGAAGAATGTTGTTTACAAGTGAAATAAGACAGTTATTTCTCTAAGGTTCATACCGGTTTGACAAGATTTTTTTCCAACTGATTTTAACTCTTCTGTAGGACTGCTTATGCTATTAAATGCTGCTGTCACACTCAATGCTTTGAGGAACTGTCACTCATATCCATTTAACTTATTTTATTTTTGTTTTGTACAATTCAGTGTCTAGAAAAGAATAGTCCTTTATTTTATACGCAGATCCGTAAATCTCAAGTCCCTTTGTAATTTTTTTAAACTATTTCAGTTGCATCTTCATTCTAATTTGTGACAACATATCTTCTCCAGTATTCAGAAAAAAAAGAAGATAAAATATTTTATCTTATACATTGCTTTGATTAATTAAAGGCATCTCTTAATAACTTGTTAATTTAACTTGCAGATTGATGATATAGATCTCATTAGTGCAAACATGGAAAATTCACTAGCTTCTATTGGAGGATTTTGCTGTGGAAGATCTTTTATAATTGACCATCAGGTAAGTAACTTTTTTTCTTTATGATGTGGCATGATTAGTTCCGTAAAATTAGTACCTTGTATCAATTTGCAAGGAGTAAGATGATATACGACGTCTGATTTTATTCAGAAACCTGCTAGTTCTGAGAAACATTGTGCATTAATTGAAAATCTGTTTTTCAATACTTCCATTCACAGTGATGTGGAGAACAGGTTTAAATATGTGTGTATTAAAATATTGTCAATATTTCTATAAAGAGAAAGATATATTTTTTCTCCATAGCGATTGTCTGGTCAAGGCTATTGCTTTTCTGCATCCCTGCCTCCTTTGTTAGCTGCTGCTGCTATTGAGGCTCTGAACATTATGGAAGATAATCCAGGTACTTGATTCAGAAAAATGTTATTGGTTATTCTTCACCCAACCTTGTCACTTGTATTTAGAAGGGAAAGAGGTGGTAGTCATTGATCACCAAATAAGTGATTTTCTACTCTGTAGACTTGTAATAGATTTCTTCCTTGAAAATAAATACCTTTAAGACAAATAGAGGAGAAGATAAAGTTGCAGAGATAGAAATGAGGATATTTGCTTGGTACTGAACGATCCATTCCTTCCCTCTCCTCTAAATGAGCATCCAAATGTGTATTCTTTGATCCTGCTGAAGATGTATCTGTGATTCTGGCACTGCTGAGTACAGGACACTTAAAAAAGGCTGTCAGAAGAAAGTTCTTGTTCTAAGAGACAGAGAATTGCCCATGTTCCTAGAACATAAGAATGAACTTTTGGTGTGAGAGATGTATAATAAGGACAAAATTAGCCAAACCTTGTTGTGTTTGTTTTTAATATTCATTGCCATAAACGTATTAAAAGATACCTGCAGACAGATGTAGTATTTATTTTGTCATTAAGCAGTGGATATGTGTAGCCCACGCCTGGTCCTCAGAAATTAAATGAAAATAAGAGAAAATAAAGAACCAGGGACTGTAGATCCCTCAGTCAAAATTTTCTGCTTAAGCATCTGTGGTGAATGAGTGAAAGGATCAAGGAGCAGAGCATGCATGGCTGTAGAAATTTTATAGATAAATTTGTTAATAATTTGAATCTGCAATTTCAGCCTTGTTTTCCAAGGGTTCATAACATCTTTTTACTATGATCATGAACCAATTCATCTGAAGTTTGTCAGATCTGTAATTTCCTTGCAGAAATGGGAATCAGGAACATTTTGTAGAGTAGTGAAGGGAATTACAACTTGTTTACATATATATATTTTTTTTTCTAATCTTTTTTTTTTTTTATCATAGTCTTACAGAAATTTATGGTTGAAAGAGATCTGTTTTTTTTTTTTGTTTTTTTTTTTTTTTTTTTTTTTTTACCCTAGACATTTTTCATACTCTTCGGGCTAAATGTGAGCGAATTCACAGAGCTTTACAGGGGTAAGTGATTTCAAGTTTTTAAAACCTGTTTAGAAATGTTGAATTGCCTTATTTCACAGTTTTTATATGGACAGTGGGAGAAAAAAAATAGTGTTGTAAGTTAAAAAAAAAAATCACCGGGTTTGCTTCCTTCAGGTAGCAACCAAGTGGCCATCTGTGGAAGAAACAGAAGAATTCTTCTGAAACCCTTACAGAATTACTTTTTTACTGTCTGCAGTGGTTTACGTACCATAAAAGAAAAGTAACAGATGGAACACTTAACATGTCACAAATAATCCCAACTTCATAAATAATTTTAGATAATGTGGATTTCTGTCTTGTATTTTAAAATGTCTAATATCTTAATAAATATATGAAGAAGCTCTCTTGCAAAGAGACAGGATGGAATGGAGACAGAAATTTTGCCTGTTTCAGATGCCTGACGGTATTAGATATTATGCCTTGAATAGTACGTTACTTATGACTTATCTTGCTGAGATTTTTTTCAGTGAAGTTTTCTTAGGGGTAAAGAAGATTTATTTCTAAAGATTTCCTCTCCTGCTGAAACTTGATGGTTTCTCAGTGAGACCTCATTCTATTTTTCTCTTTGCAACACTGATTGCAATGTTTGACTTCTTTTTCTATGACTGTCCTTTCATGCAGAATTCCCTACAACTAAGAGCTTGGTCTTGTAATTCAGTTCTCCAGTTTAGCCTGATAACTGAGGCACAAAGAGCCTGGTACGCCTTTTGAGAGAGCTTGCTGAGGTTATACACATACCAGTACATTAATGTAAGGGACATCCCTGGTCACTGGAACATGCTTATCTTCTCCATTGTTAGAATTGTCTGTAGCATGGATTTGGCTCAAGATGAACAGCAGACTTGGAAGTGACTCCTGGATACAGTTCAGGAGTTTGTACTACTCAGGAAACATTCCTGGTAGACAGATAGGATGTGGCCACCCTGAGTTGGAGACTCAGATTGTGTAGAAGTATGGATATGAGTCATTCCGTATTTGTTAGCCTCAGGACAAGCATCGTCTAGTCCAGTTGTCCATTTACCTCCAATATTTCCCCACTAAAACTTGTCCCTTTATACAGCATCTAAGTATTTCATGGATGCCTCTAGGAACAATGACTCATCCACCTCCCTGAGCCGCCCATTCCAGTGTTTGAGTAATCTTTTGGAGAATAATTTTTTCCTAATATCCAATCTGAACCTCCCCTGGCACAACTTGGACCATTTCCTCTCATCACTAGTTACATGGGAGAAGACACCAACACCCACCTAGCTGTGACTTGCTTCAGGGAGCTGTGAGGTCTTCTCTGAGCTTCTACTTCTCCAGAATAAATAATCCCAGTTCCCTTTGCCACTCCTCACAAGACCTGAGCTCCAGACCCCTCAACAGCCTCACTGCCCTTCTCTGAATATACACCAGGGCCTCAAGCCTCAGCAGAGCTGAGTACAGAGGATTGATCACCTTCCTGCTCCTGCTGGACCACACAGTTTCTGATACAAGCCAGGTAGCCATTGACCTTCTTGGCTACCTGAATGTACTGCTGGTTTGTGTTTAGCTGAGTGTCAGCTGACACCACCCAGGTCCTTTTCTTCCACACAGCTTTCCAGCCACTCTGCCCCAGTCTTGTAGTGCTGCCTGGGGTTGTTGTGACTAAAGTGCAGGACCCAGCCCTTGGTCTTGTTGAACTTCATCCCATTGGCCTCAGCCCAGCGGTCCAGACTCTCCAGATACTTCCGTGTCAGGATTGTAGCAACCAAATTCTAAGGTGGTGATTAACTGTCTCCAGGTGCAGACATAGGAGCAATTCTTTTAAAATAACTAGTGTTCAGGTGAACTTCTGATTAAATAGCAGAAGGTGTTTTATAGATTTTCTGTAGAAAGTAATGAAAAATAAAAAATTTTGCCAATCACAAAAGTGGATGGAAAGATTTACCATCATTTATTTTCCTAACTTGGAACCCAGAGACTCAAGTTTGCTAGCTGAATTTTTAATAGTGAAATAGAAGCATACTACTAGCATTCTTCTTATTACTTTGGAAGGATTCTTCCACAATTTTTCAGTCTTTTGCAAAACTAGAAGCACTAGGTATTGTTTCACAAATTTGCTAAAACTGCATGTGGTTGATGCTTCAAGAAAGGTGCTCTCATTAATTTTTGCCTACTGGGAGCTGAAGTATGCATGTTTTACCTGCATTAGTATGGTGAATAGTCAAAGCTATGGGAGAAAGTGGAAGTCCTCCAAAACAGCTAGGTGAAAGAAAATGAATGCATCAGAAAAATGTGCTTCACTACTGTCATTTAAGTAATCGTACTCAAACTTCTGTAAGTGTTTTCAGGAATGCATAGCTTATGTTAAGATTATTAACAGAAAGAATGTTCCTATAAATGTTGATTTTTTTACACTGTGAATACTAGCGTGGAAAACTTAATGAACAGTTATTCTGAATGTAAGAAAAAATATAATAATATTTTCGATTTCTTACTCCCCTGGGGAAAGGAGAAACATTTACTGTCTAGAACTTTAACAGTTATGTATTACTAGGATGTGCTTTATTACTATTTTTAATTTATTTTAGGATTTCTGGCTTAAATGTAGTGGGAGAATCATTTTCTCCAGCATTGCACTTACGGTTGGAAGATAGTTATGGATCTCGAGAAAATGATGTGAAGTTGCTCAAGAAAATTGTGGATTATGTAAGTGTTCCTCTAACAATTAAAATATATCATTGCTTTTTGGTGTAAACAATGAATGAAATGCAAATGTGTAGAGTGATGTTGGGTAATCTGTTGAGTAATTTGTTGGAATGTCTTGCAGGATTTTAGGTGGCAGATATACAAGACTACACAACAGACAAACTTGATTATCCTTGAAAATACACTTAAATTAGTTTGGGTTGCCTACTTAACACAGCATTTTTGTGTAATTCTTTGGAGAGGAAAGCTGACATCACCCATTTTATGTGTTTATCTTTTATTGAAATTTAATATTTTTGCACAACCTTCAAAACTTCCATTTAGGAAAGTTTTATCCTAGCACAGAAGTAGTAGAAGTTAGTTATATATGCGTTCAGTGATTTAAACAATATGTTTAGAAATTCCCAAACTGTGTTTTCACTTATGCAATCAACCTTTTGTTTTATTTTCTTTGTCTTCTCTCTGTACTTTCATCTATAGTGCATAAATAGAGGTATTGCATTAACTCAGGCCCGCTATCTGGATAAAGAAGAAAAATGTCTTCCTTCACCCAGGTCAGTAGAAAGTCAATATATTATTTCATTCTATGGGATATGACTCTCTTGTGTTTTCATGCCTCAGAATGTTGAGAAAGATTGCTGATGCCCTGAAATAACAACTGTATCAAAACTACTTGAATCACTCCTATGAGCATGGCACTGTCTTTGTTTGTTTACCAGGCACTTTTCCATGAGCTTTGCGTGTGGAGACAAGTAAAATTTCTCTGCAGCTTGTGTATGTGAAGAACAGGCACAAAGTGTTCTGACCATTTCCATTTAGTCATGTGTCTTGTGTCTGGTTGAATTTGAATTCATAATTCTTTCCCTACAGGTGGTAATTTTAATGTGTTAATATTAGTTAGGAATAGTTAGGATAAGCCTGAACTGAAGACAAGGATTATATATAAGTATGTTGTGGTTTCCTTTTTCTAGTATTCGAGTAGTGGTAACAGTGGAACAAACAGAAGAAGAACTGGACAGAGCTGCATCACTTATTAAGGAAGCTGCACAGTCTGTACTGAATTAACCCACAGTTTTGGATTCCTTTTTCTTCAAATTACAAGAGTAAATGTTTTACACTGTATAGTGAATTCTACTTCAGATATTAAAGTTCATCCACTATAGACATTAAAGCCTAACTAATGAGATCGTTCCAGGACAGTAAAAATTCAGTGATGTACATACAGAAAGAATGATGAACTTTGGAAATGGTGAATGATGCAATGTACTTACAATTCAAAATCTACGTTTTAGTGACATTCCTAAAAATGGGATATTGCTGTTGCATGCAGGTCTTTTTCAAAAGTTTCATCTTTAAATGCCTTACATTTATTTTTTCAGCTCCCTAAGTGGAGAGAGAAACGAGATATGTATACATTTGTGTATAATCCAGTTTTTCCCCAGAATATCTGAAATGTATATCTTTCTCTGAACATTCCCAGTATGTAGGAAGTTTACTTGCTTTCAGAAGGAAGATAGGCTGTTTGTGATATTACCATAAGAGAGAAAGAACACATTAAGAGATAATCGTGCTGTATTGTGTCATTCATAGTGGGAACTTAACTTGATTATATCTCTGGTTAATCATTTCTGAAAGCAGTTTTTCACAACACCTGATCAGATAATTGTTATTGAAATGGTAAATTTATATTTAACACAGTTAGCTTATTGCATTTCACACATAAATACATGCATAGTTGATTTAATGGATGAGATTTTTCTTATCAACTTAAACACCTAAACTGAAACCTCTGAATTGTGAGACTATTTCAGTATCGTTATAATGTGTTCACTCAGGGGTCTTTTACACCTGTTTTGAACAGGAGGCAGAAACAACATGAAGAAGAACCAAAGTTTTGAGATGCCAACTGAATACAAGCTTATTCAAACATCTTTGAAGCACTAAAATGGAGTGTGTTAAGCTATAGCTCTAAACAGCTGCTATGCGTTACAGGGAAACACTGTTAATAAGAGTTTAGATGGTACACATACTACTGAAACACAACGCAGTATGTGCACGTAAAACCCCAACATAATTAGTAATATTTGGAGTTTCATGCTCTTGTAATTTTCAGTAATGACAGATGGATAGAAACATAACACCAGTCAGAGGAAACTGGCAAGGATGGATGACAGTAAGACATTACTTTTAGTCAAAAAAAAAAAAAAAAAAGTAAAGTATTTCAGAATGTTTTTAACAAGCCAAGTTAAAGAACTTCGTATTCTACCTTATCTGTATTCTGAATTGTTTTGTACTTATCTTTTTGGTTGCTGCTACAAGGACTACAGTACTATTTTTGAGAAAGATCATTGTTTAAATAAAACATATTATTCAAATTTGTACATATGATGTACTTAGATACTGTAGCATGATTCAGCCATATTTTGTTGAATACTCTGTGTCAGATAATGATAGTCTGTTGTCTCCTTCAGTTCTTCATGGCTCTGCCTTTGCAGTGATTTTCAAAACTTCTGAACTTTGTCCTTTGAGATAAAACCTGCTGAAGTTATTCTTGGGCGGTTTTGTTACTGGTACTGCCAGCACAAGAAATACTGAAATAGTTTTTTTGTGTATGGCAGACATGTCATCCCAGTTACGTTGGCATTCATGTTTTTCTCTCTTATCTTTAAGTAAAATCCTGTGAGAAGCCAACACATTCAGAAATGTGAGGATGGAAGCTGATTCCTGTTTTGTGGGCTAGAACTTACGTACTGTCTCAAGAGCAGACAGCCTTCTCAGGGCCTTCAGTGATTTTGAGAGATGAAAATTAAAACTTATCATTGAACTTGCAAGCCATTTTTTGATGGATAATACAGAACTGAATTTTCAAATAACTCAAGCTTTTTTTGCTCTTTTTGGCTGGGGACAAAAGTGCTTGGATTCAATTGCAGCATAATTGTTTTAAGAGTTCAAGATGAACCTATGAACGTAGACAAGTAACTGATTAGCATAACGTACAAGATTGCAGAATCTGTACTCACTTCTTCCATTTCAGATCCTCCTGAAATAAGGGGATTTTGTTGTTGCTGTTGTGCTCTTGAGAACTAGCAACAATCTTTACATACGTGGCAGAGTTTTTTGGTTTTGTGGTGGTGTTTTTTTTGTCCTGTTTTTAAATAAAGTGTTGAAACCTGAATTGGCAGGAAGGTGAGCAGGACTTCTGTCAACTCCAGAACTTTTCTGATGAGACAAAAGTTCAAGTATATTATTAAGAGATGTTTTCTAAATGAATTACTGATAACACATACCCAGCATTAAAGCATTGAAAAATATGCCTTGATCAGTTTTTTTATTTTAGTAATTGTTTAGGAAATCAGCACTTGTATGACACTTAGAGTGAATGTCTTTTTGTTTTTACAATTTAAGTATTGTTACTAATGTGTTTTCTACTGAGTGGTTATATACATGTTCTCTTTGAGAAATTAAGATGCTTATGCAATGTAGCTGATGGAGAGAGATATCCCTTGTCAGTTTGAGCATGTCTGGTCCTCTTTGTTTTCACTCTTCTGATAAATGTCTGTTTTTACAAGGCAAGCAGGTGAAGAAGAGCAACAGTGACTAGAGAAAAATGTTGGTTCATGTTAGGGAGATAGCAGATCATAAACTTTTGACATTAGAAATCGGACTTGGAAGCTTGTTAAGGTGATAAAATTCTCAGTGGTCTTTGCCAATAAATGTATGGACAAGCCTGTTTTGGTTGCTTTGTGGCTTTGCTTGGATGACACAGGACTCTCACTTACTTCTACAGATGGTGAAGTGGGATTGGGGTCTTGGTACATAACTGGAAAAGTATTCTGGGTACCATGAGATGAATCAAAAGTGTAAGGGGCCTATATCCTGAACTTCAGCATTTCATATTGAAAACAAAGATATAGATTCTTAATTTTAATTCAGCAGATTTATTTATTTCACCCTGCCACTTCTTTGGAACATAGTTTTAATTAAGTGGAAGCATCAGGATGATAAATGGGGATTTAATAACATACATACTTATTCTTTGTAAGATTATATGCTAGTTGAAAAAGAATTCATTGTAACTATAATAAGGTGGCCATTGAATGAAATTGTTCTGATGAAAATAATTTGCAATATGTAGGGATTGAGAGCTTATATTTGGAAAGTATTTTTGCTTATGGAAATATGTTTGTATTTTTTTAAACCGTGTGATCTGTCTTCCATGCATACTTAAAAATAGTTGACTGTTATTTGTATGAGTTCATTTTTAATAGAAAAACCTACAGATGTCTTTTCTGTTTTTTATACTAATTCTTATTTTTGGATAGGCAGTAAAATGCATAAGGAAAGTATTAAGAAAGAAGTATGGCCGGATAACTTTTTTCACTTTTGAAATACAAACCCAGTCACTGTACAGAATGGTGCACTGTCTCCTTTCTGTCACTCCGTCTGGAATTTATTATTTTAAACAGGGTTGTGGAGTGTTGGCATTCTGTGATCTATGAAGTTGCTACTGCAGAAGTGTCTCACATCTTGAGATGACTCAGGAACTGTACATGAGCTGGAAATGCTGCTTAAATGGAGGGGATATTTACAACTAATACAAAGTATTTGTGCATTTAACTGTTTCAGTATCCCAATAAAAGGAAGTGTCTGGATAACGTTTTTTTGTTGTGTTTTTACTTTCTTTGGCAGTTTCCATGCTAATAAGATAATGGATTTAGGCTGTCTTGCTGTTGATGGATTGTTTAGATGTTCATTTCCTGTTTGTGGGTTCGGTCATTCCAAAGTAAGTGTAATGAAAGTCACATACACAGTAAATCATATGAGTTGCAAATTACTAGAAGGTGGAACTATCAATCATGGAAGGACTGCTTTATACACAACCAGTTTCTAGTACTTAGAAAGTAGGTACTTAAAGAAAATAGAGTCCAGGCCAGATTCATAGATTCATTAGGTTGGAAAGGACCTACACGATCATCTAGTCCAACACATCAGTTATGCTGTGACTTGATCCGGAATTTCTAGCATATCAGCAAACCCCTAAAACCAGGTAAAATATGCCCAGATCTGAAAGACCCTCACAGAATAAAATGCTTACAGAATGAAATACATTTTGACTGTTGTATTACATGGATAATATTTGTCTATTTAACCTGATATTAAAGGTTTTCTGACCT
The DNA here is from genome assembly GCA_023055505.1 of Callipepla californica brunnescens. Classification (NCBI taxonomy): domain Eukaryota; kingdom Metazoa; phylum Chordata; class Aves; order Galliformes; family Odontophoridae; genus Callipepla; species Callipepla californica. The sequence continues at coordinate 1,219,336 of JALIRH010000023.1, read as the reverse complement.
GGCTTTGAATACTTGTGGGGTGACTGAGGTGCATTTTTTAACAGGGGAGCCAGTGTTGACAAGAGTCAGTAAGTACTAGATTCAGGGGGAAAATGTTTAGTGGAATTGGAAATACAGTTAACCAGGGGTTTATGTATTTAATGCAAAGCGTAAATGAGAACATAAATGCACATAAGATTGCAGAATTGTCGTGGTTGGAAGGGACCTCTAGGGATCATTGAGTCCAACCCCCCTGCCAAAGCAGCTCCCTAGCCCAGGTTGCACAGGTAGGCATCCACGCTGTTTTTGAATGTCTCCAGAGAAGGAGATTCCACCACCTCTCTGTGCAGCCTGTGCCAGTTCTCTGTCACTGCACTTTGAAAATGTTATGCACATTTGTGCAGAACTTCCTGTGCATCAGTCTGTGGCCATTTCCCCTCATCCTATCACCATGCACTGCTGAGAAGAGTCCAGCCTCATCTCTTTGCCTCCAGCTCTTTAGATATTTATAGATGTGGATCACATCCCGTCTGAGTCTTCTTTTCTCAAGGCAAAACAGACCCAGGTCTCTCAGCCTTTCTTCATAAGAGAGGTGTTCCATGCCCTTTGTCATTTTTGTAGCCCTCCTCTGGACTCTTTCCAGGAGATCCCTGTCTTTTTTGTACCAGGGAGACCAGAACTGGACACAGTACTCCAGGTGAGGCCTCACCAGGGCAGAAGTAGAGGGTTTAATGGACTCCAGGATCCCATTGGCCTTCTTGGCCACCAGGGCACACTGCTGGCTCAGATATGGGAGGGAAGAATACTTAAACTAAGGAGAAGTAAACCGAACTCTTCAAGAGATCTACATAGGTGAAAATGGTTTATTTTATCTCTGGGACTATGTTTGTATGCTTACTTGTTTGTGTGAATACTTGATAATGAGCAGGTTTCTAGCACCAGCGTAATATAACTGCTGTTTCTGATGTATTAATATCTTGGAGATATTAAGAATCTTGACCAATATTTAGAAGCGGTGCCACATCAGAATTGACTTCACTTAAAGATATTCTAGCTGGAAAAACCAAGTGAGGCTCTGAAGTACTAACTCTACCAGGAAATGGCTATCATTCTTGACACTTGGAGAGTTCAAATTTTATATTGGAATGAGCATGTTGATGATATTGAAGAATATCTCAGTAGACCCTGGGGTGGGATGCAAAAGAAATAGTTTAAATTCAGTGCATTGCTGTCAGTGCAAGTTACAGTGATGGTAAAGAGAAGATAAGGTGAAGTAACACCAGCATTTCATACTACTCTTAAGAAGCTGTTTTGACAGCTTGCTTGTTTTTAACCATTTTTCTATGGCTTGGATATTTTTCTTTCACATAATACAGTAATGAAATGTTTTTTCTGTACAGCTAATTGCTCTAAGAGCAAATATTTATTTTTGTTTCAGTTTTGTTCAGGATGAAACTTTAATTAGCTAGATCATGTTTATTTTGAGTGGAATTTTGCCTGGTGCAAATGGTAATTATGGACTTCAGTTACAGAGTATATATGGACTGTGATATGCCATATTAGAATTACTGGCAAATAATAACCAGTGTTTGCAATAAAACATTTACAGAGTTAATCATGTATAAAATAGGAAGTTAAGCCAATACGTAGTCATAAGCTGGTAATTTTGAGATGTAGATGTTTTCAAACTTTGTAAATAAGAAAATTTAACAGACTTTGTTTACACTTGAATTGCCATCTTCAGAGTAAGAATTTCAAAATGTTTAAGGGTTTACAAAGATCTGAACTTTTTAATGAACACTGTTTTTCAAGAGTTCCACATTTTCATGCATCTTTGTTTTCCAGCTATCTTCCTGATTTCTCATTTTCCAGGATAGCCATAAAAAAAAAATAAAAGCAGTTTGTTGCTTAAATAATTTTAAAGCATTTGGTGTACAGTGGGCCTTGTTTTAGGGATTATGTCCACATTTTCTGAAGATAGAGACATGTTGCTGTTGTCTGACTCACGTAAGGCAAGGAATGAACCAAAAGTTGCTTTAAATTGGGATTTAAATCCGGTTGTCTTTAAAAAGTAAACTATGTGTATTAGTTGATGTTTCCAGTGAAAATACAATCAGCCGAACTATTCCTGGAGTACTACATCCGGATGTGGAGCCCTCAGTACAAGGGAGATGTGGACCTGTTCACTGTATCCAGAGGATGGCCACAAACTTGATCCAAGGGATGGAATGCTTCCTCTGAGAGGACGGGCTGAGAGAGCCTGGAGAAGAGAAGGCTCTGGAGAGATATAATAGTGGCCTTCCAGTATCTAAAGGGGGACCGAAGACAAAAGGGAACAGACTCTTTAGCCGGATCTGTGGAGATGGGACAGAGGGAGATGGTTTCAAACTAAAAGAGGAGAGATTTAGGTTGCATATAAGGAAGAATTTTTGTGGTGAGGCGCTGAGACAGGCTGCCTGAGGAGGTGATGGATCCCAATTCCTTGGAGACATTCAAGGTCAGGCTGCTCCTGGCTCTGAATAACCTGGTCTAGCAGGTACTGTTCATTGCAGAGGCTAGGTGACCCTTTCAAGTCAAATGATTCTATGAACTGGACATCTATTCTATTTGGATAGAGCTGGTGAGTGCGTTGCAAATTACACTGTAAATACGCATTGAGGCTTAAAGTACAAATTGAAATCTGTTGAACCACGTAGTGACTCCAGTTTCAGTGGTCATTTTTAAGTACAGAATGCCAGTTCTGCCACCTTAATAAGCTTTTTATTTTTGATACCATAGAATTAAGTATGGGTAAGATACCACAGTCGCAATATTGGGTATGTTGGAGATAGAGATTCAGAATGGAAACATTTTTTGTATGTTGTAAGATGAAGAGAGAAGGACAGAGGTGTTTTTAAACTTTGAACAGAAATGAAGCATGAAGTTCTCATTAGTGCTTGTTACGAGTAACAAGAATGCTGAGCAGCAGTGGACCTGGAATAGGATAAATGACCAGGAGAACCCTAGCTATCATTAGTAATGTCAATGAGACTAGATTTCTGAAGTTAATTATCACCGGAATGTTGCCCATCTATTGGCTGTCTGGGGAGACAGGTGGGAGAACGGTCAGCTTGATTCTGGATACCAGAAACTGTTGCATATCAGAAGTTATCTGTATTCATTAAGTACAGAATCCTTAATGTGATGATAGTGACTGACTTCATAGCAAAATTAGGTGCAACTGGGAAATCTTACAGAAACTATACATAAGAAAAGTTGCATGTACCCTTTGCAGCCTGAAGACAGATTACAATGTCTGATGACAAAGGGAATTCATTATGTATCCACACATCTTTCTATGAATAAATTTGCTATACTGGACTAAGGAAAGTGTTGAAAACAGCTAGGTAAAATAAAAAACAAAAAACCAACACAGAACTATGCACAGTTTTGTGCAGAGTTAAGAGGCGGTATTAAATGGCAAGACTTGAATAGCTGTATACCTATTACAACCCTTAGAATTAAATAAAAAGATATAAAGCATGTGTATATTGTTTTGTTCACTGTGCAGCCAGTTGGGGTGGGGAAAGAGAAAGGTGTAGCAAGCTAATCCATGGCTGAAGGAATTTTCACAGACAGAAAAATGGTAGCACAATTTGCCTGCAAGGTAGTTCATTATGGAAATGATGGTCTTAGTGCAAGTGTTATGCTGCCCTAATGAGAATCTTAGGGACTGAAGGGACTGACACATCTCGTCCTGAAGACAAAAGAAGACTCAGATGTCTCAAGTTGCTGGTATATCCTTGTGCATTTGTCATCCCTCCTGTCAGCAGTGGTGGATCGGAGGAGGCAAGCTGAGGACAATTTCACTCTGGAAACAGAATGTGTAGTTGCTTTGTCCTTGTTTTGTCTCTATTGTTTTTACCAGGGAGGTTTGAAACATCTATGTTACAGGTTACACTGAAACAGTAACTTCATATGCTCATATGTTTACCAAAAGAATCTAGAAGTGAGTGGGGATTTAGTTATTCCCTGAAGATTCAGTATTCTAGTTAGTACTTTTGTGAAAGTATCTGCTGCCTTGACATTATGAAATAATTGCTGACATTCTTGCAAGAGCAAACTGGTTTTCTCAGATAATTGCATTAAAACATCAGGGTATGTTTCACAGCAGTTTCAGAATGTATGACATTCAGATTATTCACAGTTTTCTTCCTATCTATCTTTGTAAAAATGTTTTCAGTATGGGAGGTTTCCAAGACCTACATGAAGTTGGGAAATGTTCCTGAGCAGTAATCAAGGAACAGAGTATACCCATGAAAGTACTTCACTTAACAAGAAAATAACCTGTTTTCTTGGTTATTGACTAATTATGCTGATGACATTTCTCTTTTAGAGGCACTAAGATGTCTAGGCAATATGCTTGGTGGTTAGCATAAATATAATGGTGTGGTGAGCTATGGTTCATCATGTTTGTAAGTGCTGCATCCACTTGAAATGTCTCAACTGATGGAAATTGATGTTGCTACGTTATGTAATATTTATTATCCATCCCATAGTAGATGAGATGGGAAAAAGTGCAGCAGACAGTGTTTCCTTTGTTAGAGAAAAATCTTTCATTTCTTCTGGTAAGTGAAAATGAAAGTAATGTGTGTTTTCTGTGTATGTGGGGTGGAAAATACACATTTATTTGTTCCTTTACACTATGTCAAGTTTTGTTTTTTCTTACACCACTAAACATATATAATACAAATGCCTATATGCTAAAACATGTTTAGTATTAAGGAATGTGGAGTTAGAACTCCACCTAAGCAACTGGTTTCTGACTATTTATGTATGTTTTCAGAAAGCAATTTGTTTATATTCATAGTACATAAATGTATGTACATTATTATGCATAAACATTCTAAAACAAGGTACTCCTACCTTGTACATACTGAATAAAGAACAATTAACCTTGTGTTTTTAGTAGCTGAAATTTCTGTTTATGGAACTGAACCTGATGTAGGTACTTGTGTTAGTCAGGGAAATTTTCAGTAAGTGACTGCAGAATTCTGTCAGTTCAACCATATAGGGAAAGGGGAACTCAAAGTCAGTGATAGTGATTGCATGTTGTTTTCTTCAAATTTATGTTCAGCTAAGATTGTAGGGTTTATGTTAAATCTTGAAAATAAACCAATATATTTAACATTTGCTTTTTAATTTGTGTTAAAGCTTATATTATGAAAACTGGTGTTTCCATTACCATGGGGAAATAAGGGAGTGTTTTAAAATTTAGAGATGTTGAATTTACTGCTTACTTATGTATGGACATATGAAATTCAGTGATGGAAAATATTTGATTTTTTTGAGTGTTTTTACTTTTAAGTCCTGGATCACTGTTTCTGTCTGGCATATGATTGCTTTTCTCCAGATTTTGTGAAGAGTAACAGGATATTTCACCATGAAGTGGCATGAAACAATGATAACTTCCAAGGGTGCTAATTAGGAACATTATACTTGTTTGCATCATTAGTCAGATAAGGTTTCTGGCATTAGTACTGCTGTGGAGAGCAGCTAAATCATGAGGTATCTCAGGCAAGTTCAGTACACTGCCTAAGGATAAAAATGTAAGAGTGTGTAGAACCACGAAATTATGATTTTGCTGATTTTATGCACTTACTGCTGCTAATAATTACCCCCATAAGGAGAGAAAACTGGTGACATCATTATGTATCCATTACTTGTTGTAATTTGCGTATACACCTTTTTAGCCAAGTACACTGTGTATGACCCTTATTCTGTAGGATTCGAACTTTTTTATTTTTGTGACTATTTCATTTTAATCCAGAAACTGTAGCTAAAGTCATTGCATTGCAGTGGTGCTTTTTACAATCTGAATGCAAATGTGTATAATTCAGATTGGAATGTGTAAGCTTGCGGCTGCTGCCCAGTGCTGAGTATGAAGGTCTTTCTAGGAAACCTCATTTCTTTCCCCTTGTTTTTTGGCCTGTTGCTATCACTCATCAGTGAACTGTCAGAATATCTTTTTGATTGAGTAAGCAAACCTAGATTTTTGTGAGGTTTATCAGACGCTGGAAATCTTGAAGAATATTAATGAACTGATGCTGAATATTTTGTTGAGTCCTATTTGTACTAAGTGCTGTGTTGACTGACTTGAGAACTATAATATGGAAGGCAATTGTAGTATAGCAACAAGATCAAGAAAGCAATACATTTACCCTCAGGCAGGTGGTTGTGTTTTTGACCCAGTATGGCTTCTTTAATCATTTAACTACACAGCAGATCTGAGAAGGCTCCAGATGGAGAATGAACCTAAGACCCCCTGACATAAAAACATCTATGATACCAATTACACCATCTGTTGGTCATAAAGCTGCATTCTCTATCTTTTCTTGGCTCTTGTGTTATACAAAAGCTGAAGGGTGATATTTGGAGCTGTTCTAGTTTACCCATGCACTTTAATGCAGAACACATTTTCACAGAGAGGGAGAACAAAGCACAATAGCACTGAAGTTCAATTTACATTCTCAATCAGTGAAAACAAAAATGAAAATAAAAAACAGTTGTCTGAGTTATTATTTATACTCAAACTGTGGTATCCGTCTGTTGTAGGCTTTTTCCCTGACATCTGCAATTAAAAAATAAAACATTAAAAAAAATCAGCAAAACAAAGAACAACTACTGCCACCACCACCGAAGCTTCTGAAGTCCCTGCAGGGAAAGCTGACCTGTAATGATAAAAATGAAGTTCGGATAGCATCGAGCTTTGCACAGATTACGTCAGTAGACTGTGCATGCCTTATACTAACTTCTACACCTTAGTATTTGTGTTTTGTTGTAGAGTTTGAGAAAGCACAATACTTTTGACTGTAGGGTACCTGGAGTATATGTGTAAGTTAAAAATGTACCCATACCCTTAGAATCCCTATGAGCTTCAGCTCATTGTTCAGGGCCATCAAACAGGTACTCTGAAATACCTGATACATACTGCATTTGGATCTCAAGTTTTATTATGCTGTGAGTAGTAGGTGACTTACTGTGGTCAGCAGAAACGATGAATACTGAGAACTGGAATATAATAAAGTACATACTGAAACAATGCAATTGCAATGTATCAGGGATTAAACAAAGCATAAGTCATTGAAAGTAAACAAATAAAAATGTGTGCTTCTGAGGCAGAACTGATAACTGTGATGATATACACTTTCCATCTTTTAAGAATATTTTGTTCACATAATTCATTTGCAGTGTTTGTTGGCGTTGTCATTCTGTATTCACTGTGGAAGCTGTGTCTTTAAATTCAGAGTTTGCATATATTGTCTTACCGCAAGGACATTTCTGACAGCCATACAACTGTTGATCAGTAGTCAAAAAGAATAGAAAGTTATCTTTAAAATGTATGTGACCTGTGCATTCTGGTACCATATCTAATGGTTCTGTGGTTTGTGATCCGTAAAGCCCCTCAGCAATGCATTTTTAGAAACTTCGTGCCCTAACACTGTCATTTATCTAACACAGAAAATATATGTCCAGTATATTGCATAAGCACCCTTGATATATGGTAGAGAAATACTTGTTAGGAGAAAGACCGGAATTCCCAGATGTTGTTTGTCTTTTTTTCTGTTTTGAAAACTGGTAATTTAAGCCAAGAATTAGACATTGAATAAAATTGAATTTATTGTCAGTACATTGATATTTTCTTACTGTTGCTCCATCACTTTTTAATAAGTGATCCTATGTTAAAATGTATATGTATGTATTCTGTGAAGAAGGAAGCGAAAGAAATGGAAACTGACATTGAAAAGTTTCTGAAGAAACCTCTTCATTGGCAAAACTGAGCAAAATATTTGAGCTTTCTATTTTCTCTTTTATTCCTGTTATGTACATCTCTTCAAGACTACACCAGAGTCTTGGCAAAACTTTGGCAAAATCTTATGTTGAATCCAAAAAGAAGAGAAAACAAGTGTATATGTACTGACCACTAGGACAGATAACACTGCAAATGAGATACCCTTTTTTTTCTTTCAGCAGAACTGTTGAACATGCTCTAACCAAACCATCACCCTAAGTTAATACTAGCATGTCAAAAAAATTATTTAATTTTCATTATTTGTTATGGAATCTATATTCTGAAAAATAATAGTAACTATAACTTAAATCAGAAAGAAATTGCTATTGTAATTTCTAGGTTCTGAATTTTGTCTTAGGTTTGTTGTGTTCCTCTTCATAATCAAATTTGGATACCTCAGTGTTTGCTCATATGTGTGAAGAATGTTTGTCTGTTTGTGGTAAAATTCAACTTTCATTGTAGTCACAGGCTTTTTTAATACTTTTCTTTAGTTATTAATAATTGTACCCATACTAGTGTTTAAAAAAGATTTTTGGAAAGGATGTCAAAAGGCTCTGTAAACTATTCTGAACCAGGACCAAGTACATAGGAATTGTTAGTGGTAGAATCTAATCTTGCTGATACTACAAGTCTTACACTGAACACAATCAATAACAGGCTAGCCATAATGGATCAGGCTGAGTTCTGTTTGGGTCAGGAACTTGTTCTCAGATTGATGCCTACAGCATTCTAGAAAACAACTGTAAGGAATAGGACTTTACCTCATTTTAGAGCACTGATTGATTCTTTTTCTTAGGACCTTGATGATCTTGAGCATGAAAAAGCAATCAACAGATATGAGACCACTTTAGTGGTCAGGTCCTGTAGTGCTAGTTTTATTTTCTTTACTTATAGTCACAATAAATAATACAGAATACATTTTACTCTCTGAAATACACTTTATGTAATTTGTATCATGTTTGAAAACAGTGTATGCTGTATATTAAGATGTACTCTTATAATTCTCCAAAATGACCTCCTTTGATCACTTTGTACATGGTGGCTAACCCTCACTAGTAGAATTTCTTTCTAGTATTTTTTTTTTAATTCATTACCAGAGAGGCAAGGTTTTTACCTTTATTTGAATCACCTTTGTTGCTGAGAAACAGTTACGTCAATAGTTCCTAAAAGGTTGACTTTTCAGCATAAGAATCACAAGGTCATTTTATGCAATCTCAGCACTTTCCAGACTCTCATGGCTCTGGATGGGAGCTGCTCCATGCAAGTAATACAGAGGAATAGAACCTGCAGTGTAAAGGCTGTGTTCCGTGCTCCCATCCAGGGGGCCATGACATGTGATAAATCCCAGTGCAGTGCGAGGCAGGGTCTCCTGATCCCTCTTCAATCTCTTAAAAGCAGAGGACAGAATTTCAGCCAGTTGTCTTTACTCTGGTCTTATGCAATAACTCCATTATTCTGTAGTGGGTTACCATTGTTATGAGTTGTGGGGCTAGTAATATGAACTGAAAGCACAAATTGAAATTGTGCAGAGCCAAATATTTAGCTGATTTTGTGTACTTCTTTTCCCATGCTTTCAACAATTACTTTAGCTCTCAAGATGTTAGAATTAATGCAGATCAAGTTCAGCAGGAAAAACTTCACTGCTTGAATAGAGAATGAAGGATTTTCACAAAGATGAATCTAGTCTTCTGAGGCACAGACCAAAAGTAAAATAATTTTGGATTTTCAAATCCTGATCCAAAATGAAGATTTTATTTTTATACTGTCAGAATTTCTATAAAATGTTGGTCAGTGCCCTGAAGGGTTTAGTTTCTTCACTTCTAGAACCTACTTACACAGTTTCTTTAACTTAGGTTGCATATGCTTGCGTTTCTGTAGAAGTTTGAAAACTGTTAATGCAGTGATTTATGTATTACAAAGTATTATTTATGAGACAAATCTCTACTTCTAAGTCTCCTGTCCTCAAAGTTATGCTGTATAATTTACAGTAATGCTTTATATTACTTTGGGAAACAATTCTTTTATCTGAGCTCCTCCATAACTTCTGGCAGACCTGTCTAAATACCAAATTGTTGCAATATATATAAGTGTTGATAGTAAAAGCTTTTAGTTGAGTTTAAATATGACAAGCTATTCTGAACAGGATGGATATCAGTGTATGTGTTTTAGATGGGAAAGTTCCTTCTGTGATTTAATAAGACCAAATTAGGCTAGGCAGAATAAAACCAGTAGTATTACGTTATAAATTTTACTGTAAATGTAGTCTTAGTGATGAAAGGTAGTTAACGATGACCTGATAGAAATGTATTGGAAACTCTTCTGCTAATTGGCTATGCATTTGTATAAAAGCTTGGTGCCATTAGATTGCACCAAGTTTTCCTATATATGGTAGTTCTAAAAAAATGTTAACTGTAATGTTTAATCCCTTTGTTGGAAGGTATACATGTTTTTGTTTATATAGAAGTTAGTTACATTACTTTTGTTAGACATGTCTGATTAAAATTTGCCAAGAAGGTTGTAGAATAGTTCCCATGTGGATACTAAGTTTCTTTTTATAACATTTCAGATGTTATTGTTTCCATAAGTTTTCAGCTTTATTCAATCCTTTGTTTCAAGTTTTCCCAACAAATTTTAGTTACGATTGTTCAGATCTTCCTTATAATATATTGCATCAGATTTTTAAAGCAAATGCTGACAGCAGCAGTATTATGCCCTAAATACCAAGCAGATACCACATGGTTTCAATAATAGGCACCCCTGTTGAGTGTGGATCAAATCAAAACCTTTGAGTAAAATGCCATGATAGAAATCTGTCTTTAGATCTGCTTTTGACTTAAGAATGGATTATTTTAGAGTTTATCCTACCACTGATGCATGTATGTAATTCCTGCTGATGCTAATGAAAATTGAAAATGCTGCTAGAAGTCAGCTTGACCTTTAATATAACTAAATAAACAAAACAAACCATGTGGAGTTTATTGTAGGTGATAAGAAGGCTGACTTGAAAGTCTTAAACATCACGGTATTGTTGGTATTACTACCCATGCTAAGGACATTAAGGTTTTTTGGATAGCCTTTGGCTGTGATTCTTACCAATTGTTGATTCCTTTCTATGATTCAGCGTGCTAAAGGTAAAAACTAGAAGAACAAAAATGGTATTTCCTAGAGAAGCATTAAATCAATTACAGTGCATATGAGAAAAATATTTTTTTATTTTGCATAGACTTCTGTTGGAATTATATTGCCTGAGAATACACCAACAATTTTGTAAAATCCAAATATAAACAAACTGGAAATACAATCAATGTATGCAAAACATTCTTATTTCTTTCTGCATCATTAATTCTATCTTCATTTTGCTTAAATGAATTTCTGCATTGCTTCCAAAGGATTTAAATATGTATGTATATTATAATATGTATGTGTGTATGTATGTATGTATGTGTGTGTGTGTGTATATGTATATGTATGTATGTATGTGTGTGTGTGTGTGTGTATATATATATATATATAAACAAACACACAGAAAGAAAAAAAAAGAAACAGGAAGGAAATTGTATGTTTGGAGTATGAGTGGTTAACTGCAATAGAAGATCTTGTGATGTTTTTATTTTAATAATATCCACATATCAGTATAAAACCAAGTTTGCAGTATGTCAGTTTTTCCATGGAAACTACAACAGATACAAAGAGCACTGTTAACACTGATAGAGGAAATTCTTAGGTACAAAACACTTTTCTAGCATAGTCATCACCATTAGCTGTGCATTTTCACCACAGGGTAGCAGACAGAGCTAACAGTTTGTCTGAGTTCCAGGAAATCCAGGATGACTTCTTTGTTGTCTATCCCAGAAGACCTGCTGAGAGCTACCTCTTGAACATTTTCTTTATTGGGGAATTCGTGGTGTTGATACGCCATGGACTGCCTTTTTGACTCCAGCTCGTAATGGTGGCACCACATCTTGTCACTGATAATAATGCAATCGAGGAAAATGTCACCTTTGGTTTCATATTGGTTCAGTAGGTCCTGACAAACTTGTGCATGGTGTTCTTTCTGTTCCTGTGTGAGCATTCACAGAACCCACCTGACACAAACTTTGTGATATTCCAGCATTGCCACCATTGATTCCAATGTGCTGAAGCCAGTTTTCAACTCTGTACATGGTTCCGCAGTAGTAATACGCCAATTCATGCTGATTAGCTGAATGAGACGCTCTTCGTTCTTTTTCACATGGAGGAATTCAGACACCATTCTATCAGACTGTCCCTCTGCTGCCATATGTCACATGACAACAACATTCAATGGAATATTGGTGGGAAGGTTCAGCCTCTACTGCCATTCCTCAACACGTGCCTCCTATATGGAAAAAAAGGCACCCATTGGCATTCATTGATACTTGCTAAACATTTATGGAGACCAAACTGTGTGTGTGAGCACAGTGAGGCAGTGGGTGGTGTGTTCCAGCAGTGGCAACAGCAACAGCGGGTCACCTCCACTGATGCAGATTTATATGAGTGCAGCATGTTGGAAAAACTCATAGCTAATAATGGCGGTTGTGTTGAAAAATAGCATTTTGCAGCTGAGCATTTGCTCTATCAAATAGTGATCTGGTGTTCTGGTTTCCATGGAAATAAATAGGAAACATTACTTCTGTGATGACCTAGGTATATACACACCGTACGAAGTCCAAATTCTAGGAGCTCAAACTCTTCCTTACAAAGAGGTTTCCTCAACAAGGCAAACTGTAGCTTTCATGTTCAGACTCATTGGTGGCAGTTCTGTTAAAAATATATATACAGTTTTTCCCCTTATTTTGCAACAGGATTGATTTCTTGTAGTTCAGTCATTCCACCAGGATTCATTTATTCGGTAGGTTTTATTTCTAGTGCCATATGTTGCTCAGAAGCAGTCTGCTCTATCCACATTCATTTGTGTGAGCAGCTCTGTGCCCTATATGTCACTTTAAAAAAAATTTCTGCTGACTTCTTTCATGCCCCTTCAGAAATACAATTATCTCTGCCATCTTTCCCCTCTTCTTACTGAACGGAAAGCTATACAAATGTAGAAATGCCAAGCTTAACTACACCACCTCCATATGTTTTATATTAAAGACTAAATGGGGGCTTTTTGGTCAAATCAGTTTATGCCTTCCTGTCTAACTTAACTGCTAAAAATATTAAGTACTTCAGAACCAACCTCACAGAGAAATGATATTATCTTCCATTGTCTTTATTTTTCCTGTTATCCATAACTTGAAGACAAAGCGCTGTTCGTACTTTCCCCAGTTGTCCTTGGTGTTCCCAGGGGGCTTCAGCTCTAAGTTGGAAATGAGCTGTTCTTTTTCCCTGCTTCCTATTTTTCTTGGTTGGGTTAATTGCTGGCACTGCTTGCTGGTCTGTCCCGACAAAGGACAGTTTTGCTCAGTGTCTAACTTTTGTCTGGCCAGCATTGCATAACGTTAACTGTTACACAAGGCAACAACTGGCACATGCTGAGATCTTTTAGATGAACTCTTATCCACAAAAATGGTACTGGTGCCTGAAAGATATCATTAAGTCTATGCAATAACTCTGAGCATCTGACTCCAATTTAACTATGCTATTTAATTTAATTACAGATTTACTGTAAAAAGTTGACTGCTGCTTTTGTGGTAGCTTAGGAAAGGAAGAAGTCAAGAAGCATTCAACTAAGATCCTCTCTTTTGAGGCAAGTAAACTCTTGTACAGCACAGCAGTTGATATTATGCAAGTCACGTAAGCCTTCATCAAATCTTTGGTGCAGAAGTTTCTGAAGAATTTAGGAACAAAAGCAGGTTTTCTGTCCCATTTCATATGAGCGATGATACAGCGATTATGGGACAACAGTAGTGGCCAGTCTAGTAATCCCTGTTTGAATTGTTCCAGTTCCAATGGAAGAGAACAAGACGAGGTAAAGAGTATCGTTAAATGACAAGAAACGTCCTATTCTTCAGTTTTGGTAAACTTTGTGTTTATGGGACTCGCACATAAAGGGAAAGTGAAACACAAGGAAAAAGTTCCATGCAATGAGTAGCAGTGCTGCAAGGTCAAAACCACTAAGCAGCTGGTTCAGACATAGTGCAAGTTTGCAATTATATATAACAAAAAGTCTATTTTAAGGGATTTTACTGCCAATCTCTACACCTGTAAAATGTAATCACATCTTCCTTGGCTTTTTTCAGTCTAAAGTCTTTACCTATGCTGTCTGTTAATCTTGTGCTTGTGTGTTAAGTAGTTCTACTTGTGCTTGTGTATTTGTCCAAGTTTATGTCATTCTCATCTTCTTACTCAGTAAGCAGACTGCTTTGTGAATGTGATTGAATAAACCATTGGTTTAGGGCATCACAGGCATTTTAAAATCCATTAGTGAGCTGAATTTACTTTTCACAAGTCTGAAGTTCAGAATATGGCTGTGAGAAGGAGAAATGTAACAGATGTTCTTCCTCAAAGTGTTACAGACCAAAGGAAGAACACTTGGGAATGTGTACTGAAAGCCAGCAGCACTCATCTGCTCTGTGCCATCAAACACAGCAACTCTAAATGAATTCACTTGTATATATGTTTACATTACTGTTTGTGTGTTATCTTTGAAGTTCTTCCCATGGTAGTTCTCACTCCTTTATGTGTGTGTGCCATATGTGCCCCTGAGTGTGAAGGGAGAGGAGCAAAGGAGAGAAATTTCACTCTACCACATGACAGATCCCTGGTGCAGAGCTGCAATGCATTTTCCTTGGCTCCCCTAGACCAAGTTTGTTTCTGTTGGGGCTTTGTGTTTGCAAGGGCAGAGGAGTTGCAAGAAAACTCATGTCTGTGGCGCACGCAGTAATAGCTTGTGCTGCCTGCTTCTAGTTTCTCCAGATTTTACCTCTTTCTCAAATCTATCCATCTATGTTTTTCAAAGCCAAGGCAGTACTTAATGCATTTTTGACAAGCTGCACAGGGATGTTTCCCATGTGGAGAACTCTTCAGTGCACTTCGGAACAGAGCATACAAGTTCTGGTTCCTCTTTGGCGTGGCCCCAAATCCTGGTGTGCCAGTTTTTGAAGATGGCCTTTTCTCTAGTTAAGGATAGCTTTAGCTTTAAAAATCAGAAACAAACCAAACAGCCTTTTCTTTGCACACCTCATCCGAGTGCCTCCCACAACTGTCATAGAGACAGTGACAGGCACGTAAAGGCTCTATCTGTAAACAGCTGTTTGGATGCTAACCTTTTAATTCCTGATCAGTTCAGTGTTTTTTCTTCTACAACTTCATGTCTAGATTTCAATCTTAAAATAAAACAACACAGGCTTTTATGGGGACTTGCCAAGATTTGAAGTATTTTAAAATTAAAATGCATTTTATCCGACCTTGTGCACTGTTCTCTGCTACATCCAGCGGTGTAGGTGTGTCATATCTTCTTGACTAGGATAATGTATTTTCAGTGTTGCTTTGTACACTGCATGTAATGTAGTGTATATATTACATAATATCCTAGTTCTGAAATTTTGGGGAATGGACTTGTATTTCTGTATTATTCAGCAAGTAAGTCGGGCTACTAAGGGAATTTAGACAACATCTTACTTCAAAATCTGTCGAATATCTAGAAGTTGATGCTCCATCCTGACATCTAGAACAAGACACTCATTGTTTTGGAATTTACATAAGTTAAATAATTACAATTCTAATTGTTTAAATATTTTGCTACAGGGCTGGCATTCAAGTGACACGATGACAGCTCATACAAACTGCTGAAATGAATGCACAGACAGGTTTCAGTACAACTTACAGCGAATAGTAATGACAATTACATGAAAAGAATAAAATACCCTTGGTTTAATTTGTGGAAATGAAAGACCAAATGTCAAGATCACTCTTTACTGTAATCATAGCCACTTCAAAGATTCATTTAATCTTAAATCAAATTTCTTGATTCAGATATTCAAGCTCTTGCTTAGTTTGCATAAAAGGTACTGAATCCTCCTCTTCATTCACATTCCAGGTTTCACAAAGTCATTCTCTAATTATTTTATTTATAGGAACACTGATAGAGAAAAGAGAGAAATCTTTCAGCTCTTCCCCTTTCTGCTTTTACGACTGAGAGGACTAGGAAGACCCTAATCTGAAGGCACTATATGTTGTTCGCACCCTCAGGTGAGCATGATTTTACTGGACAGAGGAATCATCTCTATTTTTGTGCATTGTTTCTGTTTGTTTGTTTGTTTATCTGTCCGTATTCCACATAAATAAACAAATTAACATCTGTCTTACTGCTTCTTTTAGTTCTAGGCATGAAGAGTGCTCTTTGTGAACTTCCTGTAGCAAGAGCAGTGAACACATGAATGCTTGTCAGGTCTGCTTATTATGAGGCAAGCCAGCTTCTGTGGCAGTGTTATTTGATCAGTGTACACAAAGGTGCAAAAAAACAGCAAGAAGGGAGATGGCTTCTATCCCTGGTTAAAAGAGAGAGGAAGTAAAATATTTTCAAAATATTTATTGTGGCTTACTAATAATACAAATGTATGTGTCCCAATATTGCATATATTTAAAGCATAATAAATAATGACTTGAAACCATGGATCAACAATAGTACTGTTTTCTTCACATAAGAGGAAAAAGCTCTCTGCTGGCTGGGCTGCACAGCTGGGTTTTTGGCTGGGTTTCTGTTTTTATAGTTGCTGATTTCACTAAAAAAAAAAATCAGAAATGTGCAGGTAGACTGTGAATTTAAGAACAGCATACAACACACAGTTCTCTGAGTGCCTGCTACAAAGTTTGTTTTTATTAACTTGTTCTGTAGCACTGATGAGTGTGATCAGTTTTATGGACTTCCCCTACCTTGCTTAGTGCCCTTGACACACAGCTGGAGTTTCTCTTGTGCCCTGTCCTCTGCATTTGCATGGCAAGAATTGGGCAGAGGTGGTCAATAGCATCAGGCTGTGTCAGTGGTTTCTGGGCCTTGAATTCTGCAACTGAGGTAGGTTTGTGGGATACAGAAACTCAGGTCCATCAGGAGATGGCTGATGAGACTTTTCAGGAATAGATGGATACATTTTTGGGTTGCAAATTTGAATTTGTGTATCTGAAGCCTGACTCAATTGTACTGCAGATACCCAATATGTTCTCCAGTTTTGGCCTGTGGAAGGATTCTATGGATGTATTCCACAGCTGTTGCAGTAATCATTGAAGAAGAAAGCCCAAAAGTTGGTCCTGTGAACGTAAAGCATGCACATGATGTCTACAATTGTGTTTTCAGTGATGTTTACATCATAGGAATAGAAAGACTGGGTGTTGAATAAAGTGATTGGAATAAAGTTAATGCACCAATTAAAGCTTCCCTAAGCCTGTAAAATGACAACAAGGAACACTAAGCCCTGGAACCACGTAAGAGCTTACATATTTCTGTACAGTTACTTTCATTATGTTTATTACAAAAGCAGATGACATGACAGATGCAATTCATCCAAGCTCTGTCAGGGATTTCCAAGCCAGTTCAGGCGGAGTTCTAGCTTGCCCTATTGATCTCAACTGCATCTATCAGGCGCATACCATATGGCCATGTAAACAAATACATGCACAGCTTTTTCCTTGTTGAGCAGCAACAGAACAGTTTGGGGCAATATGCCACAGAATACAAATGAGCATTCTGGTGGCTTACGTGAGTGGGGTGAACCAACACAGAAGAAACATGCTGTTGTCCATCTTTCTCTTCCTGCTGTACGTTCTTCTTCTCAATACAGAGCAAGAATTCATACTGTGGTTTCCTCCCTGTAATGACATCACCTCAGTTCTGCCAAGTGATTCTCCCTGCACATGTGAAACATGAAACGACAATTTTTGTGGTCAGTGACAAAATCACTTGTGGCTGTGAAGGAGACTAACTCTCAACATCTAACTTGCTGTAGTCACTTAACAATCATAATGTAATAATCATTCACAGCTGAAATTTCTAACAACTCCTAACGTCATCTGAAATAAATTGTTTGTATCTATATCCTAATTATCTTTGTAAACTTTTTATTTTTTGAGAGCATGAGAGAAAAAACAATATATGTATTATTTTTGAATGATTCTTTTTTAAATACAGGCTGATTTAAGCAAACAATTTTCCCTGCTTTGAAAGGTAACAAACTCAACTGAACAAGCATGAGTTCCAGAATACAGACTCAGACCTGGAAAGTTTTAGGTAGGTAACTGCTACAGATTTTAACTGATTAAATTTCATCGTAAAAATCACAGCGCTATCTCTGGTTCAATATCTTGGACATGTTGGCACTGAGCTCGTCCATTACCCTGCACTAGAGCACGAAACCCATCACTAGAAAGTGTGCTTGTCATCACAGCCTAACAGCAGCATTGCCAGGATTTGGGAATAAAAAATTAGGGAAAGGAGAAGGAAGGAATACCCTCACCTGTAGATCTAGTTAGGGTTGTTTGCCCTCCATATGTTTAATCTGGGTTTCAAGTGCCATTCATTGTGGTGATAGTCTTGCTAATTTTCCCTGAGACAAAGGGGAAGGGAGGGATGGAGGATGTCTGATACATGGCGTTTTGATATAGTTCTCAGCTGTTAGGTATACACTGGAACCAGTACGAAAAGAGGAGGTGCAGATTTTCTAACACATGACAGGATGTCTGTCAGCAGAAAGCTGCTGTAATCATCAGGGGGTATCAACCTTCTCAGCTCAGAAAAGAAAGTGCTTTAGAAGAGACAGCATCACTAGTACTACTCAGAGCTCCACCACTTCAGAAAGAGATCAGATTTCCAAAAACACGGGAGACAGGAGAAGAGGGGTGTGGGTACCGAGGTGACTGGGAAGTGCAGTTCTCACTTTGGAGGAAGTTTGAAAATTTAAGCTTTGGTAGTATAGCAAAATAAAATTTGGGAGATGTTTGTGGTCACGTACTTTTGGGAAAGGTATTTGAATGAAAAGCTAACAGCGGCATTAGTGGTAAGGGCTAAGAACAGAACGAATTTGGGCTGGCCATTCGGAGTAGCTGTCTGGCTATTGAAGAGGAAAGGTCTGGAGGAACAGCCTTCCCGTCACAAGAGTAGAACTTGTTTGAAAAAAGAACAAAGACCTCAGTACTCTTAAATTTGGTTTCATTTGTTTATGAAAGGGATTATAAAACGTGTTGTTGTGATGGCGAAGGACTGGGTTCAGCCATCCCACATTCCTACCAAAGAGGGATCAGGACCTCCCTTTGTTATCCTTAGGTGCCAGAGGAATTTTCAAGATGGAACTAGAGAGCTGAGGGGGAAGAAATCCAATGCAAGAAGAAAAGAGTGTTTTGTAGCAATAAGTATGTAATGTAATTTAAGTGAATAACACAGAACAGTGTAAATTCAGAGTCTGATTTGGAAAAAGCATCAGAGTAGTTTAGTATATATTCAGCATCGTTCATCATCAAAGTCCAAAGTGAGGGGAATGTTGTATTTCTGAAGAAGATATCTGATTTCAATTATAACTTCAAAAATGCAGCCAACTACGAGGTGACCGCTGTTCAAGTTTGTAGCACCTTTAGCAGACGCCCGCTGGTGGTTTTGCACTACCTTAAGTGCGCCGGCTTCCTTGAGCTGCAGAAATATAAACCAGAAAGGATTTAGAAAGCACACTTGAACCGCTCACTTACAGCGTCATTATTTCCGGTAACAAAACACGGCTGAGGCGTGTGGAAGCTTTGCTGGGAGCAGAACAGCTTCCTGCCCACGAGCAGGCAGCACGATCACCTTTGACGCCTCAAGAGCAGCGGCGGCCTCAAGCCGCCTCAAGCCGTCGGGGCAGAGCGACGGCTTTCCCTCGGTGTTGTCCGAGTGTGGAAATGCGATGTTTTTGTTTTGTTTTGTTTTGTTTTGCAGCGAAGGGGAAGCGGCTGTCCGGAAGCGCACTCCTCCCACCTCCCCAGGTTAATTTTCTGGCCGGGGATTCCTTGCAGTTCGAGGGCTGCCCCGTCTCCTGGGAGCCGAACCCTCCGGCCGCTGCCGCGGGAGGGGCTCACCCAGCAGAGGGTGCCGGAGCGCCGCGGCCGCCACCCCTCGGTGCCTCTCCCCTCCTCTTCCCTCCCCTGTGTCGGATTTGTCCCCGGTGACGTTGGGATGCTAGGAAAGGCGGAGGAGGGGGAGGAGGAGGGGAAAGGAGCGCGGTTTCCTCCGCCCCCCAGTCGGGGAGAGTCCGTTAGCGGGAGAGCAGGGCTGGGGTGGCGGTGCCGGGCCGGCAGCACACGCCGTACTCCCCGCCCGGGGAGCCGGGGGCCAACCGCACCGCTCCGCTCCGCTCCGCTCCGCTCCGCTCCTCACCGCGCCGCGCCGCGCCGCGCCGCTCCGCCCGCAGGCAGCAACACTGACCGCAGGATGGTCCCCGCGGCCGCTCTGCGTGTCCTGGCCCTGCTGGCCGCCGCCGTGCTCGTCCGTCTCCGAGCCGCAGGTATGGGGCGTCCGTCGGGGCGCGGGCAAGGAGGCTGCTGCTGCGGGAGACGGGAAGAGGGGGAAGCTGCTTTCTCTTCCAGGAAAGTTGTGCATCCCGCTTGAAGCTGACGGAGCGCCAGCATCCCAGCTTGATTACTGGTTGTTCTTTCTCCTTTCCCTCTTTTTTTTTCAAAAATTTTTTAATTTTTTTTTTTTGTGTGTGTGTGTGTGTATGGTTTTTTTTTTGTTTTTTTTTTTTTTTTTTTTTTTTTTTTTGCTAAATGGAAACCTGATGTTGCGTTTTTACCAGCAGGGCGGGCAGGAGGTGAAGGCAGGCCGGGGAGGGATCGCGGGCACCGCACCTTCCCGGGCGCGCCCCGCCGGTCCCGCTCCGTTCCGTGCCGCGCCCCGACCGGGGCTGTGCACCGGGGCCGGCTGGAGGCGGGCGGTGGGAGGGGGAGAGAGGGAGAAAACAAAGGAAAAGTTCGGAGTTGTGTTATTGTCGAGGGTGGATAGCGAGGAGTGGAACCTCCTCCTTCCCTCCGCCCGCCCTCCAGCCTTCCCCTCGGAGCGGTTATAATAACGTGTTATTATTTGGGCTGTTGAGTGTTGCCAGAACCTCAGCGGGAACTGGGGGGGGTGGGGTGGATTAAAGCGGACGAGGGGCCGCCGCCGTGCCCGCAGCCGATGGAGGCTCCGTGCCTCCGCGAGCCGGAGCGTCCTGTTCCCGACGGTACACGGGTGTCCGCCCGTGGGCGGCCGAGCGGCGCGCCTCAGGCATCCCGATGCGTGGTCCCACGCGGTGCTGCGGGGCCGGTGCTCGTTCGGCCGGGGGAGAGCCGCGATGTGCGGGGACCTGGGGCAGCGCGACGCCAAAAGAACTCCGGTGAAAGAACACCGCATAACTTTTTCTCTTTTTTTTTTTTAACTTTCTCCCCCCCCCTCCCCTCCCCTGCCCCTTCCCCCCTTCCCCCTCCTTCCACGTACGCTTCAGACGTGCGGCGCTTTCGGAGCAGAAGGGGGAGGAGGTTTTAACGTTTTCATTTTCCCCGGAATGTGAAATGCAGCGGGGAGGTCGGGGTGTCGGGCACGGCTCTTTGATCTCTCCTAACACCACTCTCTGGAGATCTGCCCTCTCCCCTCCGCGGCAGAGGACACTGCCTACGAGCCCTTGGCGGGGAGCCGCGCTCCGTGCTGGGCTGGGGCCGGGCGCGCTCCCGATCGCTGCTCAACTGCGCCCAAGCGCGAGGGGAGAGCGATGATGTCTTTGAGGAAAAACAGTGATGCTGCAGATTAGAGGGGACTTGTTAATCAACTGCACGTTTGAAAGGGCTTTTCTTCCCTTTGTTGCTCTCGCTAATCCATTTACCTCTCCCCGGGAGGTGACGGATGCAGATATTTCCTGTCGCTCAGTGCCGGGTCCCAGGTCTTGCCATTTGTTGCATTTCCCTGAAGGGAGTCGGTCAGCTCGAGGTCCGTGGGGGGGGGGGGGGGGCGGAGCGCGTTACCTCTCGCGGGTTTGGAGTCAGCTCCCATCGCGTTTATTTTTCCTGATGGCTTTATTGCCCCTCTGGGAGGGTCGGTATGGGGGAACAACAAATGTGGGGCTTCGCGGGCCGCCCCGGGTGTGCGCGCGTCGGAAGGACTGATGCGCTGGGAGCGGCCGGGAGCGAGCAGCGCGGCGCGGCACAGCGTAGGGGAGGGAATGTGCCATGGACTTTTTCTTAATTCCCCCCTCTACGCTGCGGTCTAGATCCCATAGTGGCAACAGTAAATACTCGTGGCTTATCTGTGTTCTTCTGCTTAATTAGGTTTGCTCAACAGCAAGCTGATTATGTTCATCTAGGTTTCATTTCAGTGCTTACTCTTGAAAACGTTATCTCGGCCTTTGAAACGCAACCAGAAGACAGGGCGTCGGTGTGGTGGAAGTGTGGGTGTGCGATGTAGAATATGAGCTGAGGTTTACTTTAATTGTTTCATCTTCTTACTGTTAAATGGGAAAGGATGTTTATCCAACCTGAAGGTAATGATCAAATAGCTTGCAGAGTATGCAGAATGTTGTGTTAAAAAAATTGTATATATGTATGTATATATATATATAAATTCTGTCAACAGAACATCTGGGAAAGAAAACAAAATGGTAGTGCTGTGCTGTGATTTTGCAAGCCCTGTATTTCATAAACTTCTCCCTTACACTGCAGTGAAAAAAAAATAGCCTTATTTCTTAGGGTAACAGTGTTAGTGGAGAAATGGATGAAGTATCAATTCCTCCTGAATGTTTCTAAATGCCTTATTATAAAAAGCTGTAAAGTGAATCTTTAAAGTTGTGCAGAATTCAGCTGTAGCCCCCTCCTGACATTAATAAATGAGATTCAGCTCTGGAAATTGTACTTGAATCAGGTGGTAGAAGTGCATATGGCTTTGAGTGTAAGAAATCTTCACATCACTTTTAGTAAATGGCGTTGACTACATGGACAACATTTAGGTCAAACTTTTATTGAGCTTTTTCTTGTGTTAATTAAATTGTTAAGTAATTTAGTGATTAAGTTTATCCTTGGGTCAAAGGTTACCACTGAATATTTCTTTTTCCCCTCAAGTGTCTTGATAATGTTAGGCGTTTGTAATGGAATTGCTGTTTTCTCCTTAATCTCTTTTCTGCTGTAAATAGCATAGAAATGCAAGATGTGGGGAGAAAAGGACCAGTTGGTTGACCAGGCAAATTAATCCTATTTAGTGAGCTTCCAGTTGTTTGCAGGAAAGCTGATCTTTTCTAAACTCACTCACTGCACTTTGTGTAAGGTGAGAATGCTTTCCAGAACTCCCATTGCCATGAAAGTATATTTGACCACCAATTAGGAATCAGTGGCTTTTGCCCATTCACAGAAGAGAATGAGATTTAAATGAAAATAATAAAAAAAAACAAGGTCATAAATACTCCGGTTTTTAATTATTATTATTATTTTTAATAACTATGTGAATCTTCCGTGTAGTGGACTTGTGTCCTTCTCATGGTTTACCTTCAGACCTTAAATTCATGTTTCACATTTAATGCAAATGTCAGCTAGAAACTGTCATCTGAGATTTTTAACTGTATGCTTGATGCAGATAACTCTTCTTTTTCAGAGCCTTTAAAAAAAAAAGACAAAAAAACCCTCCCTTTGGTTTTCATAATAAATCTTTCTGTAGATGTTCTGTGTTGTGCTGTGCGGTTGCTCAGAGGGAAGAAATGCTACTTCAAGAGTATTCCGTCTAATTTATAGCATCTGTCACTATGTTCTCTGTGCAAAGGATGGCTTTTTGTTTAAGTTTGTTTATTCATTGTGAGGCTGTTGCTTTGTAAAGGAAGTTGTCATTAGGCTCAGCATGTCTGGAAAGTATGCAAGTCCTCAAGTCTCCTAATCCAGTGACTACAAAGTAGTTAAAGCTTCAAAGAAGAGGAATGACAGGATTTTGGTGCACTAAAAGAAGACGCATTGTGTGTTAATCCTGCTTTTTATTGTTACATGTACTGTAGATTCCTGCAACGTGGCTATTAACCTTTTGGAGCAAACAACAATTTAACCTAAATGATCGTCTTTCCTCTTGGTTTTGTCCAAATGTGTCAGTACTTCGATGTGAACAGCTTCTGACATTCAGTTTTTCCAAGCCTTTGCCACACACACACATTCACTTGCAAACATCCTGCTGGATGCATTTTTTTCTGATCCTCTCCATAAACCTGACCCATAGCCAGCCTTTTCTCCTTGTATGTGTTAGTCCTCCTCAGCTGCTCTGGGAGAGGATTTCCACTTCTTCTCTTTCTGAGCAGTGTTGGTCGATTATCTTTGTTGAAAAGAAGTGACTTTCCTGGTTGGCAAAGTCAGCTTTCAGAAAACCACTGTGATACCTTAGCTGTGTAGGATGTCTTTGTCTTTCAGCTCGCAGAGGGCAAAAGGCTTAACTTAAGAACACAAACCTGCATTAAAATTTCAGTGAGAACAGGAAATCACAGCAGAAATGTATTGACACGCACCATTATTGTGATGTGGATAGATAGATGTATCCTATCTCCCACGAGTTTTTAGCTGGCTCGTAGGGCTGTAGCACAGCTCTGGAGCAGTTTGCAAAGCCTGTTGGAGAAGCACCATGGGTACCTTCTAGAGAGATCCACTCTTCCGAGTTCATTTAAAATTAGCTTGTATGTTCCTACTTGAGCTGTTTGCACATTTGCAACATTCACTGCTTGCTGAAATGAAGAGGCTGCAATGCTGTCTGCTGATGGAATTTGCCTTCATTTCTGGGTTTGTGACATCAGCCTGGTGGATGTGCATCTGTGATGGTGCAGGGGTGTACTGCGCCTTAGCGGGTCAGAGGCAAAGGATAATGCAGTATCACTGATTCAGCAGAAGATCTTCAAAGATTGATCATTGGCTTGTGTACCTTTTTTCTCTGAGTTCAAGTCATAGCAGGCTGATGTCACTGATACCCATGCAGTGGTTTTGACTGTGAGGGTGGGGTTTCACAGGCACCTGAATCTACATTAGACCAGCGAGCTCTGATGTGCAGCTAACAGGATTCTGCAGGAGCGAAAGGCTGCATGGGTAGAAGCGAACAGAAAACTAGCAGAATGAAATCAGATGATACCTCTTCTGTTTGTCTTAGGTTGGTTTTGCTGGAGCAACAGGTGGATTTAGATTTTGTGGTGGTACTGCTTGTGGGACATGCAAAGTGAAATCAGTAGTGTTCTGTTCCACACCCCGGTGTGCCCAGCTGGCTTCAAAATCCAAGTAGTCCAGTCACGAATTTAGTGTATGCTGAGTCCCCACAGGTATGTTGTCACTGAGGTCTCTGTAAACTTCAGACGTGAGCCATGCATGTAAGTATATTTTCAGACTGAATAATTCCTCTTCAGGTAACTTAAACATATGAAGAGAAGCAAGGAGCACACATCTGGTACTTGCTTGAAAGAGGAATTCCTGTGTATATGTCATCACATCTGTGAAACCTCTGCAGAACTTAGATTTCTGACCTTGAATTGCTCTGTTTGGACTCTTCCTTTAGTGTTAGCCTTATAAACATTTTACTCTGTAACTCCAGGTTATTGCCCTTTGTCCTCATCAATTATGAGGGCACCCTGGGGTGTTCATTTAGCAGCTCATCTGTTAAGCATTATTTCAAGATGAAGTGGCTTCCATAACTGTTTTTCCTTGATTTTGGTAGTTATTTATTTATGTGATACCGTGTATGTAAGTGGAATGACTTGGCCCATTGTATGAAATGAGGACAAATTTTGTTAGTTCTTTCAAAAATTTTGAAGTTTTACTTTACTAAACAACATACACAATTGCCCAGTTGAAACTCTTTAGCTCCTGAACTCCTTGGCAAAGTAATAATGCGGGCACATATGAGAGTCGTAGTTGTAGATATAGTAGAGCAGAAAATGGAGGACAAATAACTTACAATTGACAGGAATAGACAGAGGGTTTTTTTCTACTTTATTCCCAATAAGAAACATGGAAAAATGTGTTGCAAGTGTAGTTTGACGCATACAAATCAAACACAGAAATGTCGTCTTCTTCTAAATTATATCAGTTGTAAGAAAAAATAAGTTAATCATCTTTAAGTCTAAAAGAGAAATCACAGAATTCCTCCCAAATACAAACTGGTGATACTGGTTGGCTGCTGCACAAGTACAGGAGTGTTACTTGCTCCTTATTGACAGCAACACAGGTACATCTCCTGGTGTTGTGGGTCTCTGGGAGATTAAACAGATTTTTCTGGAGAACAGAATTCAGAGATGGAGAAATAAAAATCTGATGAGTGGGTTAACTTAGAGCAATGAGTGCTCAAGCATTTGAGCTGTTGTTTACAGTAAGATCTTAAAATTATTTGCTGTGAACACTTATTTGTAAAACATTAATCTCTCAGTTTTAGTGTTCTTTTCATTGTATGTGGACAGACATCGTACCAACCAGCAATGCTGTAACCTCCATCCCCAGTTGTTCATTTCCTTCCTGCTGGATGTTAATACTTCTTGAGCTCTTCTGTCAGAGCAGTGGGAGACATTTGGCACCCAGTTTCAAACAATGCCACAGAATCATTTCACTTGGTCTAAGCTTAGCTGATTGGTTTTGAAAGTCATCAATCAGAAGTCTCACATAAGCAGACAACATCAGTGGGCCAGCAGAGGTTTTAAGTTCTGTGGCACTGATTACCATGCAGGGATGGTAATCATCAGGGTTTAGGGGTGAGATCACCTGTTTCACAACTGTAATGGCAGAGGGACCAGCACAAATGAGATGTTACAAAAAAGAAGGAAAGTAATGCTCACCCATCTCACATTACTTCTAGGGCTCAGGTCTTTTATCCAGGTGCTCAAGCAGTGGTTCAGGCTGTGACTCAGCTGTTCCCATTCACTTCACCCCTTCATGGCATGAACCAGTGACTGAACCTTTCCTAATACAGGGATCCACCACATCATGACACTTAACACAGTTTGCCCATCGCAATACAGGTTGACACAAAGTAAGATGGCTACTGACTGGTTTATGGTTGAGGTTCATATTCTCTCATTAGCCAATGCTTGATGGAAGCATGCAGTTGTTCAGTGCAGGTCCATCTTATGTTCCATCAGCTTCACATAGGCCATCACCAGATGTTGCTCTTGATCTCATGGCAACACTGGAGCACTTTGATGACATTTTGCTTCTTCTGGTGATCCTAGAGACTCAAAAGACTCATAGAGAGTAGAACAGTTGTTTTCAGAGGTACCAAGAGGGGGAGGTCTGCCCTCCATGGCAAGATACAGGCTGTATTCCTGTCCTCTGCTCTGTTTACACTGGGGCATGTCCTGGCCCTCTGTACCACACCCTCTGGCTACATATCTGTGACTGTATAACTATATAAAGCACCGAAGGGGGAGTTCTGGTCTGTCATAAGGATATGATGAGGGTCCCCTTTTCAGGGAAGACTGGAGTGTTGACCACAGTGTCAGTAGGCCATATACTGATTACTGGAGGGACTGCTGAGCTTGAAAGAGGAATCCCATCTCCAATAGACTCCTCCAAGGTGCAAGTAGGCTGTACCACTTTAGTCCTCCTTACATCTTCCAGGTGCATTCTGTTCTGTGGGTACTGGGTTCTCGATTCTCAGTGTCAGGGAGCAAGAAGTTATTTTCAGTGCCAGTCTGGGGTCTTACTTGGTTGTCAGCACCCACAATTTGTATCCTAAGGGAGAAGGCCCAAGTTGTCTCTAGCATCTTTAGGGCACAGGGTCTGCCATCCCTAGGTCATCTGTTCAGGTCCCACATGGTTTCATGCAATCTTTTCATCCAGCCCTTCAGGGGCCAAGAGTGTATCTTCAGAGCAACCTTAAGGATGTCATTATAATGTTCAGTGAGGCCTGTTCCAATTGGATTGTATGGCAGACAAAATCACCATTCAGTGTTGTTCTCTTCCACCCAGTGCCCATGAAGTTTGTACCCTGGTCACTCTTGATGACCTGCAGAGTTCCAGGTCATTAACTTGGTTAAAGCCCTTACAGTATAAGCCTGGTTTGCTTTTGGCACAGGATAGGCCTGCATCAGTCCACTCAGTGCATCAGTGCAAGTTCATGCATATCTGGGCCCCTCAGGTTGCAGGAGAGGGCCTATATGGTCAACTTGCCCCCTTTGGGGAGGGAGTTATGTCCTCCGTCAGAGTAGGCAGTCATCTCTGGCAAAGGCTTTGTTCTTATCCTCAAGCAAGCATTGCAGTCATGACCTGCCTGGAAGATACCTGACACCCTTATGGGCAGCCCCTGTGCTTTGGCTGTTGCCCATATCATCTTCTGTCCAGCATGTCACTGCTTTTGTTGTAGCCAGTGTCCTTGGAAGGAGAGTTCCCAATCCACTGTACTCAGGCCAGTGTGATTTCCTGGTGACTGCAAGGGGTGAAAAAAAAAAAATGTGGTAGACACATACAGTCCTCTGTTTAACCACATTTCATATGTCTGACCACATCTTCTTGCCCCAGATCGGTCAGGCATGGATGGTCCAGCCTTGGGTGACCCAGTATGTGATCACATCATCATTCAGAGTGAGCCCCTGAAACACAGCCCAACTATTTGTGCAGATGTTCAGTGCACTGTTGCTGGGTTCCTCCGTGATAACTATCCACATAGCTCACAGCTCTGCCCATTGACCAACTCCCATGGTACACCACTACTCTCCCCCTGCGTGGGTTGAGTTTGCTGGACACATCCGTATACTAGGCATCTTCAGGAATAGGATATTTCCCTTCCTGAATGGGACTCTTCTTTGGTGGAGCAATCATCATCTCTTCTGACATGTCACTAGGGTTTGTCACTGGGCCATGGATCTTCTGAAGTTCTTCCTTCAATGGGGAGGAAGTTATGCTGCTCCTTTGGCTGAGGTAGGCAACCCAACATGCCGCAATCTGAGCTTGAGCCACCACCCAAGGTGGGTTAGATCTTTTACCCACCCCGAGTTGGCAGTGTTGTTTTAACCATAATCTTAGCCTGTTTGAGTTACTGATTTTACCACCTGCAATGCAGAATAGGTAGCCAGTAACTGTTTCTCAATCATATTATATCTCTCTTCAGCTCCATGCCAGATCTGAGACCAAAACCCAGTAGGGTTTCATATAGAACTCTGGTATTGCCACAGGCCCCAGCCAAAGCTGTCCTGAGTGGCATAGAATCGAATATACCCAACACTTGGGCTTGTTTAACAACCAGTTTTGCCTGTTGGAAAACGTAATGTTCTGTTCTCCCCCAGTCCCATAGTTGCCTCATTTTCACGAGTCTGTATAATGGTCTCAGCAGCTGCACTAAATGAGGTATAAAGGAATCCCTATAACCCAATATACCTAAGAATTCCTGGAGCTGCTTTGGTGTCATAGGGATTGGGAATGCCTCAAGTTTATCTGTTACTGCACTGAGTAGTACTTGGGTCCTTCCTGACCAAACTACTACCAGGAATTTCACAGATAAGGCCCGGACACTGCACCACCTGTGGGTTTATATCCCGTCCCTTTTCCCCCAGATAGTACCCAGATCCACTGATTCAGGGACCTGGGTATTCTCCAAAGCAATATTTTGGATTTACAGAAATAGTCAAGCTTGATCTTTTCCCTATTAAAATACCAAGTTGTTATTCTAGTTTCTCAACACAAACATGTAATAATTGGTTCTTACTTTCTAGGGTGTTATTTGAGAATTATGCAAGATTTAATACATTTAATAGCAGCCACTGCAAAATGGACACATCCAGTTGGCCCTCCTTTGTGATTAGAACATCTTTGTCTTATCCATAGAGGTATTCTGCCATGTGGAATGGGAATGGAAGGCTATTCCCACCATACCACAGAAATTAAAGAAATTATAAAGGAAAGATGTTGCAAACTAGGTTTGCAGCATTTGTCCAAGGTTAACCCAGAGTGACGTGGGGAAGCATACACACACTCAATATGAGTGAAGCTTCGTTTATTGTTGGTTACACATCTGATTATATAGACATTTTGTTGCTAAGATTAGGTTTGCGGCACACAATCTCAAGCCACGGGATTGGTTAAAGGAAGCTTACATAAAGCTATAGTGATTAATGACTGGATAGATTACATATTGTTTTATAGAGTTACCATTCTTCGTGGTTCCCATAGCATACAGTTCTTCAGATAACGTCTAGTACTATTGAAATCAGACCCGGTCATTCTGGCTTCGGTTACTAAGTATGGTGTCCCGTAAAACTTTGCATGCAGCACTTTGCACGCAACATTACTCCACATCTTAAGACCATTGTTCTTACCCACTAGGTTTATTACATCCCTGACAGAAAGACTTTTTTGATATTTCAGCCTGTGTGGCTCATCAAATGTAATGGTAGAGGGATCAGTGCAGATGGCGGGGATGGTACCAAAAGAAGGAAAGGGATGCTCACCTGTTTCCAAGGATTTGGAAGGTTTGGAAGAAAAGAACTTCAAGAAGAGGGGATCTCCAACAAAAGATCCTTCCTCAGTGGCAGTCAGTCCTTAAATGAGGTTTAAGAGGAGTGGAGCTTGGCTCCATCCCTTCCAGTTGCACAGGGGAATTGCTTTCACCTGTGCTTCCAGGGCTGACCATGTCTTTGCTTGAGGTGCTCTATCAGTGGTTCAGGCTGTGAATCAGCAGTTCCTACACAACTACTCTGTTTAGACCTGGTAGCCTCTGTCAGGAGCATTCCATTGAGCATCTGGGAGAAGGATGAGAACAGTGGTAGTAGTGGCATCTTCCAACAGCAGAAGAAATGAATCTCCATTTGACTTGCAGTTCCCTGAAATGCTTTTTTTTGTTTCTTTCTTCATGCTTTACAGGCACCTCCTGTAAATATCTTCAGAACTAATGATTTCCTTTCCTCCCTATGTTGTCTCTAGAAATTGGTCATTTTATGGTTAGGCTAAATGTGTATTGTGCTGGTTGCTGTTATGTCTCATATAGTAGCTGTTTAATACTTCAGGGACTAAGCCTGGTCAATTACAAGATTTGCAATTGAGCGTAGGTGCATGAAGAAATAATGTGTTACTGATAGATTAAGTGCAGCTGAGAGAGCTACAGTACAGTGCAGTTGTATAGAGGATCAGCAGTGTGGCACAATGGACAGATGGGACAGAAGAACTGAGTCACAGCAGTGCTTCCTTGGATCAGCTGAGGAGGTTGTCAGGTCTTCTTTGTTCTTTTGGATGTAGAATAAGTGAAGGTCTGGTGCAACAGGATCAAGATATTTCTGAAAGAAAAAAGCCAAAGAATGACACTTCTGGAAACATTCATCTGATTTGCTTGGATTTGCATGTGTCAAAAATCAGCAAGATCAGAAAATGGAAGGAAAGTGTAGTGCTACTCAACAGTCCTTGACTGTAGCAGCTGAGTTACCTTAAACATATTATATGGATTTCTGTAATAGTCATTAAAAAATCTGTTTGAAAACTTAGGAGTCCCGGATGACATATAAAATCTGCATGCTTGACAATAGGAAAGTTGTAGAAGAAAGTTAATACAGTGTAAAAAGCATCTTGAGATTACATATTGTACATAATGAAAATGCATATTCTGAGATAAATCAACAAACTGCCATACCATCATTGTTTCTTATATTCAGAAGTGTGACATGACAGAATAGAAAAACAAGGATGCTAGATATAATTATCATGTTTATATACTAATGTTTACTGGTTCTTAATGAAGAGAAAATAAAGAGGCAAATGGAAACTAAGCCAATAGATGTTAGATAGCTAATCCTAATAAAAATAGATTTTTTTTTAATTTCAGACAGTAACAATCTTGTTCTGATTCTGCATTAGTGTGGAGTTATCTGTTCTACTGATGTGTGTAGGAAACATCTTTTTTTCTAAACAGGTATGCCTGCTCTGAGGTGTGCTTGTCATGTAATACAAAACCACCCAGACTTGGTATCAGAAAGCTCCTGCCCAAAACCTGACCCTGTGAAGCCTATCACAGGGCTGGCTGGGCTAGATGGTTTCTGTTCCAGGTGCTGGCTGGGGACAGGTGGGTGGCGTGGTGGGAAGGGAGTGCCTAGTAGCCCTCACTCATAATTACTTACACAGTCACGGGACTATGCACTCAGTATGCAAAAATTCTAACATAACTGTGTGGGCTAGAAATTGTAAGAGACGCTCACAATATTCTCATATCTGATGGTAATTTAAGATTGGATTCTGTGGGGCTGAGCCTAACCTGTGTTGTTCGAGGAAAACTCTCACCAGCCTTGAAAGTCTAGTCTGCAAGAAAATGTTTAATTATTTGTCAGTTAGTTCTTTGCACCACAAATACTCTTTCTCATTTCTTCTTGTATTTGAACAGTGTCATGGTTTTATGATTTTTGTTATTGGTACTCCACATCTTAACATCATATAGTGCATTATGGGTTAAAGAGTTAATGCTGCAGCTCCATGGATCATCGATAGGTCCGGGTACATCTGTCTCAGAAGAGAAGAACTATGTATCCCAGAGGACTTTGTGTTGCTTTGCATTTTTTCTGTCTTCCACTCAGTGGGAAAGATAAAAACTGTTTGTGTATCACGAGACACAGGTTCTTTCCTTTTGGATCAACCCAGCAGCAGGTGCTCGCTGCCGTCTTGCCTTCATCATTTAGTGTAAGGCTTTCAGTTCTTGGACGCTTTCATTTTATTTGATTTATTAGCTTCAATTTCAGTTATACTGTGTTATTTTGCATTCCAATATCTAATTTAGTAAATTAGCTTTTCTCCTCAGATTGTTGCCACTAGGCCCATCTCCCTTTTCCTTTTTCCCTTTTCCCCTTGCCCTTTCCCGAGGTGTGGGTCCATGAGTCCCCCACCCCAATTGTCATGGAACCGGGCTGAACCAGCCCATAAACTGTTGACAAACAGTTAAATTTCCAGCAGTCCTTTCTTAGGCTGAGTTTCATACTAGCATTTAACATTAGCTGTGCTAACACAACAGGAGAGTCTCTTTGGTACACTAAGCAGTGAAATGTAAAAAATAAAAAGTTCTGTGAAGGCTGTATACACCAATATGAAAGCTATGCACCTATTAAAGCTTTGTTTTGTAATTTAAATGAAACCCTTTGAATATTCTAAGTTAAAAATAAAAAAGATTCTGAAGCATCTAGCTGCTGTTATGGCTAGATGGGGTTGCCTGGGGTGAGTCAGTCTGCCACCTGTATCACTTCATCATCAATCAGAAAAAAAAGATGACCTGTCATCACAGGGGACTCCCTTCTGCAGGGAACCAATGGCCTGTTATGCCACCTGGATCCATCACAGAGGGATGTATATTGCCTGGCTGGGGCCCAGGTGAGAGATGTTGCTAGGAACATCACTCACCTAGTAAGGCCCTCTGATTATTACCCATTACTAGTTTTTCACATTGGCAATGATGAGGTAAGCAGAAGAAGCGCTTGGGTGATCAAAAGGAACTTGAGGGTTCTGGGAACCTTGCTGAAAGGATTGGGTGCGCCGATAGTGTTCAACTCTGTCCTCTTGATTGGGGACTGGGGTCCAGATAAAAGGAGAACAGACAGTTTGAATGAATGGCTTTGTAGAGGTATTGCACTCGAGTTTGGATGCTATGATTTGGGACACAGCTTTGAGAAATGAGACATTAGATAGGATGCAACTGACTAGAAGGGACAAGAATATTCTAGGGAGCAAGCTGTCTGGGCTTGTTAGCAGTACTTTAAGCTCGGTATGATGGGGCTGTAGTGGGTGACAGAGAAGGGTGAGGGAATGCTGTCACCTTGGAAAACAGTGGGGGAGCACCCTATATTTGTCCCAGCAGTATTAGGGAGTGCTCCTCTAAGATGGCAATGAGTCCAGTAGCACAGCTGAAATGCCTCTATAGCAGTGCACACAGCAGGGGAAATAAACAGGAGGACGTAGAAACTGGCACAATTGGAAAAGTATGATCTAATTGCTATCACAGAGACATGGTAGGGCAAGTCTCACAACTGGAATACTAACTGAGGGTTACAAGCTCTTCAGAAGGAACAGGCAGGGTAGGAGGGGAGATGGGGTTACCCTCTGTGTTAGGGGATCAGTCCAATAAAGGACATCTAGTGGTTAGGGTCTCTACAGGCCACCTGATCAGTGGGAGCTTGTTGATGAGACATTCTTGCTTCAACTGCAAGAAGTGTTGAGATTGCAGTCTCTTGTGATGGGGGATTTCAACCACCCAGATATCTGCTGGGATAGTGGCGTGGTGGTTGGCAGACAATCCAGGAGATTCCTGGAGTCTGTTGAGGTTGAATTCTGGTCCAGGTGTTATAGGGTGTTATATCCTGGGAAACCAATAGCTGATTGGTGACCATAGACATTAAAAATTACTTTAAAGTATTCTGTCATTACATTGGTGGTTGATGATGACTTTTTTCATGATAGACCAGAATCCCTTACAAAGAGGAAAGTGGTATTGTGTAGATAAAATTACAAGCTTGGGCAGGATCTGAACTAAGCCTACATGATGAGAATATATCTGCCATTGTTTTAATTTTAAAAATAACCATGTTTCCTTTCTCTGCCTGGAAGCAATTTAATAAAACAAATTGATTAAAAAAATAAATTCCAGCCAGACCAGAAGTGGTAGTTAATGAATATCTTGAGAGGGTGAGTCTGTTCTTCATAGTTGGTTTTGCCGACTCAGTGAATTTGGATATTAATATTTGAAATTATAGACAGCTATTCAACCTGTTTTTCTAGAACTGATCTCATATTTATCTTTTTCTGTTTATGTCTGTGTAGAAGCAGAATTCAGAAATCAATTTCCTCGTACGTAATAGAGTCCATGACATTGGGGTTTTCAAAGCAGAAGGGAAAAAAAATACTTACAAATTTTATATCTAGAGTTTTTGGATAACACTGCTTTTCAGAAAAAGACACTTATTTTTCTCAGTGTGTTATTTAAGGGTTTGCTGAATGTAGAGGAAGCCTTGAGTAGGATCGTGCCACTCAGAAACAAGAGGATGTAGGATTAGGAAAGCAGATTTCAAATG
The DNA here is from genome assembly GCA_023055505.1 of Callipepla californica brunnescens. Classification (NCBI taxonomy): domain Eukaryota; kingdom Metazoa; phylum Chordata; class Aves; order Galliformes; family Odontophoridae; genus Callipepla; species Callipepla californica. The sequence continues at coordinate 1,184,623 of JALIRH010000023.1, read as the reverse complement.
TTACCTCTTCTACAATCCAAAACTTAAAGTTAAGTTACACACAATTTTAATACTGAAACTTGGGGATGCATGTGTTAACATAGGAAAGTACTGCAAAAAGGGAAGCGATTTCTTCTTAAATAACTTGTCTTCCTATGCCTTATCACAGTATTTTGTCATAATAAAATCTGTCAATTTGAATAGCAGAGCTCAGGCACCGCTACTTCCAAAGATTCAGGCTTTTTTTTTTTTTTTTCCCTGAGTTCATACAAAACTTTATGAAAAAAAAAAATATCTCTTTAATATTGTTCCTGAATCATTCTGGGTGGATTAAAATTGTATCTTTTAATTTCATACTGATTAAAGTTCTCTTGCTTTTTTTTTTTTTTCTTTTTTTGTTCAGATTTACGTGTTGAGTAGTTACACGTAGCAAGGCCATGTGATTAATGTTTCTAAGTATACGATAGAATCTCAATTTCAAGCATTAATATCAATCCAAAATAACTTAAGGCATTAGAATTTTAGTAATTGTATAAGAATAAATATTTGCACTTCTCATTGACTCTGCTGATTGTCTTTAGTTCTTATAACTGCCATCATCTTGTCATCTTCCTTCACTTCACATTTTATGATTTCCTTTTTTTTTTGTGGCAATTCTTTGTCCTTTTCTGTGATTGTCACAAAATGTAGGAAGCGCTTCAAACTGATCCACATTTCCTGTTTCTCATTGTCTGGAAATATATTTTCTGAGTAAGAGATATGATGAACACCTCCAAATATGCCTTTTGGTGACTGATTGGGACATTAACAATGATTCCTTGATGCTGTGGCTCCAGAAGATTTGCTGATATCAAGTATCTGAACTTCTCTTGTGTAGGACACAGGAGTAAATGCAGAAAAATGGTGAGATGGAGTGTGCAACTCTGATGAGGTAGGTGTAGGCTGGAGTGGGTGGACTTGTCTGAGCAGAGGAGCTGGATTGTGATCTGATTTATGAGGACAAGATGCCTGTGGGGTGAGGAAATGGGATTAGGATTGTGTAAATGTGTGATAGGAAGGATAGGATAAATTACTTGTTCACGTGTGCTGCATGAACAAATTAGAAATTACTGCTGCTGTGCTGGCATAGCTACTGGTGCAGATACTGAGCACAGCACTAAGCTGTGCTTTGGAAAGTTCTGCCCTCTGTTTTCACTACTTTTTTGTTCTTTGGGAGGTATAAGGCAAGCAGTTTCACCAGGGGCTGTATAGCATGTTCCACTTAAGAATAAGGTTGGGAGGGATTGAACTAGATGATCTCTAGTGGCCTGTTCCAGACCCTGCAATTATGTGAAGAGAGATGAGTTTATGTTTGCTTTGGTGATTGGCTATTTCATACACTTTGCTCAGTTTGAAACAACTAGAGTGCAAAGTAAGTCATTGTCAAATTTACAAACTACTGACCTGAGAGCTACGACATTGTGGAAAAAAAATGCTAGACGTGGCATTTTTCAGAAAGTAGACCTGCTTTCTTTCATTGGGTCAAAACTGTGCACATGCATGTCTGATTTATGTGAACCTTTGGTGGGTTTTACATCTTTATTCCTATGCTTTTTTTCCTACATGCTACTTTCTTGATTTTTTTTCTTTCTTGGAACCAGTGAGACCACTCTCTGGTAATACTGAGTCAGTTAGGTCAGACCTCCTGTGTGGAGACTGCCAAGTTTTTCTAAAATGTGTGGTGGTTTAGGGATTAGGATGATTGTCCAAAAAGGGGTTGAGACAAGAGACTTCCAAGTGTCTTTAATTTACAGCCATGATTTGGAAAGGATTATTCCTGAGTCCCAAGAAAAAAGAGCCAATACTTTTGTTTATACTGCTAGTCATCACTCCCTCTACAAGTAGGGTTCCCCTCCCTTCTGAAAAGGCTACAGTTAGTTTTGCTGCTTAAACAAAAGTGTGTTTAGATGATTTAATGTTCTGTTTTGTGATGAAGTATCTTACCTAGGTCATCGCTTAGCTGCTAATGAGATATTTATGAAGTGGTAAGATGTCTCCTCTCTGTTGTGAGTTCAGTGTCTAGAGTGGTGCAAAATGCTATTTAACTAGCAAATAAAGTAGTTCAGCTTCAAACTGTATATTAAGATGCAACAATTTTAATAGTTTAGTAAACCATTAAATGAGTAGAGTACCTGGAATGCCTCAACACTTGCATAATTTGACTTCTGCTATAGGTAAAGTAAAAGCCATTTCAAGGTAGCTTAGTAACAGTAGCTACGTAAGGAAGGAAAATTTGGGTTTCAGAAACCAAGTTAAATTCATACTTCAATTCCACATGTGAATTATAAAATACAACTGAAGACAAATAACTTTTTCTTTAACTCCTTTTTTTTTTTTTTCAGTATTCAAGACTTATTCAAATAACACCAAATACTGCACTAAATATTTAAACACCAGCCATCAAATAATTTTGTGTGTTCTGCAAGAGTGTGTGTTGTCTGCTATGTAACAACACTGCTACCAGCAGTGTGCTTCCTTCCTTTCTGTATAGTACCTAATAGGATCTAAGCCATAGTCTGTAAGACCCAAGCAGAAGGAGCCTTCATGCTCTGGATGTCCCAGATTTAATTAACTCTGAAGTAACAGCCCAAGTTGGCAGAAGTATTTTTTACTAATTTCATTGGGACCTCATTTTATTTGAGTAGTCAGTTACCTGAACATCCAGTTCAGTGAACCAGTTCATGAACTGTCAGTTGTTCAGAACTGAGAAGCTGTAAGAAACCTTAACCCTTAAGAACTTTGTCTGCTTCTCATCTGTCCCTAGGTGGAGCACCGTGGACTCCAGGTGGTCATTGATGAAGCAAGCAACACCCCCTCCCCTTCTCCAGGCCTGTCTTTCCTGAAGAGTTTATACCCATCTATTCCTACATTCCAGTTGTGAAAACCATGCCGCCATGTCTCAGTGATGCCAATGACATCATAGCTCTGGAGGCACATGCATGCCTGCAGTTTGATCCTCATGCTCCACTCACTGAGGTACAGGCACTTGAGTTGGGCTCCCTCTGAGGCTGGTATACCAGTTGGAGTTTCCTTATCCTGTACTTTAGGTGCTGCCTTACTGGCCTGTGAGCCTACTCCAGGGCCAGGGCATCCATTAGCATTCTCAGTCTAAAAGTGAAATGCTTTGGGGATCCCCACCTCCAGCAGCTCCAGTTTAAAGCCCTTCTGACTAAAGTGGAAAATTTACTGCCATAAATGATCTTCTTGTCTGATAGATGAACCATATCCTCCCCCAGAAGACCAGATTTCTCAAAATTATAACTTGAGTAGCCAAAGCCCTGTTCACAACACCACACCCTTAGCCATTTACTGTTTTTCTTAATTCTGTCAGCCCTTTTCTTCCCCATTCCCCTAACCAGAAGGATTGATGAGAAGACTACCTCTGATCTCAAGGTCTTAACTGCCGCTCCTTATAGTCCCTCCTCTTGATACTGTACACATTGCTGACAGATGTATTGCTGGTGCCCATGTGAAATAGCAGCAGCAGGTAGTAGTCTTTGGGATGTAAAACTGGATGTGCCAGTGGGGGAGTTTGAGGCTGTTTGGCCCTAGACTGTGGATTAAACACAGGCTGCACGTGAATCTGTCTGATTATCTCTGCCTCACTGGTAGTACACAGCCTTTTGACTGTCTCCTGCAGGTCAGTCGGCTGTCTCAGGAGGTCCTCCACCTGAGCACATCTTACACAGGCAAGTTTGTCACTCATCTCTTCTGATGAAAGGTCCAGACACTTCCCACAATGGTCTGCACACATGCATCTTCCTTTAGAAGCTCTGAGTAAGTACTGGGGTAGGTGCTGCATGCCCCCTGCCAGAGCTGCAACCGTAGTTCACCATTGAGTGCTCACTATTTTGCTCTGAGGGTCAGCTAGAATGAGTGCTCCTCACTTAAGAAGCTGGCAAAACCTCAGTGCCCTGCTGTGTGAGCTACTGCTCCAGCTGTTATAACACAATGGATGTACAGGTGACACCCACACTGTGTTTGCCCACCCTGTGCACGCTGGGCAGTGACTAATCACTGCTCTCCCTGAGGCTTCTTCTGGGGACATGGTTGTAGCCCCAATTGCCCTGTCAATTCTTGTGCCAAGTCAGCTTCTCTCTGGAGAGTTGCCTGTTGCTGGAGGGTTGCTCTGCTGTCTCAGTTTCCCTGAGAAAGGAAACCCCCGAAACCTCCTTGTACCTTGAGATCAGTTGCTCTGGTTCTGGTCAGGCTAGCTCTGAAGAAGCTGTTCTTGACAACTGAGGTGATGTGGCACCACACATGACTGTGCATATACCGAACAATTTTTAGTGGTTGTAAAGCTAAAGTTATAAGAAAGAAACTAGCAGATCAAAATAAAAAAATGATAAAGCCCCTGTAACAGAAGTTCTTACTGTTGAATGAGATTCAAGTAAAAGCAAAGCAACTAGCTTGCTGATATTCATTTCTCCACAGAAATATGAAATTTAAGCTCTACACTGAAATATCTTTGCATTTAATTGCCCTACTGCATGTAAGTAAAACTCTAGTATACTGCCACAGGTCTTTTTTACAGAGTACTGGCTAAAAGAAGGGGACAAACAGTACAACATGAGTGACAAAAACTCAAAAACTTACAGCGTATGTTGAGGATTGTCATGAACAAGCTGATATCAGCCACAGTTGTGGAGGGACTTACAAAGGTCTGTCTGTGGGTTAAAACAGAAAGCCTAGGAGAGAATATCGATATGTAACGACTGAAAGTAAGGTTTGAAGTTGCTCTAAAATGGCTGAATCTAAGATCTCTTGTTAAAATGAGTTTGTAAAAAAACAAAAAAACAAAAAAAACCCCGAACAAACAACAACAATAAAAACCACAGGAAAATGTACAAATACAAATACATACGTACATCTCACTGCAGAGAAAGCATGTAGCTTGAAAGATGAGTCTGAGTGGCAGAGAGCCTCATTGAGACTTGAAGTCTTACAGCATCCTCCAGGCACTCAGTCTGACTATGAAGACTTTAGTTTGCCATGAAGGAAGAGTTTGCTCACAGTGAGCACGCTTCATTTTTATGAGTCTACATGAGAAAATGTATATCAAGAAACATGGATATCTTTAAAATGATACATAAGGACAGCTCCAAGTTGGATTTCGCATACTGCTGCCTACCACAGGAGTATTATATACTACTATTGGTAACCTGCCTGCAGTTTTTTTTTTCCCCTCATTTTTAATTCTGTTTATATGACTGGAGAACGCAGAGGCAGTTACTGGGTACAGAGTAATACCACAAAAATTGTAAAACCTGTCATCAACTATTGTCACTTGGCATTATTCTATTACAGCCAATAAAGTCAAACTCAGGACGTTAAAGAATTCTCAAACAAGGTTTAAATTTAGGGTATCTCAGACCCTAAAGCATTTGAAGATGCTTTAGATTACAAAGTCTGCATTCAAGCCAGCTTGCCTCCTCTGAAAGCAACGCAGATGTTTGTAAAGGCAAAGGGACCAGCAGAATGAGGGAGTTGTTACAAAATGGGGGGGAAAAAATGCTCACCCATCTCCAAGGATTTAGGCTTACAGGGAAGGAACTCCAAAAGAAGGGACATTGAACAAGAGATCCTTCATCAGTGGCAGTCAGCCCTTAAATGATGTCTAAGAGGCCAAGCTCTACCCCTTCCAGTTGCACAGGTGAATTGCTTTCACCTGTGCTTCCAGAGCTGACTGGGTCTTTCCTTCAGGTGCTCAGTCAGTGGTTCAGGCTACAACTCAGCAGTTTCCACAATGTTGTAAATAATAACATTCCTTTGGCCCCAGATCAAGATACAGGAACTGATCTAATCTTAGGCTTCTGTGTGTCTTTTCAATTGCTTATAATTAAATTTCAAAATACCTAGTTTTTGTCCTTCTGTCAGCATTTAGATAAGAGATACCTGGGTGCTGTTGTTCAGATTACTTGATTACAGTTTGTAGAGTTCATTATTTGCTGTATTTTTTCCTAAGTGCAAATCAGAAAGGTCAAGTACTTAAAATTGCTAAGAGAATATAGCTTCTCTTCGAAGTGAAACTTATGAAAATGAAAAAGCATACAAAAATATGTCTTTATGCCTCTCTAATTCATGTTGTTCTGGTAAATATATCTAGATTTTCATGAGCTGGCTACTGTGAAGTTTTCCAGTTTCTTACTTCCGTTTAGGAGTATGTTGCTCTGTACCTCTTACTCTCACGTTCACTGCAGTGTATGGCTCGCACAAACAGAATTTAATGCCAGACCTTGGTTTGGCTTTTTAGCTTATTGGAGCAAGGAACACAGGAAATTGCTGCCTTAATTTACAGCAGTGTGCTCATTCTCAGGCTTATCTCTGCTTTTTTTTTACATGGAACAGTATTTCACTTAAACACACAGCCCAAACAAAGGCCACAGGTGGGCTTTTAATCAGCTCCTGGTGGGATGGTTTTAAAGCAGTGGTCAAGCAGAAGAGGAAGACGTTCTGTTGCAAGATGAACTGATTAAAAATCTTATCATGAAAGAAACAAAAAGAAAAAAATGTTAGAACTATTACAGAAGAGCATTAATTAGGCTGGACAGAAAAACTCATTGACAGTTTGTGTGGTCTGGTGCAGTTAGGGCTGGAAAAGGGGTTGTAGTCCTTCCCAGTGCCTGCACAAACCAGGGCTGGTATTGTTATATGCTCAGAAGTCTATCAGTTGCTAGTTTAGATACCCTTCCCTCAACAACCTCCCCTGCCAAATATCCATCCACAAAGTATGATGGGCAGCTGATATAACTTCTAGACACATAGTGAAAGTCTGAAGTTTAGGCAAGTCCCTTAACACCACCTTTTCCCACAGCCACTTGGATTGTTAGAAGGAAAATAGGTGAATACTAAGTTGTTTCTCGTGCCTTTTTTTGCACAGGGATATTTTAGCCTTAGTCCTTGGATACCTTTCCATCTTCCACTCAGTCTCAAGTTGAATATCCAAGGGAAAAAATGCTTAACATCATTCTGCCTTTCTTTCAGCAGCTCCCTTTCACACTGTCATCTTTCCTCTTTTTCTGACCGTTCAAGAATGGTAGTTTTGAGTTAAGAAAAGGACAAGTCAAACTTAATCCTGTAATGCTTATTTTAAAGTGGACTGACCTTATGGCCTAAACCTCCAACACTTTATTTTTTCACAGTGCTTAATATGACTGATACTTTGAGTCAGTGTGGAGTTGAGCATCCTCACTGTCTAATTCTTTGAAGATCAGGTTATATAGCTGTAATTGCTAATAATACCTGGCCAAAGCCCTTTGCCTTTAAAAGGCAGTGCATCCTTTTTGTATTTTCTTTTATTTGTGCTGTCTACTTTAGCTACATGACAGAGCTGCTGAAAGTGCAGTCTAGCCTTAAGAACTTGTCTTATTTGAACTACTCTTCTTGCTTGTTACCCAAGAGCTGGAAGATCCCAGCTGCCATTGTATTTGCCTAATATAATTTAGGTATATGTCTTTCTAGCCTAACTGTCTCTTTAAGGGGTTGATAAATTTCATAGTGGTTCCAGGTATATTACTGTTGTCCTCAACTTTTCATCAGCCATTTCCCCACTCCTTTTTCTGTTGTCAGCAGTTCAGAGCATGAAAAAGTGAATAAGGGTGATGGTGCACTGGGCCAGGTTGCCCAGAGAGGTGGTGGAGTCTCATTCTCTGGAGATGTTCAAGATCCACCTGGACACCTACCTGTGCTAGGGAGCCAGCTTTGGCAGAGTGGTTGGATAGTATGATCTCTAGAGGTCTCTTCCAGCCCCTACTGCTCTGTGATTCGGTGATTCTGTGAATATAATCCATTTTAACTGTTGTTGCATTTCACAAATTCAGGAAATATTTATGCTGATATGCTCTAAAGTGAGTCCAGAATTTTTCTAACTTGTATGTATGAAATTGATTGCTAAATTTAAGTGAGTCCATTTTCAGAATTATAAAATACTTCCCACTTTCATTGGAAATAAACATATGCTTTTGAATGTTTTAAGTGTTCCTTATGGCTTTTTCCATCTCAGTGACACATTTTATATTAGAAGAGTATTTTTCATAGTGGAGTCTACTCTGTGTAGCAGTCAGCATTCATATTTGCCCATCTGAAGGATGGCTGTGCTCCAGTATGCTGTTGCTACAGCTGTAGCAAAAAATCAAACACTAAATATGCTGCATTTTATTTTATTTTATTTTATTTTATTTTATTTTATTTTATTTTATTTTATTTTATTTTATTTTATTTTATTTTATTTTATTATTTTAATTACCTGATTACTCTTGATTCTGCAGCTATTTCTGGGACCAGGATTTTACATCTGAATGGTAAAGGCTCACTTCAAAGAATGTCTTGCTGATTCAACCAGTTAAGAGTTCCAAGTGGATGCAATTTAATAACCCTTGCACAGTTTTGATTTGCCTTCTACACCATCTGGCCTATGTCTCTCTTTTTTCTGAAAGGACAGTATTTTTTCAATAATTTGTACTCTCAAGCATGTCATCTGTAAAAGTAGCTTGCTCTGAAATTTTCCTGTGCAATGTGCCTTTTGAGAGAGAAGGCTTAAGAAGGCTTTCTGTGTACCGAGGGAAAAGAACATGAGCAGGAACCTGTGGACATGTTGGAATGGCAGGAATGTAGTGCACAGTAAAGATGTCTGTTTCTTCACACTGAAATATTATTTAAACACCTTTCAAAAGTAAAGTTATTTCATGGTTCGAAGTTCTCCTAGATGGGCTCTCCTTGTTTCTCTTTTGGCCTTCACGACATATTTAATTTTTGGAGAGAAGCAAGAAGGTTTTCCGAAATCCACAATTACTCAGACTTTGTTGTGACGGAGCTTGCTGTCTTTTAGCTGATCTACAAATAATAACCTAGAGCAGTAATGCTTGCATTTAGCTGTCTTTGTTGTGATGCTTTGAATTCTTTACAATATAGTTATAATTGTGGATATCTAAATCAGATAGGCTGAAGAGGTGGGCGGTGAGGTGATTTTGTTGTGCCTTTTTGTAATGAGGTGGGCTGTGAAATGTTTTTGTTCTGTCTCATGGTGTGGCATTGCTGGCTGAGGAAACAGATCAGTTGCTCCTGTGATGACATTACACGGCCCAACACCAGCCCCAACAGTTCGCTGCATGAATAGTCAGGGTAGAGTTGAAGATGTCCATCCCAGTTTTTGCTGTCACCTAGCATTCTGGCTTCACAGTGGTTTCTCAATGCCTTCCACCCATTTTGCACCATTCCACAAAATAGTGGTTGTGATACCTGACTCCAGTGTATTGCGTGGCGTGGGCAGCACATGCTGCCTCAAATATGACCAGGCCTGCTTAATTCTGGCCTGCACAGGCAGCTAATTTAGCTGCTGAGGTGATGTCCAGGTGACCATGAGGTGTTAAGCCCTACCACCTCAAGTTTCACCAGTCTGTTGGTCTGGCAGTCCCAGCAGATGTCTCTGGACATTATCTCACCTCGTCTTCAGATCTGTGTTACAATACAAAACTCTAGTTCTTTATTTTGTACTTGTGTGTCTGTCTCTTGACAGAGGAACTGGTTCTTTTGCAGTAATATCCCTTCAGCCACTCAGGAAATGTGCTGTTATGTGTACTCTAAATTTTCAAGCGTGGCTTAATGCTTTCTTCACTGTTAACAATTCTTAGTATCATGCATATTTCAAACTTAAGAAAGAAGGTGCATTTCCCTTTCCTCTTGCCGTCCTTATGATTACAGATTAGTCATTTTAATCCAAGAAGTCAGTCTGTGCATACAGACTCCTTTTTGCCTAGCAGTCTCAATCAGTTTGGTGACATTCTGTTACAGTCCTTTCTATTCTTTTTTTAATACTTCCTCATATTTTTTCGCTCATTTGAGAACTCATTTCATGAATTCTCGTGAAACTCTTTGCTGGGGAATTAATTTAGATCTCCACTTAAAATTTGTGTATCTTCTTGTTATTTCTTTGCGGTAAAGCACTGACTCTGCTCATCTCAGATGATTTGGTCCTCCTGTGACTAGTAGAGGAGATGAAAGAGTGCCTCTCTCTTGTTTCACTGCTGTCATTTGAAGCGGGGAATTTTGCCAAATAGTGACTTAGTGTATCCAGTTTCTAATCTGTGGGGGAAATGTTACTGAGAAGGTGGTTTGACAACTCTGGCATTTCCTGGGGTTCTCAGATTACTGTGACACCATCTGATTGGATTTTCAGGCTGGAATAGTTTAACTCAGATTGAGCAAGTTGTATTGGTTGCTCTGCTCTGTTGACCTGGAGTTATATATATAATATTTATATATATATATATAAAATATTATGTTTATATATAATATATTAATTATATTATTGTATCCAATATTATATATATAATTATTCTTTAGTTTTTACTGGTAACTTTTCAGTTTTGTTGTCCATGTTCTGGGACATTGAATGTTTAGGTGTAGATGTAACATCTCAATTTCTTCTCTTCTTTAAAAAAAACTCCAAGTAAAACACTGAGTGGTTCTTGCCTTCTGACTGCTCAGTTACCAACAGTCTATCAGACTTCTCTTTTATTGTTACCATGAGTATTGTTTCTGTTTAGATAGTGCATACTGAGCTACGTGCTTTTGAAGCACAGGAATCCATCACATATTATTGATTACAGCCTCTCTGTTGCAGTAATGAGGCAGCACACATGATGCTGATACGGTCATGAAGGAGTGAATTAGTGTTTCTCGAGGTTTAGCTCTGAATAGAAACTCCTCATTCCTGTGGAGCACTTAAAAATGGGGAAAGGGGAATAGGGGTGGCTGTTTTTCATATAAACAGTGCAGGAATGTGACACAGGTGATCTTTTGAAGCTCTGCCTAAATATACAAAAGGCGAGCATCACCTTGCTTTAAAATCTGGTTCGTTTGTGCTTGAAGCTATGCACCATGCGCGTCTTGCCCCTTCAGTTGTGTACTGCTTTATGTGCTCTGATGTCTGACCATCTAGTGAGTCTGTGCGCAAGTAGGCAGGAAATTTCTCACCCAAGGGGTGTTTTTTAGTGTTACTAGGTAATACACACCTAGATGATAATAGATGGGTGATGGGAGCTCATGTCCAGAATTCTGCCATAGAAGTACAAAAGGGATTGTAACAGTGAAGCTGACATGTTTGTTGTGACTAACCTATTCGTGTAAATGACAGAGCAATGGCAATTTTTTAGCTAGCCATCTATTTTTGTTTTCAAACTGAGAAACTAATCAAGTGCACTGACACTTAATTGGTAATTCTGACATTTCATACATGTGTATGTTAAAAATCCCAGTCCCTCAGTGTTGCTTTGAAGTTTGTAAGTAATACAGCAGTCTGAATGTATTCAGTTTTTAAGAGGAAGTCCTCAGTTTTGCTGTGTTCTTCTGGCAGTTACTGCGCCATTCCATCTAGAAAAACTAGCCTTCTTGTTGATTTAGGGGATGCATACTCATTTAAGAGAAGAATGTACTTATTTGTCCTTTCATTTCGTTTGTGGTGGCAACGACACAAGAAAAAGGATTGCTTTCAAAACAAGAAACCCTTCCAGAGCAATGTTTGGAATTGCACTGTCCAGTGTTTTACAGTAACTGCCGGAGGCCAAACTGCTACTGAGGTTTTCACATCACAGGGAAGATCTGCTTAGGTGTGTAACCTGGCTGTTTTTCTACCGACTGTAGAATAGGGAAAGTTTTTCACTCGAATGTATGTGGCTTTTGTGTATAATCCATGATAACTCCACTATATTGTTAACTCCAGTTTCTTTTACATTTTATATTTGGATACTGTAAAAGCTTTGTATTTAGTTTTGTTTTGAGAGTGTTTTAATGAGAATTTTCAGCATTTCATATAATGCATGGCAAATATAATGGGCCTTTTGTTCTTGACTTCATTGTGATTTTCCCTTACATAGCAAAAGTTAATGTAAGTTGGCACAAGAAAATTCACATTAAAAGTCTTTTCGCTGGTCCCACTGGTTAAAGTCAGACATCAGGGTTGGAACTTTGATAATTTATCTGAACAAGACCCGGTAGGTTTTTCTTTAACTTGGGTGAAAAAATGTTATCACTGACAACAAAACAAAGTACTAAAGATTTTCTGAGGCAAAAGAACTGAAGCACGCCTTGATCTGTTTATGTAAAGAACTGGGAGGAAAAAAAGGAATCTCTTTTTTCTTAGGTTCCTAAGTATTTACATTTGTTTAATGATTTGGTGATAAGATTGTTTATGTTGACTTCTCAAGGCAAAGAGCACTTATCGTTCTTTTTATTAACAAGAACTTGTGTCAGTTACTGCTGGAAAGGCTGTGATCAAAAGAAATTTCCATTATGCAGCAGACTGGAGCTTGGCTTGCCAAATATTGAAGTTTCTGTATCTTGGAAAATGTTACAAGTAATGTGCCCTTGTAAAGAATGGTGAGCCCTGTCTTCTATTCTTGTGCAAATCTTACTTGGTTAAAAAAGCAGGCGCAAGGCGATGATTGTGTCCTAGTCTGACCAGGCTGTCTGACACGCTGACTCAACGCTGCTTTGTTTGTTCGGCTAGCTACTGTGTCTAATGTGTAAATGAAGTATCGACTTTACAGGACTTGTGTGGCTGCTAGCCTGTCTCAAGAAGGATGGAGACCCGCAGAACGGGTACTCGCAGCTGAAAAAAAAAGGAGTCCTTCATCTCAGTCCCCGATGTCTGCAGGCAGTTTCTGCCTCACCTGTCAGCAGCTTCTGGTGTCAGTTTTGCCCATCTGCTTGTTGCATTATGCATAAAATATGCATGGTAGTTCCTGTGGCTAGCGGCAAGTATCTTTTGCTCTAGTAATGACGTGCAGCCTTTAGCAAAGTAGTGGCAATACGCTTTAAGAAGAGACTGGAAAAAGGATTTTACTTTCCCTCGAGATTCAGAGTTTTCATACTGAAAAACACAACTCAAAATACAGTTGTATGTGAGACATCTAATTTATGAATGTCAGCAAGTTCTTAAGGGAATTGTTGAATTTCTTTGCTGTGCCCTACTTACGTCACCACAAAAGAGTGTCATGAAAATGTTAGCATAAGTTGACCCTCCTAAGCCTTATTTATATATTTATTTACTTACTTCGACAGTTTCACGAGCACTTCTTTCAAGGTGTAGTAAGACACTATAAGTGTTTCTAAGATTTTGTTGTTATTATTACGCAGAAATGGAAGTATGGGTGGAAAAATCAGAACTCCAGTTTAAATTTGGGGTGCAGTATAATCATAAAGACATTGCAGTGTAGAAAGAAAGAATTTGGTGTTCATTGCATTTTACAGTGCTCTGTGAAACTTCTAAGTCCCAAGAAACTCCAGAACTGATTATTTTCTTGTGAGCTGTCAGCGTATGATGCGCTGAAGGGACAGGTTATGCATGTGCTCTGTAGTTCTGTCATACACTAATGTCCAATGTCATTTTGTAATCTGTTCCTGTACTCTGTAAAGGCGACAAACACCATTTCCTTTTTTTTTTTTTTTTTTCTTTTAAGTGATGCTCCTTCCACTAGGACTGTCACAGGTTGCTCTGATTTCCTTCAGATGTTTTCAGAATCACTTCTTTAGAATCTTCCTCATCTTCTTCAGCCAATGTGATGTACATCTGCCAGTATGACTGTCTCTAAAAATATCTTTGGAACTGTACATTATGTTTAAAATTAGTGATGTTGTCTTTCCTGCTATGAAACAGCTCTCCAAAAAGAGGGGAGACAGCTGAGGGAGGCATGTCTTTGGCTCATAAGAATACTGTATTTAAAACAGATGTACAGTCAAGTACTTTCCTTGACAGAAGACGGTTGTAATATGAATTTCACATCTTGCCTTTAAGAACTCAGCTTGGTGGGTTCAAATCAGAGCCCCAAAAGTGCACATATTTTAATACATTGCTAAGAGTATGCATGTTGCTTAGCATCTAAAGTAACAGTAACACTTTTAAATGGGTTTTGGATCAAACCCATCATGCCTATGCACCGATTTTAGGTATCCTACTCTCTGAAGTAGGGAAATAGGAATTATTAGTAGTTAATTTCTTTTTGATTTTTATTTTTTTGGGGGGTGTTGGTGACAAAAGACTTGCTGTATGTAAGGACTCACCTCTACAAATCATTATATTTTTTGGAGAATATTTGTATCACTTCTGTTTTGCAAGTGGGGTGATACTCATGCATTGAAAAATCATCTCAGTTCCCATCATGCTGGTGGTGTTGGGCTGAGTGCTCAGATGGTGATGGCTGTAGTGGAAGTAATATTTACTTGATGTTTTACCCGCATATCTTGTAATTATTTTTGCTTAATACCATATATGATCTGAGAAAGCTTGGTGAGTCATTGATCCTGAAACATACTCTCAAGCGTGGGTGTTTTAAAAAGCAATAAATAAAACTTTCAATAGCAGGTTAAGTCAATTAGCTAGGCTTAGATCTGCAGCTGATTTGGCCAAAGTTCAGACTGAGTCAGAGCAGTATTTGTGAACTAAACCAAAATTCTGCTTGTGCATCAACTATTCAACCTCTGATTTAAACCTTACAGAAGCTGAGGGTCTTGTGTTGCAGCAGAAAGTATGTATTGAAATGAAGTATGTTACCCAAAGGAAAAGAGAGGTTAAGGAGAGAAATGATGTGTAGTAGAGCACGACTGTGTTTGCTGGGGATGGGCCAAGTGGAAAGTAGATGGATGTCCAGACTGATTAAAGCATTCGCTATTGTAAGAGTGAAATGCTTTAGGATGGTACTGAAAAGATGTGAGTAGCATGAGAAGAGCACAGGTTTGGACAGAGAACTGTTTTTTTTTTCCTTTTGTTTGTTTTATCAGTTTCAAGTCTGAAGAAAAATAGAATTGCGAAAGGATTAAAATAACATTTTTTTTTTTTTCAAAAGGAGATATACTCTCAAGTTTGATTTAAATACAGAGTGTCATAAAATAATAGTCATGGTATTTCCTCTTAATTAAAAATAGTGTGGCAGTAGAGATGGGGAGATGGTAAAAATGAGAAGAAATCTGGGGACTGCCTGAATGCAAGTGTCAATTTTTTTGTGATTACATGTTCTCAGTAATAATCACTGACTTTAATAATTCAATACATAAGAAATAAATTTCTCTTTAAAAGGACCCATGAGTAGCATTATACAGAATATACTTTACATAGGAAAATTAGGGGAGCTATCATTCATCTGTGGTTATGATAAAGGTGCCTCTCATTTGACAACTGCATACAATTTCATTATTGTCTCACAGAGGTTTTTTTTTCTCCAGAAAATGTCCTCTTTTTAGAATTTGTTCCTTTCATATAGGTGACTTCCAAGTTCAAAATAAAAACAAACAAACAAACAAAAAGGTAATAATATTAAAAAATGTATGAACTATTTTTTTGTTCACTGCAGCAAAGACCAAACTTACTGGCAGCCATCTGGAAGCACTGCAGCAAAACTCTACCCTAAGTCCAGAGTCAGATTGTTAAGCTTCTGCAAGGCCTTTTGCCAAGTAGGGAAGCACAGTTAAGAGTTCTAGGAAAAGTATGTTTTTTCTGGTTAAATAGTAACAAATAAAAAAACAAAATATTAGTATTTCTTAAATGTAAAATGGTCAGTGTACTCCATTCTGTCTGGTTTGGTGCTTGCAGGCATTAATTATCTGCATGTTAGCCCAAGCCATTTTTACCTCTATTTTTCTGTACTTGGAGACTGTTCTGCACCTGCCTCTATGGGGCGACAGCTTCTTGTGCTCACTCATTTGGTGCAGACTGCTTTTTCCTTCAATAAATTACTCAGTGAATCTAAGATCCAAATACAGCTTTTTGCGCACAATTGCTAGGAAAACAAAGATGTACTCCTCAATATTATATTTCTCAAATATAACCCATTTAAGTTGCTTCTCTACTGAAGTTTGAAGATCTCAAAACCAAAATGTATTGGCACTTCGCCTCTTCCTTTCTTGGCCATTCCGTCTGACCATCTAGTTCTGCAGTCTCTTGTTTTATCTTGACAGGAGGTTTAGCGAGGGCTAATACAGGATTTTGCTATCTATCATGGTTTTATGAATTCATGATATCATGATGTAGTGCCCTGGGAGTTAAAGAGATAATGGTTCAGTCCTACGGATTGTTGACAGTTCAGTTTACCTTTCTCAGAAATGAACTGCGGCTGGAAGACTTTATTATTCTATTTCTGTTTCTGGTCAGTGGGAAATATAAAACTATTTGGGAGTTGAGACTACCTGTTTTTCTGCTCGTCTCTGCAGTGTGTGCTCCCTAGCTGTCTTGCTTTCAGCTTTAGAGAAAGGCCTTTGGTGTTTGGACACTCTTTCCCAGTTATTTGATTTATTAGCTTCAATTCCAACTATGTTGTATTATATTGTGCTTGCTGTCTTGCATTCCGCTATCGTATGTAGTAAATTAGTTTTCTCCCTTAGTTCACTGCTAGATTGTGTCTCTTTCTTATTAGTGGGCAAAGTCATAGCAGTAACTTTGTTGATCACATCCATTGAGATGTGATGACATCCACCTTGCCACTTTTCAGCTAGGAACTGAATTTCCTGTGCAGGTTCTTTCACTTTATTTCGCTTAATAGTGAAACCAGCTGGCAGAAGGATCTGGATTATTGTCTCTCCTTTCTTGAGAACTTCCTCTGATGTAATTCCCCAGACAGTAATGTCATCAATGTACTGCCTGTGTGTGGGAGCACCGACCTGTACCAGTGCAGTTTGGATCAACCCATGGCAAAGTATTGGGCTGTGTTTCCACCCCTGGGGCAAACAGTTCCAGGTATACTGTATGCCTCTCCAGGTGATAGCAAACTGTGGCCTGCATTACGTGGCCAAAGGAACGGAGAAGGCATTAGCAACTTCAGTTGTGGCATACTACTTGGCTGTTTTTGACTCCAGTTTTGTTTGTAGGCTCATCTCTCAATCTTTACCCTTCCTCCTTTCCCAGAACGTAGGTCCCTGTCTCTCCCTGCCCTATTAGTGTCAGAACTGGTCTGAAACTGTGACACTTTCCTGGCTGTCAGTACATGCATGTGTTATGTAGTTTGGTGAGGGAGGAAGTGTCTGGCACTTGCAAGATCCTAGTGTCCATCATTTGAACCTCACAGCCACATTGCTGCATCAGCAGAAGATACCTTCAGGGCTCTAAATTCTGTGCTGACAGCTGCAGCAGCCACAGATATTGCTCACAGGCACTGGCAGCCAAAGGTGTTTGTTCCTTTTATGTTTATTTGACAGCAGCTGTTACTGGAGGAGAGCTGCTGCACATCCATGGTGTTGTCTCTGAGGTGCTTGTTTAAACAATCCAACAAGCTGGGGACACAGCACAGGCCTTTCTCATAGCTCATGGCAAGAGGTGGGTGATATATAAACCAGCCCAGGGTGAGGCTGCTAGTGCCAGGTGCTGGGAAATAGGGGGCAGCCAGGGCTCTGCTGCTTCTCCCAGTCACAGCCTTGCTCTTCCTGGCCTGTGCTGTGACCTGGTGCTGAGGAAGGACCTGGAGATACCCTGCTTTGTAAAGTTTACAGGGAGCAGTGTGTGAAGGAGCCTTCTTCAAAGCCTCCTTTTCCCCAAAGATTACAGGGTGCAAAGCAGTCGTGCTTCATTTCAGTGTCAGAAAGCTTATAACAACCTTTTGTCTAAAATTGGAAGTGAGAGGCTGCCACATTATTGGTTCTGTTTCTTAGACACACTTGAATGCCGTAGTCTGAATTTCTTTAATAAACAGTTTTGCATCTCATGATTAAATTAGCATGTTAGCTTTTGTCATTTTGGAAGCCTTCAGTGAACTTTCCATCACATGCTTTCACTCTGCTTTGAAATGCTCCTTTAACAGTATTAAGTACAACAGGAAACAGAGGGACCATTCCTGGAAAACTATTGCAGTTGCAGGCTGTTTCAGAAAGTTAATAGTGCCTGGGAAAATGGATTTATAAACCTCCTGCAGCTATGCAGGTATTACCAGTATTGGCTGAACAACTCAGTTTTCTTGGGGTATAGAAACTGAAACCTGATCTGGAGGCTTAATAATATACAAGTGTTTGTACATAAAATCTCCTATTTACTTCCATGGAAGTTACAAAAGGTATGAACTGCAGAATAACACCATTTGATGGAGCACATTTTCAGCTATGAAACACTATTTTTTGTCATATTTACTACCATTAGCTCTGCATTTTTGCCAGCAAAGAACAGGAGCCCGCATGCTGCACTTGTCAAAATCTGGAACAGCAGAGGTAACCCGCTGCTGAGATGTGCCACCCCCAAACCTCACTGTGCTCACAGCTGGTGTTTGGGCTCCAGAAATATTCAGCAGGCAATGGTGAATGTCAATGGGTGCCATTTTTTCCAGATGGAAGAATTCATTATGCACCTTTACTTCATGCACACTTAGACATCAGACACGATTCTGTCCGATTGCCCCTCTTGCTGCCTTCAGTCACATGGCAGCAACATGTAAATGAATATTGGTGGGAAGATTCTACCTCTACTGCTGTACCACCATCTCCCTCTGACATCACACAAGGATTTTATTTTTAGTAGTGTGAGCCTTATCAGATGTGATGGTTTTATGTGCTTGAAAATGGCTTTTTTTCCCTTTGAATTCCAATTTATTTATTTATTTATTTTTCCCCGAAGTAGCAATTCCTTGATTGCAAGATCTTTGGTAAAATTTAGTACAGAGAAAGTACTTGAGACTTTTGGGGGTGTTCTTATTTTCCTTCACCTTATTATAGTTGGAGCTTCCCAGGCATCTGGCTAATCTGACCGTGCATATCTACCACATTATCCATTGATATCTACTGTGTTGTTCCTGCTTGGCTTCCAGACTTTAACTGTGAGACTGATTTACACTGTCTGTATGAGTATGTGTAGTGGGTTAGTGCAAGGGTCTTCGTTAACATTTTGAGTTTCTCTCTCATATAGGTATGCTACTGAATTAGCTTAATTTTTATCTAATTATTTATTTTACTAATCTGCTTTGTTTTTAACTTGACCCTGTATTTCCCTTTTCCTGAAAGCATTCTCATGTTTATTGTGTGCCATACAGTGTTTTGGTCTTCCAGCCACTTAACAATTTCCTTTAACTTTCCAGTCAAGTTTGTTAAGATCAGTTCATTTCTATATGATTGTAAGTTTTTTCTTACTTCCAGAAATGTATTCATACTATGCTAGCATGTTTTCCTAAACTCAAGGAACGGTGTATTAGAAACTGTTGGATGAAGTCCATTGAGGAATCACTGACAGCCTTGTGATCCTGTGGATTTTAAATAACTTCTTGAAGTTATGTATATATACTGAACCACACTCTAACTCTTTTTTAATTTTAGTCTCCTGATGAAGGATGAAGCAGAGTACATTCATGTATGAAAACTGATAAGAAATAGAGCAAGCTTTGCTTTTTAAAGAGTTATAGATTCACACTGCAATATGAATAAATGAATAATTGGAAACAACAGTGTATCAGATTAATTAGCTTCCAGTCTTTCTGCTTGAGCTTCTGTTTCTTTTGTTCTCTCTTCCAAACTTCTTTTTCAAATTGAAGTTTCTTTCTGAACACTTGTGAACTGTAAATACCAAAAGCTTGTTTACCTGATTTGGTTACAATAGAGCTAGTCAGATGGGTTATAGAGAATATACCTCAAATTGATTTTTCTTTTTAGTAAGGGAGAAATCTTGAATTAGTTGTGAACGCATGAGTGGTGTGAATTTAATTAGGAATTATTTTTGCGTGTCTAAAGGCGTAAGACCTGTTTTTGGAGGCTGGTTGGGAAGTACTCTTGGCTCTCTCTGTCCTTACCCCTCAATGATTTCATTTCCATGAGTGTAGGAGTTTTTGTCAGATGTTGGTTTCCTAGCAAAATTGTCAAGTGTGTCCACAAGGGTGGGTGGGATGTTGTGCTACACCTCACCTGTAGCAGGCTTCTATAGGATCTGTATCCTACACACAGAGGTCTCACAGAAGAGACCTTACTTCTGTCAGCCTGTGTATTTTGTTTGTCTCAGAGAATAATTACTGCTGCTATTTTGCACTTCTTTGCATATTTTAAAATCTACGGGAGTATGACTTGATTCATGGTAGGTTTAATGCCAAGAGGGTTGCAGACAACATTTGTAAATTTACTTGGAGTCCTAAATACAGTGCTATCTCAGCTGTTATCTCAGTTTAAAAACATCGTGTTTGTTCTTTGCAGCCATAAAGGTTTCATTCTGCAAGTGGAAGATGGAGGGTGGAGGAACCGGCAATATACCTAAAAAAAAGGCTTATAACTTTAAAGAAGCAAATAAAATCCTAAAAAACAAATAAACAAACAAAACACCCCCACTCCCACCCCACCCCCTCAACACCACATTTTCTGCACTTCACTTTTGAAGCAATGCAGAAATTTTTTGGGACAGAAGATATACACAATTCCCTGTTTTAAGAATGTATTGACTTTCTCTCTCTCTCTCTTTTTTTTTTTTTTTGGTTGCTTTTTGGATTGACAGGTGTGTTTTACATTATTGCACCACAGTTTACTTTTTCATCCAACCATGGATTTCTGAGTCTGTTTCTCAGTGCCAGTTATCAAGGCTTCTTTCTTCTGCCACATGGATTGTTAGGGTATTAAAGAAAGAAAGGAAAATAAAAAAGGTGGCTTTTCTTGCATCTGCATCCAGCATTTCTCAACAAGTGGGGATATTACCAGATTTAAAAGTTTTTGTAGTCTTTATTATCTCTTCCCTAATTAAGCAAGAAGTTGAAAAGGCTGGAGACAGGGACTTATGTGAAGATATAAATAACTAGCTTATTAATGCTGGATGATTCCTATCTGGTTATTCAGAAATGGTTACAATATGAACAATATGAACAAAGCAGGTTAAGACCATTAAAAACATTAGGGATGTTTCCTTCCTCATTATCATTCCTGAGAATAAATCCTCAGCTACTATTGGTTTAGGCATCCCCTTTTCAGCCATCATTACTTTTTTTACTTTAAATGCAGCCTCTCTGATCTTCTTGAATGAGGTCACACAGCACGTGTGGGACAGCCAGGAGTTCAGGCCTAGCCAGCCATCTGCCCTTCACAAAGGGCAGATCCTGCTTGACTTACCTCACCTCCTTGTATGATTGAGTGACGCACTTGGTGGATAAGGGAAAGGCTGTTGACGTAATCTACCTAGACTTCAGCAAAGCCTTTGACACTGCCTCCCACATTACTCTACTAGGGAAGCTGGCAGCCTGTGGTCTGGACAGATGCACCCTTTGCTGCTGGGTAAAGAACTGGCTGGAGGACTGGACCCAGAGGGTAGTGGTGAATGTAGTAAAATTCAGTTGGTGACCAGTTACAAGTGGTGATCATATCTTTACTGATTATTTGGATGATGGAATTGAGTGCAACCTCAGTAAGTTTGCAGATGACACTAATTTGGGAGGAAGTGTTGATCTGCCTGGGGGAAGGAAGGCCCTGGGCAGGCTGGATCACTGTGCTGAGGCCAGTGGGATTAAGTTCAACAAGACCAAGTGCCAGGTGATGCACGATGGTCACAACAACCCCAGGCAACACTACAGACTTGGGGCAGAGGGGCTGCAGGGCTGTGTGAAGGAAAAGGATCTTGGGGTGCTGGTCAACTGAGGGGGTTGCAGCAGTGTGTCCAGGTAGCCAAGAAGACCAATAGATGGTCTAGAAGTAGTGTTGTCCATCAGGAGCAGGGAGGTGATTGTCCCTCTGTACTCAGCGATGATGAGTCCGCACCTTGGATACTATGTTCAGTTTTGGGTCCTTCACTACAAGAAAGACATTGAGGCCATGGAACAGGGCAGTGAGGCTGGTGAGGGGTCTGGAGCACAAGTCTCATGAGGAGCAGCTGAGGACTGAGGTTGTTTAGTCTGTAAAGTCAGAGGAGACTTTACAGAGTTCTACAACTGCCTGAAAGGAGGTTGTAGTAAGGCTGGGGTTGGCCTCCTTTTCTAGTTAACAGAAGTAGGAAGAGAGGAAATAATCTCAAGTTGTGCCAGGGGATGTGCAGTTTAGTTGTTAGAAAAAATTTCTCCTTGTTGAGTCACCTTCTTTGGAGGTATTCAAGGAATGTGTAGATATGGTACATGGGGACATTCTTTAGTGGACAGTATTGGTGTTGGGTGGACGGTTGGACCAGGAATCAAGGAATTTCTTCTAGCGATTGGATTCAATTTGATCTGTTTATGCTGCGATCTGATAACATAAATTCACATTATATAGGTGCAGAGACAGCTTTATTTCCAGTTATGATGTATAGTCTTGCACTTCTCTTTTCTAGAAAATTACTGATTTAGTGAAGGCTTGTCAGAGTCACCAAAAAACGAAACCAGTATTTATTGCTCTCCATTTATCTTGATTTCTAAAACCTCCTGTGGCTGTATAGAAACGAATAAAACACTTTGAGCCCTAGAAATTTAATTGAATTTACACATTTTTTTTGTAAACTGGAGTCAGAATTTATAAAAAATGTACTTGGCTGGAGTTTTATTATCTCAGTATACAATGTAATTTCTGTGGATAACACGATGTTTCAATTAACGGTAAAAGATTGTAAAAGTATCCCAGGTATTCATACTTTAAAGTTTCTTTTCATTGCTAAAATTAGATATTAGATGTTCTGGAAGATCGTAGTCTCAGAATGGGACAGTTTCTGATGCTTGTTTCCTCAGAGATAACTCAGATCTTAATTGTTTGGGTTTGTTCTCTGCAATTTTGGTGTGACTTGCACTTTTGTGTGTGTGTGTGTGTGTGTTTGTGTTTTTGTGTGTATGTGTGGTGGTTTTTGCATCAGAAGCCTTGTTATCCCACCTTTCCAGGTGATCTTTTTCATTTTTCCTCTACTTCAGCTTGGATTGTGAAATAAATTGTAGTTTAGAAATAATAAGGAATGGATTCTGTACTGAATTTGGCATTGTCTAGGCAATGTGGTCACTTAGGAAAAAGAGATAATCTTTTTAATATCTTTTTAAGTGACATCTCTCATTGTCTTATATTAGAAAATAAAATGAAAGTCAACTTGTCAGAGGTAATTTATAGTTCGAATGTTTTTCAGAAAGCAATTTCTCCGTGAGACTAAAGAGCAGGGCTGCATTGATGATATGCTGAGGATGCTTTTTGATGTGGTTTGTGGAAGCTGGGCTCCAGTGCATAAATTATGGATCCATCAACAATTCCACTTTGCCTCTGGTTGAAATTGAATACTTTTTTTGATTAGGAAAAGTGCCCATGTATTTCAGTGGAAACAGTGTAGTTGCCATTCTGAATGTAAAGAATGTTTCTTCAGTAAACTCTTTGTATACTATGCACCTTTCTACCTTAGAAAATTTTAATTATCTCAGGATTAAGAAGATACCCAAATATACTACTATAACAAAGAGTCATTCTTTTAATAGAGTCCTTGAGAGAGTTCTTTTAATGTGTGGGAGGAAGGATGACATAGACTGTAATTAGCTCTGGATGTATTTGAAGTGGCTGTCACACTTGATTTTATTCCAGAAAAGAAAACTATACAGTGATCTGTACTTTAAATGGCTCATATTTAGTTTGCATTAACTAAAACCTCCCCAGTGTGTCAAATAACCTGGTAGTTAGATGTAGAAACTCATCAATATGAACAGGGAGACACTGGGGCTGCTTGGCAATGTAGGAATGCAAGTTTACTTACATAGTAAACTTTCCATATAAATGAAGAATGTTGGCACTTTGAAATGTCTGCTTTCCTGATAAGGAAGCATTCCTCGTTCCAGTCCTGATTCTGTGCAACACTGCACATTCTAGAAGTGCGCCATGTGTATGTTAAATTACTACAAGCTGATACGGCATATCATACATAGATGCTTGTTTTGGAAAAAGCACTGGCGTATGCTGTATATGACTTACATATGAGTGCAGATTTAAATCAAAGATATTAAATCCCTGAGATCATGCTTACATTTTAAAGGCATTAAATACCTAATAGGGGAAAATTAATTATAAGTGTAATGAATGAAACTGTAGATTGTCATTGTAAAAATAATAGTGAAAATGCATACTGTGAGAGTAACTGGCAAATTTGATGACTTCATGTGCATATCTTACTGCAAATTCGATATAGTATTTCTTTTTGCACGTTTTTTTCACAAATATTGAAGAGAATGTAGTATAAGTATAATGAGTGCCTCCAGGTACTTTTAAGGATTCCACTGAACATGGTGTAAGTGAGTCCTCAACATTTTGGTGGCCACAGATCTGGCTGTTGCTTGAGTAAATATTTTCTTCAGGTGCACAAAATATTATGCAGACTAACACCAGTTTTCATTTAAAGTCTTTTCTGTAACTATAGCCTGAGGCAGTTTCACAGTTCCTGAAATAATATGCTCCAGACTGGCCAAAAAATAAAAACCCAAGGGATTTCTCTTCCTTTTGACAGCTGTAGCTTGAACTTTCAGCTTTTTAAGCAGCTTTGGTAAATGTCTTTAACCAATCATCCAAACGTGCCTTTGTCTTACAGTAACATCGTAGTATAAAAAACTGCTATCAAGATTTTAGTGGAGCAAAGAAAGCATTAACTACAAAGCAAGCTTGACTGGAAAGCCTCAGCAGGGAAGCTGTGTGTGATGACTGATGAACCTTGTCATCAGTGGTGGCAGCTACTGCTGGTTAGGGGGAGGAACACAACAGTTCTATGGTTTGTGAGGTCTGCACTCTTAGTTCTTTGCATAAACATCATACCCACCTATTCTGTCTTCACATGGGAGCCTCCCATTCTTCCACATTTTGGGAACTAACTACAGTCCCCTTAAGTTGTCTTTAATGATGATTCTTTTCCTTCTTTTCTTTCCTCAGTGCCCATTACCACTTCACTTCAGCAGCTCTGGCTACATCCTCACAAAAAATAAAAACAAAACAAACAAATGAACAAAAAAAATTAGGACCTGAGTTGAGTCTAGGACTCCAGGCCGCAACTGACTGTGGTTTATTGAGGAACATGCTTTACGGTGTGGTGTTACCTGTATGAGCATCTCCCATCAACACAGGAGAGCAAGGGTAGGGAGTGTCGGCTGACAAGGCTTGTTGCTGAGGTGCCTTGGCTAGATGTGGCCAGAACTGTTGTTCAGAGGAGAGGTGTCTTCATCCCCACTTGCTCACGTGCACTTCCTAGTTTTCTTTGTATGAAGGCCTGTTGGTGGATGTTCTCTGCTTTGCTTAGCCCATGTTTTGCCCAATCTCTCACAATTTCTGGTTTCCTAAGAGGTGACTCATGTGCTTTGTCATTATGTTCAGCTCCTTGAGCAGATGAGTGGAGGTGGTGTGCTGTTTGGATGTGCTTCATTGGGGTGAGCTAAAATACAGGCAGCCCATTCACCACTTTGAAAGCAACTGGTGTTTCTTGTGTGAATGGCAATTAGTACTGCTTCAGTTTAGCTGGTCAGGGTGAGTTTTGGTTCCAACACCTAAGTAGAGTTAAAACTGCAATACTTCTATACTCTGAAGTGTCTCATCCTCGTCTTTATGTACATTTTCTCCGTTCTTTATGTGCCAACTCCTAATATGAGTCCCAAGCTCTTAGTATTTTTGCCAGCTTACTTAGCAAATTGGGCTGCTGGCCTACAGTGCTCCTGAAGTAAATAGCATGTGTCAAAGACAACAGGTTTCTCTGGGGACAGCTGTGCACATGGCTGTGCTATTGGAGTAAAAGACAAGATCATTTTCTAACTGAATAGTTACATTCTAGACGGAGCATGTTAATCAAAATAAACATGATTGTGTGTGTATTTCATTCATTTCCCTAGACTGCAATCTTTGAGGAATGAATGATTTTGCATTTGTCAGTGCTTTAGTGGTCTGTTATCTAGAGGTGTAATTGAGAGACCACATGCCTCTTTGCTTCAAAAGTTAACCCCTTTATTTTCTTATGTTCTCTTGAACAGGATTTATGCCTGATTAAGTTACTGTCTTTTATCATAATTAAAGAAAAATGTTGTGGATGCAGAACCAAAAACTCTGCTCAATGAAAAACAGATTGTTGTGGCTGTAATGAAACAAAAGGAACCTTCTCA
Organism: Callipepla californica brunnescens; assembly: GCA_023055505.1. Classification (NCBI taxonomy): domain Eukaryota; kingdom Metazoa; phylum Chordata; class Aves; order Galliformes; family Odontophoridae; genus Callipepla; species Callipepla californica. The sequence goes on along the minus strand of JALIRH010000023.1, from coordinate 1,158,620 downwards.
CGCGCTTGCCTTTTTCTCTCCCACAGAATAATTGGCAGTCATGAAGATTTATCTACTGTGAGAATGATTCAACTGTCCGGAGTTAAGGGTGTGTTGAGGAAGGATGCATATTTAAGCTTTTCAGAGAGGAAGCAACATGCTTTAGAGCTTTCCTGAGATCACAGGAATGGCAGCTTAAGCAACGTTGCTTGTAACCTGTATTTTTAAACTATCTTGCCTATATGCAGTTCATGCCAAAAAAGAATTGGTTGATTTTAACAGTATTTCTCTTCAGTACTCTTAAGTGAATTACTGTATATGCTGTGCTCTTGATTTATAAAGGGTTTCTTCTTGTGGTGCCTTAGAGTCTCAAGTTAAATAGTGTAGCCTGCTTGCAATTTTTTTTTTTTTTTTATGTGTACTTCTGGCAGAGAAAACTTCACTATTGATGTCAGCTTTTACCTATTTGAAGTTAATTTCAACCAATAAACTGGGTAGAAAGTTGCAAGAGAACACTAAAAAGAGAAAAGAATCACTGTTGGATTATTCAGTTCTTCTGGCAAAATAGTACATTCACTTATAGTCTGACAAACTATGACAGAACTTCTGTGGATGGCACAGTATGTTATAGTGTCTTAAAAAAAAACAACAATTTGGTGTCCTGCTGCTATTTAATGTTTGAAATAAGTTTCAAGTAATAAAAATGGATGGATTTTATTTAACGTTTCTCCTTTTCCTCTGCAATTTAGAATGTTAACAGAACAGGAAAAAGGCAATGTATAAATATATGGATTTTTTCAGCTGGCCCAATCGTTTTATATTTATTCTGACTGACAAGCAAATGGTGCACATCTACTTTCAAACCATCAACTCAGAAAAACAGAAATTTCACGCGTGTCAAGATCTGTTATTCTAAACTACAGCTTTTCTTCTCTATAGCTGTAATTTTAGGACAGTCAGAGAACAGATACAGGGAACAGTTTGCTGACCTTGTGGCATTCCAGATGATGTCTGCCAGTGAATCTCAGAAAACTGAACGTGTCAAAGTTGCCTACTGTTTTATTTGAAGTCAGACTAATTAACATATATTGCTAGTGAAACTGGTATAACCAAACCTGTCTGCTTCCCACAGTGTCATCATGCAAGCAGTCTGTAGTGATGTCAACAGTTCCAGCTGAGCTACGGAAAATTGTAATGGTGAACTTCAGTGAAAAGTTGGATGGAGATAGTAATTTTTCATCTATAGCTAGGAGAAAACATCTGCTATACTAACAAATACATGATATGATTTGGTAATACCATACTAAACTTGTAATTGTCATACAACTAAATTTGTTTTATATTTTTTCCCTTTGGTTCACTTTTTATTAGATTTACGATTTACTGATAATGCAGCAATGCCTTGATGAAGATGACAGCAATTCTGAAGTGTCACATGGCAAAAGTTTGTTATCTTTCTTTTTTATTTTGTTCTAGGAGGAAGTATTTCAGCTTGTTGCTTAGGTTCTAGGTTGGAGGTAGAATGTAAATTGAGCACATTTGCTTTGGTAATCAGTGAGGTAATACCTCTGGAATGCAGTGATGCCTCTTATGAAGCTACTTGGTGTGAAACCGTAATTAGCATTAAAATGGGAAGTCTTAAGAAAAGCTTTTCTTAAGTTCCATCTTATTGTTTCAGTTGGTGCACTGGTTTGTTGTTGTTCTTGCTAATTTGCCCTTTCACAACTTACAGATCAAAAGTGTCATTAGATTTTTATAAGATTTCCATCATTAAAGATTTTTTTTCCTCCAGCATATGTAGTTTTAATACCTTTTTTCATGTATAAGTATTAAAGTACAGAGAGTGACAGGTTGTGGGTCACTGTTAGTTTCCAAACTGAAAGTTTCCATAGTATAAATAACATTTTTGAAGGATCATCTGTTATGCATTTAGCAGAGAGTTTATATACTATCATGAGATTTAATTTAGGAGTTGCAGTGGAAATATGTTGACTTTCCATCCTGTAACTCAGTTGCAAAACAGATTTCTATTGACAGCAGAGGAACTCTGACCTGAAGAGGATTACTCCAGACATATTGTAATATGTGATAGCTCTTCAGCAATTTAAGATTACAGCCTGCTGGTGATGTGTGTTTAAAAAAAAAAAAAAGTAGTGTGAATTTTTTTGTTTGTTCATTTTAGCAACATGTTTTCTCAGTTATCATTATGAACAGATAAAATAAGTCAATTGCAGAGAAAAAGCCTGTTTTTTTTTTTTTTTTTTTTTTTTTTGACCTATGTGTCTTTCCTAACAGAGAGATCTGTTTAGAAAAGGGAAAAGGCGAAAAAATGGAAAAAAAGAGAAAAAAGAGATAGGAACAAGTGAAAGGAAAAAGGAGAAAGGGAACAGAAAATAAGAGTGTGGTTCTATACTGGGCTGGGTAGGAAAGTGACCAAAGTTTGGGTCTATTTGACATGGAAGTAAGAAAAGATAAGTAAGTGGAAATTCCACTTAGACTTTTCATAATATAAATTAAAAATAAAGATGTGTTATTAAACCTTTTGCTCAGAGATAAATGAGGTACTAGAAGAGGTTGGGTTGAATAGTGAATCTTACTTCTGCTTTTCCTCCTACATCCCTTGTTTGCTTCCTCCCATTTCTAAATAGATCCATACATTGAAAGAAGGGGACAGGAGATAGCTTCTTCCCCCGGATATTCTGCTACAGATGTGCCTTTTCTCTCATGGGCTTGGAGATTTCCACCATAAACCTATATTGCAGCAGTTCACCTCCAGAAATGCAAAACGTGGTCAACGTCCTCTTCACTTATCTGGCTCTTTCCAGATAGGTAATCACTTCTGATCAAGTATAGCTTCACCACCTTGGAGGGGCTACAGAAGCCAATGCAAACCAAAGTGGAAGGTGGAAAATACAGTGTTAGCACTGATGACTGTGCACTGCAGTACTGCTGCCTACCAAAAGCAGTAACTTGGTGTCATAGTTTTATGTTTTTTGTTATCAGTATTCCACATCATAACGTCATGGAATGATTCAGTTCCATGGATCATCGATAGTTCTGGTTATACCTGTCCCAAGAAGAGAAGAACTGCATATTCCAGAGGACTGTTCACTGTTCTGTTTCTGTTTTCCATTTAGAGGGAAGGATAAAACTGTTTGCAGGTCATGAGACATCCCCCTTTCCCTTTCTGCTTGTCTCTGCTGCGTGTATGCTCCCTAGCTGTCTCACCTTCAGCATTAGAGTAAGGCATTTGGTTTTTGGATCCTTGTTTTATTTGATTTGTTAGCTTCAATTCCAATTACATTGCATTATATTGTGATATTTTGTATTCTTACGTCTTACATTGTAAATTAGCTTTCCTCCTCAGATCATTGCTGCTGTTTTGTTATTATGCCTTTTTCCCCTTCTCCCCTCTCCAAGGGTATGGATCTGTGGGTCCCCTCGCCCCATTAGTCACAGAGCTCACCAAACTGTTGACACTCAGTGATAAAGGGCTTTAGGATTAAATAGAATTTGACTGATTAATGTGGATTTTTAAGGTGGATTTTCTTTTATGTTCTTACACTAGATAACTGCTGTTCTGGAAATGCTTGGTAACCTTTTTTCAACTTCGTGTTAGAATAACAGAAATGTAAAATGCAGGAAATTTAGAAGCAAGAACAACAACAACAACAACAAACCTTTCTCTGTTTTTTCACAATATGTTCTGCAGGGTTAATTTGTTTACCGAAGAAGCTAGCATATTGCCTAGCATGGACCCTGTTATTTGGTACTGGAACTGTATGACACTATCAGTTCTAAGCAGACACAATTCTTAGACCAGTAGTGGGTTCACATTGTATGAAAATGTTGTGTTGTCATTTAAAGGCTATGCTCGCTGTGGAATTGTTATTCTGTTCTTTACTAAGTGCTCATGGCAGTGAGGTAGGTACCAATATTGGCAAGCTAGTAGGGATAGCTAAATGTCTCAAAATTGAAATAAAGCAAAATACGGTGAAGATGCTCATGTAACACTGATCCCCCATTCCCTGGTAAATAGTATCACTCTCCTACCAAACTTTTTCTTCATTATAAATGAGATCTGTATTGAAATTCTTCTACTGGTGTTAAATATAAAGTAGTTGAAGGGTAGATATTCCCATGAGAATGATTGTGTGAGAATAGTAAAAAGCTTTATGGGGTGAAAAAAGTTGTTTCCTACCCTCAGATTCACCTAAGGTTTGTGTTTCAATCTACAATTCTTTGAAATGAATATGCTTCCATGAGGTGTTTTCAAATTGAGATCTCTGCCCTTTTTAGAAATCTCAATTGTTTCCAAAGAAAACTATTAGAAAGTGTTACAAAAGGCATGTCAGCAAGTGAGAGAAATAATTTGTATAAGAAATAGTGAATGGTAGGGGTCAGGTCACATCCTCCCTGTTCTGACTGTCCACCTTCCAGACAGTTGTGGAATATACTGCCATGTAGCTGGACCACCCAATGATCAATTCAGTGTGCAGAAGCATGCTGTGAGAGCACAAAGAGTATGTGCATTTCTTTATGTTCGGATCACTTAGGAGAAGCTTGCTAAGGTTGAGTGGCAACCTAGCAGATTGTCAGTGAATTTTTATGTCAGATTAATAACTTTCGGGTGATAATTGACTAAAGCTTTCTTCAGTGCAGAAGCACAGAAATGAGCTGATTTGTCTTCTGTGTTTGTGGCAATTGCCGATGTGTTTGGATGCAAAAGTAGTAGAGTATTAAAGTAGACTGTGAAGAAGTCTGAGCTACGAAGTAGATAGTTTTGATAGGATGGTATTGGCATGGAGAACGTTGTTGTTAACAGTGTGATAACACAACAGAATTCTACTTGGATCAAGCATCAGTGAAAGCTAATAGATTCATGTTACTTAACATTTTCGAGAGGGAGGACACCATAACACCAGTATGACCCAAATGAATTTAAGTTCACTCTTTCTATCTTTAAACATTACTCTAATTATCTAACTCATATCAAATTATGAATCTATAAGCAGTTACACAGATGAAAAAAACATGCTTATTATTTTTGTGCATTACTATTGGTGCATTATTTTGCTCCATCATTTATATTTGTTAACTGAAAAAATCACCCTACTAAGTCTTACAAGCACAACAACCCACTTCTTTCTGATAAGAGGAGAATTAGCAGTATTTTCACTTTTCTCCGGTGGATACAAGCCGACACTTCAAGACTGAATGATTTTTTTTAAAAGTTAGGTCATTCTGCTTTTCAGAAAATTCACCCATCTTTAAAAATTTTCCAGCCTCACCTCTTTACAAAAATAAACAAAAAAAAAAAAATTCAGGAATTAACACACCCACTTATCTCCTCTCACTTCTCCCAGATTAAATCAGCTTTTGGACTGTGATCAGAATTTACTTTCAGCTCTTGCCAGTATGACTTTGGGCCTAATCTAGCCTCAGTGGATGTCTAGAGGTGACAATTACATATTAGTTTTTCTCTTTTAGGTAGGGGGGGAGTGGAAAAACAACAGAGTATTGCTTATTTGAAAAGACAGCTCTTGACAGCACATCTTTTAACAGCTATTAGAGCCAAAATCAAGCATGTTGAATCAGGAAGGGCTTTAGAGTAAGGTTATTGCTTTCAAACATGAAAAAGATAAAATGCCAGATCCTTCTTTTCTGAGTGCATCATTACAGAGGGAGCTTTTCAGACTTGAGTAGTGGTCCTTTGTGAACAACAAAAAGTTGAACAAGATTTTTGAGGTCCTTCACCTGGTCTGGGGCAATCTCAAACTTGAAAGTAGTCTGGGAAACAAGTAGATAGTGAGTTGCCCTCCAGAGAAGGACTTACTAGACAAAAAACTCAACATGAGCTGACAGTATCTGGTTTCAAGCCAGAGAGCCAGTCATGTCCTGGAGTGCATCAAAAGAAGCACAGCTAGTAGCCTGAAGGAGGTGATTCTCTCCATCACCTCTGCTCTTATGAAAACCCACTTACAGTACTGCATTCAGCTCTGGGGTCCCTAGGCTAGGGAAGACATAGACCTGTTGGAGTGGGTTCAGAGGAGGGCCACAGAGATGGTCAGAGGACAAAAGCACATCTCCTAAAAAGAAAGTCTGAGAAAGTTGAGGTTGTTCATCCTAGAGATGAGAGCACTCCAGGGAGACCTTCCAATACTTCAAGGGGTCATAGAGGAAAGCTGTTTCTTAATCAGGAAATGTAGTGACAGAGCAAGAGTTAATTGCCTTAAACTGAAACAGGGTAGCTCAGATTACATATAAGGAAGAGTCTTTTTGCTGTGAGAGTGATGAGGTACTGGGATGGGTTGCCCACAGGACCTGTGGATATCCCATCCCTGGAGGTGTTCAGGGTCAAGCTCAATGGGACTTGAAACATCCTGGTTTGGTGGAAAGTCATCCTACCCATAGCAGAGTGATTGGAGCTAGGTTATCGTTAAGGTCTCTTCCAACCCAAACCACACAGTGGAGTTTTTGTTTTTCTTACGTCCATAGAATGAAAGCTTAACCTGTACGATTGCATTCTTCCAGGAGACCTGAGGAATGGTACCTCTGATGTCCCAGTAGCAAGAGGCTCTTGAATTAGCCATGGCTTGTGGGTTGTCTCACCCTGTCATTCATTATTTTCATTTTGTTTTTTTCTGTTGAATTAGAATGCTGTTTTAAATCTAGCAAGCTTTATCCATGTCTCCTTTCCTTCTTCAACTATCAGTTTAGAGACGAATATAGATTCTATGAAGATTCTACTGGGGAAGAGGAAGTTGGAATAACAATGGTTAATGATTTAGGTCTTTTCTAAGGAAGTTAGATGCCTTTTTTGTTTGTTTGTTTGTATGTTTGTTTTCCCCAGGATGAAAAATGTGTAGATATTTCTGTTGTAAAGCAAAATAATCCAGTCTGAGATCTCAGTATGATACCTCCAGTAAAACTTGCTAGAATAGTGTTGAACACAAGGTGTTCTGGGACTTAAGAATCAACAGAAGTTCTATCATTATGATGTTAAATGCGTATTTTTGTTTGTGAATGCAATTTTGGATTCTGATCCCTTTACTCAGGATGCTTGTGGTTCTTCCTGCTTAGCAGTACCTTCAGCATCTTGGTATGTTCCTTTCTGAATGCAACATTTTTGGTGCATCCACTTTTATTCTTAATCTGACACATCTTTTTCCCATTATTCTCCCTCACTTAAGAAATATTCTAAAGAATCTTGCTTTACTTCGTTTATCCTTTTTCTTTTTTCTTTTTTCTTGTTTAGTTCTCTGTGAAGTCCCTCTTTCTAGCAACTCTTTTATTCTTGATGCTTCTGCTAGTTACTTAAGGGAAAAAGCAAAACATATTTCTCCCTCAAAAGAGGTGATATAGAGCAGGTATGTGACAAAACATGATTTTTCTTTTCCCATTTTGTATTTACTCATAGACAGTCAGTTTCTGCTTCTCAACTCTTCCTGGACTTCAGAGCAAATGTATGCTTTCTTAATTTACAGTGCATGACCAGCTCTTTTTTTTCTTTTAACCCTGCTTCTTTACTTAAATAGGAATGTCAGCACATTTTTTGTTCTTCTTACCAGTAATCCAGCCCTGTGATTTATCCCATCTTTGTTATGTGGATTCAGTAGTAATTTTGGTCAATTTTGAGCACTGCAAAATTCTTCCTGTAAACCTCCTTACTTCTAACATTAGCGTATAGATGTCTCAAATGTCTGGCCTATTGCCCTATTATTCCCCCTGTTGTCTGTCCAATGGCCCTCGGAAGTTTCTGACTAAAAGCCAAATTTCTTATGCTCAGATAGAGTCATTTCAAAGGGACACAGTTTCTTGAAGGTACTGAGGTGCTCTCTGTCAAATTTCAGGCATCCTGAGAGCATATTTATTTAGAAAATACCAGCTACAGGACTAGATTGCAATCCCTATAATTTCTTTTTTAATGTTATCTTAGCTTGCTGCAAAACAATTAAGATTTGAACAGTTAGTATTCTACAGCATAGTTTAGTGGGAGTTAGCATGGGGGCAAAAGCTTTTGCTATAATAATGATTTGGTAATTTTTTTTTTAAATTACTACTGTGATTCAGATTAAGTGATTAGTGTTACATGACAAGTTTTCGATAGCAGTTTTCTGATTCTGAGTTTTTCTGGGTCATGATTTTAAATGTTCCAATCAAACACAGAGCGTAACTTGCTAACCAGTAAAACCCAACGGAACCAAGCAGCACCTGGTGTCCTTGCTTCCCTCCACAGAGGAAAGAGTGTTTCTTTAGAATAAGAAGTTAATTTTCTTAGTATTTGCTGCTGACTCATCCTTATGTTGTGTTTGTTTTGAAACACTGGAAAGCAAAATTCATATTTTTGCTGGTCTTTTTTTCCCTCCTTGGGGGGAAGGTGTTTGGCAGCGCAAGTTACGAGGTCTGGAATGCATGCTTGTAGGGATGGGTGGAAGAATGGTAGCCAGCAAGGGAAGTGGTAGGAGACCAAAAGTTTAACTGCACAAAAATAATACTTCTGCCAAAGGGCAGTTTTATCCTTTCTTCTCATAATAGCAGACTTTAAGCCTTACTCATGGGGATGGATCTGTATGGAATCTGGAAACGATTACTTAAATAGAAACATAATAGGAACATAAAAGGACTGTATTTGTCCTTTTTTTAGAGAAAAAGAAATGGAAACTTTGTAACATTTATAGTAACTCATGCCAAGTGGGCTTGTCATTGACATAATCTTTTTTTTTTTCTTTTTAAACAAGACAAGATTTGTGAAAATAGAGATTTAAAGACAAGTATCTATCACATAGTCAAACTGTTAGACTTTATACTCCATTACAATAAACCTAGTGTGTTATGTGTTGTATTTTATTTTATTTTATTTTATTTTATTTTATTTTATTTTATTTTATTTTATTTTATTTTATTTTATTTTATTTTATTTTATTTTTCTCTTGTTAATTTCAGGAATGTAATGGTTATTTTTAGTGTGTTGCCTTGTTAGACCTTACCTCATTTTTTTTTCACATGAAAGGTGTTTTTTTTGTTTTGTTTTGTTTTGTTTTTGTTTTTGTTCTTGTCAGGATGTATCTTCATAATTCCTAAGGCAACTTGGATATTAGTGTTGATTTTTCAGACTGTAAGTTTTATAGAAAGTCAGTTGCATGTGGTGTCCCTGCTCCTGTACAACTGAGCATCATAAAAACCCATATTTCCTTCTGTGTTCAGAAAAAACACTTTTTAAATATTGCTGTGGATGCCTTCTCTCAAACACCACTCCATTCTGCCTTGGAGGCCATCTTGGAATGCAGAAGTCTAGAATCAAGACTGCTGGGGTGCCATGTGTAACAGTCAGCAATGCATCATTACTTTTTCTTCTCCATTCTTTACACCACTAGTGAAAAAATGACCTGATTTCTCCTTGATCTCCAAGCTGGATCATTTTACTTTTTATTTATTTATTTATTAAAAGGCATTTTTATGAACAGTTTAGAGAATTTTACAAAGAGGAAATTAATGCAAGTTAATATAAACAATGTAATGAGAAAAATAAAAATGCGAATGAAAAGCTTTATTAAACACACTTAGCTGCAATGTGAAGTGAGCGAATGGGGTAGGCTGAGGCCTCAGTTTACGAAAAAGACTCTTGGCTGTTGCAGCTCGGTCTGGAAATCTTGCTGTAAATATGCTATGCTTGTGGTTCCTTGCTCAACCAGTGGCGCCAGGAATCAATCCAAAGGCCAAGATTTTTAATTTTTTTTTTCTAGAAATTACTTCATATTTTATTACATTAAAGTTTTAAGTGCTGTTGTTCCATATTTGAATCATTATGGGTTTTGAGGTATGCTTTGCTCATAAGAAGTATGTATATCATCAGGATCCTGCACAGTGTTTTTTCTGTATCTTTATTTTAAAGTTCATTTTGAATCTCTAGTGAAGATTTGCGTGTTGGGTTTTTCTCTACACTAACACTGAAGTTAATTCTGTTTTCACTTCAGAATTACGTGAGACACTTATCTAGTTTTGATGAAGTGCTGTAGTTGAGCATGTAACAAAAACAGAGCATTTTTATTGTATTATAAGTTTATTTTTATTTGAGAACAGCATGCTTGTGAATGCTTCATTTGCTTAAACAAAACACAGCTGTATAATTTCTATAATTAATGTCTCAAAATGGCAATGACAATATATTCATGTTGTTCATTTTCATTTTTCTGTTTGAAAGATATTCTTCATGTTCACGTTACCTATTTAGTAGTATTCCAGACTAAGACTATCTAAGAGGCATCAAATAAATCAGCTGGGAACAAACTCCCACCAGGCAGAAGATGAGTCCTCAAACATCTGGCAGTAGAGTAGTGGAACTGTTTGTCACAGGATGTTGGGAGCATCAAAACATAGTACCAAGGAGAGCTGCAAACAAAGCAGAAATCCCTTGAGGAATACTGAGCTCTTGAGAATTATGTTAACCTCAGTAACTTCCTGAGCCTGAAAGCAGTTTGAAACTGGAAGATTATTGAGGCAAAGCATCATATGTAACTCTGGTTTGCCTTTTTTTGGAGAGTGGTCTAAGATTTTTGCTGGTCTAAGTTGTTCTTTGATTGAACATAGGATTGCCAATTGGACACACAATGTGACCAGTTATATGTGTTCATTATTGTGTTATAATTCTTTTTTTTCAAAGGTGTTAAAGAGGAATAAGGTATGAATCTATGTTGTTCCTGTTATTCACTTTACAATGTCATTAGAATTTCTGAAAGCTGATGAACACAAAGTAATCTCCTGGGAAGAACTTAGCTGGAGATGGCTAAAAGGTGTGAGAATATACTGCTAAGACCATGATGAATTCTCCCTTATTTTTTAATACTCTTTTTCAAGGTAACTTCCATAGGCTAATGTGGGAGACAAAATACTTGAGTAGATGAACTGTTGGGCTTTTCTGTGAGAGTGTAGCTGAGCAGTGATAGGACTGCAAGGGTTTTAGGTGCTTTCAGTTGTTGTCACTTGGTCTAGTCAGCACAGTGCTTTGTGGTTTTACTTCATGATAAAAAAGAATCAAATATGTTTTAGATTCTTATATAACAAAGAGTATATTAGGAGCTGTATGGTGTGTACCAGAGTGGGGAGGAAAAAGAAAAAAAAACAAAATGTGTTTTCATCAGTCTGGATCCAAAATTGAGTAAAGTAAGTGCTTTCAGAATGACAGCTGTTTATGTTGTCTTAAAAAAATTATACTGAATGCTTTTAACTTGACCCTTAATTTCACTTTTTGATGGGAAAGAAAAAAAAAATGCAATTACTACCTGCCTCAGTGTACAGAAGCATCACAGGCAATCCTGACAACTGGCCATAAACAGTGGCAGCGCTTTCCATCCTCAGTAACTGTGCCAGGCTTTCCTTTATGATTCTTACACTGTTTTCTCTGTTGTTTCACAGGCAAATCTTTGAGTATTTCATTTTTGAACATTTTTTTACATTTTCTGAAAGAGAAAAAATAGGAAATTAAATTCTGAAAAGTGTCAGGATTTTTTTCAGCCCAAGATTGTTTGAGGCTAAAGTAGAGATTTATACATTCTTCTTGATAAATTTTCTGGTTTGTTGTGTGAATGTCTGAACATATATGGAATATCTGACTCCAGGACCAGGAGATACTGGAGCACAGACAGTAGGGAAAAACTAGATAATTAGTATGAGAAAAAAGTCGTATTTTTTCTTACATATTTCCTGTGAGATCATGTGTATTGAAATAGCTAAAATGTTGTTAAGAAGATGCATAAATTCACTGTTATTGAAGTGATCTAACATTATTATGAGCTAATCTTGTACTGGTTCTCACTAAAATTGTGAAATGGTATTTCATACAAGCATGACTGCTATGGAGGGGTTTCAGTGCTACTGCAGTACAAACAATATGTTTGTGTAAGAAGATAATGTGTATTGGAACCTAGTAGAATGGGAACCCTTAACCTATTTTTGTTCTGTGCTCATTTAACTGAAGAAGTTGCATTTAAGAACTCTGGATCTGTAGGAAAATCAGGAGTCATATTTTTCTTCAGTGCTGCTCAACAGTGCATGTTTCAGAGGCATCATCTGTGATTCAGTCTGCTATGAACTTGGACATTTTCCAGTGTCACAGCTTAGTAGCATGTCTCTGTTACTAGGAGGACTCTTGAGGGGGATGTGCACCGTGAAGAGATCCTCAGCTTTTATGGATTTGGCATACAGCCTTTCTGAAGTCAGTAGATGTGCATCAATATGTGCTAACTGGCAAACATTAATGTGTCTATATTTTATGCTTTCAAGTATGTTCACGGACACAAATGCACTTCAAGCCTGTGAAAGAACCCGAAGTTGCATCCCTAAAGTGTTGTGCCATGGAGGTGCCCAGTGTCTTTCTATGTAATCATGTTCCCACAGCTGAGGTTGCTGTGAAATATATTTTAATATTTTGCAGATCCCTTATCTCTAAATCATGACAAGAAGTGTGTATGGTCCATCCTTCATATTTCTTTCATGTTTTTCTTCTCTTCATTGTTTCCCCCAGGCTTTTCTTGTTTCTGGTAAGATACAAATATAAGGGAAGGCTTTATCAAGTTGATGGCTCTTATATTTAAACTTGAATGCAATATAACTGCCTGACCTCCTGCAACATATTTTGGCCTTTCAAATTTGTTGAAAGGCATAGGAACTTTTTTCTTTATGTGAAACCCTCATTCAACTTTTTGAGAGCATTGTAGGACAGAACTTCCACTTCATCCATTCATGAGTACATGACAAATTGAGTTAAAGGACTGTTGGTCTTATGTATTCACAACAATCTTTTCTGGTTTGTGAATGTGGCTTATGAGTTTCAGATCCATACTGATACAGTAGTGATCAGAGGAACAATTGGTATCTTCATTTTGTAAAGAATTTATTTTTGTAAAAAATTTTACAAAAATTTATTACGTAAAAAATTTATTTTCTAGAAGAAGGATAGAAACTGTACATTTATTTGTGTTTGTGCATGTTGTATAGCAAGACTTACCAAGAACTTAATGATCATCTTGATGATCTGTGCAGAAATGCACATGTAATTCTTGAGCAAATTTATTGACTTTGTTTTTCTTTCCAGTGGGTTTTGTTGTTGTTTTCCTGCTATCATGGATTTAATTTCAGTAGCTGCTCTTTGACCTCTGTGACTCAGGCAGTTTGTTTCTAGCACACACTAATTGGCTGAGATACAATCCTTTACATAATCAAAGTACTGCTTATAATGAACACAGATGCTTACCTTGGGAATATTTCTATATGCACCTAGGGAATTTGTCTGTACCCATTAATAAAATAAATAATAACCACTTTCACAGAATCAAGTATCGGGGAAAGCTTATCATCTTTTAATGAGGAGGAGTATGTGAACAACTCCCATGTGCTATACAGACATTAATATACTGCATGTATTCTGTTGTACAAACTCAATGTCTCACAAAAACTATTGTTCCATCCACTACCGAGAAGTCCTGTAGGAAGACAAGTAGCAAAAGTATTACAGGGTTGCTAGCTGCAGAAATTAGTTGTGGAAGTGGACATTCAGAGCTTGACTACAACAACCAGTGGGCTGTAACAATCTAAAAAATTGAGATTAAAATGTGGGATTTATATGACCAGTTTGTTGTACTGACTCTGAGCTTACTAAAGTTGCCTGCTGTGGCAATTGGAACTGTGAGTAAACTTGGAGCAATAATATGTGCATTTTCAACATCCACCCTAGTCATATTAATGTCAGTAGCTCTTTAAAAACAAAGAAAAAGCTTAATGTCTCCTTAAACTCTGTTTAAATGCTCTTCAGGTATTTTTTAACCTGTTTAATAAATAATTGAGACAACACTTATGTGTCTATTTTCTAAATTTTCTAAATATTTTATATGCTGTGTTATTAGTGTAGCTATCAGGCCACTTATTTCCCAGAATGGAGTTTCTGATGTATCTCATGGCTTATCTGCTCCTTTCTTCATCAGTCTAAAATGAGGTTCCATTTTTCCTTAAATTCTTGTGATTTCTCTTCACAGACCTCATTCTTGCTCCTTCCCTTCTCTTCTAATCCCCTTCTCTCCATTCTAAGATTTAAGCTTTTCCTGTTTCTCTTCTACGTTGCATTCCAGAGATTGCTACATAGTATCTTTATAGGATAATGTATCTTAATTTAGTTTCCAGTTTCCCAAGTCCATTAATTTCTTCTTTTCTTAATTAGATTCAATATTATCTTTACAATAAAAGTCCTATAAACACCAGAGATATTACTTCTTCTGCCTTTATCTTCATACCCCTAAAATGTCATGTATTACTACTCCCATGTGTTTTACTTCAAGTTAGCATTTTGCTGTATTTTTATGTCCGTTCATCTTTCCTAGCTATTGAGTATATATGGCCCTATAGAAAAATATGGTTGATGCATTAATTCCTCTGATTCTTCTGCTTCCTTAAAGTCTCTACATCTTCCTTTTCTTTCTTTTTTTTTTTTAACTTATATTTTATTTTTTCAGCAATTTGTATATTTTGTCTATTATCTGGCATTAAATCTAAAGTTCCTTTAGGCTAAGGCTGTTGCATTTCTTCCTCCTACAGTCCTCTTACGTAAAGTTAATTTTCTCATGTTGTTTATTTGCAGTGAGAGGATTTCTGTTGCAAACAATTAAGAAATTAAGAGACCAGTCATAGGCTGAAGCTTGTCGAGGAAGAGTTTGATGAAAAAAGTCTATCTCCTTTGTCTGTAAGAGAGTGTCTTCCCAAGTAATCTTTCGTTACTAACTTGAGTAATGCAAGAAGAATTAGAAGTAAACTGTTTAAGCTAAATGAAGTCCTCCAGGTTGCTACAAAGTTACTTTCAAAAGAAAAAAATGTTAAATGAAACTAGGCTACTAACAGTGGTCTCTGTTTCAGATAATTTTTAATGAGATATGGTTTCACAAGTCTTTCTGCAGCTGTGTTTAGTTGTAGGAAGAGTTACTTCCCAGAGATAATTTGGATATCTACTTCATCTGTGAATAGTTAAAGCGTGACTTGTAGAAATGTGGGGATGGAAAGAGGATGCCATTCCACTTTCCCTGCTGAAGCTGTTGGAAACTGTTGAAAGGTCTGTAATTATGTTTGCTT
Organism: Callipepla californica brunnescens; assembly: GCA_023055505.1. Lineage (NCBI taxonomy): Eukaryota > Metazoa > Chordata > Aves > Galliformes > Odontophoridae > Callipepla > Callipepla californica. The sequence continues at coordinate 1,143,527 of JALIRH010000023.1, read as the reverse complement.
TCATTTATTTATTTATTTGGTTTTTGCTCAGCCTTATTTTTAAGAGTCCTAATAAAAATTATTAGTTTTCTGATTGCCTTGTAATAGGGATGCTTCAATTCAGATGTTGCCATCATGCTTCTCTTTGCAGAATTTCATTCAAGTTGTCTTCCCCTTCCTCTGCCCTTCCTCCTTAGACAAACTCATCTAAGTTTTTCATAACCTCATTGTTGATGGTTTCTTCTTCCATGCACCACTGCACTTGCTGCTGTTCAGGCATTTCTTCTATAAGTTATTCTCTGAAAGGTCCACAGTGGAAATATGTGTCTGAGCTGTTACGATGTTAACCTCTATAATACAGTTCTCAAGATGTGCTTTGCAGGGATTGGATTGGGTTGGATTGGATTGGATTGGATTGGATTGGATTGGATTCTTCTATAGGCTGTGGGTAGAAGGGGGCAGCAGTGATACGAGGTCATTTCTGGGGAGCTTATGGTGGTCCATGTTTGTATATGGGCACCAAAGACCAGACAGGTAGAAACAAATACATGAAGAGCTGCAACAAGCCACTAAATGTAGGGCAGCAGAAATTGTAAGCATAGATCAGTAGACGAAGTCCACTGTGTAAACAATTTCAACCTCTTGTGCTGCCTGCTGTCCTGCCAGAGGAATTTGTATGGATTGTACATGATCTGCAGTGAAAAGGATATATGCATTTATGTAAATTTTTCTTTGATTGTTTTTCTTATCAGTGTTAGGAAATTTGCTTTACATAGCAATGTGTTAGGTAACTTCAACTGTGAACTCTTTGCCTGCAACAGGATCTTATTCTGAAAAAAATTGTTTTCCCCAAAATGAAGGGTCAGTGTACAGGTAGAAAAATAGATGTTGGATATCTGTATAATCCAATTCATTTAATGTTCCAGGCTCTGTCATAATTGTACTGAGTCCCAAGTGTCGAAATTATAACTGCATCTTTAATACTCTGACATGTATTAAATTCTCCTCGTGTTTCCTCAAGTCTGGGAAATTCACGTGAATGTTTTTCCCATGAATGCATTTAAAGCATTAATGGTGATGGGCTTTGCTTTGGGATGTAGAGAATAGTCTGATTTTGGTTCCCACTTTCTGTGTGAGAGGAATAGGCAGTAATGGCAGAGAGTTCCACTGTGCATCTCCCTGGCAAGACGGTGTGATAATCTGTAGCAGTACCTCCACCTTGTTTGAAGGCCTCTCCTTTGTAGAGGGACCAGTTTCCTCTTCTTCACTGAAAGGTAGTACTTAGGTGCAAGGCTTTCACAACTTACAGTTGTGATTTTGTGTGGCATTGATTAGGAAGGATCTTCTGCAACAAAAAACACTATTTTCTTACAAGTGACCTCTGAGTATACAGTGACTTTCACAAGAGAGTGTGAAATAACACTAGCATGGTAAAGGAAATGAAATAAATTACACCAGTCTGTGTCTTTATTATTGAAGATATCATTTTGATTTTAATGGAGATATAACGATAAGGGGACAAAAAACCCAGAAAATTAGCAAACTACATAGTATGCTGTAATGCTTTCCTTATTTATCTGTTCATTCTTACAAACCGTTATGATAGATATGGTAAAATCTAGGACCAAATTTTAATTCTAGCACAATTATCAGAGGCCTAAACGTAGCCTTTGAATCCTCCTGTTTTAGCCCACCCATAAACAGAGAAGTTGTTGCCAGCAGACATAAGGCAGAGCAACATTCTTGGGTTGAACTGGAAAAGCAATCATTTCCTGGCAGAGAACACAGTCAAGTTATAAAGTGGTTTCACTTGAACAGAGCCCATGCTATCAACTTTTATTAGGGTACTGTTTATCTTGGGCCTTCTGGGAGTCAAGAGAAGTTGCTCAAATGGAAATTTTAGGTAAACCTTTGTGCTGCATCTGAAGGTTTGTGCCTTTATGAAGCATGATTTTGGGGAGTAATGTTTTATTTAATTTTGAAAGAAATTCATTTTTGGTTCAGAAATTCTCTTCTCAAAACAGTGTATTTAAAAAGTAGGAAAAGAATAGTTCCATTTCAGAAGCAAGCTACTACTTTGTTAGATAAGTTTAAGAACTATATGATGCATGTATCTGTGAAAGATAAGTTATAAGCTTTTTAAAATGAGGGGATGGCTGTATATGCTATATATTATGCTGAAACATACATATGACCTATGTGGTCTTGAGCAATGGCATAGGTGGGAAAATAGGCAGTGTCTGACATTCACATGGCCCGGTTCCTCATCTTTGGCCTCTTTACCTCCATGCCTCCAAGACATCACATTCACTCAAGGATTTTCTCCTTTAGGTGTGTCTTTACTGCAGCTCAACCTGCACCAGCAGGACTGGAGAGTAGCTGATAAATGTGGCTGGACTGAGCTGTGACTTTTCAGTGCACTGTTTGGATGTCTCTGAATAACACTCCCCAGAGCACTGGTGCTGTAAGCATCAAGAACCACCCAAGATGGTCTCGCGCTGAGTAAGCCCGCCTCCAGCGTGTGTTTAGACTTGATGTCACAGCTGAGCTCATATAGCATTCTGCTGCTAGAAAGGGCAGTCACATTCCTCTCTGTCCCCATCTCCTTTCCTCTGGCACTGTTTGTAGACCAGCATTGTTTTCCAAGTCTCACTGGAAAGGTGGTTAACCAGAACCCTGTGGCTGGGGTGAATAGTTTGTTTCCCCCTCTGTTATGCAGGAGCCATCCAGGGTATATCCTGCTTGGTTCAGTCCACATCTGCAGGATGAAGTGTGAAGCACATTGCTGGCTTCTTATTTCCTCTTCATTCTGGCGTTAATCACTGGGGCTCTTGGTGGTCATATTCTGTGCTGTCTCAGGGACACTATTTTCACAGCCAATAAGTTGTAACAGGGATCAGCTGGAAGGAAAAGAGCAGAAGTCCAAATTTTTTATGAGCTGTTGAACCTAAGCGAAAAAAAGCAGGTTTCCTAGGACAATACGCAATCTCCTGCATCACTGAGCAATTTTCTGCTGTTGGAGGCACTGTGCCATACAGCCTTTCTTAAGCTTATCAAAGTCCTTATGAGAAGCAGCTCATGTTTTCTTGCCTCTGTTACTCCCATTGGAAATCCTGTTTCAGGATTTGATTACTCTAACAGTTAGGATTGTTCACAGTTGAGCATAAATATATCCACTGTTAGGTCATACCTGTTTATGCAAGCTTACTTCCCATGAACAGCAGACATTAATTTTCTTCCATTTGTCTTCACCATGGGAAAAAGCAAATCTTATATCCATGTATTCAGAAAATACTGTCTTGGTTATTTTCTGCATTGAATATATATATGTACATGTATATATGTGGATTTCCTGTGGTATATATGATCAGGTAGTACTTCAAGGCTCCAAATAAACATACAGCAGCATTTAGTTGTTCCACATTGCTGGAATGCCTTACCTGATGTTTTCTTAAGGCACTCTGACCTGTCTTCACCTCAATTAAATGATAAGCTCCCACTGTATGATGAAATTTCATGTTTGTCCTTAACTCCACAGTTTTGTGCTTTTTAATATTACTCCATTTTATCTTCCTGATCCAGACCTTAACGACCGTTCTTCCTAGGCATTTTTCTGTGCCAACACTTTGCATTGTAATTAAGAGGTTTCAGCATTAAACTTCTAGAATTTGCTGCAGCATTGTCAGTAAAATATTAAGACTGACCTAAACACAAGTTCTTGTAAGATGTTCTTAGTAATTTCTTGCCAGTCTTAAACTCAGCTTACTCTTGCAGTACCTCATTGTTCATCTGATACTGTGTATAGATTTCCATCTATCAGATGCTCTACTTAAGCTAAAATAGAAAATGTTCATCTATAAAATCCATGCTATTATTAGAGTAGGTTATCAGGTAAAACTGACAGGATTACTATAAATTCTGTATTATAATTTTTCTTGTTTGCTATTTGCCTGCGTATCAGTTGTTCTTTCGTCAAAATGATTTTCTGAAGTCTGGCACACTGCTAATGCACTGGTCTGCAAATTCCTGGTTTGTGTTTTAGCTGTTTCCAACACTTAGCACTTTAAATCCTATCTATATATCAGTTACTTTTTTCACATAGAACTTCCACTTATTCTCCTTACTGATTTTCATTAAGCTGCTGCAGTGATTTTATCTGTCTGACTCACCTTCTCTTTGTATTAAGAATGTCTATCTCTTTTTTCCATTACTGATTTTAAGTTTCTTGTCAGTCAGACCAGCCTGATGCAGAGAAGGTTATTTCTCCAAATTGTCAAGTGGGGTTTAGCTTCTTGTTCTCTTTGTCTTTACACTTCAACTAGCTTTCAACATCGAGATAAATGTGAAACACAGAAGAACTGTAGCTTTCTTCGCATATTGCCAGCTCTGTAGAAGTCTCTATAGCAAGAGAAATTGCATGACTTCCCTGTAGTTCCTTTGGTTCAGAAAGAGATCAGTGATTGACTACTGAAATCCGTTAAATCATGGGAATAGTTTTGCTGTACTGTCAAACTGCTGTTGTCTTTTTGGATATTGTTTCATTAGCTCAGTCTGCTATTTTGTGGGTTGCTGTTCTGCTTTCCCTCCATGCTTTTAAGAGGTAGGAAAGGTACCTGAAATGTATGGAGCCCTGCCAAAGCTACAAAGTGAAATTTCACTTGCCGTGCTAAGGCTAATGTCATACAGGAGGCAGAAGGGTAATGTGTCAGTAAGTAACAATATTAGGAGTAGCGTGAAATTTTCTAAAAAGTATTGTCAAAACATTGCACAGGGAATACAAAAGGAGGAAGTGAAGCTGCTTTTGCTGCACAACTGTAAAGCTTTTGCAGCATTTCTTATCCAAAATTGTCAGTAGTGTGATATATGTGCTCTGTACTAGATGATTAATGTCTACAGTATTACATTTGTAGTGTTTTCCTTCCATAATTATATTGGCTGTATTAACAGCCAAGGTTTTGCAACAAGCATAGGCATATTTTTATGACATAGTCTGCTTTGTACTTGAGCTCTTTCCATAATGTTCTTTCATCTTTGGGTAGCTGAGCATGTATTTCATGCCTTTGTTACCTCAAAAGTAAATTATTGCTGTGTATTGTGCTTGAATCACCATTAAGATTCTATCAGTTTGTCTTCAAAAATGTGTTCTAGATCTGCTTTTGATATCGATGGATTAGATGACTGAACCAAGTAAGACCTTTGATCCCGCTGCAAAATTTAAAATTAATATTTAAATTTAAATTGCCCACCTTGGAATTGCTTGAGAGTCTCTTTCTGAACAGTATAAGTTGGGTAGATCTGTGTGAGAATCAAACAATGTTCCCTTGATCTCAGTGGAAATTTGGTACTGGTCTAGTCTACAGAAACCAAAATGAGGTGTCATGGCAGTGGAATTTGTATACATGGGTTGTTCTGAAAGTAATGCCTCCTATTTACTTCCATGGAAATTGCAACAGATACAAGGAGCAAAATAACACTAGCTGAGAATTTGCTCTGTCAAATACAAAACACTAATTTTCAGTGTAGCACCACTGTTAGCTGTGTGTTTTTGCCATCAATAAACAAGAGCCCACATGCTGTGCTTGTAAGCATGTTCACCAGTGGAAGTGCCCCATTGTAGCTGCTGCTGCTGCTGAACCACACAACCAAACACTGCCTCACTGTGCACACATCCGCTGTTTGGTTTTTAGAAATGTTCAGCAAGCATTGATGAATGCCAGTGTTTTCTGCATGGAGGAATTCAGTGCTTTGTGTGCACTTCCAGGTCAGATGCCATTTTGTCAGACTGCCCCTCTGCTGCCATCTGTCACTCAGCAACAACATGTCATGGAATATCGGTGCGAAACTTTGATGTCTACTGCAATATCACCACCATCATATGCCTCTGACATTTTTGGCCAACATGATAAAATAGGAGGCATCAGCTTCAGAGCAGCCATCATAAACACTTACAGTGATAGTCATTTTGAGTATGTGGAGGGAGGAAATCATCAGTGCCTAATTGAGAGGGAAAAAACTTTAAAGATCTCTGATATATCTGACACTTCAAACTTGTTGGTTGCTTGGTTTTTCTGACACTTCAGACTTATTTGTTGCTTCATTCTTCTGTGTAGAAGTAACATGTTTACAACAGACTTATACTGTGGAGACATCAAAATCAGATGCTAATTTGATAATTATTAGTAACAGTATTGAAAATTAATACTTAAAGTTGTTCTCTGTTATTACACAAATGTTTTCATCTACAAACAGAACTAAATAGAAGCAAAATGACAGAAAACAGATCTTAGTTATTATCCATAAAATTTCAAATTATAGAAAAAATTACAAATATCAAATTGTCTGTGTAAAAATTATATTAATTTTTTTTTTCTTTTTTGTTTTTTCAGGGAAGGAGAATTATGAGAATATCTGTGCTCAGTTTTGAATGAATTAGGGACACAAAGTCACCTCTAATCCTTAAGCTTGGGTTAGGAGGCCTATGGAGAAAGTATCACACACTATGAGAAGGAATACTGTAACTAAAAAAAATGAATCAAGAATCTAGAATGGTGTATTACAAAGAGTAATAAGAAATAAGAAGTCCGAAAAAAGGTGATGGGAAGGGACATGGTGGCTAGAGGGAGCTGTGTAAAGTGAAGGGAGATGGCCAATACTAGGAATGTATGTGAACCTGGACAGGCAGTAGGAGGAGCTGCCTTGTCATTACAGGAGGGAGGGCCTGAAGTAGAAAGGGTGAATACAACTGATCAGGTATGCTAGGAAATGTATTTAAGTGATGCTCCCTTCTGACTATAAATTTGTGTTTTCTGTTTCTTTGTGTTACGTTCTTAACCATAAAGGAATGGAACAGAAGTGAAGAGCTGTAGGTTCTCAGGCCTTTCTAATCCCAGGTTATGTTTTATGCATTCCTCTAATTAAGAAAAAGAGTGATTTGTCATAGTTTCTGTGTTTCGTTATCTGAAAAGGTAATCTCTGTCCAATGTTTCCATATCCAAAATAATACACAAGGACCTTTGTGTTGTAATTAACGTAAAAATATGTATTTAAATGAATTAGCAGGAAACCTTCATATATTTTTTTTAATTTGAAGATCATAGCTATGGGACATTGTGGTTTTAATGGAAGAACGTCTATTCTAAAGGCTGGAATGTTTCCAAGCCTTTGGATCAGTGACTAGGTTTACATTAGCATAGCTGAAATGATAGAGAAATGACCTGTGAAGATGGGGATAAATTCCTACACTTAATTCATTGTTAGGGAAAATTACAGAATTGCAGGGGTTGGAAGGGACCTCAAGAGACATAGAGTCCAACCACCCTGCCAAAGCAGGTACCCTACAGTAGATCACACTGGTAAGTGTCCAGATGGGTCTTGAATGTCTCCATAGAAGGACACAGCACTGGGCAGCCTGTTCCACTGCTTTGTCACCCTTACCATAAGGAAGTACTTCTGCATGTTTCTGTGGAACTTCCTATGCTCAAGTTTTACGCCGTTGCTCCTTGTCCAATCACTACACACCATGAGCCTGGTCTCATCGGTTTTCCTTCTAACTCCCTTTAGATATATATAAACATTAGTCTGATCCTGCCTTGTTCTCTTTCTTCTGATAAAAGGTGCTTTATTTGGAATACAGACTAAAAATAGAACCTCTCACCTGACTTTGCCTGTATCTTGCAAACACCAATTATGGTTTCTTCTCACTTCATCACAGTGTAGTCCTCTTGGGGCATGTGATGAAGTGCTGGCCCAGGCACGCTCTGCCAGAATGTCCTTCATAAGTGGACTGAGTTGTTGCGTGAGATCTTTATGTTTTTCTGACAGTGCCATTTCACAGAGCTGCAACCGCTTGCTGGTGTTTTCTCCTGTATCCAAAGATCCCAATTGATCATTTGGTACAGCGGTGTGCACTCGAATAGTGCACTGGATTGAAAAACTGATCTAAGTTTAAAAACAGCTTTTCTTCTTTGCTGGGTTATTTTTAGTGCATATTGTTGCAGGATCCACTTCACACCACAGCTGGTGTGAACCAGACAGGAGATAAAGACTGCTTAAGTCAGTGTGGCTTCTGAAGTGTGGTCTCTGAGCGTGCTTGGGAGGGGCTGAGTGGGCAAGTGGACTAGACAGAAGCAGTTGCATATTGAAAAAAAACAAACTATTTTTTGTGTCGGGAAAACAGATATTTTGCTAGACCGTTGCAGGTAGGAATTTGTCATTATTAGAGAGATATTGGTGAATTGAAAGGAGCTCAGAGACGAGCAATGAAAATTATCAGAACCTGTGTACAAACTTGTGTACAAATACATGCTGAGGATTAGCTGGATATGAGCATTCTGAAGAAGTGATGATGGCATGGGCATGTGCAAGTGCAGAAATAATTGGGTGATGTATGCATTACATGTGGTAAAGGATACAAGAAAATAAGAAGAGCAGTAGTAAATGTAAGCAAGACGTTTTTTTTTCCACTGTCCATGTAAATCATTTTACCCTTAGAAGGTAAGATACCTGTTAAGTTTCTCAGGGGATATTCCGTTCCTTGGAACACATAATTTGACAGGGTAAATATTAGAAAACATACTGTACACATAAATTCTCTATTGGCAGTGAACTGAATGAGTGATCTGTTGCCTATTTTCATCTTTTAGTAATTGTGAATTATAAGTGGCAAATCATTTTGAAGACTGTAGCTGAATATCAGGTGGGAAATTCAAAATAAATGCAGAACAGGCTGCACAGTCATATTATTAACCATGACTACTTTCTACTTTCTTGTTTCTTCATATGTTTCTTCACTGGAGTAAACTGAATGAGATATTGTGCTGGATTCCAGTGAGGCTTGTATGCTCTGGAAAACAACTGACACCAGAGATCAGTGTGTTACAAAGAAGTTAAGCTATAATATCAATGTATAAAGGCGGCCATCTCATATGAGTAGATATAGTAGTAACTGGAAAATTCTGTAACAGGAATTTCCGAAGGGTTTCTTGGTCACTAATGAAATGACTTGTAGCCTTACTCATAACAGAGTAGATAGAGGAAAATATAACCTTCTGGTAAACCAGTGCTTTGGATATTTATGCCTTGTACAATGTAGATACAAATCAGTTTTGGGCTTCTAGGACTGTGAATAACTGATATATTTTGATGGATCTCATCAAGCAAACCTGTGTGAGTCTTCTTCTGGTTTTGTTTGTTACATTGTGTAATTACAGTATTTAGCTTTTTATTTGAACAGTAAATACTGTTAGAAATTTTTGTTCAGTGTCCTTGTATTTCTGTTCACGTCTGTTCCTCTAATTTGTTTAATAGCACAAATATTGGAGATAAAAGGTGAATCTGATTAAATTTCACCTTTAATTTGGCTTCATACCCAAATCCTGTCTGATTGTTCCAGTCTTTACTCATGCTGAATTTGAACTTGAATTTGAATTTGAACTCCCTCTGTGCATCATTTTTATCTTTTGTATCTGGAGATTATAAAGTGATTACTACAGTTTTAATTTCACTGAGCAGTAGGTACAGCATAAGTGAAACACAAGTTGCTTACTCTCAGCGCTTGTCCCAAATTCAGTATATTTGCTAATGTAGTAGCATATATATTGAAGAACCCTTAATGCTGCATATGATTGAGTCTGTTTGTTAAGAACAAGTATTCCACTGTTCATACAATAAACTGCTTTTGGTTATGATACATAACCAGTTAGGTTGATCTTAAGTTACCACCTGATGTCAAACAAAAATGTCCACACCCGAACACAGTACTCCAGGTGGAGCCTCACCAATGCAGAGCAGAGGGACAGGGTCACCTCCCTCAACATGCTAACTGCACTTCTTTTAATGTAGCCCAGGATAGAGCTGTCTTTCTGGGCTGCAGGGGCACATGGCTGGCTCATGTCCAGTTCTCATTCACCAGTACCCCAGATCTTGGGTAACTTCAGTAAGATGGAGGCTATGTCTTTATGGTGCATGAATGAGTACATCCTGAGATGCAACTGACATTGCTTTAGTTGAGCAGGTTTTCATGTGGAATATGTTGCTAACTTAATTCATTAAATAAACTGGTAACACAATTTAATTTCAGATCAGCAGAGGTTGGATCCTTCCCCATATTCAGTGTGTTCTAAGTGTTGCAATAGCTAAAACTAGATTCCGTAAATCATCTGTACTTTCCGGAGTTTCTGTTGTAAAGGATGGGAGATAAACTATTCCATGTAAGGTGTGGATTTTTTGTTTGTTTGTTTTTTATTTAATATATACATACAGGACCCTGCTGTTGGCAGTGTTGTTATTAAACATGCTAAAATTGGGTCTTAGTTCTGCGGGGGAAAAAAAAAGGAAACAAAATCATCTGGAAAACAGCCTTCAATAACCTTTGCTGTCAGAATAGCTTACTAACTAATTGCAAACACATGGGAGTATTTATAAAGAGTTGGGCATAGACTCAGAAAATAACTGATCTCCTGCTCTGGTTTGGCTTATATGAATGACAGCTCTTAGTAACCCTGTTCCCTGTTAAAGAAGTCTGCTTCATCAGACTGTAACAAAGTACAGCTGCGTTGCAGAGCACCCTAAAATGTTTTAATGAACATAAGTTACGTTAAAGGGATAAGTTGCCTTGCTAAGAATGAAGAAAGAATTTTTTATCATTCTTCCATTCTTTGCTCAGCTTGGAAATTTGAGAATTTGAAAATCTTTTGTACTTCTTTTATCTTTCTAGTATTATTTGATGCTTACCAGTGATGAATAATGGTTGTAATATAAATGATATAAATGTTGGCCTCCACACAGCAGGGCCCTGACATCATAGCTTTAAAGCATCTAAGCACATAATTCCACATAGTTCATTTTCTCTTCCCCTATGAACCATTCTCCTACAGAAAGCTCATGTTTAGCATAAACAGAACTTGGGAAGAGGGAGAAGAAAAAGCAAAGACTTTTAAGTTTCTAATTCTTTCCATATAAAAAATAATGTTCTTTGTGTGAGGGCTTTTTTTTTTTTTTTAATGAAGAGAGACTGTTTACAGAGAGAATGTGTAACTGTGAATCCTTTAGAGCATTAGAGTTTAAAAGTCAATGTAACTAAGCAGTGCTTAGCTAGGTTCTAAGTATTATTTTCATTCGTTTTGTGGAAAATCTCACATTTTTAGCAGTGAGTACTTTTAAACAAGTGCCCAGGATTCAGAGTGCTGTTCTGAGCAGCACTCCAGCTCTACAAAGTCTTTTGGTGTCTACAGAACTCGTCCTGAAATGTCAGGGAGACTGGAGATTTTGGAACAACTCTTAATGGTATTTGGCACTTGTTCAGCTGCCTCTGTCGTTACCAGAAAGTACAAGTTTACTTTCACAAGCTTAACATCAAGAAGGGTTTTGAGAGAATGATGTGAGCTGTTCTTTTAGTGAGGGCCTTTTTATTTTATCCCAACTGAAAAAATTTGGAATATTAGGGCTGCTACTGAATTACCTTAAAAAAAAAAAAAAAAAAAAAAAAAAAAAAAAAAAAAAAAAGATCCGTGGCCTGCTTTTTTGAAGTTATGAGTGTATGCTCTGTGTCAGAAATTTGAGAATAGAAATCAGCTTACGTTTTTCTTTTTGCTTCTCCTATTGCTGTTATTCTTCATTGTGTGTTTTGCACATGATACAGCAGAAAGTACATTTCTTGCAGAGCAGAGATACTGAAAGAAAAACTACTTGCAAGAACTTGAAAAGGAGCGCCACGAGCTCCAACTGTCACTGTAGCTAATATGATTGCTCCCAGAATCTCTGCCTCTGTGCTATAAATTTTCCTAAGAGCTGGACAGTACCAGTTTTGCAGATTTGGCTATGGGTGCCGTTCTGTGACAAGTTCAGACTTACTTCTGTTATGGTCATATGGTGTATGTTTGCAGAGTATGCTCTTAATTACTGCTTGTACTTCTGAAATTCTAGAAAGTACATATATATGTTCGTGTGTGTATGAGTACATACAGAATTATTGGAGATAAGTAACTTATTTTGCATTTGCCTAATCTGTGCATAGTACTTATAGCTTTTGAAGCACCTTTTTTGACAGAATTGTTTAAACTGTTATTCACAGCAGGAGGAACATGTATATCATATATAAGCCTTACTCTTAAGTCAGTAGTAGTTAACTTTTTTTTTTTAATTGTTGGTAAATATTAATGTTATTTGTTATAAGGGGGGTTACTTATTATAAGAGAATTGTGGAGTCTCCTTCTCTGGAGATGCTCAAGACCCGCCTGGATGCCTACCTGTGCAGCCTGCTGTAGGGAGCAGCTTTGGCAGGGGGGTTGGACTTGGTGATCTCTGGAGGTACCTTCCAACCCCTACAATTCTGTGATTCTGTGATAACTGCTGCTTGTTTATGGCCTCAAGTTGTACAAGGGGAGATTGAGCTTGAACGTTAGGAGAAATTGCTTCTTTGAATGAGTGGCTAGGCACTGGAATGGGCTTCCCAGGGAAATGTTCAAGAAGAATTTACATGTTGTACTAAGGTACATGGTTTAATGTGAAATCTTGGTGATAGGTGGGTGGTTGGGCTGGATGATCTTGGAGGTCTTTTCCAACCTTGGTGATTCTATGGTTCTATTACCAGGACATTCCACACTGACTTCACTGCTCTTGCTGCTGATAAATCACTGCATAAAAATAAGTTGTTGCTTACTAATAGGTTGTCAGAGTTTGACTGTGGAGCTGAAACATGCAGCATTCAAAAAAGTGTGGTCTGCTGCCAATTTACTCAGAGCCTGATGTATTTTCTTTCTGTTTATTTTGACTTTTGCTATTGGAGGTACACTGAGTACACTGAGTAAACAAATCAAACACATAGCAGAGAGAGAGAAATGATCCTAAATGATCCTTACTATTCAAGCTTGTGGAAGACACGAATACAGCAGTTGTTGGAATGGTGTCACTGTCCAAACTTTTCAACACACAGCAAACATTAATAAAAGCAGATCAAAGCCATAAAGTGATGTGCTAGTTTATTCTGCCTTCACAAACATGGTGTTTATGTTGAGAGCCCTCACTTACATGTGGGTCTTCCCCAGAATTTATATGGGAATTATCCATTGCTAGTTCAATTTTGGTAATTCTGAAGATCTAATGTTAGTTCCTTCCAAGTATGTACCTGATCTGGCTGATTTTTCCACATTACAGCTTGGCTGAATACTGCTGATGGCTTGTTTAAAGCCAGTTTCTACAGTGAAAAGCCAATGTGCATGGAAACACAAGGCCCTGCACAGCAAGATTTTTTAATTGCATCCCCTGTAATTTACTAGTAAATTGTTATTCTCCTACTGTTCTGTTTTTCCACCTGCCTTCTCTACCTGCTAAAACTCTCCAATGTTTTTAAGTAAAAGGAATGAAATTAAAATAGTAAAGCAGAGCACAAGAAATTATATCAATACGGAAATTGCAGAAAAAAACAGAGAGAGATTTGTCTGGATCTTTAGGAGAAAAAAAAAGACGTTTCACATATTTTTGTGGAGTTGTTTTTTGTGTTTTTTTTTTTTTTAATTTTATTTTCCTTCTACCTTTTCTGTAATTTCATGGGAACTGATGGCAGAAGTCTCCCGTATGAAACATCAAGAGCAATACTGTCACCTGGAAAGTATGAGAGCTTCTCCAAAAGTAACACCTCCTGTGTTATTATATTGGCTCACAACATCAGAGACCTATGATGGTGGTATGGAGATTGAACCTTCTCACCAGTATTCCACTACATTTTGTATATTATATACATATTATACATATACATATTATTTACTTAGGTCTGAAAGCCTGTGGTCTTTAAAAGTTGTAGTAATAACAATGCTGTCACACACATCTGAGTAGTTAAGAATTCATTATAAAGAGAGAAATTTATACACATTTTTGTTGACATTTTTGGAAATAAGTCAGACTTCAAGTACAATTGAAGAAAATTATGATTTTTTTTTTTAATTTCAGAGACAGGATTCATTTAGTTTGGCAAAAGCTTCAAAATGAATACGTATTTTGAAAAGCAGACTTAAGTGATCACAACTTTTGACTCATAGTGAGAAGGAAGTGCCTTTAAAAACTCTATATGATACCAAAGTTTATTCTTGGCTTCCCCGGCTTTCTAGCCTCAAATTAATGTTGTCTGGAGTACGTGCTTAAGGAAAACAGGCAAGAAACAAATCAGTTAAGCCTTCAGCTGGTGAACGTACAGGCTTTTCTTGAAATTGTTGTTTTCTTGGGGAACTGTTTTAAGTGCCTTTTACAGCCTTTACTTACTTCTGCCTTTCCCGTGCTATATTTATTTATTTATTATTATTATTATTATTTTATTTAATGTGGGAAGTGAGAGAAGATGAGCAGTAAACATTGAGCAAGCTTTCAGTGCTTGAGGGAAGATGTAATAGCATAAAGCTAGTGTAAAATAGTATGAGAATAACTGTTTACTGCAGCTATCTTTATTATGTGTGTAAAGGTATGAAATTTATTCTGCATCTCTGTGTTACATATTGTAAAGAGGCAATTTATTCTTGGCTTGCAAACATGTCTTAGATTTTATCAGTTATTTCACATTATAAACAGCTGGCAAGGTACTGAATTATCAGGCTGCAACTTTGTGTGAAGATAAATTCTAATAGCATACTCAGCATTCCTTCTATAAGTGCAAAGCGTCCCTGTAATCTCTCAGTTCCATATTCACAAATGAGAGCAGCTATTTTCTGGATCTCTAATCTGCTGCTGTTCCTAAGACAAATGTCTTCCTATCCTTTGCACAAATATTTCCAGTTACGTGGTAGTTTTTTTTTAAACTTAAGTTGTTTTGATACCTGCAACCTATTTACCTTTTCCCATAAGTCTATATGATGACTCTTGCTGCTGCTTAGATCAGAAGCTTGAACTAGTCATGGTCTTACCTGATTCATCCAGAAGGATTTCTTTTTAATTCCTACAGAAATTGGCAGTTAAATGTTCCTCTTCTCCATACTTCAGGAATCAAACTTCTCTTAACAGATGTTCCCCCATCTGAACACGTGTGTCTGGAGAGCCAGGGTCACCAACTGAGCTGAAAATTCTTCTTTCTTCTTTCCCAGACAGCTTTTCTTAAAGCACAGTCTCTTTATTCACTGAAGTCAGATCGCGTGCTCACCTATTGGCTGTAAAGTGGACTTGCTTTATTTCAGGCAATTCTGCTAGTGGGGTCCTCTTGATTTGAAGATAGATGCTTCCCATGTATTTATTTTTGACTCAGAGTTCCTTTTCTACCCAAGTCCGTAACTATTGTTGATGGACACTGCAGATTTAATTAAATTACTATTTCTGGGATGTAAGTAATAAGGTAAGGAGAAAGAGCTGGATTATTGGTATGACAAGTCTATCTTTCTTTATGTAACTCCAGGGACCTGCCTTTGGCTTGTGAGGAACATTTCTAATGTATGTTAAGAGAGGAGTTCCCTGGAAATGTTTGCTTAGGAGCATGCGAGTTAGCTCATTTGTTTGCCTTTGGCTCACTTTCAGAGGCACTGTAGTACAAGATTCATAGTGTTTTGATAGATCTTTAGAAAGCAGATGAACAAAAATGTGCTAAAATCTCTCAGAAAAATATTCAATAATCAATTAAGCGTTTGTCATGGTTTTATGATTTTTGGTACTGGTATTCCACATCATAACATCATGTATTGCATTAAGAGTTAAAGAGCTAATACTCCAGCTCCATAGATCATTGATAATTCCAGGTATACCTGTCTCAGAAGAGAAGAAGCACTACATTTCCCAGAGGACTTTGCGATGCTTTGTATTTTTACGTGTTTTCCGCTCAGAGGGAACAGATAAAAACCCTCAGTGGTCACGGGACACTCTCTTTCCTTCGGGATCGACTCAGCAGTGGGTGCTCGCTGCCGTATCGCCTTCAGCGTTAGCGTAAGGCCTTCGGTTATCGGACACTCTCTCCCTTGCTCATTTTATTTGATTCATTAGCCTCAATTCCAATTATATTGTATTATATTGTGTTATTTTACTTACTGATATCTTATTTAGTAAATTAGCTTTCCTCCTCAGATCATTGCCGCTGTTTTGTTTCTAGGCCCATCTCCCTTTTCCCTTTTTCCCTTTTCCTTTCCCCTTTCCTGGGGCGTGGGTCCGTGGGTCCCCCGCACCAATCGTCACGGAACCGGGCCGATCCAGCCCAGTAAACCGTTGACAGCGTTTAATACTGATCTAATTAGAAAAGTGATAATTTTTAGGATACTGACTTTGTCTATTGAGATATTTTCTTAATATTGCTAGAGAATAGATTAAACTTGTTGAATAAAAGTGTAAACGTCTTTTAAGCTCCAAGACACTGTTTCCTGTTGACAAAAATTGCTTTAGATTTTGAGTACTAAAGGTTACAAATTTAACTGATTATCTATACAAAAGAGAAAAGCTTCAGTAATTTGTACAAAGCTTTTTTTTCCTAGCTGTAGAGGAAATGAACTTAAAAAGGCTAGAATGAACTTAAAACATAGCATGAACTTTAAAAAGGGTAAAAAGGATGACCACGTGAACTACTGACCTGTCATTCTCACCTCTGTGCCAGAGAAGATCGTGAAACAGATCATTCTGGAACTTCTGCTAAGGCATATGGAAGTCAGGGAAGTGGTGTGGGAGAGCAGGCACAGATTCACCAAGGGCAAATCCTGATCAACCAACCTAGTGACCTTCTGTGATGGTGTCACTGCATCAGTGGACAAGGGAAGATGACTGATGCCATCTATTTTCACTTCAGTAAGGTCTTTGACATGGTACCCCACAACAACCTTTTCTCCAAATTGGAAAGATTTGTATTTGATGGGTGGACTGTTCTATGGATTAAGAACTGGCTGCAGGATTGAATCCAGTGTGATGATCAGTGGGTCAGTGTCTGGATGGAGATCAGTAATGAGCAGCATCCCCCAGGGATTGGTACTGAGGCTGATGCTTTTTGATGTCTTCAGCAGTGACATTGACATTGAAGTCAACTGCACCCTCAGCAAGTTTGTTGATGACACCAAGCTGTGGGGTGCAGTTGACACAACAGAGATACAGGATGCTATCCAGAGGGACCTGCACAGGATTGAGCAGAGGGCCCAGGTGAACCTTATGAGGTTCAACAATTCCAAATGCAAGGTCTTGTACATGGGTCAAGGCAGTCCCCATTACCAGTACAAGCTGGGGGTTGAAAGGGTTGAGTGCAGACATGCTGGAGAGGACTTAGAGGTACTGGTCAATGAGACATGAGCCAGCCATGTGCCCTTGCAGCCCAGAAAGACAGCTGTATCCTGGGCTACATCAAAAGAAGAGCATTTAGCATGTTAAGGGAGGTGATCCTGTCCCTCTTCTCTGAATTGGTGAGGCCTCACCTGAAGTACTGTGTCCCGGTGTGGAGTCCTCAGTACAGGAGAGACATGGACCTGTTGTGTGTCCAGAGAAGGGGCATAAAAATGATCCATGGAATAGAACACATCTCCTGTGAGAACAGGCTAAAAGAGCTGGAACTGTTTGGCCTGGAGAAGAGAAGGCTCCGAGGTGACCTGTTAGCCGCCTTCCAGTATCTAAAGGAAAATTATAGGAAAGAGAGGGACAGACTCTTCAGTAGGAAGATGGTAGGGTCAGTGGTAATAGAACAGGGGGAAATGGTTTCAAGCTTTAACAGGATAGATTTCTGTTGGTTATATGGATAAAGTCTTTTACAGTGAGGGTGGTGAGGCACTGGAACAGGTTTCCCGATTATGTGGTTGACGCACCATCCCTGGAGACTTAAAAAGGAGGAGAGAAACCAGCAGCACTACTGATTATAAAGCTTCTGTGAAACTTGATCTAGCATCAGTCTGAGAAAGTAAATCTGTACTGCATAGTGTCATTGGGTGCTCCAGTCTTCATTTGACAAAGCGGTGCATGAGTCTATAACCTGGACTACCTACTTTGCTTATATGCAATTTATCTTGGTCATAAGCATTATAAATTTTTTATGTGTTGTACCAAAGAGATGTATGTTATGGTAGACTTGTTACATATGTTTTAAACACTTAGTAAGTAGCCTCTTTAAAGAATTTGATGGTACTTACTTCAGAAAATTTTTGCTTTACTTTTACAATTGGGAGTGAGGAAGTGGGAGAAGGAGAAAGAGAGTGCCTTTTACGAATTGAACTAGTGGTCACCAGGAATCTTCACTTCTTAAACTTTTTTTTTTTTCTTAATAGACAATATTTCTACTTAACCGTATAATCTGAAATGCATATTTAGTATGCTGAGCTGAGGGTATATAAAATCAGTTCTAGTGAGGTGTTCTGGAGTGGGATTGGCATACTGCATGGATAAAAGAAGATACTGTGTTGCTCTCAATCTGCTGAATTATAAATCAACTACTTGATTTTGTATTGTTCTTTCTTTACCATTAATTTTCGTCCCCTGTCCCTGTTTGGCCAATACAGTTGTAATTGTAATGTTCCTAATGCATAATTAAGGTGCTGAAGGGTCTATATGCTTCTACTTATGTGCTCAAGAAAACACTGAAAATTGAAATGTAATGGTTCCATAACTGTTAAAGCAGTGTGAGATCTGATTCTTACAACTGTACAGTCTTACCCATTTTGTAGCAGTTCAACTGTCTAAACAGGTGCTTTCACAATAACATAGGATTAAATAGCTGGTCTTGTTTTTAAATTAAGTAATTCTGGTTTGTGAGCAAATTAAATTTTATAAGAAAAATTGTTTGACTTTTGGGTGATATAGTTATTGAAAGTTATGCATATATGGTTGTTATAAACAATTGTGAATATGTATAGAAATGAGCTAATGTTTGTATGGCACATCTGCATCAGAAAACTTAGCATTTGCTTATATTTGTTAACAAAACTCATCTCTGGATAAGCTAGGAGAACGATGGGAAATCTATCTTAAAAGATAAATGAACTTCTTTGCTTCTAAGATCAAATAATGCTTAGGGATGGTGAAAAGCCAGCTAATCCTACTGTTGAATCCATACCACCACATTTTTAGAGCTTCTATATCTAACACTTTGATTTTATCTAAAGAAGAAAGTGAATTGTTGCTCTCTTTCTTGACAGAAGTAATTGCTGCACTGCATCCAGACTTCCCTGCTGCTTTGAAAAAAACCTGAAATGGTTTTTGCACAGGGGTTAAGCTGTTTCCAAGGGCTGAAACTGATCTGTCTTTTCCTCTAGCTTCTAGGCAAAGAGCAGAGTAGAAGAATTTTACATAACTGAAGTGCTTTTGAATGTAATATTGTACAGGAAATACTGGTTCTCTGACAATTACAAAAGTTTAAAGTTTCTGAAGCATTTTATTGGTATCCTTTTCACTGACTGGTACAATACATTTCAGCTGTAGTTAAAATAGTTTGTTACGTGTTGCTGCCACGTGAGGGATGGCAACAAAGGAGCAGTCTGACAAAATTACATCTGACGTGGAAGTGCCCATGAAGCAGAGGTCTATCACTGGATATCTCCTCGTGGAAAAATGGAACCCATTCATTGATGCTTGCTGAACATTTCTGGAAAACAGTGGATGTGAACAAAGTGAGGTGGTGGGTGGTGAGTTTCATCAGTGATGATAGTGGCACATTCTGAATGGCCATGCACACATGTCACAACACAAAAATGTAGAGCATCTCTATCAGCTCATCCATGTGGACTGATAAATCACAATCAGGGAACTGTACATGGAGCTGAAAATCAGCTTCGGTTCGATGAGAAACAACTGTGAAATCTTGGAGAATCACAAAACTTGTGCCATGTGTTCTATAAATGTTCATGTAAGAAGAGAAACGACACCATATGGAGGTTTGTCTGGCCTTACTGATCCAACACAGTTTCCTGGATTTGGTCATTACCAGTGATGTGACAAGATGTCACCATTACAAGCCACAGTCAACAAACAGTCCATGAAGTGGCAACATGTCAATTTCCCATGGGAGAAAAAGTTCAAGAGGCTGCCCACCATGGGGAAAATCATGTGCACTGTCTTTTGGGGTAGGCAAGAAAGAGGTGATACTTCTGGATTTCCTGAAACCCAGACAAACCATCAGCTCTCATTGCTACATCATGATGCTGACTAAGCTGAAAGCTTGAACATCCTGAAGCAGGCCAGAGAAGAAGACAGCCTTTCTCTTGCAAAACAGTAATAGTTGTCCCTATACCAATTTAAAGACTGTGGAGCACACTGTCTAGCTTGGATGTACTGACCTACCACACCTACTGTATAGTCTGGATTTGTCACCTTTTGACTTCCATCTGTTTGATCCAATGAAAGAAGGATGTGTATGCAACGTTATCCTAGCAGCAGCATCCTAACATTGTAGAAAAGTGGGTCACCTCCACTTCTACTGATTTTTAGAAGCATGGCATACAGGCTTTTGTTGATTTCTGGCAAAAAATGGCATACTAATGATGGTGCCTATGTTTAAACTGTTCTGTAGCTGAGAGTTTGCTCAATCAAACAGTGTTTCTGTACTCTTTGCATCTGTTATGGTTTTCATGGTAATAAAAAGGAGGTATTACTTCCAGTGTAACCTATTTATACTACTGAATTGAACTAATTGTTGTTACCATGGTCTTCAAGATTTTCCAACTAGACCCCAGCATCTCACCTCACTTATACTCATGGACACTGTAAGAGGAAAATAACTTATCCTGCCTTCTAAAATCCTTGTTGGTTTTTCAGTTTTGAATGAAGTAGTTTAAATTTGAAATTAAGCAAATATTCACCGTGCACCTTGAGTATACTCTGCTGCTGTGAAAAGCTAATTTAAAAGTTCAACTTATTCTGCCCCCAATCACTTTCCTTTATTTTCTGCACTTTCTGAGATTTTACTTCTCTTTAGCACTTCTGAATACTTTTGTAGGTAAATTAACTGCTTTTGGACAAGTGAGTGTCATTTCATATTTGAATATATTGGGATAGTTTAAAAGAAAAATGTCTCTAAATAGAACAAGATTCATAATCCATCTATTCTAAAAATTCTTTTGTTTTTGTCTGTCCTGCCTAGTATCTTTTGCAGATCTGGCTCTCTGGAGAAAGGAAAGTGTTGATGTATTTTCCCAATTCACTAATCATAATTCTTCTTTTCACTTCAGAAGGTGACAGAGGCTGGAGCACTTTCATCCTGTTAATCTGCTGTTTTTGCAGGTTAATTGTTTTGTCCAAATGTTAAAGCATATGTTTGGTCCATATTCTCCTCCAGATGATTCATTCTTAAGTTCAGACATAAAAATCATTTTTGTTCCTCCAACTTTTTTGAAACAGGCTTGTTTCATCAAGGAGTATGTGACCTTATACAAAAATAAGTATTTTGCCTTGTCAAAAAGTGGTGTGCCTCTCTGCCAAACATAAAGGAGCTTACATTTGCAAGGCAGGTCCTGTTCCAAATAACATGCAGAACTCAGCATCTCACAGGTGACACACTGGCTTTAATGTTAGACATCTTTACAGCCTGCTGGAGAGGGACGACAGGCTTTATTTTCTTTTGCAAAATAATTCCATCTTCATGTAATCCTTCTTCCTTCCTTCACAGTATATTTTTAAAAGCACTTTTCTCCCTTGATCCTGAGCATAGAAAACTCTTTTAAGGTCTGCTCTGCTAGGTGGAGTTTTTGTATGTTTATGACTTCTATCACATAATTTTTCTTTTGAACCATGTACTTACACAGAGGCAAGCTAGAAAATTGAGTGTTTCTAGAGGGGTGTCTGACAATCAAGGTAATGTCATATTTTCCAGCAAGAGTACCAGATCTATGCTATGTGTGATTTAACCAGCAGTTGCTGCACGAAGAACAGTGTTCACTTTGTTTACTGGAGGATTACTGAAAATCCTATAATTCATCACTAGTCTGTCAGAGCCAAGTTTTGTCTGATTTAGTGCCTCATTCAGAACTGAAATGTACATATTTTACCTTAAACGTTGGGTGTTCTGTTTCAAGTCCTACATTCTAGCTTTCTGTAGAGTACAAATAGCCTTAGTATGTATTTTCATAAAATGTCAAACAGCATGAATGAAAGAAAATGCTTTGAGGCATGTTGCATTCAGGTTAAAATGTATGGCTTGCTTATTATAAAGCTGCTTTTCAAAACAAACTAACTGTTTGTACTTTATGGCTATTACAATGAATGATGAGGGACTATATAACTTTTTCACACATAAACTAGCACATGCATTGGTTGACTTCAGGTGAAGAGTAAGTGCCTGTATTTAATAGCCTATTTCTTACATCAGTCACACAGCTTTTGAATCTGCTTGATATTTTGACGTATTAGGTGGATAAGTATCAAAGATTCATGTACCCCCAGATTTTTTGCTTCCTTAAAAACTTCTTGACCTTCCTCACTAAAGAGCAAGCATTTAGCTGAACAGAGAGCTGATGTTTTCTTGTGTAGTTGCATAGTATGAATACGAAGATGAATAATTATGCCTTCTGGTGTAGTTTTTTTTTTTTTTTTAATCCGAAGTTATTTTTTCATTTTTCATGATGTCAGAAGTTCCATTATTCTGATGGTGGAACAAGTGGGTTGCACAAGCCCTCTATGCTTGTATAATTTAACCTGCTTGATGCTGGCATAAATTGCTGTATGTACAGATTCCATTTCCATATGACAAAGGCAGAGAAATCAGATATAAGCCACACATGCTTCTCCTTTTCTCTGTTTTTGCTCTGTTGCTGCTCTTGGAAAGAGTGATTGGAAATAGGCATGTTGCTATTTCTTCACATGTCATCCAGGATGCTGAATTACTTTTTATAATTAGAAAGCAAGCAGTTCTTTTAAAATTGGTGATTAGTGAAATAAATTGGTTAGACACTTCTCAACAAAAGGCATTTTGTGGCTAATTACATTTTCTAAATATTAATAATGAAACTCTGGGAGAAGGATTATCCATCCAACAATTAATTATTCTTGTAGTTAAAAAGAGATTTATCCAAACATAGAATCATAGAATAGCTTGGGTTGGAAGGATCCATACAGCCCATCCAGTTCTAACTCCTTGTCTTGGGCAGGGTTGCCAACCAAGAGATAGGATTGCCCAAGACCCCATCCCTGCTAGCCTTAAACACCTCAGCCGTTAATATTTTCTTCTAAAATGATTATTAATACTGCTTATGGAAACTTGGTAGCTTCAGCTTGAGATTAAACAAACAAACAAACAAAAACAAACAAAAAAAAGTAGCATTCCAAATTATTAAATATCCTTAGATGAAATAACTGGGCACTTGAGGTCTTGAGGTTAAATATCTTATCCTTCATAGCCTTTCTTATTTGAGACCACCAAATTGTATTGCAAATACCACAGGTTATTTTCCTAAATTTTGAGCATAGATCTTAATACCTTTTCCTTTTAATCTTCACTCTCCTGACTTTGAGAGTGAGATATGGGTACTTTAGACCATACAGGCTAAAACTGATTACTTGTGAGATATGGCTACAGAAGGGTGTACTTATGATGGTAAAGTGTAAGGATGCTCTGTTGAGAATCTACTTCACAGTTCCACACTGAGACCTCTATTCCCTCTGCCACTATGCCTAACATTTTCTCCAACAGTTCCACCACTCCTTTCGTGTCTCACCTCTCCATTCTCTTTGCCTTCATTTGCCTACATTTTATTCACCTACATAAATCAGCTCAAGAAAAGTTCTCCCTTTTGTGGGGTTTTCTGTCATCAAAATCCAAATATCTTTGAGGAAAAAAAACTCCACAAACAAGAACCACTGTTCTGTAGACAGCAATTGGGAAATTAGTGTTTCTTGGAGCCCAAGTCTGTTGACAGGCTCTGAGATCAGGCTCTAGAACAAAAATGCATGTACTGCTTACCTAGAGCTGGGCAATATTAGAGCCACAAGTGACTTTGAATGACAAGTTTACTGATGCTCTTTCTTCCTTCATCTCCCTTCTGGCCTGAAGTGTTCTGAAGGGCAGACACAGTACACATAGAGTAAGGATCTTGTTTAGTTGTATACAGGTCTTTCTTCGCTCCTCCCTCCCTCCCTCCCTCCCTCCCTCCCTCCCTCCCTCCCTCCCTCCCTCCCTCCCTCCCTCCCTCCCTCCCTCCCTCCCTCCCTCCCTCCCTCCCTATCTCTGTTTTCCACACCTACTTTCCTTTGCTTCTGCAGAAACAGACATATTGTCCCAGGGGCAGCTTCTGTGTAAGCATGAATAAAGAGTGTGGGTCTGATGTCATGGCTCATGGAAGGAAATGGAAATCCCATCTCACTGAGGTCCTAAACATTCACCTTTTGTCTGGGTACATGATCAATACCAGTGTTTTAACATGAAATCCTTAACCTCTTTCTTAAGAGGCTTTTAGGTTCTGAAATACTGAATCCAGAATGCCATTTTATTCTACTTCAGAAGTTTTATTCTAAAAGCTACTTAGCTTTGTTGAATATCTCTTAAGATTTACTATCTTAAAATGTACTAGAGATACGGAATTCAGAGAGAAAGAATATCTAAATTAAGATTTAGTTTTATGCATATTTATTCATACATACTACAATCCCACCTATGGTAGCACACCCTTCACAGTTTAATATGGGCTGTAGGTCGCTCACATAGTCCAGGCTTCCAATTGCATAAAAACAATGATCAGATCTTGCGAGGCTGAAACAAAACTTTTGAAAGGAAACATGCACTCAAAGTGCTAGAGATAAAAGATGCAAGAAGTCTTGCTACTGCTTTGGACACTGTGAGATCAAACAGTTTCTTGTTTTAGAAGGATCACCCATTTCTCTTTTTGAAGAATTGCAGACTGCTGGCCTTGGTTTAAGTTCCGTTAGGAGACTGTTTAGTATGTAGGCAATAAATCTTCCATAAAGCATTTCTCCAAAACTAGAATTTACAAGAGAACAAATTTACTTATCTTTAAAAATGAATGAAGAATTGAAAATGTAGCAGTGTAATAATGTTAAATTTTAACAGTCAAGCAATGTGACTAGTGCACGTGAGAAGTAACCTAATCTACGTTGCTTGCTTGTTAAAACTATTCCAAAAGATTTTAGGGAAAGTATTTTGCTTTTATGGTGCTACATATTTAAGTCAACTTTGTATGGTCGGTGAAACCTGATTTTCTTCAGATACATAAAACGTACAGCTCATCTCTGCATAAATGCACAATTCCTAAAACAACCCTATTACTGTTTAAACAGCTAGTATAAATAATGAACCACTCCATTACCAAGAATATAAATAAATGCAGACAAGTAAGGGTTCTCTAGAGCTGAAAGTTTAGGTTATGCAAAAACTTTGACAGCTGTAATTTGTAGGTCCTTGTAGACTGCGGGGTGTGAGTGATGTAAACTCTAGAAAGCCAACTTTTAATTTATGCCTATTTTGTCATTTTGCCAGAAGGCAGGACTGCACTATTATGCTTTTTTTTTTTTTTTTTTTTTTTTTGCTGTGTACCAATTTTGAACAGGGCAACATCTGGCAGAAAAATTAAAAAAAAAAAATCATATGAAGCTGTGCAGTGCTGTAAACAGAGAACAGCATTGTACTGCATTGTAAGTGATGAGTCACCATTTTAGAGAAGTCTGGCCATAAAATCTTTTGTCTGGATGAAACTAAGGGAGAAGAAGATCAAAAAAGAAAATTAAAATTAATTTCTTCACATTTTACAATGTAGAGTTAATAGTAAAAGCTAGATGGATCAGAAGTGTGCTTCTGATTAGGTCATAATCTTTAAAAGTTCAGTCTTTCTAATGCTTAGCTAGTTGAGGAGAGGTACAAACTTCAGATGTTTTTAAGTATTTAAATGGAAACAAGTTAGTTCTTCCCTCTATTGTCAAATAACCATTCACCTGTAACTTGAGTGATCCAAAGAGGAAAATGACTTAATGGACGTCTCAGAAATTCAGTCAATTTTGTGAGAATATAACTTTTTAAGATACAACATTAATGGGTAAATTTAAATCTTTTCACTAGTATTAGGGCAAGCCTTTGTCTTAAAACTTTTAAAATGAAATTTTGGGAAAGAAAAGTAAGAACTTTCCTTAGATGATGGAGGCATGGGTGAGTCCTGAGGAGACACGGGAAGATGGAGGGACAGACAGACTGTGAGTGCAATGAGGTGACATGTATCCCAGTTCATGGAATGTTTTTAATAAACAGAAGAGTTCATAGTTTATGGCTCTTGTCCAGAACATTTGCAGAAACACTGAAGTCTGTACTGTCAGTCACAGAATACGACTACATAAGCGATCGTAAACTGCCAAGGCACTGTGCTGTGTTACTGAGTGAAGGTACAGAACTAAAGCACAGTCCTAGTTGCCTGTTTTGAAATATAGTTACTCTGTTACTACAAAGGGTATTTCTTCCCCTTCATTTAATACTATGTATTTTGTTTAGACTTCAATCCTCATTTATCTCAATATAGTAGTAACATCTCTCACACCAACATCTCACTCCAAGGTTTTTGCAGTTGTGCTTGTAGCTGTAAGGACTGCCACCTAAGCATGGATCCTTCTGGTAAAAGAACAGCTAAGTGAGGAGGAAAAGAAGTCAGGAAAAAGTAGGTTTATTAATGGCTCTAATTCCAATGACAACAGAGATTTTGTAAGTACTTCTGCATGGTAGCTAGCAACTTTAAGGGTCCTCTGCATGAGAAATGGTCAGTGTAATGGCAATACCTTCTGTGTTACTTGATTCCCAGCAGCATCAAGGCTTCCAGCACACACAGAAGAGACAAAACTGGCAAGTTTCTCTTCACTCCATCTTCCCTTGTGAAGCTTTCTTCAAGCCTCCTAGGGGAACTGCATCTGCAGATGTTAAGGGTTGAAGTTACCTCAAGGTATCTCTCCTGTACTGCTTACCTGCCTCAGGTCATGCAGGAAATGGCAGTGGCTCTGTCACCTGAGATGTCTTCTGATTGCCTTTGGGATTCGGAATGCACATACAACTCAAATTGCAGACTGTTGTTTCGTTGGTTTTGTTTATTTGTTTTGCATTGCAGTCTGGGTTATGCACTCCCCCTGCTTACTTGAAAATATTACTTTATGTGTGTTTGTATGGCACCTTCTAGGGAGCAGTATTATTTTGGTTAACATAATTTCTCTAGTCATAGCCAGATGATCATGGATACAAATAGATAAGGCATTTTTATCTCTGATTATTTGGACTGAAATCATAGAATGGCCTGGGTTAAAAAGGATCTAAAAGATCATCTAATTTCAACCCTCCTGACATGGGCAGGTTTTCCAACCACTAGACAAGGCTGCCCAGAGCCACATCCAGCCTTGCCTTGAATGCCTCCAGGGATGGGGCATCCACAGACTCTGGGTAACCTGTTCCAATGTGTCGCCAACCTGTGAGTGAAAAACTGCCTTCTAATATCTAATCTAAATGTCCCCTGTCTTGCTTTAAAACCATTCCCCCTCGTCCTATCACTATCCACCCATGGAGACAGTCATTCCCTCTCCTTCTGATATACCCCCTACAAGTCCTGGAAGGCCACAATAAGGTCTCCCTGAAGCCTTGTCTTCTCTGAGCTAAACAAACCCAGTTCCCTCAAAGGTACTTCATAGGAGAGGTGCTCCAGCCCCATGATCATCTTAGTGTCCCTCTTCTGGACCTGTTCCAAGAACTCTGCATCTTTATTGTGCTGGGGGGCCCAGGCCTGGGTGCAGTACTCCAGATGGGGTCTCAGAAGACCTGAGTAGAAGGGGACAGTCAGCTCCATCTCCCTGCTGGTTGCAGTTCTTCTGGTGCAGCCCAGGATATTGTTGGCTTTCTGGGCAAATGGCTAGCTCGTTTGCAGCTTCTCATCCACCTGAACCACAAAGTCCTTCTCCGCAGGGTTTTCCTCAAGGAATTCTTCCCTCAGTCTGTATACCTGGGATTGTCCCAGCCTAAGTGCAGCACCTTGCACATGGAGTTGGTGAACCTTATTAGGTTCACATGGGCCCATTTCTCCAGCCTGTCCAGGTCCTTCTGGATGGCTTCCTTTCCCTCCCTCAACTGCACTGCTCAGCTTGGAGTCATCTTCAAACTTGCTGAGGGTGCACTCAATTTCATTGCCTATGTTACTGATGAAGGTGTTCAAGAGCATGAGTCACTAGATGGACCCTTGTGAGACACCACTTGTGACCTGTCTCAGCCCAGACACAGAACTGTTCATCACAATCCTTTAGCTGTGACCATCCAACCTTTTCTTAATGTATCTTAATCAAAACCTAGAGAAAAGAGGTCAATATTTCACAGGGAGAAGAATCACTACACCAGATTTCCTGACTAGCTGCCGCTTGAGGTGAGTGGATGGAGTCTGGTAAATGTCACAGCTTTGCTCCACATGAGGAAAAGAATAATGGTTGCAAAAAATACAACACTTTCTTCAGTTTAGCAACTGCTTTCTGCTAATCTCATAATCCAAAGCCACATTTTTCAAATGCTTAGGAGGTTTGTAAACGATTAATTTTTAATAGATCGAAGCCTACAGAAACTGTAAGTACCATTTGTTTCTCATAAGTCATCTTATTTTTGAAATTTTGGAAATCTAAAGCGAATTTATATGTTATATTGAATATATTTTTTTTCTGAGTTTTTATCATTTTTTTACTTTGAATTTTTTTACTTTGAAATTCAAAGAACATGGATGAGTACTGCTGCTGGCAAAACACCTTACTTCCCACACTAAAGACGTGCTTCTCTTGGCCCATTGTGCAGTATGTAGTGAAGAATTAGCACATGAACTTTGGGCTCAAAGATATTTATTTCTATCCATCTGTTAATGCACATCTTTTACTGTTAAGATTTCCAACACTAAAATATCACAAGCTCTCAGAAAATGTTAAGTAGTGTTAAGTAATGCAAAAAACAAACAAAAAAACCACAACTGTATTAATACTGAGCTGAATAATCCCATTGCTACTAGTTTTAAATTATTATTTAAACTACAGACATTCTTCTCTAGATTTTGGTCAGCCATTTTTATATTTTGATTGTTTGAAGTTGTAAAATCTGTAGCTGTTGTTCCTGCTGCTATTTGCCAACTTGTGCTCTTGCTTCTGCTTTATTACTGTTTTCAGTGTAACTGAACCTGAGTAGCCTCTTTTGAATGATTAATCTTTAGCATCTAAGAGAACTTTAGAAATTCAGTCATCGTTGTGTCCTACAATAATTAGTTTTGCACAGCATACCTCATTATCCACACTTTTGTAATGAACTGACATAACTGGTTCTCATACTAACCTAGCTAATGTATTAATTGCAGTTGACATGCTAGCACTTTTAAGTTGGTGTTGAGTGCTAAATTCTTAATTTGAAAAGAAAAATGCAAATATAAAATGTTTAGTTACTGACTTGTTTGTAGTGGAGCTCTATTAATAATACTGTTTCATATCTCTTCTTTAAAAAGTAAGAAAATTGGAAGGTATGGCAATCAGAACACAATGATTGAAAAGGTAGTAAAGCCTTGTGTGTGAACTATAGCAGCAATGAGATATTACTGTAATCTAATTTTACCATATTTTTTTAGTCCAGTAAGTATTGCTTTTTTATGATTCAGGCCAATCAATTCTCTTCAAATCTACTTAAAAGCCTTATTACAGTAACACAATATATTCTGTATGTAGCCTGTTTTGCTTATGGAGAAGTTTCACAAAGTTCTGCCAATCTAACTCACTGAATGTTCCTGTTGCCTTTGTCTCATGAAAAAATGGTTGGTAAAGCAGTGGAGCTGGACTGTTACATGGGAATTTAATCCTGTGACTTCTGAAGTTGGAGGTGCTGTGGAAATATTAAGTATTCTAAAAGCTGATTTGTGCAGCAGTTGTTTTTCAGTTGTTGTTATTTAATTTTAATTTAAGCACAGCTATCTGTGGTGCTGATGGACTCATTCTGCTGTTGTTCTTTTCTTGAAATCCTATTTGCAGTTGTGAATGTGAAAGAATTTCAGTGTTTCATACTTAACTCTGACTTTTTACTTAATATCATGAGCTATGAAGTTGGGATTCTTCTACTAGGTTTGCAGGGTGAGCTTGGAATTGGAATTTATATTGTAATTAATTTTGAACTGAAAATAAGAAAAAAAGAGATAAATTTGTGTACATAGTGCTGCTAGTTGTGTTCAGTTGATATGCATATGATTTTTTTTCCTGTGCATTTATTATGTTTAAACTAATAAGTCGTGATTGTGTGTTCAAGTTTATGATCAGTTCTCTGTTAGAAGGTCTGTTGTGTCGATGTGGCAACTTATCTTTTATAATAACAAAGATTTCCCACCTGTATCAATTTGACCATATTTTAGTTTTGTTGAGTATAGCTACGTTAAAAATACTGAGAGGATTTTTTTAATTCTGAAATATAAAGGAATCTGTTGTTCACTTTTTTTAAGTGAGTTTCATAGTACAAAAGGCAAATAATATATATTTCCATTTAGTAAATAAACTAAAAAATATGTTCTTAGAATGTGTTTCAGATAAGACTTTAGTTGTCCTAGGAGGCATCTTAATAGATTTTACATGATATTCTTTTTCTGAAAAATGATACTAGTTCTGCCGTATTGTGTAGGCAGCAGATATTAATGGACAAACAGGTAACTGAGCAGAGAACCTAATAATTTATCATATATGCAGTAATGATCAAACAAGTGAGGCTAGGTATTTCATATTAATGCACAGAAAATAGAATACAGAGGCTTAGTGAGGAAAAACAGCCTAATGCAGAATGACAAGGTTGAGGGCAATATATCCATTGGTTGGCTTTTGGGGTCATAGTAATTTTAAATATTTGAGAAGTCATTGGAAGTGTAACTTAAAGTTTTTGTTTTTCAGTAGATCTTTGACCACATGTTTTTTTACATTCCTAGGTCTGGACTGTAGGTCACCAAGACTCTTTGATGTTGGCTGCTTTGTAGAAAACCTAAGAGGCAGAAAGTATAGTGGGGAGTCTTCAGGAGCTGTTTCCCAGTGCTTTATTAATGTCATGTGTAGGGGTGGAAAGTGTAGAACATACAGATAATTTCTCCAGTCTTTTCAAAGTTGTATTTCTTCAGTGCCACCACAGATAACTGATTGTTAGGTTATGGTATGGTTCTTGCTTAACGCTTTCAAAAGGATTGCTCAGGTATTTTCCCAAGGCCTCAAAGTATCTGTCAGGAAAAATAAGCTCCTTTATTACTACATTAACAGTAGGCAGTAACTTACCCAATACAGATACTTCTGTCATTAAATAAAAATAATAATAAAACAATTGGCTGTAGTTGAATCATTGCAGAAAGTCATAGATTGTCACATATGTACAGAGAGTGAGGACATTGCTGAGTGTTCACATTAATAGATATTGGAAATAACATTTAAAACTATCAGTGCTGATAAGTTTGTGCTTAATAGCTGTAATGAAGAAAGATATCTTTTCATGAAACTGGTGAGAGAGAAAGTAAACAAACCTTCCTGGACTTCCATACTGTACATAATAGGTCACCTCTGACCACTTTGATGATGTTTGACTTTTAACAAAGATAGCTAATGCTTGCTATTTTTTTCAGATGTTCCCTTGTCATGCAAATTGTATTAAATAGAAATGCAGCTGAACAAAAGTAGCCAGATGTCTGAGAAGTATGCACAGCTTTGAATTCATCTTCCCATTTACTCTACTGTTCCATTGCTGATTTCCCCCTCCTGCTCTGTTTGACTGGATGTGCATTTGCTGCTACGGCGTCTTCACTCCTTTTGATCTTTGCCTGAGCCCCTGATCTTTGCATTCGCAGCTTACTACTGTCTTCCCAGTTTCTGTCAGCATTCTGTATGGATCATAGTCTACACAGCATTGCAGCCCAAACTTCTAGTTACGTGACAGGCTTCGTACAAGTCATACTGGGGAAATATGTAGTGCTGATAAAGTGACCTCTCTGTTAATGAGGATGGAGAGGCTTGATTTTAAGCCACGTTAGTTCCAGTGGAAATTCAGTGTGGTGATATCATACTGATGGGCAACTAAGCTTCACCACACTAATTTCTCACTCCCTGTCATCAAAGGGGTAGAAAATATGATGAAAAAGGCTTGTGGATTGAGATAAGGACAGGGGTGTCCCTCACCAATAGGGAGATTAATGTAATTTGTTGTCTGTTACAAACAGACCTAGAGCAAACTAGAAGCACCTTTCTCCCATCTGTCCTGTCCTTCCTCCTCTGCCTGAACAGCACACAGCAGCATGGAGTAAGATTTATGGTCAATCCATAGCACTTTGTCTCTTCCACTTCTCCATGATCATTCTCTGTCCCTGCTCCATATGTCTCTCCCAGGGGATGATGTCCCTCCCAAACTGATCCTATGTTGGCTTCCCACATGTGGCATCTCCCCCAGCCCTCCTGCCCCACTGCAGGTTGCTCTCTACGTGCTGCAGTTCTGGCCTAGAGCTGCTCCTGTGAGGATGTCCATGGGCTGTGAATCCTCCAGGCCTCATCCCATGCTGCTGCATGGGCTCCTTCATGGCTGCACAGGGAGATCTGCTCCATATGGCCCCCAGGGCTGCAGGGGGATGACTTCCTATTGCACGGGCCTCTCCTGGACTGCTGCAGGGAGCTTCTGCACTTGGAGGTCCTCCTGCCCTCCTCCTGAGCAGACCTTGGTGCCTGTTGGGCTGTTTCTCCCATTTCTCACTTCCCAGTCCCAGATGCTCTTGTGCAGGAATGTATCTTACACCTGAACTCCCAGAGCACAGCCAGCATCACCCACAGCTCAGTTCTGGCAGCAGTGGACTCTGCTACCAAAACATATCATGCAAATCTAGTGCACCCAGTCAGTATTTGAGGATAAACAGTATGTTTGGAATAAATGGGAAAGTTTACTACACCTTAAGCTCATCAGTTTTTTGTCTTCCCATGGCATAGTAGGAAATTACTATGTGTATGTTGTTTCCATGAACTTCACTACTTCACACAAGTCACTTTCATTAAAACTTCATGACCAATGGAAGTCTTAGATTTCCTGCAAATACCTAAATTCGTGTCTTTTTTTTTTTGTCTTTTTTTTTTTTTTTTTAATGTTATGCTCTGCTATAATCACAACTTTAATTGTGCATGTGGCTGTGTTCTGGTTCTAGCAAGCTCCTTTGTTTATTAAAATTAGCAGCCTTTTTTGGTATTTTGGAGCTAGTACATTTTTCAGGGTAATCGTAATTACCATGATTGGCTTTTGCTTGCAAAATTTTATGGTAATAAATAGTAACCAGTATGTAATACCTGTGCAAATATTTGCTTAAGGATAATGAAAGCCACAACTGTCCTCTTCGATTATGTAAACAGTGGTCCTAGGAAATGTATCAAGTATAAAAGTAACATTTGGATCTGTGCTTTGTATCTGCTGTGTAATTTTTGAGATGTTACAAGGTAATGAAATGCTTGAAAATTGAACAGGTGTGCCCCAGTTGTAACTCCTTTTCCTTGAAATGCAGTATTTTTAAATTCCAAAAGCTGAGGGATATGCATCATGGCCCAAAAGTGTTAGAAAAAATGGCTTGTGTGTCGGACAGTTACTTGATGTAGCTGCCTAGGTCTGTGCACCTCTCAGGTTAAGAGGAATCAGCTGATTTTCCAACATTAACTATTGTCCATTCCATACATTCCCATGTATGACTGTGACTGTAAAAGTTTATTCACATATGTGAGCTTATTGTTGCAATTGTTAAAAATACAAGCTATCACTTCAAATGAGTCCTTTTCTGAAATGAAATATTAAATGTGTCTGTATGTGACTTTGAAGTAAGATCTGTACAGTAAATATAAGTAAGAATTTGTAGTAATGGCTAAGTACCATAAGCTAACCTTGCACTCTGATACCAGATTGTGTATGTTGTTTTTTCTAGCTTGTATGTGATGAAAACAGGTCTTCCACAATCATAGTTCTTTGGTTTTGCTTTTCTGATGTAGAAGCAAAACTGTGCCATGTGATGACACAAAAGTGTTGTTGGTCCTGCTGTCTGAGGAACAACAAAGCAGGAAAGACTTTAGTTTGTGTAATAGGAATTTATAAATGCAGGATTCAGTTGGAAGATAGTTTCAGGATTCATTAAAATGGTAGTGTGGCAGCCTTGAATGCTGCTGCTGAAACGGAATGGTAATAAAATAATAAAATGATTAATGTTGATCTTGTGATTAACATCAATTACAATCATTATACTGCATAGTGAGGAGTGATAATGGGAGCTAAGGAAACCCCTGTGTAGCTTTGGGGAAAAAAATGTGGCAGTTAGGTGGAAAGGGCCAGGCGCTTTGAAACTGCCTGCTAGTGTGTCCATGCCTGGTTCTCCTCTCCATGGCTGGGCTAGGGAAGTGCTCCTTGCTTGGTGTGCAGGCAGGCAGGGAGATGCTAGGCATCATCTCATCATGTGGAAGTGGCTGTGTTGGCTAGGATCTCTGTGGCTGTGACTAGGTTCTCACTTGGTTTGTGCTCCATCTACCCACTGGAAACTGCGTGTATGTGCAACTGGAAGTGCTCTCACTCATTCTGTTTTCTATCTCAGGGTTCTACCCTTTTGTTAATACATCTTTTTGAGAAGAACATTAAAAAAAAAAAAAAAAAAAAAAAAAAGTATCCCATCACTTTTCTGCAAGTTACTTGGTTCCACTAATTAAAAGTGAACAACAGAAAGCAACTGCATCAGGTAACTCCATTTGTTTCAGCTGATTTGATTCCTTCCTTTATCTGTGAAGAGAATTTAAACAACAGAAAAGGAGAGTGGGAATTTTTCAGAGCATGCCACCATTATGGATTCACTGTATGCATTCAATTGTAATCTGAAGGACTGAGTTGATCCTCTAGCAGGAAGAAATAACCTTTTTTCCACCTGGAGTCAATAAGCAGCATTTTAGCAGAAATACTTTATTTTAGATATGTATAGAGTCAAACAAAAAAATGTGAATATTATTTAATCTTCTTCATTGATAGTTCAATTTCACAGGTTTGGAAAAAAGTAGAAAAAGTCAGCATGATACCTTCTATACTCTTAAGGAAACTAACTAGATTCTGTGTGTGTGTGTGTGTGTGTGTGTGTGTGTGTGTGTGTGGTTAAAATACAGATCAAGTGTGAGCTTGCTTTATATCATGAGATCCCTGGTCATTGTCCTCTTATTTCCTACACAGATGTGCAGATGTGATGTGGGTACACTTGTGTAAGAACTTCTGTCATTGAGAAATGCTTTGATCAACCTGTGTGCTGTTCATTCTCGCCACATTCTGCAAGGCTACATGGCTTGCTGTAACAGCCATACCTTTTTCAGGCTGGCGTTGCAATGTCTGCTTTTGCAGTATTATCGGAGAGTGAAAATTAAAAAAAGCTGTAGGTAAAAAATTTTTTTTTTTTTTTTTCTGCAGTGGATACACTGCCTGTAGTTTTCAGCCAAGTCAGAATAACAGCTAGAGTAATTTGTATTCCATTATACTCAGTTTTATCTGTTTTTTTATATGACTTCCTAGGCTGAGGAAGATTAATGTTATTGTATTGTTTTAAACTTAGGAAACATAAATATAAACATTTAAAAGCATGCTTAGAAATAAACCTATTTTCAAGTGTTCTTCCAGACTAAGACTGTTTTTCTGAATTGGAGTCTTGAAGACTTCAGCCTAAGGCTGCAAACAGCATTGGTATTTTTGGATTCTAAATTATTTTTCAGAAAAAAAAGAGCACTGTGAAAATATTTCTCCCAGTTGATGGAGTGTTATACTCATAAATCATGATTATTTTCAACCTTTTGGTTGGAACTATTTTATTTTCACAGCCAGAAGCAGTAAAATAATCAATCATGTAATAATGCCATGGATAATTATCATGTTGCTTAGTGTTCTTTGAGCTACTGCAGGTGTGTTCACAGCCTCTATTGGTTGTGTTTGAACTGTGATTTTACAGCTGAGGTGGTGAAGAGCTTCATCCACAATTGCTTTTTCTTGTTGTTGTACAGAAAAGCTATGTTTGTAATTGTTAGTAGCCTTTGTTTCATTGTTAGAAAATTAGAAATGACATTGAAATGCTTTTGTAATTTAAAAAACCTCAAGTACTTCATGCCGTAAATACCATTGAGTACATTCTTTTTTTTTTATTAAACATTCAGAACAATTTTATTGGTATAATTACATCTTAATTTGTTTCCAAATGTTGCTTTATAATGTTGCTTTATTTTTTGTCTTTGTTTACCAGGAGCAAATCTAGTACTCTGCAGTGATGGCACACTTTCTCTGCCATGATGCTCACAAATACGTTTGAAATCTGGAATCTGTGGTCAATTGAAAGTGGCATAAGCTATCAGAATCATCAGAAAACTCCCACCTTGCCTTTTCTATGCCTCAGCTTCTTGCTTCCGTACTGCTTTATTTCTTGTGCTGACTCAAAAACTCATACAGCTGCACCAGTAACCACATGAAGGAACTAACCTTCACCCATCTCTGCCTCCTGGCAACAGAGCTACAAAAGTTTAAGGGATATCTACTGCAGACATGAGATCTAGGTGCCCATATACTTTGGAAATCCTGGTAGACATCTGTCTCCATCTTTTGGCATCGAATGCTTTTAGTAATCCTGCCTAAGGTGACTTGGACAGGACTCTGCAGAAAGCTCTAAGAATTGAAAGAAATGTTTGGGTATTCCTTGCTGTAGGCTAGGATATTGTTTAATGAGCCCCACTGTGTTATAAAATAAGAGCAGCTGAATTTTATCTTAACTTTATTTTGGCTCTGAATGTGTGGAATAAACTGTAGCTCAATGCTTATAATCTCTGGAGCTTTATAGTGTACTGAAGTTTGTGACTTAAAATGACTGTCTTCTCTTCCATGAGTGCTGTTTGTTTTATGGTAAAAACATTGTTAATGAGAGTTCCCATGTGAATGAAATGTGAGTAAATCTTTATCATCTATGTTTTACTGATGTTTCTGAACTCTCATGTTGAGTGGCAAATACGAGTTTCAGAAGGAAGAATCTAGATTATTTAACAGTTAAAATAGGAGTTGTGTAATAAAAGATTGACAGTGCAATTGAAAACACAGATACAATTAAAGTAAACATATGCATTAAAATAAATCAAAGTATTCATTGAAGTTTATGTTCAGGTCTTTGGTAATACTGTTTTAATTGGCTTATCTTCACACACTAACTTCATAGCACTGGGTAAGATGCCTGGCTGATGGCTAGGAAGATTAACTGCAACTTCAGTGTATTTTTTTCTATGTTGAAAGTTCATTATATTTGATAATTGAGAATCATTCATTCTCTACACTTTTATGTTGATGTCCAGCTGATTCCTTTTACTGTAAATATTTTAAAGTGGCTTGATGGCAGGCTAGTAGGGGTTGTTTTGTTAAATGAGGAAGTTCCTGCTGGAATATTGTGAAACTCTGCCTACTCATTTTCTGAGACAGGCAACAAGTTTATCTTCTGTCAGTTTGTGAATGCAAACATTTTTTTATAATAGAGGTTAATGTAATATGCAGATTCCCTTTTAATGCATTTATCTAGAAAAAAAAAAAACAACAAAAAACATAGCATCAGATTTTGAAAACCTGTTAAGATGTGATTGAGAAATGAAGCCATGCTGAGCAGAATGAAGGTGATTTAATATTTGCATTTAGAATTTTATTTAGACTAATATGAAAATTTCTGTGAGAAATAAATAAAGTAGTGGTCATTGATACAGATACTAGACATCAGGTCTGCCTTTTGTCCCCAAGTGTAATTCTAATGTCTTGTAGCAGGGCATTTTTCCTGACACTTATTGACATTAAACCACTTCTGTATAGTTCCTAGGTAAAACTGAAAAAAAAAAAAAAAATAAAAAGCTAAAGAAAGGAAAAATTATACTACTGAAACAAGATATAAGCTTCAACAAATAATGCTTGTAAACTGTAGGAATTTATAGTTCAGTTCTGATTCTTTTGAAAAGTTTTTTGTCTGTGTTTTCTTCTGGCTTTCTGGAGGTTGTGTTACTTGCAGGCTGGTGATGGCTTTTCTTTAAATATGCTTGTTTAATACTGTTTTGGCTCTTGTTACAACAGAATAGATATACAAAAGCTTAAACTGTCTCTAACTGTCGGATATTGTGAACTTTTAAAATTACTCAGTAATAAAAGAACTTCAGGATGTCTTCAAAAATATGTCAAACCACTTATTGTACTATCCAGAAAATACTCTTCTTTGCAAGCTGATAGTGGATCAAGAAATATTTGTTATTCATACTTCACAATCATCTGAGTAGAGCAATTACAACAAAAACTGCAGATTATTTCTTCCACCTTCAGGTATTTTTATGTGAAATTGCAGCAGTTAAGTAACATGTGCTGTGGTGGTTCCAATCTGCCGTAACTATGAAAGGGGGGCACTGATTTCATGCTACAAACTGCATCTTTTGTAGGCTATTCACCACCCTTTACAGGTCTGCCAAGCCCACGCTGCAATTGGTTGCCAGGGGCTGCAGATGTTGGAAAAGAGAAATTTCAATGAAAGGCCCTGATTCAGCAACCTAAACAGCCTGCCTCCTCCAGCCAAAGTAATCAGATTGGCAGCTGAATCAAAGGGTACAGTGGGCCCTTTGTTTGCGAGCTCCGGAGGTTAGTAATTGACAGAAGGTCAACAAAGTTTTATGAAGAAAAGAACAGAATATTAGAGGGTATTAGGCTGCAGAGAGAGATTCTGGAAGTTTTATGTTATTGAAAGAAAGTTAGAACCTGAGTCAAAGGTTACAGTTATGGGAAGCAAAGGCTGTATGTTGCCATTTAAATCTGAAATAGTTTCAATAATTTCAGCTACAGGAACAGGATTATTGATGAGCAGAGGGAATGGTTGTATGAAAAATCTGCAGTTTCCCCAGACACAGCTATGTGCAATTGTTTGTGTAGAAGGATTTATTTTTAAGCTTTGGGATTTAGCATAAAATGGTAGAAGGATGCATATTTTCCTCATAGAACCATGGGAATGGAAAAGATCTTAAGTGGTCTCCTTTCACTGCAGGGAAAAGAATTAACTGTATCTATGGAATATCTTGTACAATAGACACTTGCCTAATCTCCCACCCTGGAAAATGTCACTTTTGGAGATCTGTGCATTTGGGGAATGCAAATCCATACTTAATCTCCTTCGGACAAACAGTCACTCATTTTTAATTTTTCTTGGTCTTGTTTGCTAGACCATTATGGTGACACTAATTGTAGTATCTCAGTGTGATCCACATCCATCTTGAATAGTGATACACAGAACTGGAGAAAACAGTACAAGTTTATACTAGCGTTGAGTAGACTGAAAGGATTATTACTGTTTATATGTCCCATCGTGATATTTGACTTATTTGCAAAAACTTAGGATTGTTGACTTATGTTCAGTTCTAATCCATTTAAGCCAGTTCAGTGTTGGTTTCTATGCTGTTTATTACTCATCTCTTTGTTTTATTGAAAATGCTATAAAATAAAACCTCTAATAAAAACCTCTTTGTTCCATTATTTTTTCAAGAACCTATGTTGAGCTGGTGCATCTGCAATTCTCTGGCACTCATTTTTACCATTTTAAATGAGTAATAAGAACTACTTATGCAATTTCCAGTTCTTTAAGATTTCAACAGTGCTCTACAAAAACTGAAAGACAATTATTAACATTGCACGACATTGTATCAGTCAGCTGTTAACTTTTATAAATTAATCAGGGTCACTCTGGTTGAAACTACCTGATTTTGTTATTCTCTTCCTGTTTGAGGTAGAGGTCCTGCTTTGTCTCTGGTATTAACTATAATAACTGCCTGCTAGATCTGGGTTGTTGATTAAGATTAATGCATTGTTTGGATGTCTGTTCATTTTGAATTCTTTTTATTGTAATTATCTATCAAGTATTGAATGATATTTGAAAATAAATAATTTAAACTCATAATCACTTCAGAAGGATGAAATGCAGCTCTTTTATGATGAATAATGTGCACCCTGAGTTGGTGCTGTGATCTGTCTGGTAATTTAGTTTTTTGCATGTGTTTGCATTCTTGTCTCAGTAATACAGGATGTTTTCTTATGAATTTTATTGGTCATCAGTGCCTGAAATAAAGCAGTGGAGCTACCTGCCCTGGAATCCCTGGAATAGTGGATTCACTCCTAGAAGGAAAGGTGTAGTAAGTTAGGAATTTAGATTCAGGAAACACTGAAAATATTCAACAGGAATACACAGTCTTTTTTCTTGGAGAGGTTCTTGATTATAGGATTCTTTTGTTGTGTTTAACTCAAGGTGAAAACCTTCTTTTTGATTATAGTATCTTGTTGATCGTCTGAACTAGAAAAATTTCTGGTGTAAAAATATTTTTTTCGTGGTTGTAATAACCTTATGGCAACTTGTGATTAAGTAAATTCAAGCTTAAGCCTGAGAATTCAGAATAAATATGGTCTAAGTGAAACTTTGCAAATTGCATAAAATATGATTTTTTCTTTCATAAAAGCAGCAGTTTAAGTGATAGATCTGTTTTTTATTTATAATTTATTGAGCAGATAAAGGATTTTCAATTTAAACATTGCTTAGGATTTTCAATTTAAACATTGCTTAGTCCTGGAGATTTTGCTAGTAGGTGCTGTCTATGGTTTGTAATTATTCCCTCTTTAAGCACATCTGGAGATAAATGTCTTTGCCAGACATAAACTTGTCAAGCATGAGAATTAATCACACAAAACTATTACCGAAACATTTTCAAATTGTCAATTGCTTTTTTCTCTTTCCACCTTTGTTTTTTAAAGCTTTTCAGAACAAAGAGATATGAGTCTGGGAAGGAGGGAAAAAGAAAAAGGAATTTCTGTGCTAATGTCTGAATTATGTTTTTCCTGTTATTAATCTCACTAATTGACTGAAGAAATGGAAACAAGTATTTTAAATTTGAATACACAGCATTAAAGGAAAAGTGGCACTTGAATCTTGAGCATTTGTGAGTCTGGAAGTCTGACCATAAAGTAATAAAGTGTGCCTAAGAATTGACTTTTCCAAGAACTTCTCATCCTTTGAATACTGGTGGATTATGGCCGCCTGAACTAGTCAAGCAGAGGTGTTTTTCTTACTCTTTCTTTTACTCCACCACTTGGTCTTCCCCCTAACTGGTCAATGTTGGTGTCGCATTCTAAACTCCTTGTGATATATTAGGGAGGTCAAGTAGAAACAAAGGAATGGAGGCAAGCTTCTTTCAGTATTCCTTGTTAAAAATGAAAGGTGAAATATCTCTGCTGATATTTGACATAAGCATTCATGTCATACCTTCATTAATTCACGCTGCAAAAGCAAAGGAACATCAAAGCGATGTCTGCTGTCTGCAAGAGCTGCTGGCAGACCAACATTGTTTCTGTCTGCTCAGATATACAACGGAATCACAGAATCATTGGATATCTTGGGTTGGAAGGGACTTAAGGCTACCCAGATTCAACTCCCTGCTGTGGGCAGGGCTGC
This sequence comes from Callipepla californica brunnescens, assembly GCA_023055505.1. Classification (NCBI taxonomy): domain Eukaryota; kingdom Metazoa; phylum Chordata; class Aves; order Galliformes; family Odontophoridae; genus Callipepla; species Callipepla californica. Next base: position 1,102,179 of record JALIRH010000023.1, on the reverse strand, counting down.
CACCCACCAGATCTAGTTCTTGGGGCCCCATCCATCCTGGCCTTGGCCACCTCCAGGGATGGGATGTTCACATCTTCTCTGGGCAGCCTGTCTCGACATCTAACCTAAATCTCTCCTCTTATAGTTTTAAATTGTAAACTATTTCTTTCATTTAGTATCAGTTCACTGTAGTTCAGCATATGGGAAAGTGGTAAAATCATGAGGGAAAATAATTATGTTACTCTGTTTTCATTTCTAAAAGATACCTTCCAGTGATGTGTTGCAGAGCAAACTTGCAAACTAGTAAGGATTCTGAGTCTGACTTCTAAAAATAGTATCTGCATTACTGTAATTTAACTTCAAAAACAGGTTTATGCCATTTCATTACCAAGGATGTCCATACAGAAAGGGTTGTTAAGCACTGGAATAGGCTCCCCAAGGAGGTGGTTGAGTGACCATCCTTCACTGTGTTTAAAAAACGTCTGGATGTGTTGCTCAGGTTGTTAGAGTTAGGGTAGTATCATTAGATAGTTGGATTTGATGATCTTGAAGGTCTTTTCCAACCTGAGCAATTCTGTGATTCTATAAAGTTCCATTATGGCTTGCTTTGCTAGGCCAGGGATCTGGAAATGTCTGAGTCCTTTGTAAATCCCTTAATTTTAAGTGAAAGCTGGAGAATGGATTTTAATGTTGGCCAAATTTGTAGAGTACAAGATGTTCTACAGAACTGACCTAGTTTTATGTTCTCTAACGTGGTATGGATAATTTCTGATCTTGTCCTTAGGTATTTCATCTGTGCTACTCAGGAACTGGGATTTGGCCTGAATGAGTTAGTTAACTCACTATCATAATTCTGTATAAGGAATAGGTTAACCTAGAACTTCAATTCATAGAAACTTTTTATTTTTTTGCCTAGGTGAAATGGAAATTCCAGATTCAAATGAGCCCTTAGGCCATGTGGATGGACTTGAGAGACCAATTCCTACTCCCAAAGGTAAAATTTTCCTCTCAGATACAAGCATTCTTCATTAAGCACCAGCAAAATGATGTAGTTATGTGTTCATTTGTCTGTATAGACACATCTGTAAGAAAGGTAGTCTTGTGTGACTTCGCTGTTCTAAGAAAGAATGGTGAAATACATAGAAATTAATTTTAAGAGTGTTTTTAAGACTTCCACTGAGACACTATATAAATCACTGGAACACATATTGCTGTTATAGCCTTTCTACCATACTATCCATCAGGATGGTGCCATCATATTTGAAAGGTTATGGCAGTCTGGTGAAATTCCCACTGACTGGAAATGGAGAAACATAAGCCCTGTTTTCAAGAAGGTAAAAAAAAAAGGGTCTGGCGTACTACAGGCCAGTAAGTCTCACTTCCGTGCCTGGTAAGATCACGGAGCATATTGTCCTGAAGGCCCTAGTAAGACATATAAAGACAAGGTGATTGGTGGTAACCAACATGGCTTCACCAAGGATAGACAAGTCATGCCTGACAAACATCGTGGCCTTACATGACACAGTAGCAACATCAGTGGATAAAGGAACAGCAGCCATCTTGTTCAGCAGTCTTTCTTTTGTCACCAGCGTACTTACAGAAGCCCTTCTTGCTCTTCTTTTTCTAAATATAGGTCAACTGTTTTACTTAGAAAAATGGTAGATATTTTTGTTAGCATGAAGAGCTCAAACTGCTTTCTCCCTTACCGTCAGCAGTTTCAGGAAGGTGATCAATGTGTTGAAATCTGCAAAGCTGTGAGATCCCAGTCAGATGGTCTTCTAAGAATTTATTGGGAATGCTTCAGTTTTGGAAAAACCTTGGAATACAGTCACTGCTGTTGTAGATATCCCATGTGAAATGATTCTTTTTTATTGTGCTTCATCTGAAACTTAAGTTTCTTATCTTGACTGTACCTACTAGAGGATTTTTCAAAAACTTCTGTTAATCTTCCATAAATCCATGTCCTTGGATAGAAAAATGGCATACATTGCATTTTTCTAATCATGTTCCCGATTATAGGCCACATCTCACTGATGGTGAATACTCTCTCCTGCCCATTTATGAGGAAGACTCAGTACAGTTTTCTTACCAAAGTTTTTTCTGCTTGATGAAGCTCCCAGATTTATTTAGAGCGTCAAACTTTGTCTTCCGTTATTCGAATAGATTTCCATAACAGTCTTTACTATTAGCAACACTGTATACATTTTTTTAAATCTACTTCACATTCAAGTACCCGTTTCTTTTGATGAGAAAAAGTCCATGTTAATCTTCAACTGCAACTGCCAAACTTGTTAGCTAGTAATTTAGTTCCATTCTACTGTTCTGTTATGACTGAGTTTATGAGGGTGTAGACATAAAAGAAAATGTTTCTTTCATGTAATGTTACTTAGTTAAATTCTTGCCCCAGAAAGAGTTATGGCTGTTTCCTTATTTTCTTTTTTTTTTTTCCTAACGCCATAGGCAATACCTGTCTGAGGAAGTAATTAATCACATCTCAAATGTTTCTACATTATAATGATTTTGTATTTCCTTCAGGAAAAAAAGAGTGAGAGGGATAGAGACCCTTATTCATATATGACTCATTGGTATAGGTTCAGTTCCTAGTTTCCAGTATGCCTGGTCTGGAAATGGCCTCATTTTATTCCTCTTTTATTTTTGTGGCCCCACAATTCTCCAAATAAACAAAAATTGAACATTTTGTTTCTTCAATTCAAATATTAACCCCTATGCTTCTGTATCACAGTAAAAGCAGATTCTATTTCAGAAATTCATTGCTGATTTATTACGGTTTTTGTGTACCATGAAAAAATTAGAAGGAATCCTTTAGTTCTTCTACCATATTGACCAAATCATGATCAAATTCAATCATGATCTCAGTTGTTGTTTTTTTTTAATTTTCTGGTGGTAAAACTGGTACAAAATCTCTCTTAAAAGTAGAGTAAGATTCAATGCTTTAGAAGAAGTGTGTAGGCCATTTTTTTTTTCTCAAAATCCTTCGGAAATCCTGAAAAAATGGCTCTATCTCCAAAGAAGCAACCAGCTTAAGCAATATACTATTAATAATATATTATTTTAAAAAGTTTTAGATCTGTTTCTACAAGCGAAGCTAGGCTTCTGAAAGTTGATATGATAGTACCATGACTCAGCCATGGCTTTGAGGAGAATTAACACTCCTGTTTCCTTTAAGTGATTATCTGAACTACCACTGAAGGAGCACTGCCTCTTTCAGTAATGTTACACTGGAAACCACAGCAGACAGATGGGAATGAAACGAAAAGTTACTAAAACAATTTGAAAACAAATCTCTACCCACTTCAGTGAATTCTGGTGAAGACAGTCCCTTTCTCATACACTGACTTCGATGGAATAACTCATAGTGATTTTCTGGGCTGCACTGAAATTTCCACACTCTCCTCAGAGTCAGAATTGTGTCATTTGTGTGTTCCTCTCGGGAGACGTCTAGGTTTCCTTCCTGGAGGTGTTCTTTGCCCACCTTCCTGCTTCATGTATCACTTTCTGATGGTGAACCTGAGGAAAGAGAGTTGCCTCTCTCTTGCAGCAGCAACAGAAAGTTGGACAGGCCAAGTCCAAAAGAGAGCTTTCTTTTCTGAAGACAGAGAGGAGAAAATGAGCATGTCGTTCATTCGTTTGTGATTAGCAGATGATATATCCATTGAGTTACACTTGGAAAACAGCTTTTTCTTTGATGATGAAAGTTGTTGGTGTGTGTTGACATAGAACATGGTGGAAAGGCTCATTGTGTGCTGTCTATTAAGGCAAGTCTGAGAAAGGTATTGCAGAGTAAAACACTAGCTCTCCATGTACAGATGGTCTGCAGGTAAACGTTTAAGTCATAAGTAGTGTCTAGAGGTGGGAGTACTGGAACAATTCACTTTAATATTTAGAGAATTGTATGAGTAAGGGCAACTTCGCAGCAATGGAGATGCTGAGTGAGGTGAGCTAACTACAGGAGACAAGATGCCTCAAACTTCTGGTGTTTACTCTGGTTTCTGCGCAAATCTATCTGGGAATTTGTTCTGGGGCATTTACCTCTATGATAAATCCCAGCTATGACTGGACTATCTTGGTTGCTTTGATTTTGGCATGAGGCAACATAGCAGGAATGTACTCATATCTGTCCTGAAACCAGCAATTTTTTATTTACAACCGATGACCGTCTAGACAGTCTATACCCCACCTGCATTGTCTTATACCCTGAAGATTTGCTCCTAAATGGCCAGTAGCCAATGGCTGGAGACAGCTATCTCTTCACAGTTTCCTCTGTGGGTTCAGAAAGCAAGAATACAACACTGTTCCACTAAGTAGTTTAGGACAGCTGGGGTAAGTAAGACACCTGGGCTTCAGCCCTGCCTGGGAAAACACTGCTCAAAAATAGGTTTTCTCCTGCAAGTAAGAGAGCACAATCTCACTTAAAGTAAGTGTGGGAGACCATGTTGAAATTGTGGAAATATTTCAATTGCAGTTCCAGTTCATTGCTGAATTGGCTTTAATTTGTTCCGAAGTACTTCTGAAGTATCTAGCTGCTTGTCTAAGATATATGTGATAGAAATAACTTTATTTTGCGTGTTTATGGCTGAATTGTTGTATATTGAGATCATGCAGAATAAGGAAAATAGGTGTGAATAATGAGATTAAATTGAGATGAAAAGGTATCAGTTCATCTGGAAACATATGGCAATGTGTATATATAGCTCAGTGCAGACTCCTTAACTACTTATGTATACTGGGAGAGATGCCAACATCCCTTATGTTTCCTAACCTGGCTCCAACATATTGTTGTGAATTGCTCATCTTTGTACTGTCATTAAAGGGCAAACAAAGGGCAAACTACTTTGTATCTAGGAAAATGAATTGTATCTAGGAAGGAATCAGGAGTCTTAGGCTTCTCCATTGCCCCTGAGCTAAGATTTAATTGTCATTGTATTTCCAGTCCTGATCTGTGTGTGGAAGAAGAAACTTTACTGGACTCCAGCCATCCACTGAGATGTGATGGTGTGACACATGTCCCTTAAACTCTTTTACTTGTAGTAGTACTGGTGTATACATGTCTGGAAAGAAATTTTCTGTATTTCAGCAACTATCGTCTGTGTTTTCTCTCCGTTTTCTGATATTATATAAACCCAGAACATTCTGCCACTGTTTCATATTCTTCATAGATTACTGGTCAATTCTGTGAATACTTTGTATTTATTACTGTATTCACAATGCAGTAACTTTGAGAGTGGTGCCATCATCCTCAATATATTCCTTATACTTCAAGAATTTAGGGCATTGTTAACACTGTTACTATGTACACTAAAGTATGTGAGGTGTTTTTTTTTTTTTTTTTCTGAAAAATGATCCATCTTATTGGAGATCATGAATTAGAATCAAATGAAAACTGGAGTTACTTTGAAAAGAAGAATGTGTTAGAAATAACATAAAATTTTATTAATGTTCAAAATAAAATACCGCCATAGAAGGCTGTCAGTTGAAAAGTGTACAGTGAGAAGGCAGAAGTTAATTTAATTTTAAAAAGAGATAAGAGTTAACTTAAAAAAATGAAAATGGTGAAGAAGCAGAAACAAAGGAAAAGCAAGGGGCTGAAGGAATGAAAACAGCACACTTCTTTTTAAGCAAATGGCAATATATGTACTTCTATTAGTTTTGAAACTGGTTTTGAAGTTAGTTTTAGTCTTACAAAATTAATCTGAAGAGTGTTCTATATTTTGTGCAGTTTTGCAGAAAAAAAAAAGAATTATTACTTTTTTCTTCACGAATTTAGAAAATTATTACTCAAATTTTCTGTTATTTCTATCACCGATTGGACATTGTGTGAATTTGAGCAAGACACTTAAGATCTCCTTTCTTTAGTTCTAATTTCCCCATTTGGAAAATAATGCTGATAGTACTTTTCCATGTAATAAGATTTTACTGGATTAAGAATTTCTGAAGAAGTTACATGTTGTTGGTGATTGCTACTCGTAGAGATGATCATGAAGCTGGTTGCAAAATTAGTAATGCCTGATTGTTTTTTAAATCAATACAGGGAGAAGGAACAATGACAATTAACAAAAAAATAGAACTCAAAACTCTAACCAAAATTCTTTAAGCCAGAACCTAATCCAAAATAACTGAAAATATTTAGAAGTTGGTTTTAGAACCAGCTTCAGAATCACAGCAAAAACCTTAAAATAACTGAAGCAGAATGATAATTTTGTGGTGTTGTTATGGCATGCACAACACATGTGGTTTGAAACAAGACGATAACTTTGTCATTCATGTGCCAGAATAATGTAAATAAAATGTAGGTAAATAGCATGAATGCAGGCTCTCTGTGATACATGTATATCATTCATTTTTTTGTATTTTTAGCTTAATATTTTTTTTTTTTGCTCATCTGGCAATGATTTGACATCCTTATCATATGTGGGAAAAGTTAACTTATTGCCAAAATGTGCAAAATAGTCCTGTCCTCTAAATTTTCATTTGCTGTGGGATTCTACTTGATATGATTCTGTCAAATTTATTTCCTTGTAAAATATGAAGGACTGGTAATCAAACAAAAGCATTTCAAAATATGAAAGTTTTCCAGCATTCATATCAGTTGTTTCCCTAAGCTTCTTTATTCACAGGGTACATACAGTATGATTGTACAACACAATATGTAAATTAAATTGTAGCATACTGTCATAGCTTCTTGGCAAAATAGTTTTTACTCTGTTCAAGCAAAATAACTAGTAGTAATTGGTGTACATAGTGTTAGAAACTATCACAAAGGTAAACATAATTTTAGAGTGTCTTTGCCCACAACAGTGCAGAAATATCAGTTAGATGTCTTTTTTGTAGCTTCAGAATAGGTGAAAGAAAATAGAATTGTAATGGTATTAGTTAATGCTTTACCTCCTAATCTACATACCTACAGGCAGAGAAGCTTGAATCAGAAAAGAAAATTTGGATATATACCTAGGACAGTGAATTGCATGGTGCTGGGAACTTTTTTGTATTATTATTTGCTTCTTTTTTTTCATATATTCTTGAAAGAAAACTAACTCTTTGGAAGAACCACTTATAAAAATGTATCTTTTATCCCAGCTCAAGCAGAGTTTTAACTTTTCTGACCTTTTACTCTTTTAGGTTACTTTCTGACCTTTTTGGAACCAGTAAACAATATCACCATAGTCCAAGGGCAAACAGCAATCCTTCACTGCAAGGTAGCAGGAAATCCATCTCCAAACGTCAGATGGCTAAAAAATGATGCTCCAGTGGTTCAGGAACCAAAGCGTATCATCATAAGAAAAACAGATTATGGTTCACGTCTGAGAATCCAAGATCTTGATACAACAGACACAGGATACTACCAGTGTGTGGCTTCTAATGGGATGAAGACAATAACAGCAACAGGAGTGTTGTTTGTGAGGCTTGGTGAGTTCCAAGCTTTTATAATTGCTTAGACTGTATTATAAGCTGGGTATTAATTTTCCCAATAACATAACAACAAATAAGTTTGATGTTTTAAGAATTCTCAGTGTGAAAGGAAGGAAATAAAGCCATTGCCAGAACATAGTGGGTTGAACTTGGTATCTATTCACTAGTAACGAAAGAAAGGAAACACAGGCGGAAGAATCTTTAAACTTCTGTTGAAGAAAAAAAATGCTGAACAGGTGGTGTTCAGTGGTGCTGAGCCCATCCTTGTGGAATTCCACATTTGTACTGACTCAAATTCTGCTCTTTGAGAGCTAGAGTACACTACCTACTAAGTGCACTACCTATTAACAAGTACTTGCACTGACTGTTGGAGACTTGATCGTTCTATCTGGAAGCAAAGGTTTTATTCTTTTTTTTCTTGTGTTTCTGACACCATGAAAAAATAATTCAAGACACAATTTCCTAAAATTTCCTCTGGTTTTGTGATGATAATCACTGCTCACCAGTTTGTTGGTAGTGATTCATTAAGCACTGGCTATCTGACCTTGTTCTCAGTGTGACAAAGGTTAGGTGCATAACTCTGTCGTACCATAAACTCTCAGGAATGCTCAGGTGGGGCTTAGTAAGGGGTAAATGATATGTCTAGATAACACATTGTCTTTTTAACAGCCTGTGTTTTTATGGCAGTAGATATTTTCCACATAGTCCACATAGGTTGTTGCCTGAACAGACAGAAGATTCATGTGATTTTTATTTGTGGTTTTGAAAATAGCAGAATGGAATGATGTGTGGGAACTTAGAGGCTTTTGTTTGAATCTTAAGGCTAACTTTTCTTGAAGAGACAGTTTGCAATTGACTTTTTTTATGGAGTTGTCCTTGAGCCAAATTTGCAAGAAATGTTTGTTTGTTTTATATTTGCAGGTCCAACAAACAGCCCAAATCATAATCTTCAGTAAGTACATGTTGGAAAATTACTTAATGTACTCTGACCAGTTTTATTCTGTAAGAATTTGTTTCATAAACTCAGTAAACACTGCCTTCAACCACAGTGATTTTTTTTTTGCTAAAAATATCCAGTATGATTGAAAACTCACAGAATGTCTGAAGAGTATTGATTGGGATAGCATTATGTTTCTGTGAGTTTGAGTTTGATCACATGTTTCTGAGAAATTTCTGTTTACTTATTTCATATTCCAGACAATCAAAAGACCACATTGTCATGATGTTTGAACACTGTTTGTTTACAGGGCAAGTATAGGCTGAATGAGTGGTTAGAAGTGAATGGATAAAATGCTTATGTTGCTGTGGTTGTAAACTTACCCCTGTCATACTATTATGGCTTGATAAGTCAGATAAAACAAGATTAAAACCTCTTTGAGCAGTTAAGGAACCTCTATTTGTTACGTGTCATTTTGACTTTATTGGAGAGTTGGTGGTTTTTCTTAGCTATTTCAGTTCACTTGTAGATCCAGTTATAATATTAATATAGATCAGCTTGGTGCTTACTTTTTGTATTAATTTCAGTAGCACGTATTATGTAGTTTCTTTGCATAGGTTCTGCAGCTTATCAATTAATGACATGAGAAATGCTGCATGAGACCTTTTCTGTGTTAGTTGCATGAAGTTACCATTGGTGAGGGAGCAAACCAGATTTGTGAGAACACATGGATGTTTTTCAGGTGTACATTACTAATCAGTGTTTATGATTATTGAATTGCCAGTGGCTTCAGTGGAAATATATTAAGTTGCTGCAGTAGTCTGACCACTATTGCATTCACTTTATAGCTCAATCAGTCAATAATCTTACATACATGAAAACAATACCACATTCTTGTATTTTTTATTTATGCATAGTTTGTGCAAATGAATTTAGATAATTTTCAAAAGGTTTCATATTTTTCTTAAAACTGATTGCTATTGTGGATGAAAAACAGATGTACAAAACTGTTTGCCAAGAAGTGTATTAATTTTTCTAGTAAGTGAAAACTAAATTTTCTAGTAAGTGAATTCTATTTAAGATTGTACACAGTTTACTTCTGAAAACTGTTTTACAATTGCTCTACAAAGGGAAATCAGTATGATGCCAGGAAACTGATCTTTTATAGTGATATATAGATAGTGAATTACAATGCACATAAGTTCAAAGAACACTGTTCTCAAATACAGCTGAAGAGTACTGAGATCTATGAACAAGGTGAAATGCTGGGATCTAGGTTTACATTAATTAATTTCATATTAATAGAGAAATAATTCATCTTATTTATTTTGGTTTCCCTAATATAGTATCTACCAACATCTTCTCCTGCAGGGAATGGTAGATCTTTGCTACTTTACAAAAAACGCGGGTTTTTTTTAGTAATTAAGTTGTTACAGTGAAAAAAATAACTATGTTACATGGAGTTCTTAATTACTTGTCCACTAAAAGGGGAACTGAATTAATACTTCTTAGGTACCTTTCATTCCTGCTTTAACCTTATTTTTGATCTGTTTATTACTCATTTTTACAAGTGTTCAGTGATTGGATAGTATAAGCAAACAAACAAACAAATATTATTTGAGGAAAACAATGAATATCATATGAATTTGGAACTAGTTTGTGATTAAAACACCTCTAAACTGGTTCTGAACTAATGTCCTTAGTGTTGGACTTTGAAGCAGTAGCCTGCCATCTTGTTTTTGTGCCTGCCATTGGAAGTGAGATGAAAATTATAGTGCTGGTAGATGTTTTGCCTATTCACTAAACGGAAGAGAGAGCTGAAGCTTGAGAAAAAGTACCTGAGATGGGAAGTTGAGAGAGAAGTCTAGCATACGAGGTGTAGGGGTGTCTGGCAATGGTAAGATTTTTTCCTCATTGAATGACTGCTTCTATTTCAAATTTTTTGCACCTTCCTACTTAACCAGTTTCTATACAACTTCCCAATTTTATATCCTTCCTACTTACATTACTTTTTTTTTTCTATTTTCTCTTCCTGTGCCTTACAGTTGTTCCCATGTTCCTCTGCTCCATGTATCCTGCCTAGTCCTGCAAATGAAATGCTGAAATTTGGCAGTGCTGGTGTTTTGTTTGTTGTTGTTGTTGTTTTGGTTTTTTTAACTGAATATTTTGTTTAAAATTGTGCAGGTCAACTTATAAACCAGAAAAAAGAAATGGGGAAAATGATGACTGGAATACCTAGCTACCTAGCTGCTTACAAGGGTCTGATTTAGAACAATGGGCTCTTTGTTCTACACAAACAAAGTCAGTTGTTGAACCTCCCAAGTGCCATTCCTGCTGGCATTAATGCTTCCAAAAAGACATGCTTCATTGAAAATTCTAAAATCTAAAACCACTGTATCTGGATTTAAAACTATACCTACTGAATTATTATGGGATAAAAACCTTTATCTATACAGATAACATCTAGCAAGGTATTATTATGTATCCCATTTGTTTTGCTATAGATTTTTAGAAATTATCTAAAAATTTGAATCACATCTACATTATGAAGTCATATTTAGCAGTACAGCACTTTATAAAGGAAGAATACTTCCCTTACAGTTGATCAGCAGCACCACCACTTGTATGTCTTTCCTTTCCTTGGAGAGGCAAAAACTCTTCTAGTCTACGTGTAGTACAGCCACTGGTAATAACATTTTAAATATTGTAAATCAGACAGGATTTTTCTTAAAATTCACATAAACAGATGTTTTTATACCCAATACATGGCTAATTCAAATCAGAATTTACAGTAATTATTCAGGCACCTAAGAAATATGTGTTGAAAGGTAGGACTCCTATTATGGTTTGGCCCAGTTTAGCTTAGTTCTCTGGCAGGCTGTGAAGGGATCCGTGGTCCCACACCCAGGGAAAATGGTAAGGGGAGAGGAGAAAAGGTAGGGACATGGGCCTAGACAAAAGAAAGAAAGAATAGTGGAAACAAGCTAAGGAAAACAACAAACTTACTAAATATGATGATATTATCAAAGGTCTCTGATACCACCATCAGGCTCATTGTGATTAAACAATGTGGACAGTTCCTTCATCATATCTTCCTGTTTACTCTTCGTTCTATCCAGTCTTTCAGTTACTTCTGAAATTGCTGATATATAGGCTTGTAGAGGGGCTAAATGTTGCTCAGAGTTATGAGTCTAATAATTAGTTCAAAAAGTTCAAAAAGTCATCTTTGCTCTCTCTCATACATTCCTAGTAGTATATCAGTGTACTTTTCTGGTGCAGTTCCTGTGAATTTCTGCTACATACTTGGTGTATTCCTGACTCTCTTAGAATGAAGGTCTTGGTTGTCAAGAATGAATGTGCGGTCCTATAATATGCCTACCGTGGCTAATTCTCTCAGGTAATGGATGTTTTTTCTGTTGTAGTCCATTTCTTCAACTCAGACATCTTATCTTCTTTGAAGGGGTATTTTTCCTTTACAGCTTATAGCATTTGCTTCCAGAGGGTGAAGACCCCATCCTAACATCTACTAATTCCTCCGTCAATGGCTGAGTCCTTAGCAGTGCTTCCCAGTTGGTGAACTTGCTGCCGTCTACGCACTGTTGGCCCCATTGTCCCAATATCAAAGTAACCAGATGACAATGGACTTACTTGGATGCAAAGAAAAATCTTTCTTGAACCTCAAATTTCAGTTATTTTCAGAGGTTGAGCAGTAATAACACACAGGTTGGTTGCTAATAATAAATAGTGTCTTCCTTACCTTCTTCTAGTCTTTTAGTTTTTGCTGTTGCTTTACTTGGTGTTAGTGACAGTGGCCTTGTTGAGGACCCCTCCCCTGGATCTTCTTCCTCTTCTTCCACCTCTTCTTTACACTCTTAAATGAGGCAACACCTGTTTCAGTTTCCGTCCTTCTGCACAATTGCAACTGACATCAATACTGGTGCTTCCTGTAATTGATCAGGTTGTGCACTTTCAGTGCTCTTTCTCTCTAGTGCGACTTGGAGGCTGCCTCATTTGAACTGGAGGCAATCTCATTCAGACTGGAGACTGTCTCGTTCAGAGTGTCTTGTTCAGATTGGAAGAGGTAGAAGAGGTTTCAGGAGTGGTCCTGTCTGGGTTGGTAACTTTCTTTCAGCTTGGAGATTCTCTTAGTTTGGATTTTCCCTTAGCTCGGAGATTTTCCCTTTTGACTTGGAGACTCTCTCACTCAGTCCATATTCCCTCTTGGGCACTCTCTCTCTCAGTCTGGAGACTCTCCCTTTTGACTTGGAGATTCTCTCACTCAGTTTTGGAGACTCCTTTCCTCTCCGGGGCAATGTTGACTAAAGCCTGGTAGGTGTAAGCCAGGCCCCAAACGATTTGTGGCTCCTTAGGTCTACCTGAGCCACAACATCCCTGTCTCAAATACCTGCTTGTGTTCTTAGGATTGCAGGTGTTCAGGAGTAAAATTCCATTACACAGAGGATGCCCATCACTCTGAAGTTTCTCCCAAGTTCAGTATTCTCAGGTTTGGGGGAAGGCTTGCTCAGAATATTCTGAGTGCAGATAACAAGTGAGATGATGAGGGAGACTAAGTGAGTGAGTTCAGGGAGACTAAGAACGTGATCATCAAATGAGCATTCAAGGAACATATAAGGGATTCAAGAGAGACTGGAAGCCCGTTTAAAAATCATGTGTTCTGTAAAATTAGTAAAAACTGGGACATAACTTCCATTGTTGAAATCATACCATGCAAGTACCAGATAGTGTTTCCACCTGTGCTTCTAACTTTTTATGTATGCATATAGCTTCATAGAGTAGAGTGGTAGTCCTGATAAAGGTCCAATATGTTCTAAGTATTAGAAGTGGGAACATGATGGAATGCAATCTCTTCAAGAACAGTTTTACAAAACAAAGCAAATATATTTTGTCTCTTTAGAAAATCAAATTGGCACAGTTTGCAGAGTTCCCAGATGCTGGCAGTCCAGTCAGAAATCAAGGCCTGTAAACAAGATAAGCTTTCTAACAGAGTCCTCTGCAAGTGCAGAGTGTTTCACTTTTCCCAGCCAATGCACAAAAAAAATGTCTCATTTTGGCCTGATTTAGCCTAGTTCTGTGACAAGGAATGAAGGAAGCCATGGTCCCATGCCCCAGAAAAAGGGTAAGAGGAGAGGAGAAAAGGTAGGGAGATGGGCCTAGATGAAAAAAAACAACAACAACATACCAGCGGAAACAAGCTAAGGAAAACAAGAAAATTACTAAGTATAATACCGGAATGTGAGAGATAACACAATAAAAAATATATAATTGAAATTGAAGGTAATAAATAAAATGAGAGAGAGTGTCTGAAATCAAAGTCCTTGCTCTAACGCTGTTAGAGAGACAGCTAGGGAGCACACGCAGCACAGCGGACAGAAAAAAAGAGACAGTCTTGTGGCTCCCAGTCAATTTTATCTTTCCCTCTGATCGGAAAATGGAAACAGAATAATGAAGTCTTCTGGAAGCAGTAGTTCATTTCTCTCTTCCGTGACCAGATAACTGGAACTATTGACAATCCATTAACTCTTTAACTCCCTGTTCACTGCATGATGTTATGATGTGGAATACTGATCACAAATCATAAAATTATGACAGACTGACTACTCCTTAAAAAAATGCTTGCCTTTTGTTTTACGAGAATACACACTTGACTGAGATGACCATACTGGAAGTATACATATTTTTCTACAGATATTTGTGGTGTCGTGTTGGCGTTAGGGAATAAGCACATATTTTTTGTTTTCATTTCCTGCTTTAATCAAGCAAGAAGAGGGATTTTGTGGTTAAAACACTGGACTGTAATTTTAGAGGTCTGGATTCAATTTTTGGTTCTGTTCCTGTCTCTGTGATTGCAGCAAGTTCTTTAACCTTTGTCTCTCCATTTGTTAAACATCAAATAGATAGACAGTCAATCCTCAGAATTTCTGTGCCTTCAACTATTAGCGATCAGATAACTTCAAAATGTTGAATGTGCATTCTCTCTCTTGAAAGCTGGGAATATTGTTCCTGTCTAACTAATAAGGAACTGAGGCAAAACTATCTCAGGCTGGTCCACATTAAACAGCAAATGTTTGCCTTGGCAGATTTCCTGGCTCCCTCACAGTCCAGTTTGGGGATCTGGCTGGACCATGCTGCAGTTTCCTTCTAACCCCTGTCTGTTCATTTCCTTTTTAATTTCAGAATTGAAGGGAAGGCTGTATTTCACCTGGTTTTGAGTCAGAGGCTCTTATCAGAGAATTCTGATCCACCACCACAGATCTACTGGTCCATCTGTTTAAGTGTCCTTTGACAAATTGCCTAGTCTGAGACCAGAAATTTGTAGACAAAAAGGCTTTAGTGAATCGGCCGGAATCAGCCATAACTCTTTTTATGTCATGTTTCTGTCTTAGCTACTTAAGATTTTTTATATATATTTTTTTGGTATAGCAATTGTTTGGCTTTTTTCACTCCAGCTATGTAGTATCCTAGCAGGACTCATAATTATGTTGTCACAAATAAGTATGTACTGAATATCCGTTCTATGCAGAGCTGTACCATAGACTCAGAAGAAATGTAGTTAGCTGTCTTGTAATGGAAATGGAGCAATTTTTATTCTACTTTACTTTTGTGGTTTTGAAAAATACCTTTTTTTTTTTTTTCTCATGAAAAACCTAGAGCATGTGTAATTCAAGACAGAAGTACTGGTTTGGGTTACTTTGCTCCACACTGGCTTCTTCCCACATTATGTTATTTCCTTAGCTTTAATCTTCCACTTACACACTTTCTAATCTTTAGTGGTAAAGTAGTGAAATATCTATGTTACGTATTTTAGAAGTAGGTATTCAACATGGACTAAGAAAATTAATTAATTTAAACATTAAGTGTGTACTGTAACTAACATGGTTAACACTGTGGAGCAGAAACAGCTATGGGTAGGACAGCCTTCTTTCTACTCTGCAGAGCAGGGACTGTGTTTCCCCTAGCCAAGAGTCTGTCTTAGCCCGTGTGACTCTGAAATGTGCATGTGATGGTAGAAGCTGTGTCTGTATTATCTGCAACTTCTTAGCTGAAGAAACTATGGTGCTTTTTCCTTTTTTTAAAAAGGAAAGAAAGAACAGAGGGAAGAAGTTGACAGGGAGCTTTAAAAAAAAAAAAAAAGGTTAATATTTTGTCTCATTCAGTTACACTTACTTGTCTGAATTGTTCAGAACCTCCTAGAAAATTTTGCCAAGCATATGCAAAAGTGAGCAAAATGAGACCTCCAGAAAAGCTGTACCTTTTGTCAGACTGTAGAAATCAAATGTCCCTGAGCCTTACAGTGTAATGAAGCTGTTCTGCATTGCACTGTGTGACAGCCTGGTTGCAGTGCCAAGAGGGTACACTTACGGGATTTCCCTGCTTTTGTACAAGGCTTCTAAATAGCTTTGGAAGAAGTGTCAATTAATTACACTTTTGTCTGCTCTTACAGTTAAGTTGACTTCGGGTTAAATTTGATGAAGCGTCTTCCCACTTGCAATTAGCTGTACAGCATTAGCACCCTTTTTAAATGGGTGGAACATGTAATAAATGTAAAGCACATCACTTTGTTTTTTATATATGGGAATCAAGCAGGCAGTACAACATAGCACGTGAACCTTCTTTCCTAAGAGATCTACTTTCCAAAATTTACAAGTTTTACTTATAGGTGGATATTAAAGATAGTTGATGGTTTGTGTACAGAGAATTTACCCATAGTTTGTGGGCTGGGACAGCCTGCTTCCTACTCTGCAGAGTCTCTGAGATGTGCATGCATAACCAAGAACACTGTGCGGGTCTGAGTTTGTAAAAACACTATTCCAATTTTCTTTCATCCAGAAAATCAGCAGCAGGTGCCTAAGTTTGGGCATCTCTGAAAATCAGTTTCTATTAAACTTCCAAAGAACTTGTAAGCAAAATAAGACAGTTGTTGATCCATTTAAGAATATATGTAAATTGATATTCAAAGTATTAATGGCCTTTGGGCTTTTGGCAAGTAGTAATTGCAGCTGTTGGACATCCCTGATATAACCAGGGGTCTTTATTTTGTTTTGATTTTACTTCCTCCCTCTCTCCCTTCCCTTCTTTCTTTCATTCAGTAGCTTAAATGACTTTCAAAGTATTTATTGTATGTCCTACAAAAGGACAGTTAAATGTCCCTGAGACTTCCTGTCAGCATTGGATGCCACAGTGTGTTTAATTAGAGTTCCTTAGGGCACTGAATAGCTTCTAAGTGCATACAAGGAAAGGGAGATACTGTAGTTAGGCTTTAAGGTAGAGGACTACTATTCTAATGGAAAGTGAGCAATTTTAACAAAATAAGCTGATGTTGTAACACTGCACCATAAATAATGCTTTCAATTTTTATAGTTTTAGAGTTCATTTTTCCTTACCTTTTGTATAATTTTGTTCTTTTTCAATCTGAATGACAAACAATAGATGCAGTTTATTTATTGTACTTGAGAAAAGATGAAGCAGGTGGTACAAACTGATAGAACTGAAACATTTTCCCTCAAAACTAAATAACACAAAGTGTGATAAAATATATTGTTTAAAAAAAAAAGAAAAGAAATACTATGGAAATTTGCTTTTAAAATTGATACTGCTTTTTTAATTCTGAAATCTAAAGTCTTTGAGGCAATACTACTCTAAAATTAAAAAGGCAAGAATCTCAGCCAGTCTCTCTCATGCTTCTCAGAAAAGAGATGCTTAAGTGTCCCACTTCTCATGTTGATAAACCTGATAATAACATAAAAGAGGAAAAGGGAGACATATGTGAGACAGTATTTGGTATATCGTAGAAATTTTGTTTTTGAACCTATGTGCTCACATGGAGACACACGTCTTTTCCCCCTAAAGCTTTTCTTTTCATTTGCGCCTACCTTACCGTGCTTTCCTTTAAATTGGAAAATCAGTTGCTTTAGCTCAGTGGAGTAGGTAAGTCTCAGCAGGATGGCATACGTATAGAGATCCTCATGTTCTCATCTGGCAGTTTTACAAAATATGCTTGAAGAAATGTTTTTCTCCCACATTATACCAATAAAATAGTTTCAGATTGCAAAGCAATGAGCAGAGGAGTAAGGGAAACATATACAGTGTTTACAGTGTTAATTTTAAAAGTTTCCCTCAAGAGAAAGAAAAAAAAAAGTCTACTTTCGTAATGGATAATGTAAAAAAAAAAAAAACAAAAACAAATTCACACAGGAACAAACTTGAGCTTCTGGTAGGATGGATGCAGACTACATTTCTTCTTTCTTCTGTAACAGATTTCAGTTTATTACTTGTAACTTAAAAACGTATTCTTATTGTTCAGTAGTTTCAAGACAATGCAGTGTGTAAATTTTTTGTCACCCAGACTGACAGATGTATCAGTATTCATACAATCTTCATATTCAACCATTAGGAACTAAGTCCTGATGTGCTAAACTTAGGAGATACATTTGATTTCCTAATTGAGTTTTCTCTAGTTGTTTTTATTAATGAACAGTTTATGAATGTCAAGTCCTATTAGATTAATGTATGGAGCTGTGGTATGGCTAGTACTGGTGCTCACATCTTATCATGTAATAATGTTTGTCTGGCATCCTGTGTGTGGCATATGAAAACAAATTGCAGCAGTGAATTTTCCATGTGAAGTGCTTCGCTTTGCCTAAGACATGATGCAGTATCCATTATTACATTTTTTAGACGTGTTTAATTTAAAAAGGCATTTAGCCATGAATAGCGTATGGGCAGGAAAAATGAAAAGAACAGCAGCAAAAGTAAATGAGTTGTGATAAACCTTCAGTAAGTGGTTTAAAGTTCAAAAGAAGAAGAGGAAGGGGAAATTGTCATTTAGGAGTGTGTGAGGCCTGCTGGAAACACAGACCTTCCAGGAGATTTGGGTGCTTCTTGGTGCCCCAGAGATCTTGCTGCTTGGCTGAGTTCTTCCTATCCTCTTCCCGTGGCAGGGCAGAGGAACTCAGGTCTGTTTTTCTTGAGAACTTAGGGGGCTTTTATAGTAACTGGCATAGAATTTTCTGTGTAGAAGAAGCTGATTTTCCTTATCTGGAGAAGACCAGCAATCCTATAATGCAGAATCATGATGACACATCAGAATTTCTTGGTGAGGTCTGGCTTGCTTACTCATACCAGCCAGACCTCTGCTGCTGGAACATATAGCAGTAATAACAGGCTACTGTCTTCAGAGCAGCCCAGTCCAGCTGAGAGCGTGCATGCTTAATTATAAGGTGACAGAAAGTAATTGCAAGAGACAAAAAATACTGATTTTTTCCTCCAGATTAAGAAGAACTATGTGCTCTTCTGGTGGAAGCACCCCCAACCTGCTACTGCCTCCCATGCCCAATATCCCCTGTCTTCCTGGGCCCATAGCAAGCTCCTCATATAATTGCCTCGTTTAACCTTAGGCTCCAGCCACAGCATGGTTGCCAAACTATTTCATTTTCTCACGCACTCTGCAAAGCTTGATGTAGATTGGGTATTTGTAGAACATACTGTCTGTGCTTTCATAGGCTGAGCTGAGCACATGGGGATGGCTCGCAGGCAGGATGGATTTGGGTAGTGTTTCATGGGCTTAGCAAAAGGCATGTCCCAGCATGTCTCAGGTGTCTGCTCAACAGAAGAGAACATGATAGCATTGCAATCAAATAGCTACTCTTTTTCCTGGTAGTGGTTTTGGTTTGTGCTTTTTTTGTTTTTGTTTTTATTTTTGTTTTTCTTAATGACAGGAATAGTGTTTTCTCAGGACTTGTTTTTCAAAACATTCGAGCCATGTATTTTGAAGTTAAGAAGGAATAAATTTTTTTGATATTTGGAAAATGCCATCTCTCATTTTTCTATCAAGAGGAGCTACCAAAGTAGCCTCTGACATTAGGCCATGTTCTCAGAATGTGGCTTTCTTCAGTATTGCCTACAATAAGTAGTTCCTGTTTCATCAATAAAGCATATCAGAGAAACTGACAAGTATTTCACAGTAATGCTTATATCAGAGGAACTAACTAACAAGTATTTCATATTAATGCTTAGATGCTTCTAAAGAAATCCCTTACTTGGTGCTAGAGTTTTCTAATAGACAGAAAGACAGAATAAGCCTATTTATTTATTTTTTATAGTCAAAAGATTGGAAAAAATATTGTGAAACTGACATTTTAATAATGTATAGATATGAACAGTTGTTGTTTGTGTAGTTTTAATAAAAATGATATATGAGGAACTCTGAAGATGAACATTTATATAACATGTAATTATGTAACCTTGAACTTATAGCTGATGCTGCAGTAATTTTTGACATCAGACGTATCACTGTCTTATCTGAAAAAGCAGAGTCACCTTTGTTATGTTCAAAAATAAAAAAAATAAAAAGGAAGAAAAATATTATATCCACATGGTTCCTTTCATTTCTGGACTTGCCCAGGTAAAATATTTTAATATTGAAATAATTTTCTATTAAAATGATTAAAACTGTTTTTCACAAAAATGCTTAAACCTTTTTACCTTTGTTAAAAAAGCTTTACAGAAAACTGCTAGATTTCCCATCATTCAAAGTGACACTAATACATTTAGTTTTAAAATAATTAGATTGTTTTTCTTGTAGCCTCTTTTCATTGGGTTTGTATTGCTGTTGTTTTTGACCATGCTTTCTCAATCTTGTTTTCTCTCTATATTTCTACCTCCTACCTGTCATATACAGGCATACATATAAAATTCTGTCAATAGATTTTAAAGAAATAAGCAATAATATAACATTTCCAAGATCTTTTTGGAGCTGACCTGTGTATACTTGCTGAGAGGTGGCATGGAATGAGAAAGAAAGATAAAAAAGAGAGGAAATTCTCTTTTATGGCAGTGGGAGAAACAGGGAGCTGCTTGTTATGGGCTCTGTGAAAGGCTCATTGGTCCTACAGATTTTCCCCAGGGATGTTAGAGGGAGTCAATTTATTACACCGTTATAACATACCAGGAAAGATAGCTTGTTTTTAAAGAAAGAAAGGAAAAAAAAAAAAAAAAAAAAAAGCGTGGAAAGTGTGGAGAGAAACTCTGTGAATTTCTTTGGTAAGCAGAAAGCTGGAATGCTGAAAGACCAGATCCATGTTCCGATAAGTTGAGACTGGCTTTCTGAAGCTTTTTCATTTTTAATTCTTCAGTAACTGCAATGTTAACAGAGATGTTTTTGATGAAAATACCCGCTACTTGAAAAAGCAGACTGGCAGCCTTCCTTGGATTTCCAGCTGACTTGTGATTTCAAGATTTTGTCACAGCACATTGACACCTATGAAAGCAGTGGGAGAACTTATAAAAATGTCAGTAAATCAAAAGAAATTGAAAAAGAGTTTGTAGTTGCCAGAGGATGATGTCTGGTAATGTATCCACGAACAATCTTCTGTTCCTTGTGGAAATTTATAAAGCAGGTGTTCTTGTTTAGCTTTGTTTCTTTCATCTTCATGATGGACAATCTGCATTACAGATGTCAAAATTATTTATCTTCTGTCTCCTGACAAATGGCTTAAATGATTAAGCAGATATTCCAAAAGCTGAAGTTGTTGCTACTAATTGAGTAACTCTGTGCTGGGTCATGGGTAGAACACTACAATAACTTGTATATCTGCAAAGTCACTTGGTTTATTTTATACAAGCTTCAGTAGGAGCAGCCCCCTATGTCTCCACTTCCTGATGTGGATACTATAGTTGAAAACAGCACTATTTTTTGGTGCAGTGAAACCTCTTATAAGTATATACCAGTTATAAATGCCTGAGTGTGCAAGATATCCTTAAACCCCAGTAGGATGTGGTTTTATGTCACTCACACTTTGCCAGTGTCTTACATGGTTGATTCTTTCCTACATATTCCTAGCAAGAGCAGTATATTTTGTGTTTCTGGAGTGATGGAGAATGATTCAGTGAAAGAAGGGTAGTCAACACCATTTTTCATGGATTTTAATCCACTTAAATCTTCAAACACAGCAGCCTGCTGTAAGGGGCTTATTTTGGGGTGATGACACCGATGTGGGGCAGTGCCTTTTGAGTGGAGTAGTGTGGTTTGTGATTCATCTGAAGCGTGTGCCTAAACATTACTGACGCCCTCATCTTTTTTGTGTGTTTAAATGCCTTTCAAATACCTTGCATTGAAAGCATCCTCCTTTAATGATAACTTCTAAATATACATTTAAAATTAATTCTGGAATCTTTTAAATCTGAGGTTTGCATTTTAAAATATAACTTCTAGTCAGTTGTGGAAATAATTGCAATAGGATAAAAAAAAGGTTATTTAAAAATTACTGTCTGACAATTTATTTTTCTCTACTTAGTCACGAAGACTAAATTCATTTGAAGCTGTGCTTTCATTAACAAAATTTCAGTGAATTCATTTATCTATTAACTGGTTTAAAATGCTTCCTTGAGTAGTATGATTAACAAATTCATCATTTTGTAGAATCAGTGGAATAAGGATTAATTGTTTCTGTTTGGATAGTGAATCCAGAGTTTCACTTCACAACATATTTTTTAGCAACCAGCAAGTAAATATTCAAATCAAACTCAGCACAATTGCTCGGTAAATGTGACTTTAATTCTTTTTTTTTTCTTGTTTTGTTTTCTGTCTTTTTACGTTATTTTCTCAGATAAAAAAAAGCACAAAAACAAATGCTACTCATTACTATTTATCTAAGTTGTAACACAGATGTTGAGGAATGTTGTTAAACTCAGTGAGCATCTGGTAGCAAAATTCACGGGCCATATCCATGGTGAGTGTAAATTGTCATAGGTCCATTGACTTCAATTCAGCTATGACTATATATACAAATTTCCCCACCTGTTAGTTTTTTACTTTTTTAACACTGAACTCCTTTACTGATACTATTTATTACAGGCCTTCAACCAGCAGAAAAGGTTTTTATATCCATCATTTACTTCAGTGATGTCTCTTTGAGTTTTTAACTACTTTGATGGCTATTTTCTGTGATCCCAAGAATGCTAACCTTTAAATGCTTGTGAAGAGGTGCAAGCAAATGATTATTTTATGCCAGGAAGGTGGGGCATCTGCAGACAGACCTTTGGCCAAAGAATGAAGCTGTTTGGTTGTTTGTTCAGAGCACAGGAGCAGGTAGAGCAAGAAGCATGTGGCATTCCCTTTGAAACTGGCCAAAGGTGTCTACAGCTAGCTAGGGTCGTGCTGCAGCACCGATGCTTTCACTACCATCCTTTTCCAGTCATCTTTGGATTTTTCATGTGGGACTCAGCCCTGCAAATGTGGTGTTAATGCTCAGTTGGTTTTGTTTGTTGGTTGATTGCTTGCTTGCTTTTATTAAGGTTTTCCTATACACCTGTGTTTTGGAAAGTTTAGCGAAGCCTCCAATTCATCTGTACATGTTTTTGTATTGGCAGAAATTATGAGTAACATTGGGATCACCTGGCGTTAGCCCAACTCTTCTAAATGGATGAACAATTTAGCCAATATGGCTTTTAAAAAATCCTATTCTTTTCCTTTATCAAATATTTATAGCCTAGTCATGTAGCTCCACAAGTCAGCAGTGTTAACTCTCATTTATCTCCTTAGTACGTCATGAGGTCTATGAGAAGGAACAGTTTTATAACCTATTTAAAAAGCAATACTCTTCATGATGAAACAAGAAACCGAATTATAAACTTGCTCTTCTTTAATACTGTTATAAGAAATTTAAATATACAAACCTGACCTGGAAGTACTATGTTGTTTTCTACAATAGTAGTAATACAGATTTACTATGTTTTTGACATGAAGAAAATTGTGTAGAAAAGAGACTACGTATGATAGAGGTAGTATGTTTCTCTTCTCTCTAGTATTAACCTGTATTAGTAGGAGGTAGTGAGTGCTATGACATGTGAACTCATTTTAGCCATCGAAAAGTGATCTCTCCCCTGAAATGTTATATGTCAAGAGTAGAGGGAACAAATTGCAAGGATTGTAGTGCCAGATTTGAACAGTTCCCTGTTTGAGGTGCAGTGTAAACAAACCATGGCTATATACATGTATTAAAGACAGAAATCCCTGATGTTTTATTTCAGCAGTTTGTAACACGCTTCCCGAACATTAGTGTGACTTACCTCTTCACTAAATAAAACCCTGTAATCTCTTTTATTGAAAGTCCCTCTAAATAACTTCTAAGTTTATTATTTCAGTATATTGAAATAAATTACTCTCAAAATAAAATTATAAATAACGTGTTAGCTTTATTAAAAGTGTAGATTGACTTTTTTTTTTTACATGTATTGAATCTCACTATCTAACTTGAACCTTCAAGAGTTTTGTCTTCTTACTTGCTTCAAAATAGCAAAGTGGACTTCAGAAGTTGGTAACTGATGAATTGGTGTTTTTGGCTAAATGCAAGTATTGTTTAAACAAATAATTTTTCAGTTTTGAATACAGAATAACAAAACACCAGAAGATTTGTTGTACTCATTTCTGTGGTATCTCAAAAAAAAAAAAAAAGAAGAACAATAATTCAGTTTTAGGTAACTACTTGAGTATAGCTTTCAGTGCTAGAATAATTGCAAAGCCCACCATTTCTTTTTTTTTTTTTTTTACTTCTTTATTTACTGCAAGTTGTTTAGTTTCCCCTTCTCCAGCTAGCCCCTGTGCCAGAACTGATTTCTAGTTACTTAATTTTCAGTGTTAACCATCATTCTTACAGGGAATTCTCTGGGCTTGCTTGTGTTTAAATTTATGTCATGCTGATGTATGCATTCAAGTACTTCCTCAGTTTGCAAGTATAGGTAGTAGGTCAGCTTTCACTGTGTCTGCAGGGGCATGAAGTACATGCTGAAAGCCCTCATTATACTTATATGCTTCACAAGATGATATTATTGAACAGAATTTCCACAATTGCCTTGTATTTACTAGGGCTTTTTTTGTTTCGTTTGCCCTCTGGCTTACTTGTCTGTTGCAGTTGAATACAATAGATTGTGTTACGTAGATTTCAGATAGCGTATTATATCCAGATATATTCTTTCGGCATATCAGACCTTCTTTTCAGAAAATCCTCTTTGTTTCCTAGGCATTTTCTTCCATAGTCTTTTGTTGGGTATTCTTTCTGTGTTTCCTCTGAAATTAAAGTAATGCTTACTGCAATTGGGTAGCAGTGCTCTGTGATGTTTGCAATACATGCAGCACCCCTGGACTTACCTCTGTGTGTTTCTGTAGGACAGCTTCACCTAATGATGCCTGTTTTGCATAAACTCTGATACAGTTGTTACATGCTAAAGTCTATAGGTAAAGAAAGTCATTAGCCCTGAATAACATTTTGTTCAAACTATGTGATGCAAAGCTGATGCTTGTTGCAGTCCAACCTCAGATCCTGAGGAGCATTTGAGCAGAGAGTGTGTCCCATACCTGAACAACCGTCCCATCTCCTGACAACTCAAAAGTAACATGCCTGGATTCAAACCACTCATGGGATATCTCTATATATAGAGATTCCTAACTACATTCTGTGTTTTATTCACATCCGCCTTCCTAGGTCTTCCCATAGCTCTTCTACAGATCCACATGATCCCTAGAAGTCATGGTTTCAGTCACCGAGGAGATTCAGTAGCCACTGTGAACAGAGACTTCGTCACTCATTTTTGTTGCTTGTCTGTTGAATTTTCCATTTTAAACAGATTTCTTCTTCTTCTGAGCACACTCTTTTAATGGGGTGGTGCAGTGTGTATGTGATAAGTATGATGTGGATGTCTTACCGGTGCTTAGATCTTCCTTATGTTTCCAGACATGCTAAGCAAAGTTAATCTTAGACTCTGTATTGTACATAAAAACAGTGATACTACTTTTATTTGTTTTTTCTCTAAGTAGAAGGTTTTTCTGCGTTAGCTTCATATTAGAAAACCTATTTTTTAACTTCATTGCTCTGGCATAAGGTCACTTTTTGAGCATGGAAAATTAATGGATGGCATTCATCCTAATAGAAGTTGGGTTTTTTGGAGGAGAAACCAGGGTTCTTGGTCAGAGCAGACTTTAAAGCTCAAGGAGCAGGAGATTGAAGAGTCAGTATTTTTGCCTATTTTCAGCAGCTCTAAACTCTTGCTCTAATCAGCAGCTGAATTGCTGGCATATGATTTAGAGCACAAATTAAAACAGAACATGGTTCCAGAGTTTCCTGTTTGAACTGCTTCTCCTGTGCTATTTTATTTAATTTTCCATACCCTGCTTTTTGCTGCAAACACTTTGCTGTGCTCCAAGTTGCAAAGGGAAAGCAATCCGTAAGAAGACTGTCCATTCTCTCATTACTACAAAATTTGATTTGTCAAAATCAACTATTTTGCTCAGAAGACTAACATAATTTTCTCCCCTTGATCAGTAGTACTGTCCATATTCTACTCACTGTTGAGACTGGCTTGGCTAAGATACACATATAGCAAGAGCTCTGCTTCAGGCAGAGTATTTGACATCAGATTACTGTTTACTTTTGCTTGCATCCATGGTAATGGTCATATCCAGTTTAGTTTAATCAGCAGTTGACTATATTATGAGAGAGGGGAGCATATTTGTTTATATATAGTATCTAAGCTGTGTTTAGAAGTTCTTGACAGAAATAAATAAACTGAGCTAAGTAAGAGATCATACTGCCTTTGTCCCCAGACCCATGCTAGCTTGTACAGATTTTATTTTATTATTATTATTATTATTATTTTTTGTGCTGGCAGGAGAAGCCTTTCCTGAGAGCTGAAGTGTGAGGTACAGTTTCACTTAGATACATTGCTGACTTTGTTCTGCAGGGTTGGAGTATGAATTTATTCTTGAGAAAGAGGTCAAATAAGGGTTTTGTATTCATTCAGATCGTTAGGGGATTTGCTTTCTTCCTACTGAGATGGTCAAGGATCATAAAACAGGCACAGGGAAAGTGCTTTGATTTTTTTGTCCCCTCAGGCATGATGCAATTGTTGCAAAATTAGAGGTTTTTTATGAGTGCAAAGGAATTATGCTGTAGCAAATAATTGATCCTGAAAGGTGTCTCCTTTTCTTCATCTACAATAATATACAAATTACCTCTTTCTGGAAGTAGAATTTGTTTCAACTTTTTCAGACAAAATGTTTTTTATTTTTATTTTTATTTTTACTAAATAACAATCATACTGTGGTAAGAGATAAGGGCCAGAACTAGATAGCCGCATGAGGCACTTCATATAATAAATCAACATGTTTCATCTAGCCTCTGTGTGATAGATCAGGTCGTCGTCTTTCCAGGAAGAAAAGGGGGTTTGCTGCTTGGGTGTTTACTGATGATCCCAGCTCTTGCCTACCCTATGTGGTCATCCCTGCCCACCTTTCCACATCCAAGGAGTTTATAACATAAGAAATAGAGGTGACATTTCTCTGAAGAGCTTTACCAGGGAGCCATAGCGGTGAGAGAGAGAGAAAAAAAAAAAAGTGAAGGAAGATTCTAAAACAAAATAAGATATCAGAAATGATTGCTGCACTCAGCACTGGGTAGGTGTTGGATAATGTGCTTATCTTGACTAGCTGTTGTTGGACAGCAGGTTATAGTGCTGATGTGGCCCAGCTGAAGGCATGTGGTTTTACGCATTTTCACTGATTTTTACTGATTTTTACTGATTACTTTGCTCATGCAAAGTGCTGAGCAGGAAGGATGAAGATATTTGTTACAGAAGTGAAAATACGTGTAGTCAAAACGTAATATTTAGAAATATTTTAAATAAGGTATGAAGTGCAGAGAAGTATTAAAGTAATAGTTCAAATATTGCTGGTATTGGATGAGTTCTTCAGATGTTTGAACTGACTGTTAGGAAAGTTTTGGGGTGTCGTAGAATTGATGGTTTTCTAGATCACGTTTCCTGCCTTTTTCAGCACATCATGTAGTGCGTGATTCCTAATACATTGTCTGTGCCATACCAGAGGAAATGAATGTTGTTATGAAGATTCACTCTGAGGGCTCCCTCACAAGGGTCCTTTTGCACTGCTCAAATAGTTATGAGCTACAGATTGTCTCTATATTATCTACTTGGGCTTTGAGGATGCTGTGTTGAACACCTAGGCATTAAGCTAGTTCTTTTATGTCAAAATATTTATGATGATGTAAGGAGTTGAACTTGGCTCACAAACTAACTCAATTGAATTAAATTGTATGTAGGAAGAGGAATTTGTCATTGATTCTGTCCAGAGAGAGAAGGAAAAGAGGTTAAAACCTTGATTACTTTTCATTCTGTTTTCCTAACTCAGAGTTCAGATTTTTTCCTTACTTCAGTTAATGCTTTGCAAGGTCTCTTCTTCCATTCTCTATAGCAGGAAAGAAGAAAGGGAGAGAGTGAGGTAGGAGAAGAGAACCAACTGTTTTTCCTGGTTGCACTGGATGCGGTTAGATGGCAAAAGTGAATGAGGACACGTAAGAAGATCTGTGTTGCTGTCTTCAACTAACAGCTTTTTAGTAGATTTATCTGTCAAACTCCATGACTATTAGCATATGAATTTTAAATTAATCTCAGTTTTTATTTTATTGTTTTTTCTGTTTACAAGATGCCTCATTGATAGTTCTGAGATAGCGCAGACAGAGCTGGTGGAGAAAGCTTCACCAAGGGAACAGGACCGTTCCAAATTTATAATCTTCTGGGGTTCTCTCCTTTTTTAAGAATATATTTTGTAGAAATGTATTGCCTTATATGGTCCTAGACATCTACTTATGCGTTCCTAACCTGTCTTTTGCAGAGAAGATTACCATGAAGATGGTTTCTGTCAGCCATACAGAGGAATTGCATGTGCACGAATCATTGGAAACAGGACCATTTATGTGGACTCCTTACAGATGCAAGGGGAAATAGAAAATCGAATTACTGGTAAGCTTATACATCTCTGTAGCAGGACAGAAAACCAGTCCAATATCAATACAAGCACTTTTGTCATCCTTTTCAGTTTTCTAAGTCAATGACTAAGATATTAAGGTTTGAAGTAGATGACCCATTATCCCACTTCTGCAGTTGGTATAATTTGGAGCAAGAAAGGTGAATATCTACCATTGTATGAAAGCTCTTTCCATGTCCTCACATAAAATAATAGGACATGGACTTTTTAACAGATTATAGTTTATACTGGAACTTTTTACTTGACAGATTCCAATAGAAGTTTAAAAAAAAATAAAATGTTGTCTGATGTAACAAAAAATATTCTCTGTATGGTGGCTTTTCCCTCAGGATTCCTCTCCTATGCACAGTCTCAGGAGAGTCTGCATTTCACACTGCCTTATATAAAACAAGAGCTGACCTTCCTGTGCCCTGCCTATGCTTACTTTTACCATTTCAGTCTACACTCACAGATTTGTTTCCAAAACATGGATGACTTCTAATGGGCTGTATATCAACATGAGTTTTCTTCATTGGACCTTCTCTTATCAGACTGATCACTGTGATTCTAATAGACACAAGCAGAGCAAGGAAGCAATTTCATGGAGTGTTTATTTGTGGAGAATTAGCACAGTCCAGCAGGAGCATATTTACGTTCGGCCAGATATGTCTGTCTAATTGAATATGGAATTTAAACACGACTGGTTGCCTAAAAAGAGCTTGACTTTACTTGTCAGCTCTGTCTCCTTACAGTTACTACTTTAAAGACATTACTTTAATGGCTTATTTTCGAGTCAGAAATCGAGATCCGTTTTTTTCTACGATATGGTGATGAGATATTGGGGCTGCTGCAACCCAGGTTTTGACCTCTTTTCGTGCTTTTCTGACCATATCCTTCTCTCTTCTCTTGTACTCTTTTGTAATCATGGCCTATTTTACCTTTCTATCATTAATTAATTCACAGTATTGATACTGCTTTTTACTCAGTCATCTCTGCCTTGATTGAATGTTTTTCACCAATTGGAAAATGTTCACTTATCTGAAATGATTAGATTTGTAACTGTGAACTATTCTTATAATATCCTACTAAAACTAACTAACTAACTAACTAAATATTAAATCTTGATGTCTTCCAGAAATTAATTATTGATATTTGTTTCTGGAGTGCATAGCATGGAAAATTGTGATCTAGTTGGTGGTTCCCTAGTACCACTGATTATTGGATGGATTTTGGAGTTTGGAGGAGTTTGGAGGACTCTCTGTATGGGACTTCAGAAGAATTCCTGGTGCAAACCTTCTTTAAGAGAAAAAATTTCAGTACTGCCACATACAGCTGCCTAGTGTCTAGCTAGGCAGTATGAATACTACTACTTTTTTAATTTATACTCATCTGAAGGACTTACCAAATACTTTATGCAAAATAAATGCTGAGGATTTCTCAGTATACTTGGTACTTGTAACTCTTATTAATTGTAAAATAAGCATTTCAAAGTTAATGTTCTCTGCCCCGGATATTTTTGACATTGCAGTAGCTTGTTAGATAAAAAATATACTGTACAACTTCTCCTTAGGATTTGAATGTACTTTGACCTATGTTTTCTAAGTTTTCATCGGAATCTCTTTGTACTTAGTGCCATCCACCACTCTTGGGAGATTGTGACTGGGTAATGGTGACACCTACTGTCCGACACTAATACCTCATAAAAAAGTTGCAGACATAATGAATGGGGAATTTTCATTCTGGATTTTCATTTCTCTGCTGTGCTGTTGTGTAAAATATGTTCACTATATCTCTACTGCCTGTACTTCTGCTTGCCATGTGATTATGTGAGACTGTGAGCTTTTTGTATTAAAAAAAAAAACAACAGAGGAATGCTTACACGTTAAAACTGGAACTCAGTAGACTAGAAGGCCAGCAATGAAGAGAGTATAGTCCTGAACCCTGACATGTGGATATGTGTAATTAGCAATGTCTTCGCCATGCTGGTCTATGTCTATTTGTCTGAGAAACAAACCCCTTATTTTCTTTAATTTTTTCCATGTATTTCCCACATATTTCATTCAGATGCTCTCTACATCTTTCCCTTAGTTTCCATAGTTTGTTCAGATGCTGTACTTTGAGCCTTCAGTTTGGAAAGAGACAATCTGGAAAGAGTCTTGGAAATACAAACATAAATTCTAAGGTGCACAATAGCTTTGTAGGTGAAATCAAGTTTTGAGAAAGGAGTTTAGATGTGTCTCTGGGCCATTTTTGTCATTCTTTGAAGAGCAAGAAACATGACAATACAGATGGCTTGAATTGAGAGATGCGCAATGCTTCTGAGGCTTTGTTCCAAGTACTGATGCCTGCCCTTTGGCACTCAGTAATCAAGAGGTTGTTCATGTTTGCCTGCCGTGCTTTCATGTCTTACCTCTGTGCTACACTATCACAATACAACCCTGTTTGCTTTTGACAGATCTAAGCAAAATGTGACTGTTAAATAGGTACTCTTTGCTTATGCCAGTCTAAATTCTGGAGCATGGGACTTCGGTGGATGTACAGTCTAGCAAACCTCGCTCCCAAGTGATATTTTCCAGTGGGGGAATGAATGCTCCTGTATTTAAAGCTTAGTTTGTCCCCAGATGTATAATGCACATGTTCATTTGTCTATTTTTAAAAAACTTGCAGGAAAATTCCTTGATAAACGTTGTGGTGTAGACAGAGCTGAAGGGGAAGGTCAAGGTCTTAACCAAAGTAAAATACATCTTAGTGTGATCATTAGGCTGACATTGATTACTGTTACATATTTGGCTTCTCTTATCTACCAGGGGCAACATCTCTCCAAATACTAAGCCTGTCAAGGTTTGAAAAATGCTTGTTCATTGATCAAAATATCTACAGGAGGAAGAAGCTAAGTTATCCTCATTCAAATTTTATCTAACTAGAAACTGGGGGAACATAGGTCAGCATTCAGGCAGTTGTTTCTTGCCTTAGATATTTAAAGTTGAAATCAATAAAATGTCACGATTTTCTCAAAAGTAGTCACATGTTATTTCCTAAGAACTGTGGTTCTCAAGAAATGTGCAGATGTCAGAGGGTTTGCTTTTTTGCATTTGTCTGCTGTCCTCATTTCTTTCCCTGTTGCTCAGTAGGCTTTCAGACCATCAAGAGAAGATGAAAGTCATAAGAGGCAAACAATGAAAAAATTATGTTATTTCTCATGAGTGTTGTGAATTAATGCTTAAACAGGACCTTTATTCCTTTTCAGCTGCATTTACAATGATTGGCACTTCTACGCATTTGTCTGACCAGTGCTCACAGTTTGCTATACCATCCTTCTGCCACTTTGTGTTTCCTCTGTGCGACGAGCGCTCCCGGACCCCGAAACCACGGGAACTGTGCCGTGATGAGTGTGAAGTTTTAGAAAACGATCTGTGTAGACAGGAGTACAACATTGCTAGGTCAAACCCCCTCATCTTGATGCAGCTGCAGTTGCCTAAGTGTGAGGATCTCCCACGACCTGACACCTTGGAAGCTGCCAACTGCATAAGGATTGGGATCCCCGTGGAGAGACTCAGCCGATGTAAGCCTGTGTGCTACCTACTTTGTATAGTGTTAATACTGACCATAATCTTGTACTGTTTTAAAGTAGAGTTAAGGTGGTGAAGAAACTTAAGAGATGGTGCTTTGCAGTGGAAAGGATTATATCAACTATGCTTGGCTATGAAACTCTGTAATCACACAGCATGTTTTAGTCAGCTGTGCTGAGGGGAGCAGTGCATTTCAGCCTTCCTTTCCTGCTTGAGGTCCCTCAGTGCTCACTTAGTTCTTAACTTTCTGGATAAGTCCTCCTATGCTACTATTTGTGAGTTCTGTTTATGTGTCAATTAACCTTAAGTAGACTGTGGAAGCTTAATTGAAAAAGTCTGTTAAGAAATTAAAGTTTTAACGTTCATTCTGTCTATGAACAATTCCAGAAAGGTGCTAATTCTGTAAAACAAGCTTGGAGTGTAGCTGTCTTTCTTCACCTGCACAGGATGGTAGAAAACATTAATCTCACTACGTTTGATTTATATTTGCATCCAGGAATAGAAGGGTTGTTCAGTTACTGGGTGTTATGTGATGGAAGTTTTTCTGCCTACTCCATTTCCTAGAAATTAATCACAGTCCAAATGACACTCCCAAAACGTTCAACAGGAATGTTCCTAGAGACTAAAGATGCCTAAAGATCTAAGTAATGTTATTCTGAATACCCATTATCTGAACCCATATTTATGAACAGCGGTAATGGCATAAAAATAGCTGTGCTTGGTGTGTGCTAGGGAGGCAATTACCTGATGTAGCTGAGAAGAAGAATCAACTCAGAAATTGTTGGGAGAACGAAATCAAGGAAAATGGGAATAGAAACAATAATTAGTAAAATTAATTAGTAAATCCAGTAAAAAAGGATTTGAAAGCACAGATGTCTGACTCTTGGAGCCAGTGCTGCTCCCTCTGCTGGAGCAGCTGTAGTTGATATATGCTTGGTTTTGAGGTAATGGGAGACAGATGCTGTGTGAGGGCTGGATTTCTGAGAGCTGGGAAGGACACGCAGAAAAATGAAGAAGGCAGTGTTGTAATGCATGGGGAAAAAGAAAATAAATTTAAAAAAAAGCGTCAGTTTCAGTTCAGGTACCAAATATAAGAGACAAGCACACAAAAGTTAGGAAAGCAGCGTAGGAGCATACAGAGGTACCATATATTGATGCATGTAGCCATAGGCTGATATTTGAAGGCAGAATTCAGGCATACCTGGTATTGAAAGACTACAAAGAGGTAAAGAATTGAAATTTAGAAAACATAGCTTTTATTTAAATCTTGAAGGACATATATTTAAATACTTAGAAGTACTTAAAGTACTTTAGATAAGAAAAAACAAAAAAAGAAAAACCATACCTGATCTTTGCGTTGCAGCTGTTATGCATTTGCTGAGCCCTGGTTGTTTTGTATTTGTAACCTTTTGCCAAACCCTTTTCTAACAGATCACCAGTGCTACAACGGTTCTGGAGCAGATTATAGAGGAACAGTCAGCATCACCAAGTCTGGCCATATTTGTCAGCACTGGGACTCCCAGAGTCCCCACAACCACGACTTAACAAGCACACAGTTTCCAGAGCTAGGTGGAGGACATGCATATTGCCGGAATCCTGGGGGTCAGATGGATGGGCCTTGGTGTTTTACAAAGAATAAAAACGTACGCATGGAACTGTGTGACATACCTTCTTGTAGTATGTATTCTCTTTCTTTTTTCCACTACTACTGTCCTGAATCCTGTGTAATTTTGAATTGTCTGTATTTTACAAGTGCAATTCACTTAATAAGTTAATCTTCCAGATGTTTCACTTGTTTTAATCTGGCACTGTTTTTTTGTGTTGTACACATTTAATGTTTTCTCGCTAGGTGATAAATATCGCCTGTATAAATTTGCTTTGCTCAGCTGTTACTCAGCGGTTTGCTGAGTGTCATACAGCTTTTGCTCTGTATGACATCTTGTAGTCAACAAGGATTTTAAATCCCGTAGAGGGAGATAGAACACTTTGCTTGGTTTCAAGGAAGCTATGTGAAGCACAGAAGCAGAGGTGTCACAAAACAGATGATTTATCAGAAGTGCTCTACTGTCTGCACAACTGATGGCAAAAAAGAAAAGCAGCCTCTCATGGCTTGATACTGTCTGACTTACTTCCCTGTCTTGGTGCAGACTTCATTCTAGATCTGCTACTGTAGTAACAGTATTTACGAGTGACAAAGCAATTTAGTACTGTGCTTCTTTAGGAAAAAAAACCTTGCCTACTGTGGGGACAAATAAAATGGAAGACATAGAATTGTTTTTGTTACAGATTGCCGGTATATGGTACAGGCAGTCTGTAATGGAATCAAAGAATGACTTGGGTTGGAAGGGACCATAAAGGCCACACAGTCCTGTCCCACCCCCCTGCTGTGGGCAGGGCTACCACCCACCAGATTATGCTGCCCAGGGCCCCATTCAGCCTGACCTTGACCACCGCCAGGGGTATGGCATTCACAGCTTTTCTGGCTAGCTGTGCTAATGCCTCACCATTCTATGAGTAAATATTTTCTGCCTAACATCTAATCTAAATATCCCCTCTTTTAGTTTAAAACTTTTCCCCCTTGCCCTGTCACTATTGGAAAATACAAAAAAATAAGTCCTCCTTCTGCTAATAAACTCCTCTTCTCTAGGCTGAACAAGACCAGCTCCCTCAACCTTTCCTCACAGGAGAGGTGCCCGAGCACTCTGTCCTTGTGGCCCCTTCTGGACCCGCTCCAGCAGCTGTACATCTTTCTTTACTTGCTGGGGCCCCAGATCTGGATGCAATACTGCAGATGGGGCCTAAGGCAAAGACAGTTCCAACTAATTGTTTTGAACTATACTGCCCTGCAGACTCTGAATTAAAAAAAAAAAAAATTGATATTTTTGAAAGGTTCCAGAATAGTCTTATTAAGTGTATTGATAGCTGTTTAATTGCTGAAAAGTTTTAGAAGCACTTTTATTCTCTTAAGTACAGACAAACAGTACCTCTGCCGGTGAGAGTTGACATTTACTTTATTCTGGGCAATAGCATTAATACTGGAGGTAGAAAGCTGTGGTGGTGTGCCCTGGTTTATTGTGTTGAGATTACTGCTTTATATACTGTGATGAAGACTTCTCAGTTTTATTCCCAGAACATGATACTGTTCTGTTTTCTGCAGTTTCCAGAATTGGAAGCCTCAAAAATGAAGTGAAACCAGTATACTGGTGCAACCTTCAGAAACTGCATAAAATTGGCACTGCAAATTTATCTTCATGCTGCTATGTTTAGTCAAATTATTAAAAATATTTGGTGGAAAACTATGGGAAAAAGATGGGTAACATGACTTCCATTTTCAATTTATAAATGTTTACTTTTCATTTAAAATGTAGTGTTAACATTTATTGTAGATGTTTTTTTCTTTGTTGTTGAATGCATAGAAATACTTATTGTAAACAAAGAATATTTATGTGCCAACAGGTCCACGCGACAACAGCAAAATGGGAATCCTCTACATCCTGGTTCCCAGCATAGCAATCCCTTTGGTTATTGCCTGCCTTTTCTTTCTGGTCTGTATGTGCAGAAACAAGCAGAAGGCGTCTGCCACTACACCACAGCGTCGCCAGCTGATGGCATCTCCCAGTCAGGACATGGAAATGCCACTCATTAATCAACACAAACAGGTATTTGTTTAGGCTGCATGTTTCTAATGTTGTGATTTACCTTGTGTCACATTTTCAGTATTTGAGCTGAGCAGTGTCGCAAGAAATCTACTTCTTATACTGTCCTGGTCATCTTCTTTATTGAAAACCAGGTCTTGCCACTTACTAGCAATGTCTAGAAATTGTGGCCTCAGGCAACAGCTTTCAGAAAAGAATATTTCATGACATCTGTGCTTACCTGTCAACCCCCATTCTGCCTCTCATCTCAGTGACTGGAAATGTTATTTCTGATCCAGCCTCCAGCCTGCAGCTCATTTTTTGCTCTTGATAATAACGTGGATGATTTGCTTGTTTCAAGCAGCATGTATGACAGAGTTTTGTCTCTGGCCTATTGGTTCAGTCCACTCATATTATCAGCAGCCACCAAGTAGGCTATCTAAAGATCTTCATATTATTTTCTGAGTCAGCTAGGTGATTTCCATGTTAAAATTCTCTTCATTTCTAATGCTGAATTTTTGATCATTGCACTTATGAAGCACGAGTTCTTAAAAACAATGCTCAGTTTGGAACAGTTTGCAACACCTGTTCAGGAAATTTTTAATATTTGCAAGATATTATCCCTTGTAACAAATCACATTGATTTTGTTTGGTGAGGAAGTTTCATGGCAGAACCTGTACTGTACTGGAAACTTTCTGGTCCAGATCACAGTCAGCTGGACACAAAAATCAGAGTTTGTTCCCAGATTACCCATTAGAGTGTTTTTAGTCTGTCTTATCCCCTCCTGCTGCATTAGCCTGCGTGTGAAGCTGTGCCAGATGTGTCTGGCTTGCCCAGGGACTGGTCGAGCAGAGCTCGTTGGGATGTAGTCATCAGATTACAATCACAGACTCCCCTGCTTTCTGTGCTGGAGGGTAGGATGATTTTTCTCTCAAGGCTTTGCCACCTCTACCTTCCTGTAACAGAAGGCAGCTCCTTCTTTCTTCTGCAGCTCTTCCTTCAATCTCCTCACCAGAGCTAATGCAAAGTTTCTCAACAGGGAACTTCTCTTCACAAACAGGGACTGCTCCTATCATGCAGTGGTGGAGAAAGAACAGATAAAATGCTGGGAAACTGAGAAAGGGTTCACACTTTCCTCTACTGCATGTTTCAGTTCACTTTACTGCCTGCCAACTTTTTTGTCTTTTCTGACACATCCCTAGTGGATGCTTCTGGGCAGAAATGCAGGGCAACTGTAATACCATAATAGAAATAATTGTTAGTCTGATTTACTCTGAACTGATGATTCATTTGGCTTACATAAAATGCAGTCACTCCTTTGTGAAAGTAGTGACACTCATCATTCTACAACATAATTCAATTTATGCTTATCAGAATAACTCATTTCAAGGTTAACAATAAAATCCACATACTGATGTGGATATATAAAAAAAAAAGGGAAAGTTATCCAATTTTTACACAGCATATATTTCAGTTTGAATACTTAACCACTGTGAGATTTTCACTAGTAGATTCTGTTGTTCAGAAAGTATTGTGATTTTTTACTGATTTTCTTTATTTGCTACATTTCAGGCTAAACTTAAAGAAATCAATCTGTCTACAGTGCGATTTATGGAGGAGCTAGGAGAGGAGAGATTTGGCAAAGTCTACAAAGGGCATCTTTTTGGTACAGCACCAGGTGAACAGACACAAGCTGTTGCTATCAAGACACTAAAAGACAAAGCAGAATTATCTCTTCGGGAAGAATTTAAACATGAGGCAATGATGAGATCTCGATTACAGCATCCAAACATTGTTTGTTTGCTGGGAATAGTGACAAAGGAACAGCCCATCAGCATGATTTTCAGTTATTGTTCCCACAGTGACCTCCATGAGTTTCTGGTGATGAGATCGCCTCATTCAGATGTTGGCAGCACTGATGATGACAAGACAGTAAAATCCACTCTGGAACCAGCAGACTTCTTCCACATTGTGACTCAGATAGCTGCAGGAATGGAATACCTTTCAAGTCACCACGTTGTTCACAAGGACTTAGCCACTAGAAATATATTAGTGTTTGATAAACTGAATGTAAAAATATCTGATTTAGGCCTTTTCAGGGAAGTTTATGCTGCTGATTACTACAAACTGATGGGAAATTCCCTTCTTCCTATCCGTTGGATGTCTCCTGAGGCTATTATGTATGGCAAGTTTTCTATTGATTCAGATATATGGTCATATGGAGTTGTGTTGTGGGAAGTTTTCAGCTATGGCCTGCAGCCTTACTGTGGATATTCTAACCAGGATGTCATAGAAATGATTAGGAACCGACAGGTTTTACCATGTCCTGATGACTGCCCCACATGGATATACACTTTGATGTTGGAGTGCTGGAATGAATTTCCCAACAGAAGACCGAGATTTAAAGATATACACAACAGACTAAGAACATGGGGAAACCTTTCTAATTACAACAGCTCAGCACAAACTTCTGGAGCAAGCAACACCACACAAACAAGTTCTCTTAGCACAAGCCCTGTCAGTAATGTCAGCAATGCTAGGTACATAGGACCAAAGCAGAAAACTCCAGCTTTTCCTCAACCTCAGTTCATACAAATGAAAGGGCAGATGAGACCAATGGTCCCACCTCCTCAACTCTACATTCCAGTCAATGGTTACCAGCCAATGCCTGCCTATGGTGCTTACTTGCCAAATTTTTATTCTGTTCAAATTCCAATGCAAATGGCTCCTCAACAAATGCCCCCCCAGATCATTCCCAAACCAGGCTCCCACCACAGTGGGAGTGGATCCACCAGCACAGGATATGTAACAACAGCTCCTTCCAATGCATCGGTGGCTGACAGGGCTGCTCTTCTCTCAGAGGGCACAGATGACACACATAATGGAGCAGAAGATATTGCCCAGAATCCTGTCCAGGAGGAGGAGGAAGAGGAGGGATCTGTTCCAGAAACAGAATTGCTGGGTGATAATGACACACTTCAGATGGATGAAGCAGAAATTCAGTCAGAAGCCTGAGAAATTTGGCCTTATTACGAAGAATTTCACGTCACTTCTGAGCTTGGAGACAGTAAACGCTTAAGATCAAAGATTTTGATTTGATGAAAAAAAGCACAACCAAAAAAATATGTATCAACATTAATTGCAGCAATAATGACATATTGAGTTTATTTACCATTGTCACCATGAGCATTTTGCAAATTTGGTGGTACAGAATTGCTGGCTTTATTCTTTTTTACAGTACTACCAATTTGATGGTACGGAATTGCTGGCTTTATTCTTTTTTACAGTACTACAGTTCTTAAAGGAAACTGTTCTTCAGTAATGTACTGTTGCTGTGCAACATATTGCAGAGTAACATTGCACATCATGTATATCATGATATGTGAGTGTAGTGTTAGTGAGTTATGCTTAAACCAGTAACAAAGAAGGAATCCAACTACAGTTGCTCTCAGCATAAAGAAGTGCCCTGGCTGTGATGGACAGCTTAGTTTATAGTATTTATCTTTTGATGTAATGAACACAAGATTGTCGTTTGCTTTTCAAATCTGAAAAAAAAACCAAAAACAATTTGAGAATACGGATCCATAGTTGCGTTAAAGTAAGCAGAAAAGTCAAGAAACAATGTAAAATAGGCTTTGCTGAGTGAGACCATGGGTCTGTCTAGCACAGTAGCATGTCTCCAAAGACAGTCAGTAGTTTCTGCCTGGGGAAGAGTACAAGGGCAATTGTACAATTTCCCCGGAGTGTTTTCACAAGCACCAGCAATTTGTGGCTTAGGAAATTCCCTAGCCAGAGGTGGAATTTTTCGTTGTTTAATAACCTTTGATGGAATTTTCTTCCATGAGTTTATACAGATGATTGTGAACCCACATAAACTTAGAGCATCCACAACGTCCTGTGGAATAACACGAGAGAAGAGAGGATGTCTTTCTTTCATCATTTCCAATGAATGACTGTGACAGAAGCTTGCAAATTCGATCATCTTACTGCATTTGTGGATGGAAGTATTCCTTCTCTGCTGTGTATTTTCAGCAATAAGCAGCCTTAATACACTGTTAACCAAAAATGGGGATATTGTAGGTATGCACTAACTTAACAATCCAACTTTAATTGCATATTTGTTGTCAAGTATAGAAAAGGTCTCCACATACATGTTCCTACATTGTAAAAATGTCAGGTTTTGTGGGGGGTTATAAACTCACTTGATCTACTGCAATTACTGCTGGATTGCGTGTGAAAACATGTTTTTCTTTCCTGCCTGTTTAGTGAAAACAATTCTTCGAACTTTAGAAGACCAAAATAAGCAATGTTGTACAGAGTGCTGGTTTTGTCTTCTGTTTGCAGGATAGATCATGTACAGACTTTTAAATGTAATTTATGTTTTACTACATTTTATGTACTTTTTTTTCTTTGAAATACTCAGATTTTTTTTTTAATGACTTAACCATTTACAATATTCATATGTGGTACAGTTTTATCTTATTGCTGGTTCATTTTGTTAAATATGCAGACAGGTCCATACATTTCACTGCTCTTTCTGTGTTACAAGCAATACACACTTGTAGAATTGTAGCCAGTACACACTATAGCTATAAGTTGTACATCCAGCACATGGAATATCCAATAAAGTAATGCAAAAAGTATGATAAAGTATGTTATCTTTATAGTTCTTGCAGCCATTGTTTTGATATGGTACTTGTGGAAATAGAAATGGCCACAGTTCCTTAGGTTACAGGTTTCATGCCTAAACTATGATTGTTTTGTACTTTTTTTCTTCTTTTTTTCCTTTTTTTTTAATTTCATGGGGATACATTTTAAATGTTCATGGTATGGCAGCATTACTTGTTTCCAGCATTTCACCTGGATTTGGAAATGCACTGGTAGGAATAAAATATGAAAACTTCATTGATTGCGTTAATATAATGCAGCTTTGGGTGCTATTAATAAATAAAGGATAGATGAATTAAAAAAAAAAAGAAATTTCTTTAAGCAAGTTCTTTGTTTCTCTAGGTTTCACCTTGTTCTTGTATTCAAATACTTCATTAATCAAGTATATTTGCTTCCTTTTCTAACTTAGTGCTTGAAAAAATAAATATGTGTGGTCCAGTTACAATACAAATGCACAAATGAGTGAAGAGACAGTGTAAATGAGCTAGTGCTAGTCAGTGTAACTCCTGTCCCTGCTGTGAGATAATTGCTCTTAAAGTGATGATGGAAGTGCAGTATGCCAATCTTTAGTCCAGACTTGATGGTACACTGAATAGGTTTTCTTTCACCTGTTGGTGTTGATGCAGCTCCCTGAGCTGTTGTGATCTGAGACATGACAATCATGCAGACACCTTACCTACAGCTCAGGTGAGCATCTCTACATAGGCACTTAATGCTACCAACATGTTAATGGCTGCTGTAAGTCATGCGGCTTGGCAGTAACTTGTTGCTCTGCAACTCCCTGGGCTACTTTCCCTATGATATCTGCTGCTGAGACCCAGCTAAATTTCATATCTGCTGTTCCTCTTCAAGATTTGGAAGTGAAGCTAATGTAAAGCAGAAAAGGGACAACTGACTAATCATGTGGCAGTTAAGTAGATGGGACAAGGTGAAGTGGGAACAGGGGAAGAAAGGTTTTGTCTGTGACCCTGCAAAGCCAGGATTAAACTAATCAGTAGAGCAAGCTAAGATATTTCTTCATGCCATGGCTAGGAAATTCAGCATTTGCCCTCTTGCTGGATCAGCTTTTGTAGGCAACAAATGTATGGCTAGATAGGCAGGAGAGAGCATGTTGGTTTTGAAACTGTGCTTCCCTCATCTACTTCAGTCAGTATAATCTTTCTAAGAAAACAGGGAAGAAGAACGTGGAAAAAATGGATGGAGCATCACTATTGTGCGTTATAGCCCACTGATGGGGCAGGGAGTTGTGGCTGACAGACAATACCTCCCCCCATCCTCTGAAGGTATGTTTCCATACACCAGGTAATAAATAATCATCATGGAGATTTGCGTAAAGTGCTTTTGTTGTTACATGCTTTGTATTTATTACTGAGGAAGATATTTTCTGTAGGTACAACCGTCCACAGAGTCTTCCAACTCATTTTTCAAAATGCTAATGGGGTTGCAGGAGAATTTGTGAACTGTTTTGATTCATAACAACCAGTTATAACAGCCTTATGAAGAAACCCAATTTTCATTTACAGTCTGCTTTAAGGGTAACTTTGATATATCTCTATTAATAAATGAATTCCTTTCAGAACCACAGATGACATCGCAATTAACAACTCAGTGGTAGGTTGGAAAACGGATGGTAGACTGTAGAAGTAATTGACCATGTAGGGATTGTCTTCAAGTGATTTCAAACAGAAATATTAATTTAATTTAGATATTCTAATATGATTTCAGCTGAGTCTGATTGTTCCAAGAATAAGGGAACAGTCCGTAGTTCTACAGTTACAGTAAAAATCTTTGTCTAGCACAGCTGTTAATCGTAGTCTGATGTGGCTTACTATTTAATTAATTTCATTATCAGATTTAAGTCAATGTATGGGAACTGTTGAATCACAGCTTGAACCACTGATTGATCACCTGAGGTGAGCACTGAGTCAGCTGTGAGAGCACAGGTGAAGGCAATTCACCTGTGTGACCAGAAGGGGTGGAGTCTGATTCCACCTTCCTAAACCGCATTTAAGGGCTGACCACAGCTAGGGAAGGCTCTTTTGTTGGAGATTCTTCTTTGTGGAGTTTTCTCTGCAAGCATCAACCTTCAGAGATGGGTGAGCGTTTCTCTTTATACCAGTTGTCTCTTTTCATCGTAGTAATCTTTCTAATTACATCATCTATAAAATACATTGCCTAACAGTATCATTTGGTATTATCCATTGTGTTAATTTCATCTCTTACTATTAAATATATATCTGAGATAAGAGTTGAAATGTTAGAAGAAATAGCTTGTAAAAGAGCTAATAGCCATACTAAGGGGCGGGCGTTGTATTTCAGTTTTTCCAGTTGTTTGATTTCACACCAGACGTATGTCTTCTTCCTGTTCCCAGCTCAATTAGGTAATCATTTCTGTGTGAATTATCAAAGAAGCATTTTAAGTTGTGTCCTGTTAACAATGGAAGAACTGCAAATAAAGAGTTTGTTTCGTCAGGAAATAATGGTTTTACTCTATCTTTGCTTCCTATATTTTTTTCTTCATTTAATATGTTCGTTGTGCTTGCCCTCTGTTACGTATTTCTCATACGTAACATAAAACCACGGCATTCACTAATGTGTTTCCTCACGTTAAATATTGTTCTCTGAAGACAGAAGATTCGGCTTTTCTGTTTATAAATAGGGTTTTTTTTATGAACTAACTTAGTCTAGTGTTGAAATGCTTAATAACAGTGAAATGATAAGGGTTTTGTCATTCATTAATTTGCAAACCTAACAATTTCCAAACAAAAGGATGTTTGGAAGTGGGATACTTGCTTTTCAGTGTCAGTTCACCTCTGAATTTGCTGTGGCCTGCATTTTTTACACAAAATGATAGCACCTTTAAAGCCATCAACATGTTGATTTTTCTTCAACTTTTTGTGATTTTTGTTGATAATGAGTGAATATTTCTAATTTTTTTAGCCTACTCTGTTATCCAGATATGCACTGTGAGCAGTTAACACTGCAGCAGTTCTCTGCTATTTTTAAGCAGTCTCTTTTTGTTGCACAGTTAAACT
The DNA here is from genome assembly GCA_023055505.1 of Callipepla californica brunnescens. NCBI lineage: Eukaryota > Metazoa > Chordata > Aves > Galliformes > Odontophoridae > Callipepla > Callipepla californica. The sequence goes on along the minus strand of JALIRH010000023.1, from coordinate 1,059,096 downwards.
TTGAATTCTCCCTAGGCGTTAGGATCGCAACAACAAGTATTATTTGTAAGATTAGTGAGGCAAATTAAAATTTATTTGTACAGCATTGAGTGGATGGTGTGGGAAACTCTGTTTTAATACAAGAAACTCCTTTGACAGACTTCTAATTTCAATTACGAGTAACAGCTGGAATTGTCAGTATGCCTTAAACCCCGTTCTTAGAAATTGTGTAGACAGCAAGTGGTTCAGCTTTACTAACCTGCTGAAGAAATGTGAAGAAATGTTCATGTTTCACTGTGAAAGGGGTGGGGGGGGGGGGGAAGCATTAATGAGAGGGTGGGGGGATTGGGGGAGGAGGAGGTGCAACTAGTGTTCTCAAAGGAAGTAAGGTGCATAGATTCAACCAATGCTTGTAGCTTTGGGGAAACTAAAGTATTAACTATACTGTGGTTTTTAGGTCTACTTTTTTGGAAAAACACAACTCCACACTACACCAAAAAAAAAAAAAAAATCCAAGCCAACTCCACACTACACCAAAAAAAAAAAAAAAAATCCAAGCCAATGCAGTATTTGCTTCTGAAACAGCTGTGGTGCTTCAGATACCTTCCTATAGACACAGCAGGGGATGGTGCCAGATCTCCTTACCTACTCTGTCCTCCAGTTGGGCGGTTCAGCAGACTGTGTTGAAGGTGACTTAGCACTGCAGCAAGTCAGTCCCATAACCTCTTATAATGGGCAGCAGCCTCATACTGGGACCACTGTGGGTGGCAGCCCGCTACTAACAAGACACTGGGTAGATACTGCCATAACAGGACTTGAAACTACAAGCCTGGTTATTCTCTGTATTTGTCCTAACAGTGTTCATGTGAGGTGCAGAACTAAATCTGGAATGAGTTCCCCCCTCTGCCACAGTACTGCGCAAAATTACTCAGATTTCTGTTGTTACTACTTTTTCTTTTCACACAGGGTGGTGATGCACTGGAACAGGTTGCCTAGGGAGGTTGTGGATGCCCCAGCCTTGGAGGCATTCAGGGCAAGGGTGGATGTGGCCCTGGGCAGCCTGGTCTAGTGGTTGGTGACCCTGCACATGGTGGGGGGGATTGAAACTAGATGATCATTATGGTCCCTTTCAATCTATGATGATTCTATGATAAATGTCAAGATCTCTGGGCTCCACAGAGACATTGTGAGGGGAAACTCATGAGGTTCAAATGTATTGATACTACAGGTGTGTTCAGCAGCTTTCTAATAGATTATACTCATAGTAGATATGACATGAGGACACTGTCCAAAGCAGTCTTCTACTGATCTTCAGAATATTATTGTATCAACTAGTTGTGGTTGTGAGGTTCTTGGACTTGGTCTGGGCTACAGACATAGTGCAAGTAGATGTAACATTTTTTTTTCCATGGGTTATTGGTTTGAATTGAGTAGGTAAAAGTTATAATGAGAAATGTTCCTGATGGCCATTGAAGTCATTAGGAAAAACTCTTCAACCTCAAAGGATTTTGGTTTAAGATCATGAGAAACAGTCATCTTTTTCTTTTAGATAAACAGTCCTGAACTTTTAATCATAATGTTACAAGGGAAGCATGAAAGATATTTTTTTCTTGAATAGTTGTTTTTAATACAGAGAGAACATTTTACTATTTTCTGAATAACTTTAAAGGGCTGTGGTTTTATATATGTATATTTTTACATGTCAGTGTGATACTGTAACTCCTTAAATTGTTCTGTGCATACAAAAAAAAAAATTCACAGTACATGCTGTATTCTCTCAATCATTTTGTTCACAAACCTATGCCCTTGGGAAAAATATTTGCCAAAATAACTTTCATGAAAACCATCTTTTTTTTTCATTTTTCCATTCTTTGCTTGGAAATCAGAGTGTATATTTGCAGTAATCTGCTATTAATAAAGTGGGACTTAATAGAACTTCTTTGTGAATTTTTAGGCATGCTAACTTAAGAATATAGAATCAAAGAAAGGCTTGGGTTGGAATGAACCTAAAAGCTCACCCAGTTTTATCCCCCTGCCATGGGCAGAGCTGTCATCCAATGGATCAGGCTGCCCAGGGCCCCATTTGTGATCACTCAGCACCTCCAGGAATGGGGCGTCCACAACTTTTCTGGGCAGCCTTTTTCATAGCCTCATTTCTCTCAGAAGAATTTCTTCCTCTTGTACAATTCTACTTGCTTTTAGTTTTAAAACCGTTGTTTCTCATCCTATCACTACATTTCCTTATGAAGAGTCCTTTCTCGTCTTTTCTTCAGATCTTCTTTAGGTAGTGGAAGGTCTTCCTTGAACCTTCTCGAGATTGAGTAAGCTCATATCTCCCTCAACTTTTCTCCAAACAGAGGTGCTCCAGCCTGCTGAACATACTTGTGACCTCCTCTGGACCTACTCCAACAGCTCTATGTCTTTCTTGTGCTGGGGCTGCTAGGCGTGGATGCAGTGTTGCAGGGACATTACGTGGACCATCACCTCTCTCACCTCTGGATATTTTTCATCTATATTACATTTTTTACTTATGCCACAGCCCCATCACTGCAAGGAGACCCCAGCCCCATTTGGAAGCACAAGTGAGGTCTTAGCTGGGGTGAGCTGAGCTTTGCTGTGCCAGTGCTGTTTTTGCTGAACGTGGAAGACGTGACATCTCACCAGCTCCTTGGAGTGAATCTTGACTGTCACAGGTTTGGCATTTCTGGTTCATCTAGATATTATCTGAAAATCTTCCACTTTTGAAGGTTGCCTTAACTTCAGAACAGGGCATAGAGACAGAAGCTTAGCTGATTCACTTTATTGTAATTCAAGTTCCAGTTTTCAGTGAAACTGAAATGAGAAAAATCAGTTTAAACCTGACTTTCTCTTTGTCTGTGACCTTGGTATAATCTTTGTCTTGACTTTCATTTACATAAAAAAAATTTTTTTTTTGAGCAGCAGTACTTCAAAATAATCTTTTCTAAGAGTCTGCATGTGTTAGACATCCTTCATTTCAGGTCTGCAGATGTTCAGGCTTTAAGAAAGTCCTGTTAGGGAACAGAAATAAGATTTTATGCTAAACAGGAAAAAAGAAAGCATATTAGAAATAAAGTAAAGCTATAAGGTGTAATAGAAGAATTATTCAAGAGTGGGATTTTCTGCTTAATGAGTTAACCTTCTGCCCAATCAAATCCATTTCACAAGAAAAAGGATATTGAAGCAGGAGATTCCTTTGTGTGTGACATTTACTCTGTGCTGTTCTTTTCTGTGGATCTAGTAAGACTTTTAACTGTATGTTTAATGTGAAGCACCAAAGTAGTTCTAGGGGCTATTGCCAATAATAATAGGCATAGACCTGGAATGGGAGCTAGACAGCAGAGTGCCCTAAGGTCTTGTGTAAAAATATTGTTTTCTCCATTACTTTAGATACATGTATTACTGGACATCACAGTCTGTGCAGAAACTATGTCTCATTAAATGTAATGGTCGCACTCTGCTTCTCTGCCATAGGTGGCAGCATGGGCTGTCACTTGGATAAGCAGGTTTGGAGAATGAGGGATAAACATTTAAAGAGAGCTGGAGTAGTAATGTGTTATTTTTGTGCTGAAATCACTGGAGGATGTCAGCAATATGTACCTTAGCTGTAATGTAGCTTTGATGTGTGATTTCTAGGTGGAGAGGGTAGGCGTTTTGCCCTGTGAAATAAAGTAGACATGAGGGTGCCTTTAAATAATGATTTTTTGAAATGTGAAGATGTAGCTGAGGGAACAAGGGGGAACTACTATTTCTGAAAACTGTAGAGGTATATGGAATATTTTTGTCTTCAGTAGATAGATTTTTGAAGTGTACTTGCAATCAGACAGCATTAGTTACTCAGAATGAAAAATGTAATCATGGCAACAGTAACTCTGAAGTAATTCTAAGAAATATACTGTCTCTTTGCACAAATTTGAGATTAGACAGAACAAAGTTTCAAGTAAAAACTCTTTGCTGTTCGATGTTGTACTTTAATACTCAATTTTTCTATGACATTTTATAATTTGAGCTGTAGCATGTCTGTTAATAAGACAAGGTCACTAACACAATTGTGCTCAGCATGTCTTAATATATGAAGGGTGATGTAAGGTGAATACCCTGAATGAACAGTATCCAAACAGTATAATGAAGATGGACAGTATTTTTTTTTTTTTTTGGAAAGATTATCCAGATGGTATAAAGATACCCAATAAATTAGGAAGGACTTCCCATACAATATATCTGTTGTTTTTCGATAAATTTTCTAGTACGCTGAAGTTAATGTCATTTCCTCAGAAGAATGAGTCTATTACCAGCAATTCTTAAACTAAGCACTGTAGTTACTACAGCAATCAACCAAACAAAAGCCACTCCAGTATTATATAATGACATTTATTTTCACAATCTATAATAAGGACATTTGAAATGTCAATGATTTAATAAAAGGAATGACACTGAATGAAGCAGATGCTTTTTGGAATATCCCAGAGAGATGTGATAGTCAGGCAGATTTGCCCATATGCTTCATTTCACACTTTCTCAAAGGTTTGTATTGATTTGGTTTAAGTGTTGCAAAAGTATAGCATTGCCAATAACAGAGTATTAAGTTGTGAAATTGTTATACTCATGATGACACCATAGCTATGAAATAGCTATGGAATCCTTTGTTATTCAGCAGAACATCTTTTGTTGACAACTTTATGGAAAACTAGGTAATTGTTCATCATTTGCTGTTCCAGTTCACGTTCTTTGAAATGAAACTCTTTGCTTAATTAATACACTTATTTGAGCAGTCATCTTGATTTACTGAGACATCAGTCTACCACCTTTGCACCTTGTCTCTCAAGCTGGCAACAGTGCTCCTGTCATTGCAGATGGCATTTCAATATGTTTGCCTGTATTCTTGCTTCCATAAATTCCATTTGCCGCTATTTATATATTCTGTAAGCCACATATAATCCATTATGCCAAACATTGCTTCTACAGTTTTGCTGCTTCTACAGTTTTGCTGCATCTTCAGTAGATTTATTTGTAACTATCTTAACCATCTACTGCTGTTTAAGTAAAGAAATCGAGTTGTTTAATTTTCTCTTAAATGAGAAAGTACTGTTTTCTTGATATGTTTCAGTACACGTGGCAAGTAAAATTGCAAGACCAGTCCAAAGGAATATACAGAGGAAGCAGTATCTGTATACAAATAAGTATGGCTAAGATGCACATCTAGCCAATGTCTATAGTTTCTGTTATCTATAAACAGTTATACACTAGTTTTTGCAGATTCATTTGCATTTTTTTTATCTGTCCTTTCTAAAATACTGTGGGATAAGTATACACCTCTTCTCCTTACATATATTCATTCACTTTGATTTAAAAAAAGATCAGTCATAACTCTTTTATTGAAATACATTACTGACAAGAGTGATGCTCCAGCACAATACCATGAATGAGTTTACGGTCACTTAACTACTGTACAGAAATGTTCCCCTTTAATATTTTAATGTACAGAGATAATAGAGGTGTAGTTCTTGTCAGCTTTTAGAGAGTCAGGATTTGTTATGTCCCTGTGTTTATATATTACACCTAAGTGAATCTTAAGTAAATATTTGCTCATTCCTGTTTTCTGCCGATATAAGGTAACAGTTTTCATGTTTAAATTCACAAAGCTTTTACTTTTCTTATTTTCCTTGTCTGAGTATTGCATTTAAATTAGATAATCCTCTAGAGCAGGACAAGTATAGGCATGTAACAAACTTTCATTCATTTAGGATTCATTAAGTCAGTGTTTTCCTTCTGTCCTCCTTATCTCCTTTTGGGGGGGGGAGGGGGGTGAGGAAAATTGTGGGGTTTTTTTGGAGCAAAAAATGACAGACCTCCTGCACACAGATTTTCTTTTTCTTTTTTAGTTGTTATTTTCCCTTGAGATGTGTTGGCTTTTTTAGGGTTCTGGTCTGGGATTATAAAGTACTCCTTTTGAAGATATTTGCCTGTTCCGGTTGACACCAACTAGCCAGGAAAAACAAACCATTTAAGACTGTGCTGTCTGTATTTCATGCTCTCAACCATTGACCATGAAATATCAAATGTATCAAAACAAAGATAGGGAAGATTATACTTCCCTCTTCCCCAGTGATCATGCATTGATGTGAGTCCACTTGAACTTAGAACAATCATTGTTCATTTCATAGATACCTGTGTCAGTAATTCTTTAACTCCCCAAAAGCTCAAAAGTTTGAATGAAGATTCTAAACTCTGCTGAAACTTTCTTGAAGAATTCGTTTGCAAACTGAGTTTAAATACATATTAAATTTGCAACATATTGTACTGTCTTCTCTGCTTGTTCAGTAGATGTACAGAAAGTAGCACTCCCATCCACACTTCTAATCTTAGCAAATATTTTTAGCTAATGAAACCTGCAACTTCATGTAAAAAGAATACTTGGTCTGCTTTTACAATTCCAATTTTAAATCTTCATTGTGTATGTTTCCTTATGTTAGTGATATGTAAAATTTCAGTGTTACTGGTTTCCAAAATTCCACTGTATCAAAGAATTATAGGAACATTTCATTGTCTTTTTTTGTGTGTGTGTTAGTGTGTGTGATTTTATTAATCTGACAAAATTTGAAAAATATAACCTTTCAAACTTGTATATTCCAAACTTACGCTATGCTAAAAAAAAAATAACAGATGCTAGTGAAATGGAGGAGCTGAGCAGGGGCAAGTTCCTAAACTCATCCTATCAGTGGTCTCACAGTTTAATGAAGACCCCAGTGGTAAATAGCTAGTATCTCCAATTGACTGAATAGTTCACAGGAAATATAACACACAAGAAACTTCCTACAGGGATGAAAAAATTGTGTTTTACTTTGAAATAATCTGAACAATTGTACAATCAGTATAAAAAATGTAAATTGCAAAAAATCTAAAACGTTATATACTCTGCATGGCTATCTTAGCTGGATAGACTGGATATTAAACCTGTTATCTATAGTAACTGTCATTGTACTAAGGGCTTCTGAATGTCTTCCATTGTACTTACAGAAAACTGTCAGCTTCCATATAATTCAGAGCAGGTTTTTTTTTTTTTGTTTTTTTTTCCTTTCTCACTCCAAATTATTGGATTTTACTGGAAGACAAAAACACTGTGTACAAAAGCTGATGTATAATATGCTGACAGTGGCTTTTTTAGTATCTTGATGACCACTGAGAAACAAGCTTAATTTTCGTGTTTTGTGTTCATGTTGCTTTTTCACTATAAATGTATCACGGTTTTATGCAGGAAGAGTAACACAGTGTTTTTTTTCTTCCTCTACTGTGTTTTTGTTGTTGTTGTTGTTGTTGTTTGTTGTTTTTTTGTTGTTGTTTTTAAATGTAATTACTGAAACTTCAGCTCTGGTGTAAAATTGGAGATCATTTGTTGTTCAGATTTTCAGCTCACTTGCATTTTTTTAATAACTTGAACCTGAAACTATTGCATAAGGATAAATTACAAAAGCTTTCAAATTTTTGTGCTGTCACTAAGCATAAGCTTAGTTTTCCTGTATTTCTGGTATAGTAGCTTCAGAGAAACAATTTTAATACTCACCTAGTTGATGGTTTTTCTTTTTCATTTGAATTAATTTGGTAATACTTTCTGTTGTTGTTGTTTAAAAGAAAAATTGAGAATCCTGCTTTTATGCAATTTTTTCTAGTACGTGCTTTTGAAAGTCATGTAAAGATGATGGTTTATAATGAAGTTCATTTAATGTAATTCATTCCTTGGTAGTCACAGAGCAGTTTATAGTAGCAGAATTATACTTCAAATTAATTTAACAATTAATCTGATATTAGTGACAATCATGTGCTATTCATCAAGTGTAGAAAGCTCTCATCTCAGAAATCATTTATAACTGTCTGAGAATCACCAAAGCACTTTGTAAACATGCATTACTGTCCTGTCATTGCATAGACTTGTGTTAACAAAAGTCTTCAGTATTGATGCTGCCACACTTACTGCTGAAACCATATGTTGAGACCAACACTACAGTCACAGAGGGACACGTGTTCATATCCTCTGCTTTCCTTTAAAGGACAGGAGTTGCAGTTCACCATAGGACTACAGAAATTGAAGTCACCTCCATGTCCTCCATTTGGTGAGTGATGACATTTTGCTTACCACTGCTGCTTTATGAACAAGGAAGTTAAACAGGAAGAACAAAACAGGACAAGAAGTGTTGCTGAGAAGTACTGAAATGAAAATACATTACATCAAGTAAGAGGATAGAAAAGTTAAACATTACAGTTTAATGTGAATGTGGAAAACTGACACGCCTCTATCTTTGCCGAATGTGATGGCAAAATTAAGTTTGTGCTACTATCCACTTCTTCCAGTGCTTATGCACAGAAGCCAATTCTCCTCCCTCTCTGCCCTAACAAGAGAGTTTGGCAATTTCCACTTAGGTCTCTATGTGAACTCCCTCTGATGGCACTGGAGTTGCAAGACTGCTACTAATGACATAATCTGAAGACGATGAGTGCTACAGTGTTATTGATTACCTAATTTGTTTTGCAAAATAATTGTTGCTGATGCTGATACACTTTGTTTCCTTAGATATGACTCCATTAACATAGCTACCTAATAGTCCTAGATCTGGGGCTGACCTCAGAGAATTTTATTGACTTCTCTATGTCAAGGCTATTTAGATTTAATTTTTGGTGTTTTGTAGAAACTGCAGTGTCACGAAATCTCACACCTGACACAGTTCTGAAACTCTACACCTGGTGTCAGGAAACTGTAACAGAACTGCAAAGATAACCTGATATACGAGGTTCAAGTGAAATTTGAAGGCTCAAAAATAAAATTACCTTTAATTCATTTATTCTAATCTTGTAATTTTCAGAGTTTGTTTTTGTTTGTTTGCTTTCTGTGTTCAATGTTAATAACAAGAAGTTTCAGGTGTTTAGCTGTTTTATCTAGCTTAAGATCTCCCAAGGTCCACACAAGCTAGCAAATTATCTGGAATTGAATTGTACAGCCTTCTTAACACATAGATGACTGAAATGTTAATTTATTTTTGCTTAAATTAAAAAAAAACAAAACAAAACACAATAATCATCACAACAGGTCTAGTTGTAAAAGATTATACTGGAGAAACCAGAATGCACAGTATATCAGCTGTGTTCCACAGTAGGAAGCAGAATATTTAAGTCGGAGCAAAACCAGCTCATGGCCATTCTTGTAGCAGTGTGTCATGGACCAGGCCTGTACTGAAAGATCGTAGTTCAGCACCTCATCATTGCAAGGCAGCTGGAAAACAAGTGCACATAACAAAGTCAGCCAGCCAGGAGCACAAGCATACATCCAGCTGCATCCTATACCTGGGAGAAGGTGTACAGGGCTGCAGCTCTGGTTTCCTGTCTGAGCTTTCTCACAGCAGTGGATTAAGTAATGAAAAGCAGCCAAGACAAAAAAAAAAAAAAGGTGAGGACTTTGTGTCACTGCTTTGGGTCTTAGCTGTAGCGAAGAACTATGCAGAGCTGTAGTTTTACCATGAAAAATAGTGCTTCTGTGATTCTCCCTGTTGTGACTGACCCACGTGTGATGAGGTCTTTACTCAGCCAAAAGACCTTTCCTCTCCAAGATCATTTACGTCCTTCTGACAGGTTTAGTGTGCTTAATAGAACAGAGGTGTTGTAGTAACAGCAAGGAAGGAAAGACTTCTACCAGATCAGATGAATTCAAGTAGAACAGCTTGAAGGAGGTCAGCACTGCAATACGTTAGCACAGTAGCTTGCTATGTCAAGTGGTTTTAATTTAAGAATTCTCTCAATTTGTTGTTCTTGACCTTGCCTGTAGAGGATTCTTGACCAACTGAAATACATCATGCAGAAGTGTAAGAGAGCAACTCCTACTTTAGAAAGAGCTAGAGAAACAGAGTCATCACTTCTGACGTGAGAGGTGTCTGTAGGAGGGGGCAGTGTGTAGCAGACCTTGAGTTGTCTGCTGGATTATACTGGATCCAGAACTCTAATTCATTTTGAAATGATAAATGATGCAGAGTTCCACTTCTGTGTTGTTTGGTTTTATTTAATGTTGAGGCATTATCAAAGGATAACTTCAAATAATAGGAAACAATCCAAACCCTCAATCATATTTTCAAATTGGGCAATAGAGACTTAATGTTATTGACTTACATTAATGAAACAGTGAGATGAATGTTTAAATTCTCAAGCGTTACTATGCTCTTCCTGGAGTTTTCTTATCTATGTTATTCTGTGAATTCAATTATCAAGTGTCCATAGGTTAAAGACATGGGATTTAGGTTTCTTACAGATGGAATATAATACAGCTGGAGAGAAGAGGAGAAAAAGAGGGCTTAGCTCATGTTTCAAATTCTGACTGCAAGTAGACTTAGAGCACAAAAATACTTAAACCAGTTGCAAAATACTACTTTTCTGACTTCTATGTGAGGTAACGCAGTCTTAGTTAAGTTTTTGTGGCAAGAACTGGTTTTAGTTGTTGTTTTGGTTTTTTTTTGTGCTTGCTCATTTTCCAGTTATTGTTAATTGGAGTTCTATTGGGTAATGGAAAAAGTTAAATCTGGTCTTTCATCATTTGGTAATGTGTTCCTTTTTAATTATTGTCATTGGTTTGGGATTTTAATTTGCATTTTAATAAGCCTAATTAACCAATCAGTGAGTATTTCTTGTAAGAAAAAATAGTTTGTGATTTTCCTGAAAAAGTTAGAAAGTACAAATGATTCCAACCAGTAAACCGGGTGAGAATAAATACTTCAGCTGTGAAATGAATTTTAAAAGAAGCATGGTATCTTTCTGAATAAACAGGAACATAGTGGGAAATCTGAAAAAAATCTGAAAACAATCTGTAACAAGGACAATAAATCAGAGTCTTACAATGGAGATTTCACAACTCATAAGGCTTGTTGTAGGATGAGTCATCAAATTTAGGTAGACTGATCAAAAATATTTGACAGTAAGGTGTTAACAAACCAGGTTAGCACTTTATAGTCAACAAACTTCATGTAGGAAGTATAGGTGATTAGAGCTGCACAACTGGCATTTCTGCTTATGCTGACAGAACTGTGTGGAACAGTTTGTCTTGTGATTAACATTTTTTTCCACGAGATGGCACAAGAAATCAATCATTCTCTTCCCTTAAGACCAGTGTTCTCTGTATTTTGATTCTGATAAGACAGGTATGCTCTAATAGCCTGCAAAGCAATTATAATATATTGTTCCCAACTGAGAGTCTGGAATTTGTTACTGTACATTAATTACTGAGAGATAAACATGTGGCAAGGAGGACACTTCCTATTTGTTGGCTAAGGGGCACAGAATAGTTTTACCGTCACTGATTTTTTTTTAATCTAATATATGTAAATATTCATGCAACACACATGAACTAAATTGCAAAGGTGTCTGTTACACCATTAGGGGCTTGATGCTACAATTGGTGCCTCATGCTCACTTTAAAAAATAAAAAATAAAAAAACTCACAACCTGATCCCTCTCCAAATGGAAAAGATACTAAAATTTTTGGTAAATTACTAGTGGTGTCTACTGAAATACTAAGCACACTGAGCTTGTGAACAGGGGGGGAAAAAAAAAAAAAAGGCAGTTCAGTCTTGTTTCTGTAAGTTCTGTTGAAAGACACTTTCGTAACTGGATACCAGGAAGAGCAAGAATTTGTCTTGCCAATTAAGAACTGTTTGAAAAAGTAATAGGAAATATAATTAAAAGTGTAAACTGCAATGAAACCTGAGGAAATGGTTTTACAAGTAAACACGTAGATACTGTCTGAAGGGCATTCATAAGAAACCCTAGAAGAAGCTTTCTAGAAACTTTCAGAATTGAAGTATCCAGTATTTAGAGACATGTAATTGGTGGACTACTAATTATTATTATCAGTATGGTATGTTATTATTATCTGTACCTGGTATGATGTAGTCAACTCCTGTGTTTTCCAGGTTGTAAATGTATTTTCTGCTTTGACAGAAAACACCAAACATGAATATTCCTACTGCAATTGTTCCTTCTATTTAAAATGGCCACGCTGACAGTGGAGAAATTCATCCTCCCTTTTGTACTATGCCTGAATGGATTTGGTAACAAGTTATTTCTTTATTTTCAGTCCTACTACTGTTGGTGATATGAATGAGAAGGTGGAATCAAACACCAGTTTGTGACTTAGAGTTCTTGTATTTATTGTGGTTTGTTCAGTATCACTCTGAGGCAACAGTAGCAAGAGTGGGAAATAGCAAAACAGGTTTTCATCAGTTTTCTTTGTAGAGCTGAGCAAAATACAGAGCAAGAATGTAGGTGGGGTAAGAGGATAAGGTTTTGATGCTGTTGTTTATTCAGAAGCCTGATATTCCAGTTTTAGATGTATACTGACCCATCTAACGTTTGTTGCCATCACTGACAGAACTGATACAGATTATTAGAGCAGTAGGTCAGCTCATAGCAAAAGTCCTTCTGTCTTTCTAGGAATTAATTTTGTCATACTTTATACTTAATCACTATGAAGCCATTTTCTGAGGTGGATGAATTTGATACCAAGACACTTGAATTGCTCTATATCATTTGTTGTCCCTTTTTTGACAGGAGAAACTGTAACCACATTCAGTCATTTCAGTGAGACATGTTGCCATGTGCATTATTACAGGTGGGTTTTAGTACATCAGTTTTAGGTATGTTTCCTGTCCAGGGAGATAACTGAGAAAGTAAATGCATGATATCCTTAATTCAAAGGAAACACAATGAAATATTTCAGTTTATTGAAATCTCCAGATCCTTTGTGTTCCTGACTTACAGTGCACCAATTAGGGTCATTATTGCTCATTACATAATCCTCTAACTTCTTTAAGCATACCCCTTTTGATGTGATAAACATTTGATAAAGTAAATTTCAGACCTAAAAAAAAAAATAAAAATCTTCTTGTCACATGAATACTACTCAGTGCCTCTTTTTTTTTTTTTTTTTTAAACTATATTCAGTATGAAGTTTACCCTATAATTTTTTTTTATTTCCATCCCCACAGATTTTCATCTTTTTGACAATAATGAAATCCAAAACCTGGCACTTTGATTGTTAACACATTCTTTTTTCCCAATAAAGAGTAGTTTTAGAGAAGACTAAATATAGGGAAACTGATGTTAAATGAAAAATGTAGGTTTTGCATAGTTAGGATAGGAGCTATGACTCACAGGCTGAAAGCACCAAAGGGGAATTCAGAGCAAGAATAACTGCTGGAGTGGTTTTATACTTTTGGAGAATAACAACATCCTCAAATAAACTAGTTAAGTGTGTGTAAACCTACATCAATTTCTTCTCTGTATTTGGAATATGTAATCAAATTCACTTACTCAGAGTAATCCAGAGATAAGCAGATGTTCTGGGAGCTGATTTCAAGGGCGCAATGAAGTGTGAGAATACTTCTTAAGTCTTCAAACATTTTAAGACTTTAACCAAGCTTGAACCAGCCTGTCTGGAACATGTCTATCATCAATTAAAGATGTAATGAAAGAGATTTTAAAAGATATGGCTGCTTTCTTTGTGTTTTCAAGTAAAAATACTCATTGCCTTTCCTTTGTGCAGAAGTGTTTGGCTAGAATTCTTAGGGGAAAACTGAGAAGCCAAACCACATGCTAGTTTACTGAGATACTACTAGGTGAATGAATAAATAATGGGTAGATAAATAATTGAGACTCAGAGTTTTTTGATGTTGTAAACAAAGATTGAAAGTAGTCATTGGGGAAATTTTATTCATCTTATCTAGTACTCAGCATTCATTCCATAAGAAATATTTTCTTCTAAAGAGATGGGATGAATAAGCACATATTAGCTGTATTAATTCCATTTGTATTTCACAGCCATAGACAATGCAAACAGTGTTGTTTTGGCCTGATGCAGTATATCCTGGGTTTAAAAATGTTCTGAACATTAACCTGTCACCCAGTCTTTCTATTTGCCTTTATTAAGGCTGTATAAAAAGTAAATAAGAACATAACATTCTGTTATGTTCCAGTGTGGGTTCATATAAAATCAGTCACCCATATTACATTCCAAACTGTGGGCCAGACTGGCAGATAGGAAGCACTGGGTTACAGGGCTGGGTTTCATGAGACTCATCAGGAAGGGGAAAGCAGGATTTTTGCATTCCACAGGCTTTCCCCTTCCACATTGTGACTGAAACAGATTCTCTTGCTCTCTTTCAATTTCCTCTATAAGAGACAGCACACTGAGACCCATTCCACAAGGGATCAACTTCCTTACTTGTGTGTGAGACCCAGACCCTGAACTCCATCTCCCATGGCACAGTGTGAAGCTTTAACCTCTAGTCTATTCTGAACTGAATTTTTCTCCATTTGCTGAAGAAAAGGTACCAGTTAATTGTTAAATATTCATGAGCTCTTTGTATCACAACACATGTAAGATCAGTTAGGCAACTCGCTTAAGATTTCTCTTTTAGTTTTATCAGGTGGTAAAATGAAGATTAGATCTTTGGGAAGAGCTCTGATTTGAGGTTTGGCCCATCCTGTAAGAGAGGATTCTTAATAACACTGGTAGCAAGTTGTGGGCTGACCTAATTCCTGGCCAGATGACTCTCTAACACCTACTGCTTTCAATCTTTCTGTCACACCACCAGAGATAGGTAAACCCATAGCCCAAGGCATTGTGTGGGAAGAAGTTCTACAGGCACATTAGTGATCATTTCTGGCAAATATGCCATAGCATTAACACAATTTTTCTTTGTGCTATATGGTTCTTCTGTCACTCTCTGAGCCCTGTAAAGTCAATGCCATAATGCAGGAATGCAGTACTGAAGGGTCAGAGGACAAAAAGTAATGCTTCCCCTTGCCATGCTCCTATCTCAGTGGTCCTCCCTTTGTAAGGCTTTATGTATTTCTTTCTCCAAATTCCTCTTTCCTTGTATTGGAAAAGGTCCAAGCTAAAGAGCCCTTTAAGGTGCGAGTTGATCCATCTCAAGATCCTGTGGAGTGAGTAGATATCCATAATTCCCTAACCATTCAGTTAATGATACATCTTTTATTAATGAAAAAAAAATAAAGCAATATTTGAGGTTTGGGGACTGCAATTGAAGAACATATGAATGTTGTAGGAATAACGTAGGGATATTGTCCAAACGAGTAGAGATAAGATCAGGAAAGCCAGGACATGGTGCTGAACTTGGCAAGCAATGTGAAACATAACAAGAAGGGGTTCTGTAGGTATACAGGAAGGAAGAGACAGGCCAAAGAGAATGTTCCTCCTCTGGTAAATGAGGACAAAGGACTGGCTTCCTCAGATGTGAAGAAAGCTGAGGTGCACACCTCTAGATGTGTGTGAGAGGAGAGGATTCTGTCTCACCGTAACATTGGAACAAGTTCAAGACCTCCTCATGAAACTGAATGCATTTAAGTCCATGGGGCCAGATGATATGCATCCCTGGGTTGTGAGATAGATGGCTGATGTGGTTGCTGAGCCGCACTCCATTGTATTTGAAAAATCATGGCTGTTGGGTGAAATCCCTGGTGACTGGAAAAGGGAAACATTACTCCCCTTTTTATGAAAGGGAGCAAGGATGACGCAGGGAACTACAGGCCAGTGAGCCTCATCTCTGGGATGATTGTGGAGCAGATCCTCCTGGGTACCATGTTAAGACATATGAGTCAACGGGATGATCTGAGATAGCCAGCATGGCTTCACCAAGGGCAGATCATGCCCAACGAATCTGGTGGCCTTGTATGGTGGAGTGACAGCATTGGTGGACAGGAGAAGGGTGATGGATGTCATTTACCTGACTTCTGCAAAGCCTTTGATATGGTCCCTTACCATCTTTCTCTCTAAATTGGAGAGATATGGATTTTAAGAACTGGTTGGCTGGTTGCAGCCAAAGGGTTGTGATCAATGCTTCTATGTCTGGGTAGAGTCCAGTCATAAGTAGTGTCCCCTAGTGACACACACAAAGGAATCGAGTGCACCCTCAGCAACTTTACAGATGACACCAAGCTGAGCAGCGCAGCTGACACATTTTGGGAGGGAAGCCATCCGAAGGGACAGGCTGGAGAAGTGGACCCACCCAATGTGAACCTAATGAGGTTCAACAAGGACAAGTGTAAGCTGTTGCACTTGGGCTGGGACAATCCCAGGGATTTATACAGATTCTTGAAAGCAGCCCTGAGGAGAAGAACTTGGGGGTCCTAGTGGATGAGAAACTGGGCATGAGCCAGCAGTGTGCACTCACAGTCTGGAAGGCCAACTATATCCTGGGCTGCATTAAAAAAGGGGTGACCAGCAGGGAGAGGGAGGTGATTGTCCCCCTCTACTCAGCTCTTGTGAAGCCCCTTCTGGAGTACTGTGTCCAGGCCTGGGGCCCTCAGCACAAGAAAGATCTAGAGCTCTTGGAATGGGTCCAGAAGAGGGCCACAAGATGATCTGAGGACTGGAGCACATCTGCTATGAGGAAAGGCTGAAGAAACTGGTCTTGTTTAGCTTGGAGAATGCTCTGGGTAGACAATATTGTGGCCATCCAGGACTTGAAGAGAGTGTATCAACAGAAGGGGGAATGACTGTTTACATGAGTTGATAGTGATAGGACAAGGAGTATGATTTTAAAGTAAGACAGGGGACATTTTTATTAGGTATTAGGAGGAAGTTTTTCACTCAGAGGGTGGTGACACACTGGAACAGGTTCCCCAGAGATGTTGTGGATACCCCATAACGGGAGGCATTCAAGGCAAGGGCTGTATTTGTGTTGGAAATTTCAGGATATTTAGTAACTATTTTTAGCATGGGAACTCAGTCAGTAACAGCTAGTTGTCTGTGGATTGTAGGACACTCTGGTTTTACATCTGTCTTCTAAGTGAGTCAGACTGTGGGCACAATGAATATAATGAGACGAGGTGAATTTCAGACACTGTGAAAAGCATTCCCTCCTACTTGTGCTCCTCTCCTTTAGTATGCTGGTCATGTACAATACATGGTGCAGAGTCATTGATGTAATTGCCAAGTTTTCAGCATCGTGTTATGATTCATGTATTAAGAGTCAGTTATTGGAAAACCTGGCAAATAACAATCCTTTTTTAGACCAATCTAAGATAGCAGATACAAGATCATTTTGTTGCACCTACAGAAAAACGTATCTGCATAATACAGGATTTTCTGAAAATTAATATCTTCTTTTGAGGTAAAAAAAGATAATCTAACTAGTCTTTTTAAGGTAGTCCAAGGAATATTTCTTCTAGGTGGAATGACATACACTGACGAGCAAGCAGATTTTATATGTATGTGTAAAATAATTTCAGTCATTTAAAGAAAGTGATAGTATCTTTGTTTTGTGATAATCAAAATATTATAATGAGCAAGTCAAATTACTTACCGACACTTTTATATCCTCTAATGTAAAGCCTACAATATACCAGTGTACATTTATTCAATCATATTTGTAGCTTGTTATATCAAAAATGGGCAAGGTCACAATTCTGATTTATTTAGTGACTGTTCCTTATGGTTGATGTCATATTGCTTTTGAGAAGAGCTGGAATTCAATTTAAACAAACACCAACAGCATTTTAGTAGTATTTCTACTAACTGGTAAAGTTAATATGAATATGTGGGACACATAATCCATTTTAAAATTAAAATATATTTTAGATCCTACACGAATGTATCTACTTAAGGAAGAAAGTGCTTCCCAAAGAATTGGGATTCATTGCTTCTGGTCGTCATTTTTCTTGAGTTGATAGATTTCAGACTCTTAAGCCTAGTTGCTTTGGAACACAATGAAGTTTTAGATTTTTGGGTTGTTTATATATATGTATATATCAGACAGGCTATTACTCGTTTTGTGCATTGGACTAATGCATGAAAAGTGAATAAGTTGAGGAAGGTGTTTTCTCTTCATTTGCACAAGAGTCTCTGACCATCTCAGTGTGATAAGAAGCATCTTTTTCCAGAGTTTGATCTTTAAAACTCTGGCAACGAACAGGTGATGCTTTTTTACTGAAACAATAGATCAATCAAAAATAACCAAACAAAACAAACAAATAATCAAACACCAACAGCAGAGTTCAGAGGGCTTACAAGCTTTGCATTTTAATTTGTCTTTGTCTGTATCGTGTCCTCACAGTATACTCTTGATATTCTTTGGATTTAATGATGAAAGCTGAATTTCAGAATGTAGAAATGCAAGAGAGTAATCATGTTTTTTCTAGTCCACATTGGAAAATCATTTATATTACATAAAACTGAAAATTATTTCAGATGTTCTGAGTTGTGTTTGTATATGAAGCACCAAATTAGAAAATTTAGAAAACCGTAAGATAGCAGATGTTTTGTCAAGTATAAGTACCCCACCTAGATACATTTTTCATGATGAAACACTGAAATAGGACATTCAGTTTGAAATTCTCAATATCAGTGGTATTTGTTATTCCTTAAACTCTCACCATCAGTCTGATTTGTTCATCTGAAAAATGTTTCCTCGTTCTTGCAGCAAAGTGTATTGCACTATGCTACTTCGAAATTTCTGAACTTTACTCTGTGACAACAGAATATGCAAAGAATATTCTTCATATTTACAAATGCATCCTTAATTACAATGCTTCCAAGCAAGGATAAGGTAAGTGTTTCTTATTTGGGAAGGTGTATCATACTGTATACACAGAAAAAATTGAGGAACTTTCTTGAAAACGTTAGTTGACCTTTCTCTATTAAACAGCTTACAAGAGTGAACTAGGAGGCCTCTGTTTTTCAGCAAATATAACGCTGGCCTTTTGCATTTCCCCTTCTTCAGTAAAATGAATAACTTGGCATCCATTTCTGATGATTAATTTATAAAGCATTAGTATGAAAGGTCTGTGTGAAGTTATATTTAAAGAATGAAATTTGTTTTGATGAAAAAGTTCTTTTGCTGCCTACTGACCACTGTGTTTTTGACAACTGTATAAGTCCTGTAGAAGAATACATTTGAGCCTACAAATTCCTTTTCCCCTTACTCTGCTGTAAATGGGATGTGCTGGACAACAGACCATAGGGACAGAGAGTTTTGCTAGTAGGCTTAAGTGTTTGGTATGCTCGACAGATACGTTCTATAATGCTGCACAAATATCTGCCTGAATAAAATACTGTTTATTTATTTAGTTATTTATTACTTTTTCCTGTAAAGAAGCATATTAAATGGTAGATTAGACAAGATTCTTAAGATGTAAAGAGATGTTTTTCCAGAATAATCTTTTGGCTTCCAGTGGTTTTTATTTTTTAAATCACCAATATTTTTATTTTCCCTTGTCAATTTGGCTGATAAATATTTAATCCATAAAAATATTAGCACCCTCAAACTCCTCTGGCATGACTTCAACCACTGAACTCATATGTTGTTTTAATACTGCCACTTATTAGTTTCATATAACATTGAGTGAGACACTGGAACAATGACTGGGCACTGGCACAGGCTGCCCAGAGAAGTTGTGGATGTTCTGTCCCTGGAGGCAATCATGGCCAGGTTGGTTGGGTCCCTGAGCAGCTTTATCTGATAAGCGGCAGCCCTGCCTATGGCATGGTCTAGGAACTGAGTGGCCTCCAAGGTCTCTTCCAACAAAAGCCATTTTATGATTCTATGATCCTGTGATTCTGTACTCACCCACTGTTGAACAGGGAATGCTTGTTGAATACATCTCCATTGCTCATGAAAAATTACATAAAAGTGACACATATGCCCTAGCTCTGATCTATTATTTGTCTCATCATAAGTAGGCAGTACAGTTTTTCCTATCTGCATGAATATAAAGTCTTCTAGTTGAGAATATGCATAGTCAGAAAGATCAGAACAGATTTAATATTATCTTACCACTAAAATATAACTTCTAAATACTTGGATACATGATAAATATCATCAAACATATTGGTTCAACACCTAAGAATAGAAATTTTGCTAGCCTAGGCATTAAGATTTTAAAACTGGGTCTCTGAATCACTTTAATTACTCCTAATTGCCTCAAATTAATTCTTTTTTAAAATGACTGAAAAAAGGGCATTATCCACTTTAAATTCCAAAGGTTATCTGTATTCAATGAGTTACTGCTAATGGAAACATATATTATGTAGTAATTACTGCAATTATTACATCTAAGGTCTTAGGAATCTGTTTTTAACATGGTTTCCTGAGGAAATCACAATTATGCAAGCTTCACTTGTCTGTCCATTTTTCTTTTTGTTTATGTACTTAGAAATTGTTGTCCCACTTCTCTCAGCTTTGGAATAATGTAAGTCTCAAAAAGGTTTTTTTTTATAATGTTAGTTAAAATATCTGAACAGTGTGTAAAGGGGTAGAGTTCCCCAAGGATAACTGGTCTGACTACTAAAGATAGATGTAAAGAAGGCGTTTAGAACCTCAACCTTTTCCTTATCCTCTGTGGTCATGCTCTCTGCTGCATTTAGTAAAAGCTGGAGATTCTCTGTAGACCTCCTCTTGATGTTAATATTGGTAAAAAAGTTTTTTGATCTCTTATACTACAGTGGTCAGGTTGAATTCAAGCTTTACTTTTGCCTTTTTAATTTTATCCCTGCATATCTCAACAACTTCTCTGTACTCTTCACAAGTCACCCATCCTTTCTTCCACAGGAGGTAGACTCAGAAAGTTTTCTGCTTATCCATGCCTGTCCTCCCTGCCAGTTCATCATACCACAAAGGGGGACAGCTTGCTTCTGTGCCTCTAAGACTTCCTTCTTGAGGAGCATACGGCCTTCCTGGACACCTTCATTACCCTTCAGGACTGATCCCCAAGTGTCCTGGCCAGTTCAAAGTCCACCCTCCGTATGTCCAGGATAGCAGTTTTGCTGACCCTGCTGAAAGAGAAGTCTACTATTTTGTGGTCACTTTTCCCAGGACAGCTCCTGACCTCCATATCTCCCACCAGTCTCTCTCTTTTTGTGAATGGCAGGCCCTGTGGGGCACCTCATAGGCTCTCTTACCAGCTGCATCAGGAAGTTGTCTTCCACACACTCTAGAAACCTACTAGACTGCTGCTTCTGTACTGTATTATATTTCCAGTACCAGGTAAGTTGAAGTCCCTGGTAAGAACAAGGGTTGATGATAAGGTAATTTATGCCAAGTATTCGCAGAATGCCTTGTTCGTCTTTTCATCCTGGTGAAGCAGTTTCTAACAGACCCCCACCAGGATGTCAGCCTTGTTGGCCCTCCCCCTGATCCTTACCCATACAGACTCAAACTTATTATTCCCCGCCCCAAGCTCAAAAACATCAAGGTACTCTCTAACATGGAGAGCCACACCACTGCCCCTCCTTCCCTCCCTATCCCTTCTGAAGAGCTTACAGCCATCCACAGTTGTGGGTGCAATCCCACAAAGTTTCAGTAATGGTAACTGAGTTACAGTTTTGTCTGCTTCAGGATGGCTTCCAAGCTCCTGTTTGTTGCCTATGTGGAGCACATTGGTGTAGACGCACTTCTGCTGAGCCATTTGCCTTACCCCCCAATTCCATCATCATTCTCCTAGGCTCATCTCTAGTGAGCCACATTTTAAGCCCTTCCCCATTCAAACTTAATTTAAAACTCTATCAGTGATCCCTGCCAGCTCCTGGACAAAGGAAAGAGCACTGTACCCAAGATAGATCCCTGAGACCTCCACTCATCATTGGCCTCCACTTGGACATAAAGCCATTGACCACAACACTTGGGCTGCAACTATCCTGCCAATTTCTTATCCTTTGGATAGTCCACCCTTGAAATCCATATCTGTCCAATTCAGAGGTAAGAATGCCACATGGAGCCACATCAAAGGCCTTATTCCATGTATGACATTGTTTGGTCTTTCTTTGTCCATTGATCCTGTCACTATATCATAGAAGGCCATCAGATTGATCAGATATGATCTGCCCTTGTAAAGTTGTGCTGGCTTTCTTGGATCACCTCCTTAACTTGCATGTACCTTAACATGTTTTCCAGGAGGACCTGTTCCATGATCTTCCCAGGCACATAGGTGAAGCTCACTTTTCTATAGTTTCCAGGTCTTCCTTTCTACTCTTCTTACATATGACAGTGATATTCCCATTTTTCTTATCGCTAAGGACTTATCCTGACAGGCAAAGGCTTACTTTGAGAGATCAGATTTAAATACACAACACAACTTTTCTCTGTACTGCAAATATTTTAAATGTCCATGATTTGAAAACATGCTACACCTAAAAATAAATTGCTTCCATCCACTTTAAATGGGATCCTGTGGAAAAAAGAAACACAAAAAGAACAGGTTTAGAGCAGAACAGGCAAATCTGCACTACTGCTCTTAAAATACAATTCAGCCACAAACATGTGTAACTGCCTTTCTGCTTAAGAGTGCAAAAGTGGAAGAGCCAAGGATTAAAAGAAATATGAAGAAATATGTAGGAAATGCAAATATGCTCCGCTGATGTTCTGCTGGATCATCTCAGAAGAAACATTTGCTTCAGGGAGAGTAAAGAGAACTATGAGGTTGTTTTAGGTTCCACATGCTCCTTCGCTTCTATGTGTCATGTGTTACTGGCTTCATAATTATTTCTACAATATCAAAGATGTGAGTTTTGTAAACATGAAGCCACATCACACAAATTTCAGTTGCTCAACAAAGAAAGTTCATAAAACTGACCTAAAACAATATACTGAATGTGTATGAAACCTCTAATATATACTTCACAGTATTATAGCCCTAAAAAGATTTTCTGGGAGTAAAAGATTGCTTTTAACATAGACAAATCATCCAGCACATGAGCACCTCTGTGTACTCCTTTAAGAACGGATTAATGCTATATGAAGGATGGGAAGCCTCTTACCCAAAGTATGTTTACTGCTCACAATGATGGCTTACTCAGTGATATTTTTAGGGATAAAGGTGACCAGGTGGTAAGTTTACGGTGTTCAGAATTAGGTTTTGCTTTTCAATATAAGAGGAGCTGGGGATACTCAGCTTTCCTTTCCTTAATAAATCAAGACGACCAAGAAATGTGATGAAAAGTTCACTGGCTCAACTGCTGAAAAGTGTGCACACATGTACAAGGGAATCTGATGAGCCAGTTACACAGCAGGTGCCTCTTTATTCTTCTGATTGGTGGTGTCAGGTACCTCAGAGGAGGCATATGGCACAGCCATACTAACAGACAAAGCTACTTGTCATTGTATTATGAAAACTTTCTCCATGTAGTGGCTGAGCTCTGGGGCTTCATGATTTTGTGTCTTTTAGTGTATTCCTCTGGGATGAAAGAGAGAACATTCAACACTTCAGTTCATGAAGAAACTGAGCCTTACATACTTCATTTCTTCCTACACTTCATTTTAACCACTTTCTTACTGGATGCAATCTATAACTTCAATAAGCTATTTTGATGCCTCCTTAAATATAGAGTAATAACAAAAACGGTTATATTCTTCTGCCTCTTAGTTTCTCCTGTCTTTTAGATTTTCTCAAGACTCTTTTGAAAGCTCTTCAAGGGCAAACAAAAATAGACTAAAATTATACATAGAGTAGAATAGAATGAATCATACACACAACTGTTCAGATGAAACTTTAGTTGTAGAAGCAGGTTTTCTTTTTTTTTTTCAGCAAACAAGACTCAAATGAGAAAATATTTGTGCATCTTTAACTCTTGATATGTAAAGCAATGTCACTGCTGGTGTGAAAGGGGATTAAAATACAGTTTTCGTTTATTTTATCTGGCTTACTTTCTTTACAGTGTGTTTTGCTTTCCCAGACACTACAGTGTGCATCATGAAAAGTGGAGACAAATCCTACAATATATTTATTTAAAAAAATAATTATTCTACTAAGCCTTTCCCCTTCAGAGAATTTATCAGCAATCCATGTGCACTAAGTGTTTCAGAAGCACAGCCATGTACAATCGACAGCAGCTGAAAATAGTTCCCCATATCCTCTTACCATTCTAACATGTCAATTATCTGTTATAGACTTGAATTTCAAAGGGGTTATTATTATTTCAATAAAATTCAACTCAAGGGACCTTGATTTATCGGTAAGTAAATTCAGATTGATCATCTCCTTTCAACATAAATTGTTTAGAAAAGGAAAGAAATGTCTTACTGGGCAAGAAAAAACAGGTCACATTTTAAAAGGGATAGGTCCAACACCGTGGGAAATGGGTAAGCGAGAGAGAGAAAATAGAAGGGGCATGGGCATAGAAAAGAACAAAAACAGAAGCAAGGAGCTGAGGAAAAAAAACAAACAGATTTACTAAAAATGATGGTGGAATCAGGGATAATACAATATGAAACAACTTATTTGGAATTGAAACTAATATATCAAATAAAATGGGAGAGAGAGAGTGCCTGAAGCCAAAGGCCTTGCCCTAATGCTGTAGGCAATATGGTGAGGGAGCACACAGCGAAGCGGGCAGAATAAAAGACAATCTCGTGGCTCCCAGTCAGTTTTATCTTTCCCTCTGAGTGGAAATCGGAAACAGAATAATGAAGTCTTCTGGGAGCTGTAGTTCCCTCTTCCCTTCTGAGACCAGAAGACTGAAACTACTGACAATACACAGAACTGCAGCATTAACTCTTTAACTCCCAGTGCACAACATGATGTTATGACGTGTAATACTGATTACAGATCATAAAACTGTGACTGTGTTACATCTACTTCTTTAGCAAGTGCTCTAGTAGTTCAGAATATTTGTAACCATCAATGAACTGCAAGCCTATGCATCCCAGCTGTACTTCAGTAAATCCAGATACATTTTATAGTGTGAATTAGATTTGTCTGTCTCATTTTCTTCCATGAACTAAACTGTAGTCTGTACACCTAAGCGAATCCACAAAGATTTATTTTGAAAAAGAAATTCACACAACCAAACCGAAAGAGTACACCACAAAATATTGAAACACCTAGGATGCATGTGCTCAGTCAGCTGAAGAATCTCTAACAAGAGGGAGATTTCCAGCTATGTGCAGGGGACTTCGGTATGCCAATCCATACTTCAAATTAATGTGTGATCTGCTTTCTCACATCTTACTTGAATTTTTTAAAATGTCTTATAACTTTAGTCTGTGTGTGAAATACAAATGCTAAGAAGAATGCAAATATTCTCTTATTGATATTTCCTTCAAAGAGAAGCAAGGTTGCTGAGATAAAGTTTAGTATAAAGGAACGGATAATTACCATTTGACTTTAAAATGCTGTTTGTCCATAGAAGTATGCAGATCGAAATACTGGCCTTCTAATAAGTGCTGGATACCAAGTGTCAAAAAGGTGCTTTGTCTCATTTAGCAACTTCTTCACCTAGTCTAACCCTAACAAGATGCTGTTCTTGTCTCAGGCACCGGCACAGGCTGCCCAGAGATGCTGTGGATGCCCCATCCCTGGAGGTGGTCAAGGCCAGGTTGGATGGGTCCCTGTGCTGCCACCCACTAGATTAGGCTGCACAGGGGGCTGGAACTGAGTGGTCTTCATTGTCCCTTCCAACCTAAACCATTCCATGATTCTATGATTCTGTGATTCTATGATTCTGTGATTCTATGATTCTGTGATTCACTCCTAACTAGTAATAAGGATTACAAGTATTATTTTATATCAGAATTGCTTAATGCTTCCAATACATAACTTCCTGAATAAAACTTTTTGTTATGTGACATTTATAAATATTCACTGTATGTTGCATGTTTGTTTAGTCAGTGCAGGAGATGTGTGCAAACATCACAAACTGTTTGTACAGAACACTGATAACCTTTAATGACTTTTTAAATCTCTCATGTCATGATGCTTAAAGTAACTGGTTTTTCTTGTTTGTTTGTTTGTTTTTAATATATATATAAAGAGGTTGCTGAGACCTAAGGAAATAAAAAGATGGAAGTCTACAGCAGTCAGATCCAAATGTAGCAGATAGCTGCTAACCCTGCCCTGCACTCTCCTTTTCTATAGCAATGCCAACATCACAGGGCCAGTGGGGCCAGGCATAGCCATCAGCTAAAAGTCACAGAATAAACACAAAGCACAGAAGGTCTTTTTGAAGGGGATTGCAACAAAAAAATATAAAAAATACTAAGTCTTTCTTGAGAGTTTGCTGTCTCTGGGGAACAAGGTATCCATAAGGTAGGTTATCCTGACCAGCATGGCAAGGACAGGGCTACCCTGAATATTTCATCAATCAGTCTTGCAAAAGAGAAGACTGGTGCCCCTTCACTGGGCATTTCTGCCCATCAGAGTAGTGCTTGGAGATGCTGGCTGGAAAAGGTGTGAACACTTTGAATAGATGCATGGGGTACAGGAATGCTGCAGATGAGGAGCCAGTGAGGCAAATGAGTAGGTCAGAAGAAAAGGCTGCAAATGAGTATGGAAGGTGTGTTGCAATACTTATCAAAGTCTGACAGAAGGATTTGTCAGGGACTGAGATGTAAAAAAATGCTGGGAAAAAAATTTAGTGGTAAGCAAAGGGATGAAAGTGCTTTCCAGTATTAATGCTATTATGTAGATATAATCTGAAGCCAAACTCTTGATATACTTATTTGAAATCAAATTTATTGCACACAAAATTACTTCGTAATACAAATGTTAGATTGTCTGCACATGAATCTTGTTGAATTTTAGTGTGTTTCAGCACTGAAATAAAATTAAGTGATGGTGGTTAGGGTCATGAAAAATTGTCTTTAAAAGGTGAATCACTTCTGAGGAAACTGCATTGATGAAGGAGCTCACAGAGCTGCTCAGAAATTTGTTTGCTACCAATTTAAGTGGTCCTTTTAGCATGTTATTTGCCACTCATATCCATTATGACAGTCATACATTTAAAAAATGGAGAGATCGTTTGCTCCTGTAATTGTCTGACAGTCATTCAATTTCAGAATGACATAGAATGACCTGTACAGAGAAAACAGGTTTGGGGAGATATTTATTTTTCTCTTTTGGAGTTCAAGAGGGATAATTTCTACTGTGACCACTGTGAAACTGATGATAGAGAATGAAAGGATTATTTGTTATAGCCATTATCCTAGCAGCAATTCTGTTAGATCTTTGTCACTTAGCAGCCTTTGCTTGAATTTAAATCTCAGTGAATTTTTTAAAGGCTATAAATTTGTTATGGAGCTTTAATATTGACTTGTACTGGAAAGCCCTAATTAAGTATTCCCAGAAATGCACTAAAATGGTATTGTGTTTATTATGTTCCTGGGATTGGATGTTGTTGTTTCCTTATGATGGAAAACAAAAACAAAAACAAAAAAACCTGGCTGTTATTTCTCAATCACCGAATAGCAGTTTTGTGATTGTAATTCATATTATTCAAACTCATACTGACCAAAGAGTAAATCATGTTCAATTGCCTGTGATTACAAAGAAGAAAAATCTCTTCTGGCAATTTTTTTTTTTTTATTAGTAGTGCTATAAAATACAAGAAAAGTACTTCCTAATCACTAATGCCTTAGGATCCCACGAAATCTGAGATTCTTCACAATGTTTACCAGACTGAAAGACTGCAGGATTGGACAGTGGAGCTAAGTGGCTAACTGGGAAAATATATGATGTGGGCAGGAATAATTGCATTTATTTATTTATTTTCTGTAATAGGGAATAATGACTGTGAAGCAGACTAAAACATCGATTTTTAAGGGATGGAAAATGAATGATGGTTGTTTTTTGGAATTACAAGTTTGGAGAAATGTGGAAAGCTAGAAAAAAAACCTCCAGAGTTTTGAAAATGATATTCTTTGTGTAGAGATTATCATTTCTAAGTAAATTCCATGAGCTCCAGGCATTTTTTTTTCCAGCTATCCAGAGGAGAGTTTTCTGAATTTCTCTGTTAACATACAAGGCAGTCTGTAGCTTTTAAACTAAAGACATTGCAGTTGACAGTTCTATATAAAAGACACAGCACCTGCATCAAGCCCTTCTAGTTTGGAGACAACCCCCTCAACAAGCAAATAATGTTTGCCCTGTCTAAGCACAGTAATAGCCAGTCTATAGGAGCATACAGGTATGGAGACTATTGCTTTGTCCATTTTTCTTTCATGCTGGGCACTTTCATTGGAGACTCATCATGATAGAGAAAGGGTGATCAGTTGTTCCTTTGATGGACTGTCTGGCATTTCTAAGCGCTGAGTACAAATCTTGTGAAAAGGAAAGTATTTTTCCAGTTTCTGAGTCAGTTTCTGAGTTTTCTTACATACACCTGCACAGTAAACCTAAGTGTCCTCAGGGAGGCTACAGTGACAGGTCATTATCCAATCCATAGTGGAGGGCAATGCTTGGCCAGTCTTTGTAGTCCCAATTTCAGGCCTAAAGTCTTTCCAAGTTTAGAAAAAAATATTGTGGACTGATGAATCAAAGAACAAAATCTCTTGAACTCATCCCAGGTCTTTATCTAGAATAACTACAAGTAACTGAGGAAAAATTAATCCTTCAAAAAACCCCATCAATGGATGTAACAAAGAAAAACAAATCAGTAGGCAGCAAAGATGGTATTTATAGGACAATAAAGCTAAGCTTACTGACTCATGCCCATTTTGATGTTGTGATCCATTCAAACAAGTGTTTCTTATGTCATTTATTTTAAAAAGAGGTCTGAAGTGCTTAATATTTTCAGCTTCCCATAAAATGAATAAATAATGGTTACATAATTGGCTCTATTTGCATTGTTCCAATCTGTCAGAGAAAGTTATGCTTATTTATTCTAGTTGATGGTTTGAGCTTTAGCTCTTACAGGGCTGCTCTCAGTTCGAGGTCTTGAAAGAATCATGTATACCCAAACCAGGAGTAAAGATAATTTGAGTTACAGCTGCAAAGAGACTCATACAGGATTCCTCTCAGTGCCAGAGATCATGTGTAAATTATGACAAGTTTCTCCTGCAAGAAGCCACAGTCCTGATTTTGTCATCAGTAAAATGGGATGATGACAAGAGTACCATTCCCCAGTACCTAAGAAGATGCTTTTGAGATTATTTGCAGTGACTAGAAATATTAATCACTGTATCTTTATTAAGATACAGATCACTTGACTAAACATGTTTCCTTTTCTAATGTTCTGTAAGACTGGATTTATGGGTACCTAGCAGTCTGTGAATTTAGATCTTTTGAAACAAATATTCATATTTTCTTTTAGCTACGGTGTTTACAACTGCTGTGTTTTTATTTATGAAATCCAAACAAATCTCATGCAGTTGCCAGAGATCTGTTTATTTCGAAATGTAGAACCTCAGCATTTCACCTAGATAGCAGAAAGATCTCTAACAGCCTGTGCAGGAAGTCATAATTCTGGGACCAAAAAATTAAACTGCAGTCATACTTGCCTGGCCAAGTGCTTGTGGACTCTCCAGGAGTAGGTTCAACAAGCAGAGGCAGGGCTTCTTATTCCCATTAAGCATTTCAAACATCTGTCCCTAGTACTGAAAGCTCTGTGCTGGCATCTGTTGAACAGCAGATCATTTGCAGGGTTATACATCATGGGTTTAGCTCATCCCAGTTTTGATAATCTCTTTATTCCCTGCATGCCTTCTATAATCTGAGATCTGCTGACAAAGGATTTCTATGGTTCATAACTTCCATCACCAGACAAAGAATGTGGCTTTAGGGCTTCCATGGCTTTATACTTTTCCATTTTGAAGTTCATTCCCGCTTGATGAGGTGAAAGCTTGTCCGTTTTTCTGGTATTCAAGCACTTCTCTTTGGAAAAGGCTTTTTGTTACCGCCTACCCTGCAGTGAGTGAAAACAAGTTTCTGAATCTCTGTCAGATCTTACCAGGAGTCCAGGATCCAGGAATACCTAACCTTTAATCTCAGGTTCCACAAATATTACTTGTGTCTTGGTCATGGCTTGGCATAAATTCTACAGACTCATGTTCCTTCTTAGGAAAACAGACATCGTGAGACTCATGAGTGTTTCAATGAATTTGTTTGCCATTTTGTACATAAAATATTTTATTTATCCACTGTGCAGTATTTTTATGTGAGGATAGTACCAGTCTTCTGAGGGACTACCTCCAAATTCACACACTTGTTAATTGTTTTGATTGTTCTCGTTGGATGGGGTGCATAGTTGAGAATGTGGATTTTAATAAACACCATTATCTTTACAACCCTGTTTAAAGTCTTTGTACATTCTTATCTGGTTACATCACCTTTATTGCACTTCTAAGCAGCCTTTTTCTTAGGAGATTGGTAATCTTGAATACAAGCTCTCAAATAATCAGAAAAATCCTTCAATTGTCCCTTGGACCAGCTCACAACATATTCATATAGATTAACTAGATGCTTTCGACAGTCTGACCCATTGCTGATCTTACATACATACTCCTGTTGGTGTATGAGGGTTAACAATATGCAATCCTGGACAACAAAAGGTGTGAGTGAGAGGCTGGGGTAACCCCACATTTTCTTGTTCTTGGATTTATGGAGGCAATGTATAAGTTGCATCCCAAGCCAGTCTGTGGGGAACACAATTCCACAACTGTGCTTCCCAGACAACAGGGCAATTCTAAAAATAATGGGAATTAAGCATTTGGAAGAGATAGAGCTATTATCTAAAAGGCTGAACACCTTTAATTTAAGAAATTTGGGCTTACTCTTAACATGTTCAGAAGCAAGGCCTAGGCTTGTGAACTTTCTGAAAAACTGGCCTACTGCTATGTGTTCAAATAGTGTTGTACAGTGTGGGAAGACATTCACGAGTTACTCTAAAATTACTCTAAGAAAAGCTAAGTTAAAATAACATAAAATAACCAGTTTCTCTGAGTTCAAATGTAGGTCATGAGATGCCAAAGATTAAAGAAGCAGCCATGAAAACAGACTAATATACTTGATAACATGCAAAAGATTATAAATGTTTGATATTGACCAGATGAAACTGTTTCAGTTTCAGAAGTGAAACGTCATGACCATGGTTCTAGGGTCAGAACTTACATATATCTATTTTCCAACTGAAAGAAAAAGGGATTTGGGAGATCAAGTTTTTTTGTTAATTATCAAAATTTATGCTTTGTGCCCATAGCAGCACCTTGCTTCGTACTTCCACTTCCACGTTATTATCTGTCCCCTTCAGGAAGATGTTAATGACTCTCCCCATGGATAGGTGTGTTTATCACCTACTCAGACAGTAAATAGTCAGCTGAAAACTACTCTGGTGCTGGGCTAATGATTAACCTACTGCAAGACAGAAAAACTTTTTCTTTGGCTGTGTCAGTGCTTAAATGCCAGAATAAACCCCTTTCTACATCACATTAATATACCACTTCCTAAACGTACTTTACACATCTGAGTATAATGAAAACAAAATATTGCGCGCTCTCATATAGTAGAAACCAGTGATGAGTTCAGGAATGAACTGAATAATCCCCACCTACTTCCAGCAGTTTTTTGAAAAATACTTAAGTTGGCTTAGATTCTGTCATTACTAGATTATCTTTTTTTTTTTTTTTTTTTTTCAAATGCACCGTTTGTTCTGTTTACTAAGAATACTGACTCCTCTCTCTTTAATGGCAAGCCAGCGTTTGGGGAGATGAGGGAAATACAACAAAGACAAAGAAGATCAGCTGATGAATGGTGATAAGAGTAAATGAAAGGAAATGAAAGAATTTCAAAGAAAATTGGTCTCTAATGTAAAAAAAAAAAAAGAGTCTGAATGAAGAAGGGGCAGAAACACTATGAAAGATAAGGAGAACAAGGAGAACAGATACGTTGTTTTACAATTGCTGCTTAAGAAACAGATGTGAAGACCGAATGTGAGAATGTCATGTAACTTTTTAGGAGAGAACAATCCAGTATGTGAAGATGAGAAAAAAACAAAGATATGAAAGGAAATGAGGATAAAGATGTGAAAGGAAGATGAGAAGATCAGCAGCACTGAGTTTACTTGAATCTACAGTATTTCTTCAGAATAGTAAAAGTTTTTAGAAGCTCCTCGCAGTAAGATCAGATGAAGAACTGAGATGTTGTGTGAAAACATGAATCATAGAATCATAGAATCACCAAGGTTGGAAATGACCTATAAGATCATCCAGTCCAATCTTTCACCTATCACCAATAGTTCTCTCTAAACCACTAAACACAACATCTAAATGATCCTTGAACACTGCCAGAGTTGGTGACTCCACCACCTCCCTGGGCAGACCATTCCTGTGCCTGACCATTCTTTTGGAAAAGTATGAATCTCCTCTGACGCAGCTTGAGGCCATTTCTTCTAGTCCTATTGCTACTTACACGAGAGAAGCAACAAACCCCCACCTCACTACAACCTCCCTTTAGGTAGTTATAGAGAGCAAGTCTCCCCTGAGCCTCCTCCAGAGTGAACAATCCCGTCTTCCTCAGCTGCTCTTTGTAAAACCTGTGCTCTAGTGTCCTACTTAGCTTTGTTACCCTTATCTGGATATGCTCCAGGGCCTCCATGTCTTTCTTGCAGAGAGGGGCCCAAAACTGAACACAGTAATTGAGGTGCGGCCTCAACAGTGCTGAGTACAGAGGGACAATTGCTACCCTCCTTCTGCTGGCAACACTATTTCTGATACAAGCCAGGATGCCACTGGCCTTCTGGGCCACCTGGGCACATTGCTGGTTCACGTTCAGCCAAGCATCAACCAATACCCTCACCTCCATTTCCTCTACATAATCTTCCCTCTGCCCCAAGCATGTAGTGTTGCCTGGGGTTGCTGTGACCAAAGTGCACGACCCAGCCATTAGTCTTGTTAACCTTCAACCCATTGGCTTCAGCCCTGCTATCCAGCCTGTCCAGATCCCTCTGTAGCATCTCACTATCCCCAGGCAGATTGACACTTCCAGCCAAATTGGTGTCATCTGAAAACTTATTGAGGGTGTGCTCAATACCCTCATCCAGGTCATCAGTAAAGATATTGAAGAGGACAGTCCCCAGTACCAACCCCTCAGGAACACCACTCATGATCAGTTGCCAGCTGGATTTGACTCTATTCAGCACCACTCTCTGGGCCCAGTTCCTTACCCAGTGAAGAGAACACATGTCCAAGCCACAGGCTGCTACCATCTTCAGGAGAATACTGTGGGAGACAGTGTCGAAGGCTTTGCTGAAGTCAAGGTAGACCACATAAACAGCCTTTCCCTCATCCACCAGATGGGTCACTAAGTCATAGAAGGAGATCAGGTTGGTCAAGCAGGACCAGCTCCTCATGAACCCACGTTGGCTGGGCCCCCGGTTGTCCCGCACATGTTGCATGATCTCCCTCAAAATATATCCTTCCCTGGCACTGAGGTCATATTGACAGGCCTGCAGTTCCCCACATAAGCTCTTATGGGGATTGAAATTTCTGTCTGCTGTTACACTTAGGATTCTAGGGATCTACCTTCAGAAATCAGAAAAGATCCTATATGTAAGTACAGTAAGTCCAAAACAACTATTATGTGGGCTCAAATGAAGGTCCTCCCATCATCAAGCAAGGTGTTATCACGCCAGTGTATTTCTGCCTATATGCTTGTTTTTCGAGCTGGAAGAACTGCAGATAGAAGGCCAAGTGAAGAAACAGAAAGGGGGACCTCTTCCACACTGTTTTTCTTCAGAGGAGACATGGACATGCCAGCACAGGAGTGAGAGATTCACACTGGGAGATCGAGTGACAGTGTTGAGAAGTAAGAAAAAACAGTTTCTTCTCCCAGTTTCTCTGTAGCCACTCAGGCATTCCCCTGAAGAAACTAGATTTTAATGGATTCAGTATTGACTGCCTTTGTCATTTCACATGACTCACTAGGTCATGGAAACCCAGTGGGTCTGGAGCTGGCATTTTCTGTCTGACAAACATCGACTTTTTCCACCTATTGTTTCTTCCTCAGCCCTTCCAAGCCAGCAGAGCCCTGCATTTTGCAGAGCCCAGAAGGCTGGTTTTATGGGAAAAAGCAATATTCTAATGATTATGGCAGCAAAGTCCCTGTTACTGCAAGATAAGATGGCAGACAGCTCATGCATAAACTCAAAGGGAAAAGTCCATGAATTGTGGAGAAATGGTCTAACCACTTGGGAATAACATAGGAATGTTGTCAGAGCCTGCAGGGATGTGACAAGGAAGGCCAAAGCCAACCTGGAATTGGATCTGGCAAAGGAGATAAAGGATAATAAGAAAGGTTTTCTTAAGCATATCAACAGTAAAAGGAAGACTAGGGAAAATGTGGGCCCTCTACTAAATGAGGGGGGTGTTCTGATAATGGGGAGTGCAGAGAAGGCAGAGTTACTGAACACTTTCTTTGCTTCTGTCTTTACTGTGGGAACTCACTTTCTGGACTCCTGTGGGGGCAAGTGAGAGTGTCCAGGGAATGGAAGGCTTCCTTTTGGTGAGGGAGGAGATGGTCTGAGGGCATCTACGCAACATCAATGTACGTAAAACCCATGGGCCCCAATGGAATGCATTAATGTGTGCTGATGGATTTAGCAGAGGTGATTGCTGAATTGCTTTCTATCATTTTTGAGAGGTCTTGGAGAATGGGAGAGGTGCCTGAAGACTAGAGGATAGCCAACGTCACTCTAATCTTCAAAAAGGGCAAGAAGCTATGTCATGCCAACAGAGCTAGGTGTTCTCAAGTCCTTCTTGACTGGCTCCAGGAAATTCTGAGAATGCCATAGAAGTGAGCCTATTGCAGTTATCAGGGCAGTGGCCAATAACCTTCTTTGTTTTGCAGATACGAAAGCAATGAACAGGCTTCCCCATAGCTGGGAAATATGTAAAACACAGTGAGGAAAGAGAGAAGGGTTCCATTAAGAGCAAAAGGCTGTACTTCACTTGTGGAAATGACAAGCACAAATACGGGCTGGGCTGCCAATCCATTGAGAGCAGCCCTGTGGAGAAGGACAGTAAAAGTCAGCATGAGCCAGCAGCGTGTTCTTGCAGCCCAGAAGGCCAATTGTATGCTGGGCTGCATTAGAAGAGAGTTGGCCATCAGGGTGAGGGCTGTGACTGCCATGCTCTGCTCTCATGAGGCCCCATCCAGAGTACTGTATCCAGGTGAAGAGCCCCCAGCACAAGAAATACATGGAGCTGCTGGAGTGGGTCCAGATCACAAAAAGATCATAGATCTCAATACTTCTCCTATGAAGACAAGCTGAGGTAGCTGGGGTTGTTTGGCGCAGAAAAATGAAGGACTCAGGAAAACTTCATTGTGGCCATTCAGTACATTAAGGTAATCTTCAGGAAAGATGGTGAAGGGTTCTTTAATATGGAGTCTAGTAAAAGAATGACAGGTTAACAATTTTAAACTAAGAGATAGTAGATTTAACAACCTGGTCTAGAGGAAGGTGTCCCTGAGAATGGCAGGAGTTTGGAACTGTGTGATATTTAAAGTACCTTCCAATCCAAACATTTCTGTGATTCTATGATTCTGATTCTATGAAGGTTGATTGAGTGTGGACCTAGGCTCAAATGAAGCAGTTTTTCCCTGCTCATGTCTTGTTTTGGTACAAAGGCATTGTAAGGCTGTTGCAGTAAATAAGCTTGTGCATGTGTCTGCAGGAGCTGAAGAGAAGAGGTTAGGTTTGGAATCTCAAAGGCCTCTCCGATAGATTAAGTTATGCTAACAATAAATCAAATTCTGAATTTAAATAACCCACTGAAGTAATTCAAGTAAGCAAAAATTTTCTAAAGCCAAAATTAGCTAGAATTTGCCCTGTAATTGTCTGACAGTTAAGAAGTGTCAAATCATTCTCCATCTGAGACTAAAATACAGCAATCAGACTGTACTTTACTGCTCATTCGATACCACAAACTATTCAGCAACAAAAGGTGAAAATGACATTGGAGACGGAGATTCAAAGTTGGTAATTTTGTAGTTTAGGAGGAGAAACAGAAGGGGTGATTAATGTAAGCTGGCTTCCCCTCCCCAGCATAGCTTCATCAAAGTGCTTTATTATATCATCACTCATGCTTTTGTACTGTTTTCTAATATTGTACCGACTTGTTTGAATCACTTTGAAAACTAGAGCTGCCTCCTTCTGAGACAAATCCAGGCTTCATTAAAATTCATAAACAGACAGCCAAAAGCTTTGAGCACTTTTCCAGTGGCACTGAGAAATGGAAGTGTCCTTATTTATCCTGATAGCATATTATTTCAAAGGGTATCCACATCCATAGGCAACATGGGTTTTGATTGATAACATTTAGGACTCACCATGAAAGAAAATGATTTTCATTACGGAGTTCTGTGATACAAGCTAGTTAATGGTATCTCAAATCAGCACTATTTCAGTGTTTAATTGCATTCTTTTGGTATGAGAAAGCTTCACATTAACAGTAATTGTAAATCTATGCTGACACATAGCAACAGCCTGATTTTCTCAGGTAGCATTTGTATATATGGGACTCCACCATATACTGTTTCTGCTGATTGCATTAACTTTCTGCTATTTTGTGGATGTACCGCAAGAAGGAGAGTGGTGATTTCTAGTCTCTGCTATTGAGTCCAGCTGTGCTCATGTTACACAACTTAATACCAAGGCTCATAGGCTCATGTCCCAGCTGTGAAGTGTATTTGGGCACTGCGCTGTTTATGTTTTCCATTCTGCCAAATATGTACTGGGAGTAATGATAATTCTCCAAAAACGTGCTCAAATTCAATTAGAAGAACAAAATTCTCATGCTTTAGTCAAAGATGAAAACTGAAAAAAACTTGACACATCATAATGTCAGAAATATAAGAACTTAGATAAGTTAATTGGCAGCTACAGCAGTGATTAAACAGTGGGTCTCTCCAAAGACTTATTACAGAAGGCACTTACAACTTCAGAAAACAAAATCAAGTGAGGGTAAGTTATCATCTTAGAAGTGGGTGTAAATCTCTACAGGTTATACTCTTCAGAAAAACACTGCATAATCTGTCTCTATTGGCCAAAGTTAGCACTGCAAACACCTTACATATGAAATTTTAGTAACTGAATAGTAGGCCTTCGTTTTCAGGTTCTTTGGAAGTGTTACATAAATTTGACATGGAATGACGTTAGCATAACATCATCTAACCAAGAACTGATACTAGACAACAGCTTAAGGCTGTCCTAGAAAACATGTCTTAGGAAATAATTGTTGGTATTAGGCTACTCTTTTTACCCAGAGAGTGTGGATTTTGGGTTCAAGGAAGGTCTTTATTTTCTGCTATCCACTTAAGATGGCACAGATTCAGATGAGAAATGCATGGCTATGAAACAGTAAGACATAGATCCTGCATACATATTGCATAAAGTATCTGTAGCAGAAGAATGTGTTTTTAGCCAATTATTTTATTTAAAAAAAAAGCAAAAATCTTAAGATCAGTTTGTTTCCTGAGATGACCACTATTTGGGGTAACAAGATATACACAATAAAAATATAATTATCACAAAATCATAGTCATAGAATGATTTAGGTCATAAGGAACCTTAAAGATCACTATCATGCCATTCTGCCATGGGCAGGGATACTTCCACACTGTATTGGATTGTTCAGTTATCTATATCTACATTTAGCAGCTTAATTCCAAAAACACAAGCCTAAATACTATGTTTATATTAATTCCTTGGAGCTCCAAAATCAACCCTGACCTACTATTGTGTAGTCTGTGTAAGTAAAATGATTCTTGGATATATTCCTTTCTATAAAATCTAAGAAGGTAAGAAGATAAAATGGTAAAACTCCAAGTACAGAAGTTAAAAACACTTGTTTATGTTTACAGAAGCTGTTTATGGCCACTCAGAAAATACAGTATGTAAATGTGAAAAAAATACATTTGTTATTGAGAATTAGTCAGCAGGATTAAGTTACCGCTTTCTTCTTTGTATGTTGATTGGTTACCATTAATGAGAAGGCTCTAAGCAATTCCTTTACAGCATGAACTATTACCCCGTAGATTTGATAGTGACTCGCTTTTGTGAAATACAATACCCAGCTTTAGACAAACCGAGTTGCTTTTTTTCATGTAATACAGCCTTGTAAACATAAGTTATTTTAAGTCAACTGTGTATTATCTCTGTGAAGTCGGTGAATACTTGATGGAGTGCTTTTTCCTTACTGAAATATTCATGAAGCTCATTTTCAACAATCAACAAAATCGAGTCATGTTTTTGAAAAAGAAAACAACATCTTTCCATATCTGCATGTTGAATACAAATACAAAAAATCCTAAAATAGAAGTGATCAGATTCACTTTTTGTATTTGTGCCTGGTTTGATGAGAATTTGAAGCCTCAATCAGCAAGCAAGTGAACAGCTCCTTTATTATTACTCTGATTTCAGGTATCAGCAATCCTTTTCAGGGAGTATAGAATACTGAATTTGATACTGATTCTTGAACACAACCCTGACTATAGCAGACACGAACATTTCTGCAGGTGTTTTCATTTAATCTAGTTTTCCAGTATCTCAAGTTCTTATTAATAAGTAAGTTCCCAATTTCTTCCCAAAATTTACCTTATTTTCTACACGTTCTGGTTGATATTTTCATGCTGTACATGACAACTAGTATGTACCCATATTAAATATACTGAAGTCCATCAGATCACCATAATTTGGTTTAATCGCTATTTTGGGAACTATGGTTAGAACTGCATTCTTCAGTCAAATGAGAAGTTTAATTCATAAGAATTCTTTCTGGGTATTGTTTTTGGCTTTAAATTTATAATTTTCATAACCAGGAGGTAAAAAAACACACACACACAAATGCTCTTTGAGTATCGCATGCAACACTTAACATTTCGCATGAGCAACATACAGGCTGACAAAACCACAATGGTGAAGGAAGCTCAGCTGTAATTGCATAGTGTAACTTGGAAAAATGCACAATGACAGCCAGGTAAATGGATGGAAAGAGAGATTGAATTCCGACCTTCTTATCCACATGGAAGTGGAAACTGACAGTGGGAAAAAGAGTCCAAGCACCTACAAAAGGTTTGTAAGCTCTCTCCATAGTGCACTCTGAGAAACAGGCCACTCGAAGAACCCCATTAAAAAATCAAGAACTACGAAGACTGGAAAAAGACAAGATTCAGGAAATCCTGCCCATTCACGGAGAAAAGGCAAACAATTTAAAGATCTACTTCCTCTTTCCCCTCAGATCTGAAGTTTGGGATAATCCCTGAAGTTCAGGAACATACATGTATTTAGAAAGGGCTCACTATTTTCTTAAATCGATTCTGGAGGAAGGAGGTGGTAGCTGTGCTTGTCATAATAGCCTAATGGCTGGAGTATTTTCAGAGGAAACATGAGAGTGGAGCCATTTGCCCCTCTCAGCCTGGAGCTGTAAAAAAACTTAACTCCTATCTCTCTCCTAAGAAAATGCTACCAGAACCACTCCAGCTGTGATGCAAGCCAGAAGAAATCCACATCCATCCTGTGCAAGCTTTTCTTCTGCAAAACAAGAAACACGGAGAGCATTTGGAACAAAAGTAATAGTGTAGGAGGTATTATCGATTACATAGCCAAGTGTTAGGTGAGCTCTAAGAGTGCCCACTCTAATGTGCATCTCCCGTGGGGCTCAGAGAGAAATGAGGCTTGCTCTTGAATCCTTGTTCTTTTGTTGAGTGCTAGGTTCACATCGAAGAGGTTCTAGTTATGGCAGAACTGCTGCTATGATGGACACCTGGGAATGTGGCAGTAAGGGTGCTGGGCAGCTGCTGGCATAGTCAACAATGGAGATTGGGAGCTTTTAGGCTGGGGTTTAAAATCCAAATAGCACTGTCTCGGGTGTTCTCCTAAATTTGTGTCCAGGAACAGCAGTTTTTCACTGGATCTAGATTGAATTCTTCTTAAAGTTGTGTTGCTATAAATTTATTCAAGAAAATAACTTTTTGTTTTGTTTTGTTTTGTTTTTAAATAAGGGGCACTTTTCACCTTTTCAGACCATTCTTCCTGTAGAGCAGTCTAGGACAGCTATGAAATATCTCAGAAAATAAGGATAAAATATGTTAAACCATAAGAAGAGCCCTCATTGAAAACAAACACGAAACAATAAAAGCAGTGAAATGCTCAAGTAGAGACAACACTAATGCTGGTCTGTTCTCTTCAGAGTTGCACTTCACACTTCCTAGAACTGAACAGGCATGGGGGAGGGGGATTCTTGTTAGCTGCAATGCCTGCTTAAGTAGCTGACCTTTTTCTCACTTGGCAGGACTTGTAGGTATCACTTCTTTAAGTAGATAAACTGTTCTTTTGGCTAACTTAGTTCTTCTGCAACAGCTTGAATATTTTGGAACAGATAATGAACACAGCATAAACCTGAGCATGCCATCAATACAAATGTAGTTTGGAAGGACCACTCCTAGTCAGACTAAGCAAGTTGCATTTTTGATTCTTGACAGGGTTATTCCTTGTGGAAACAAACAGAAAACTCTTGCGCATTAGTAGAGTGCTGAAAAGAAATAATCTGGGCTTTTCAGATAAATACACTGTTAAGCAAGAAACTTTCAACGTGTTCTTGCAAGGCAACCATTTCTCTTCCATGGAGAAGAGTGGTCTGTGAAATACCCTTTGTCCATTAAGGATTTGAAACTGTTCTTTAATTGTATTATACTGAGTTCTTGCCTGTCATACAAGATGTAACATGCATTACCTGCCTAGACAGATGGTTTTGTGCACTAACAGAGTGAACTTCTCTTGTTTCTTTTTTCTTTCTTTTTTTTTTTTTTTTTATTTGTTTGTTTGCTCCTGTGTTTTGTTAGCATACTTTCATGGTACAGCTATTGCAAATGTGGTCAAATATCTAATACCCTTACTTACATATGAATCCGAGAACACCAACAAAGTAACCTGACACATCAGTGAGTTATGTCAAGCAGGTATTCCCTTTATTTACAGCTCTGAGTGGATGGGG
The DNA here is from genome assembly GCA_023055505.1 of Callipepla californica brunnescens. Taxonomy (NCBI): domain Eukaryota; kingdom Metazoa; phylum Chordata; class Aves; order Galliformes; family Odontophoridae; genus Callipepla; species Callipepla californica. Next base: position 1,018,354 of record JALIRH010000023.1, on the reverse strand, counting down.
ATCGCTAACCAAACATGCACACCGAAGAGAGAAATGACTACATATTTAAAGGCATAGCACATACATATTCATCACATTCCAAGGACATGGGCAGAAATTCCAGGAAGTTATTGACATCTCTGGTGGTCGTAGGATCTATTAGTCATTTTTGCTGTAGATTTCCAATCTTTAAAGGGGGGCAGGGTTGCCTGAACAGTTTCCCACTGATGTTACGTTGAGCTGAGGCATCTGTTTTGCCATTTTATCTTCAACAACAGGACATCTATTCCACGGTCTTATCTTCACTTGACAGCAAGTTTTGCGGCCTCCACATTTTGTTCTTGAGTCTGCATTTATGCAAGCCTCCTGTCCTTCAGCTTCTATCTGCCCAAGATGTTCTCACAACATTCTCATGATTCACATAAGTAATATATGTATCACTGGCATTGTCTGGAAACTATCTCTGCATGTGGAAATGAAGAAATGTATTACTGTGATCATATAGTGCCTTAATATATTACACAAATCTATATAAGGATTTGTTACACCTATACACACACATACACATTCATCTATATACATCTATAGAGAGATCATTAAAAATATTTCCTTTTAATGTTGCATCCTTCGGAAGCAGGTTAAGCTAAACAGCTTTTGCTTTCAGTGAAAGTTAATTAGGATTCAAATAACACGCAATCCTAAAATACAGCATATTCTATGTATTTCCACAAGAGAATAATAAGCACGTCTCATTCAAGTTTAATTTAATACATTTTAAAAATACATTCAAAAAATATCATCCTGCTTTGGTAAGTGTTAACATTATGTTCAGGAATGAGTTTGCAGTATGTATTCTTAAAGTATTTACATAACTCCACATTTAAAAGAGATTTTGGTGTATTACTGTCTCTAGTTTATATATACTAATCTAGACTACTTCACACTTTAAAACAAAGTGTTGATTCAACCCAGTCTCACTCCATTTGACTATAAAAATAGTCCTAGGGGCCAGATAGCTGATGTAATCCTGATAGATGGCATTAACTCTTTGTCAGCTGGCTTTTGCATAGAGTGCCTAATTCTCACCATTCTCATTCTGGCAGGATCTCTTCCAATAAGCCATGGTAACTTTGCCTGTGTTAAGATGTCAGGATTATGCCCTGCAATTTAATGCATCTCTGAGCTGCCTGCCAGTTTGTATTCTATTAATGAGTTAATGCTACAATATACCAAATGCTATGATGCAAGGGATTTCAGCCTTTTGATTGATTTTTCTCTGAATCTTTCTTAAAAAATCAACCATTTATATTCTGATTTAGAGTCTAGTCCATATTCTACATGCCTTCTGCAGAACTCATGCAGAGGACATATTGTGGCACTGCAAAGAATGACTAATTCTTTCTCTAATATGATGACTCACTATTTGTTGTTCTAAGAAACGGGCTTCTTAAATCATGACACTCCCTCGCTAAAGGTTTTTTTTTGTTCTTTTCATTTTTTCACCCTTTTCATATTTACTATTTATCAGTCTGGGCAGATGAGAGACTTCTAAATTTTTCATGTAAATTTTCCTCCAGTATTTTCCTGTAAGTACTGTCTGTAGAGTTTTTATCTCCTACACGAAGATTTAAGAAAAGATCATTCAAGTATCTAATGTGATGAATAATTTAGCATTTGTAAGACATATTCTCTCAGTGCTACAATTAAATCATAGTTGCTCCTTACAATTACATGTAAAGAAATTTTCTATCTAATCCTTTTGATTAATCATGTCTTCCTTTTTTTTTTTTTTCCACTGTGACTAGCTGTCTAAATTTACAAGCCTTTTGCAATTATCTGAAGCAGAAACTCCCAAATTTCTCCTGCTTTAGCTGTCTGTAGCTAATTAATGGCAGAAACAAACAGGTAGGTATTGGGACATGGGTAAATTTCAGGTGACTTATCTCTCTACTTATTTGTGTCAACCATGCAGCTGAAATGTTTCAGGTTCCAGATTCTGCTTCTTTTTAAAACCCTGCAGATTTTTCTCCATTTTATGGTACAAAGAGAAGTTTACTGAGCATTAAGCCAATGTAATAAAATGATTGTATCCTTTGGCAATGTCAGCTACTTTGAACGACTTTTGGAAACACAAGGCAGCAGTACATTCTTGTGGTAAACAGTTAAGTTTTGTGAAAGGATTGTGTTTGTTTTGGGTTGGCTCAGTGATTGTAAGCACATTTTGGAAATTGCCTTATCATGACTTACTTTCTTTAAATCATTATATTTTTCATGTCTGTGTGTCTTGTGATGCCTGAATTGGCTGCATCATTAACTCCTGTTGAAAAAAACTACAGATGCCTACTTTATCTCTCCATTAGATGGATGTTGGCATCCTCTTAACTTTAAAAATCTACCCCCTTGATAGCTTTGACATCTGGTGATGGATTCTGTGGTAGCAGAAGCAAATATGAAATGAATGAATAGCATAGATACTAAGAAGAATGTCTAAGTTTTTTTTTTTATTGTCTGTTTCCCCACTGAATTTCTTTGCAGCCTTGATAGTGAAGGGGCTCTACAAAGACCTTGAATTTAAGACCAAGCTGGTTCATACTCTATGTGCTTTGAGCTTCTATGTGAGCACCTGTAAAGGAAAAGAATTAAAAAAAAAAAAAGCAAAATGGCATCATATGATATGAGGCTTTCTTCGAAGGTTCTTCGATTTGTCTAGATACACTTCCACCTTTATAGAGTGACACTCAGAAATAAAAAAATAAAATGAAAGGGAAAAGTAAAGAAAAAGGAATGGGGACTGCAGAGTATGAGGAATTCCTTATCAATTTGGACTTATATCTGCTCCTTACTCATCTGCCATCTGAGATCAGGAACTGGGGGCTAGGTGTGGCAGCCTTTGCAGTGTGCCTTGGCTGCCAACATCATTTACATGCTGGAAAGAAGAAAGATGTGCTGATTTCCAGAACAAGTGAGATGAAGTCCTGGTACATACATATATGGAGAGAAATGACAGCACTGAAATTGCCTGCTGGAAACCTCTCTCCATGGTTTGAACATTTCTTGGGTTGCCTCTAACCTGAGGGGAAAGAAAAAAAAAGTCTTTATTGCTTGCCTCTGTTATCAAGACTAATTTCAGTTGCTTGGGAGGATATGACAAAAACCCTAGAGAACAGGTCTGCCTGGCTTTCAGATCACTGCAGGGCAAACTGCTCATTTTTTTTTTACTTAGTGATTATGTTTGCTCTTAGAAACTGGAGAAGTAACTTACCCTTAGCTATTTCATGTGCTTCTGTTGGACATGTTATGGAAAGCAAGAAGGCAGTGTTAACAAAGAAAGAAGGGAAAGGGAAACAGGAAAGGGAAAAGGAAAAGGAAGAATGAAACCTGATATTTTTAAACAATTTGTTAATCTCTAGGCAGTACTTATCAGCTGAACCAAAATAGCTTCGTGCGCCAGCTTTGTTAATAATACCAGACTATTATCAAGTTTGCCTAAATTTGTTGGAGTTTCTTAGACAAGCTAGTACAAAGCCAGAGATAATAAAACTGGTCAGATAACTTTGGCCCATGAAAGCAGCCACAAACCAAAGATGCCTTCCTTGCCCTAGGGAATCACCTGATGAAACAGAGCCTTAAGATCTCAGAGCAGCTGGGGCCTATAGTTGCACGCATTGGACTGGGGCTTGTGCTAAGGGAGGTATGATGTTGCATTACACTGCACACACAGAGTTTATTGTTACAAGATGATCAGTGTTAGTATGACAGAGGGAAAGTTTGCACTGAATTAGAATAATGAGGTTTCTTTATGAATAATTCTAGGACCTTGCCTTGTGCTCCAACAGCTGTAGTGACAAAGCAGTACCATGCTCACTTGCAACATTAGCTGGTGTGATTTGTACTGTGGTCTGTAAAATATATGGCTGGTTGTGAGTATGTCTGGCATATAGGCAGCAAACCTGCACAGCTGAAATGCTTGCTGCATGTATTCAGCTGTGTCCATTCTGCTTCTGTCTTTCCAATCCAGTCTTCCTAATAAAGCCTGCAAATGTAAAAAAGTTGTAGAAAAAGACTTGTACATCTCACTCAAGTGTGATGCTGTGCTAAAAGGGTGGCTTATGAATTTTTATTTAATCAAAAGTTAAATGAAAATGTTGATCTGTGAATCACAGGGACATTTAATAGCCATTTACTCTGTTTCTACGAGTAACACATTAGTATGCACAGATGACAGAATGATTTCGTCAGAAAAACTCCTTCTGATCTTCTTCTGCTTCTCATGTTGTCGACTATCACAGTTTTGAATATTTTTAGAACTAGAGAGGGTGAAAACACTGAATAAGACCAGAGTAGTGAGTATTTAGAAATATTTCAATAGAGAAAGTACAAGCTGCACAGATGCCTGAAATAAAGATTACGCGTGATTTATGTGCTTGAATTCTTTGAGCACACTCTGAATTGGCAGGCAGAAGTTAAACAAATACAAATAATCCTGTTTGGAAGACAAAGCTGTGTATCACAGAACAAAATCAGTGATTCTTGTACAAGGGCAATGGATTTTTTAAATGGACCAGTTTCTGTATTTGATCTCTTTTTGTCTTTTTTCTGCATCTTACATCTTCACCTTTCTTTAATAAAACCTAAACATAGAAATGTTACTATTGTTTGTGCCATTAAAAACATTTTTTTTTAGTGTATTGAATGGGCATAGGTGACTTGGTCTCTTCGTTCATCCTTGAGAAGGTGAGTTGGACCAGATGACCCTTACAGTGTCAGACATTCTGTGATTCTGTGGATCCTATGGTTTTGCTTGGATGTCCTCTTGGCCCATGTTCTTTCTAGTTTAGCATACTCAAACGTGGTTCACATTTCCTATCACTGTTCTTCTCTTTCAGAATCAAGACAATCCATTTCTTAATACTTGCACAGATGTGATTGTGATCATGACATTCCACAACTTTATATGCAGTGTTCTTCCAATGGCAGGATAAATGGATTATGGGCATACTGCACCTATTTCTATTATTGACATAAACTAATTTTGTATGATTAAAAAAGGATTAAACTGAATCTTGAGAATATATTCTGAGAACAACTTGAGCAGATAGAAGCTGAAGGACAGGAGGCTTGTGTAAATGAAAGCTCAAGAGCAAAATGTGGAGGCTGCAAAACTTGTCAAGATAAGAATGTAGAATAGATGTCCTGTTGTTGAAGATGAAATGGCAAAACAGATGCCTCAGCTCAACATAACATCAGTGGGAAACTGTTCAGGCAACCCTGCCTCCCCCTTAAAGATTGGAAATTTACAGCAAAAATGACTAATAGATCCTACGACCACCGGAGATGTCAATAATTTCTTGGAATTTCTGCCCATGTCCTTGGAATGTGATGAATATATATGGCTATGCCTTTAAATATGTAGTCATTTCTCTCTTCGGTGTGCATGTTTGGTTAGTGATCCCCATCCACTCAGAGCTGTAAATAAAGGGAATACCTGCTTGACATAACTCAGTGTGTCAGGTTACTTTGTTGGTGTTCTTGGTTTCAAAAAAAAAAACCAAAACTCCACAAAAACAAAGAAACAGAAACACAGAAATAGCATATGCTGCTATCTTACCAAAACACTGGAGGAAATCTTTGGTTCAATAGTTTACTTTTCTGGAGAATAAAGTTTTGAGTTTGCGGTCTATATACCCCAGATTTAAAACTTGCATGTTTACAGACACGATTTAATAAAATCTGGATTTCTTTTCTCCCCTTTTTATGATAATCACATTTCTTTTAAAGCATATTCTCAGATCTACTGTTGTAATACTAACATGGAAAATGGTAGTTCCATCTTTTATCCTATATTACATCACTAACTTAATGTCCATACATTCTGGCTGAGACTACTAAATCTGCATGAAGTTACCTGGAAGGCCACACTGCCTCTGAGAGGTCAATAAGTAATCTTCTAAAAACAAGTGATACTGCTGATTTTCTTTTAATGATTTTCCTATAACTCTAGGAGAACATCTAGAAGAGAAAGTCTCCCTCCTTCCACTTAAAAGGGTAAAGCACAATGGGAGTTTCCTTATCAGAAGCCTTTTCCCCACTTACTCATATGATTAGCTTTTGTCTTCTCTGTCATGCTTTTTAAATTCACGGCTGTGTTTTGAAATGATGTCCTTGGAGCCTCCACAGAATTCATTATCACATTCTTGCCTCTTCTTGTGGCCTACAAATCCTACCCTTTCTTGAAGATTTGAAATAATTACTTGTTCAAATTAAATTTAAACAAATGCTTACCTGTAACAAAAGCCATTTTTAGTATCTCAAAGTTTAGTGACATTACCCCCTTCCACTTTGTTTTCTTCTGCACTGGAGAATTGCTTTTCCTACTTAAAGATAAACAGAAGGTTAGTATTGCTTGGAAACTCAAAGTTGTTGGGAAGGTTATTGGATCCCTTAGTCAAAGTAAAAAGGAAGAGCTGCTATTACAGCCCCATGTTTTTCTCATGTATTTTGATCCTTCTGTCCTTGCTCCTCCATACTCCCAAAAATAGTTTAACACAAACAACAACAGTTCAAAAAACAATAAGATTTTACTTTAATGCTATTCTTAATTTTTTTGTTTTGTTTAAAATCTTAGATATCCCTATTGTATTTTTAGATTGGTGCCAGTACTCTCCTTGAGAAAGTATAGAGTTAAAATAGTGTTTGTAATTTAATGTTAAATATTGCTGAAAATCACATGATGAAATTATGACTGCCAAGTCTTTGAACTTTGAGGGAACTTTCAACTGCAGTGTTTGAAATGCACTGTAATTTTAAATGAAGCCAGGAAAACAAAGTCATTGTCATATTCCTGATTGTACAGATTGTCGGAATTTGTAGAATGTATTGGGGTTAGTTAGAAAAGTTCAGGACATCTGGATACTTAAACTCCATTATGTTCCTCTAAAAATGTTGTTCAATATTATCTGCTCTGCTTAAAATGTTTTATGACTTTCTACCAGAGTAGCAGAGGTACATTGCGTTATTTTAGCCTAGTAAGAATTTGGGAGAAACGATGTTGGGGTAGTCAAAAAGCAGTGTGGATCTTCACACATGTATAGTGTTTCTCTCACCAATTCTGCAGTTCTAAAAATTATGTTAGTTTCTTAAAAATGTTTGGAAATATGTGCAAGCAAAATACGTGGTCATAGAGACAATAGTGTCTGCTTCTAGCCAACACATACTTGCCAAATAGACAGTAAGTTAGTCACCAGTGTGGTTTCGTATCTTGGATAAACATCAGCCTAAAACAATTTGGAGCAGTTTAACCAGGTCAAGTGTTAAGGTTATGGATGTGCTCATGCCCTTTCTAGAACTGTAAAAAGACATCTTGCTTATTTTTCAGTTTTAAACTTTATATCAATTATCAGCAGAAACCTAGCAACAGATTTTTCAAAACTTTAACTGAGCACTCTTGTTACACCTGTATTGGTGTAGTTAGTCATTCCTCTGCCTTAGCTAATGATTGTCATTTCTTTGTATGTCACTATCTGGTTATGCTGTACTTGTCTTTTCCTAATAGGTCAGGAAGCAGAGGTGGAAGGGATAGGTCAATGTTGCCTGTATATTCCTTCCAAAGGTAGAAATTCTCCCTTCATTAAGAGTGGCTGGTCTGATCTTATAGATCTGGTTGTTCAGATTTCTTCCTCCTCCATTATCTGCACTGCCTATAATGATTATCCCCACTGGCTGTAACAAAACTTTTGTGGCATTTAATGATGTCATTTTCATTCCTTTGCTGACTAGATCCCCAGACTGCCAGATGTTATCCACCTGCCAATGCTGAAACCAGCCTGATCCCTGCTAATTGAGAGCTTCATGCAGTTTTCCACTCAAAATTATTTGAAGGCACTTTTTATATTGAAATGACATGGCAAATGGCAACAGGCTTACATGTTTATCCTCATTCGTGGTGATGATACTTCTATCAGATTCAGCCGGTTTTAACTGCCTTGATCTTGAAAACATCACTAAAGATTGTTAGTTTTCTCTTTTTTTCCTTTTTCTGTTGACAAATACTTAATTACTGGCTAATTTCCCGGTGCAGAATTTCTGTCTCCTGTCAAAGCTGATGCAGCTAACATGGGAGGGATTTTCTTCATCAAGACTGAAACGAGTGAGGTATTTTTCTAGTTGGAAACATAATCTGTCATCACTCTCCAAAGTGTAAGTTTAGTCTAGTGACTTGATACAAGCTTAGTTGGGTTTTTTTTCTTTGTTGTTATTTCTGTATCTTAGAACTCTTAGCTGCAGTTGTTGCTTTCTAAACTGTCAGATGTTTTATTATGTTTCCAAAGAAATATCTCCCTGCAAACTGGATGAAAGCATTGCTCTCATTATTTTTTGATGTTGGGCAGTTTAGCTCTTCACTTTTTTTAAAATTCATCAGTCACTAATCAAATAGTTTGGAACCATTTTTAATGCCATCTGAGTGGTGACAGAACATTTGAAGCTGTTGCTTAAAGTGGTCAATATCTAAAAATAACAATATGAACTTTGTTCCAGCAGAGGTAAACTACAGTGCAGTCATACCTAGCTCAATAGGTCTGTAGTTTGGAACCTGCGTGCAAGTGATGATTATTAGGAATAAGTTAAAATTAATTCACAAACAAGAGAGTGTGAGTTACAGTACCCAGAGCATATGAATCTGTTGCCATTTTAGGCAATGTTTCTTCACAGACAACATTCCACTGTCCTAACATCCAAAATCTGGGTTTGTTACTGTAAATCATGATGTCTCACCTTCTTCATGAGGAAAATAAGTACATAAAAGAAGAAAGAATGGAGTCTATTAAGATCAGAGGAGTGTTATTTCACTACTCATTTGCAAAGCAGTTTGAAATCTTTGAGTAGAAAGTGCCACCAGAATGAAAACTATTTTGGCTGAGTTTTAATTCTAGTGTTTGCACAGCTCATACTGAGAGAATATTGTTTTAACTCCTATTGATCCTCCAGGGGAAATAATAATAAAAAGAAAAAGAAAAAATGAAATAGAAAGAAAACCTGAGTTATTTCATTTTTCATTTTATATTAGCTAGAGACAACATAACAAACAAATAGTCCAGGTGTAGGATTCCAGTATTTTTGTAGATTCCACAAAACCTTTGGGGATTTTTGCAGGTTAAGATTTGGAAAAACTGGCACTATTGCTGCTACAGCCTCTACTACTACTACTACTCCCTCTAATTGAGAGAGAAATAAAAAGTCAAATGGACAGAAAACAAGGACCTAAAATTGCAAGAAAAAGTCAGGAGATAGCCCCTGCCAACAGACAGGTGTATTCTACCTCTGTCTGGTGGCATGGCCCCTGTGGCTTTGGGCAGAACTTAGAGAGCAGCTTCAAGTGCTAATGAAGTGCTTCATTTCTCCTGTGTCTCAGAGCTTTTTTGACTACGAGGATTAGAGTGAAAGATGGACAGCACTGAATCAGAGCTGACGACAGCCTGTGCACAGGGGATATGGACATTCTCATTTTGTGCCCAAAAAGAACTGTAGATGCAATTAAGTTATTAAATTCAAGGAAATTGTATGCTGTAGCTGGGGAAGTTCAGTAAACACTTAAAGAATCAGCTAATCCTTCTTTTATAGCTGAGTTCAATTAGCTCTTAACATGAAGGTACAATGTGCTTCATTCTTTCAAATAAACAATGTTTTCCAGATTATCTACCTTGAAGTGGCTATAAGGAGTACCTGGCAACAGCTCTCTCATATTTTCCAGTAGCTCTGGCAGTGCTTTCTAGGCCTGTGGCTCAACTACTGCGGAGAGGAAGGGTGGCATGGCAGGAAGGCTGCAGAGGGAGAAAGGAGGTCGCTGAGCAACCCTCACCTCAGCGCATATGCCAGATCCCTTCTCTCTAACTGCACTGATAAGGATCCACCTGAGACTATGGCACCATGGTGTTGAAGTCAGAGCCACTGTAAAACAGTGCACGGCAGGAGTGCATATGTCCATGCAGATTGCACGGAAATGATGTATCTTCCTCATCTTCATCTTTTATTCAGGTTTCACATGAGGAGAGGCTGCCACTCTTTCCAGGCTGTTATAAACAAAGCAAAAAACAAAGTTTGAGTGAGATCTCCTCTTTGGCTTCAGTTCAAAGCTGTCAAATGGAAAACTCTTGTTCAGAGGTCTCTGTGTACCTCCAGCTTTCTGCTGTCGCCCTTGCTTTAAAGAAAATTTAATAAGTTGTTTAAAGAAGAGAAAGAAAGAAATTTCCCAAGAAAATATAAACATTCACAGTGCTGCTCAGCAGAAATATGCTGTGGCCTCTTTCCACTGGGAAGGCAGAGGAAATTGAGATTTCACCCCTCTGACCTCTTTCACAAAAAAATGTGTACCCAGCCTGTATAAGTACATTTTGGTGTCAGCCTTCAACAGAATCCCAGAAAAAAAGTGGGATGAAGTCACCTTTCTCCTTCCTCCTGAGCACAACTTTTTACTCAAAACAGGAAAGAAATCTGGCATTATCATCTCATTGTTGTACAAAAAAGAATTATTTTTAATTTTTTTTAACTTCCATCTTGTAAGCATGTAAATACAACAGCCTCTTTAAAAAGCTCAGCAGGGATTTTTCTGAATGCACACAACACTGAGTCAGTTAACAGGAAAAAATGTGTTTCTGCTAGTGCAGCCATAGCTGTATCTTAAAATCTAGATGCTAAGCAGACACATGTTTTCAACCAGGCATCTTGTCCATGCTGCCTGTCCTTAAGGTGCAAACAGCATAAGAAGCAACTCAGTCAGATTCTGGTCCCAGATGAGTAACTGGGTTCTGCCAAAACAGAAATATGCTGTTAATTTTCCTCCATGCCATAGCTGCCACATCATCAAACTACTTGACATTTGATCATATCCTGGTGGACTTAATACTTTAAAGTACAAGACATCAATGAAAAACAAAGACAGGGGTGTCAGTGGGAGGGTGTCTGACAGCAGGATGGCACCACTCCAAGCTCTTGAGGCAAGTCTGGCAAATAATGAGCAATGCTGTTAAGCAGAACAGCCCTGAGGCACGCATTTATCCTGAGGAGGGGCATGACAGCAAGTGGGTGTGGGGCTCTTGGAGAAATGAAGCCACCCTGGTGAGAGAGAAGGATCCTGAAACTCTATGTCCTCAAGGAGCAGGGCAGCTCAAGGGGCAGGGGTAGAGGAACAGGAAGGGCTGTGGGAAGTGTTCAGTGATGTGACACAGCTGCCTCCATGACTTAGAGTTTCCCCAGAGGTGGTCAGGGCAAGAGAAGACCACTTCAGGACTAGTATTTTTTTCTGATTTCTGAAGGGTACGGAGTGCTGGGATCCCCTCTAGAGGTTTTGGGATGGGATTGTTTTAATGGTGTGCATCAGCTCACATACAGTGAAGTGTATACCCCCAGTATTGTTCTGAAGTGTACCTTCCAGCTCCAGGTATGATTTGCGAGGAGAGCCCATTTAACAATGGAGCTGCCAGCAACCTGCTTACTGGCGCAAACCATGTCAAATCTGGAAAGATCAGCGTGTCTACTATAGCTGATATCTCCCTTCTCTATTTTAAAATATGCAGCTGCAAGTGCTTTAAAAGTACATGTAAATTACAGCCATGTGATTTGCATTCTGCCCTCCATTAATGAAGACATTCACTTCCTAACCCAACCTTAAACTTAAAAGTGGCCTGTAAAGGTCATACAAAAGCCACAGAACTCAGGATTCTTGCAGAAAATATAGTATTTTTCCAATACAGATGTCTTAAATAAAAGCCAGTGCCAAAGATTACGACTGAATAGCCGTGTCACAATCTTGATGGTACCTCAAACCACAAATAATAATCCTAGAGAATAAAGGAAGATAATGATCCTTTCTATGCATTTCTTTCTGCTTTCCCTTTGTAAACCGATGTCATCATTATGAATTGCCAGTTCCTGGGATCACAGCTAATGCCCTGTTGGTTTTGTTAGAAAGATAATTCATGTATTAGCAGAAACCAATTGTTCTCTGGATTTGCCCTTCGCTGTAGAATTTTATGAATAAATTTTTAAGTGAATTGAACCTATTTGGGTTTGTCCCCTGATGCCACTAACTTTATTCTCAGGTTAAACCAGCCATCTAATAAAAGTCTTCTCTTCCAGAATTAGCTAAGAGGCACTAAGCAGAGCATTTGACACTGTAATATGTAGAAGTAAATGTACAGCAGTGGCAGCCTGTTTCAGAAATGTTTTCTTTGAATTATCGCCAGCTTTTCCAAAAGCTGCTGTAGCTGCTGGTGACCTGTCTGCAAATACTTCCATTACAAAGAATAATAGGTGAGGCCATCCTTTGTCCCTTCTCTTTCAACATATGCTTATGAAAACTGTAGACTATCTAATCTGAGAAAAGAAAAGCAAGGAGAAGTATAGTGGAATGTTAGCAATAGGCAACAGTGTAATTTTTGGAATGGGATGACACTGTTGATAATTCTGATACTTTTGTAGTTGTCTTAAATCCCAGCAGCCTCATTTCCAGCAGAATCCAAACCAAATGCTATTCAACAGTTTTCCCTTTAGTATACAGGGTAATTTACCATTTCAGTTGGCCTTGCAGTGACTGAAATATTTAGGGGATTTGTGTAGCGACAGAAATAGATAAGATGTTTGAGGCAAATGGCTTAGCTCTGTTTAGGAAAATCTCCATGGGATTTAAGGGAATGCTCTGATGTAATACAATTGCTGGTTTTATTAAAATTCTTTCTGAATAACATCTATGATAAAAGTATATTTTATTCCCACTGTGAAGTCTTCTTTACTCCCACCACCCTCCCCTCCTTCCCCCCTCCCCCCCCCCCCACACACACACTCCCTCCATAGATTTCCTGAATGAAAAATTGAGTTAGAAACCTGTCCAGAGCTGTAAATAATAAGACAACAACAGTGAATACAGAAATTGTTTGGAAATATATTTATTATCTTTTCATATACTTGTCTATGGATGAAAATCACAAACCGCCAGCTTCTTTAGTGTAAACTGAAGCTTGAAGCAGTTTCATGTAGTCATTAAAAACAAAACAAAACAAAACAAAACAAAAAAAAAAAACAACACAAACAAACAAACAAACAAAATAAAACAACCAAGTATGTTAGCAGCAGATTATCTGCTTACTTATATACCATTTCTACTCTGAGACTAATGAATAACAGTTTGCATATGAGAATAATTATACTGATTATCTCTGTAGTACCCTGGGTCCAAGCATATATATGCACGTACACAGATGTAAATGTAAATATGGACATATCTGTATTCACAGTTACGGAGTCTGACTGCACATTCACAGTGGTAGAAAATTATTATTAAAGATGCATTGTAAAGCACTCAAAAAGCTACGAAATACCAAAAAAAAAAAAAAAAAAAAAGGAAAGAAAAGAAAAGAAAAGAAGAAAAAAAAAAAGGAACGTTGCTGGGCAACCTTGATTTAGTTTTCTGGAGTGTCTTTGCTGAAGCTGTTTGGGAATTTTCAGTAAGTTTTAGTTAGAAAATTCCAGTTGATCAAAATGATGGCTCTCAGGTACAAGTTACAGCTTTGACAAAATTTCCTGAGGCCAGACTAGAATCTTTGTGATCAGTTTAGGGCTGTGTCAATCTTATTTTGGGAGCCTCATTTATTCCAGGTGAGAGTCCTAATGTGGCAACTTCCAGGTGACTTCCCAGGCCTGGGCACTTTTTGTTTCTACATATATCCGAATTTTCTGACTTGAGGCTAAAGGACCATGATGTAGAAATGTTGAATGCTCACAGCTATGACTGTAGCCCATGGAAGATGAGCTTTGAAAATACAGTGCTAAATAATCATAAAAACCAGGCTGCAGACAATTGAAGTTGCTTACCAACTTTATATCTCTCTTCCTCTCTTCTGAATCTATGGCTTTTTTCATTAATATTTGTATATCACTCCAGTGCTGTTATGATAAGTTCCACAAAAAAGCCCTTGAGGTCATTTCATATTCTTTTTTACAGAGAGGACTTGAATAGTGTTCAATGAATAAGTTATTAGGCAACAGCATACTGAACAAGAAGAGAATAAAATATTAAACATCTACATGGCACTGTCCTTCCAGAGTAATTGAATGAGGCAGAAATCCTGTAAGAAACCTGTATGTACCTGTGTCACCAAACATGACTATACATATGCATGACCGTGGTGGAATTAAGGTTGCATAGGCAACCTTACTGCTGGGATTATCTACATCTGGAATGCTTAACTTTGTCCTCTTTCAGCAGAAGAGCATTAAGGCAGAATTTCTGTTGGAAATACATGTATAATTTACAGAAATAATATTTGTCACCTTTTTTTTTTTTTGATAGAAGATGGGTTTGGTTGACCTACAAGGAGTCAATGACAGGAATTATATTTAACCATATGTATGTATATATATTTAAATTTGACCATTGTAATTAACATTTATAAAAGTTAAGTACATTGATCCATGCGGGAGCTGGAGAAGCAGTAATTTTTGCCATTGATATGTCACCAAGTACTCCATGAGAAAGCTCAGATAAAATCTTTCTTGTGCATAGACATATGCTCTACTTACACCGAAAGTCTCTCCACTCTTCTGTTACCCAGCTGCTGAAAATCTGAATCATCTGCAGCCTTCTTCATCAGCTAAATGCATGTCAGCAGTGTGTCCCAGTAGCCAGAGGCCAATAACCTCCTGGATTGTATCAAAAATAGTATAGGCCAGCAGGTGCAGGGAAGTGATTTTACCCCTGTCCTTTGCCCTGGAATGTGTCCAGAGAAGGGTGATGTGTCTGAAGCACAATTTTTAAGGGGAGAAGCTGAGGGAACAGGGATTGTTTAGTGTGGAGAACCATAGAATAACCCAGCTTGGAAGGGACACCTATGGATCATCAAGTCCAACTTCTGTCCATCAACTTGCCCTAAATCCATCACAGCTCTGCCTGCTAATTCCAGAAGTAGAGGGAGAAGAAACTCAGGGAGATTTTATAGCTCTCTACAGCTACCTGAAAGGAGTCTGTGGAGAGGTGAGGGTCAGCCTCTTCTCCCATGACAGGACTAGAGGGAACAGCCTCAAGCTGTGCCTGGAGGGGTTCAGGCTGGATGTTAGGGAAAATTTCTCCTCCAAAAGAGTGTTTAAGCACTTGAATGAGCTGCCCAGGAGGTAATGGAGTCACTGCCCCTGAAGGTGTTGAAGAAATGTGAAAATATTGTACAAAAGGACATGTTTTAGTGGGGAAATTTTGGTAATAGGTGGATGGTTGGACTAGATGATCTTGGAAGCCTTTTCCAACCTTGGTGATTCTATGATTCTATGACTTGAAACACAATTTCTTGATTTCTTGTGGAGTCTTACTCTAACTTTTTTTTTTTTTTTAATTAATGAAATCACAGTCCTATTGATTGCTAATTAGGATCAGTGCTTCCAATTCTAAGTGTACCTGTTCAGAGCAATGATGAGACGGGGGTCAAAAGTAGTTCTTCTATTCTGAAGAGTAAGATCCACTGTAGACTGAAACAAAAATCTTCGCTCTTTCCAGGATATGCAGCTAGAGATTCCTTCAAAATGCTTGTGACTGGGCCAACCCACACGGTTAATTTTTCTACAGTACATCAAGACACTTCCATCCTGAGAATCAAAAGCCTAACCAAGGTTTTTTTGTTTGGTTGGCTGGTTGGTTTTGTTTTTGTTTTTCCTAGAATGCAACTTTATGACAGCTAACCTCAGAATTATATTCCTTCTTCCATTTCTTCGGAAGAAACACCTGCCAGAAGATGGGCAATCACTGTTTAGACTTTCAGGGGGTGTGAAAATAGAGGAGAGAGAAAAATAGTGTTATGAGTAGTGCTACCTACCATACCTTAGGGAAAGCTTTCCAGAGCAAATGGTTATTTATATGAAACTGCTATTACAGGCTATGAAGTGCTCCTGTCACCTCAAAGAAAATACGTTAAAGAATGAATTGTTTTTATTCAATGGAACTCTATTGTAGGTGGCAAGCAGGCATTTCTTCGCCTGCTGTAAAGGCATAGGTTATGCATTACCCTCTCTGGAATATCTGTGAGAAAGTTACTTAATACTTGGAGCAGAACTCACAAGGAAAGGGAAGGCAACTTTTATCACTTGGGCTCCCCTTGGGGGATGCTGTGATGATAACTTTCCTGTTTAAATTTGGGAAATATGTAGTGCAGAAATAAATGAGCTTCATTGTCTTTGAAGTTTCCTATGTGAGTCATGGCAAAGATTCTACATAATTACATTAAAATTACGGGTACAGGAATCAGCATGCAAACAGGCTGTGGGCAAACATATAGTTATGTGATTCTATCAGCTATACAAACGAAAATTATCTCCCTTTCCAAACTACTTGCCGTGCTCCCTGTAAGTGTTACATAAGTTAGTGATAATATCTAAATACGTTTTCAGAAGTTAGAAAAAATCCTTCAAGGAGAATAAATCAGTCTAAAAGCCTTACAGGAAATTTGCTGAAAGCCTGTATTAGTAGTTCATTTAACGTCAAACCTACCAAGCATGCCTATTTTGGGGGCCCAAAAAACAGAAACTTAAGCCAAGAATTTCAGCAAGAGCATTTTTCCATCACTGTTCAGAAAACTTGCATTGGCTCACAACATCATTTTCACATTTCCAGTGTAGCATGGCAACATACTAAACAGACAGCAGTGAGAGATGGCAGAGTGGCTGAGAAGTCAAGAGGTATTTAGAAAAAGCTTGCTAAAGGAACAGAGATACAAACATTTCAAATGAACTTCAGAAATTGTCTACTGAGTGGTGCTACGAGGAAGCTGAGAGAATTCAAATAGTGCTGCATGTTCTCTTTCCACCCTTCCACTTCTGACTAATCCGGTGGTTAGACAATTATTTGATGTAATGTATTAAATGTTGCATTAAATAAAGCAAACCTAAGCTTCCTTCAGTTCAGCTGAAATTTGAGGGCACTGCAAAATTTTTGAAATTGTAAGAGCGTTTCTGAAGCTTGTTGCTCCCTGGCACCCCAAGCATTTCTATCTGTGCAGGCCAAGGAAGGAAAGGAGAAAGGGAAGGAAGTCTTGCAGAACAACCTGAGAACAAGTTTCAACACTGACCACTGCCTGTAAGTCCTTTTATTTGCTGCTGTTCTCTTTTCTTTGTTATGAAAGGAAGTTCAAGTCTTTCTCTCTGGTAAAAAGCATGGTCTTTAGTGATGGGCCACAGGAATATTTTCTAAAAATACATTTTTTCCAAATCATTTTCTGGTGTTTTACGACTTCTCTCCAAATGCAAGCAGAATGCCAAGTACCAAAGGATGTGCATGTGCATTGTTGTGGTTGTTAATAAATAGTACATATATTTATATTTAATTTTTTTAAAGATCAGGAGATCAGGGAAATTTTCAAAGTGAAGTTAGATTTCCTCACTAAAATGACTTCTAACTCTATTCTCAATTTGGGTTTGCCTGTGCTGCAGAAACAACATGACCAGAATATGTGAATTGTAGTGACTAGAGTCAGCATCTCCAAGTCCATAGTTAGGCATCCAAAGAAATGGTCTGGTTTCTAAAACTGCTGAGAAGCCAGCAGCCCTAATTGGAGTCCATGGGAACTGTTGGGTGCTCAGCACATTTGAAAAATCAGGTCACTTATGTAAGCAACTAATTGCTGCTGTAAGAGCCCAGCTTCAGTACCTAGTTTAACAAGAGCTCAATGTCACTTTTCCCAGAAGCCTTTCAAAGACAGGCATCTGCCTGTGCTCATCACAAACCAGTGTGGAGGCCCTGATTACTGCTTGAATCCTAAATACTCTCTGGCAGGCTGGGGTGCACCCCATCCATCTATCCTTTCAAGATGCCTCTGTGAGGTGCCTGAGCTCCTGTCTGTGATACTGGAAGCACTGGCCCCTCTAGACTGCAGCCATCTCTCTTCAGGGTTGCTGTTGCCCATGCAGGTGTCTCAGTGGCTATATACCTTCCTGTCTTTGTTGCCTTGGGGTGACTTGGACCACCAGATGCCACCCACAAAGTCCCAACTATGTCTGAAGAGAGAGTAGTAGCTACTTTCACATGCTCCTGGCTAAAAAGTGTAGCTGGAAACTTTGAGCCTTTCTTTGGTTCCCATTTAAAACCTATGGAAAAAGACCTCATTCTTGGCTACAGCATTGGTCACTTTATGCCAGTAGAGATCAGCCTGCAGCCAGGTGCAGCATACTGCTTTCCGAAAAGCACTAAGCAAGTACAGGACAAACAGTGCCATGAACTATTTTAGTGCTGAAATGAACTTTGTGTAGTAAACATGAAGAAGCTAAGTCCATTTAGTACCTAAGAGTGTAGGTTTGCAGAAGTTCTTATAAATCCTTATTGCATAAGCTCAGTGTGACTGTCATCCTAAAGTAGCAGATAATCTTGAACATTGAGAAACATAAATAGGTGTCGTAGTCTGAATTTCCACATCAGCAAGTATCAGCACAGAGTGTTTTCCTCTTTGTTCTTATGTTTAAAATAGTACACAACATATGTAAGCAAGTTTCTTAACTCCTGGGTAGGGTCTGGTTTCCTAACTGCTGGAGCAGGGCCAGGTTCTAATCACGGGCACGCAGTATACATAATCATGTATCTCCACAGACATTTCCAGGTACTCTGCACTGCTTATTATTCATCCAAGATTACAATCTGACCTCTGAAGAACATTCTGGAAGTGGGGGACACAATACAAATGAGTTATGTGAAAGAACAAAAGCAGCATCGCTCCTCAGGCTGCCCCTAAGCCTGTACCCCACAGTCCCCAAGAATGGCTTGCAAAAACAGGCCTTGTGACAACTGCCAATTTTCAGAAATAGTGCATTTATGAAAATGTCCTGGCATTATGAAATATTTGCATCCCTTTCATTACAACATCCCCACAACCTTTAGAAAGTAGGGCAGGCTGACGGGAAGCATTCAAAGAAAAGCCTCACTGGGTGTAACGTCAACACCGTCACTTTTAAATTACTAAATTAGTTGCTTTTGTTTAACTTAATTTAGCAGGGGCTGGAAATAGCAGCTTGAGTGTCAACACCACAGATGCAAGTCATCTCCTTGGCTTTAGGTGAGGTGCAGGTGACTGCAGCTGGCCCACCACTCCTCAGCCTGCACTGCTGCTGCCCTTCAGATTGGTCACAGCACTGTCCTCTCCCTGCACCCCACTGGAGTCTGAGTCTTTGCCCCTTTTGCTATCTCCCAGAAGGTGAAGGTTGCATTTTATACGCACAACACTTAGTATTTCTGTCACATTAAGCATTTCAAAGCATTTTGCAGGAAGCAGGCTGAGACATACATCTGTCCTGGTCGCTGACATGGAGCCAGAGCAGGCTGCAGCTCTGGCACACCAGCAAGCATAAGAAGTTCATCAGATCCAGTGATCTTTCTGCCAAAGTGTGCATTGGATCAGCTCACTGAACCAGTGCAGAGACTAATCCACCATCTGTTCAAGCTGCTTGCTGGCCAGCACTGCAACTCCCAAGAGCAAGATGGGATATGAGCGGGACAGAGAAAATAGTCTGGGGAGGGAAGACAAGGAGCAGGAGCTCCTTTGAGCAAATCTTCTGGTTGCATTTAGTTGGCCGTGCTGTAAAACAATATGTTGAGCAAGGTGTGTTTGCACATATAGCCAGTTATCTTCACTGTTTCTCCTGCACCAATCCCTTCCCATTGATGGGGTGCATCCCTCTTCATAGGTAGTAAGCACCGAACCTTTCTAATTCAGTTTCTCAATTAACATACTTTTAATACTATCAGAATGTTTGTTTGTTTGTTTGTTTCTAATACTATTAGAATATTTTTTCCCATTATTAGGCACCCAGGAAGACACTGCACTTTCCATACACTACGGAAGATCAGTAGACTAATGTTAATACATTAACACAGAGAAGAAGGGAGGCAGTAAATTATGCAGGATTCATACAGTCAGTTCTACAAGCTGAATCATATCTGTTGATGTTTTGATAGAAAATACCTTCCAGTTGACAAGCTGCAGTTAGAGTACAAGTTAGTTCCTGTGGCTCATGGATAGTTGCTGGTATTAAACTTTCCTCCTTTAATGTCTTAAAATATTTAGGATGTAGGAGGTAAAATTTGGTATTTCATCATTGTTCACCTTTTTCCTTTCCCATTGCTGAAAGCAGCCTCCTCCAGCTAATTTAATGACTGTTTTACACAGTTGCAGTCTGTTCTTTTCTAGAGAACCATGGATGGATTTTGCTTAAAGGAAAGAAGACAGAAATGTGTGTTTGTGCTTTCTGCTGCATATAGACGTAAGTCTACTCCCCCTTCCTTCCTTTCCTTGTGGCACATACTGTCATTGTGAGATGACACAGAACTGCATCACCATGGAGTATCATCACTTGTCAGGACAGGCACCCTCCCTCACTTTGTTTTAATGCCTGGCTTACACTTGAAATGTTACTTGAAAGCTGCCATACTGATGGCAGCTAGTAAATATTACTGGGAGTCAAAGTTACAGATAGAAAGCTGGCAAAAAAATAACTCACCTACTCGATATCAAAGAGTTGCTTCTGTGCCAACAGCAATGAGACAGTGCCAGGGAAAATGTGTTGCAGCAACATTACACATTGCCTTTCTGTGCAAAAATACTGGACCAAATTCAGCCTTCAGTGTAAGCAACAGCAATTCTGTGTGTAGTTCTGGTGCTGTACATACCTGTTTACACCCTTTTGGTTTGTGTTTATATTGTGTTAAGTGATAAAGAGGATTTTGTTTAAAATGATGCAAACAAAGGAAATTCAGTATTAGGAACAATGGTATAACCTTTGCTTGCATTGCTGGGACTTGGATGTTGAGGAAAAATTGCAAGTATGTTCAGAAAGGCACATGGGGACATGCCTTTTTCCACCCAACGACTCCCCTGATTTGGGGGAGATCATGATTCCCTCAAGCTGCTGCTGCCATCCCCGATAGGATGCAGAAGAGAAAGATGTGCAACTTCTTTTTAAAGGACCTCCAAGTATGTTACCAGGCACGCATGCCTTCTAGCCTTTCCCTCTCACTGTGCAGCTGCTTTCACCATTCTCCTCACAGCCTGATGGGTTTCAGGCTCCTCCCTTGTTGCTGCATATGACATATGCCAAGACTAGATTTTACCCTCAGAATTGTTTATTTCCAGAATTGTTTTTTTTCTTCAAATGTGGTTTTCTTAATCCAGATAAACACATTATCATGGAAAATAATGTGGCAAGCCAGGAGGGCTGCAAACTGGTTAAACCTGAATGTAAACTGTTCTATAAGGAATATAAGGAATTGCCAGTATGTGGGCAATAACCCTGAATAATGTCATTAATTAGTAATATGGTGGTAACTATTTTTAAAGGGCAAACTGTTTGCATTGTAGACAATTTAATGTGTAATTACATGCTAAGCATCATGATGAACTTGGTAAATGTGGGACAAAAATATGTTATAAAGGCAGATGATCTAATTACCTTACAACTATGACTAAATTTAGCATTAAGATACATGGTTTTTTTTCAAGGCTGTTATTGTATCCAACAATTCCTCTTTTCCCCTTTATTTTGGAATAAAACTATACCACATAGACTGCCAAAGAAAACTATGTATTTATTGCACATACAAAAGTTCACTAGAATGTATGAAAATGAAAGAATGCCTTCAAATCTGCAGATATGTTTCATGCTACTTCAGTTGCTGGTTTCATGAAGCTAACCTGCTTGTTTATTGCAGGTTGTCACTACCAGTCACAGCTGAGGTTGTTTTGATGACCTTACTGTGAATTCTGATAGTAGAAATTGAACTTTGAATCTTAAGGGTTTCTAATATTTGTTTTGGGGATAATTGTAATATTCTTGTAATACTTACTCTGTCTACATTTTTAATCTATGCTTTCTGTCATAACTATATTGTTAATATTTTATTGGCCTGGGAATAATATACAGTAGGTGTAAGAAAGTAACTGGTTGACAGCTTTGCATTAAGATTATGTATTGCAGTTTGATGTCTGCACTGAGAGAGCTAATGGCAGCTCTGGATCTGAAGTTGTTAATACAATGCTGAGCACACCTTGGGCATGTATTTGCACACAAGTGTCAAAATGTGTTGATATTGGCCTTCAGAATGAATGAAGAGATTGAAGAATGAGCATGGTGAAAATGAACACAGCAAAGGAAAAAGGATTAAATGGGATGACGGTAAGGTTTTGGGCAACACTTTTAGAGTGCTCCAGAGGTGGAAACCAAGATAGCAGATAGTCTCAGCACCAGGTGAAGAAAATCTCTGCTGCAATCGTCTTAATTTGTTACTACAGAGCACTTGACATATGGCATTCAGTTCACACAGGCTGATCATCCATACTGGGGTGCTCACTCATACCGGGATATTATCACCTCTCTGGCATCTTTCTTGACAAGATTTTTATCTATGTCGGATTTTGATGCCCTTATTGAGGAGTATATCAAGGCCCAGTCCCTTATCAAACACAGTAGCAGTTATGGGCCTCAAATGACATTCACAATTTATCAGTGTGTCTCAGCTCTCCTGCAAGCAGTAAACAGTTATTCACCTCTTCCTAGGAGAGGGGGTATTGAGACATATGCCAAAAAGCAACAATCTCTTCTAGTCTTCTACACCTCAGGAATTTTTTTAAGAAATTAATCCCACTTCAAATCAGGAAATCAGCAACCTTTCATCTGTTTTGCAGCTAATGGTTATGAGGGAGTTAGAAAGATATTTCCCAACAACTGTAGGATTTATTCTCTCCCACTTTGCCATGCTTTCTCTCAGAATAAGCAGACTAGCTCATGACACAGGATAGATCTTTATTCTTGCACAGGCTAGATGATGGTTTGTGGTTTATAACTCTCCATTTTAATGACCTTTTATCTCATGTGATAAGATCTACGGATTGAAGAATATTTTTCTAAACTTATCCCCTGCAGTCAACCCAAATCTATAAGCATTTCTAACCACTAAATTTTAATCTAGTTCAACAGCCAAGGAAAGAACCTGTGAAATCCTGAAATTCAACATTTGAATTCCCGAAGGATGTTGCACTTGAAGAGATATTCTCCAGCAGACAATGGCATGACTCTACTGCATTGTCTGACGGTGGAATACAAGAGAACTGTAGGACACATTCCTACCTGCCATTACAAAGCCAAGTTGAAGAAAAGAAAGTGTAAATGTATACACTCCTGTGTTGCAAATACTGCACTGGACAGGTGAATTTTTGTATACATCTACTGCTGTTGGTATTTGGACTGATGAGAGATGTCTCTTTAGGAATGGAGTGAGTTGAAGTGGCTGAAGGTGTGTCTGCAGAGTGGTAGACCCAGCTCTCAGCAAACATTTCCAAAAGGCAATGTGATAATGCAAATTCTCTCTTTAAGACATGCTCTGCTAAGGGAATGAATATTGTTAATCATCATTTTTTGTGGCTGTAGGTTACGAGCATAAATATCACCTTGATCTGTAGTGTTGAAACCTGATCCCATAAAACTGATGTTTAGCAACTGTTACATATCCTACATATATATAAGATGTGGGGGCTTAGAATAGGAAGCAGGATGGAAGAAGCAAAGATTGTCATCAGTTGCATCCCCTAGAGAGAAATCTGATTGTCTTAAAGCTCAGATACTAGAAGATGCGGGGTAGGTCTGTAGGTCACAGGGATGGGACTGCAGAAATACGAGTGGCTATGAAAACCTCTACTCGTGACTGATTAGTAGTTGGGGGTTTTATTCAGCAGAGCCCTGTTCCACCCCCATAGCAGAAGTGCAGGCTTTCAAAAAAGGAAGTTGGTTACATGCAAATCAGATGCAAATAACTAATAAGCTTGTTAAATAATTGGCATAGAACATCACACATGGTGCAGTGTTAAACTTGGCAGCTATGATTGTCTCTACTGTACTGCTAGTACTTCACTGGTGCTAAACTGGTTTATACCAGCTGGGGATCTGGCCCATGTAGCATATGGAATTTCCTGGATAAGCAACTACTCTCTGCCATACTTAATCACAGATAAATACAGGACAGATTTATATTGTACATATATGCTGAATTTATTGGATGATCTTTCCTATTCTGCCATCAGTTTGAACAGACAATTGAAACAGCCATTGCAAATGTGCTGTGTGCTGGAGTCAGAGCTGATCACATGCTGGCATTTAGTTTTCTTGATAAAGAATAGAGGAAATAACATAAACAAGTATGCTTGATTACTCTCCCACCCCTGTTCATCCACTTCTGAATCATACTGGATTAACAACACATTTGAGACAAAGATACTGAATTTTATTAGCATTGCTTACTCCACTGGTGTCATTATTAAATGCTACATTACTGGCTACTCGGGTATAGCACACATTCTTCCTGCACTATTCCTCAGAAAATAAGCAAAAGCTGAATTGTTTTGTGGCACACTGAAACCAGCACTGACTTTATGCAGCAGATGTTCATCTAGACACGCATGCAGATGATTTCATAGATGGGGCAAGTCTGCTCACTAATCACACACGTGTGTTTTTTTTTTTTTTCTTCTCCAGCACTGAATCATCATCTCTCCTTAACTGCAACTACTTTTTTTAATGGAGAAAGTAGAGCACTGTGCAAACAGTTGTGACCTTTCCCATCTTTAGCCAACGTTATTTTTTTTTTATGCCCTAATTCCAGGTTGACCTCCTTTTCCAGCACTGTCTTTGCAACTCAAATAATACTATGAAAATACATTTGTCAGCTTTATGATTAGCATTAAACGGTGGTTTTCTTTCACTGTTTGTTTTCCTCCTGCTGTTTGTGTTGCAGCAATTTCATTCTTATGATGAAAAAAAAAAAAAAGAAAAGATAAAGGAAAATCCATTTCTCTAAATTTAATTCTGTTTTTGAAGACATTTCTGAGGGCTGCACTTCACATGTTTCTTTGAAACTACAGAACTTGTAAGACTACTTGAAGCTATTGTTTGCTCTAAGCAGGAGGGTCAGAGCTACTTACTTTGCTGTCACTGTCTTCAACAGCTTTGACAGCTCCACGTGTATAGTCCAGCTGCAGTACATACTGCATAGCACACCATGCACAGGAAATCACAACTGACAATATGGTTATCTTTAAGAAGCACAGGCATCTAGAAATATTAAGTTGCTCATGGTGCTGTAGGTCAAAATTACTAGCACAGTACCAGACGTGCATCTGGGAGAGGATTCTGTGTTTGGTGCACTGCGCTACCATGAAACAAAACAACTTGTGGTCAGGTGTCACCTCTGTCAGCTCATGGTGCTTTCCCACACTACAGTCATCACAAAGGTGTACAGAAATGGCAGTTCAACATTGCAGGGGTGGGCTCCTGAATCATGCACGCCATTACATCAGTGGCCTCCCACTGAAACTTGCTATAGAACATTGCTCACTGACTCAGTGGCTACACTGCAAACATACACACAACTTCAGCATGTTATAGGTTACATAAGTTAAAAGTTCCTTTGTATTAATATGAACTTTTGCAGATGTCCTACGGGCCAATCCATGAAGAGAACCAGTGCAGTTTGTACGTGATTATACATACACGCCTAAAAACTATATAAATGACCTAAGCAAGGCTTGGTTTGGGAGGGATGTGTTGTCAGTGCAGCCAGACTTAGAGATCTCTTTCCATCACCCCAGCTGTTTCTTGGTTTCATCTTCTTCCTTCTTTTTCTCTTCATCATGTTATTGTTCTTCAGTTTTTCGTTAAGTTACTTATCCTACTTACATGTATTTCTATTTAATGATTAAAAACACAATGTAATATAAAATAGCAATGTAACAAAAACCAAAAAATCTGATGCTCTTAAAAGTAGATACAAATAACACTAGTAGAGTGACTATTCTTCATTAAATACTCAGCTGAGGGTCAGAAAGAAAGACAATGAGATGAGTGAAGAAGCCAAGCAAGCTGATGAAGTATAGAAACTGAGACAGAGGCATGGATAACCCTAAGTATACATAAATACATCTCAGGTTTCAGTAACTCCAGCTTAACGGTAAGGAATATGTGCTCTCTTTTCACAGCTGAGCATCTGCTTGCAGCACTTTATACCTCCTCGACCATGCCCTGTTAAAAGCAAAGATGTATTGGAGGCTGCTGCTTGGTGTGCATCTGACATGCTACAATACAAGCCACAGTATGGCACTTGGCAGGAAGTCACCTGACCCCCAGCAAGCATATCACTTAAGGTCGGTAAGTAGCTCAGGCTTACAAAAATAAAAATCTTCTGACTAACGCTCCTTGTACATGCCAAATAGCTTGGGCATCCTCATGAAATTGTTCCTTAGACAATGCTGGCTTATGTCTGGGAAGCAGCAGCTCTGATACCTGTAAGAAAAGCAAGTTATTTTGAAAGGCAATTCCTATAATTTTGAGAAATACATACTATTTCTTGATAAAAAGTAGATTGTTTTCCGGAGTCTCATTGCCCAATAATGTTCTGTCATCTATTGCACAAGCACTAAAGCTTCAACAAGAATCACAGAGAGATGGTAATGCCAAGATTTTTGTCAGCATTTTACAGAAGGAAGAAGAAATGGATGGCATCCATGCATGACTGACAATCAGATATTTGAATAGAAAACAGAAGTGGAAATACTCACCCAATATCACTCTAAAGAACAAATACAAATTTTAAATTCTGAAGTGTTACTCAGAGACCTGTGTATATTGTACAAAGGGAAAGTATGTAGAATTACATCAGAAAAACATGCTCCCAGGGAACGAATACTGGTGGCCTAAAGTACTGTGTCAGTTTTCTAGCTGTGAGTTGGAGGCTAATCCGTGGCCTCCTAGAGCCAAGGAGTGACTCACAGCTTCCAGCCACTGCTAAGTCTGCTTGAACATGCTAGAAGGCTGGGTACATTATATTTACTTGATAACTGACCATGTTTCTTGTCTCTGATTCTTCTTCCCTGAACGACCCATTGGTGAGACATGACAACTATATATATATATTTATCACCTTCCTACAAGTCTAAGAGATGAGTAGGTACTGATTTTGTGAGTAAGAATATCAGGAACATAAATAAACATGCTTCTTATGAATAAAGTACGATACCAAATTGACACATCTCCAGAGTTCAACTTACAGTAAATACAAACACTAACAACTTAACCAGCTGCAAGGTAAGAGTAAGCTATTTTATGCAGCCTGACCAACTGAGCACCTGCTCTAATGAAATCATAAAAAAGCCTTGGTGCTAGGCTTCACAGTGGAAAACTGGAGGTCGTTCTGTGCAAATGTGAAACATGCTCAGCCCAAAGCCAGCACTGAACTCAGTAGTTTTAATTGGTGAGGCCTACCTGTAGAGCATGACCATTTCAAGCAGGAACATGCAGCATCATAACAGCAAAGGAGTTTATACTTTTATCTACCCTACTTTAGATAAGTAAAGGACATAATGTGCTGAGTCAGTGCTCACTCTGAATATGTAAATTTACAGTGTAAATCCCTGTGATCAAAGCATGAAACCTAGTATGACATAAACACACCATGCTCATCCATATGGAATACAGCTAGAAACATATCTAATTAACACAATCTTGGTTTTCACTGGGTTTATTCAACTGTGACCCAAAGAGCCTTATACACATCTCACAGAGATTATTTTTGCCTTTCAGAAATCAAGTGTCCTTGGAGTTAGACCCTGATGTGCCATGCTACAGAGAAGCCTGATGTCACTTCTGCTAAGGAAGTACTGTGGTTGCACTGTGAAGTCTAGGCATGAGGTAAAAACTACTGGCAAGAGTGAGAGCTATTCTGTTGTACTCAGTGTTCTTGTGCTCTGAAGAGTAGCACACTGCGCTCATGACAAGAGGTACTGAGTCAATCTCAGGAGTACCTGGGTATACTCTCATTGGAAGATTTGTACATTCTGTAAGTTCCCTCCAATGTGTACTACTGAGCCACTGAATACTATCAAAAGGACCCACTTTCTTTCTGCTGCATTCTGCACAGCACATAAAAAGACACTACATGAACAGTTAAACACTGGCTTGGTTGGCTGTCAGGGCACAAGTGTTGACACTGACCATTTGTCTAGGTTATTGCAGAAAGTTGTTGCATGATAAACATTTAATTTTTTATTTTTAAAAATAGGTTTACTTTTATTTGTTTAAAATACAGAATTAGGGAGGAAAAACCTTATGTTGCTGCCAATCTGTAAATTTCAGTAGAATAATACAGCAAGTGATAGTTCTAGAGACAGTATTACTAGGGTTTTGGGTTTGTTTTTTTTTTTTTACAGAAGATCTATAGCTAATTCTTTTTAAATTACAGAAGGATATGGGCAAGATTTATTATATAGATAAAATGAGTGAATTTTAGTCATGAAACACAGCTATGAATATGGAAAGAATATCCACTCTGAGAAGATTTAACTGGAAGCTAAATTATCATGTCCCATAATCTGAGGTGCAGGAGACCTGTGTGAATGAGCAAGGAGCTCATGCATAAACTGAAAGGGAAGAGAAAGGTCCATGAAATGTGGAGAAAGGGTCTGGACCACTTGGGAATAATGTAGGAATGTTGTCAGGGCCTGCAGGGATGCGACGAGGAAGGCCAGTCTGGAATTGGATCTGGCAAAGGAGATAAAGGATAAGAAGAAAGGTTTGTTAAGCATGTCAACAGTAAAAGAAAGACGAGGGAAAATGTGGATCCCCTACTAAATGAAGGAGGTGTTCTGATAATGGGGGATGCAGAGAAAGCATAGCTACTGAATGCCTTCTTTGCTTCTGTCTTCATTATGTGAACTCACCCTTAGGATGAGACCAGACTCTTCTCAGCAGTGTATGGTGATAGGATGAGGGGAAATGGCCACAAACTGATGAATAGGAAGTTTTGCACAAATGTGTGTGGGAACTTCTTCACACTGAGGGTGATGAAGTGCTGGAACAGGTTGCCCAGAGAGGCTGTGGAGTCTCTTTCTCTAGAGAAATTCAATACCCGCCTGTGCAACCCGGTCCAGGGGGCCTGCTTTGGCAGGAATGTTGGACTAGATGATCTCTAGAGGTCCCTTTCAATCCCTACAATTCTGTGATTCTGTGATTAAACACCCCCCAGTGTTTGTCTGCCTTCCAGTTTGTGTCATAAGGGTCCTCTACAGAACATCTTAGATGTTCTCCCTTCAGGCTCTCTGCTCTCAAAAAATTCTACTAGTTCTCACAGCTCTCTGTTTTTTGTAACTTCCCCAAAGTAGCATCATCTATCAGTTTCATTTAGTCCAGCCCAGGCTAGTTTCCTTCTGGCATTCTCGCTGACTTCCATAACCTCTGTGTACTCATGCTCCTTCTATGTCTATTTCTTTGTTTTACTGCCAAAAATTTGCTACTTCTCTACTTTTTTTTTTTTTTTTTTGAAGATTACCTATTGGCTATGCCATCTTTATGCAGGAGTTACTGACCCCCATTTATCATTAGATTCTTCTGCTGATGTGGGTCACCACATACTGACCATAATAGTTTATACTGTGATCA
The DNA here is from genome assembly GCA_023055505.1 of Callipepla californica brunnescens. Lineage (NCBI taxonomy): Eukaryota > Metazoa > Chordata > Aves > Galliformes > Odontophoridae > Callipepla > Callipepla californica. The sequence goes on along the minus strand of JALIRH010000023.1, from coordinate 988,885 downwards.
TTTACTTCAAAGAGGCTATGCTATTGTTTGAGTCTCTATTTGCAGATCTCTATAATACTTCTACTAGAGACAACAGTCCTTGGACTCTTCATAATTCTTCATCTTACTAATGTTTACTTTGCTGAAGGGGAAGGGGGAGAGGAAGGGGAAGAGGAAGGGGGAAGGATGTGGTGAGGGGCCGTCAAAGACTTTGCAGAAGTCCAGGTAGGTGATATCTGTTGCCTTTCCCCTGTCTACCAATGCCATCTCTCCATCATAGAAGGCCACCAGATCGGTCATGCAAGATCTGCCCTTGGTGAAGTCATGCTGCTGTCTTGAATAATCTCTTCATCTTGTATATGCCTTAACAGGGTAACCCGGTGTCAACGGTTTACCAGGCTGGATTGGCCCGGTTCCGTGATGATTGGTGCGGGGGACCCACAGACCCATGACCCAGGAAAGGGGAAGGGGGAAAGGGAAAAGGGAGATGGGCCTAGAAACAAAATGCGGCAACGATCTGAGGAGGAAAGCTAATTTACTAAATAAGATATCAGAAAGTAAAATAACACAATGTAATACAATATAATTGGAATTGAGGCTAATGAAATCAAATAAAATGAGCAAGAGAGTGTCCGATAAACCGAAGGCCTTACGCTAACGCTGAAGGTGATACGGCAGCGAGCACCCACTGCTGAGTCGATCCCAAAGAAAAGAGAGTGTCCCGTGACTGCAGAGTTTTTATCTGTTCCCTCTGAGCGGAAAACACATAAAAATACAAAGCATTGCAAAGTCCTCTGGGGAATGTAGTTTTTCTTCTCTTCTGAGACAGGTATACCTGGAATTATCAATGATCCATGGGGCTGGTGTATTAACTCTTTGACTCTTAATGCACTACATGATGTTATGATGTGGAATACCAATGCCAAAAATCATAAAGCCATGACACCCAGAAGATCTGTTCCACGACCTTCTCAGGCACAGAGGTGACGCTCACTGGCCTGCAGTTCACTGGGTCATCCTAGCTCCCTTTCTTAAAAATGGGAGTAATGTTTTTATTTTGTTTGTTTGTTTTTTTCCAGTCACTGGGGATTCCACCTGACAGCCATGATTTATCAAATACAGTGGAGATGCTTATCATCTGGCCCCACGAACTTACATGCACTCAGTTTCATGAGATCTCAGACTTCAGGTTGCTCTCCTGAAGTTCAGGGTCCTGACTGCATTTTGCCAGGCCTGAAGTCCTCCATGAGAGCATGATCACTACAGCCCCCAGGCTGCCTCCAATCTTATCCTCACTAATGCTCTCCTTTGTATTGGTTGTCTCTGTAGAACTCCAAAATAAAATTCAGCAGATGAAGGAAATGTTACACTTGCTGTTCTCCAAGTCTTGATTATTTTCTTGATGAAGAGAAAGCACTGGGGCAATTCTGGTGTAAGGAGGTATGCCTCCACCACTTGCTGTATCTGTATCAAAGTCTGCCCATGGGTGACTACAGCTGTGTGCTTCTGCACATTGTTCTTGATGACCCAGAAAAGCATGTGAGAACTAGAACAAGTCATCTTCTGTTGAGTTACCTCAGTGGAAAAGAAGAGAAAACTTTGAGACTGACAATCTTCAGGAACAAGAACAACTCTCTAAAATGAGATAGCCTTTTTGTCATATATGATTCATTTCCGACACACATGTTCATTGTTGAATTGTAACAACTTTTTCTTTTTCCAGCGAAGAGATATCCAACTTGAAAAAGAAAAAACAGAAAATCCTCAGTCCAGCAGTGAGTCCGTTAGGGATTTCGTTGTTGCCAGTGACATTACCTGTGAGGCACTCAGATACCAGTGTTAAGTTGGAATTTAAATAGCTTGTTAGCCATGAGTGACTGCAAGTGTGAGAAATACTGTCAAGCAGTGGAAGGTTTCTATTCCTCCCCTATTTTCTCACAGCAGAAAGTCAGTGTAACAACGATGTTTTTTTCATTCATCCTTCTAACACAATCATTGAGATAAAATTCAAAGGGATAAAAATGGAAGGGAAGAGAGAGAGATGTATGTCATGCTTCTTACCTAGGAATTTAATTCTTGCACTTTACTGAAATGGTCCAAAACTGAAATGTTAAATCTGAACTCCGCCAGACCTTGGAAAAATAAGTATCATTGAATCATAGAACCACCAAGGTTGGAAAAGACCTACAAGATCATCCAGTTCAACCATCCACCTATCACCAATAGTTCTCACCAAACCATGTCCCTCAATACAACATCTAAACATTCCTTGAACGCCTCCAGGGTTGGTGACTCCATCACCTTCTTGGGCAGCCCATTTCAGTGCCTGACCACTTTTCTGGAGAAGAAGTATTTCCTAACGTCATCTGTATCTCACTTGGCACAACTTGAGGCCATTCCCTGTAGTCCTATTGCTAGTTACATGAGAGAAGATGCCAAAACCCAGCTCACTACAATTTCCCTCCAGGTAGTTATAGAGAGCAATAACGTCTCCCCTGAGCCTCCTCCTCTCCAGACTGAACAATCCCAGCTCCCTCAGCCACTCCTCATAAGACTTGTGCTCCAGATCCCTTGCTTCGTTGCCCTTCTCTGGACACAATCCAGGGCCCCAATGTCTTTCTAGTAGTGAAGGGCCCAAAACCAGACACCTTACTCAAGGTGCGGCCTCATCAGTGCTGAGAACAGGGGTATAATTACTTCCCTGCTCATGCTGGCAGCACTATTTTTGATGTAAGCCAGGATGCCATTGGCCTTCTTGGCCACCTGGGTACACTGCTGCCTCATGAAGACATGTAAATCACATATTTCAATCTGTATGTGAACTTTGTGGATAGGCCTGTCTCTCAGATCCAGCCTGTCCCATGAGTCACAGATGCAAGAAAGTACAGTAGAGTCATTAAATTGCCTACGGTATCTTATAAGAAAATAAATAGATTGGTTAAACCAAAAGAAAAATAAGCATGACAAATTCATTCTTTTATGGGTTTCCTGTGTGTCAAATCTTGCTCTGAAATACAAGGTCTGAAAATAAGTTCAGTTTGTCAGAGCAAGCAGAACTTTGCTGCTATTCTCAAAAAGACGACGAAAACTATTAGAAATAGCTTTCAAAATATATAGCAGACACCTCTTTGGGGGAGTTGTTTTTCAAAGAGAAGCAAGAATAGATAAAGCAGAAAATTACAAGATTTTCATCTCTTTAGCATGCATAATGTTTTCAGTGGCTTTATTTTCCTAATTCAGCAGTTCTAATGCCCTTAATTCATACTACTAAATTGCAAACTGAGAGAGGGTCTATGTGAGAGGAACCATACTGAACTACTATGAATATTAATTATTCATAATTATTCATAACTGTGAATATTTTTGAGGCACTTGAGTACATGGGAAACACTTTGTCTCTATTTCTGCCTACAGATATATCTACCTTTAATATCCAATGGCCAGGGCCTGAAGTCTTTGCCTATGTCATACCCTGTCCTTGGTCACGATGGGCACAGTGTAGCTTAGCATTCCTGCAGAGCAGCACTCATCATCTGCTAGAGGGGCATGTGAAGAGTAGCTGATTCAGGCAAGGAAGTTGTTGAGTACCTCAGCCTTTTCCTTGTCCACTGCTATCAGCTTGCATGACATAATATATATATATTTACAAAACAAGCGATGACAATACAATTGCTCATCACCTACTGACTGATTCCCAGCCAGTTCTCAAGCTACTTAATTGCCTATCAACAGCTGCCCGATTGATCCTAAATTCTCGCTAGGAACCAGATCATGAATTGTGCTAGCAGGTCATGTGTTGCTTGGGATATGAATAAGAGCTGGGAAAATGGTCCTCTAAACACACTTTTCTTTTTACTGGTTATATTGTTTTCTTTGTTCTATAAGGGAACAGATTTTTTACTAATGATAATATCTGAGGAAAAAACAAAAAAAACAAAAATTGCAGTTTGAGGATTTAGATGAAAAGTGCTGTTAATCACTTTATTACATTCCCACTACTTACCACTGGAACTAACACCACCTCCATAAGAATGGCTGATAGAAAACTAAAACAGATTTTAGCTGGAGACTAATACTTAACTCCGAAGGGAACTGAGTGTGCTAATTCTTCTTCACGACATTCACATAAAGCTAAATACCCCAAGCAGTCTCCAGGTTAGGTACATTAGCAGGACTACAATTGCAGCCACTACCACGCAGCTCATTTTTGAATCAAAACTGTCTTCCTAGGCTCACTCATACAGCTCAAGATACTGTGCAATGCCTTTTATAGACACACTCAAATGTATAGGGAAAGGGCTCATTTTTGAGAGTCATCCGTACCAAAGAAATAACATCTTTTTTCTCAAACATTTTGAGCCACGCAGAAGCAAAATCTAATTACAAACGTCCTTGTCCTTAGAACTTCCAGTGACTATGGGGAAAGACTCAAGGCTTATTTTCACCAACTACAGAATCACAAAATTACAGAATCACAGAATGTCAGGGATTGGAAGGGATCTTGAAAGATCATCTAGTCCAATCCCCCAGCCGGAACAGGAACACCTAGATTAGGTCACCCATGAATGCATCCAGGTGAGTTTTGAATGTCTTCAGAGAAGAACTTACAGCCTCTCTGGATTCTGTTACCCTCACTGCGAAGAAGCTTTTTCTCATATTTATGCGGAACCTCCTATTTTCCAGCCTGCACCCATTCCCCCGTGACCTAACATTAGATGTCACTGAGACAAGTCTGGCTCCATCCTCCTGACACCCCTTACATATTTATAAACATTAATGAGGTCACCTCTCAGTCTTCTCCAAGCTAAAGAGACCTAGCTCCCTGACTCTTTCCTCATAAGGGACATGCTCCACTCCCTTTTTGTGACTCTGCATTGAACTTTCTCAATCAGCTTTTTGTCCTAAATTGATTGGCCCAGAACTGGACACAATACTCCAGATGCGGTCTCACCAGGGCAGAGCAGAGGGGAAAGAGAACCCCTCTCAACCTACTAACCACACTTCTAATACACCCCAGGATGTCATTGGCCTTCTTGGCCACAAGGGCACAGTACTAGGTCATGGTCATCCTGCTGTCTGACATAACTCCTGGGTCCCTTTCCCCTTTTCCCTCTTCAACAGGTCAGTCCCCAACCTATACTAGTACCAGGAGTTGTTCTTACCCAGATGCAAGACTCTACACTTGCCCTTGTTTTATTTTATTAAATTTCTCCCAGTCCAATACTCCAGCCTGTCTAGATCTTGCTGGATGTCAGCCACTCCTCCCAGTTTTATGTTATCAGCAAACTTGCTGAAAGTGAACTCTATTCCCTCATCCAAATAACTGATGAATATAGTGGTCCCAGTATCGACCCTTGAGGGACTCCACTAGATACAGGACTCCAACTAGGCTCTGTCCCATTCACCACAGCTCTCTTACTTCTTTCCTTCAGCCAGTTCACAGTCCACCTCACTACCTAATCATCCAGACCACACTTCCACAGTTTAGCTGCAAGGATGCTGTGGGAGAAAATACCAGATGCTTTACTAAAATCCAGATAGACCATATCCACTGCTTTACCACCATCTCTCCACCTGGTTACATTTTCATAAAAGGCTATCAGGTTGGTCAAGCATGACTTTTCCTTGGTGAAACCATGCTGACTTCCCCTAATAACCCTCTTATTCTCGATATGCCTGAAGACAGCACCAAGGATAAATTCCTCCATCACCGTTCCAGGGATGGAGGTGAAACTGACTGGTCTATAGTTACCTAGGTCCTCCTTCGTGCCCTGTTAGGAGACTGGAGTGACATTAGCTTTACTCCAGTCCTCCATTCCCCACAACTTACTAAAGACAATGGAGAGTGACCTAGCAATGACTTCTGACAGCTCCCTCAGTATTCTCAGGTGCATCCCATCAGGATGCAGCAGAATTACATGGAGAGTACTTGGAATTTGGCTTAGATGAAAGTAAATAATCTCTTACTCTTTCCATGATTGGTCACTGTTGAATATTCTTGTGAAATTTTGCTTTACAGATCCCTCTTTTTCCTCCAAATTTACCAGGGACAGTTGAGAGAATATTCAATTTCTGGATTTCTTCTGTATTCTTCGTCACTAGCAGTTCTCTCAGTCTTCTGTTAGTTCACAGACAGCACTTCACAATTTGAATGCAATTCTGCGCAGCCATTTCAGGCACTGGGCAAACACAAGCTCTTCTCAGCTCTGTACTTCAGCCTGCCCGTCTCTGTTTGAATAAGAAAGGCATCTCAGAAGCCATCCTAGCAAATGAAAAGAAGGTTTTTTCCAATAGGATGTGTCATCACTAGAAGAGATAATGTACAGATTTCATTACATGCATAAAGGAGGTTGTCTGGCTTGCAAAGATGTGTGCCATGTGTAGGTAATAGTAATGGGTAGTCAGGGAAAAAAGCTCAGCTTTTTTAGTTTGTTGCCCCATTCCATCTTGGTCTGCTACTGCTCAGCTGTTAAGAGTTAAATAACTTCTCAAGACACTTATATTAAAATACTTTACTGAAATACCGGACAACTAGCTATTCCAGGTAAAACCAGTCACTAACACTGCAAGTTTTTTAAACAATTACTTGACTTACAGTATTATTTCAAAGTTTGCCCTGTGTTTTAGACAACTCCGTGTAAAAGCGGGGTTACAGTCAAGCTTAATGTTTTTCTGTGTTGCTATGACTTGTGTTAGCAGCAGCTCTGAAACTGTAAACGAATTAGTTTTTTTACACTGTAACTCTTCAAGTGTGGCAATCACATAGATACATGGAATACTAAATCAGGATTTCCTTTTTCCTAGTTCCACTTTAATTTCACAACAGAGTTTATCTATGTCTACCTCTTCTAACGTAAGATTTGTACAGGATACTGTTGAGGGACTAGTGTTTACGGGTAAATAAGGAGAGCCTTGTTGTAGGAATAGATTAATGCATTAAGTTGCTATTTCCTATGTAGAGGTATTAGCAGGTAAGATACCACTGAAATAGTTTTATTTACAGACTTTGTGACTTCATTGGAGAACATATTCTCCAAGTTAATTTTCTTAGCACATTCGGATCTTTTTCACATTTGCCATCTGTTTCTTGTCTGAAACACAATGAAGAAAACAATGTGTCTATTACTGTGTAAGTCTTCATCATGCATATTTTTAGAGAACTACCTTTGAGTTATCTAGTGAGTAGCTTTTTCGCATGTGATGGTCCATGAGGAAATCTGTGTGGTTCAGGATAGAATGAATACAACATATTTGCACAAATCCATGGTAACTATTTATCCAGGATAACAGGATAACAGTCGTTCTTCAGGACTGCATCTGGTCTAATCAGTGATAAACTGTCTTTAAAGTAAGTGGTGAAGCATGGACATCCTTCTTCCATGGAGAATATTCTAATGGTTACATTATAAAAGGCAAGCCCACTTTTTCTCTCTGTCTGGTATGGTGACTTTACAACTTCTGTGTTTTAAGCCATTTTCTACCCATCCTCCTGACAAGTGCGCCAGTTTTAGAACTCCGTACTCTGGGAGCTAGGAAGTCTTGAATCCAGCAGGAGTTTACAAGCAGCCTGTTGGCAGAAATAGTTCAAAGAGTCTGGACTTCAGTAGATAAGGTCCCAGTTTTCCACATTTCTTGGTCTTAGCTGGGACCTGTGGGAAGGGCAGTACCTTCCACTCACTGCAGGAAAATTTAGCCATCTGAGCATGTTAAGAATTATGACAATATTATTTCTGATCATCCAAATTTGCCAAATAGCTGAACAGAGAATTTCAGGAACAAAAGCCTGAATTACGCCAACTGTATTACTTTCAATGTTTAAGTCCATGCAACAGCTGCTACTTAACCAGGAGCACATTTTTCAGTATTGTCTGCTCAGGCTGTTTTCCAGGGTTTCTACAACCCTCAAGTGTGAGTCTCTAAGACTAAGAATTAGGCCCAGTTCTTTCACAAGGCTATAATTAGCCTGCCAAGAGCAGGCATTGCTTTAACACACAATAACCATAATACGGTAGCACAGAGATCCCCTGTGCAGAACAAAGACTTCTTCTTGTCTTTCTGCTAATCATTGCTGTGTGACAAATTTTTTATAGCTCTTAATGTCTTTAAGTTTACTACTCAGTTTTCACTTCAATCAAACACATTTACAAACTATTCTGCAAAGCACAGTGGCTTCAACAAATGACTCACTGATAATTACTATCACAGAAGAGCCAGAGGCTCAGTATTTTAACACGTATTTTACTATTCTTAGTAGCTATGATGGCTGTAAAAACCTATCATGTGGTGTTTTCTCTCAGCATCACTCCTCAAAGCACAGCGTCACAGAATCATCTGTGCCCTCAACGTGTATGCCTTCAGTGATCAAGCACACTAGACTTCCACATGTTCTGGTGAAAATTCGAGTGAGATACGTTTCTTGTAGATACAGTGCTGTCACTTGAGTGACTCACAAATGTAAATCATCAAAGTCAGTAGGATGACTAACGTGAACAAAGTTTAAATGGCAAGACCAAGTATCAGATATATATAAGAAACGACTGCCAAAATCCATCCCACTGCCTTCCTTACACACCTCTCACCTTGGGGTATGACAAATGAAACAGAAAAGGGAGATGGCAGAAGCAGTAGTGAACCTAGTTAGGGCTAAATCTAAAAATCTTTGTCTAGGATTTTTTACTGTCCTTGGCCTTGGCTCTGCAGAAGACCGGGCAGCATAGTTTTTGGCTTGTATCATCATCTACATATAATCTCTTTTAGACAACTAATTGAGTCAGGCTTGTATTAACTCTAACATTTGAGTTAACTTCTATGCAAGATCATTTAATTTTATTTTGGAGATAGGATTGCTTATAACCACGTGGACGCGATTTCTGCTTCTCTACACTGACATGTTTTTGACAGAACAAAGGGGAAAGATGAAAAGGCTTTTTTCCTGATTGTTTGTTTGCTTCTCTCATGACAGACAGCTTCAGTTAATGGGGCTTTACACTAGTACCTCTGCTAATCAGTGATTCCTTTGCTGTCTGTAGACCAGAGAGTCACTGGTCACCAGGGACTTTCCAGCCCTGTTAGTTCTTCTGAAGAAATTATCACTTCGCATCACAAATGGTGCAAATTATTGGCCTGTCTCACTAAACTAGAATGATTCAGATGTCAGCAATGAGTAACTGCACACTTCAAATTTCCCTTGTCCTTGGCAGCCTCTAAACAAGGTGCTTTGAAGCTGGATCTTAGCATGCTGCCAGGTGAGCACCTTTTGCCAAAGGCAAAGCAAAGGCAGCTCCTGGTGGCACTGCAACATCACCTTTCTTCCTTTTGTGCTGATGGCCAAGAGTATTGCAGATACTGCAACGTGTGACAAGCCATGTCATTTCAGACATGCAGGTGTAAGGTGTGCCTTCCTTCTCAGTCACCACAGAGTGCTCACTGCTTTACTGCTCTTTTATGTGGCGCACCCCAGTTTCCTACTCACTACCTCTGCTGCTCGGTTGTAGAGAGTGCAGAAAGAAGTCAACTTTTTTTTTTTTAATGCAGTGATATTCACAGTATTTTCCACTTTCTATATGCATACTGTACACTTCATAAAATGGCACATTTACACATTCTTGAGGGCTTTCCAGTGATTTTACACTCTAATCTTGAAAATAAATACTGAAGCATGTTTCTGCTTTCCACAGTACTGGCAGCACACCTCAGAGTTTTAAGTAACAGCAGTGTTATTTGCATTTTCAGCACATGTGCTTCTTAATTAAAGTAAGTTTTTTTTTTTTTTTCAAAATAGTTTTCTTCTTTACGTTTAAAATATTCAGGTGAAATCAGGTACTTCCTTCATTAGTGTTCCTCTGCTGGTAGAATCACTATCTATCTGAGCCCTAAGAAACAGGATGTTATTGCTTGCTTTTGGACTTTTCTAGTAGATTTAGTAGACACCTTTTTATTTTTGTGTTTTATGTCGCAGCTTGAGAATAGGAGAACCATTCATAGGCATCACATTTGCTTTCGCGTTTTTGTGTCATGGGAAGGTTGTGAATGACCTGTCAATCTTAAGTTGGCTGTTGCAGTGCAAACAGTATCACGCATATTTTCTTTCTTTAGTCCATGCACTTATTGTGAAATTTTCAGAGTTTCTTCACATTTAACAGTGCCAGTAAACATTGCCTCACTTATGTCTGCCTAAGTTACAGTGTGAATATCTATTTCTCTTGGGTTTGCTTTTAGCAAGAGTACATTACAGCACAAATATTTTTCCAGTACAGTTTCCACAAGTGTTCCCAGATGCACAGAAATATTTTGATTAATATTTTGAACTGTAGTCAAACAACTTGCCTTTTTTGTTAAGGCACTTTATTTCTGGCTTAGATCTTGGTAAAAGCACAGTATCATCTATTCTATAGAACTTTCACAACTCCTCAGCTTGAGCAGGAAGCCCTGAAGGACTTGGTTAGTATTTAGCAATTCTGAGCACCGATCACATTAAATATACGAAAAGACTGATGGATATAATTAACTCTGATTGCACTGTTATATATTAAAACACCTATAGCTGTAAAGAATGTAATGCTATATTTTAATTCCAGGGTGTGCTTTATAAATATATATTTATCTAAAACCATTAAAATGTGTTTAATATGTCACGATCCTTAAGAGCATTTTACTTTTATTTCTCTCCAAACTACACGTTGTTTCAATTATTATTTTGTGCTGTATGTAGACTGTAATAAAGGCAAGGGATTACAACTTTTTCTTTTTGAAGGCAGTGGGATTTTTCTGCAGAATTCAGCTGATCTTGAATTTCAGGCAGGGTCAGACTCAAAGCTTTTATTACAAGAAACTCATGATGCGTAAACACAAACAAACAGAAAGGAGTCAGACAATGTTACAGATGGCAGACAGTAATTTCTCCTATATCTTTCTCAATTACTTCTCAGAGGCCCCTTTTCTAGACCCTACCTGTAGGACTGCTTTTCAGTATAGGATCAGCAATATTCATTACACAAAAATCAGAAATAGTGTCAAGAGGGTTTAAGTCCCATAAACCAATATGTACAGATGAAATACAGATGAATCTAAAGAAGCTGAAGGTAATAATGTGCTGTCCAAAAGCAAGTATAAATCCCACCATGGTAGTGTCAGCTAAGAATTTAGCTAAAGATCCACATGACCTACTTCAGCCCTCCAGTAGGAAAATCAGCAGAGGTCGATAATCACAGAAAAGATTCTCTTTTCAGAGTTATCCTGAAGACAGTAGACTCTCTCTGTGTAGAAAGCTAGCAATGGCTCTCTACTGCGCTATTTTTTTTTCTTCTGTATCTCAAGAGAGCAGGAAAAATGGTACATTCAGCCACATCAGCATTCTGCCCTACATCTCACCTTATTCTCAGGTTTACCAAGTATTCATGGGAAAACTGGGACAGAAATGGCAGATTTTGGTGTCGAAGCTTTTGACTCTTCTTACCTCAACAGAGTCAGAGTAATACAAAGCGTAGAAGTTATCCTTGTTATGAATCTGGGAGAAAGATCATGTCTGTCTGTATTTCTGATTATAATTTGTGACAAAAATGTAAGCAAATAGACGAGCAAACTCCATCTGGAATATTATTTCCAGGACTGTCCACCCACGTAGGAAGGATATTATTGCCTTGGATACTTCTTTCTATATCTCAAGAATCTAAGTAATGAAGGCAGATTTGAGGCACGGCATTTATTTATTCTAAATACGACATTTTAAGTTATCAAAAGTACATACTTAGGGATCACAAAAACAAAACAAAAAAATCCATGGTAAAAAAGGAATGTACTATTCAATTTAAAAAATTGTCTGAAGTTTTCGGGGTTACTAGTGTTTTTGTCAGTTCTTCAGATTCTCACCACAATGTACAAGGGCTGCTCTGAAAATAATGCCACCTGTTTTATTATGTTGGCCCATGACATCAAATGTGGTTGTTGATGGTATGGCAGTAGAGGTTGAATCTTACCACCAGTGTTCCATTACATGTTGTTGCTGTGTGACAAGTGGCAGCAGAGGGGCAGTGAGACAAAACGGCAATTGATGTAGAAGTGCAGATGAATGTCACTGAATTTCTCCATGCAGAAAAAAAAAATGGCACCCACTGAGACATTCACTGACACTTTCTGTGCATTTCTGGTAACCAAACAGTGGATGTGAGCACAGTGGGGCAGTGGGTGGTGCATCACAGCAGTAGTGACAGTGACAGTGGGTCATTTCTGCTCGTGCAGACTTTTATGCAAGAGCATGGCACGCGCCTCTTGTTTGCTGCTGGTGACAATGCATAGCAAATGGTGGTGACTGTGCTGTAAAACAGTGTTCTGTAGCTGAAAATTTGCTCCGTCAACGTTCTTGTTCTCTTTTTATCCGTTGTAGTTTCCTTGGTTAATTAATAAGAGGTATTAATTTCAGAGCAGCCTCATATTAACACAAAGGATACTGGATGAGAAATGACATAGAATCATAGTATGATGGAATGGCTTGGGTTGGAGGTACCTTCAAGAACCATTCAGTCTCATTCCCACATATGTGCTGCTCAAATTCCCTCACACAGGTTGTCTGGTGTGCTTAAGACTGTAAAGAGGCCACCGACATCTGTGAGGAAAAAGCTCATGGCTGAAGCTGATTTCTGACATTTTCAGTAGCACACTGACCGTCTTTGTATGCATATGTGTCCACCAATGAGGGGACACATGGCAAAGAAACCAAGTGCAGGCAGATGTGATTGCTGCCCCCCTCCCCAGCTTGCGCTGCCTCTGAAATCCCTCTTCTGCAGCACTGTGCCCTGTGGGGCTGCTGCTGCCAGGGCTGTATGCTCCAGGTACCAGCAGACTATGAGGGAAAGAGAAAGAATCAATGGGAGCAGAGGTTGTTAGACTCTCACAATAAATGTCCTGGAAAAAGATACAGATGAATTCGAGGAACTTGAATTTATTGCAGAAGGACGATATGGGCGAGTATGATAAAAGATCAGGGGCCGAGATTAACCGAAAAGCATTGAGTGAACTCTGTTTCTGAATTTACTTTCTGCGACAACGGCTTTGATTCAGAGCCCGATCTCTGCAGACGTATTACAAGTGCGTAACAGCAGAATAACGTAACGCGGCTACGTTAGTATTTCTGGTGTGAGCGCTTAGCGGAACGGAGTAAGGAATTCTTTCTATTTTGGAGCTAGGATTTAAGGAACCATTTGTTCCGCCGCCTCCGTCGTCGCGTACGCGTGTGAGAGGAGACGGAGCAGAGGGTCACCGCACTGCACCGCCGAGGCCGTGCCCGCGGTTCACAACCGCTCCGGTCGCCCATCGCCGCGTCCCGCTTCCCCTTTGTTGTCACTTTGCAGAGCGGGCGCGGCCCGGCGCGGCAGCGGCGCTCGGCTCGGGGACTGCCGCCCTCACGACGACACGGCCCTTTTATTTTTACGCAACGTACCATCTCGTTACGCTACGCGGCACGGAACGGCGAGCTGCCGTTCTCTGCCCGCAGAGCCGACCGCGCGAGCGGCCCGGGACGCGAGGCACACCGGGCAGCCCGAGCCCCCTCCCGGCCCCGGCCGCGCCCCGGCCCGCACAGCCCTCGCAAGGGCGGAGCCGCGGGACGAGCGCCCCCCTGCGCGCCGCACGCCCGGTTACGTAAGCGCCGGCGCCGGCCGCGCCGCCCCCAAGCCCGCCGGCCGTTATGCAATCGCCAGCACACAGACCTACTGTACCGCGCCCCTCCTCCTGCCCCGCCTCCTCCCGCCTCCATTGGCCGTCCCCCGGCGGCTCCGGTCGGCGATTGGGGCGCGGCGGCCGCCAGTCACGGTGCGGCGCGGCTGGCATGCGGGCTGCGCGCCCCGTGCCGCGCAGCTCTGACCTACTAACACACATCCCTCCGCGCCGCCGCAGCCGCTGCACGCTCTCGTTCGCCTCGCGTACAGGCAAGCGGGGCGACGCTGCCCGCGGCGCGGCGCGGCGCGGCACGGCACGGCACGGCGCTGTCGCTTCGCTTCTCGTCGCTTCTCGTCGCCGGATGCTTGGCGCCCCGCCGAGCACTCAAGGTAGGAAGGCGCGGCGGGCGCAGGCTGTACGCGGGGCGCGGCGCTGCGTTGCGGCTGGCGGCGCCCTCCCGCGACCGCTCGGCGCCCGGGTCCGCGGCGGTCGTTACATAACATCCCGCGCCGAGCTCCCCGCGTCCGCGGGGCTGGAGCGGGACGCGGCGCAGGGCGGGGTGCGGGCGGGGGATGCCGCGGCGCGGGCGGCTCCGTCGCCGCTGTCGCAGTATTCCCGGCCCCGCGGGACGGAGCGCGCCGTAGTTCCTGGAAATGTGGCATTACATAACGCGGGGCCGCCGGATTGCCGCTCTCCCGAGTGCCGCGCCGTGCCCGTCGCGGGGTCCGCCCCGCTCCGTTTAGCCCCCCCCGCGGTCTGGCGGCCGAACGCGCGTATGGGTGTCCCGGGCGCGAGCCTCGCGTCCGCGGAGGCGGTGCCGCCGGGGGAGCTCCGCGCGGTGCCCCCGCCGCTTTTCGGCTCTCGGCCGCCGTTCCTCGAGAAACGCGCCGTCTCCGCGGGGAGGGCCGCGCCGCGAAGCTGTCACCGCGCCGAGCGGCAGCGGGACGGCCCCGCCCCGCCCCACGGAGCACAAGTAGGTCAGTATGACAGCCCCGGCCCCGCTTCGCCGTGCGGCGGACGCGTCGCTTAGCCGCGAGGCCGTTGGTTGGGGCCTGGCGGAGGTGGGCGGCCGCCGCTCGGCGGCGGGTGAGGGCTAGGGGCGCTGCCGCGCCCCCCCCCCCCCCCCCCATATTCCCCCCCCGCCCCGCAGCCCTTTGTTCTGGGCCGAAGCGGGGGGGGGCGGCGGCGGCGCGGAGCGAGCGGGCCGGACCGGGCCGCTTTTGTGTCCGCCGCGGCCACGGCCGGAGCTCGTCGTGTCCGGGCTGCGGCGGCAGACAAAGGGCCCGAGCTTGGTGGTGCGGAGCGGCTGCGGGCGGGACGTGTGTGACAGCCCCACCGCCATCCGTGTGCTTTCGGCGTTCTCGTTACGTAACGAGCGAGGCAAAAATGGCCATTGCCCAATGGTGCTGTTTTGCCAAGTCACTTCGGTACTCGGTGGCACGGCGCTGCTTTGGGGTCAGGCCGTGTTCCGTGCTTCCCGGGAACGGCCCCGCGAGCGTTGCCCTGAGGCAATTTTCATTTCGTGTCCAAAACGACCCTCCGAGCCAGGGAGAACCGAAATCGCTCTCTTTGTGACCAAAACCTCTAAAGGTAACGTTTAGCGCCGTAACCACTAGCCGTGTGTTTCCTGGGAGTTGCTGTAGATAGCAACAGTGAAGTATTCAAAAGTATTCAAGAAATGCAGTAGTGTCAACAAGGCGCAAACTTTTCTGCCGCTTGCTGCTTGGTTGTGGGGGTCAAGTTCAGCTCCGATGGCAAACCCCTGGAGCTCTGTTGTTAAGAGCAGCAAGCAGCCCGATTTTTCCTTGTTCTTTTGAGTTGAATGGCTGTTCTCAGCTGCATTGTGCTCGCTCCTGTGTATGTAACCTACTTTGAGTCATCTTTGCCCTTCTTAGTAATTAATTCAGTCCAGGGGGTAGTTTAAAACCGAGCCGCATGCATCACTTTTATGGTCCTTGTTCAATCGAAGCACTGTTTTTGATAGGAAATATGAATGAGTAAGGATTCAGGTTTTGACCCAAAGACCCAATTTAAGTTAACAAGCTTGGGGTTTACTGAATAAATGTCCTCGATATCACTGGCACTAACAGATACAGCTTTAAACACTCACATTACAGACATATTTATGTGACTGTTCTAGTGCTAACCCTCTTTACAATGATTTACCTTTCCATTTTTATTTACTTTCTATTTTTAACTCCTTCTGTAGGGGACTCGTATTTATCCTTTGTAATACCCAGCTTTGAGGATTTGACTTCAGAGCTTCACATTTCTGCTTTTGTTTTCCTTTTCTTTTTATTTTGTCTTAAAGATAACAGGTCTAAAAGGTGTCAAAAAACCTTAGAACCTTCCAGTGAGCAGTATGAACTTACTTGACCTCACATCCAATCCTGTCCCAAGGAGGAACAGTGTCTGTTCTGCTTGAGCTGAAGTTTGTTGAATGTACAGGCACTGTCTATTGCAATGTGAGTAGTGCACAATCCACAAAATATACCAGTACCATGTTGGTTTTTTTCCCCAAACTTCTATCATGAAATAAAAATGATGAATAAAATAAACCTTTAGCTCATTTTAAATTGGCTTATTTTAGCAGATAGTTATGCAAACTATGTTTATGCAATAGGTTTTTTTTTTGTTTTTTTTTTTTTTCCAGACAGTAATCTTCCTGTTATAACATCACTATGATGCAATAATGTGAACAATAAAATCCTCTGTTTGTGTCTTATTACACACTGTTAAGCAATGTATCTGACTCATCAGCTTAATTGACTCTTCTAGGTGACCTTGCCATGATCAGCCAGTTATGAGATACAAATGTGCTTAGGATATGTAATAGAAAAAATATGCAAATAGGTGTCCAATTGCTACAGTGTGTTCTGAGACAAAATGTCAGATTATCTCTATTACAGTATTTTACAGCATATGGAGAAAAAAAAAATGGATATTTTTAAGTTATGGTGTGTAACTTTGTCTAATACCAATAACAAGCATGACTGTCAAAAATAGGATTGCATAACCAAGGACATACTTAGGCTCGATTCAAATTGTGATGGAAGCAATGTTCTTGAAAACTTCTACTGAGGGGTAGATCTGAAGAGAATTATAATTGCCCGCCTTAGAAATCCTGTTGTGGCTTTTTTTTTTTTTTTTTTTTTTTTTTTTTTTTCCCCTCCTGATTCAGCTCTTGGCTTGAATTTCACATTTTGAAGCTGAGTCTGGTAACGGATAACAGACAAAACTGCCCTATAGAAAAGCTCTTTTAAGGGCCTTTTTTTTTTTTTTTTTTTTTTTTTTTTTTTTTTGAGTTGATCCATCCTGGTGTAGTTTTCAGTTTTCTCCTGATGTTTTTGAGTAATTGCCAGTGTTACCAGTTTTTGCCACAGAGCTAGGTTAACTGCTGTGAAGTAAGTATGGGTGACAGTGCTGCAAGACCTCCTCCTAGGAGTGGTGCACAGCTGTAAAGAAAAGGGAACTTGGTGCAGGCAGTGGTACTCTTCAAATCAGGCCTGTCTTGTGGCATTGGAGCTCTGAGGGTTGCTGCTTCTCTGTTCCATTTGCAGTGAGTGCTAGATATCAGTATTTTACAAATGGTGTTTATTTCACATGTTTGCACTTCAGTTATGTGGTGTGATACATGTTTTAGAGTACCCGCTGGGATTAATTGACATAATTCTGCTGCTTTTAAATAGCACTATATGAATTTAGGTCAGCCAAAGGTTTGATCTGTGCTTGGCATTTTAAGAATACAGTTCAATTGAAAAGAGCCATTTATTGTCAGAATAATTAACAAGTGATTTTATATTTTTTAATGGCCCTTAATTAGGAGAACACAGTTCTTATTCCCAGAGCACTGTTAGTGTTAAGCGATTGCTCTGCACAGTGTTGTTTTTCCTACATCAAATAGCTGTTGAAATGAGTAGAAGCATATTGTTACTTCAGTTCCTGCTGTCTCTATTGGGATTTTAGTGAAATTTTGGGGAGTGATGTGATAGTTAAATAAAGTGTCATGATTTATATACACATATACATAACATATATTATGTGAGTATAATTAAATATTTACGCGAGTGGCATATACATTCTCATTTCTTCTCAGTTTTAACGTTTCTCCTGGCACTTTGAGTAGCATTCTTAGATTTTGTTTCACCTCATCCCCCTCACCCCTGCTTAAACCAGGGCAGCAGGCAGATAGTTTAGGGGGAAAAAAAGGTTAAGCATATCTGGTACAATCATACCATCTTCCTTAGAAAATGTGGGTCAGATTTGCACCTATTAACCTTCACTGACCTTTCTGACCAACTGCTACCTTTACCATATGTTTAGTCTCTCCAAAATAGTAATTTTATTTGCACAATTTGTGTGATTGACCCTTTGGAAGAAAGCTCTATCTGAATGTATCAATGAATTTGTAATTACTAGGATAAACAGCAACTGAAGTAATTTTCCTAAAACCAGAAATCTCTTGTAAAAATTACATATGCTATTGACTTTATGGTTACAGATTGGAGGTGAGTAATAACAGAAATGCAGTTCTGTTTTGAGTATAGTGATGAGCTTAGTCATTTATTTTTTTTATAAGATGTGATTGAAAAGTGTCATAATAAAAGAATGATTCTTGATGTTTCCATGGAATACATTATTTAGACACGTACCATTACTTTCTTTCAATAAGCGAAGCAACATTTTAGCAAAAATAGGTCATCTTGTACAAAGCTATCATCATCAGTGCTCCACTGACCTAATTACATGTTGATCCTGGAATCGTAAGCACTTAAGATGCCCATGAAGTTGTAAGAAAAGGGAGCTCTGGAGTGTAGGAGCAGTAGGTCTGTATTGCTCCTCGTGGCTGTAATAGATTCATGGTCTATATGAATGTAACTATGTAATAGCAATAATTGGTGATAACATCCACGTTGCTAATGTGTTTCCCTTTTGTGATGCTGGGTATCTGTTACAGCAAGAAGTGCATGTATCTAGGTGGTTATGGTTTTTTTTTTTTTTTTTTTTTTTTATTGCTTTTTGTTTTTCTAGAAGGCTTCAACTTTTTTTTCTCTCGGTTGCCTAAACTCTCTTGCCCAATGACTTATTTTAGGGGTAGGATCACTCCCTATTCCAGTGGAGACAGCATTAAAGCTTTTTTTAAACAGGAGCATAATTTTAAAGGGTGTGTTGAACAATTTCATTGGAGGTTGGAATTGGATGTGAGGGTAATGTCTGGAGAATTTTTCCAAATTATGCTGGGCCTGACAGATGTAGAGCTTGTGGCATAGTTTTTGTGTGGGAAAACCGATAGACGTACAGTGGCTCACAGGAGAGGTTAGGTGGTTCCAAAGTGTTGAAGCGGTGTTTTATTAGGACATATGTCCACCACATAAACTTATGAACAAAGCTTTGTCTCCTGTGTGAGCAGGGGGGATGATTATCTTTCTATACAATGTAAAAGTCTTTAGATAGCAAATGTTTTTAAAACATTTGGTAGATGACAGTATGAAGTGTGTTCTTCAGTTTTTTTAAGTTTAGAATGCAATCTGGCATTTTGCTACTTGTGAGTGGGTTCTACGCTAGTTTTTCTGATATATAGACATGTTTTCAAAATAAATAACCTGTGACAGAATGACAGCAGTACAGCTTACCAGACCTATGCAAAACGTGGGGAGCAGCACAATTAAAAGCATGCACAGACATATATTAATGTGAGCTGTGACGTATTTCTGTGCTTTGCCATATAGTGGTTAGAATTCTTTATTTACTGTAGACGGAAATAAAGGCAGGGTTCTTTTCTAAAATGTGAATCTATATTTAATCTCTTTTTTTTAAAAAGCTGTCTTGAAGGATTGGGGGTACAGTTGGCCGTACAAGAGTGAAGTTTGTTTGACTGCAGCTAACTGTTAGAAACAGTATTTAATTTTGCTTGATACATCTATCAGAAGAATTAGTTTCCTTATTCTGCAGTCTGTTTTGAAGGACTATGCTTGGAGATAACATGAATTAATTTCATAAATACGAATACTAACATCCAGTTACTGTGTGGGGTAACTTAAATGTGTGTGCGGAGACCCATGTGGACTCTAAAAAGCAGAACTGACTTGTGTAATTAGATTACATGAAACAGAGAAGCCACATTGTGACCCTGTCCTTCAACCTTTTGCAACATTTCAGTTATTGCAATGTGAATACACAGATCCCTAGGAACAAATCCTTAATATACTATTCTGACACAATCAGATAACTTAATTATTTCTCCTAATCCATGGGTAAATTAACTTTTCATGATTTCTGTATACTTTTTTTTTTTTTTTTTTGCTTCAGTAGTATGAGTTCTCTAAAACAGTCTAATTAGTACTTGTATCTGTGATTGTATCCTACTTCTATTCAAGCCAATGGCAAAATTGCTGTGGGAGCAAGACTGGATCTGTAATTAAGTTAATAGGGTTGAGTGTTATTGCATTGTTGAGTTGGCTCTGAATGCCATTAACATCAACCAAACAACAACAAAAAAAATTAACAGTGAATAACGTAAGGCAGTATTAAATGTTGGTTTTATAATACTTTATGAGGGAGTGATAAAACAATTGAAAAATTAATCCTAAGGGAAAATATTGGAATTTGAAGTATAGTCAGAGGAATCATTACACTTCATTAATTCATGTGTAAATACTGAATTTTCCAGTGGAACTGTAAAATGCAAGTGAAGTGAAATGGCTGTTTATTGAAGGCGTTTTGCCATTATCATCAGATGGGATTTATTTTGTTTACAGAATCAGTATTGGTCTGATCCGCATGGAGAAGTATTAAAAACAGGGACTCTTACTCCTGTTTGTAAAGCAGCCAGTCCAGTTATCGTGATAGAAGTGCTCAAACAAAATGTGGAAAGCACTAAATAAGAATTTCTAGTAGTTTTGCTCATTCACAGAAGTAATGGTATTGGGAAGAACAACGTAAATAGCAACTCAGTAAGTCTGTGTCGGTGGGTTACGCTTCTGCCTTTGTCAGCCTTACTAATGGACTCTGTCTAGAAAAAATAAAAATAACTACAGCACAAAAAACCCCTACTGTTTTGATGCACACACAGGTGTGTAGATACATACGTAGGTATAGACTTGCATGCTAACCTACATTCTGTCAATTTGTGTCAGGAACAATGTATATGCGAGTGAGAGTGGCCAAAACAGGAGTTAATTAGTGCTGAAATGAGGAGATTGTACACTAGAATGCCCCAAACCATAGAAGTAATGCAAACTGAAGGATACAGACTCTGTGTTTTTAGGTTTTAAGTGCAGCTCACTGCCAGCATTGAGGTTGTTTGGTCAGGCAGATGAATTTTTACTGATACATAGACAATATTACTGGCAAAGTGTGTCATTAGTCTACATTCATTTGGAATAAAAACAAGCTTTTTGCTAATTATTTTTATCCATTGCTTTCAGTTCCAGTATTTTCCCCAGATTATAGTGTTGGACAAACACCAAAGAGGGATCGCTTTGAGCTGGAAACTACACAGCCATGGTTCTTATCCTAGGACAGTTGTGTTTCAGAGTATTTTGTGGATGAATACATAGAAAATAATGGTATCTGCTCATAAACATCACTTCCCTGAGAGAATAAGTATTGTTTGGTTTTGAGTTTAGCTCTCAAGTACTGTGACACTCAGTCGGATACCTGAATTGTTAAGGCCTTGAAATAGTTTTGATTCTTTTAGCCTCAGTAACAGTTGACTGAGTTTCATACTCAAAGACAAGTGATGATTTCTTAGGTACTCAGTATGTATTGAACTGTACGTACTGCTTTTGTATGTTGTATACATGCATTTCCAAATAAGCCTATACATTGTTAATAAGCAGGTCAATAAGTCTGGTGAATAAGGATGACTATGAATTAGTAGCTGTGCATTCCTACTGCTATGAGATAATGAAATTAAATCTCAGGATTTTTCTTGGTGTTTTGTAAGCCACCTTGCAGAGACTAAATATTTTACAAATGCTGCAGAAATTCATGTGACCTGTCTTGTTTTCTTTATTTTTACTTCTAAAATCCATGTGTTCATTTATGTGTGTGTGTGTGTGTATACATACATATTTGAAAATGAATGTTGCTATGTTGTGAAGCTTATTTTTTGTTGTTTTTTTTTTTTTTTTTAACCTGATCCATCTGCTTTTTAACTTGACAGAAATTTCCTTTTGACACCAGTTAGAAGTTTCAATCAGGATCTAACTATGTAATTATTTTCTGCTTTACAAATATGGAAATTAATGGTGCTGCTCTTGCACTGAAGCACTGGACAATGTCTTTGATGTGGCTGGCTTCTAACTCTATTTTCCATTAAGACTGTATTATTGAAAACAAATACTTACGTGTCAGTAATTAACTGTGGATTTTAGGAAATTGTACTTAGCTGTTCTATTAAATGTGCTAATTTTTCATGACAGAAGAATTGGCATGGTTTAATGGAACAGAACCCAGCTTGAAATCTGAGTCTTTATGGCCCTGCTTTATTGTTATTACATCATTCACTCCTCTTTGCTTTCTGGAAAAGACAAACTGGCGGAATAAAATTCATTAATTCTTCCATAACTTTCCAAACTGATAATGCTGAAAGTACTTTCAATAGCAGTTGTAAAAATATTCCCGATAAATAGTGACATTAATTTGAGGTTGCTTATCTGTTACTGTATAAGCAAGAAACATTGCTGACGCAATAGTAAGTGCTATAAAAACAATTTGTGTGCTACACTCGTTTTACCAGGAACGTGCGTGACTGGAAAATGAGATATTGAGAAGCTGTATCTCAGATCAAGATCTTGTGAGAATAAAACTTTTTTTTTTTTTTTTTTTTTTTCTCCTGTAAGAGGGACTAAACAAACAAAAAAAGTCAATTTAAGTGCTGAGTTCATTTTTAATAATCAAAATGTCTGAAGGTAAACATTAAGCTAGTTTTATTAGTGGCAGGTGCTTTACATCTGAACTTTCACTTTAGTGTGAAGACTGCTTTTCAAAGGTGCACGTCTCAGTAGCATTAAACTTTCTGATATAACTACTTTTCAAATTATGTTAGTAAATGTTTATTCTCTAACATTTTTCAATACTGGCTTTAGCATTTTCTTTGTAAGAGACAAGAGAAAAATTTACACAACACACTTTCTCCATCAGGTTTTTTTAACAGGCATGTGTCAGAATTTTAAGTTGGTATGATTGATCAAAAACCCCCGTGTGTGAATAAACATTTGTATTTAGATACATATATCTTATTATATTATTTACAGGATGCAAGACCAATCATTACATCTTAAAATCACAGCACTATCCATTAAGGCTATTAAAGACAACAGAAAGCACTCGTGCATCTCTAAATCAGCTTTGGTTATTTTTAATCCATGGAGAACTCACATATAGAGCATCTGAAATTTAGGCACCACAGCTGTCTTTAGAAGAGATGTTATAATGTAGAAGAACACGATTCTTCCCAGTGCTGCTCAACAATGTGCCTGGTGTCCTGCAGTGTTAAGTATTAGAGGTTTAAGTTGGTCAGTGATACCACAGAAAGTTTTGACATAACATTATGGTAGCATCAAAACCCACATCGGTTTGAACTGATGGGTCACATTGTATTTGTTTTGGAAGGAAATCTGCTACCTAGGTATCACGAAGTACAGACTATTAGTTGCTTTGGTCCTGAGCTTCTTTCAGGCTACAGGAGTTTTAATGAACCTAGTGCCAGTCTGTTTTTAAAGTTACTTTTGCATTCCCCAAACCAGTGGTTTCTAAATAGTAATCAACTTCTCTGTTTTTTCCAGGGTGGTTTTTTTTTTTTTTTTTTTTTTTCCCCAGAAGATTCCTGTTGGCTTTACCAAAAAATTGGATCTAGACGCTTCTGTTTGAGAAAATGAAACAAACAGAAGAATGTGTGTGGATTTAAAACGATTGTATTTATCAAGTTGTGGAGTGAGAAGTACTGGAGAAAGAGCTTGCTCTGTTGCTCATTGTAGATCTACTACAAATCGTTTCTGATGCAGCTGAGAAAAATGCAGACCCTTAAAAAGGAACACGGACCTGTTGACACAAGTAGCAATGTGGACAAAATCATGGTACTTAAATCTACTTTAGCAGAAGTGTCCGAAGAGTTGTCTACAAATGAAGATGTATTACTAACTGAAGCAAGTAGTGGAAAAAACAAATCTTCAGCTTGCCGGAGAAAGCGAGAATTCATTCCGGATGAAAAGAAAGATGCTATGTATTGGGAGAAAAGGCGGAAAAATAATGAAGCTGCCAAAAGATCTCGTGAAAAACGGCGCCTGAATGACCTTGTCTTAGAGAACAAACTAATTGCACTGGGAGAGGAGAATGCCACTTTGAAGGCGGAGCTGCTTTCGTTGAAGCTGAAGTTTGGTTTAATTAGTTCTGCAGCCTATGCCCAAGAGATACAGAAACTCAGTAGCTCAACAACTGTGTATTTTCAAGACTATCAAAGTTCCAAACCAAATATTAACTCGTTTGTAGATGAACATGAGCCATCTATAGTTGGTAGCAGTTGTATTTCTGTCATTAAGCATTCTCCGCAAAGCTCTATGTCTGATATCTCTGAGATGTCATCAGTAGAGCATACTCAAGCAAGTCGTATACAGAGCAACTGCAGAAGTCCTGAAAATAAGTTCCAGATTATAAAACAGGAGCCCATGGAATTGGAGAGAGAGCCAAGAGAAGACAGAGGTTCATACAAAGCATCCATATATCCGAACTACATGGGAACTACCTTCAACATGTACTCACATTCTCCTCCTCTCTTGCAAGTTAATAGGTCCTCCAGTAATTCCCCTAGAACTTCAGAAACTGATGATGGAGTTGTTGGAAAGTCATCTGACGGAGAAGATGAGCAGCAGGTTCCTAAGGGTCCAATCCATTCTCCAGTTGAACATAAAAATGTTCATGCAACTGTTAAAGTTCCAGAAGTGAATTCTTCCGCTTTGCCTCACAAGCTTCGAATTAAAGCCAAAGCCATGCAAGTTAAAGTGGAAGCAATGGATAATGACTATGATGCTACACAGAAATTGTCATCGCCTATTGATATGTCGTCAAAAAGACATTTTGAGCTTGAAAAACACGGTGCACAGAATTTGGTGCATTCCTCTCACACTCCTTTCTCTGTTCAGGTGACAAACATCCAAGACTGGTCACTCAAACCAGAACTCTGGCATCAAAAAGAACTCAATGTAAAAATTCAGAATGGTTGCAAAACTGGAGTTGTTGAAATAAAAGACAATATCTACAACGTCTCTGAGTCTGAGAACCTGTATTTGAAGCAGGGCATAGCAAACTTATCTGCAGAGGTTGCTTCACTTAAAAGACTTATAACTACACAACAAATCTCTGCATCAGACTCTGGTTAAGTTACTACTGAGTAAAGGCTTATTGTTTGAAAGGATGTCATTTGCAGTAGATGTGTTTTGTATTATACTGAATTTTCACTGGACTTGTGATGTCGTTTCACTGTAATGTTCACATAACATCTGATTGGTGTCTTTTTGTGCACAAATTATTATGAAGACTAGGTTGTGTTATCACTATGCCTTGTGTATAGTCAAGTAGCCTGTACGGAGGCTGTATATAGTGAACTTCTATTTTCTTTTTGTTGTTCTACTATAAAGTGTGTAAGTTACCAGTTACAATAAAATATTGGTGACAAACACAGGACATCTACTCCACTTGATTTTAAGAACTTGTAAATAAGTTGTTAATTAAAAAAAAATTGGCTTTTTCTTACACTGTGCTCAACTTCACTTAACGTGTTTGGTTTTTACAGCTTAACTTAACCAAATTACAGTTTACAACATATGTAAACCTTCTGGCCTCTTTTTTTCCATAACAGATTTTTTTTAGAGGAGAATAGAAATAAAGTGGATATTTATAAATGAAACAGT
Source organism: Callipepla californica brunnescens (assembly GCA_023055505.1). Classification (NCBI taxonomy): domain Eukaryota; kingdom Metazoa; phylum Chordata; class Aves; order Galliformes; family Odontophoridae; genus Callipepla; species Callipepla californica. Next base: position 963,341 of record JALIRH010000023.1, on the reverse strand, counting down.
AACAGTTTATAGCCTTAGCCTTCTTTTAAATTATTTGTTAGTGTAAGTTAACCAAAAATCACATGAAATCTAACCCATTAATTCTAATAGCAACAACTTTTTTTTTTTTTCATCTCCTATCTCAAATGAGAATATCCTGAATAGTTTATTGTGACAAACCATTTTTTTTTTTTCTCAATATTACAACGTTTTAGATGAAATTAGCTATATTGGATTTGTGCATCTTCTAAGTTCTTCAAAGCCTTGCACTGATAGAATTGGATGCCACCATCTTTGTCAGAAGATAATTTGTATGTGCAAGGAGTGCAGGCATGGAAAGAAATATGCACAGATGTTTATACACACAACTTTGTCCCTTTTGCATTCCATGTTTCTTTGCACAACAGCACATGGGCCACCTTCAGGTGAAGGGTAAGGCTTCTGGGTCTGTGAACCCTGCTCAATTAGGCAAACGTCTACACAAGGGGCAGGCAATAGTAGTAGCAGGATCATAGAAGATCATTTGCTATTGTAGATCCCACTGTGGGACATAATGCAATTTTAAGGGTAATTTAAAGTAAAACTTGTCACCAATTTGGCTTCAGTTTCAATGGCTTAATTAACTGAACTGGAATACCTTGGCTAAGTACAGGGCATTTTGCAATAATTTCTTAAATGTAAAATACTACATGGAGAACTGTACAACTCAGATACTACAGTTTATGTGGATGATGGGTTCTTTTCTTGATGACTTTGGCATTCTTCTTTGAGAAGAGGCATTGAACCATGAATACTAGAATTGCATTATACACCCTGTGTTTGGTTTTCCAAAGCCTTTACTTACAAATTAAAAGCATGTTATAAATGCAACATTGATTTGGGAGAGGTCCTTTTCATGCTAGTTCCACCTTCTTTTAAAGTACCAGTAAATCAGACTAACAAATAAGCACTTCCTGAAAGGCGTTTTACTACTTGCCATGCTGTATAATAGAATCTTACGATAGACTTAAAATACTAATTAATAGGTAGTGGTTTTTAAGTTCATACTTGACTTGAGTGAAAGGAAGTTTGTCAATTTTTTGGGGATATGAAAAGGAGACTTGAGTTACTCCTGATAGCTCTGAAGCTTGGTCCAGCAGTCAAGGCAATGGCAAAACTCCCTGATGTCAGCAAGGCCAGGATTTGATGCTGTTATCTTTTCAGCGACTAATGATTCAGAGTCATGTTCTGGGTGGACCTTGTCACCGACATCACCGATACTTCTTGAGACTTTTTGAGCCTTCTTACTGCTGTGCTGTATTTGTGGTATTCAGAGCTGATAAACTGTTATTCTTTTTTCATGCCTTAATAATACAATAGACCCCGTAGCTGGGCTCTGTATGTATTTGGTAATTAATATAGATGACATTTCAATGTTACTGAAAATAAGCTCAGGATTATTGCATGAAATGTAAAAATTTGCATTGAATGATGGGGATATGAAATATGAGGCAGTGATTCATACTGGCTCTTTGCTTGCTAAGTATCTTCTGTAAGCAACAACAAAATTCTTTAAGTATTTTGCATATTATTTATCACATGTAATGTGTTCAAAGAGAGAACTTAAAGCTCTCAGTGTTGCCATCTGTGTAAGCCTAAATCTATTGGTTTTTTTTTGTTGTTTTTTTTTTCCATTTCTTGTTACAGTTGTTTGTCATTATGGAAGAATGTTGTCCTCCTTCTAGCTCATTATATATTTTGTGTATCTGTTTTGTGCAATTAATACTTAACAGTAATGATGTAGTTAATTTGTTGAAGGATGTCATTGCAAGAAAGTTATAGCATGGAGCTTAGGAGCACAATCAGATGTTATTTATACTCCCTTTATACCTTAGTGTTATGCTTCATTTGAAGAAACAAATAAATAATTTGTCTTTTGTTCAAAACCGGAACTAATCACAACATGATTTTTTATTACATTCTTTGCGTTAGTCCAACGCGTGTATGAGAGCAGGTGTTCTTTCTCCAGTTCTGCAGCTGATAACTTACACTGAAGTTACTACTACCGTGGCCAGAATTAGGAGTAGCTTGCATGGACTGAAAGTAGAGTGTGGGTGGTGTGTTCAAGGACAGACTCTTGGCCACAGCTTGTCTCGAACCAAGGCAAGTGTGGTGTAGCTGGCCCACTCATTAGAGCCCTCATCTTCTGCACCCATTGCCAGTCTGCTTTTCTTCAACGTGTGGCGTCAGGAAAAGCTGCACTGAGTGTGGGGAGGGAAAGAACACACTGGGATGTTGGCCTCCAGCTTTCCGCTGGCACTTAGTATTGCACATGAATGGAGGGGCTGGAGAATCAAGTGGCTCTGTTCATCCAGTCTGCCATTTCCAGCACTGTAGAAAACCGAGTCAGCCACCGTGAGAGGGATATCTTTGTCTGGTCTTCTAATCTCTCCCTTAGAAGTCAGGTGGTTTGCTGGAGCATAAATTGGGCTTTACCTAAGTTGGAGTGGTATCACAACCACTCAGATTATAGAACCTCTTTTAAGCTTAATGATTAGCTGAGAAAACATAAAAACATGCCGAAAGTGGAGTCTTTCCCATGCAAGGAAAACAGATTATTAGAAGGCTGAAAAATAACTGTAAAGTATGCCTTCACTTAGGAATATTAAAGAAGACTGCATGCAAAATGGAAATTTGAGAGAATTATCAGTATGAAGTACTATTTTTGATGCAAATATAGGAACTAATCATGCTAGATAAGTTTGGCTAGACCTGAATCTTCCCTGTGACAATAATATAAAAGTCTTCATGGGAAGTTTTAAAAGCCAATGGTAAGTAACTGTTGGTTAACAAGGCAAGGTGTTTTTGTTTTTTTTAGTTAATACTGTGAGTTATGAGAGTCAGCTCCTCTTCAACATCTGCCTAATTGTTCCACCAACACCTGTATTTTGGTGATTAAATGTGGATGTACCCATATCTACGTCAGTCCTATAAATTTTGGTTTTCTGAATCTTTTGAGCCTTCTGCCTTCAGTAAAAGGCAGAAGAACACAAGGGTTGATGTGAAGTTGGTTACTGAGGGTATTTGAGCTTCTCCCACCCAAAAGGTGGCCCAGCTTATGTGCATTTACACTGATTCAGGCAGCATGGGTAACAAACAGGAGGAGCTGGAGGGCATTGTGTGGTCAGGAAAGTGTGATATAGTCAGCACCATGGAAACGTGGGATGACTCACACAGCTGGAGTGCTGTGATTGATGGCTATCAACTTTTCAAAAGAGACAGGCAAGGCAGGAAAGGCAGTGGTGTGGCCCTCTAAGTTAAGAAAAAATGTGGATGTGACATGACATGACACTGATGATAGGGTTGAGAGCTTATGGATCAGAATCAAGGGGAAGGCCAGTAATGCTGACATTACTGTGGGAGTCTGCTACAGGCCGTCCAACCAGGATGAAGAGGTGGATAAGACACTTTTATAGAGAGTAGGGTGAGGTCTAATGGCATCTACCCCTTGTTCTCATGGGGAATTTCATCTTACCAGACATCTGCTGGAATTACAGTAGAAAAAGAACAGTGCCAGAGGTGTAAGATAACTTCGGGGCACAGATGGTAAGGGAGCAAACAAGGGGAACCAAACTCCTGGACCTGCTTATTCTGTTTATTAACAGAAAAGGTCTTCTGGGGAATGTGAAGATTGGAGGCCATCTGGGACAAAGTGATCATGAAATGACAGATTTTTCAGTCCTTGTTGAGTCGCAGAGGGCAGTCAGCAGAACTGCCACCTTGGACTTCTGGAGGGCAGACTTCGGTCTCTTCTGGACCGTGGATGACAAGAGTCCCTTGGGAAGTAGTTCTGTGGGCATGGGAACCCAGGAAGGCAGGGAGTACTTTAAGGAAGTTATTTTAAAGGCACAGGAGCTGACCATCCCCAAGTCACGGAAGATGAGCCGATGGGGAAGGAGACCAGCGTGGCTGAACAGAGACATCTGGCCAGATCTCAGGAACAAAAGGAAAGCTTACAGTCTTTGGAAGAGAGGGCACACAACTCATGAGGATTACAAATACCCAGTGAAGCTGTGCAGGGAAAAACTTAGAAGGACCAAAGTCTGCCTAGAGCTGAACTTGCCCACTAAGGTGAAAGACAACAGATATTTCTATAAATACATGAACATTAAGAGGAGGCTAGGGAGAATCTCTATTGCTTGTTGGACGCAGAGGGGAATGTGGTGTCCGAGGATCAGGATAAGGCTGAAGTACTTAATGCCTTCTTTACTTCGGTCTTTAACAGTAAGACTAGTTGCATCCTACCACACAGCCCCTTGCACTGGAAAATAAGGACAGGGAACAGAATAGGCCCTGTGTAATCTGTGAGGACCTGCTTCAAAAGCTGGACACTCACAAGTCCATGGGGCCAGATAGATTGCACCCTAGAATTCTGAGGGAGTTAATGGATGCCAAGCCACTCTTCATCATCTTTCCACAGTCCTGGCTAACCAGGGATGTCCTGGTGGACTGGAGACTGGTAAAAGTGACACCCATCTTAAAAAGAGCTGGAAAGATGATCCTGGTAGTTACAAACCTATCAGTCTCACCTTGGTGCCAGGGAAAGTTGTGGAATGGATAATCTCAGGAACCATCACGAGTCAATTTAAGGTCAACCACGGGATCAGGCCCAGTCATTATGGGTTCATGAATGGTAGATCCTGTCTGACAAACCTGATTTCATTCAATGACAATGTGACCCACTTAGTGGATGAAGGTAAGGCTGTCAAAGTTGTCTACCTAGACTTCAGTAAGGCCTTTGACACTGTCCCCCACAGTATTCTCACAGTGAAGCTGGCTCCCCATGGCTTGGGTGGGCATATGTTCTGCTGGGTGAAACAGTGGCTGGATGGCTGAGCCCAGAGAGTTGTGGTCAAATGGAGCTAAATCCTGTTGGTGGCTGGTCACAAGTGGTGTCCCCCAGGGCTCAGTACTGACTGGGTCTGCTCCTATTTAACATCTTTATCCATTATCTTGATTGAAAGCAACCTCAGTAAGTTCATGGACGACACTAAGTTGGGAGGGAGTGCTGATCTCCCAGAGAGTAGATAAGGCACTACAGAGGGACCTGGACAGACATGGTTGATGGGCCAAGGCAAATTGTATGAGTTTCAATAAGGCCAAGTGTTGGGTCCTGTATTTTGGTCACAACAACCCCAGGCAACCCTACAGTCTTGGGGAGAAGTGGCTGGAACGCTGCCTGATGGAAGGGGACCCTGGTATGCTGATGGACAGGCAGCTGAATATGAGCCAGTAGTGTGCCCAGGTGGCCAAGAAATCCAAAGGTATCATGGTGCGGTGAGCAGGACTAAGGAAGTACTCCTCTCCCTGTACTCGGCACTGGTGAGGCCGCACCTCTGTACTGTGTTCAGTTTTGGGCACCTCAATAGAGAAAGGACATTTAAGTGTTGGAGAAGGTCCAAAGAAGGCCAACAAGGCTTATGAAGGGCTTGGAGAATATATATGCCCTATAAGGAGCGACTGAAGGAACTGGGGCTTTTAAGTTTGGGGAAGAGGAAGCTGAGGGGAAACCTTATTGCTCTCTTCAAATACCTGAAAGGTGATTGCAGCGAGAGTAGTGTTAGTGTCATCTCACTGGTGACTGGTGACAGAACAAGGGGAAATGGCCTCAAGTTGCTCCAGGTTCAGGTTGGATATCAGGAAAAAATTCTTCGTAGAAAGGGTTGTTAAGCAGTGGAATAGGCTCCCCAGGGAGGTGGTTGAGTCACCATCTCTGAATGTGTTTAAAAATCGTCTGGGTGTGGTGGTCAGCGACATGATTTAGTGGTGGGTTGTTAGAGTTAGGGTAGTATGGTTAGGTTGTAGTTGAACTTGATGATCTGGAAGGTCTTTTCCAACCTGAGTGATTCCATGATTCTATTTTGTGATTCAGTAAAACTTAAATAGGACAATGAAGTACTTAAATTTTATTAATTATCTTGTGCATAGCCAAATATTCCTTTATTCACGAATCACTGGTAACTCCCGATTCACCTTCTCTTACTGTTTTGGATATTTTTGTTATGGCCCTTGTGTCTATGAGAACAGTTTATGAGACTATATTTATTTTCTGTAGAACTTAGAAGAAATATAAAATTGCACCATAAACACGTTTATGAAGTTTTATTAGAATGCTACCTCTAAAAAATCTTATATATTATTTGCTATTATATAGGTATAGTTTTGAAAGGAGGTTATGTACAAAGAAATCAGAAGAAAATCCACAGAGAATCAAGTTAATGTGGCCCTTATTAACACCATATTGTTTTCAAAATAGTTTTATACTTCATTGTGCAATACTAGCTTGGTAACTACAAGAATACAACAAAACAATTTTTGGTATTTATTGCATAAGAATGAGTAGCACATACTGTTCCACTGCAGTGCCAAGTTGACAGTTAAAAATACTAGGCCAAATCCTAAGGCTTTTAGCTTAGTGTTATAGTCAACTTTTCTTAAGCAAACTTTCATGTGTGCAATAAGGGATTTTCTCAAAATGAGTAATGTTACCAAAACATAATCTTTACCTGTGGCATGGACTCATGCTGATTTTCCTGTCTCTAAGGCTAGCTCTCGTGTGACACAATGGTGATAGGTGAGTCACTTCATTCATACCCCTGGAATCACAGAGGACTTACTCATGTATGAAAGAGAAGGCAGTCAGCTATTCATCTTTTATGTATTCAGTGACAGCTCAGCGGGACTCAGTGAATTATGAGCTAAAGCTTAGAGCAGAGGCGTAGAGTTTACTTGCTTGAAGGAGAAAGTATTACAAGATGGTTGGCATCAGGACTTCAAAGGCAGCAGGAACACATCTATTGAGATAAGAAAACTTGCAGTGGTCTTGAATGTTCTTTGGAAGCTATATGGCCATCTAACACTTCAACATTTGAGTACCATGGTCAGTATTTTCTCCTTCCATTCTTTTTCCCACGCCCAAATGTATATACAACCTAAAGTATCATGCAGTTCTTAACACTTCTCCATACCACTCAGATTCCTAGATGTGCAAATATCTGAAAGGGCATCTGTATTATATACAAACACACTGAGTATGTATTTCATTTATTTCCTTGGAGTTACTGCTATGCAACCCTAAATGCTAGGATGTCAGTGTATCAGAAAGTACCAAAGCATAGTGCTGTATCCTAAAAAATAGTTGAAAACTGATAGAAAGTACTGAGAGTCATTGTAGCAGAACATAGCATTCCTTTCTCTGGACCTTGTTCCCATTAAGGATTTAGAAATACCAGAGATAGTCTGGAGGAGGGCAAAAGTGAAATAATGAAATGTCAAGGGTTAATTGATGAAGTCAAAGCAATAGCAGAAGCAGTCAACAGTATACACATCAATAGCCCATATACTTGCCAAACTATTTAGTTCCCATTCTCAAAAGAGGATTGGTGATATGTTTTTTAAAAAGTTCTCATAGTAAGAATGTGAACATGCAAATGTAGAAACATATTTGACAAGAGACAGTGACAGTCAACACGTGGTCTATAAATACTGTAGGGAGCTTGAAGTAATTTCTTCTATTTTCTCATTTTCCATAAGAATAACAAGCTTGCTTTGAAGAATTTCTTCTTTTAGCAAGGAATGTCTATGATAGTGAAAAGTAATGCAAACACTGTAGAAAAACAAACTGCTAAAAGGTACAGCCAGCAGTGATGGAAGGGAGCAATAGGTTGTGCCCTACATCAATTTCTAAAGCAACAACAAATTTCACTGTAAATCTTAGAAACAGAGTGAGATACAAAAATTAAAATGATCAGTGTGTACACTGCTGGTAGGCAGGTGTGAAATCTTTAAAATGGTAAAGATGTATAATATAACAGAAAATGCCACGTAAGAATCTACAGTAGGTACAAAATGTCTGTGGTTAATGTACTGTCTCTGCACTAATGTCTTCTGGGATGCAAAATGGTAAACAGAAACATGACATCCAGAGGGAACAATAACTTAACTGCAATCTTAGATCTTTGTAAATCACTCAGTTTTCCCAGAAATCTCCCATCTTCTTAACAAGTGCAGGATGATGTTTGACAAAGAAACAGAACCTTCCAAAAAAAAAGACCAGCAAATAAACAGTATAACCAACCCCACAGAAAACACAGTCAAACAAACAAACCAACAAAAAACAGTCAAAGTCCTCTGCAGACTGCGGGGTGTTATGCATTATGACCACCCTTGATGTGTTGAATGGTTAAGTGGCATGACAGATTTTACAAAAAGCTGCCTTTCAGAGGACTTCTTTGTACACCAGGAGTGATATAATGAGTTCGAGTAGTAAGAAAAGCCTGAGAGCTTGCTGGAGCCATTTTATTACTGATCTATTACAATCTGTCTGTATGACACTTGCTAATCTCATTCTTTCACTCACTAGTTTACTTCAATGGAAGCCTGCAGAGTTTGTTAATAGTTATTTTTCATCTGATATCTTGCTCATATAAAATTCATGAGATAATGCTTCTTAAGAAAGAGACTATTTCTGCTTATGTGTGCTACAAGAGATTACAGAGAGATTCCACAGACTACATGCCAGAGTCTTCTCTCCCTGCACAATGACTTCATAATGTGTCTGGAAGTGGACTTTTGCCCTAGAAGAGCATTGGGATGTATCATAGTAACCAAGACCTAAACTTAAAATACACTGCTGCTGCACAGAGCAATTACTTGCATATTCCTCAGCTTCTGACTAAGATGTTCATTTCCATGGGCAGATCTCAGGAATGTTCCCTCAGTAACAGTAGTGATCCCATCCACTGCAGTTAGATCAGATTCCAGATGCTCAAACTTTCCATACGCTGCTGAAGCTATCTCCCAGAATAAGGAAATTGCAGGGTCATTAGTTCAGTCCCATGAGAAACACATTACTAAAATCTCAAATTACCCTAGGCCAGTTCTCTTGTCCTCAGTATCCCTGATCAATTTGAAACATTTCTTTCTTCAGTGCTCTGCATCTTTGTTACAGTATTTGTCTGCCTCTCCTCAAAAATAATTTATGGGTATCTAAGCACATAGTTCTAATTATTAAAAAAAAAAAAAAAAAAAAAAGGGGGGGGGGATGGGAAGAAGTGGAGAAAGAAGGGGAATTTCTAAACAGTGATGAGATAGGTCCCCCTGAGCCTCTTCTCCATCCTGAACAATACCAACAATCTCCACCATTCTACACAGGAGATGCTCCAGTCCCATCCTCATCTATATTGCCTTTCGGACTCTTTCCAGTATATCAACACCACTCTTGTAGTGGGGAGCTTGTATATGGATGCAGCCCTCCAAGTTTGGCCTCACTAATGCTGAAGAAGGAGAAAGATCACTTCTCTTGACCTGCTGGCCATACTTTGCCTAATGCAATTTAGAGTACTGTTGTCCTTCTCAATGACAAGAGCACACTGCTGACTCATGTTTGGTGCTCACCAGGACCCCCACACTCACTTCTGCAGAGCTGTGTCCCAGCTGAGTGGCCCCCGGCATGTCCTGGTGCCTGGGACTGTTCCTCCCCAGGTGGGGGACTCTGCGTATTTGAAGAATTTAAATTAGTTTGAATATTATGGCTTATTTTTGTATAAACAAAATGCTTTCTATCCATATGTTTTTATAAGTCCTGTGAAATGAGTTAGTTTTAATTCTTCTGCCTTACTGTGGCTCTAATTTGGCATATATATATACTTTTTTTCTGGCAACATATTATTTACACATACAACAGATGTAGGAAATGGAATCCAGTCTTCAGCAAGAACTTCATTTTGTTACAGAAGAAACTTTTTGTGTAATGTAACATTGACACCGGCAATGGGAAGAATATAAAAAGACAAAGCAACAACAGCCAGGGCATTCTTGGTATGTAACTGTAGGTTGATAGCTCAGGCAATGCTTGTTATTTATTGTAGAAGTCTTTCTTTTCAGAGCATGGTGTAATAACTGGTTTTCAGTATTATTTTCCTAGAACCTCATCTTCAGCTTTGTTAAACATTTTTTCTACTGTAATTGAAAATGCTTTGTTCTGAAAACTGTAGTTAATTGTTGCAAGTACTTTATACGAAGAAGAAACAACTGCCACCTCCAAAAAACTTGGGTTGCCACTTAAGCCTTTACATAAGTAATCAAAATGTGTTCCTTAGAAATATAAGAAAGGACTGGGACACAACTCGATTCAATTAAGAAAAAAACACATGCTTTTTTCACCAACTCTCAAAGTTTCCCTGAGTCAGCTGAAGCTAAAATAACCCACAGGGCAGTTGCCTTTGTATGGCAAATGGTGATTTATCCTGAACTGCAGCAGATTTTCTCATTTCAGTTCCATTCAGGACCATTCATGGTTATTAAATCATTTACATAAATAATAATACAAGAAATAGAACTATAGATGCCAATAATTTTTATTTAAATTCAAGCATGACTGAAAGTCCAAGTACAGCCTGCAACTCTGTAAAGAGATTACTAAATCTGAGATATGAAAAGAGAGAAAGGTTACTGGAATATGAAGTGTTTTTCTTGGAAATGATACACTGTACGTGTTTGCCTATCTGTCTATTTATAACATGAAATATGAACCAAGCATATTTTTCATGTGCAACATGCTAAGCATTGCATGGATTTTCAGTACGCGTGATGGTGAAATAGATTCAAAAGCTACGGTTACATACTGACACAGTTTTCTTTCAAAACTAGTCAAAAAATCTCAGGACAATAATGGTAATTAATACACAGGTTTGTATAACAGGTTTTGAACCTGAGCTGAAAAGAAAATATTTTGCATGTGGTGCTGAGTAATTTTTGTAACACTTGTACGTCAGTAGCACTGAAAGCTGCTTTTTCACAGTTTCATCCAGAAGACGGTGTCTGTTCAAAACTTCTGCTAAATTCATGCCTTAGTACTTTTCTGAAGCATTCACTATAGAAATGGGAGTTCTTCTGCTCATCTGCGACCATTTTACCAGTCAAAGGTTATGGGAAAGAACATTAAAATGGATTAAAGAGGAACAGAATACAGAATGAAATTAAAAGAATTGCTCTCAGTGTAGCTGATTAAGTACAGCATCAAGCAGAAACTTAAGTAAACATACAGTCATAGAAAAAAAATCCTACGTTAGAGGAAAATATTTCTTTGGTTTTTCTCGCAAGAAAAATTGCTAGATGGCAACTTGAATTCTCATAAGAACTTTCACAGAGACTTTATACCTAACATTTGGAGCTTATTTCATCAAATAGAAAGTACAACCACATGCAGAATGAGTGAAACATTTCAGTTTGTATAACAAATGTCACTTGAAAATGGGCTTTGCTTCTATTTTAGAATATTGTAAACACATCAGGAAAAACTAGTTTTGATCATTTGCCAAATACTGCACAAGTATTTAGACTAATAAATAGCCTTCTACAACAGGAAGTGTACTGTATATTTTGTGTGTTCCCACAACTTTTAAGAGAATGTCTCATTCCTTCTGCTTCACAGATGTTTCCAGTGAAAAAGAAAACTAGATAAAATAGCATGTATTTTTATCAAAAACATTGCAATCATCAGCTAAAGATATATAGAATATTGATAGTACATTATAAACAAGAGCACCTTTTAATTAGAGGGTTCTGCTCACATGTAAGCCTTTCAGATCCCAGGTTAAAATCATGCATTACTGAAAATATGATATACAGTTAAGAAAATAATCATAGGTTTTATCATCTCATTATTTTCATTGTGCAAATTACTAACTAAGGTATAAGCTGCTAGCAAAACCAACCGGTCTCGTTTTCCAAGCCATTACTAAAGCATGTGGATCCAACCTAAGACATGTACCACATGTTCTGTCTCATGCTGCGGTTATTACCACTGTGATATGCAGAGCTCTCAGGGTTTTGTTTGGTAAACTTTGCACTGGACTCTCCTTTTTGTATACAAAACGTCACAAGAAGGAAGCAAGCCCGAACACCCTCAGTGCTTTCAGTGCATGGCAAAGGCGCTCTTACATTACATAGCTTGAAGGGCTGAAAAAGTATGGAAGTATGTATTAGTTCCAAAGATTTTTAGCATTAACTCCCCACAAAATAAATAAATAAATAAATAAATAAATAAAAATCATGAGGTTGCATGTTAAATCAGGGAACATATATTTTAATTGAAGTGCTTTGATTATCTTTATTTGGGTTTTTATAAGAGAAAGACACTCTGTGGTTAAGAGGCAAAATTCAGCAGAGATTTGGTGTGACTTTAGGGAAGGTACAGACTGGTTTGAGGACTACTCAGCAAGTTCTGAAAATGAGTTGGTATTCATTTTTTGAAGAGGAGAGTGAAGTATGTCAAATTAAAAAAAATATTTATTCTAAGCGATGAGTTTGAGAAATTGGAGAGTTCTGAATCTGTGGATCACAATGAAATGACAGGGCTGACCACTTTCTTAAAAAAATGACAAGAAAACAGCTTTGAATTTCTTTTTTTTTTATTTTTCCGAGATAAGGACAAGAAGTCAGAGGAGTAAAATATTAAGAACTGGCAAAGCAGTGATACTAAGGACACAAAGTAGCAGATGAGGAATGTAGGAATTGAGCAATTTGCTTAATGATGGAATTTGCTTAGTGGAAACTTAAGTTCAGTTATGTAAGTTATGTAAGCACACATGAAGATCCAAGGTAGAAAACAGGAATAAGAAGGGTATGTGCGCAGGAGCAGTATATGACAGAAGGAAATTGCTGCTCTGCTACAGGATAGGGAGGACAAGTTAATGGCAGATAACAGAGAAAGTTTAAGAGTTTGATGTTTTGGGATTATCATTCTCTAACAATGTCAACAATCTTAGCATGCAGCTAAGACAATACCAAAACAGAACAGGAACACTTCTGTGAGCTGGATGCATTCAAACTGGCAGAGTCTAAAGAATTTCAGCCTTGGAATTCCAAGATTTTTTTTTCTTTTTGTATAGTTCTTAATATCATCCAAAGCTATCAGTGATATTGCATCAGTAATTCTTGAGAACTGGGGCAATGATACAGAAAATACATATATTTTTCTTTAAAAACCAGGAGGAGGTAAACAGAGAAATTTTGTACTAATCCACTTTCATGTAACATTCTGGAATAAATGCATGCACTGTTTGTAAATGTTTGAAAATTGGTGAACAAACAAGGGACAAAAAACAGGAATTCATCAAGAGCACACGAAGCTATCTTACTCTGTTATGTGGGGATGGGTCTTGGGACAGAGAAGATGAAATCAATACTATACATCCTGTAAGGATCTTCTCTCTGATGTGACAGATGCACAGTAGGCTAGGAAACTGTGTTCCACATAAAATGAGGATGCAAAAATGGTGATATTTTGTGGTGCGCTGAATATTTCTTATTGTTAAATAAAAGATAGAGCAAGTAAGAGTTTGCAGAAGCCTGTGCCTAGTTTCACCTATCACATATTTCCATTAATGCTATAAAAATGTTAAATTTGCATGGCCAGCAAGTTGAGGGAGTGATCCTGCCCCTCTACTCTGTGGTGGTGAGGCCTCGCCTGGAGTACTGGGTCCAAATGTGGAGTCCTCAGTACAAAAGAGACATAGACCTGTTGGAGCATGTCCAGACGAAGGCTGCAGAATGATCCATGGATCCTCTTCTATGAGGACAGGCTGAGAGAGCTGGGCTGTTCAGCCAGGAGAAGGCTCCAGGAAGAGAGTCTAAATCAGAACTACAGGAAAGAAGTGGACAGACTTTAGCAGGGTCTGTGGTGATAGAACATTGAGGAATGGTTTCAAACTAAAAAGGGAGACTTAGTTTGGATATAAGGAAAAAGTCCTTCACAGTGAGGCTGGTGAGGCACTGGAACAGTTTGCCCAGAGGGATGGTGGAAATCCTGTCCCAGGAGACATTCAAGGCCAGGCTTGACCACACTTTGAGTAATTTGATCTAGCTGTATATGTCCCTGTTCACTGCAGGGGAATTGGACTAGATGATTTTTAAAGGCTCCTACCAACTCTAAGGATTCTATGATTCTACCATTCTTTTGTGTGCCACCTCCAAGAACGTTCAACAAAATTCAAAGAATGGCAGAGAATTCACTTTAGGGCCATGAAAAGATGGTTATCAAATTGATGATCAAAAGATTGGAAAAAACGAGGTTGATTAACTTAAGAAAAGATTCGGGAGTGGAACAAGTAAGAATCTTCAAGTACATAAAATTTAGTTACACAGAATAAGATATTTATTTACTGTCTATTCAGGAGGGATGAGAATTAGGAAGCTTAAATAACAACAAAAATTAGTACTGCATTCTCAGAAAAGCACACAGGAAAAGTTAAGAAGCATGTGACCAGACCATTTTCAAAGTGTGCAAAGTCTCCACTGCTGGAAATTTTAAAGAGAAGCTTAGACAAGTATCTGCTAGGTTGTTATTTTCCTGGGAAAGGGGATAAATAGGTCAGTCCCGTGAAGCTCAGGTAGCTGTATCTTTGTGCAGTTCTGCAATCTGTCTCAGTCTCACTTACTTACCTCCTTCACAAACGTCCTCTTCTTCTGAAGTCATTATATAAAAATCAGCCAGTATTTGCAATATACTTGGGAATAATGCTGATAAGATTAATGTCCTATGAGTACTATCAAAGAATCAATGTTTAGATACACATCAAGGAAGTCATGTACTTATCTGTAGCTTTGTAAACCATGTGCTCTTCCTTTTACTAACAGAAATCTGAAACAGGACAGGCTCAGCTACATGTGTATTGGCCATTGACAACACTACAGCTGCAGATGTCATGGGTCCATTCGTGAGGGAGCCATTTCCCCACTCCTTATTAAGAAGGAGTAAGAGAGTTGTGTTGTGATTTCCAATTTGGCTTTAACTGTAGATGTTAATGTTTCAGACATACTTTATTTTTGTTCCTCTTTCCCTTCCATTTCATCAAATCTTTTATTTAATACAGCTTATCACCACAGTTATAAACAGAAGCTTTCACAATGAAGTTTTATACAGTTGGGTGATGTTTTCTTTTCCAACACATAAAAAAGCTGACATAGCATTGGTGATTCACACTGGGTATGTCTTCAGCCACTGGCAAAAGCTTACTGTTCCCTAATAATGCATGAAAATGTCAGGCAGCGGTTTAACAACTACTGCTCCACAAGTGCTTCCTGAAATACTGCTCTATTTAAGAACTACATGTCTGTAATGAAGGGATTGTTTAACTTATAAATTATTTTCAATATCTTTTATTGTTGCTACCTTGACCTGTATCAGATTCCTACCTTATTAAAGATTTTATCATCTCATCAATCCCTTTTTGAGATGTCAGTTTATTGCTACTATTATTTTATTGCATAACACTGAGTATTACATTACTAAAAAGACCCAATTCTCTTAAGAAAGTATGGTATCTCACTGGACTAAAATTTGCATTCATATATAACTAGGTACTCGATTTAAATAAAAAATGCAGACAAACAAAAAAAAATAGTCACACGTTTGAGAGATCTAAGAGGTGTTTCTTCACATTTATAATGCGAAAAGTCACACAACAAAGAGGTTTTTGAAACCTGTTAGCTAGTCTACAGAAGTAAAAAAAAAAGTAAGAATTACTTTTGTAATTCTCAAGAAAATTCCTGACTACACATTTTTCCCTCTGAGATCTTTTTCCTTCTTGATTTCAGACAATGAATCACAGACACTACAGTTGAAAAGATCCACTTGAACTGCATGTATAACACCAGTGCATGAGAACCTATTTTTCGATATTTTTCCAGCATAATCTAAAAATCCTCTAACTACTGGAATTCTAGTTAATATTGTAGTATATAATTTGCTTATTTTCATTGCTTCTTTTCTCTGATGCAGTTTAAATATAACTTTTTTCTGATGGTACCATGTACCACTATAAAATAGACCTGACTAGACTTAATATCTTTTATTTTCCTTGCAATTATTGAATTTGTCAATAATTTTCTGTTACCTGATCCACAAAGAGCACAAATTTCTCAAGGAGAGGAACTGGAACCTTCTAAAAAGAAGACCCTTTTGGATACATAGATTAAAGCAGTTGAAATACTTGGTTACTTTCAAATGTGGGGGCTTGGAGTTGCATTCTCTCTTCCTGGTAACAAAGTTTATGGAAAAATACATTTAATTTAGTATGAAAACAGAGGCAGTAAAATTGTCAGAATTCTCATTAGAATGAGAAAAAATGAGGTATGTTTTTCTTTCAGGATAAAATAAAGTGAAATCCTGGCTTTAATAAAGCCAGTAGGAGCGTAACCATCCTACTGGACAAGGATTTTACAGTGTTTATTTTGAAACATATTCAAAACACCTGTAAGTGTAAATTCGCTAGAAGATTCAGCAGAGATCTTCTACTTTGTCAGAGAGCTGAATAAACAAAAATATTATCTTGTGAGAACTGCCCCAAAATTATTCAGTTCTAGCTCCCTGCCTTAATATAAAATTCAAATATAGGTTCTTTTTTTTTTTTTTTTTTTTTTTTTTTTTGTTTTTGTTTTTGTTTTTTTCCTAAAGCTGTTTTGTCTTCTGTTTGCCAAGTTAAATGTATTGCTTTCTTTGGAAGCTTTTGGAAACCTCTGAGTGAGTGAATAGAACAAAATAATTTGGTAGCAATACAGCATAATAGAAATTTTACCCAGCAATGTTCAGGCATAACTGAGGAATTGAATCTGAACATGCTAGGAAAACATTTATGGAGGAAAAAAAAAAAGCTTATCATTTCACTTGTGTAATTTGTCATTAGGTCAAAAAAAAAAAAAGTAGATCAGAGGTGAAAGTTTAATTTTACAGGAAGTTCTTTCCTGTACTTCTACCACTCAGTAGAATGAAAAATGACAGATTTTACAGTCTCTTTTGGTATTTTTCTTGTCAAGGATGAAAAAATATCCACTCCAGGTATCCCCTGCACTAGAAGTCTTGCAGTTGTTGAGATTATATGGCATTTATTTCTTTCTATTTGACCTCATGGGAACCTTGTTACGTATGATTCTGGTACACGAGGTTTTCTTACAGAAGCAGAGTAAAGGACAGAACAAAGTCACCTATCCATTCCCTGAGAAATTTTGCAATTCATTTATGAAGGACAAGCTCAGCATTGCAAAAAATTAATTGATCTTGCACCATATTCCTTAAAAACAAAAACAAAAACCTAACTTTCCCTGTGAGACTCATACAATGTTACGTTACTTTGAAGAATTTTGTGCAGATGTATGAACAAGTCGTTAATTTAGGACAGCTTATTGCTTTGCCGATGGGGGAAAAGAAAATCCAGCAGTGTTTGATGATAGTATTTCGTTTTGTTTGTTGAATTCACAATATACAAATGTAGCTTTAAAAGCAGTTTTAAACAAATAAGAGAGAAAAAAAATCACAAATAATAGCAAAGATTTAACTCCAGCTCCGACAATGCTTCAGTATTACCATGTGACACCACTTTTATACAGAACATACCCATCTTTTCATACAAACCATTTGAAAGGTGTCAGCCCTCCAAGATGGAATTACTGCAACTTATCCAGTTTACAGGACTTCTCGCAGAAAGTGAAAAGTTAGAACTTGGCATTTCAGTGCTGCCACTAAGAAATTTAATTTTCTGTAGACCAAAGATGAAGATGACACATAATGCTAGCTATCAATTTTTTTTTCCAAGACAATGCATTTCCTGCAAGGGCAATCTCAGAAAGGACTGGGTCACTCTAGTTTAAACTTAGCCAAAGCCTGAGGCAGGCATTCAGCACAGCAAATTTTAGCCTGAATGGCTACATTTATTGCAATTGTAAATCGATTTATGTTGTGGGCGGGTGAACAAATTTAAGCAGCATCTGACTGTAATATGAAATAGTTTTCTGCTTTTGCCCTTCAGATATGGAAAAAAGGAACAATGGTGAGTCTGGAGTGAATAGGTCTCTGCTGAAGGCAGCCTCCAAGTAGTTAAACGTGTCTAATCTATTCTGCATCCCACACATGGAAATGCTTCTATGTTTAATGAAGTGCTGACTGAAATAAGTTTATGTCTGCCTTCCAATTAGATACTAATAAGCTAATCTCAGGAAGAATAACCCCTTTCTTATTACGAAGATGGAATATTCTGACTAAAAGCAACCTCAGAGATTCCAACTTCATAACATCGCCAAGATTTTATTTTTATTAAAAGAGAAAGCTTTTATTTTTAACATCTTGTCCCAACTCATTTTCTTTTTAAGCCAGTGTGAATTTCCATTGATTCCAGTGGGTTTTAGATTAGGGTTTTAGATGTGTAACTGTTGCTAATACAGGGTGCATATTCAAATATTTTACAAATTTAACAAGAAGTGGTGTATAAACTTCTAAACATTCTAACCCAAAAGACAGAACAGAAGACAATGATAAATCTATTCCTTGTTCATATGACAGCAGTGCGTTTCCACCTACTCATGTCTAGCTGCACGTTCCAGCTACAGTCCTGGCTCTTTGTGTAGGTAAGATCTGTACATACTCCATTTATCCCTCTGCCCATCAGAAAGTGGGCAGAATGGAAAGGGTCTACAGAACACTCCTCCTCCACCTCTTATGAAGCATAATGGTATGAACCATCTTTCAGATAAGCACAGTGGCATCTGTTACTCCGTAGAAGTGTTACATTTGCCAGTATTCTCAGTCATAAAAAGATAACTTTACTCCTCATTTCTTCAAAAAGTGAGCTGGGTAACGTGATGGCATGGATACCTTTCCTCTACTGCTTTTCTGCTTACACATGCTATGAGAAAAGGTGGAGTCTTAAGAAAGGAATATCCTAAAAGTATGATGCTGGCAAGTATTTTAAGCCACCCGATTACACCATAATACATTGTTTACATGGGTTGATAGTGACAGGACAAGGGAGAATGGTTTTATAATAATACAGGAGATTTAGGTCAGATGTTAGGAGAAAGTTTTTCACTCAGAGAGTGGTGACGTACTGGATTGGTTGCCCCATTCCTGGAGGCATTCAAGGCAAGGCTGGATGTGGCTCTGGTCAGCCTGATTTAGTGGTTGGTGACTTGACCCAAGGCTGGGGGCTTGAAACTAGGTGATCTTTGTGGTCCTTTTCAACCCAGGCTATTCTATGATTCTGTGATTCTATGGGAAATGTTCAGGAAAAGAATGTTTATAATTTTCATAATTCTGTAATTACAAAAGTAAATGCCTTGCTATGTACTGGGACTTCCACAAATATTTCTGTAAGCTTGTAGCACCTCTTCACCTCTTTTTTTTTTTTTTTTTTTTGAATAAAATGCTCTGTCTTACATAGACTCATAGGATCTCAGGACTGATTGGGATGGAAAGAACCTTAAAATCATCCATTTTCAATGTCCTGCCATCGCCATGGTTGCCACCCATGAGATCAGGCTGCTCAGAACCCCATCCCAGTTGGCCTTGAATGCCACCAGGGATGAAGCTTCCACAGATTCACTGGGTAGCATGTAGGAGTGCCCCATCACACTCTGAATAAATAATTTCTTCCTAACTTCTAAGTAAATCTCTCCTCTTTTAGTTTAAAATCATTCCACCTTGTCCTGTCACTATCAGCCCAAGTAAAACGTTGATCTGCCTCCCATTCATTAATTCCCTCTAGGTACTGGAAGGCTGCAATGAGGTCTCCTTCTCCAAGCTGAACAAGCACAGCTCCCTCAGCATTTCTTGATAGAGGCGCTTCAGCCCTCTGATCATCTTCATTGCCCTCCTCTGGACCAGCTTCATCAGCTCCACATCTTTATTCTACTGGATGCCCCAGGCCTGGATGCAGGGGCCACATGGGGCATCACGAGGGCAAAGCAGCAGGTGACAATCACCTCCCTTAACCTGCTGGCCACTCCTCTTTTGATGTAGCCCAGGATACTGTTGGCCTATGGGCTTCAAAAGCATACTGCTGGCTCGCATCAAACTTTTCCTCCACAAGGACCTCCAAGTCCTCCTCTGCAAGGCTGCTCTCAAGAAGATCTTCCCTCAGTTTGCACTCATATCTGGGATTGCCGTGCAACACCTTGCACTTGGCCTTCTTGAACCTCATTAAGTTCATGTGGGCCTATTTTAAAACCATTTGGATTGCATTCCTTCCTTCTCTTGTTTCAAATGCAACACTGTCATTAGCAAACTTGCTGAGGATTCTATTACCTTTGTTGCTAGCTTTACATTAACAACAGTGTAACAGCTGTTTACATCTTACACCAGCAATGGAAAGGTAGTTCACTTGGTGCCACTGACCATTTTGTAAGTGCATTTTTTTCTCCTAGATGTATCTGACTAGCCTGGTGGACCACAACACACATCTAGCAAGATGTATGAGTCTTAGAAAAATACACTAGAAGTGACCAAAGAGATGAAAAATCCAATCTCAAAGAAAAGTTGTTTCATGAACAGGAACATTCATTTGAATAAAACTTTCAACAGTACTTAATTAATAATTAATTATCCCAGAAATTACTATAAGTAATATGTACCACCTCTTAATTAAAACTTCATTCTCCTTTTCATTAAGGAAATCTTTTTTTCCCTTCACCTTGTTCACTATTGTGGCCATTTTGTGTCTTGTTTTGGTAAACATAGCTTAAAAGGTTAGAAAGCTTCATTTTATGACACACTTCTGTATATATATATATATTTTGATGTAACATTTGTGGCACACAGACTTTGACGAAAGTTGTAGATGTTTGTTAGTTTTGCTCGTGTGTATCTAATGTAAGACAACCTTCATGACTACATGCAGTAGTAAATGATCTTAGCAGAGGCAGCAGGCTGTCAGCACCTCTGAAAAATCATGGTCAGAACATTTCACACTGAGTTTTGAAAAACCAGAACGCAGGGAACTGTTGGAAGTATGGCTGTACAATTAATTGTCTTGGTTTGCCACTTATGTTACGAAATGCCACTGCCTTAATGTATTTAATAAAACCAATTCTTAAAAAATACTTTCAGTCCAGCACAATCTAATTCATATAAGGAAAAAAAATCTGTGAAAAATTTTTCTTTGACATTCTCTTACATTGAATTCTGTTATTTTGATGTGCCTTGATTACAGTGCAGACATATGCATGTGGATTTCTGTTGGGTCAAACTCCCATTGCACACTTTATAGTTTTACGGTCTATTGGTTTTATTAGAAGACTGACTAAAAACCTCATCCCAAGGTTAAAGCAGACCCTGCTAAGAAGCGACATTTCCTCATAGATTCTAACCTATTCGTACCTCATGCAGTGGTGATACAGTGACAGAGGACCTAGAAGCTGCAGTGATATACAAAGAAAACTTGAAATGCTTTATTCTAAATAAACTGTACTATTCCTTCATGCTGTTATGCAGTGGTTACTGGAAAGACTGTCCATTTTATTTCTGATTTGCTGAAGATGCAGGAATCCAATAAATTATGGAATGCCTTCTTTGTGCTTCACTGGCAGACAGCGTAGGGTGAAGGAAGAGAAGGATGCCAAGGATACTTGTCGTCTGTTGCAAGAAATAGTCATCTCGACATGATGACTCTGATACATGGATTAAGAGTAACACAAAGAACCATGCCATCACATTTTATGATGATAAATTTCTGTTCATACTTTACTAGCTTTTCTGAACATCTTTGGAACCTCTTCCTGTAATCAGTTTTAAAATATTGCTTCAGAACATGCAAACACTGCATTCCTGCTCATACTTCCCACATACTGTTGGACTGCACATATCACAGTACAATGGCAAGTTTAAAGAACTTTACTGCAGGAGCAAACCACGTTCTTAACTAATGTTCAGATATATACTGTCGAAAGAGCACAAACAGTACACATTTTTTCAAGCCATTTCTGAAACAGAAGGTTGCAGACATCACTGGCCTTACAGTCTGGCTTAGACTTAGAAACATTTTTTTAAGTCTTTCACTTTGACAAGCTGCTTACATACATAAGCCTTTCTTACCAGCTGCTGCCAGGGCTGAGAAGACTCAGTATATTGTTTTCTGCTTAAGAGGTAAAACATACTTTATGAAGTACAGAAAATGAATACAACTTCAACTTTCAGCCATGAAGTGACACATATAAAAACGATACTCTCTAGAAAATAACTGTTGACTACAATTCAGAAGAAAAATTATTTTTTGCATGTAATTTTTCTTGATGCTTAGTTTTCACAATGCAAAAAATGGCCCTTGGATGAGATCCTGATTTTAAGGATCTACAACTTTAAAGAAGTCCTTAAAGAATGCTAAGAAATTAGAAATCTGAAAATTGCTGTCTTGGAAACAGGTGTTTTCTGCCATTGGTAGATATCTCTGTATTTTGTGTCTGGGCAAAAAAATACTAGCCACTCAGTATTTATTTTTCTTTTATTTTCAAATGCAGGTACTAGGCTTCATCCTCTTGATCATACACAGAAAAATGGCTCATATTGGGAAGCATGAATAATAAAAGAATTATGGGGAAACAATTTTAACAAAACATAAGAGTCCTCAGCTTATGTGGATCCCAGTTCATCTGCTCCTGTATCCATGCGTGACATAGAACCTGTGCCCATTTAACATTCTGCTCTATCCTGGAAATGAAGGTCAATAAGGTCATTCAGATTCTTTAACACTGTATGTGAGAGAATAAGCTGAAAATGCTCATTCAGCTTATCAGAGTGTCTTAATTGCATTAGTATGCAGAAAGAATGTAAGAAAACACATTTAAGATCAGAAAGTAAATGAAAACCTACTCTAACGAAACTATGTAAAACATCAAAAAAGTCCCCAGTGCTTTCCCTATATGATGTAGAAATGAATGTGATGGATTTCTTATGAAGAATGAAATATAGTCAGTAGATCTCGTTACAATATACTGTGAATCATAGAAGGCCAAAAAGGAAAGGCCATGAGTGTAAACACATTTTACATCATAGCACCTTAACTTTTACTTTCAGAGTGATTCATACAAGCGGTATTTTTTTCAAGCAGCAACTATGCAGCTTTTAGCAAAAAGGTAAAGAAAGAATATCTTGAACTTTACATATTATCTACTTCACCGATTATCTACGGTCCGTCCGCAGTAAACTCAGTTATTGCCTTCAGGCATAAACCACCCCAGAAAACAAGGAAAATAAATTTGCAGAACAGAAGGGAGATTTAACTATGCCACTGAAAATCATAATATACAGCTTAACTCCTTGCTTACTCATAAGCATTAATAAAGAACTACATCAGACAAACATTCTATAAAGTGCTGGTGATTTTTCTATAACATTTTCTAATGAGCATAAAACATCAGGTCTCTCCTAGCATGAACTCACATTTCATGGCAAATGAACCATCTTTAAATAATGCAAATATTCTTAGGATTTTTTTTCTCCATTAGAAATAGCATTTTATCAGGACACAAGTAATACAGTATTTTTCACCTCTTGATTGCAGTGATGCTGTTATTTGGAGATCAAACAACTTATAACATAAAACAGCTTCTTATATAAAAATTGGGAAATCTACTTTTTAATAGACTTTCCTATCAACCACCCTAAATTACATTACACCCGTATGGCTCTAGTTTGCTTTCTGTGCTTCAGATTAAACCTTCACTGATCCACCTATATTTTAAGAGCTAGTCCTCTACTGCCAAGGCAAAGACCCTCTAAGATACAGTTAATAGTTGTGCCAGCCTTGGAGTTCCTCAAAAATATATTACGGTGAAAGATGAGGACAGCTTCATATAAAGACTCTTCTAGAAGCCTGAAGTAAACACATGATTTTAACAGTACTTACACATAGCTGAAAATGGTACATTCACCATATGAAAAGTTTCTGGTGATGCTCTGGTGGCAGTATGCTTGCATGCATCAGTTATTTAATGAAGTAAGCAAATGTCTGTTCTGCAGAGCTACAGTGAAACTGAAAGTAAGATTTTACTTTTTTTACTTTTTATTTTTATTTTTTGATCAAAGAAAGGCATATTTAAAGACACACAAATAGCTCAATTTTTAGAAATCTCCACTTACGTAAATGCTCTGTTTACATTACCTCTGCTTGTATCCAGGCCCATATACAGAAATGACATTTTTTCCATATTCTTTGGAGATAAGTTTTGTGCCTTGTCCTAGACAACATTCTGAACATTTTCTTTTCTGTATGTCCACCAAGTTCTGTTGCAAGCGCTTAAGTCCCTCCTCACATTCCGATCTGCCAACAGAACCACCAAAAGCTTTTAAAAAGAGTTAAAAAATCAAGATTGGAAATGCTATGAAGTATGCTAACTGGACAACATAATGAACAGTACAATTCTGTCATTAAAAGCAAATAAGTGAAAATTAGAAGAGAAAAAATCTCCCAGTAGGAGGTATATAACCTTTGTAAACCAACTTAGAAAACAGATAGCTAACAGTGATCCACTCTGAAACACCAAGTGACTTTACGGAGACAATTTATAATATGCACGAAGGAAATGTGATTTACCTTGAAAAGCAGAAATTGGTGCCCTGCTTTTTTTACTAAAACATACACTTTTCACTTCTGCTACACAGTACTCTTGCCCAGGGAAAATGAAACTATTTGTTACACCTTCCCTATACTAAAAATGTAAAAAACTGAGACACTTAGAGCTGGCCAAGACTCTTTTCCCTCCACCCTCTTCCAGCCTTACTCTACGTACTATTTGCACTTTTTTGTTACCTGTAAACTTGCGTATTAATATAAACGCACATGCTATCATTTTTCCTTTCTCATTTCAAATCATCTATCATTATTCTTAATAACAGCAAGTGCCTAACTGAACGTGCACAAGTACTTTCACATTCCGTGTTCTTAGGTATCTAATTTAGATCTTCAATTATCTTTAATTAAGAGAGAGAAGGCCTGCACTGAAGTGTGAGGAATCACATTCGGAAGTAACCTCTCACTGCTAACCATGTAGGGAGTTTCCCAGTTTCTGGATCTATATGCTGTTCTAAAATAAAAGCTGTGTGTGAAGCTAAAAAGGGGCTGCATATTTCTTCAGTCTCAGTGCTATACACTGAGAGAACCCACAACCTGATATGAATGGGCTTTCCAAGGAAATTCCAAATACAAAATTAAATAGAGAGGCGAACCATCTAGGTTGTTTGTTTGTTTGTTTTCTCCCAGATTAGATTACGAGTGAGTGATCATATTACAAGTAATAGCTAAACGCAGAGAATTGCTATTTTCCATCTATACTGGTTCCATTTTCATTCATGTGTATGTTGCTTCTCTGGACATAAGGGACACTGAGTCAAGATTTACACATTTTTCCTCTGTCAATTTATTTTACCCATCACCAAGCATCAATATTCAAATTTCTGTGTAAAGAAGTGAACAGGTCTCCAAGCAGTGCCGTATGTAATTAGGTAGGTACTTAACAGTTTTGATTTGGTTACTGTAGTTTGTTTTTCTTATCGGTACATATGATTTACATAACAATCTGCATGTCTGTACTCTTCCTCTCTGTAACTAAATGTGCCTTCCACATCCTACTTTCACTTTAGAGCTGTTCTAGTAGAACTAAACTACAGAGGAAAAAAATAGGGAATCAAAACGATGGAGAATGTTTCATCAGTCCAAGAGTACTAGTTCATGCAGGGCAATGAGAAGAACTGAATATACAGTATTGCAAAATGCACTGTACTACTAAACTACCAAAATAAAACGTCTTTATGTATCGTGCAGTTTTAAGCACTAATACAGAGACACAGTTTAAGGAATTGAATGACTTCAGCAGCCATCTTTATGTCTGCTGCTGCTAGTAACTCAAACTCTGATTGTTTAAAAATTGTTTACTTGGTGGCGTACAAAAAGTCTTTATGAGTTTTCTGGGGTTTTTTACAATATTACAATGGTAGCAATATGGTATTACTAATTTTCTCAACAATTCTGTCTTCAAAAAACACTGAAGAGGCCATTAGAAAATAGACATCTATCTGCAATGTAAACATGCTCTAACAATGCGGATGTGAGAAACTCCAGAAAAAGTCCATAAGAATAAAACATTTTTCCCTCCATATGCTAAAAAAGTGTAACAAAATAGTGACGATGTAACAGAAAATGGTACTTATATTTGAGTTTTAATCATGATCATGGGTGTGTGTACACCAGCTACACGGCTGTTCAGCCTGATTCCATATGCCAACCTCTGTTCGGGAACCAAGCAGTCTGGGAACCACGGCACTTAGCAGCTGAGCAGAGACTACACATCTGCCTTTGGCTTCATGGCAATACCATGGTAGGGCAGCAGGTCTAGCCGTGTTGTTACTGCCCTTTTATCTTATCTGGTGTCTTCCAGGATAGCGCTGCCTCCTTGCCTACACAGGCATAACCGGGTAGCATTTTTCAAAATTCATTCCCATAAAATAAAACATTCCTCAGCGGTGAACAAAATTTCCAGGACTGTCATTCCTTATTCCTTTGCGTACCGCCGGCTCGACTGGAACGGGCTGCTCATCACAACCTACAGTCCTGTTCAAACAGCAAAACGTAACAAATGGAAGGCGACAGCCTGCCTCCCCCTCTCGTTTACCCTTCCCGGCGCCCTGCAAGAACAAACAGGCCCTTATCTCCAGACTGTCCTCCCTCCAGCAGAAGACCCGCAGAATAACCCAGCTCCCGCTACCGCCGCCCTAGGCAGCACCCCGCCGCGGCCCTCACGCCTCGCGGGCGGCGGAGAGGCGCAACGCGGCGGCGCGCCTTGCGTGGCGCCGCCGGTCACGTGGCTGCGAGAGAGGCCGGCGGCTGAGGCGCGCAGGCAGCACAGCATGGCGGCGGCGCTGGGTGGCCTGGGCCTCTTGCACGGCCGGTTCAGGCTGGCCGCCGCGGCCGCCGCGACCTCCTTCGCCCTCGGCGCCCGCGCTCCGCTGCGAGGAGGCGCCGCCGCTCTCCCCTCAGCCGGGAGGAGCTTCGGGTCGGAGGCGAAGGAAGAGGAGGAGCTGCGGGTGCGGTACCTGGATGAGGAGTACAAAGGTAACGGGGAGAGCGCGGCCGCTCCTCTGCGCGGCCCCGCTGCCCTGCGGCGGCGGCTGGGAGGCGCGGCACGGCGTGCTGTGCTCTGCGTGCCGGGGCTGCGGGGCCGCGGTCTTTTCTGCACAGATGGGTCAGCGGCCGTTCTGAGTTCTCGCAAAATGGATGCGTGTGTCATCCCGTAGCCGGTTTGATGGTTGAAAGTGAAGTTTAGCGGCAGCCTGCTGCAGGCAGCATCCCGCACCTGCTGTGTGCTTGTTTGCGTGGGTAGGGCGGGGACGGAGAAGTTGTACCCACGTTTTTCTTTTTTGGGATGCTTTGCCTCAGCATTACGGCCTATCTCCGGCATCTGTCCTATCAAGCGTTACGTGCTCCACATAGCTCCTCCTCCTGCCAACTGTTGTTAGCTTTGTTTTCCTCAGATGTACCAGGACCTTTGTTTTAATCCACCTGACCAAGAAAATCGGTATAACTTGCAGCCAGTACAGTACAACACTTTGTATTTACTGCTTTGGGATGGTATTCACTGGATTTTGGAGGGGGGCTGGGTATTCTTCCTTTGAAGATGTTGAATCTCTTTTGGCATTTGTTTCTTCCCTTTTGGGTGAAGCAAGCCTAGGAATGGTTGCTCACCAATGACAGAACCTGAGACGACGACAAGGAGTTGTGTCAGCGAAGGGCTAGGTGTGTGTTTGTGTTCTTCACTGGAGAGTGGTGGGCACAGCCCCGAGATGCTAGAGTTGAGGGAGTGTTTGGGCACTGCTCTCGGATGCAGGGTTTGAATTTTGAGATTTCCTGTGCATAGACAGGGGTTGGACTCTGTATTCCTTGTGCAACGCTTCAAACTCAGGATACTCAATGATAGAGTAGCTGCAAGCTTTCCTTGTGAGATTTGTTTTTAAATCCAGGTTGTTCTGTGTGGGAAGGGTCCTTGTCTGCAGTGCTTTTCTGTAACATAGGTGTTTCTTTAGGTGGACAGTAGCTCTTGGAATAATCGTGTATTGAGATGCGGGATTCAGTTTATAGCTTTCAAAACATCAACTCAGTTACATCAAACTTGGCAGAAATTTGGGCATGCACCTTTGAGTTGAGCATTCATATATATATATATATATATATCATATGTAGAGAGATTTGTATATGTAAAACTTAGAATTTTATCTTAAGGGTTAGGAGTTCAGTTTTTTAAGAGTCGATAAGATTAATGATGGTGAAATCTGATCCTGAAAATCCACTTCTTATTGTTCTATTCCCAAGAGTTCCTTAAAGACAGTACTTCTTTACTCCCTTTTTGTGTTCCCTGAGGAACTGAGAATTGGTTTTAAACATATGTATTGATTTTAAGCTTGTTTTAAATTGAAGTAGAGGCAAGAGAGGCGCAAAGAAAGCTTGGTAAAATGTTGGGGGGTATTTTGCTTTTATGTTCTGAGCCTTTTTCTTTCTGCAGAAGAAACTTCTCTCTCTCTGCATCTTCCCTGTGATGCACACCATCCTCCTCTCCCCATGTGACAAGTTAATCTATCTGTGTTAGTTTACAGCTGTAATACCTGTGCTCCTTTTGGATGCTAATGCCATTTAAGCCCCAGTGGTTTTTGTCACTCATCTCTTAACCTACCATTTCCTTCCCCAGCATTTGCTTCCCAAGCGGGACCCCAGAACCATTGCCCCTTCATATTCTCCTACTTCATGCTTCTTGACTGCGTATAGGGACAAGACCCTGTCGCTCTAACTACTTTTCATGACATACACGTGTTTATTTGTGCTATTCTTCTGTTCTTGTACATAGCTAGTGTTTCTGGCTTGCTCGGAGGAAGATGCGTCATCCCCAGTGCAGCATGGTGACCAGAGCTGCCTCACACATAGATGCACGTCCTGTAGCTCTAGACACATATTTCCCCTCAGGCAAAGTAGCAAACTGCTGTGCTCTATAACACTTTCGCATGACTCGTATACCACACTTTTTGGGAAGCTGTTAAACATATTCTGAAATGAGAATATATTTGAAAGAGCAAATTATTCTTTTGTCTCAAATAAAAAATTCAGTACAAAAGATTTAATTGGAATGTGTTTGTAAGAATGCTGAGTATTCTGAGCAACGTGTTGCAGATCACATTGCCCTTAGCATCAGTTTCTTATGAGCAGAGAAAAATAATGGTGCATTAATGTTTTTTAAATAGGTACATGTTTTTTACATTATTTGTAATCGTATTTGATTATCACTAAAAGTTATTAAAGCTATTGAAATTTCAGAGCTTCTAGCCAAGGTGCATTAGCAAGCTCAATACAAATTTGGATGAATTTAGGGTTTTTAGTTCAGTTAGTGTATGTTAGTTAAAAATTTAGAGCACGTAATAGCGTGCAGAACAGTTATGATTTCATTTGAAATAGTTCTTTCAGAACTTGGAAAATTAGTAGTTAGCTGTTAAAATAGAAAACTCTACTTTCTCTTTTATTTTTAAGTAAAAAGGTTTGAGCAGCTGAGATGTACTAATTTAAGGAGCGCAGAAACATATTCAGAAGTACTTAGAGATAAAACAGTGAAGATGTGTACTTAGGATTTGGAAATTGTATAGTTGCTTTTTGAAAATACGTGCTCAATACGTTCTCAGTACATATCTGTATGATTTGTGCATAAGTACTTATTGAGACTGTGATCAATGGAAACAACCAGAATTGTTCATGGTGCACTCACTGTGGTTTCTTGTTTCACTTAAGAAAATAAAATAAATGGTGGCAAGCTGAAAAACAGCTTAACTCTTCTCTCTTCTTACCTTTCTCTCTCATTTCAGATTTTTATTTAGTTGTTTAAAAGTGCATTTGGATTGATAGTGTGTTTGCTTATGTGTACTACAGATAGATTATTTATGTAAGTACTTTTTATCTAGATCAAATTAATTTTTATAGAACAGATTACTAGGATGAGAGTCAGGATTTAGAACTAAATATTGAGAATGAATATTGTTTTGAAAACTACAAAGTACAAAAAAGAACAGATAAAAATCATTAAAGCTCAGTTTCCTGTGTACTGAAATAAGCTGTATTTAATACAGGATCTAATCATTTTACTTAAATTGATTCACCATGTTTTATTTAATGTAGGAAGAAATATGATCTTCTCTCTCAGCAGTTTTAAATACCAGTAGCATCATATATCTTTTGCCATCTCTTGAAGTACAAGAATCTTTTAATATGAACTATTTACTCATAAAACCCCCATATTTAGTTGCACTGTGAAATGAGGATGTGTCTGTGAATCTGCAGGTATTTTGAAGATAACTTGCATGTATGTAAGTTTCTCTGAAAGTAATTCCTCTCTTTTCCATGGAAACTAGAACAGATGCAAAAAGCACAAAATGGTGTTTGCTGCGAAACGCTGTTTTTCAACATAATCAGAACCATTAGGTTTCCATTGTCACCAGCGATGAGCAAGAGCCTGCATGTCATGTTCTCAGTGCCTTCTTCACATTTGGCTTTAAAGCAGAGTAAATGCCCCACAGTCAAGAGACATACAGTTCCACATGGTCTGCCACACATCCTTGAGTCCAGATAGGATCCAGGTGAGGGTGCTGAGAGGTTCCACAGAGCTGGAGTCTTGCCAGCATGACTCCCAGCTACAAGAAGGGTCATAAGAAGGATCCCGGGAACTTTGGGCCTGTCAGCCTGACCTTGGTGCCAGGGAAGGTTATGAAGCAGATCATCTGGAGGGAGATCACACAGCATGTGTGGGACAGCCAGGAGATCAGGCCCAGCCAGCACAGGTTCAAGAAAGGCAGGTCCTGCTTGACCAACCTGTTCTCCTAGTGTGATCAAATGACCTTCCTGGTGAAAGGAGGGAAAGGCTGTTGACAAAGCCTCCTAGACCTCTGTCATGTTTCAGCCTGGTTTGGCCTAATTCTGTGACAGGGTGCGAGGGCACCTACAGACCCATGCACCTGGAAGAGGGGGAAAAAGGAAAAAAGGTAGGGAAGGTGGCTTCAACAAGGAAAACAAGCTAATAAGAACACTTAATTTACTAAATATAATAGCAGAATGTGAGATGATACTGTATCATAGAATCTAATTGGAATTAAAGCTGATAAATCATATAAAGTGAGAGAGAGGGAGTTTCCAAAACCAGAGTCATTGCTCTGATGCTGTAGGCAAGATGGCTAGGGAGCACAGTAGCAAAGAGGCAGTTTCATGACTCCCAGCCAGTTTTATCTTTCCCTCCAAATGGAAAACAGAAACAGAACAGTTAAGTCTTCTGTAAGTTGTAGTTCATTCTTCTATTCTGAGACCAAGACACTGGAAATATGGACAGTCTGTGCAACTACAGCATTGGCTCTTCAGCTCCCAGTACACGTGATGTTATGATGTGGAATACTGATAAAAAAAATCATAAAACCACGACAGACTTCAGCAAAGACTTTGACAGTGTCTCCCACAGCATTCTCCTAGAATGGCAGCCTGTGGCTTAGACAGGTACACTCTTTGCTGAGTAAAGAACTGTTGGGAGGGCTGGGCCCAGAAAATGGTGGTGAATGGTGTTAAATCCAGCTGGCAACTGGTCACAAGTGGTGTTCCTCAGGAGTTGGTACTGGGACCTGTCCTGTTTAATATCTTTATTGATGACCAGGATGAGGACTGAGGGATGAGGGTGCACGCTCAGTCAGGTTGTAGATGACACTAAGTTGGGATAAAGTATCAATCTGCCTGGGAGTAGGAATGTACTTTAAAGGGATCTAGAAAGGCTGGATAGCTGGGCTGAGGCCAACAGACCAACAGTTCAACACGACCAAGTGCTAGGGGTTCGCTTTGGTCACAGTGACCCTATGGAATGCTACAGGCTTGGGGAGGAGTGGCTGGAAGACTGTGTAGGTGAAATGGATCTGGAGGTGTTGGTCGACGCTTAGCTGAAGAAGAGCCAGCAGTGTGCCTAGGTGGCCAAGAAGGCAAATGGCATCCTGGCTTGTGTCAGAAATAGTGCTGCCAGCAGGAGCGCAGAAGTTTCCCCCAGTACTCAGCTCCATAAGGCCGCAGCTCAAGTTCTGTGTTCAGTTTGGTCCCCTCACTATAAGAAAGACTTGGAGGTTTTGGAGCATGTTCGGAGAGGGGCAGTGAAGCTGTTGAGGGGTCTGGAACATGCGTCTGTTTCAGAGTACATTTGGATCTGAGAGACAGAATGTCTCAGGCCTGGAGGCAGGCAAATTATGCACAGCAGCACAGAGGATTACGAATTTTATTTGATACATACACACACACGCAGACAGGCATCTATTCTAGATAATCTCGGCGGCCAGCAGAAACTTCCTAAGCAAGTGTAGTATTATTTACCTACCCTTGAGTGACAGGTGAATCGCTGAGTGGGAGAAAAATGGACATAGCGGATTTGACGAGAGGTGTCATAAGTCTGTCCCCTGCTTCTGGGTGCATTTTTCCTTTCTAAAAGTCCACCACAGCCTCCCTCCTGCTGTTATTTATTCTCTCTAGGGTCTACAGGGTTCTTTCCACTTGCATGCTGCATCCGCATGGCCAGCATGTGATACAGAACTCAAGTGGAACACCTGTTTGCAAACAAGTTCTTTGCAAAACAAGACAAACTAGCAAGGTCAGCTTCCTGTCAAAACAAGATAAATGGCTTTAGCTGCAAATGCTGCTTTCCTCAAAACTTCACACATCTGATTCTAGTCATGCAGCCATCCAGTTATGCTCTCTGTCAGAGTACTTCGTTCTAATTCAGGATAACTCTTCAGCCAAGATCTTTTGGTTCCCTGAAATAGCATCTCATAAGGAGCAGCTGAGGGAACATGAATTGTTTACTGTAGAGATGAGGAGGCTCAGGGAAGACCTTATTGTTGTCCACAGCTGCCTGAAAGGAGGTTGTGGTGAGGTGGGGGTTAGCCTCTTCTCCCGTGTATTTAGTGATGGGATGAGATGTAATAGCCTCAAGTTCTGCCAGGGGAGATTCAGGCTGGAAGTTAGGAAAAGATTTCTTTTCTGAGGGAGCAGTCAGGCACTGGAACAGGCTGCCTGGGGAGGTGGTTGAGATATTCAGGAAACATGCAGACGTAGTCCTAAAGGATGTGATTTAGTGGGGCAATGTTGGCAGGTAGACATTTGGACTGGGTGATGGTTGGAGGTTTTTATCCAAGCTTGATGATTCTGTAATTTTATGATTGATTTGTAAACATCTGCACCAGTGGAGGTGACCCACTGTCACAACTGCTGTGGGGTACCACTCACTACCTTGCTTTCACATCCACTGTTTGGACATTTGTTCAGTAAACATTGATAGATGTCAATAGGTGCCATTTTTATCTGCATGGAGGAATTCAGTGACACACTTTTATCTCATACACGCTTCCATTTTGTCAGACTGCCCCTCTGCCACCAGCTGTCACATGGCAACAGCATGGCATGGAATATTAGCAGGAAGCTGCAACCTGTTCTGTCATACCACCAATATCTGCTTCTGGCATTGCAGGCCAGCATAATTAAATGCATTCTTTTTGAAGAATTCTTGTGTGTATGAGTATCCTTTTCTCATTAAAATTGAATTTTTCTTTTTAACGTTACAAATTATGTCACAGTTCCGGTAGCAAGGAGTAGCATTCATCATATGTTTGCTTATGCTTCTCCTCTGCCAGGATAGGAGGCAGCAGATAGAGTTGCCTTGGGTCAGTTTTGGATCACACAAGAAATGTAGTAGTAGTGACAATCTGGTAATAAAGAAGGAATCACTTACCGCTTTCTGAGGCATCAGGACTTCCCAAATGCTTCGACGGAGACAACCTTCACATAGAGATGCTTCCCTCGTGGTTGCCAGCCCTTAAATGGGGTATGGAAGAGTGTATGACCCCTGTACAAGTTTGCACAAGTTTGTTGCTTCCGCCTGTGCTCCCAGGGCTGGCAACATCTCTTTACCGGGTGCTCAATCACTGGTTCAGGCCATAACATAACAGTTCCCATACATCTTTGGAAATCTTTGGAGTTGGCTAGGGAAGGGGGAAAGTGCATTCTTGGGATTAAGTTGGTTGAATGGAAATAAGTATATTTTTCTACTTTAATAATAGAACTTTGAGTGGGTACTCAGTTGATCTGTAGCTTAGTCACTGATTAATAGATTGGGAAAACATCCCAAGTCTTACTGCAGTTCTAAAAATAACCAAGGGATTTAAGGATGCCGAGATAGTATTGTAATGAAGTATTAGAACAAAACTGACTCAAACAAGCATTCAGGTAATATCTTTTAATATGCCTTACTTCAGTATAGAGTTGTCTCATGTTAACCTCATATGCTTTTCTGGTTACGGTTACTGCTTTACTTACCCCTCTCTCCCCTCCCTCACCCCCCACCCCCCTTACTTAAGAAATGGACGTTAGCAAAAAACAGGTTGAGATTATAACGTCTTTGACTTATCCAAACTTTGGATATGTAAGTGTACCAGCCTTAGAGCTTAAAATCAAAGCCAGGTCGACTGGCTTCTTCTTACTTTAGAGTGTGATGCTGATTTTGTTTTTTCAGTGTGTTTGAATATATGAATTTGGAATAATCTTCCAGAAGAATAAGTTGCAGCAGTAGAAGAGTGCTGCAGTCAGAAGCATGAAGAGGTTCCTGTTTGAGTGCTGACTGAAGGCTATTGCAGGAGGTCCTAGATGAAGACCTCAAGGCATCTCTTATCTTTCTTGATGAGGACTAATTGGACCTTGGGAGCAAGCAAGAGCAAAGTGTGCTCTCCTGTTTGGGTTTAACCATTTTTGTCTCAACTTTGGGCATGGGAGCGGCTGCATGGAAGGCTTTGTTTTTAAATCGGTAGCTGCAGGAGGAGCAGGAGCTCAGTTTAACTGTGCGTGTGTGTGTGTGTAGGCACATACATTCAGGAGGAAGATGAAAAGGAGTGTGCTTTTAACACTAATAGGTCATTTCTTTGGGAGGACACATTTCTGTGAAAGAGATAGTATATACTGAGAAAACAGGACAGCCTGCAAAGAGACTAGGAGAGAGAGAGTGTATAAAGATGGTACATGCAGAGCTTGGTGATGTGGTAGTAAATACACGGGCAAATACTGAGTTCCTGGTAGGTTGATGGCAACACTGTGGGCCTTTTTGTTTGCAATAAAGGGAGCTCCCTTTTGCTCTGTCATTCCTAGTCCCAGTGCTAGTACCACTGTCTTCATTTGCCTTGTATTCTCCAGGTGAAGAATGAAATCCTGATTGTAAAGATCTTAACGAGACTGGGTCAATTTCTGATGTTTAGGATTCAGGGAATTGTAATACATTGCCTAAAAGGTTATTGTCTGGATGAACTTTTTGAGATTTTTCCTGTTTGATTTTCATGCACGTTGAGCTAAGGGAGAAGGAATAAGGACAAGCAAATGGTGTTCCTTGTGTGACACAGATCAGTGTATGTGTAATCAATCACTGAGCCAACTGATCTCTAAATGGTCCAAGGGAGCTATGTAGTCTGTGTAGACTAGCAATGAGCTCGTTTCTTGGGGGAGAATTTCTGTATTTTTCATTATTTTTAAACAGAAATTCAGATATTTTGTTGCTATCATTCTCTCTCTGTGTGACTTCATTTACCTGTGTCAGAATTGCTAGTCTTAGCTGTGATAGAACTTCTTACTTTAAGAAGTTTCTCAAAGCAGACTGTCTAAATATGGAAACAGTGGATTATTTTGCTTGAGTACATGTCAGCACTTCTCACACAAACATGAAATCTGTGCTTGCTGTAAGTAATTTAAAATTTAGCCCTTGTAAGCACTGTTTCATGTGATAGTGTGAGGGACAGATTTTTACTTCTTAAAATCATTTCTGTTGAATGCTGAAACATTCAACATAGGAGAACTGAAGTCTGTTTTTTTTCTTTCTAAAACTCAGTAGCTAAATGACTGTGCTAGTATGTTTCTTTTAGTAGTCTTGAAATTGAAATAATTACTTATGTGGATATTAAGTATTTTTCTGTATTGTAACAGTGATACAGTTTTTCTTCCCCTCCAGGAATTGTGGTGCTTGGGTTAAACCGATCTCATGCCAAGAATGCACTTAACAAAAATGTTTTAAAAATGGTAAGTGGAAAGAATAGTTTCTAGTGTGGAAGTGAAGTACTGGAATTAAATACCTTTAAAAGTGTTTGGTTATTCCCCTTCCTCCTTTTCTCTTTAGATGTCAAAAGCTGTGGATGCTTTGAAATCTGATAAGAAAGTACGAACTGTTATATTCCGAAGTGAAGTCCCAGGGATATTCTGTGCTGGTATGCAAACTTAATTTTCCTGAGAAGCTGGAAATCTGTGTCTCATTTTTTGCACACATACAAACACACATAGACAATATACACACACTCACACAGACACAAAGATACACACATGAGAAAAAAAAAAAAAAAGAAAATCAAAGAAGAAAAAGAGAAATGAAAAAAAGCCCAGATTACAAGGAAACTTGTCTTATGTATATATTCATCTCAGTAGCAAACAGAATGGCTTTATATGACTTTCCTCAATTGTTAACAAGAACTGAATATCTGTTTTATTCTTTCTGTGTCATAAAGTGTTTCAAAAACTATTGTGGTGGTGTAAAATCATTTAATTGAGCTCTTAGAAGTTGTTGCATATACTTCATGTTGAGGACCAAAAACTGCTAATAGCTGTATGGAAAGTGGTATAAAAAATATATTTTAAACACATTAAAATAAACTTTAAATTAAGTAAACTTAAAATTCATTATCAGATGTAGTCCTATTGAGACTGAGCATAAAAAAACAAAGTATACAAACAACCCAGATATCAAGTGGTAAAAATGTTCTTCCAAAGTCAAAAGAAAGCAAAAGCTCTGAACAGCCAGAAGCTGGAAACAAGAATTTGTCAATGTAACAAAATTAGTGAAAGCAGGCATGTATTTTGTAGATGAACAGGGTCTTTATATTCAGATGTCCAATACAGTGCTTTGTTCAGATTAAATCTTAATCCATTTCAGATGCTAAAATAAGTCAATTTCTTCTTTCTTGTATATGAATAGAACTGTCAGGATTGAGAAGTCTAAAATTTAACAGTTCTGTGCAGTGGTTAAGCTTACTAACCACACATAACATAATTCAATTTTAAATGCAAAACCTTGTTTCCAGTTTTCACTTGAGTAATGTGTATAAGTAATTCTTGTGGGGTTAAAGTTGTTGTTGTTGTTAGTCTTAATAACTGTTTTCATTCAGCTGCAGTGTGCTTATAAGGCTTCCATAAAGAATCATTCTGAAAAATAGGAGTAGTCCAGACAGCATTTAGTAATACATGTCAAGAATTTGAATATAGGTATGATAATCAACATATTTCATTTAAAAAGTTGCATCTTGATTTTGAAACAAGAAGTTGTAGACATTAGTAACTAACAATAATCTTTGGGAAAATAAACATTTAAAAGCTGCCATTGTTAAGCTGTGGTTTAAAAATGTGATGATGAATATTCAGAGAAACATATGTGAATGTTTTTCAAGTAAAGTGTTAGAAAGTTTATGTGAAAATGTGTCTGTTGAGTCTTTTAACAATTATTTTTTCAATTTTTTTTTTTTTTTTTTTACATTCACGAATTCTATGGTAGTTGTAATATAAGAAATTTGAGATCAGACCAGTTTTGAGTGAAGGCATTTCAGGTATCCTATTAAAATAGTGTTTATGAAATCTTAAGTTGTTTAGTATTCTTTCTTGGCTGCCTTTGCAGAGCTGTTTTCTTGTTAAGATGTAAAGACTGCTGTATTGTTTGTCTGGCTTGAAAGACAACTTTGAGTGTGTATAGAAAGCTGACTGTGGACAACTCAGCAATTTTGTGGATGACAGAAAGCTCTAAATGCACTGTTGTCACACCAGGGGGATGGGATGCCATCCAGAGGGACCTAGACAGGCTTGAGCAATGGGCTGAGGAGAACCTCATGTGGTTCAACAAGTCCAATAATAAGATCTTCTACCTGAGGCAAGGTAACATCCTCTGCCACACAGGCTGGAGGATGGAAGGATTGAGCACTGCCCTTCCAAAAAAGACCTGGGGATATAGGTGGATGGGAAACTGGACGTGAGCCAGTAATGTACCCACACAGCCTTAAAGGCCACTGTATCCTGGGCTGCATCAAAAATCACCCCTCTGTGCTTGTGAGGCCTCACCTGAATTACTGCTTTTAGACTTGGAGTCCTCAGTACAGTACAGTCATAGACATGTTGGAGCACATCTAAAGGAAGGCCACAAAAATGATCCATGGAATGGAACACCTCTCCTATGAAGATAGGCTGACAGAGCTGCACTGTTCAACGTGGAGAAGGCTCTGGGGAGACCTGAAGGTGGCCTTTTGGTATCTAATGGGGAACTACAGGAAAGAAGGTGACAGACTCTTTGGCAGCTCTGTGGTGATAGAACAAAGGGAAATGTTTGCAAGCTTAAAGAGGGTAGATTTAGGTTAGATGTAAGGAAAAAGTCTTTTAGAGTGAGGGTGGTGAGGCACTGGAACAGGTTATGCAGAGATATGGTGGATGCTCTGTCCCTGGAGACTTTCAGTGGAGGCTAAATCAGGCCCTAGGCAACTGATCTGGCTGTATGTGTCCCTGTTCATTGCCAGAGAGAAGGACTGGATGACCTTTAAGTTCTCTTCCAAATCTAAGGATTGTATGATTCTGAGATAAGATGCAAGAATGCTTAGCAAAAATAAAAAGTGACAGATAAGAGGGTGGGTCTATGAAAGGAAGCTCTAGCAACTGAATCAGTAAAATCATGATGTTCCAACAGTAGTAACTGAAACTCGGGGTGAGCTGGAAGATTTGAGACAGAATTTGCCAATGATAATGGTCAGAAGGAGCTCAGTGGCTGTATCGGTTGATTCTGTGTAAGATGTAAAGAGATATATATAAGGAGAAAATACATAAAGCATAGGGGAATATGGAGAAAACAGATAATGGCTTAGGAAAGTAGGAGACAGGGAGGGACTGAGGAGTTTATTGAATCTAGCAGAATGTTATTTAGGGAGTCTTTATTTGGAAATTCAGTAGAACAGGCAAAAGTGTTTTCAAATTTTAATGTGAAGGGACTGTGTTATTTTAAGATCACTTAATTTCTTTTAAAGATGGAGGGATCATCTTGTGAAATGTCTAATTTGGTTTTGTATTGTGGTACAGTTCAGGCTAAACTTTGATTTGTTTAATTATTTTTTTTTCCTCATTTCTTTCTTGCATATGTGGGAATGTATAGTTTTAAGAACACATTTTTTACGATAATATTTTGGGCCACCATCTGGTATTTTACTGACCACAGATTGAGAAACTTTGTCCTAGAATGTATTTCCCTTTTATGTGTGGAAAGAAATTCAAAGCCCTTAAATCTTGCCATTTCTCAGCTATCAACAAAAGTCTACGAAAGCCATGAGCCAAATGTCTTGATTCCTTCAAAGGGCTAGTCCACAAAAAAGCTCACATCCAACTGTTACTTGCTAAATGACAGTGTGGTTGATTAAAAGATTTGAAGTCTTACAAAGAAGAATGTGGATTTGAGGATGGTTCCAAATTACGGGATTCTTACGTGGTGAACTGAGAGAAAAGAGGAGGAATACAAGTATAGAGATACGCCAGCAGTTGTATCCCTTCATTTCTGTGTACATGTTCACTTTGAGTATTTTGTTTCTCCTTTTCCCTTTATATCTTCTTTCTGATGCTCTTTACTTCATGGATGTGGGAAGTTCCTCAGCAATACTCTAGCACTGATTAAAAGGGAAAAATAGAAGTCAGTGAAGAGCCTGACTTCAGGATGCATTTTCAGAGAATCACAGAGTCCTTAGTGTTGGTAGGGAACCTGGGGATTCTGTGATTCTGTGAAAATAGAACCAGCTAGGCTCTTCATTTTTTCTGTGAGGCCTCCTGCCTCTGTTTCATG
Organism: Callipepla californica brunnescens; assembly: GCA_023055505.1. Taxonomy (NCBI): domain Eukaryota; kingdom Metazoa; phylum Chordata; class Aves; order Galliformes; family Odontophoridae; genus Callipepla; species Callipepla californica. Next base: position 923,576 of record JALIRH010000023.1, on the reverse strand, counting down.
TGCTCTGGATGGTGATCACTTCTTAGCCTTTGTTTGTCTGAAAGTAAATAACGATAAAATTTCATCCTTTCGGCTGTGAACATATAGGACTAGTCTTGGTTTAAGTAAATTTATGTTGCATGTCTTCCCAGTTCTGCAGCAAAGGCAGCTGTGTGTGCAAGAATTCATTGTTCAGTATTGTTTCACCAAAGAGAACTGCACTAACTAAAAGAGAGATTGTGAGATTGGTAAGTTATTTTCTTTGTGTGTACATGAACCAAAGAAGGCTTGAGGGCAGTTTTTAATTGACAGATTTGTGTACTTGTTCCTTGGAGACCTTCTTTCAGAAATCCTTGAGATGTCAGAATATGGATAGTTAACTTTTTTTGGTTTTGTTGCAACTGCTTTCAAGGCAGCTTGAAAAATACGGGTATTGGAGCTCTTCAAAAACCGCTTTGATCTAAAACAGTTTAAGTCACTGCAGCTCTGCCAATAAACTCCCCTCTTGGAAATGCATAAGTAATCCTTCTGCCAGCAAAAATTTGCTGCTTGGATCTGTGGTGTGAGTGAAGCCAACAGAAATGGTGGTTTTTTTTTTTGCATGATTTGCGTACATCAAGGTTTTGTTTCCAGCACAGCTAAGTTAGTTATATGGTATGTACTCTATGGCTGACATTTCCAGCTGGTGTAGTTTTTCTGACAGAGGTTTATGAAGTATACAGGCCTGGGAGAGCTGATCCTCGGAAACTTCATTTATGAGTTTTTGTTGTGAACTGAACAACAATGCAAAGGAGGATAGAGGTTCTTTTAACAACCCTCAGATACTTCACCTCCTCTTGCAAGAGTAGCGCAGAGGTACAAATGTGGTTAGAGTCTCCTTTTTTTCTTCCCAATAGTTACTGTGGATTTTTAAAACGTACAACTGAGGCTAGGCCTTTGTTCTCAAGGTTATATAAAATCTTAGAGAAGCTTGCTTAGAAAAGGTACTAAATGAAAGCAGAAAGGAAGCTTTATCTCCAGTTGAAAGAGTAGTGACTAAAGAGGCTAAGAGTGGATTAACTGCAACAGGACAGGCTAAATCTGAAGCTGTTTGTTTCTTTATTCCATGTCTTGCATAAGATGCAGTATTCTTTTCTTCAGGCTTATCCAGGACGACCGCTCATATGTCTCTCCCTGTGCTGTGTGCTCTAAACACCTTACGAAATACTGCATATTACTTTCATCTGGATTTTACATTCTCTGGTGAAAACTTTAGTTTTCCTGTGCAAGGATCAATTAAAAAACACACTTTATTTACTGTGTAAGAGAGATTCAGTTTTGTCACTAATTGAAAACTAGCTGAATTGACACTGATTTCATCCACAGAATACTTTTCTAAACCTTTTCTTAGATTGTAGTGGAAGTAGAAACAGCTTTCTACACTGCTAATATTGCCACAGCTTAAAACTTTTTCCTTAAAACAAAAAACAAAACAAAGTTTATGGTAATCGGTTTATTCAGCTCCACGATGCCAGTTGATGATATTTCATTGCAATTTTTCTTCCTTTTTTGGTCTTGAATTAGCTGTAGACCATAGCTCATTGTAATTTTGAGCACGATGCTGGTAAATAATGTATTAAAGATCAGACAATTATGGAAAGACAAATTATGTAAGTCAGCTAGAGAAGCATTTTTTTAGCTTTATTTTTATTTAATTGATTAACTTTGAAATTTGCCTTTTAAAGCTAATGGTGCAGTGTTCCACATTCTTCCTTCCGTGTGACATAATGTGATTCAACAATGGAAATGTAAATTGCTGATGAACCCTAGTGATATTAGTGATCTTCACTCTGCTTCCCTATTAGAACTGAATTCATTTTGGGCATGAAATCCCTGCTATTACTTAAAATTTACTTACGAAAACAGTCCAAGATGATCCTCTGCTTACGTTGACGATTCTTAAGGGTATAAACCATGGGTGTCCAACCTTTTGGCCTGCCTGAATGCACAGTAGTTGCCTTGGGCTGCATATAAAATATATAATATAGTTAATGTATGTAAGTAACATAACTTATTTTTAATGTATTCTTTTATTAAAACAAAAAACAGCAACAATGTAGTGGTTTTTGTGAAATCAGTAGGTCGGTTTCTAGTTCAGTGGAATTTACTGCAATTGTTAGTTCTGAAGGTGTTTGTCAGAAATTATTGATGAATTTTTACTTGACAGTAGTTCTTTGGAAGTTTACATACTGCCAGAAAATGGTGGCATGAATAAGGCGTGATTGTGAAGCAAGGGATATTTTTCTCTTGTAAGGTAGGCCTTGTAAAAGTCTGATAAGGAGACATTACCAATTTTTTTATTATTATTATTTTTTGAGTTAAATGTGTCATTTCAACTCTATACATTTCATTTGAAAATTACCAGGTTATGTACTCATGTTGACTGAAAACAGAGTCACAAGTATATAAAAAAATGAATGATTTTCTTATTTTTTTGGAAATCTTGACACCTATTCTCAAATTTACCAAAATAGAAGGCAGGACTGGATATTTTTTAATGCTCACAGAACTTTGTTTAGCCAATGAAATTATTTGCCATAACTTGAGCTTCCTGTAATTTAAATTCCGTTTCAAATGCTGCTATGGTTTGAAATGTAGCGCAGATAAGTTGCTTTTTATCTTGAAGATGTGATTAACTCATTTAAATGAGTGATCAAATCCACCAAAAATGCTCAATCTGTGAGTCATTTTTTAATCTTCACTTTTAATCTTCATGTTAATCTTCATCTTCACGTGCAGATTTTCCTTTTAATTCCATAAAGGGCTTGCTTTCATTTCAAAAACACAAAGTCTTTTGAGCATTTTACCCTAACTGTCATCTTCCTTAAAAAAAAAAAAAAAAAAAGGGTCCCCATAATCAGCATCTGTACTCTTAAGCGTCTCCTGGAATTGATGATGATTCAATCCCTTGAACTTTATGAAGTTCACAGCTTTGAGGATGATTTGCAAGATATTAGCCATTCTTAAAGCTTTTGCAGATCAATTTTCTTGGTGTGTGATGCAGTGGTAGTTCATCAAACATGAGTTGTTGGTAGCAATTGCATCATCTTCTATTACTTTTATTAAGTTTCTCTTTTTTACCAACCATTACCAGGGTGTCATCAGAAGCTACACAAGATTTATTGGCAAAGGTGAAAGAGTAACACTTTTATGAGTTTTATTTTACTGCATCAAATGAGGAGAGGGATTTAATTCTGTCTCTCTGTGGTACCAAAGAAGCCATTTCTTCAGTGATACTGTATTTGTTATCATTATCATTTAATGAAAATGGCTAAGAGCTGTATGTGTAGCATTAGTACTTTCATCTATCACCAAATCATGAAATTTGAAGTAAGCAGCTTTTCCTTCTAGTTTTCTCTCAGTAGATCTTCCTATTTCACTTTTTTTTTTCTATGATGACACATTACATCTGCCACACTTTCCATATGTTACTTAATAAACTCACCATCAGTAAATATTTTTGATTTTATTTTAAATGTAAGGGCAGAGTCACTGTCATGATAATGTGGCAGCAAGAGCCAGGCTGCGCTGTGAGCTGGGCTGGGCTGCATGTAGCCTGTGGGCCGTGAGTTGAACATACCTGGTATAAACTTTCTAAGTGAAATGGATGTACTTGTGGACAATGATTTGGAATGATCTAGCTTGGTGACTAGTGTTTTCCTGTTGTGACAGAGTGCTTACCTAAGGTTTGTCTCTGTAGTACAATCACATGGAAATATGACCAACTTCTGTTATTTGAAGTACTGCGTTATTTGCAGGATGGATATCTATCTTTAGAATTAATTGTGAGTAACAATGGGCTATGTATGGTGCCATTAAACAGGTTTATGTTTTCTGGAAAGTTTACAAAAAAAATAGAGTTAAATTAAGTAACTTAGACCATGGAAGAATGTACTAAACTTGTAGTAAGTTCCAACAGCTGATAAAAACAAATGCTATGCTTATTTTTTGTTTGTTGAGTATAAATAATTTAAAATATTGTTGTTTCTTTTGAATCTTCTAGGAAAAAAAACCAAACAGAATTAATGTGGATTTTTTTTTCCAGTGAAACCTGCCTTGAAGTGTCCAATTCTACATAAAGCGTGGGAGGGTGGAATGTCTTAGTTCTTTAGTTTAAAAAGAGGCTAGTGACAAGAAGTGATAATGACTTTCTCAAAGCCCTTAAAAATGTATTAGATAGCATGCGGAAAAATTGATCAAATTGGGTGCGTAAAATTGTTAAATTCAAATACTGATACAAAATAAGCCATTGCTATTTTATGGAGACATAGTCACAAAGCTTAAATGTACTGCTGAAAAAATTACTTTGTATTTCAGTTCTGTGTATGAGTTTCAAGGTTGTTCTCCAGGGTATCTTCTCTTTATAGCTGCTGTACTGAGTACATAAGGAGACTAACATCTGACGGCTACGCTTAGCCATTGTGAGTTCTAATCTTACATCTAATTTTTATTAGGTTGAATGAAAATTTTGAAAGTGGGGTTTGTTTTCTCTACTGCAGTGTACTTTTGTTTACAGGAAGTACGGGTTTTACTTTAGAGCAACTATTTTTTTCATAACTAGATAGCTGGATGTAATTTCAGTAGTAAAAAGAAGTTTAATAGTACAGGTTGCAAATAAACAAACTGGATCCTGAACAGATAGAGAATTTGAGTTTTTTTGAAATGTTTGAAACTGACCCAATGCTCAAGATCTTCTGGGTGGACAGAGAAATAATAAAGAAGTGTGCTGAACAGAATTGTGTGAACTTAACACAAACAGAGGCTGTGGAGAACTATCTTCAGTTGTGTCCCAGAATTTAAATGAAAGAGACATCTTGTCATGATGATTTCTGAAGTATTGAAACGCACTGAACTTGAGTATCTAGAATAGCAAAATGTGCATGCAGACTTGGAAGTACTGTAATGAATTTCAAGATGTGGAGTCTCCTAAAATGTTTTCTAGTAAAATAAACTAAAATGTGAATCTCTTTATATTGGGGAAGCTATGTTTTGCGGTAGATACCTTTAGATCAATTTTTTTTTTCCATCGCTAATACTTAGACTTTGCTTTCCAGGTATAAAACAAGTCCAAATTCCTATTTCTGTATTGAGAAAATAATCAAAAATAGTTTTGCTCTGTCATTGTCATTTCCATTAGTACATTTCTCTAAGGCTTGAACCACAATGTCCTTGGTAATATGACTGGGTTGTGTGAGCTTTTATGTAGTAGAAATGTATATTCAGTGGTTACACCACATATGTAACACAACTACAGTGCCTAACAGGGCCTAACTGTAGTTTCACATGACAATTGCACTGACAGCTTGAGTCACTAGCTGGGATAGCTCCAAGAATGTCATACATGTAGTGAACACCAGTATTATCATGATGATACCGTACTCCTCTTTGTCTGTGCTAATGGGATATTTGAAATCACTGTAACTTTGTTCCAACAGGTTTGGGGTTATTTATTCCATTCCATCTTCAGAGAACATTGAGGAGCATTTAATTAAGAACACTGCTGACCTCCACTCTCTTCTCCTATCAGATCTACTTGACATTTCTGAACTACTCATTCCACCCTAGTGGGTGACAGTTTCTCCCCTTCCCCTTCATACTTAGTTTAAAGCTCTCTCAGCAAGCCCTGCCAGCACCTCTTGGCCTAGGATCTGCTTTCCCTGTGGAGACAGGTGAGACCTGGCCGCAGACATCAGGCTAGGCACTGAGTAAACCATGCCTTGATCTAGGCACTGAGTAAACCATGCCTTGATCAAGGAACCCAAAGTTCTTGTGGCAGCACCAGTCTTTCAGCTACTCATTCAAGGCCTGAGTTTTCCTAGGATGCTCCATACCCCACACCACTGCATAAGGCAGAGAGGAATATACAACTTACACTCCTCTCCACTCCCTCAACCATCCTCCCTAAAATCCTGAAATCTCCTTTGACAGTTCACAGGCTTCCCTGAGCAATTTCATAACTGCCTGCATGAACTATCAATGGCAGATAATAATCAGAGGAACAAACCAGACCTGGAAGTATTTTGTTGATGTCCCTGACCCAGGCCCCAGGGAGGCAGCACGCCTGCCTACGGGTCAAATCAGGTCTGTGTATGGGGCCCTCCTTTCCCCTGAGAAGGTGCCTACCACAATTACCGTTCTGTCTTTCCTGGCAGAGGTAGTCTCATAGCGCGGGCACAACCGCTTCGCCTCAGGTGAGGAACTGTTTTTTTTTATTGTATCATACACCTCTGACCATTTCACCTAACACTGCAGTTTATAAGGTCCGGATCTCTTGCAAGAGTAGTAAGTAAAGTTGAAATACTCTGTTTGAAATGCTTGTATCACATCTGTATACATTTGACATCTTGACCTGTGAAGAAAGACTGTTGCTTTAAAGTTCTCTGAGCTGTGTTGTCACAGTGCACAGTACACCCCAGCTGACCTTTCTCCTGCTACTAGTGCCAGTGGCAACTGGTTTCCTAATTGGTGTGGCAAAGCTTGCTTTTATATGAAACTTGCCATTTATATCTGTATCTGAAAAAAAACTTTCCAGTAAAAGTAATCTGATTTCATATGCTTTGTGGTAATATGCTAAAAATAGAGTACATGTGTGCAGTGCTTGGCAAAAACAGTTATTGCATGATACAGAGTTACTTTTCACTTGGCTTTGAAAATAATAAAAAATTATGTAGCATAGGTATTTAAATATATCTACATTTATGGAATTTTTGTGTTAAGACAGTTTGTAATAGTTTCATAGCTACTTCCTTACTTCCTCCTATAAATAGCACAGCTACGCTTTGTGTGCTAATTGTCATAAACATGAAGAAGGAAGAGAAACTTCTAATAATTCTTTAAAATTTGTATCTGTTCTTCTCTCTGCTTTCTCTTGTGGACATCTTTTTTGTAGGTTTACTGCAGTTAAAAAAATAAAATAAAGGATACTTTTTAACAACAGCCTCTTAATTAGATGCCTAACTCTTAATAGGTAGAGGAGAACAAAATAACTCAAGCCACATAAATATAACGTACAGTTGTTAATGTATTTATGGGTGTAGTATGTTCGATGACATATGCAGTGATGTAGAAAAGGTTGGATATTTGGCTGTAAGGAAAGTGATATTAATCTTGTAGGTGGATTTGTAAAGCCATCAATGGGCATCAGTTTTTTAAGTTTCAAAATGTTTCCTGTTGTAGAAGTGCTACAGGTAATAGGAAAGCGAAGAAATTACACGGGTTTCCTATAGATCATTTTCTTCTCGTAAAATTTTTACTTTTTTCCTATTTAGGAGCTGGTCTCCTATGTATGTTTTAAAAAATATGTGTGTAATAAATGTATGTGTAAATGTGGATCGGTCAGTAAAAGGTACTGCAACTCTTGTTCTTTTCCACACAAACGCATACAAATTAAAGTAAAAGAAATGCAACAGTTTGTCAGATCCAGCCTGTTTTAGGCAAAATTAAGTCCTCAAACGTGTATTTAAAGAAGGGACAGGTATGGAGTTGTTTACAGTGTCCCTCTGTTTTTGTTGATTTCTTTTTCCCTAATTATAAGACAGTAGTTTACATAAATAATGAAGCATCAGAGCTGTGTTGAATATAAGAAATTTAGTGTCTGATATAGTCTTTCGTTATTATTCTGACATTTCTTTGTGGAGTTTCTGTCATCAGATGGAATTGGTGAGTATGCGGACAGTGGGTTTTTTTTTAAGTGACTGAGCTCTGGACTCAAATACCACCAATCCATACAATTTGCTACTCCACATGACAGATGATATTCTGGTGTTTGATCTCCATCCTCTTACTTTCTTTCTGCGTAGTAAGTTGCTGGCAAGTCCATTGAGTGATCTTTTAAAAACAGAAGAGATCAAGTGTATTTAAAGTATTTTAAAATAACAAGTCCTTAGAAAACTGAATTGACTTTGCAGTGCTCATTCTGTAATTAAATTCATTGGATGGGAAATTTTATTTTTTTGTAAACATTTTCATTTATTTCTGTGTTTTCAAAGCTTTTGGGAACAGTGGAAATAAGGAGAAGTACTGATTGTGAACAGCTTGACGTGGTACTTTTGAGAAATACAGTTGCAGATGCTGTTTTCCGGCATGAACAAAGCAATTAAGAGATGTTCCTGCTCGTGGCTCAAATGCTCAAACTACTCCTTACATCCTCACTGTCATGTGCAGAATGGCAAGACTTTGAACTTGATTTCTGGCCCGATGTTAATACGAGCCAGAGATGTTGCTGGAATGCTAGCAATCTAATGCTTTTTATGATTATTATTATTTTTTTTTATTTTGTGAGTGTGTGGAGAGGCAAATGTTGAGGGCAGGAGTGGTGTTCAAGACGGGTCTTTCTGAATAGACCTAACAAGGCCAGAGTAGAGCTCCTCATCTTTAACCTTGAAGACTTCTTCTTGAGTTTTTCCCCAGATGTCCTTGTTCTTTTCACCTGCTCTAACTTGGAAAGGTTAAAATCAAACTCTGTAGCTGCCTCTTCTAACATAATTATTTCTAATCTTTCATCAGGTTTGTGTATGTTCTGCTGTATTTAAATTATTTTGTAATTGAGGGGCAGCTGATCTTGTTCATTGTTACAGGTATTCTTTAAAGCTGTGTTTAGTTTCACGTACTTGGTGTGTCATTTACATGCTTTAAATGTTTCACAGAAAGTATCGTGTGCTGTATAGCTGCACAGAATCCAGAATCACTGGTTTTTACCTGCTGGAAGTTTGCAGTTAACATCCTCTATGACTGATACTGATAATTAAAAAAAATAATAATAATAAAAATAAGAAACTGAAGAGATACTGGTTAATGTTTTTTGGATCAAGAGATGGAATGGAAGGGTGTACTGGTAATATAAAAGAAGGAAAGCTTTTACTCATCTACACTTAGGTAATAAAATAGTTGTAATTGTGGTTTTTCTCTGTAAGAACTCCTTGTTTCTTTGATAAGATTTATGCCTGAATACAGACTTCAGGATTTCTTTAGAAGGGATTCCGACTTTCTCTTTTTTACCACTTAATACACTTCCTCTTTTTCTACTTAAAGATCATGAAACTGTGTGTTCTGTTAATTAACTATTTTTGTAGTTACTACTAATCAAAATAGATAAACCTAGCAGTATAGGTTCCTTTTAACATCAGAAAAAAGTACATCTAGTGGTCATATGGTATATGCAAAGAGATTTGACCCCATCATCTGTAATAAAGCAATGACAGATCACTTTTTTTTTCCTCTAATAACCTGATTTACTAGAAATCAAGGTGGAACAAAGTTACTCAACATTTTAAATGTGTTTATATTTTCATGAATTGAAAATCTAAGTATTAATAATGAAGAATATTCAGTCTGTATTTCAAAACTCATTTAAAGTTAGGAAATTTGAAGAAGCTTGACACTAGTAAATGTTAGGAATGCCTGCTTATTACTTAGAAAGCAGTGTGTCACCTGCCATTATATGGATGAGGTATTAGTGGACTCACGGAAGTAGTGAGATGTGACACAGAAGACGTAGTGGATTACATTAAAGCTGTTTTTTTCAGTAGTCATATGAAAATACACATCCTTACCATATTGGCTAAATTACTGTTAGATCTTCACTTAAAACTCAGGAACTTTTGCGCTGAACTCTGTAAGAATTTTCAATATTGAAGGTGTAGAATTAATAAAAATCACAGTTAATGATTCTGCTGTTAGTTAGGAGGTAAATAGTGGGGTAGAATAACTCAGCTTTCATGGTTGCATTATTTCTACCATATCATTGTGTGTAAGTCTTCACTTCATGTTCTAAGCATAATACAGAAATTCTCTTACTGAAGTCATAATTTCAAAATGAAAAGTAGTTAGCTTCCTCGAAGTTTTCAGACTAACAGGATGACTGGGTTAAAGAAGTACTTCTGCAATACTTAACGTGGAAAGAACTCAGAAATACAAGTGGTGTAGAAAGTTTCTCTGTTTCCCTGTCCCCCTCCCTTTTCTTCTACTTTCATCTTGAATAATAATTGCAACAGTCTGTGCTTTTCCTTAAACTCTAGAGTTTGTCATTACCAGGATGTGAGGTGTAAGCTTTTTCTCTTTTGAGTATTTAAATAGCTGAGTGTCTGTGTGGGGGTTTCTTGGATTCTTTGAGGATTGGTATAGACAGGTTTTGCTTTGACTTCATCATTCTGGAGATCCATATTTGAAGCTTCTAACAATTTATTAGGCAGCCATCATTGCTACCTGTCTCACTCCTGGATCTTAGCAACTGATTATATTTGCCTGTGAGTCAAGGATGCTGCAGCTACCATATCTGTATTTTCCTAGGCCTAACAGGTGAAAAAGGAGGCCAGAAGATTTTATAGAGGAAAGGCGTAGCACACAGAATCCAACTTAATATAGTCTTAAGAGAGGCACAGCGCAGAATCAAAGTTGATACCCTCTTAACCTCGTGGCCAAGAGGGCCAGTGGCAGTAGATGTGGCCAGCAGGTCAAGGGAGGTGGTCCTCCCCCTCTGCTCTGCCCTGGTGAGGCCTCATCTGGAGTAATGTGTCCAGTTCTGGGCTCCCCAGTATAAAAAAGACAGGGATCTCTTGGAAAGAGTCCAGCGGAGGGCCACAAAGATGGTAAAGGGCCTGGAGGATCTCCCCTATGCAGAAAGGCTAAGTGAACTGGGTCTGTTTAGCCTTGAGAAAAGAAGACTGAGAGGGGACCTGATCCAGGTTTATAAATATCTGAGGTGTGGGGGACAAAGTGGTGAGGCCAGAGTCTTTTCAGCAGCGTGTGGAGACAGGACAAGGGGAAATGGCCAGAAACTGCAGCTCAGGAGGTTCTGCACGAATGCGCGCAAGAACTTCTTTACAGTGAGGGTGATGGAGCACTGGCACAGTCTGCCCTGGGGGTTTTGTGGAATCTCTTTCTCTAGAGATATTCAAGACCCACCTGGATGCCTACCTGTGCAACCTGGTGTAGGGAACCTGCTTTGGCAGGGGGGTTGGACTCAGTGATCTCTAGAGGTCCCTTCCAACCCCTGCAGTTCTGTGAACTTATTGTTTGGAAACAGGAAATGATCTGATTATTTTACCTTTCCACTAGCACTGATCTTTCAGTGTTACAGAGGAAACTGCAGAGAACTCTGCTCTGATAGTTATACAGTGTTTTTACTCCAGGAGAGAATATGAGTGGCCTAGAGAGTCACTGAGACTTATTGGATAAAGTGTCATAAAGAAAATTGTTTTTGTATTTAGCAAAAACTGTGATTTGTTCTCAAGAGATGAGAGGATCCTTGTTACTGCCTCCTATTTTTCCCCTCTCTCCAGGTGAAGATGAGTTCAGGAGAGGAATGTGAAGTATAGGCTACTTTTTATGATAGAAATGTTAGCAGGAGTATTGTTGAGTGGTTCAAAATTAGAGCTGAAAAGACAAGTTGGAGAAAGAACCATCTTGACTAATCCATATCTGGTTTGAGTTTGCGTAGACATTGAAAAGGGATTGTAGAACTTAGATCTATAAAGATCAAGGGATTTATATTCAGCACTCTTGGATTTGAGAAGGAAATCAGCTGAATTGACATCTTGACCCTTGAAAAAGCTTAAGCTTGAAAAGCTTAAAAAGCATATATATGGTACATTGTAAAGAATCCCACTTATGCAAGTCTGTTTAGCAGCTAGTGCTTTAAATGCATTGATTTGGGTGTAAATTGTTGCAACACATACGATAACCTGTAGCAGTAGTTCTACAAGATTGCCATCTTACAGGAGAGTGTTCAGGACTGGCATCCTGCTGACAGCTCTTTAATAAAAGAATTCCAAAAATTCTGTCTTTCATTATGATGACAAGAATTTTTCTGCTCCACAGGAAGGTGGAGATGCACAAGTCATGCTTGCAACAGCATACAACGGCAAATCATACATGGAAGAATACAAATATCACTTTTGACTTGAATACAATCTTAGAGAAGCTCAGAAATGTAAATCTTTGTCAAAAATAAATTCTCATTGTTTTAAATTATGTGCTTGGATTGGAGGTGTGTGGTATAATTAATACTAAGACTTTTTTTTTTTTTGTTATGTGCACTACAGTGACTGCAGCCAGCATCCTTCTCATATTGTTTAGAAATTAAGAATATGCCTTGTGTTTTACCAAAGTTACATTTAAATGCATTTTTCACTTTTCTCAGGTGGAATGTGCTGAAATCAGTGTTTGTACTGGTATGCAAGGCAACCAATGACTGTTGACAATAAAACAGTTAGAGAAAATGGTGAAAAACTTGAATTAGCGTTCATAAAAGACTCAATTTGAGTTTGAAGTCTTCAAAATATTTAGGAATGCACTGACTCATCTTTAGAACATTAGTAGTTTATTTTGTATGTTCAGTAGCTTTCTAAACATTTAGATTGATTTATTCTTTTTTATCCTTCAGAAATAAAAACTGTCTTCCTGTCTTATGATGATGCCTTGAGTGTCCACTCATTTTTTTGAGTTGTTTGTTCACTTTACCTTTGAAAAAGGGAACAGACTCACAAAGAGCAATAGAGAAGTATTGCTCAAGTGTGTAGAAACATGTTTAGGAAGGAGTGTTCTCAGCTGGAGCTGGAACTAGCAAAAGGTGTCAAGAGCTACAAGAAAAACTGTAGATGTGATCCTGGCACCCTAGTCATGAATCTAGAGGCTGAAGTATTCCAGATCCTCTCTTGCTTTGGTCGGTGTAGGAACATTTAGCTCTCAGGTCTCTGTGCCAAGAGGCAACAACAAAATAAAGAGCAAATCATGAGTACTAGAGGGGGATTGGAGTAAGACATTTGTACAAGCTGGATACACAGATGTGCAGGGTCTGATGGGATGCATCTGTAAGTACTGAAGAGTTGGTGCACTAGAGAATCCCCATCTATTGGTAACTGTAAAGATAAAGGGACTGGTACAAACATGTTACAAAAGGAAGGAAAAAGAATGCTCACCTGTCTTCAGGGATCTAGGCTTGCAGGGAGAGAACTCCAAAAGGAGGGATCTCCAACAAGAGATTTTTCTTCAGTGGCAGTCAGCCCTTAAATGAGGTCTAAGAGGGGGTGGAGCCAGGCTTCAGGTCCCACAGATAAATTGCCTTCACCTATACTCCCAGGGCTTACCAGTTCTTTCCTACAGGTACTCAATCAGTGGTTCAGGCTGTGACTCAGCAGTCCCCATGCAGTAGCTCTCTAGACTGTTGTACTACCAAAGCAACTAGCAAATGGCAGTTGTTACACCAGTCTGCTATTTATTTCAGCTAGACCTGGATTTCTCGCATTGCTTTCCCTGGGAGGTGTGTATGTCTGCCTTTACAGGTACTCTGGTTAGTGGGTTTTTTTTTAGTAGCTATAAGCTGAACAATAACTTTGTTAAAAGTTGGCCCACTGCCTCAGTATTTTAATTCAGTATCATATTTTCTTATGTGGAGAGAGTGGTATATTAATTTACAGACTGTATAATTACCTTATATGAGATTAAGCCATGGATACACTGCAATTCTAAACATTTTAATTGGTGAAGTAGTGGATGTTTTGTTATCCTACTTGAAAGCATAGTTAGATCTCATAATTTCCTTATTAAAACGTTGCTGGGGTTGTTAAGTGTATTTCATGCGGTGCCTCTGTGCTTGCAGGTTTCTGTGTTCCTCCTTTTGTGGTTCTTGCCCATAATACACAAAGAAATTGGATAGGGTACACTCAAGATCATCTTCTGATGCTTATGGAAGTGACTTACTTAATGAAGTTTTGGTGTGCAAACAGGAGTGACCCATTTGCTTCTTACCAGATCAAAGGGAAGCTCAAAGTGACTGTACTAGACTACAAATTTAATTCTTTATTCTACCTCCAGTACCTGTGCATGAGTCATATCCTTTCATCTTCTCAGAGAAAAGGCACTTTGGGAACCTTTTGACAGTTGGATGACTTCACTGTTTTGTTGTGCCTGACTCCTAAAAGGCTTAATTTTTACTAAAAGTTTTGAGTATGACTACAATCTTAAGTATATATATAAACTGTTAATTTTTAAACCTATTTCATTTCACAGCTTTTGCATCACATTATGGAAAAGTGTTCTAGTATGGAATAATCCTGTACAAGAGAATTTCTAAGCTTTTAAGTGTGGTTTTCATGAAGTGAGGTTTACACAAGGATTTTGAAACAGGAATTTTGAAAATAATGCCTTTTCAGGAATATATAAATTCTGTTCAGAAAGTGTGTGAAAATGTACAGCATGCAAGAGGAGTCAGAATAATCACTGTAAAACTTGGTTTCTTTTGGTGTGTTCTTGAAGTTAAATAGCAGTCTCTTGTAGAAGCGTAGGTGGGAAGATTCTAGTAAATAGCAGCGATGTGCCTGGACTCCCATTGGCTTTCAAGTAAATATGTCCTGAGGTATCATTGTGATGTGCAAATCAAATGAGTGCTGCAGAAGCCCACTAGACAGGTGCTGTAGAACAGCTATCAAATGAACAGCCAATTTAAAACAAACAGTAATCTTACAAAAAAACCAAACCAAACCAAAACAAAAAAACACTATAGCAGAGTTTTTATGCTCGCCATAAGAAGTAAGGCTATATTTTTGGAATTTGTTTTGGTTAAAAAAACAACAAGGTTCCCCAAGTCTTTGAAGGAAAGTAAAGGAGTGATGGATTAAAGTGAAACAGATTTCCTTTGGGTTTGACAAATCTCTTTAGAGATGTAGGTGAGATGCCTTCCTCAGAGTAGTTTTAAATGATCTATGTATACCAATTGTTTATATGTCTACTATTGAGCAGGTCTTCAGAGGAATGCTGTTCAGACCGCAGTTTTTTAAGAAAGAACTGTTTATGAGAAGTCTGCGTGCAAGCTGTCTCCCATCAGTTTGTTTCATAAATTTATATGTGTTGTTTCTATGAATTAAGTTAATTCAAGTAGATTTTCTTTGTTGCTCTACTCCTAATAGAGCTTTAGGAGGAAGCTGCAGGTTGTACTGTCTGTAGGATGTCTCTTTTGACCTGTCTGAACAGCTTCTAGTAATCTGAAAATGACACGACATAGTCTTGAAAAGAGTGTAAGGTACTGTGAAGTACTGAGAATTGAGAAGTGGTGAGCACAGCCTCTAGAATGACAGTTTCAGCGGGCTTTAGATGTATTTCTGACTGGAAGGGATTTAATTTGTGGGTCTAATTATCAAAATGCCAGAAAGTGGAATGCAGAGAAAATGATGATTCATGCTTTAGTACAAACTGGATGCATGTGGGGACACAATTACAGTGTATGCTCTATTCTGCAGCAGTTAGTTTATTTTAGCTTTCTTGTAACTCAGGATACCCCTTTCTTGCATCATTGGATAGAACGGCTTAGAGAACCCTGCATTAGTGCGGTGTAGACACACACTACAACTCCTAAAATCTGCTGGGAGTCATAATGCCAATGGAAAGTGCAACAGTGACAGCAGAGCAGCAAGATCCCAGGCTGCACTGGGTGAGGATTTGCAACAGCATTAGAAGAAGCCTCTAGTTGAACTGCGTGCTTCTTCGTGGCTATCTTCAGAAAGTTAAACATTTCTACTTACAACTTGAGAATGAATTTCAGAGAAGCATAAGTGATTCTTTACTGGGTGGATCAAGGAATTCAAGGATTGTTTGATGAATGATTTAGTCTTATGGTAGGAATGAAAGTATTAGGTTAGTGTCAGTTCAGTTGCTTGTGAAATGTTGGGAGTGAAGAGAATGGGTTTCTGCCTGAAAAAAACTTATTTAAAAAACTTCAGTTACTATACTACAATAGGAAAGAGTTGGAAAATAACTTTTTCTATTGCCTTGGCAGTTTTGAGGAAGAAGTACTTAAAAAAGGAAATGTAATATTCCAGAAATTTATTAAGAAACTAAAATCAATTATTATACCATAAATTCTTCTTAATACTTTTCATTAATTTTAAAGTAAGGTAACTGCTACGTCTTAATGCATTTGTATGAAATGTACTGTTGAAACGTAATAGATTTCTGTAAATATCTTCAAAGAAGTGTGTATTCTAAATGCAGGTCAGATGTCATAGTTTTGTGTTTTTGTTCTAGGACTTTTGTTATTTTTTTGAGGAGAGAAAGGGTTTAATCCATTTTCTTAATGAGTTTGAATAACTTAAAGTCTAAGAATTGTCTTAGATTTTTCTTAACAGTATGTTTTCTTAATAGCAGTACTAGAGGGATTTTTAAGTCCACAGTCTTTCCTTTGATATTTTTTTTTCAACAGCATGCCAAGTGAGCAGGATTTCAGTGTATCAGCATCTTGTTAAACAGGCAATGTTATGCTTTTAGACAGAGTTGCAGAAACAAATCCCAAACATTAACTGCTGAAAGAGAATTTCTTTCATTTGTGCAATTCCTATATCAATAACTTGTATAGTAGATATTGTCATTGAGTTTTGTAAAGATCCTTTCAGGAGCATAACTCTATACAGTGATATATTTGTGAAGGCAGTTTGTAGCTTTATATTACTCAAACATACATTCATATTTATGAATGCTGATTTTATTTGCTTTTGAGGTTCCTGTCAAGATTTTTATATGCACTTTGAATTACTGAGGTAGCCATTAAGAGTTTTAGCGTTTTGCTGCTGTGTGCACTTGACTGTGGAAATGTTGGATGTACACTTATTGCTCAACTGCCCTGTCATTCTCTTCAATTGCAGTGTATCAGAAAGTTCCATGGAAGCTTTTAGAAAGATGTCTGATGGTGTAAATACTATGTCATATAGTTTATTGGGAAACATGCAGATGTGTGCTTCACTGACATACATAAAAGGACGAAGGTGAAATGAGACGCTTCAGTGTCAATTATAGATGTTCTTTTATTGGTCGTATTAGTGTGAAATGACATCTGGGTATTTGTCAAAAGTTATAAGATAGAAATAGTGATCTTGGCAAAAAAAAAAAAAGGTTAGAATTGCAGTAATGACTAAAAACTTTATATGATGTGCATCTAGCATGAATTAAGTCCAGAAAGATAAAAAAGTGGGACATTGACTTTAAACTAAACAGTCCTGAGTTAAAATTTTAATTCAATGCAAATCTGATGCATTTTCCTGGTGTTCTCATTCTTAAGGTACAGAAATGTAAAACTGTTTGGGTTTTTTTCATTGATTGTTTAGTTCAGAAATTGTACTTGGCTTAGTGTAGTTTTTATTTAGATAAATATTACTGCTATGATGAAGTACTTAGGATGCATATATTCCAGTAAAAGTAAATGACATAACTATCATACTTTGTGACACAGATGAGAAAATAGAAGTATATGTCAGATGAAGTATTAACCTACCTTTATTGTTTATTAATTTAAGAAGAAACACCACTGCAAAGAATATACTTGATGAAAATCTGCTGCCTGATTTGACTTTTTTCTTATAATAAAATCCTGCGTTTTCCTTGCAATCTGTGGAAAATGAATGTGACCAATTTGAAACATTAATGTCTCCAAGTAGACTTTTTGCACACAGTCATATTTCACTTCTGAAAACGATGTACAGTACTGCATTTGGTTTGCTAACATATATGTGAAATGTCACTTGCAGGTGCTGACCTTAAAGAAAGAGCAAAAATGCATTCAAGCGAAGTTGGTTCTTTTGTCTCAAAAGCAAGAGCAACTATTAATGAGATGGGTATGTAAACTATCCTTTAAACAATGTTCTTTAACTATAATCCGTAAAAGATTAGATAGACATGCTTAGTTAATACTTGATAGGTAGTAAGATATCCACACTTGTTTACATTGCTAAGTATGAGTCAAGATGCATTACTTCTTTAGAATTTGCCTAAAAGAGTAGGGCTTTACTTTTTCAGAATGCTAGAAAAAGAGCAAAGTCTCAACTGCAATAGAGGTT
Organism: Callipepla californica brunnescens; assembly: GCA_023055505.1. Lineage (NCBI taxonomy): Eukaryota > Metazoa > Chordata > Aves > Galliformes > Odontophoridae > Callipepla > Callipepla californica. Next base: position 905,739 of record JALIRH010000023.1, on the reverse strand, counting down.
ACTTGCCCTGCTGTTTTCATAGAGGATGGATTGTTCTGTGACATCCAGGTGCTTTGGAATTTATTACTGCATTCTTCTGTTTGGTTTAGTTAATGCAGTCTTTCATTACTGTATCCCAGTGCAGAACCCAGGATTTTCCTTGGTTGAGTTTCATGCCATTGCTGATTGCCCAGTGTTGCAATTTATCTAGATTCCTCTGCAAGGCCTTTGTCCAACAGCATCTCCCAGTTTAGTATTGTTAGTAAACTTGCAGAAGGTGCATTCCACTCCAACATTTAAATCACTGATAAAAATATTGAACAGAATTGTCTGGAGAATCTGGCCCTGAGGAACACCACTAGTGTCTGACCAGTCAGGTGTAGCCCTGTTTACAGCCTCTTGTTTTCTGCAGTTCAGCCAGTTCATCACCCAGTGTAGGATGTACCTATTTAATCTCATGCTTTGACATTGTGTCCAAAAGGATGCTTTGAGAGACAGTATCAGAACTGTTGTTATGATCTGGAAAGATGACATCTTCCACCTTGTTTTCATCGACCAAGTGGGTGACCTAAACATAGAAAGAAATCAGATGAGTAAGGCAGGACTGTGCTCTATAAATGCCTTTCAGTATTCCCCAGGATAGTCTTTTCAATAACTTTGTCAGGGACTAAGGTTAGATAACAGATCTGGAGTTTTCTGGACCTTCTGTCATGTGCGTCATGTACTAGGATATAACACAGGCTAGCTTCCAGTCAGCAGGACCCCCCTCAGACTCCTGTGACCCTTAGTAAACTGTTGAGAGGGGTCCAGTCAGTCACGGCATCTACTAATCCCTCAGTACTCTGAGATGAATCCTGTGAGACGGTGTTAATTTGTGGACATTCAGGTGATAGATCTGTTGTGTTAGAATTTCAGTGACCGCAAATGAAAAGTCAGTGCTCTCCTCGTTATGGCTCACCGCCCTGGAGACTGGAATACTGCACATCAATCAGTAATATTAAATACTGAAGCAAAAAAAGCAATAAATACATGAGATTGTCCTCCTCTGGGACTCCTCTTTCTGTTAATATGCATTTGTTCTGGTTCTTTAATAACATTAAGTCAGATCTCAGTTTGGCAGAATGTTAATGGGTGGAAACTGGTTTGTTTTTGCAAATGATTGATAGGCTGCTGAAGGATAAGTCTTAAATTGGGTGCCTCATAGAGATACTAGTGTCCTTGATTATTATCTTGCCTTTTAAAAGAAGTAGATACTAATGGCTTGTGTTTATAAAAAAAAGAAACAACATAGAATATCTGGAAATGAATAGATAATTTCCTTAGTAGGTACTGTGTTTCATGCTGTGTCTTGTCCCTCTTAAGGGATTTCTAAACAAGAAGCAACAAGTTGTTTCATTTAGCTACTTTGTAAGATTTTTAGGAGGATTTCTTAACTCTAAGTTACTTCTAATCCTTTCTTGGACTGAAGTTGCTGGAAATGCTTTCTGAGCTGTGGTTAAATGGAGGCAATCAGATTTCACTGAACAACTGGAAAATACAGGAAGAGTTTGATGCCTCATTTTGCTTCAAATTTAAAAAGACTGTAAGGCAATCTTCAGCTTCATTAAGGTTCCTTTGAGAGTGTTTTAAGTACTGAGTACGCAAACAAATTGTCAGTGTTGCCTGAATGTTTTGTAGTGGGTCATTATTCTACCAGTGAATACGCTGAATTTTAGGAAAGTTAGGAATATTTTCAATAGTGGTCTCTATAGTCTTTTCCTCAAGAAAGAGGCATGAAAGTCTGAGTAAATAGCTTTAGTATTTTAGAATTAAATATCTAGATAGGAATGTTTGTGAGAGTCTGTAGTAACATCTAATTGACAGAACTACAGATTGGAAAAGAATTTTAAGTAGCCCTTCCTAGGTGTTGGAAGAGCAGTTTTGTATAGGTTCATGAAACGTTGTTAGATTTTCCACTTCTTCCCCTCCTGCCCCCTTACTCCATCACTGCATTTAAACACTAAATGGAACAATCAATAGGAGTTGTTTTTTTGTTTTTTTTTTTTTGAATGGCTGCATGGTATCTGTCCATCTTCCAGTTTATTTATACCCGTACAAGATAACGGCAGTTTGTAGATTATTTTTCAAGTCATGCGTATTCATACATGCATATGATGTGTAAATAGTTTTTTCAGCCTTTTCTTGTGTTCTTTCTGAATACGTATTAGAGATACTGTTTTTTGAACACAGTATACCAAAAATATGAGGGCTGCTCTGAAAATAGTGCCTCCTGTTTTATTATGCTGACCCACAACATCAGGGTTCGATATTGGTGGTGTGTCAGTAGAGACTGAACTTTCCCACCAGTATCCCATTACGTTTTGTTGCCGTGCAACACATGGCAGTCTGACAAAATGACGTCTAACTATAAGTGCGTATGGATCAAAGGTGTGTCACTGAATTCCTCCATGTGGAAAAAAAGGCACCTGGTGACGTTCATCAGTATTTGATAAAGATTTATGGAGACCAAACAGTGGATGTGAGCACAGTGGTGGGTGAGTATTGAGTTTCAGCAGTGATGACTGCAGCGTAAAAGGCAAGCCAAGTTCCAGTGCCTGTGCTCAGCTGTCCAGCACAAAATGAAGACTATCTCCATCAGCTCTTCTATGTGAATCACCAAATAAAAACCAGGAAACAGAAACTGAATATTGGCTTCAGTGTGTTGGAGACGATGGTGGCAACGATGGAATATCACAAAGTTTGCTTCAGGTGGATCCAATGAATACTCAGCCAGGAAAAGAAAGGACACCATGTTCAAGTTTCTCAGGACCCATTGAAGCAATGTGAGGTTGAAGGCAACAGTTCCCTGGATCGCATCATTACAGGTGATGAGACGTGGCATCACCACTACAAGTTGAAGTCAAACCAGCAGTCCGTGGAGTGATATGTACTGTCTTTTAGGATAGATGTAAAGTGGATTATCCTTCTAGATTTCCTGGAACCTAGGTAAACAGTCAGCTCTGACTGCTAGGTTATGATACTGGCTAAACTGAAGACTTGGACTTTCAGAATCAGGCCAGAGAGAAAAACAACCTTTCTCTTGCACACCAGGCTCCACACCAATTTGAAGACTGCATGCAGCTAATGGTGGTGAATGTTGAAAATTAGCGTACTGTAGCTGAGAATTCATTCTATCAAATAGTGCATTTTAGCTATTTGTGTCTGCTGTAGTTTCAATGGAAATTAAAAGGAAGCAGTACTTTTCATGCAACTACATACTTACGTGGACTGTTTTTATACTTTCTTAAGAGATTTTTGTTGGAAAATTTAAAATGTTCCTTCCACTAGGAAGTGATAGAAAATATTTAAAAAGTGAATTTGATAGTTGGTAAATTAGATTAGATTGGTGTACGTGGTGTGGTGTTATCTGTTGCCCTTATGAACAGAAGTGAACATTAAGTTTTTAGTGAGAGGTTTTCACTTCTTCTTTTCTTCTTCTGAAGAAGTTGTCTGGTATTACAGAACCTAATTTTAGTAGAGCTAGTGGGCTGTTTTATTTGTGTTAGGTTACTCACAATGAAGTAGTACACTGAAAAAAAAAATTGTGATAGTTTTCCTGCCCAGCAGCAGCCAAAATGTTGTGAGGTGGTTACCGGAAAAACAATTTTGTAGTGATTATTTGCAACTGCAGAATGCTATGCAGCTAGGAAACAATCTTTCAGATTTTTCATTTTGTTCTTTATCCAAGTTTAATGCTGCAATCTTGTTTAAAATGTGTTCTTTTTGCTTTTCAGAAATAGGTCATGTTTTGATAACTGTGTTTGTGTTCAGATGTCTGACCTAGTAAGGAAATGAGTCTTTGTAATAGTATTTTTAGTAAAAGGAATGTTAATTTATCTCTATAGACAAAATACAGGAAAGGCTAATTACATGTTGAACAAGGGGATAAACTTAGCATTTTTGAATTGACATGCCTTGGCTTTCTTCAGTTCCTGTCAGTTTCATTATCCTTACTATTTATTTAATTCCGTTATCCAATTTCAAAATCCTTACAGTAGTGATTTTGTAAAAGACTGTAGCATCATTTTGGAATACAACTGCAGGAGAGAATTTTCAGGAAATTAAAAGCATGCTTTGCTTGCCTGTATGGGATTAATTTATGACTTCTTGCTAAATTTAGATTAAGACTGCAGTACATATCACTTAGTATAAAAATATGCACTTAAAAAAAGCTGAAAAAATTCTACAGAGCTGTTAATTGCAGTTTTTAGACCTTCAAGTTGAGAGGAAAAAAAGTCAAAATAGGATCTATTTTTAGCAGTGGTTGCTCCTGCTAAAATTATACCAGAGTTGTGTGGGTTGTTTTTTTTTTTTTTTTTCCCCTTTTTTCTTCTTCCTTTTTTTTTTTTTTTAATGTTAGTACTGGGAATGAGAATATTTGTGCACTACCATATTCTGTCTTGAGGATCTTCATTACTGATGGAAGACCAACTTTATTAAAAAAAAAATAAAAATAAAAATAAGGAGAGAGACATTAGTAGACCTCTTGGAACCATGTACAAGAAATCAAGTTTGGCTACATGAAATGGAATCTTACTGACTTCCAGAATACTCAGTTTTTTTTGCATTTTGGTGAAAAAAAATTACTCATCATGGATCAGATCTCCAGCCTATGTTATTTGGTATCACTGTCAGTTACATCCGTCTTGTTTTTTAAGCTGGCTGTGGGATCTGGTCTGTGTTAGTATTCTTACATGTATGTTACCTGTTGAAATATCAGTTGCAAAACAAGCAGAGGCCACCTATGGAGCTGAATGTGGTAACCATTGTTCACAATAATAATACAGTTTTTTGTAACAGGATAAAAAGGAGCATCTTCAAAAATAATTTGGTCAGAGAAATTATTTGTGATTATTCAGAATGAAATTTGGTCCCAACCCCAAGTGAGTGGGAAATACCATTGGTTACCAAAGCCTTTCCAAAGAACATAGACATAAAATACCTAAGTCCCACAAATGACATACAAATGCTGTAAACGAACTGGAAATCAGTTGTCTTGGGTACTTCTAAGAATGCCAGTTCAAGTGTGATCACGCTTGATATTTATGTCCATTTGGAGGGAAAACACCTTTCAGGTGGACTCAGATCTGCAATAATCAGACCTCGTGTCCTTTTACTTGCTTTTCTTTTATGAACAGTGTTTCCTGTTGGGTGCTCTTTATTTTATTGAAAGCAGATACAAACCTATATATAGGCTATTTTTTTTTCCTCTTTACAAATTCTCTGTCAGTCTTGTTTTATTTAAATAGAATACTCTTGCTCATCTTTAGAGAATAATCTGTTCTCCAAAATATTCCTTTTTTGACAATTCAAGATTATATGTTCTTGGAAATTCTTAGGTTGAGCCAAATTACGTGGTACAGGTGTTCTGGAGACAAGTTGTCTAAACATGATCTCAAAAGTCCTAAGAGTAGAATCAAGAATTGTGTATGTTTCATCTGATTTCTGGTCTGCTAGTACCCTACTTGATTGGTGGTAAAATCTTAGCAATGCCATTGGTAAGGTCAATAATTGGGATTGTTCAGCCTGGAGAAGTGGAGGATCAAAATGGTCTTATCAGTGCCTATAAATACCTGAAGAGAGGGTGTAAAGAGGATGGAGCCAAGCTCCTCTCACTGATAAGAGACAATGGGCATAATTTGGAACATGGAAGATTCCCTTTGAGCATCAGGAAGCACTTCTGTGCTGTGCAGATGACTGAGTACTGACACAGGTTGCCCGGAGAGCTTTGTGGGATTTCCTCCTTAGAGATCTTCAGAAGCTGCCTTGATACGACTGGGTAACCTGCTCTGGGTGTCCCCGCTTGAACAGAGGCTGGACTGGGTTACCACCAGAGGCCCCTTCTGTTTTACATTGCCTTATTTCAGAAGCCTCAGAAACTCAAATAATGTGGAGGTTTGGCTGACAGTAAAATTCCCAGTGGAGTATTAGAAACTCCAAGGAAAGAAGCTAACCACTCTGCTGACTTTTCAAGCCTGAAGTTATTTTGTTCTCTGGTAAGAGAGAAGTCAGATATGATAAAAGGCTGTTCCCTTATAAATGGAATTTTATCTTCAAAATATAAAATAGTTACTCTTTGATAAATACTTTTTTCTGTGATAATTATTTTGCATATACAGGTTTATACTTTCCCACATTCCTAGGTGTTGTTCAAAAGATATCTTACTGACCATCACCTATATTTTGATGTTTATTTATTTCATCAAGTACATTTCGGAAGTTTGAAATATGGTTGATAGAGATCTACTAGAAAACCTTGGACTGTGTGGATAGCGTTCCATAAATTTTTAAACTTTTAAATTTTCAAATTTTTAAACTTTTCAAAAGGAGGGAGACAATATCTCTATTTTCATTTGATAAAATGAAATAAAATATACTTTTGCGTTTCATACTCGACTACATATTGTAATGTTATGCAGTAAAAAGGTTAGTTCTTACATGAAATTGGTTCTTTACTGATTGTTGTGCTGTAAAACTTCACCTCACAGATAAGCAGTCAGAAACACAGATATGTGCCTAACTATTGAATTTACCCTTCTTCCTGTAGTACAGTCACAGAATGAAAGATTATCCTGAATTGGAAAGAATCTGCAAGAATCACAGTTTTCAACTCATGCCTCCAGAAGGGACTACCTAAAATCTCTGAGAGTGTTGACCAAAAACTCCTTGAACTTTACAGCATGGGGCCATGACCAGGGCCCTGGGGAGGTTTCAGTGCCTGACCATCCTCTGGTGAAGAACCTTTCCCTAATCCCTAGCCTGACCCTCCCTTGATACAGCTCCACTGCTGTTCACCTCGAGTCCTGCCTCTGTCACTGGAGAGCAGAGCTCGGTGCTGCCCCTCTTCTCCATATGAGGGGCTGCAGCCACTGTGAGGCCTCCCCTCAGCTGTCTCTGAGCAGACCCAGGGACCTCAGCTGCTCTGCACACACCTTGCTGTCCATGCCCATCTCCATCTTCGTAGCTGTCCTTTAGAAGCTCTGTAATAGGGAACTCTGTAATAGTTTTATGTCCTTCTAATATTGTGACGGAGTGGACAGCCCCTCCCCTTGCCTGGTGGTGGTGGTGGGCCTGATGCAGCCCAGGATACAATTGGTCCTTTGGACTGCCAGGATGCACTACTGACTCATATTCAGCTTGCCATAAATCAGAACCCTCAGATCCCTTTTTGCAAGGCTGCACTTTCATCCCCCAATTCATACATATAAGCAGGGTTCCCACATCATGGGAGCAGAATTTAGCACTTGATCTTGTTAAACATAATGCAATTGGTGACTGTCTAGTTTTCCAGTCTATCAAAATGTCTTTGCAAGACCTGTTTGGTATTGGGGAGAGGGCACAGTGGGACAAACTTACTTATTCATGCATTTAAATCTCACAACCGATATTTCATAATTTTCATTTATTTTGTAATAATATTTCACACAGGAGAGAACTAAGCCCAAAATGGAGCCCTAGGAAACCCCAATAGTGAATGGCTTTATGTAAACCTATTTTTTATAACTTTTTGAGTGTGACCTTTCAGCCAGCTGTTCATCAATTTTAAAAATGCTTTTCCTTTTGTGTATGTGAATTCAAAATTATAAATCATGTTGACAGTCTAAATAAAATAATAAAATGTAAATATTTTGTCCTGATAGAGTTTTGCTTATTCTGGAGCTCCAAGAAGAGTGTGGGAATTACCTGCATTAAATTCAAAATGCATAGGTATAGAATTTACCTCACTACTGATTGTGCTAGTGATTGAGTGTTTTGGACAGAATTCTGTTTTCCAGTGACAATTGAAGCATTCCTTTACAGGAAGTTGCATTCAGTTTCTTCTGGCAGAGACCTGTGAATGAATTTGGTTAGGAAGCTTAGGAAGATGAACAAAACTTCAGTGAAGTCTTATTTGTCAACTATCATTTGAAATGGGTATAAAATTCTCAGCTTGAGAATGGATACATGTTCTATGAATAAATAAGTGCTGAATAGCTCAAAAAGTGGTAGGTTAATTGTCTTGCCAAGGCTATTGTTTGGTAAGGTTTTTGAGTGTTACAGAATATGCTGAAACGAACAATATGAGGCTAGGGTTAACTAACAAATTATAAGAGCTGCTCTGAAAGTAATGCATCCCATTTTATGATGTTGGCCCACTATGTGAGAGGTGACTGGTGGTGGTACATCAGTAGTAGAAGGTTGAGCCTTCCCACCAGTATTCCATCACATCCATTTTGTTGTGTTGGATTCTAGCAGAGGGGCATCCTGACAAAATGGTGCCTGACATAGAAATATGTGTGAAGCAAAAGTGTGTCACTGAGTTCCTCCATGTAGAAAACATTGTGCCCACTGACATTCATCAATGCTTGCTGAACACTTCTGGAGACAAATCAATGAACACAAGTGCAGTGGTGGGTGGGTGGTGAGTTTCAGTAGTTGCTACAGTGACTTGAAAGACAAGCCAGGTAGATTTTTGTGAGTGTGGTGTGCAGGCTCTTATTCACTGTTAGTGAAAATGCATGCCTAGTGGCAGTCACTATGCTGACAAAAAGTGTTTAGTACGTGAGAATTTCCTCTCTTGAGTACTGTTGTTGTGCCCTTTATATCTGCTGTTATTTCCATGAGAATGATAGAGTGGTTTGGTTTGGAAGGGACCTTTAAGAGCATCTAGTTCTAACCCCTTGCTATAGGCAGGGGCACCTCCCAGTAGACCAGGTTGCTCAGAGCCCCATCCAACCTGGCCTAGAATGCTTGCAGGGACCGGGGATACACAACCTTGTGAAGCAGCCTGTTCCAGCATCTCACCACCCTCACAGTAGAGAATTTCTTCCTAATATCTAGGCTAAATCTACCCTCTTCCAGTTTAAAACCATCTCCCCTTGTCCTGTCGCTACATGAGACTTTTTTCTAAAAAAGTCCCTCTCGAGCTTCTCTGTAGGCCCCCTTCAGGTACTGGAAGGCTGCTATTAGGTCTTCTCAGAGCCTTCTCCAGGCTGAAGAGCTGCAGCTGTCTTGGCCTGTCCTCAAAGGATAGGTGCTTCAGCCCTCTGATCATGTTTGTGGCTGTCTGAACCCACTGCAACAGCTCCATATCCTTCTTGTGTTGGGTGCCCAACACAGCTGGCCACAGTATTCCAGGTGGTGTCTCATGAGAACAGAGTAGAGGGGCAGAATCACCTCCGTCAACCTGCTTGTCACACTTCTCTTGATGCAGTAATAAATATAAGGCATTACTTTCAAAGTGTCATAAGTATGTGCTGGGGAATTTTTATTTTCAAGTGTGCATTTCTGTGATGCTGTTACAGATAAGTCATACGAATATAGTATCTTGTCATATATATCATATCCTGTTTTGGACTGTCTTTTCTTTCCTGAATGCTACTTCAGTTAACCAGTGCTTATGTAACACTGACCAAATCAGTCTGTATTTGCTAGAGATAAATATAGGCAGGAAAGATAGAATGCTAAGTACAGAAATCCAGCGAGAACAACTTTGAGATTCTCTCCTAGGGAGGAGCAGATGTATGCTATAAATTGAAAAGGCATTCACTGGGAAACTGAGTGAAATATAGCAGATACAAATCAAACTTGAAAAAGGATAAAATTATAATTAGCAGTGCTGTGCATGACAGCCAACCTCAGGCATTATAGTTTCCCTGCAATGCTGAGACTGTGAAAGGGAGATTCTGGCATAGTACTTCTCTTGCTACTTTACATTGTTGTCTGTTCATTTAAATGCAGAGCCTACTTAATACAGTTCAAGTCTGCTAGCGTTCTGAATGTATTACTTAGTCTCTTGGTTATTTTCCAGTAGTGGCTTTGATTTACTGCTTCTCTTGACATTGAATTAATTTAAGATACCCTTTGAATAAGTATTGTCTGTTTCCTAAATAGACAGTGCTGTCCTTGCAGAGCTGAAACTGTGGGCTTTGTCAAATTACATTAGATTGTTTTTCATTAAAAACACAATGCTAAACTCCGTACCATTATAAAGCAAATGAATGTGACATTAAACTTCTCTACGAAGATGTTATTTCGCTATTTATTTGACAGCATTTCTTCCACAATAGTTAATACTTTCTTTTTTTTTTTTTTCCATAGAAAAAACATCCTAAAAATATAGATATATAAAATTGAGAAAAGAGACTGGAAAAGCAGAGGAGCTGACTGTCCTTCTTTACAGATTTGAGGATTCAGAACGGAGGTGGCTTTGATCTCTGTCAGTGCCATAATTTAACACAGTTTTAGCTGTAATTTAGTTTTTGTTCTGGTAGAAATTCCAAGTACTGGTCTTTGAGAAAAAGAAACTGTGCTTTGGATACAGGCCTTTAAGAGGCCTTCACAAGAACTTACTATACAGAAAGAAGGGTTATATTTGATCAGGTAGTTAATTGAGATTAACATGGCTCATTCACACTTGGACTGTTAAAGCTGTTCTCAGGTATTACCTGCTGGACTTCTCCCTCAAGGCAGCCATTTTATGTATGCTTGATAATTTGCTAGTATTTGAAATTGTGTTACAGGGTAACAGCCCTATTAGTCTAACTTCTTCATCTGAGAAGATTGAAAGAATACATGCATTATCAGGCGTAGCAAAGATGAATTCTTTCCTTGGGTAATATGATGGTAATATGATATCCTTCTACAATAAGGGATATTTCCAGATTTTCAGAAGGGTTTTGTTTCTGTTCTTTGTGGTGTCCTTCTGGACATACTAGATGTTGAGCAGGTTGATATTAGACAGTGTAAGGTAGAAAGCAAAATGAATAATACTAAACACTATTGTCAGTCAAGATATTGGATAGATAGTGTAATTTAGAATGTGTACTTTAGAACAATTATCAAGATGGTGGAGAGACAATCAACAATAATAGAAATGCTCACCTACCGCTGAAGAGCGAGGCTCACAGTAAAACTCCACAAAAGAGCAATCTCCAAAAAGAGATCCTTCCCCAGTGGTGGTCAGCCCTTAAATGGAGTCTAGGAGAGGTGGAGTCAGACTCCACCCCTTCCGGTCACAGAGGTGAATTGCCTTCACCTGTGCTCCTGTGGCTGACTCAGTGCTCACCTCAGGTGATCAATCAGTGGTTCGGGCCATGATTCAACAGTTTCCATACACATGGGATTATGATTTTGCTGAATGGTAGATCTCAAAAGGTTATTGTAAATGAGAATTTGTCTGGCCAGTCTCTCGAGGTGTCTCTGCTGTTCCATTCCATTCCTGAATGAGAGTGGCTAATTTTTTTTATCTCCTTTAATTTCATTCTCTCAATTTCTTGTCCTGTACCTAGATCTGATTGCTACTAAAAAGATAGCAACTCTTGAAGTGGTACAGAAAATGTTATGCTGCTCTGTGGTATCCAGGTATATGGGAACTGCCAAGTCATGGCCTGAACCACTGAATGAACACCTGAAGGAAAGATCTGGTCAGCCCTGGGAACACAGGCAAAGGCAGTTCTCTTAGACCTCATTTAAGGGCTGACTGCCACTGAGGTAGCATCTGTTGTTGGAGATCCCTTCTTTTTGGAGTTCTTTCTCTGTGAGCCTAGATCTTTGAAGATGGGGGAGCATTCATTTTCCTTCTTTTTGTAACACCTCCTTGTTTGTGCTGGTCTCTTTGCTCTTACAACCTTTGCACCAGGAAATTCTAGGCTCATTGTTTACACTCTGCTATAGGTTTCAGCTTCAGAATGGCATGTTCAAAACTTGTAAGCACATTCATTTTGCCTAGGTATGTGCTGGTTGTTGAGGCTGGCCGGAGCAGCTTTGACAGTATTAAAGTGATAGTCTGTTTCCACCGCAGTGTTTGTTGAGTGGTCTGATTGAAAGTATTGCATAATGCATTTAAGGTAATATGAAAATAAAAACATTTTCCTGTTGGAATAGGGAATGTACTTCTATGAAACGCTGCTGAAAATAGATGTGAAGTTTTTTTTTCTCTTATGTGTTTGGCGAAAATGATCCTAGTATTAGGTGTTTTTGTCATGTCAAACAAAAATTTTACTGATAGTAAAGCATGTGTTACCTTCCTAATGGTAATTGAGCAGATGAACAATAAATTAAATCTTGTCCCACTGCAGTCCCAATTCTTTCTCAGGAAGAAAAAATTTCACATAGAATGTAAAAATATAACTGAAATAATTTATCCCTGGCGTTGTTCTTCTGCTTTGTAAATTCATGTGCTGGAATATTGGTAGGCTGTTTTTGTGAGGAATGAATTCTTAAATGTATTTAGAAAGGATAAGGTGTACATGGAAAGAAAATGCTTCTTATTTTTCTTATAGCCAGTTCTTTTTCTGTTTGCACAGAAAGTAGACTCTGACATCTAAAGTTTATTTCATTATTCATTTAATGAGGACATAATAAAACTATAAGAAGGAGCGTGAAGGAACTGAGGAGTCTGTCTATAAACTGAAATGTACTGAAGACAAATGAATTGTCCAAACTGTCTTAAATAGCATGAAAATATATAAGAAAATTTTGAGAAAGCTGGCAACAGAGAACAGATAAACAAATAGAGCTTAACAAATAAAACTGAACAGCTTTATAGAAGTACATCTGTCTTTACCATCATTTTCCCAGGTTTTGGTATTGTCATCAGGGATACATAGCATACTGCCATTTATTTGTCAACAATAAAGTTCCAAATAGAAATTTTTAAAATTAGTGGCATAGTATGCCTACATAAAGTCTTAGAACTGTTTTTCTAAATCATTTACAGGTAATCAGTGAGTGGTCAGTATAGGAGAAATCTGTATGGAGTTTGATTTTACGAATATTTAAGTGTAATCTTATTTGACTTAATAATAATTATCCATTTCAGTTACAGCTAGTTAGCACATTGCTAGAAATCACCAATATTTATATGTGTGGCCTTTTGAAGAATATTTCACAACTTCTAAAACAGCAAAATAGCAGTTTTGTTTAGTAAAGGAATGAGATCGATTTTGAACCTTATAACACTGCAGATATAAGAGTCAGCCCATAGATGCAAAGTAGTGTGTTCTTTTTAGCTGTTGTTTTTTGAAGTATTGTGTTTAAATAAACCCACCACCAGGATCCCCAAGTCCTTTTCTGTAAGGTTGCTCTCTGAGAATCATGGAATCATAGACTCTTGCATTTGGCCTTGTAGAACCTCTATTGATTTGTGTGTGCCTGCTTTTGAAGCTTGTCCAGGTCCCTCGGAATGGTTGTGTTAACTTCAATACTGAGCTTGGTGTCATCAGCAAACTTGCTGAGAATACACTTGATCCCACTGTTAATCTCATTAGTACAAATGTTGAAGACCACCGGTCCCAAGGTGGTCCTCTGGGATATACCGTTCCTAAATGGTCTTCACCTGGAAGTTCAGCTGTTGACCACAGCCCTCTGGCTGCGACTGTCAAACAGTTCTTTGTCCATTGAATAGTGCACTCTTCAAATCTGTATCTTTCCAATTTAGAGATAAGAATGTGATGTGGGACATCAAAGGCGTTGCAGGGAGAGAGGTTGCTCAGTAGTTAATAAGAAAGTGTCAAAAGCAATTCTGTTTCTTTTCAGAGGTTACTTTTAATAACTGCAGTTCTATACAGAGTTGTTAATGAAAAAAAACAGACCAATGGATGTCTGATATGAAAGTGTGTTTGAAGCAGAGGGTGTCATTCAGTTCCTCCATGTGAAAAAAAGGCACTCATTGAAATTGATCAACACTTTGTCAGTGTTTGTGGAGACGTAACAGTGGATGTGAGCACAATATATGTTATCTTTCAGCCATGGTCACAGTGATATAAAAGCCAAATAAAGGTCTGGACTTCAGGAGAGCAGACTTCAGGGAACTGCTTGGCAGGGGTGACATGGGATAAAGACCTCAAGGGAAGAGGCACCTGAGAAAGCTGGTCAGTATTCAAGGAACATCTTGTTCAAGCCCAGAAGCGCTGCATCCCAAGAAAAAGGAAAGCAGGCAAGAATTCCAGGAGGCCTCCGTGAATTAACAAGGAGCTCCTGGATTTATGTAAGCTCAAAAAGGAAGTCTATAGAGAGTGGAAGTAAGAGTGGGTTACCTGGGAAGAAAATAAAGATTGTCCAGGCAGCCTGAGATCAGGTTAGGAAAGCTAAAACCCAGGCAGAATTAAATATAGCAAGGGACATAAAGGAGAACAAGAAAAAACTGTACTGGTACATCAGCAATAAAAAGAAGGCCAGGGAAGATGTGGGCCCTCTCCAAAAGGAAACCATCGAGCTGATCACACGGATATGGAGGAAGCCAAGATGCTCAATGACTTCTTTGCCTTAGTCTTCATTGGCAGGGGCTCTAGCCACACCACCGAAGCTGCAGTAAGCAAAGGTAAGAACTTGGAGAAGGAAGATCTGCCTGCTGTAAGTGAAGTTTGGGCTTGAGATCATCTAAAGAACCTGAAGGTGCACAAGTGTATGGGACCCAATGAAATTCATCCACAGGTTCTGAGGGAACTGGCAGAAGTTACCAACCCACTGTCCATCATATTTGAAAAGTCATGTCAGTCTGGTGAAGTTCCTACTGACAGGAAATGGCAAAACATAACCCCCATTTTCAAGAAGGAAACTATGGGCTAGTCAGTCTCACCTCTGTGCCTGGCAAGATCATGGAGTGGATTCTTCTGAAGGGCCTACGTGAAAATAAAGATGAGATCATTGGTGGTAACCAACATAGCTAACCAAGGGGAAGTTGGGCCTGACAAAATTGGTGGCTTTTTATGATGGAGTTACAGTGTCAGTGGATAAAGAAAGAGCAGCTGACGTCATCTACCTGGACTTGTGCAAAGCATTTGACAGTGTCCTACATGACATCCTGGTAGTAAAATTGGAGAGAAATTGAATTGATGGATGGACCACTCGCTGAATAGGGAATTGACTGTATGGTTGCACTCAGAGAGTTGTGGTCAGCAGCTCAAAATCCAAGTGGAGACTGGTGATGAGCAGTGTTCCTCAGGGACTACTGACAGAATTGGTGTTACTTAACATCTTCTAGGTGATATGGACTTTGGGATTCAGTGTACCCTCAGCAAGTTTGTAGAAAACGCCAAACTGAGTGATGCAGATGACATGATAGAGGGAACAGGTGCCATCCAGAGGGACCTGGACAGGTTTGACAGGTGGGCCCTTGCCAACCTCATGAAGTTCAACAAGGCCAAGTACAAGGTCCTGCACCTGGGTTGCGGCAATCCCAAGCACAAATACAGGCTGGGTGGAGAAAGGCTTGAGAACCACACTGAGAAGTATTTGAGAGTGTCAGCTGATGAAAGATTTAACAGGAGCCAGTAATGTTCTCTTGCAGCCTAGAAGGCCAGCAAGTATCCTGGGTTGCATCAAGAGAAGTGTGACCATCAGGTCAAGGGACGTGATTCTGCCCCTTTGCTCTTGTTATACCCAACCTGGAGTACTGTATCCAGCTCTGTTGGGCCTCCAACACTAGTAGGACATGGAGCTGTTGGTGGATTCAGAGGGCTGCCAAGAAGATGATCAGAGGGCTGAAACTCCTCCCCTGTGAGTACAGAGTGAGGGATCTGCAGCTCTTTGGCCTGGGGAAGAGAAGACTCTAAGAAGATTCAGTGATTCTGATGGCTATGTGCAGCTGTCACACCAGGAAATGATGAGTGTCATTATAGCCAGGAAACAGCTGAATATTGGCTTCACTGTGTTAGAAACAATGGTGAGGACACTGAAATATTGCAAAGTTTGCTCCAGAAGGGTCCCGTGAATTCTCACCCAGGAGCAGAAAGACCACCATGTTCAAGTTTCTCAAGACCTGTTGAACTAATACAAGGCTGAAGGCAACAGTTTCCTGGACTGCATCATTGCTAGTGGTGAGATGTAGTGACACCACTATGAGCTGCAGTCAAACCTTCAGTCCATAGAGTAACAACATGTAAATTCCCCACTGAAGATAAAGATCAAGACACATCCTTCAGTGGTTAAAGTGATCTTCTGGGATAGACAAGAAGGGGATGACCTGTCTGGATTTTCCGGAGCCCAGACAAATCAACTCTGACTGCTACATGGTGATGCTGGCTTAGCTGAAGGCTCAAAGTAACATAAGCAGGCCAGAGAAATGGACAGCCCTTCTCTTGCAATATGATGATGCTAGTTTCTGTATCAGTTTGAAAACTGTGGACCACACTGCTAGACAGTCCTACCACATTCACTGTATTACTCAGGTTCAACACCTTCACTTCAGACTTCAGTCTGTTCAGGCTGATGAAAGTTGTGCTGCATGGTCACGATTTTCCTAGCAATGGCAATGTCATATTAAATGTGAAGCAGTGGCTCACTTCTGTTGCTCAAAGTTTTGCGAGCAGGGCATGCAGGATCTTGTTCATCTGGCACAAAAAACAGCTAGTGGTGGTGACTGTGTACAAAAATAGTTTTTTGTGGCTGAGAATTTGCTCTGTCAAACTGTGTTCTTGTTCTCTGTGTATTGGTTATAGTTTCTATGTAAATTAATCGGAAACATTACTTTTGGAGCAACCTACTTAGGAATACTTTTTTTGTGTGTTATATCTGGCTCTGTTGCTGACAAGGATAACATGTAGTGACAGTGGTCCTGGTTTTTTGTTTTTAAACTTAGAACCTTCATTTTCCATGTTATTATTAAGCACTGATAGTATAGTAGTAAATGAGCATTGGCTCTGGTTTGGGTTTTACTGAGTGGAAGTATGTATACAGAATATGCAGTGTGCTAGTGTGTGAAGTAATCCTGTTTGAACTCATGATCTGAACTGGCTTATTATTTGATGGGCCACATCTCCTATTTCTGACCCCTATCTCCCAGTTGCTGCTGTGCAGCAGTTTTCCCTCTTTTATATCTGCTCTCCCAGAGTGCATCCAGTATTGCCCATGGCTCAGCTCTGGCAGCGGTGGGTCCCTGTGTTATTCTGTGAACTGTTTTTTTTTTTCCCTGTAGTGTGACTGTTATTTGGAGAAAATGTGATGATATTTCAGAGATGTTCTGTATGAGACTGATGGTAAGTGGTACTTTGTATTTCCCCAGCTAATCTTCCAGTGCCAACTATTGCTGCAATAGATGGAACTGCGTTGGGTGGTGGCTTGGAACTTGCGTTAGCCTGTGACATAAGAGTGGCAGGTAAATCTGAAACTGTTAATTAAACATAGGATTATTAGTATTGCAGAAGGCTTAACTAATCTTTGCCTTGACAACAGTCTTATAAGTATGATTTTGTTTTCTAACATTGTTGATAACCAATTACTTCAGAAGGATTTAGCAGCAACCTGTCTGAAATACTTGCTAATAATTAATTTCATAACACTGAATAGTGATAGCCAGAGTATTTTTAGTTATGTTTAGTTCATTTTTTTTGCTTTAATAACTTACCTGTTGTTGTGTGAAAATTATTAAAATACAGAACTTGTCTTGCCAGAATATTTTAATAAAGGCAGATCAGTTAAATCTATTAAAAGATTTTTCATAAGAATGTGCTTGTAATATGATTTGTTGTTTTTGTATGAAGGAAATGTAACGAATTAACATTCTCATAGGCCTTTATTACATACTTTGCAAATTGTTTTTCTATAGACTGTAGCAACAACTCATTTACACTTTTATTTTTTTAGCCTCCTCTGCTAAGATGGGCCTAGTTGAAACAAAGTTGGCAATCATTCCAGGTGCAGGTATGAAATTTTAGCTATTGTTATTATGGCTAATTAAACATGTGCTCTTGATACTTGATTTCTGTCTGCTGGTAAACTTCAGCTTATTTTCATATATCCGTCGGGGATCATTGGCCTGTTTTTTAACTCACTGCCCATATTAGTTTCTAAAAATTAATTAAGAAATGTTTTACTCATTGCGAGTGAGTGGCACTTACATTTTCAAAGTTACATTAACTAAAGCATTATTAAGTGATTCTATAAATGGGATTTGATGACTTGATCTGAAGGCTGAGTAATTTTGTTGAAGGTCAGACTAGGAAAAGAAATAGTGTTAACTGTCAGTGTACAAAAATGGTAATTTAATTAATGATCCGCTTTTATGTACCATCTGGTACGTAGATTGCATATTCTGTTTTCATGCTGCTTGTAAACATTGTAATGAATTTAAAAACCGAAAAGATAAAGGGAATAGATCCTCTGTCTTGCCAAAAAATTGTTGCTGGCTTGGTTTTTTTTTTTGGTTGGTTTGTATGTTTTGATGTGGAAGGCCAGTTCACTGGCTTTTTTCTGGATTCATGGTGCGTTAAAGTTAATGAAGTTACAGAAAAAGTAATATTTGTTTAGGGCTTTATGTTATGAAATCTTGTGTTTTGATTTTTTTTTTTTTTTTAAGTTCTGTGGGTAGACGGTCATACTTTGATAACAAGTGTATCCTCCTGACCCGCACCTGGCCTTAGCCATTGTTTTTGGAAGTTCTAGGAAACTTCCTTTGTACCTTTCTTATGGCTATTGTGATTTTAGTCGGTGCTTTCTCCCTGTTTCTTCTTTACCTCTGAAGCCAGAGCTGCATTTTACTTAATGATAACAGAATTGGTGACTGAACCCTTCTTAGCAGATGATAAAGATGAATTATGTAGTTGATTTTAAGGATATCTTTCCTTCTAGTGCTGTCATAAGGTAATGCTCCTTTGCAATTATGTCCAGGTGAATAAAAAGATAGAAAATGCAGGTTTGTTTGGCATTTTTTTTCACTTGTTTGGTCCTTCATTCCACCCTCTCCCAAGAAAAAGTGCAGGACAGTATTGTGGGCATACTATCCAGGAAATTCAGGTCAAGCTGTCCTGACAGTCTTGATGTTCAACTTACTAAGCTTGTCTTAGGTTTCCTTGCTTTGTGTTATTCATAGATGTTTCAAATTTGTAATGCTTTCAGCACTAAGAAACTGACTCATCATGAGTTCTGCTGAAGGTTTCATTCAGAATGTTTTACTGCTACCCGGAGAGAGTGGTTTGAAAAATCTTTTGTTTTCCTCATTTTAATCATGCTCTTCAGTCTTCACCTCCTTGAAAACATGATCTATTTTACCAAGTTAAAATGTGAGATTTTGGAGTATGCTCAGTGATTAATTTTTCCTTGCTCCTATCAGCCTGACAGAATACTTTTGCTGAATGTATTTCATCTCAGCAGAACTTTTTATGATCAGCCTGTACTTGCAGCACCCTTAATAACCACTGAGAATGTTTTAGCCCTTTTCAGATCCTGTCATTGAACTACTAATACGTCATGTCTTTTCTCTTCAGAAGGTGAAAAATGAGTGTAGAAAATTTATATATTTATATTTAGGGAAAGAAGTCATATAGAGCCACTTTAATCTTAGGCTTAGTGGGTAAATTGAACATTTTCTTATAGTGCTTACTTCCAGCTTCCCTGAAGCAAAGGAAGACAGGGCAGTGAAGCTGAAACAAGAAATGTAGCCATTAGGAGATCTCAGTAGCTTTCTGCTGCCATCTAGGAAACCTGAAACCAGCCAACAAATCATGTTGCTACTGACAAGCTACTTCTTTTTTATTCTACTCCATTACCTGTCATGAGTATGCAATAAATGTAGATTTTAAATTAGGTGACAATTAACACCATTGATTGTGGTCATATGAATATCTTCTCTGTTGTTTTGTTTTTGAGAAGTTACATGCTAAAAGCTGTAGTAGAAGCATTTCATTAGAATTTAGTAGTCAAGTATTAAAATAGCAAAGATAAACTGTGATATTTTGGACCTTGTGTACTGTGTTGCTTTCTGTCCTGTTTTAAAATGTGATCATGAAAAGATCTGCTCAAGTACATTGGGCAAATAATTTTAACATACGTCTCCCAGATCTGACTAGTTTTGCTTCTGAATATGCACATTAGTGTTTTTCATCATTGTAAAGGTTAAGGTTAAGCAGTGATTAATTGAATCCTCTTTAATATACAGAAATGAACTGTTGCTTCTAAGCCTGCTAACAAAGTAGGCATTCATAGAGCATGCCTTGTCTGTGCTAGAAACTCAGGTCTCTCAGAAGTACAATTCATGATGGACAGCAGGTCAAAAGTTTCTATCACAGCAGTACCTCCTTTTACGCTTTAGTTCTGTGTGTTAGCTGCACAGACTGTCATGGAAAAGGATTCAATCTCCTTCCGTAAGAAATTTGAATCCAGCTCTCTCTCCACCATGAAGAAAGCCTTACCTGCCCAAATGCAGCCAAGCATTTTGCGTTCTTCATTATATCTAGTAAGGAAGTCAAGACTCAGTGAACTAGAGGGAGCACGTAAAAGAGAGGAAATGATGTGGAAACTCAGTGCTGAGAAGGTTATGTGAGATAAAAATTGATGATTTTTGTTTTATTTAAAAAGTCTTCCAATTGTTATTAATTGCATAAGTAGTAGTATGCAACCAAACCAAGCATGTATGTTGGACTGTCTGTCTTTTCAGCCCCTTCTCTTCCTGGCTTTGCTTCCATATGTGTTTTGCATCTGCTGGTGAGATGCTGTCTAGTTTGACTAAAGACTAGGGGTTGTAGTTCCTAGAATTTTATAAAAAGCAAGATTTGTGCGGAACTTCCTGTGCATCAGTTTGTGACCCTTGTACTGTTGCCACACACTGCAGAGACGAGTCCAGGCTCATCCCTTTGCCTCCTGCTACTTAGATATTTATAGATGTGGGTCAGATCTCCTCTGAGTCTTCTTTTTTTCAAGGCTGAACAGACCCAGGTCTCTCAACCTTTCCTCTTAAGGGAGGTGTTCCACGCCCTTTATCATCTTTGTGGCCCTCCTCTGGACTCTTTCCAGGAGATTCTTGTCTTTTTTGTATCAGGGAGTCCAAAACGGGACTCAGTACTCCAGGTGAGGCCTGACCAGGGCAGAGTAGAGGGGGAGGATCACCTCCCTTGACCTGCTGCCTGTGCTCTTTATAATGGCACCCCAGGATACCATTGGTTGTCTTGGTCACCAGGGCACACTGCTGGCTCATGGCCAACCTCTTATCCAACAGGACACCCAATTCCCTCTCCTCAGAGCTCCTCTCCAGCCAGTCATCCCCCAGCCTGTACTGGTACATGTGGTTATTCGTCCCTAGGTGCAAGACTCCACACCTGCTCTTGTTAAACCTCATCCGGTTCCTCTCTGCCCAACTCTCCAACCTGTCCAGGTCTATGAAGACTGAGTTATGGTAATCATTATGTATTTTCCATATATCTTAAATTATTCATCATTCACTATTAAAATCTTGTGAATGTTTCTGTTACAGGATTTATTTAATGTTGAAAAAAAATGCCATATTTTGTATGAGAATGGTGGCAAGGGAATTTCCAGATGTGAAAAACTCATACAGAATGTGATATTGCTGAGAGCAGAAGTTGTACAATTCACCCAAGTGTAAGGGTTAAACAAAAAGTCAGTCATTTCAAGATGAAATTTGAATAGCTTCAGCAAGAATAGGAGTAATTGCATTCAGCAAATACTGAAAAATTGAAGTGGTAGTTTTGGGACTTCTGAGAATTAATTGTAATTTTTCTGTGGGTAGGTACGGCATGATAATGCATTATAACAGATATGGAAGAAAAATCTTCCTGTTTTTATGTAACTTTATACCTGAGTAGTCCTGTACTTTTCCATCCCATCTCTGTTCTGGTCCTCAGTAGACCAGTTCTTGCCATCTTTACTTTTTCCATGTTCTCTCTATAGTTCTTGCAATATTATGTTTTCTTATTACACGAAGACATCCTTTGTGTCCTCATACCTTTTTAAACTTCAGCTGAAGCTAGGAGGACCGATTACAAAAAAATACCTGAAAGAACTAGCTCTGAATTTGTTTTTGCTTCTTTTCAGCAAGCCCATAAACACTGCTGTGATTTCTCTTACTTTGTCTGTTTCCGTATCCCAATCTTGTATCGTATGTTTAATGTTGTAAATGTCCCAAATTAAATACTGGTAAAAGACAGTTTAAAATAAGCTTCTGACTGAATACACATCTTTAGCATTTCATCAGTATTGTTCTTAAAATTATAGTTATTGAGAAATTACAAGAAGATAAACTTTTTTCTTTTTTCCTGTTACAATTAAGGCAGACCAGTTTTTTTCTTTTCACTGACGTCTATCAGTGCTTGCTTTGCATATACAATCCCACTATGATTTGATATGGCAAAAAAGCTAGATTAGTTACTCCAAGAACATTTATCTGCATTTTCTTTGATCATCTGAAGTCTAGATAGCTTTATTTGCATTTTAATATTTTGTAATGTTTATTCTGTGCATCATGTTAAATAAATAGCCTCAAGTGAAAAATTCCTAATAGCGTATAGAAAACAGATGTTGGTACATCTACTTCTTTCTCAAAGTAATTAAACACAATAAATAGAATGTTACTAGAGAGAAGTAAATTAGTTCTGCTTCTGTAAGTTGGAGAGAATTGTGGTTCTTATGTTTTCTTCTTCTTAAATAAAAATAAGCTGATTTTCATAAAATGACTGATTTTCTTCCTTGTTTTATGGTTCTTTTTAATGCCGATGTTAAGACAAAATTGTCATTCAGTACTCGAACTGTAAAACCTTCATATATAAAACTAATGTCTTTCAAATGTTATTTACAATATGTCTGCATAACAGAGTAATTTGGTAAGTAATGATAATCTTCTGCAGAAGATGGTAGAAGAATTCCAAATTGACAAAGCTGTTCCCCATTTTCACATGAGATGAAGAGCATTTTTGCACTGTTACAGAGAATACTATATACTTTTCCTTTCTGTACTAGTCTTAGAACACTTTCCAAAACTGTGTTATAAACAGCCAATTCCTCCTACAGGAAAAGGAGTTAACCAAAGCTATCTGTGTCCCCGGTGACAGCTGCAACTCTATAGAATATGTTTTAAATATATCAACTTTGGTTTCAGAGATGGACCACTTCTGACTTCAGTTGTTTCTCCTAGCAAAGATTGTAGAACATTTCTCCGTGACCTGAATTTAGAGTACCTTATTTACAAACCAGAACTGTCAGATATTTGTGAAGTTTCACTAGCATGAGGAGCAACACTACATCCCCCGTGTACTGCATCTGAAGTTAGTCCTTTATACTTCAGGGGAAGGAGGAAATAAAACAAGAATAGAAAGAAGCCCCAGAAAAAAATTGAACATTAGAGGAAGTGCAAGAGGAGAGAAAGGGAATTTTTTTGGCCTTGGAAAGCACAGTATTAAAGTCCTGACGTTACTATGATTTTTATATGGAGAAATCATATATTAGCAGCGAAAAAATGATACAGTCTTGTTTTAACTTTTTAACCTGTTCATGTTTTGTGAGTATAAAAACATTGATTTTATATCTAGAGTGAATTTTGGAGTACTGTTTCATTCAAATCTTGATTAAAATTTCATTTGTACAACCTGAGCAATGCTATCAATTGATATTCTTGTAAATGTGTAAGTTAATTTGCCCTCATCTACCCGAAAATTGCATTGTGAGGTTGATGGATTGCTCATTTTGAATGGCAGCGAGAAATATGAATAAATGTAACTCAGTAATTTGTTTCTTTAATCCTCCTTAAGTCCTTTAGATTTAAGCCTCACTCAGGTTCTGTTTAAGTTAGCATGGGTTGTACTATCACATTTATATCTTTTTCAAACCATTTCTGTGACACTGGTAAGTTAGGTCCTGAAGCTATGAAAAGAAAACATGCTTGAACTTTACATTTGCAGTTTGACTTCAGGCCAATGAATAGAATTGTGTAACACTGAATGGAAACCAGTCCATAAAAACTGTATCAATAGAATACACAGTAGGTGCAAAGTAGAATATATTCACGTGAGGTACTCTAGTGAAAATGATTTGGAGAGAATAAAGTAGATAGTGAAAAGAATGGTTTAAACTGCTGTCAGGTAAATAACTATTTATTTTTCTAAAGCCAGTTAAATTTTAAAATGATATGTATGCACTGCCTGTCAGATAATCCAGTATATACTGAATAGTAACTGATTTTTCTGGATAAAGGCGGAGCGTGGAGAAAATAAAAAGTAGCAATATGCAACTGTATAAAAGTGTCTCATAAAAAAGTAAAGTTTTTTAATTTTAAAAATTGACTTTGCACTTTGGAAGTAAATATTAGACAGTTTAAATTCTGTATCAACAATCTTATCTTTCCTCTTACTATGAACTAAGAGCTAAAACAAAAATATCAAGTTTCAAAGTTGTAAAGTCAACTTCTTCTACACATATTATATCTTAATTCATAAGATTCTCCACTATCTGGTTACTTTTTCCACATTCTGCTGTTGAGGATATTCACTGAAACTTCAGTGGAAATTCAGATTTTTAGATATTCTTCGTTTCCTTCTGTTGCTTCTCATTCATTTTGACAGCATTTCTGTTCTCTCCCTTTCTCTATGGTTACCCAAGATAACAGAGGTTGTCAGGAGAAAGAACTCCACTTCAGTGGTGTTCAAAAAGACAGAGAAAATAGGCAGGTGAAAGTGCAGAAAATGATTAACCTTAAAGAAACGGTGTTGAATGAAACTAGATGAGAGAGTCAATCTGCATCTGGAAGTTGTTTTTTTGTTTGTTTGTTTGTTTTTAATTTAATTAATTATGGAGGGGAGGAGGAAAAAAAACAAACAACAAAAAACAGAATCTAGCAGAAGTGTTTCACTACAAGCTATCAATTTTTGTATATTAAAGAAACACTAGGAGATTGGAAGCAAAATAACAGAAGGAGTGAAGAAGATTGTTAATGTCATATCAACAGTTTTGGAGGTCTTGATTCCTGTGTCACTCCTTTATCTCTGCATTGATGTACAGGAAAGATAAACTGCTTCTATTTCTTCTTGTTTTTTCCCAGTAGAAAACCAGTGATATAAATATACCTTGTACAGTTAAAATATATATATATAATCTGCATAATGATAGACATAATTCAATACAAAACTATGAAAATGAGCTGAATAACAGTAAAATATGTAGCTAATCATATTGCATATCACTTGGTATTTTTCAGCACTCCTTTAAAAGTGATGACCAAATATATTTTTCGGTTGCAGAAGGAGTGATAAAAGTACGTTTAGAAGATTTTCACAATTCCCATGGGTGAGAAAAACAACATTCATACATAGGAACCGAAAAACTCATAAGCCACTCTTTAACAGAGTGTAAGTATGTCAGCTTCTGTGCCAGCCTTCTCTCCTTTATTTCTTTTAAGTCTGCAGTTTGACAGAATCTAGTTATGATAACTGCCACAGTCTGTGCATATGTTTGGGCTGGAGTCTTCAAAAATCTTAAATTTGTACTTAGAGATTGTGCAAACAGTACAGTTTTCAAGCAGAGACAGAAGGTGTACGAGAAGGAATGAATAGGTGGACATGCTAATCAGGAAGTCACTAGCTTCCTGAGGAGGAATAGAGAGGAATTAAACATGTTTGAGTAACAACCCTTAGAGCTTAAAAACTCTTGCTAAATGAGAAATAAGATGCCAGAATTTCCCTATTGATTCTCTTAAAAGGGGTTTGGTAGTAAGAAAAGAATTATTATGGCTTTTAGAGGCATGTTCACTTAACCAGTTATTTATTCTGTTTTTAATTTCTTCCCTCCTTCCCTCCCTCCCTCTTTCTTTTCTTAATTTTTATTTTTGCTTGTTTGTTGGTCTGTTTTTTTCCCCAGATGCTTCCATAGCATTTTTGAAATTAGTGTGTATGACCTCCAAAACCTAGTTGCAAGCATTTAAGTTATCATTTGATCAGAATTTACACTGACATCAGTTTTTGCCTGAGTAAGGACTACAAGAGCTATTACCAGCCTTTTGGATTTCATCTAATAGTAATGAATTCAGACGTAGTGAATCAGGAGGAAAAAATAAACCCCCAAATTTTATCAAGGTTAAATGGGTAGTGCGTCACTGTCTGTTCTAGACCTTTTGTCTGAATCTTCATGCAAGTATCCCTTACTGCATATAGTACACAGATAAGAACTGCAGTTTAATCATTGGCATGTGTCAATATGGAATCATGTAAGCACAGTTTTCTGAGTGAAATTAACACCTTGTGTTACTTTCGTCGTATTAAAGTTTAGTTTGTGAAAAAATGTTTTGAGATTCTTTGCAGTGCAAAAATAGTTTTCTTAAAATATTTTTGTTAACCTTCTGTACTTTACTAGGGTGAATTAAAAGGAATTTGCTGAAAACAAGAGATTCGGGAAAGATAAAAAAAAAAAAAGAAAAAAGATGATGTATCTTCTGCTGTGTTGTTCTTAAGATTCCTATCCTCAGTATGTCTCCATCTCGATATAGATGTTACTGGGGGCGAAGGAGTGGGGCTGTAGTATAGATGTACCAGCTGGAGTATATAAATGGGGCCTAGCACAGACGCAACAATGCTTGGTAAGTTCCTAAAAATTATATCTACAGCTGTTGAGCTCATTCACAGTCAACATTTTTTGAAGAGAAGCCGAGGAATTTTTAATCAAGGAAGATTACTGGGCAGATTACTGTGTACTGAATACTTAAAAATAGGCTTATTTTTATTAGTAAAACCTCTTTGTTTAAGCCAGAAGTGTTACATTTTTCAGAGAAAATGCAGAAGCTACTTTGATTTAAAACAGAATTAAATTATTATGAATGAGATGGAAAGAGATAATGAGATGGAAAGAAGATAATATTTATTCTCTCTAATGGGAATATTATACAGGAATGTCAGCATGAGTAATGTAAGTTTAGTTTTAGATTTTAATGGATTTCAGACTGTGGCATTTTGTGGAGAAAAGGCATTCTGTGACCTGTTGGATTGGAAAACGTCTGATTTAGAGAAAATTGTTGATGGAATGTTTTAGACTCCGTGAAGTTATTTTGGTAATCTGCTCTCATAGGACCAATTGCTATTCTTTTCCCACCCTAATGAAACCAGTTCACTTGTTTCTGGCACACATCCAAGCTGTTAAGTTTATTTGATGTTCAAAAACACTGTCTAGAAATAGTGATGCAATGTCAACAAGGCCACATTTCATTTCATGAACATAATTTCAGTGCCCTAGAATTAATTTATTCACTGACCTGTTAATAACTACAGTCCATCACTAGCTCATAGAGCAGAAGTACTTGGAAATAGTCATGGTCACCCTAGCAGGATATTGGTTACAGGATTTCTTTTTAGTGTAACATGTTTTTTGTTTTGTTCATATCGACAAGCCTATCTGCTAATGAAAATAAAGCAGCTTAATCAAAAGGAAAATACTAGCAGTTAGTATATATTGGACTCACATTAACTATTTTGAAGTAGTTGTTTTATACCACGTTACCTTAATATATCTGAAGTACATTCTTGTTACCTTTGGAAAGGGACCACAAGGATGCCGAAGGGCATGGAACAATTCCCTTACGAGGAAAGGTTGAGAGGCCTGGCTCTGTTCAGCCTTGAAAAAAAAAAGACTCAGAGGGGATCTGATCCACATCTATAAAAATCTAAGGTGTGAGAGGCAAAGAGACAAGGCCAGACTATTATCAGCAGTGCATGGTGATAGGATAGGGGTTAATGGTCACAAACTGATCCGTAGGAACTTCTGCACGAATGTGTATAAGAACTTCTTCACAGTAATGGTGACAGAGCACTGGAGCAGGCTGCTCAGAGAGGTTGTGGAGTCTCCTCTGGAGACATTCAGTACCCTCCTGGATGTCTACCTGTGCAGCCTTGTCTAGGGAGCTACTTTGGCAGGGGGGTTGGACTAGATGATCTCTAAAGGTCCATTCCAGCCCCTATAATTTTGTGATTCTATGAAAAAGGTATTTGCTCACCTCTCAATAACCAGCGCACAGCCAGTCTCCAGCCAGCAGCTGAACCCTGGGCAGTTCTCCCCCTTGTTGCTCAGCATGACATGATATGGTATGGAGTGTCCTTTTGGCCATCTTGGGTCATCTGTTCTGGTTCTGGTCTGTCCCAGCTTATTGTGCACCCTGAGCACACCCCTTACTCTCAGGGCAGCATTAGAAGCTGTTATGTCCTTGCCTTGAAACTGGTATGTCCTTTCTTTCGTATAGGCAGTACTCAGCAACAGCTAAAAACATTGGTGTCGTATCAATGTTATTGTCACTCTAAATCCAAAACACAGCACAATGGCAGCTATTCACAAGAAAATTAATTCTTTTCCAACTGAAACCAGGAGAATATCCACCACTTAATTTATGCTGTTTATGTCATGCACGAGTCCTACGCTTTTCAGTACATCCCAATTAATCACCACAACCTTTCCTTTATTTTGATGTGTTAACATATGTACTCTTCCTTTTATGTGACTCTAGAATGTCTACAGAGTTTACTTGTTTAGTCCATGACTTTTGAACTCCATCTCTCATAACAGTCTTTCAGGACAATAGAGAATGGTGTGTGCTGTTAGATTGTTGCATGCTGAAGCTGGTACTGATTTCATCACCACTGTATTTTAAATGATTCCATCAAAATTCATTCTTCATTAATCTGCATGATTCTTATTATAGTGACATGGATAATGGCATATAGCAACCATGGAAGTGATGGCATACGGTGTTAAATATAGCAATTAACATCATACTGTTAAAATCATTGGCTATTCTCACCTCAGAACAAATCACCATAAGGGAACGTGAGACATTTCCATTCCTTTGCTTTATGCACTGAGCGAACCCAGGTCCTTGAGCAAAAAAAATCCCACAAATGGACTTGGCTTTGCTCAAGGCAGAAGTAACCCCGACTTTTTGCTTACAGTATGTGTTTTGGTTGGGCAGGGCCAACTCAATTGGCAAATTTTCCTGCTGGCTAACCAGGTGTCTTTTGCTAATTGTATGTCCCAATGTTTGTATGTCTCAGCATCCATTACTCTCCCTGTAGTCTTCAACAGATACTATAGTGTTCGATTTTCCCAGAGGGTGGTCCATGATAGGGAACATGATATACTCATTGCCACGATCCTTGGCCCAGGTGTGGGAGATTGTTTTGGAAACAAATTATCTGACACAGCTCTACCTGAGATGCCATGTTTCCATAAGAATTACTCTTCAAGAGCCAGGTTAGTGTTCTGTGCAGCAGTATGGGGAATCAGATATGTTCCCAGCAATCTGGTCATTGCTTCCACCATTGTATGCACATGGTGCTTGCTTTGGCTGGTTTGTGGGTATGTGATATTGTAAACATTACCAGCTTTCTATGTAGGTATTTCATCCATTGTCCTCCATAACAGGCTTTATCCATTCTGTTTGCTTAGTTGCAGTGCGTGTTTCATATTTATGGATAACGAGCATTAGTGCTCATGGTCAAGTCTGTCTCTCAATCCCAAGCCCATATGCATGTTGCTTTTCTTCTTGGATGGCCCACTGAGCTAAAATTAATTCACTCTTACCTTCAGTGGAGCCACTTCAGTTCTACAGGCCTGATCTACTAGCTGGTTTTGATTTTCTTTATGGCCCAAATCTCACATATTTGCAACAGTGTTCATGTAGAAGTGTCTTGCCACATTTCAGCATCCCAAACAGGTTTGTCTCTGCACTTGTTGTTGTTGTAATTCTGCTTCCATTGCTGTAACCACTCCTGCAGGGCATTTGCCACCATCCATGAGGCAGTACAGAGGCAGAATGCTGGCCACTTTTTGCACTGTCTGGGACACAGACCAAGATGTTGAATGACCCAAATCGTTTATTACAGATTCTTAGTGCTTTGAATAATCTTTCTTGTATTCCCACAACCTTTCATGTTCAGCCATATCTAAAGTGAGCAGGATGGCCTTCTCTTCTGCAGATTGGATCGATTCACTTTCTCTTTCAATGGTTTCTGCAACCTATTGGAGGACTTCATACAGCAGTCTTCCATCTGCGATGCTTTCCCACAATACAGAAGGACCTATTGGTGAACAAGGCATATTGTTTCTTATTTTTTGATACTTTATTATACTGTGGTGCTGTTAAGCATGCCTTTCCTCTTCCTCTGTTGACATTCCAAACTCTTTGCATTTGGACCAGTCCGTGATCATTTCCAATGTTCCTGGGCATCTGGGGTTTCCTATTCAAGCTCGATGTATTGCATATAGCAGCAGCCGCATGATGTGTACAGAGGACCCTCCCGCTGAACATCCAGCCGAGCGCAGGAAGTCACAGTGCCAAAATAAGCTGTGGATCATGGAATCATAGAATCACCAAGGTTGGAGAAGACCTACAAGATCATCCAGTCCAACCTGTGATCATCCAGTTCCATCTATGACTAATAGTTCTCTCTAAACTATGTCGCTGAACACAACATCTCAGCGTTCTGAGATCTTCACGTTGAGTGAGTGGCTGGGTCTCCAGTTACTTCTGTGCTCTCTTTGTCAGAAGCAGAATTATAGACACACTGTGATGTCTGTAATGCATTTAATACCTAGTAAGTAAGTTGTGTCCAGTGCATGTCAGTTTTATGAGGCTTAAGTTGCTGGAGTTTGTGAGTGTGGATTTTTAGTAGTAGTGTAAAACACAAAGAGCAGAGCAGAGTACAGGCTGATATTTTTACATTGTTTAGGATGGAGCCGTCTACTTTTTTCTTTCTTTCTTTTTTTTTTTTTGACTTGAACTAATTTTTCATTTAGAAAGGATAGGCTGTTCGCAGGGGTGCGTGTAATTTGTACATGTAACAGATGTAAGAATTGTAGACAAACAGCAAATGATTATGTGGTCATTTTTTTGACAGTACCAACATTACATACACCTTCCTAACGAAAAGAAGAAAGCATGAAACTGAAATGTACAGAGGGAAAATACTGCTCTACGTGTACTGTTTTAAGTATTATGAAGAAAGTCATACAGAATGAAGTGTGCTTCAGAAATACAATGTACTGTAATTTCTATATGCTTAGCCAGTAATTTCCATTGAACTTTGATACGTTAAAGCACACATAAAAGGTTAGAGCTATCTTTTGAAATCTTCACTTGTAAAATGAGAATAAATACTAATTTTTTATTCTTATCCCATGAGAATATTGTACTGTATATTCCAGTCTTCATTTTACACCAAAAAAAGAATTGAAATAGAATTGATTGCTGTTACTATGGAAGAGAAATATGATAGTTTGAAGACTAAATGCTCTTAGCTACTGTAATTCAGTCAGAGAAGTACCTGGTAGCTGCTGATATTTTACTGAAATTTCTCATGTTTGATAATCAGATGCGTGAACTTACCTCTGTGAGTTTGACAATGAATAGGCAATTCATGGCTAGGTTATATTTTCTTATGCTGAAGGGGATAAGCAAAACTATTATACTGTCACTTCTTATGGGATTGAACCCATGGTAGTGTAAGATTTCTCCCTTCATCCAGGATTTACTAGAAGATGCAAGAATACAGTCCTTGAATTTTGGTATTTAAGTTTTCTTAATGAAGTTATGGCTAACCAGGTTTATAACTGGTGCAGGTGATCAGAAGGATTCATGCTAAACACTTTGAAGTGCCAAAAATATTACTGGATGTTATCATGTCAACAGAATAGTAGGTCATTCAGAGTTCTAACAAAAAAAATTCTAAAGTCTCAAAGGGAAAAATGGATAAAAAGAAAATAACACTGAGAATGCCGTTACTGTCCTTGCTCATTTTCCATCAAGAAAAGAAATCCACAGCATTGCAAATTACGAAGTGCTTAATGTGGTCTTGAAAGTGTCCAAAGTCCAAATAGTTTAAAAGACTGATATAGATGAATTCTGTTCTAAGTTCATCAAGTTTATCCATTTTAAAATAAGTGAAGACAGAAGTTAATTCTTTGAATGTAGATGTGACCTAAGTTAGAATACAGGGTACAACGTATTGTGTCTGTGGTGTATGTGACATACATCTTAGTGAGATTTGTATTCGCTGGTCCTGTTGTCCAGGAGCCACATATCGCATAAGAAAAGTCTGGTCAGGGTTCTTTGATGTGGACATGAGTGAAAATTTTGGACAATGTGACTCCAGAGATCTTTTCCAAGTGGAGTCATGCAGTGATTTTGTTATTTTGGTTATTTGCCTGGAATACAAAAAACTGTAAAAACTGTGTTCTGAATTCTCAGAATCATGCCGAAGTGAGCATGCATATATAAACACAGTGCAACTACAACATAAAGATATGATGTGCTCATGTAAATCTAAATCAAGTTTGCTGTTTTTCCTGTTTCACTGCCCCATGGTTAGAAAAAGGAAGTTGTTCTTCTGAAGTAGAGCAACAAAATCACAATTAATGGAGTATGATGGATCAATGGAAAAATCATAGACTCTCCTGAAAACACAGTTTGTGTAACAAAATATTATTGCAATCTCATTTTCCTTCCTTCTTTTCCTTCCTTCTTTTCCTTCCTTCCTTCCTCCCTCCCTCCCATAATTCCCTTCCTTCCCTTCCTTCCCTCCCTCCCTTCCTTCCCACTCTCTGGTTTCTTGGTATTAAAAGACTTCTGATTACCACAACTGATGAAATGCATGAGTAATGCTTTATCCATTTAAAGAAAGGTATTTTACAATTTCTTCCTTTTTTCTTCTTGCTATTTGTTAACTATGTGAATAACAAACTCACTTTCTCTTATTGATCTCCATCTCTTACTGATGGTAACAGCCTCAGATCAGAACTTTAGTTGTACTCTCGCTTAAGTAAGCCTGGAGAAGACTGAATGGGGAACTTACCAATGCTTACAAATATCTGATGGACAGTAGTGAAGTGGATGGTGCCAGGCTCTTTTCAGGAGTACAAGGTGCAATCGGCAAAAAGTGGAGAACAGGAAATTCCATATGAACACGAGGAAAAACTTCTTAACTTTGGGGTATGACAGAGCACTGGAACAGGCTGTCCAAAGAGGTTGTGCAGACTCCTTGTCAAGATCCACCTGTGTGTTTTCCTACGCTATGAAACCTTCTTTAGTATGTGGTTAGATTGGATGATCTATAAAGATCCCTACCAACACCTATGATTCAGTGATTCTGTGATCCCACAGTACCATATCCAGTTTTGATCTGGGTGTTTGTGTGGATTTAAAAATTGACTTGTCCCTGTGGTTAACTGCAAAGCATAGTACCAGAGTGAACAGAGATTTAGGTAGTCTTAAGAAGCGTTCTGAGATTTGGAAAGTATTTCTGTAGTTCTAGCTTATGTATGTCTTTGAGGAGATGTTATTCTGAGTTGAACACTGGCATATTCTGGGGTGTCTGACATGATTGACTGGGTCACATTTTTTGTTTTTGTTCCAGATTTTTCTAGATCTTATTGGTATGTTTTTTTTTTTCCAAGTTTGGCTAGATTGTGTTGGGGTGTTCTAGATGTTGTTGCTATGTAAAGGACAAACATTGAGTAGGAATCCTGCTTTTGTCAGTCTTATACATATAGCTGATATTTTCACAGATACAATGAGTAAATGGAATAATCTACATCTTTTGAAAATAATGTTAAGAAGTGTGGAAGCTTTATTTACTTTTTATTTATTTATTTATTTATTTATTTATTTATTTGTGAGGGTGTTAGTTTACCTGTCACAGGTTTTTTCATTGTCCTTTGAAAAAAGCCATCAGCAGAGGTAAGGTTCTGCTTTGACTGAGCAAATATAACTGAAATCCACCCCACAATGTCTAAATTAGCAAGTATGAAGAAAAACCGAAGAAGTGTTGAATTTTCTGTACTGAAAGAGTAGTGTACTTTTTGCTATCTACTTCGTGTAATTCTGTGGGGACACTGTTACTTTTAGGGATTTACATAAGTGCTGAGGTTTGCGAAAGTGTCTATACAGATTCATAGATCCATATTCCCTTGCTCAATTGTGTGGATTTTTCTCACAGAGGGAAATTAATACTTATTATTGTAATAAATTGTAGTATTCTCATAGCATCCTTGTCAGGTTACAGGTTCATGAAAGAATAAATGTGAATATTTTACAGGGAGTCTTTGGTCCATTGCTCTGTAGATTGTAAAGTGTGACAGTAATTATACATTTTAGGAGATAGATCATTTGATTATCAAGCATAAACCAGTTGTGAAATTTAGTTGATGAACTCTACATGCCCAGAAATGACTTTTGACTTACTAAAATTGAGGTTTTACAGTTTCTTCTGCAGTATATGTGGTATTTGTTGTTCCTTTCATCTTCAAAATAGAATATTAGGATGTCAATGGGGAAAAGTTTAGATTTTTTTTTTTAATTTCTTGGTACTTTATAATTTTATACTTCATGATGTTTGGAGATCTAAATATAGAAGAACATATTTTGAGAAAGTAAAAGTCATGAGACAACAACTTAAGCAAAGAAAAGAGATGCTTTTTGAACTAAATGGGAATTATATTGTTAAAGAATTTGGAGTTTTATTATGTGTAAAAGATGCTATTTATTTTTATTCTGCAAATATGTGTGCAGTACAAGCAGGATGCTTTAAATTGTTTTGCAAATATAAAACAGACCCTGACTAATCTGCACTACCGCAGAAGTGGGATATTGGGACTTAAGCTATCTGCAGCGCAGCTCACTGATTTTTGAGAGTCTGATTACAGTAGATTACATCAATCACTGGGGTGTCACTGTAGAAATATGGAAGTAGCATAATAGTAGTAATCATTTCCATAATGAAAAAGTCAGCTTTAAGAATGTGTGTAGGAGGAAAATGTTTGCCAAGAAATAACTTTGAGTATCATTTCATCTAAATAGAACACACTTCCATATGATTGATATTTTCATTTTTAGTAATCATTGACGTTCTTTGTCATCTTTGTAATGTCCAAGCAATTGGAAGAGAAGAAGGTTATCAGGAGTAGTCAGTATGGATTCACCAAGGGAAAATCATGCTTGACCAACCCCATAGCCTTCTGTGATGTCATCACTGGCTGGGTAGATGGGGGTAGGGCTGTGGAAATTGTGTACCTCGACTTCAGCAAGGCATTTGGCACCATCTCCCACAACATCCTTCTAATGAAACTTAGAAAATGTGAGACAGATGAGGGGATGGTGAAGTCGATCATGAATTGGCTGACTGGCACAGCTTGGAGAGTTGTCTTCAGTGGCACAGATTCTGATTGGAGACCTGTAACTCGCCACAGATTGGTGCCGAATCTGGTCTTCTTCAACAGCTTCATCAAGGACCTGGCTGAAGGGATAGAGTACACTCTCAGCATGTTTGCTGATGATGAAAATCTGGGAGGATTGGCTGACACACATGAAGGCTGTTCATGTGTGTACCATTGAATGTACCATTCAGCAAGACCTGGACAGACTTGAGAGTTGAGTACTGAGGAGGATCCTGAAGACGTTTAACAAGAGCAAGTGCAGAGTCTTGCACCTGGGGAGGGATAACTGCATGCATCAGTACAGGTTAGGGAATGATGTGCTGGAGATGAGCTCTGTGGAGGAGGACCTTAGAGTTGTGGTGGATAATAGGCTGGCCATGAGCCAGCAGTATGCCCTTGTGGAAAAGAAGACCAGCAGTATCATGGGATGCATTAAAAAGAGTGTGTCCAGCAGGTTGAGGAAGAGTATCCTGTCCTTTTACTCTGCCCTGTTGGGGCTACATTATAGACTACCATGTACAGTTCTGGGCTTCCCAGTTCAAAAAAGACAAAGATCTCCTAGAAGGAGTCCAGCAGAGGGCCATAAAGATGATTATGGGTCCGGACCATTTCCTGTATGATGAAAGACTGAGTAACCTGCGACCATTCAGCCCTGAGAAAAGAAGTCTGAGGAGGGATCTGATAAATGTCTATAAATACCCAAAGGGAGGTAGGAGGCAAATGGATGAGGCTAGGCTCTTCTTTGTGGTGTGTATAGTGGCCTACAACTTGAACACAGGAAATTCCATACTAACATGTGGAAGAACTTCTTTATGTTAAGGTGACAGAGCACTGGAACAGGTTGCCTGAAGAGGTTATGGAGTCTCCTGTGGAAATATTCAAGACCCAGCTGGATGTCTACCTTTGCAAAGTGTTGTATGATACCTGCCTTAGCAGGGAGTTGTACTTGATTATCTCTTTTGGTCCCTTTCAACCCCTGCAATTCTGTGATTCTGTGACTTATCAGGAGTTGATTCTGACTCTGTCTTCTTTGGATACCACTCTACAAAGATTTCTGTAAACAGGTAGTTAAAATAACGTGCATTATTCCATTTTTCAGTCTGTCCTTCAGTGAGTCAAATACTTCCAGAGTTCATTAGTTATTGCCTTTGTCATTCTGACAATTATATCTGCATAAGGTTTCTCTGATTATATAAGCTTTTCATCATTGTGAAAAAGAGTGGCTTGCACATTTTGCCTGCCATTCAAGTTTCTGGCTCATTTCATGTAGTATCTAACTTGAAAGTAAAATCTTAGGATTTATTACTTTTTAAACAAGAAATCAAAATCAATGAAGTTATTCATTTCTACGAAATAGTTTTCTGAAGGTGCTTAGGAAGGTTTTTTTCTTGTAATGACCAAATTATTGTATTAAAGACTCATAATGATTTGAATGAGATATGAACCTGTGCAACTAAGTAAGCTGAATGTTTACAGGGAGGGGCTGAGGAAAAATTCAGATTGATTCAGTGATACATCACACTCTCCTGTATGTATCTTTTGTGGGGAAATCAGATGCTGAATGTGAAACTAGATGTAATCTGTCTGGAATCGGTAAATTTTTTGTAATGTTGTTGAGAAGGCTATTTCATAGTACTCTGTCATTGTACCTCTAGTTTAACAGGATAGAAGCAGAAAGAAGCCATTGAAATTATAGGTCATTTTAAAAAGCCTACACCTTGGGGAAGATGCAGAAGCTTGTTATTCTAGCTCATGTTTACAATATTAAAAAGCAGATATGTGTATTTTTAGTCTTTCACTTTCAGTCCTCTGAAGAGCAGACATATGTAGTCTACCTGGACTTCAGCAAAGCCTTTGACACGGTCTCCCACAGTATTCTCCTGCAGAAGCTGGCAGCCCATGGTGTGGACAGGTTCACTCTTCTCTGGGTTGAGAATTGGCTAGAGGGCCGTGCCCAGCGGATAGTGGTTAATGGAGTCAAGTCCAGCTGGCGTCCTGTCACGAGTGGTGTCCCCCAGGGGTCGGTATTGGGGCCCGTCTTGTTTAATATCTTTATTGATGACCTGGATGAGGGGATTGAGTGTACCCTCAGTAAGTTTGCGGATGACACCAAGTTGGGAGGATGTGTTGATCTGCCTGAGGGTAGGGAGGCCCTTCAGCGGGATCTGGATAGGCTAGACAGTTGGGCTGAGGTCAATGGGATGAGGTTCAATAAGGCCAAGTGCCGGGTCCTGCACTTTGGCCACAATAACCCCATGCAATGCTATAGGCTTGGGGCAGAATGGCTTGAGGAGTGTATAGAGGAAAAGGACCTGGGGGTGTTGGTTGATACTCGGCTCAGCATGAGCCGGCAGTGTGCCCAGGTGGCCAAGAAGGCCAATGGCATCCTGGCCTGTATTAGGAATAGTGTGGCCAGCAGGAGTAGGGAGGTGATCATCCCCCTGTACTCAGCTCTGGTGCGGCCGCACCTCGAGTACTGCGTTCAGTTTTGGGCCCCTCACTACAAGAGAGACATCGAGGCCCTGGAGCGTGTTCAGAGAAGGGCAACAAAACTGGTGAGGGGTCTGGAGCACAGGTCTTACGAGGAGCGGCTGAAGGTGCTGGGATTGTTTAGTTTGGGGAAAAGGAGGCTCAGAGGAGACCTCATTGCACTCTACCACTTCCTGAAGGGAGGCTGTGGTAAGGAGGGGGTCGGCCTCTTCTCCCAGGTAACTAATGACAGGACGAGAGGGAATGGCCACAAGTTGTGCCGGGGAAGATTTAGATTAGACTTGAGGAAAAATTTTTTCTCTGAGAGAGTGGTCCGGCACTGGAATGGCCTGCCTAGGGAGGTGGTTGAGGCACCGTCCCTAGCACTGTTCAAGAAGCGTTTAGATGAGGTGCTGAGGGATTTGATTTAGTAGCTTGGTGGGTAGGGATGGTGGTGTGAGGAAGGTTGGACTAGATGATCTTGTAGGTCCTTTCCAACCTAATGTATCTATGAATCTATGAATCTATGAATCTATATTAAGGTTGTGTACAATTTGTCAATAGGATTTTGCAGATAAGATAAAAGAGGATAAATATTTGTAGTATCATGTCCACATATCTGTGAATTATTAAAAATAGTGTTATTGAAAATTGGATTGCTTGAACTTTCTCCATGTTGGTAGGCAAATGTAAACGATTCCAAATAGTTAACAATGGAATTTCACACAGGAAAGGCCTGGAAATAAGTGTTAAATGAATTATGTAATGTAGATGAAATTCATAGAAGCTGATAGAATGGTTGTCTTTGTGAATACCCTTGTGAATTTACACAAAATGGTGAGGTACCTTAGTAAAGAAAATGCAAAATATTATGGTAAAACATAATGGTTTAATTTAGTACTTAGGAACTTAAATCTACTGTAACTTGGCGCCAGGAACTAAGATGCAGGATTCTTCCTACAGATGATAGCTTACTATACTTCACTCTTTTGAGTTACTTCAAGCACAGATGGTGAATGCTTTGTCAAAGCAAAGGTGAGATAGAAGATAGAGTTACTTGAACTACATATATAGGTGTTTTTGTGGAAAAGAAAATTATATATTTTTTTAATCATTTAGAGATGCTATTCATTTTGAAGGGCACATAACTGTTTATAACTGTATTCTGTTTAAATATCTGTTTTTTTTTGTTTGTTTTTTTTTTATTATTTTTAGTGACTTTGGATGTAGTTTATTTTTTTCTACTCCCTTTGACTTGGTGTTCTTCAGGAAGTCATCTAATCTAAGTATGAAAAAGCGAGTAGAGTTGATGAGTTAATACTGTACCCAAAACATTTAATTGTAAAAGTAAGAATTAACATTTTCATAGTAACTTCTGTTTTCAGCTTGTGCAGAATGTTACATAGATGTACAAACACATATGCTTATGTTCAGGTAAATGGTAAATCATTACTTCCTTTAAGAGGAATTTTCTTCCTATATTATTTTTTAACTTGCATTTCTCTGTATAAATTTAACATCAGTCCCTCCTGACCTTTTGTTTTAGAAACAGTTTGTGAAACTTATTTTAAAACAACACAAACAAAAAGGATGATGATCTCAAGATATTTATGATGAGTTTCAGAAAAGAATGAGCTGTGTGAATTATCCATCTAAGAAAGAAAGTAGAACTCCACAAATAACTATAGCAGCTAGATACGTTTTACCAATTAGCCATAAAAAAAGTTGAAGACTTTTTTTTCTCAATTCCTGTCAGATACATATTCCACAGCTGCCTCCTTTTATTAATGCTGACTGATAGATATCTATGTTAATTGCAAGTCAGTTGTTGATGTTTTCTAAACAGCCTTCTTCCTTCCTTTGTTTTCCTTTTTTTTTGGACTACTGGTTGCAGTAAAAGAATTTGTTCTCATTGTGTAACGGATATTAGTGTTATTACTTTGCATTTACATGCCATTCATGTGATTTTTGTTTGAGCTATAATAAATGTTAATACTAATGATCAGTGATGTTAATATTTCATGCTTCAAATAAGTTTGACTCGAGGTTTGAGGATAAGAGGAAGAAACAGTTAATGGTTCTCAACAGTTAGCCCTACAGTTAGTTCAAAACACTTAGCAGATAAATAATGAATACTTAAAGATCAGAGAATCATAGAATGGTTTGGGTTGGAAGGGACCCTTGAGATCATCTAGTTCCAACATCCCTGCAGGGGACACTTCCCACCAGACCAGGTTGCTCAAAGCCCCATCCAATCTGGCCTTGAGTGCTTCCAGGGATTGGGGATTCACAACCTCACTGGGCAACCTGTTCCAGTGTCTCACCACCCTCACAGGAAAAAATTATCTAGGCTAAATCTACCCTCTTCCAGTTAAAAATTATTTCCCCTTCTCCTGTCGCTACATGAGGCTCTTTTCTAAAAAAGTCCCTCTTGAGCTTCTCTGTAGGCCCCCTTCAGGTACTGTAAGGTCTTCTCAGAGCCTTCTCCAGGCTGAAGAATTGCAGCTTCTCAGCCTGTTCTCACAGGATAGGTGTCCAGCCCTCTGATCATGTTCGTGGCTGTCCTCTGGTCCCACTGCAGCAGCTTCATGTCCTTCTTGTGTTGGGGATCCGACAGAGCTGGCCATAGTGCTCCAGGTGGTGTCTCATGAGAGCAGAGCAGAGGGGCAGTTTCACCTCGCTCAACCTGCTGGTCACACTTTTCCTGATGCAACCCAGGATACTGTTGGCTTTCTGGGCTGCAAGCTCATTTTCAGTTGTTATTCAACTGACACTCCTAAATCCTTCTCCTCAGAGCTGTTCTCAAGCTGTTCTCCACCCAGTCTGTATCTGTGTTTGAGTTTCCCCTGACCTCAGTGCAGGACCTTGTACTTGGCCATGCTGAACTTCATGAGGTTGGCATGGGCTCACCTTTCAAGCCTGAGCCTCTGGATAGCACTCCTTTCCTGTAGCATATCAACTGCACCACTTGGCTTGTTGTCATCTGATGATTAGTGAAGAAGCTAGACTGAATTTTGTAGTTACCTGAGAAACAGCAGGGAGT
Organism: Callipepla californica brunnescens; assembly: GCA_023055505.1. NCBI lineage: Eukaryota > Metazoa > Chordata > Aves > Galliformes > Odontophoridae > Callipepla > Callipepla californica. The sequence goes on along the minus strand of JALIRH010000023.1, from coordinate 865,325 downwards.
GTTTTTACATATTACAGAAGATCTGACATGTGAAACCTTGTTTATTGAAATGAGGAAGCAGAAAAATACTAAAACTTCTGGAAAGCAAAGCATTACCAGTGTTGTTGTTATCAGTGGAAGATAGTGTAAACGTGTAAAAAAGTGGATACTATTGTGTAAACACAATAGATCTTCCTTTAAGCCTAATTTCTTTTTATCTTCATGTTCCAAAGTGGTCATGGGTCTTTTAGTCACTATGGCAGAATGAAGTGTGAAAACATACCATGCAGTTGGTAAGAGGAACTTCTCTTTTGGCAGTGAGATTGCCTTCAGCATAGTATTTGCTAGAGCAGAGTCAACATATGATTAATTACTCTACTACGATTTATTGCAATTACTTTAGCATGTATAGGTTTTTTTAAGCCAGGACTCAAAAGCTATAAGACCAGATTAAAAATGCCACAGCATCACTTGATCTTAGATTGTGTTGGGTTGTTTGCAGTTATCAAACTTCATAAAATCTGAAATTGTTAACTGTTTTATTAAAAATATTTAAGAATTAATGTGAACTAAAGATTTTTAAATATATATATTTTTTAAAGTTGAATGTTGCTATTAGTTTGTATATACAACTTTACTCAACTTTAGCATGAACTTTGTCTGTAGAAAAAGCCAGACTGTTCTGAGAAGTCATGTGCACACAAATTTGAAGAGGTGAATGTGAAAGGAGCACCCTCCTTTGACTTTCATGTCTTTGTGCAGGATCCAGACACCTCAGCAGCCTTCCATCCACTGTAGCTTTTCTGAGACAGAGCTAGTTACAGAAATATGAGCTTTTTATAGGTTATAATGGGATTAGACATTGGCTTTGAACATCTGACACTTCTGCAAATGACTAGAGGCTGCATGAAAGTTAGAGTAGGGTAGGAGTAGTAGAACAAGTTAGGAATACTCAAGTTGATTTTGCTTTGTGCCATGGACTGTAGAATTTAAACAGAAATATAGAATTAGAACATTTTTACTAGAAAACAGCAATCCTACCCATGAGATTTATATAATTTATCAAAATAACACATATTTATCAAAATAACACAAATAACAAATTACCTCAGCAGTTGTGTGTAGAAATAGGGTGATCATTTTAGAAATTCTGTTTTAAATCTCTGTATTAGAGCACTTCTTTCTGGGACCCTATTGTGCCTCTATGTGTCAAATCTTCTGAATAGTTTATGATTTGTATGATATTTTAAACCGTCTTTTATGGAGGAGTTCTTGTAGAGTCGTTTCTTGGACATTCAGAAAATGTCTGTTATATGAATCACATTGTCTCAGTGGGATAAAGAGAGGTTGAACTGTGTTCCACATCAGTTTTATAGTCTTATGAATCAGTGTTTGGGTATATTATTATTCATACTGTGAAGTTAATGCAATAGAATTAGGCAGTTTTGTTACATGTTGGAAAAAGTGATGTGTTTGTACCTGGATCATCAGTCTGCAATGATGTAATGGAAGGCAATCTTCCTGTAAATTTGCCATTTACTTTGAAGTTCATAAACTGACTCCAATTTCAAACATGATTTTTGAACAAGCAAACAAATAAATAAATTTATGTTGCTGTCCTACCTTGTGATTTCTAAAGAGAAATTTTAAAATGAGTTTAAGAATATTTTTTTATCATTCATTTATATTGTTGTGGCACATAAGTACTCTTCTTTAGATAGGAACCCTCTTGTGTAAGGTATAGTATGAAGAGGGTGCAAGATGACTGTCCCTGTAAGGATAAACGTAAATGTAAATTAAGATGCATTATATGGTTTCAGAATATAAGAAAACCATGAGATCATGTTCTTTGATGTGATGGGTAATGGTTTTGGTATTGTAATTGTGTAATCTCTTTTGTTAAGTGTCAGAGTAAAGAAAAATTTTAAGGCTGAATTTGTTGAGGAGAATAACAAACACCTACCAATGGCTGCTTCTGAGCATGAGGTATGTTAGGGAAGAAGACAAAAAGTTGTACATTTCAGAGCCTGAGCAATGAATTGTGGTTGCTGGTGATTCTGATGTTGTTTGAAGACCAGATTCAATCTGCCTGTACTGAATAAGAATTAATAGGTAGGATGAAACTATCAACTAAAAGGCATTACATTGATATTTTACTCAGTGGAGTGGAATCAACAAAAGATGCAGAGAGAGGAATGACATGATCAGAAAGACAGGGGAGTGAAGCTGCCTTTGTCATTTGGAGAATGAATACTGAAATTTTATTCTCATACACTCATCATAAAATATTTGAAGGCTGACCATATACGTCACTACCTAAGCCAGTCTTTCAGCTGTTCAGGACTGAACAGCCATTGGTGATTTTGTTTCTGTTTTTTAGAATTTTACTTGCTACTGCATGTGTCTTTTACTTCTGAGTCTTTTGCTGTGCATCTCCCAAGTTGGTTCTATACTTTCTGTAACTATCCTTTAACTTGGTTGACAGTAATAATTAGATTATCCTTGTGGCTTTCTCTTTTCTGGGATGCACAAGCCAATCTTCCTTAATCTGTTCTTAAATATCATACATCAGCCTCCTCACTGTGTCTCATCATTCTGCTGTATTCACTTCAACTTATCAGTGTACTAAAAGAACAAAAACTCAAGACAGTAAGCCAGGCATTCTTTTGGCACTCTTTTGCATGAGTGCCAAAAGAATGGATGAAACACTCTGGCCTGTGTGTTGTCCTACTGGTAGTCACTTTACTTTCAGCATTCATCATGACAGGAGTGCACAGCTGATACTTAACATCCATTTCTGTAGCATCTTTGTGGTTGGTTTTCATCAGTCTGATACTGCTTTGTGGTATTTTTCCATCTCAGCAGCAGCGTTGTGTCTGCCTTTGTTAAGTGTCATGAGATTTACTCTCCGCCTCTTTCTCCAGGCTGTTGAGATCCCTCTAAAAGTAGCCATGCTCTCCACTTACTGATTGCTCCCCATGTTTTATTGAGCTTTCTGTCCTATTTGCCACACCACCCTCTGAGCAAAAAATTTCCTCCTAACATCTGACCTAAATTTGCCCTCTTGTAGTTTGAGACTATTGCCCCTTGTCCTATCACTTCTCACCCTAGTAAAGAGTCTCTTCCAGTCTTTCTTGTTGGTCTCCTTTGAGTACTGAGAGACCTCAGTGAGGTTTTCCTGAGCCCTTGCTTGCTGCAAGCTGAACAAGTCCAGCTCTCTCTGCCTTTCTTCGTAGGACAGGTGCTCTAGGCCTTTTATGATTTTCATGACTCTCCTCTGAACCTGCTCCAATGTCTCACTTGTGCTGAGAATCCTGGTCCTGAACACAGTACTCAGGATGGGGCCTCACCTTGCTGGCCATCTCTCTTCTGTTGCAGCCCAGGAGGTAGCTGGCCTTCTTGGATGCAGACGCTGCTGGCTCATTATGAGCTTTTCACGAATCAGGCATGTTTCCACCTAATAGTCCACTCATTCAACTCATACCTCTGATTTATCTACATATGCTGATCTGCTGATAGTCTGTGTCACAATCTTGCAAAATTTGAGGTATATGTTCTTCCACGCCTATATCTACTGAATCAAACCATCTCAGCAGTCAGGTTGGTCAACCATTGCTTTTTACACACCTTAATAACTTAAAGCACCTTTAATAACTTAACTTAACACCTTTAATAACTTAAAATGTGCAGTCATCTTTCCATAGAGATTGGTAATCTGGCTGGCTTGTCCTTCCATGGATCCTTGTAGAGGGGTATGACATTTGCATTTTGGTTGTCTTTCAGTCAGATACTTTGATTTCCCCAGAAACTGCCTCATTTCACTATGACACATTAATCTCAGCACTCTCAGATGCATCCCATCTTGTTAACTGAACTTGGCCATTGTTAACTGAACTTCGTTCCTCCAGTCACTACTGTGAGGCTCGGGAAGCTTGGTAAGCCTGAGGGCAAAACTTGCCAATAAAAAGCAAAACAAAGAAAACACTGAATTATACTTTAGCCTTTTTATATTGTTTTTCATACAATTTCCTTGTTTTTTGTTGCTTGGTTTCATGCCTCATTCATCATGGATCCCGCTACCTTACTTTTTGCTGTTAATGTACTTAACAAAGCTCTTTTCTGCCCTGTCAGCTCCAGCTCCTATTTCCAGTTGTGCTTGTATGGCTGATGTTTATGTATTCCTCTTTGGTATCTAGTCTCCAAATCCACCAGACATACACTGTCTGACATACTGGTTTTTGCTGGTTTTTTGTCTTCTCATTTTAGTTGTCTTCATACTTGCAGAGCAAGTTTATTGTTAGGTTTTCTGCATGCACATTTTTTCCCCAGTAACTGTTGCTGAAATTCTCTCTTTTTTCAACTAGAGAAACACCTCGCTTTGGGCAAATTGTTCAATAATCTGAATTTTGTGATTGTAAGTAGTTAAATACATTGTGTGTCTGATAATTGCAGATGAAGCTATCTCAAGTGGGAAGCTAGAAACATCTATTATGCTGTAGAAGACTATAGCTAGAGTGCAGTTCAAAACCCTACAACAATTATCAGTTTATATAGAAGAGTGTAAGGTAAAATGAGACTAAATTTTTTCTGATTTGAGTGATTATTTCTGTTTTGTCTATTCATAAAATGCACAAAAGAAATTGTTAATTCCAGTCCTATTATTCAAACACTGTGCATGGCATTCAAGTGTTGTAAGTGTGTTTATAAGCAGCTTTCCCTTTTCTCATTTTGGAGATGAGATACTACATTAAAAATAGCCTGCACTGCTTACCTGGTTTATAGATACCTGTCAACAGTTTGTGGGCTAGTTTGGCCTGGTACCGTGACAGTTGGTGCGGGTGACCCATGGACCCACACCCCAGGAAAGGGGAATGGGGAAAGGGAAAAGAGAAAAGGGAGATTGTCCTAGAAACAAAACAGCAGCAGTGATCTGAGGAGGAAAGCTAATTTACTAAATAAGATATCAGAAAGCAAAATAACACAATATAATACAATATAATTGGAATTGAAGCTAATAAATAAAATAAAATGAGCAAGAGAGAGTGTCTGATAAACTGAAGGCCTTCCGCTAAATGCTGAAGTCGAGACAGCAACGAGCACCCACTGCTGAGCCGATCCCAAAGGAATCCCTGAGTGGAAACCTGTAAAAATGCAAAGCATCACACAGTCCTATGTGGAGTGTAGTTCTTCTCTTCTGAGACAAGCATATCCGTAACTGTTAATGGTCCACTCAGCTAGAACATTAACACTTTAACTCTTAATGAACTACATGACATTATAATATGAAATACCAATACCAAAAATCATAAAACCATGACAATACCTCTGGTTTTTTTTAATCAATCAACCGATCTGTGATAAGTAAATTTATTTTTAACAGAAGTTCAGAGAATTATGAAAGTTGAAATTAATGTCCTAGTTATGGTAGCTTTATTAGCAAATGTATATGTAGTTTTATTTCATTGCAAAAAAAAATAATAAATAAATAAAATTGAAAATGCTGCAGTGTTCATGAACAGTTATTTTATAGTAGTAAAATCCAGAAAGCTTAATTAGAGAAGTCTGTAGAAGTAATAGATGTGTGTTTAACACAGTTCAGGCCTCATTAACTGGTTTAATGGGCTGATCAAAATTCTCCCATAGTGTTACTGTGTTTACATCACTTATCATTTACAGTAATTTTGTGTTTTTCATCTTCTGTAATATATTACTTTCTTTTTTTTGCCAGTGTCTTAAATTAAGCAGTTTTAATGTTTTTTAAATGAGGAATTGAAGTGTATCTAATGCCATTTAATACTTCCTAAAAAGAATACTTCTGCTATTATTGTGTATGAGATGATCAGTTATCTGAAGAGGCAAATTGCTCCGTTGTTGTAAGACAGTACAGTATGCACAGATACTAGCTTTCAAACGATTTAATATAATAGTTTGCAAATTCTTATGATACTCAGTGACACTTTCAGGCTTTAGGTGATGAAGTAAACTGAGTTTTATACACTGATGATTTCATGTTGAACAGTGTGAAATTTTAGCTTTGATCTTCAGAGATGGAACTTGACGTCTATGATGACTCAGTTGTGGTTTGGAATGTGACAGTTTTAGTAATTCATGTTGGCTGGTGCTATATGTTGAGATATCTGTGGAAACAAGTGAAACAACTGGTATCTTGTAGCTCCAGTTCACACGTAATTCATGTTTTAATTACAATCTTTCAACTTATATTCAGGCCAGATTTACAAGTACAGGTCTTCATTGTTAAAAACAACTGTATTATGTTTTGAGATTTTTAAAATATGTGTTCTTTTTGTAATCTGGTGTACATATCAGCATTAGATTAATTATCAAAGCTGTTTCTGATGATCTCTAGGTAATTAAGGAATAAAACATAGTCACATAGTTATTGTAGCAAATTGTATTTGACATGTAAGAAGAAAAAACGATAACTTCAGTATGCTGTTATCATTCTATGGTTTCTGGTTGAATCTAAAATGCATTTATTCATGTGCTAATCAGAAGCCTTTTTACTAGATGTTTTTGAAGCATTGCAACTTTTTTTTTCTTTTTTTTTCCACAAGTTAACTTTAGAGATGAAATAACAAAGAGATTAATAGCCAAAATTTTGTTGTTTGGTTACTCTGCCAGTAACTTAGGAGGTAAATGAATAACACGAGTGCTAACATCTGCTTCTCTGGAATTCCAGTTAGTATTTCAGCATTGACAGTCCTGAAAACTGACACTTCAGAAAAATTAGTCGTTTTTAGCTCTGTCTCATCTGTGCATTATAAGAATCTTACAGAAGTCATTTTTGGAGATGTAAAATGTACTGCAGCAAGCACTGTTACAACCAGAAATTGGACAATTAAAGGATTGAAATAGTGTACAGCTTTCTAAAACATCCTCTCGGTTTTCAGTGGACACTACTTATCTATACTTAGCAGACGAATATATGCAGTATGGGTTTTACAAATCTTAGATGTGCATGCCGTAATTGTTGACACATTAGAAGGAAGAGATGCCATCCAGAGGGACCTCAACAAACTCTAAAAGTGGACCCATATGAGCCTAATGATGTTGAACATAGCGAAGTGCAAGGTTTTGCACTTGGGTTGGAGTAATCCCAGGTACGTGTACACACTAGGAGAACTCTGTGAGAGTAACCCAGTGGAGAAGGACCTGGGGGTCCCGGTGGATGAAAGACTGAACATGAGTTAGCAGCACAAAAGGCCATCAGAAGAGTGGGCTCCATCTGAGGAGTGGTGATTGTTCCTCTCTACTCTGCCATTGTGAGGCCTCATCTGGATTACTGTGTTCAGGTGTGGGGCCCCCAATACAGGAAAGATGTGAAGTGGTAGGAGAGGGTCCAGAGGAGGGCCATGAAGGTGGTCAGAGGGCTGGAGCACTTCCCCCATGAAGACAGGCTGAAAGAGCTGGGCTTGTTCAGCCTGAAGAAGAGAAGGCTACAAGGAGACTTCATTGCAGTGTTCCAGTATTTAAAAAGAGATTATAAAAAGGAAGGGAATCACCTTTTTACTTGGGTGGATAGTGATAGGACAGAGGGTAATGGTTTTAAGCTCAAGGAGGGAAGGTTTAGATTGAATGTTGGGGATGTTCTTCACAGAGAAAGTGGTGAGGTGCTGGCACAGTCTGCCCAGAGAGGTTGTCGTTCTGTCCCTGGAAGTATTCAAGACCAGGTTGGTTGAGCAGCCTGGGCAACCTGGCCCTGCCTGTGGCAGGGGGTTGAAACTTGATGATCCTCAGGTCCCTTCCAGCCCAAGCTGTTCTATGATAACATAAACAGCAATCAGAAAAACAGGAAGAATCAATGTAGTATTTTGATGTGTTAACGTGATGTCTGTTTCTCTTTTTCATATACATCACACTAAGTCCTCCCCTGTATTCTCTGTACTTGCAATTCTTGCAGTGGTGTAAAAAAAGCTGTCCTGTGTTCTTTGGACATTTGTAGTAATTATTGAAGTGACAGTGGCCTCTGTGTAAGTTCAGTGTATGAAAATAAATTTGGAAGATACAGAATAAACTTCATTTCTAGTATGATGAGAAAATTTCATAAACATTGTTCCAGAGTCTGCACTTGTTTCACAATGCATGTATTATGATGCACAAGTATTTTCAAAATGTTCTCTAATGAAGTTTCAAACAGAAGATAAAAGAAGGTGTTTGACATACAGGAGGATATTTTAGAGTTCAGAACCGTGCTGATAGCTGACTTTTTATAATCAAACTGTATTACTGGAGATTGTATTGAGTAGAAAAAATCATTTTTGTATAAATTGGAGTGAAAGGTCTTCTCTTAGTATTTGTCACTGCCAACGCTATCGTGATCTTGCCCTTCTAAGTTTCCATTTCCATTCACTTTAATAATAAAATAACTGGAAAGCCCCCAGTACTGACAAATTCTGACACATATAGAATTTAAGCATGAAAGGTCATCTTAACCAGTAGCTATGTGGTTTTGACATAAGCACATGACAAGATCATACTAGCCCTCATACTTTTAAATATGACTTAAGTATGTGTTATTCTTGCCTTGAATCACTTTACAAAGTTTTGGAGCATATAATTACATCTCAGCTTCGGAAATGAAAGTGAAGCACTCAGGTGGGCACTAGCATATGTATGTCAAAGAGGAAACATTTCTGTATTAAATGTTTTTAAGGAACTCCTTAAAGAAGTACTCTTCTCAGCAGAAAAGACTGCCTCTTGTAATCTGGATTTGTTGACACATTCACTGTTCTGGTTGGAATGTTCTGATTATCCATTTGAGGACTTAAATATTAACTTTGATCTGTGAAGTTCACATTTTGAAGCATGTCTGTATTGTTTGAACAATGCTAATGGTATTATCAAGCAGAGGACATGATGAAAAGTACACCTTTACTTTGTTAATCGTAGAATTGTAGAACTGTTTACTTTGGAAGGGATCCTTCTTGTGTTCGGGGCCAAACACAGCTGGATGCAGTACTCCAGGTAGGGTCTCATGAGAGCAGAATATAGGGGCAGAATCATCTCCGTTGACCTGATTGTCACACTTCTCTTGATGCATCCCAGGATTCTTGCTGGCCTTCTAGGCTGCAAGAGAACATTACTGGCTCCTGTTGAATCTTTCATCAGCTGACACTCTCAAATACTTCTCAGTGTGGTTCTCAAGCCTTTCTCCACCCAGCCTGTATCTGTACTTCCTTTAATTCTGCCTGGGTTTTAGCTTTCCTAACCCAATCCCAGGCTGCTTGGACAACTTCTTTGTTTTCCTCTCAGGAAAACTCTCATTCTTGCTTCCACTCTCTGTAGACTTTCTTTTTAAGCTTAAGTAAGTCCAGGAGCTCCTTGTTAAATTACAGAGGTCTCCTGTCATTCTTGCCTGCCTACCTTTTTCCTGGGATGCACTGCTTCTGGTCTCAGAGGAGGTGGTCCTTAAATATCTACCAGCCATCTTGGGCCCCTCTTCCCTTGAAGGCTTTATTCCATATCACTCTCCTAAGTATTCTCTGAAGAGTTCAAAGTCTGTTCTCCTGAAGTCCAGAGCAGCAAGCTGAACACCCTCTTTGATGCCTAAGGATCTTGAACTCTGCCATTTCACAGCGACTGCAGCCAAGGCTGCTCTTGAGCTTCAGATTATTCACCAGACCTTCCTCATGGGTTCCTGTACCAGTTGGAAGAGGAAGTTATCATCAGCACATGCCAGAACTGCTTGATGCCATTTTATTTTTGGTGCACTGCTGTGTTGTCTCTCCAAAAGATTTCAGGGCGATTGAAGTCCCCCATGAGGACCATGTTTTGTAAATGTGGAGCCTCTCCTGTCTGTTTGTAGAGGGCACTTTTCACTTGTCTTCCTGATCAGGCAGCCTGTAACAGACCCCCAGTGTGATGTCTCCTTCCCCAGCCTTCCCTTTAACCCTAACCCATAAGCTCTCTTTCAGCTCCTCATCTATCTCCTGGTGGAGTTCTATGGAACTCAAGGTAGTCTTTGATGTAGGGGGCAACACCCTCTCCCCTTGTCTGCTGCCTGTCTTTCCTAAAGAGTTTATAACCATCTATTCCTACATTCCAGTTTTGAGAGCCATCTCATCGTGTCTCAGTGATGCCAATGGCATCATAGCCCTGTAGGCACACATACACCTGCAGCTCTTCTTGCTTGTTCCCTGTGCTCCATGCATAAATATACAGGTATTTGAGTTGGGCTCCCATTGAGGCTGATTTACCAACTGGAGTTCCCTTATCCTGCATCTTAGATGCTGTCTTTCTGTCTTGTGATCCAACTCCAGGCCCAGGGCACCCATTACCATCATAAACCTCAAGGCGAAACACTTTGTGGATCTCCTCCCCATGCAACTCTAGTTTAACAGCTTCCTGTTTGAACTGTGAAGCTCATTGCTGAAGATGTTCTTCCCCTTCTCTGAGAGATGAGTCGTATCCTCCCTTAGATTGTCAGGTTTCTCAAAACTAGTTGCGTGACAGAAATAGCTGAAGTCCTGTTTATGAAATGACTCCATTAACCGTCTATTGATTTTCTTAATTCTCAGCCCTTTCCCACCCCTACCCAGGAAGATTGGTGAGAAGCCTGTCTGTGCTCCCGAGTTCTTCATTGCTGCTCCCAGCTCCTTGTAGTCCCTCTTGATATTCTTCATGTTGCTGATAGCTGTGTCACTGGTGCCTTTGTGAAGCAGCAGCGGGTAGTTGTCTGTGGGATGTACAAAATCTGTCAGTCTCTTCGTCCCAGCTCTGATGTGGGCTCCTGGCAAGCACAGACCTCTCTAGATAATGGGTCAGGATGACAAATGGGAACCTCTGTATCCCTTAGAAGAGAATCACCCACCACTGTCCCCCAAGCTGGCAGTGTTGATGTTTGGGTGATGACATATTTGGAATGGCAGTGCCTGTTGGAACAGTCTCTTCCAGAGATAGAAACAACTGTCATTTTCTGAAGGTTTATCTGTTTTCTGAGGGATGAAATTTTAAAATTTATTTATTTTGAGTGTTACTTAAGCTATATTAACTCCTGCGCACAAATCTGGATTTAATTTAATAAATTTTGAAATTGAATATTTTTACCTTACTATAAATTAGTCTGATGCTTGAGCGCTTCTGTGCAAATGCCCTGTAAGTTGAGTTTCTCTTTGTGCTCAGTATACCCAACTACAGCATGTGCTGTGCCTTTTTTGATATTCGGTGTTACCATAGAAATGGTAGTGTTGTTTTTTGTGCAAGAGAGCCTGTGAGATCCACTGCTATGCATCTACTGGTTGTGTACCTTATACAGTTTTTATGCACTTGACCTTTGAAAAAAAAAAGACGTAATACCTATGAGATACAGAGCCATGTATAAATACGTGAACAGTGTTTTGGAAGAATGTTAGGGTTGAAAAGTGAATCACTCAAAGATTAGCCAGTGGCATATATAGTCTTGGACAAAACTGTTAAGTATAGCTTGCATAGTTTTAAGCCTGCTCCTTATCTCGATGTATTACGCTGTAAATGTCTTCATTTCACATTTACAGCATTTAGCATTTAAGGAAAAAATAGACTTATGATGATCTGCTTACTGTATCTACAAAGGAAGCTAAAGTGGATGAGCAGTGAAAACTCACTACATAGATAAATGAAAGATTATTAGAAGATACACTTCAAAAGAAATACTATAATCGGATAATGCAGGGAACTCACAAAATCTCATATTTGCTTTTTAATCCTAATAAATGTAAAAAAAGATTTTTTTGTACTTGAAATATCTAATGAGATGAACAGCTCATTTTATCTGTTTGACCAGAGTGCTGTGAGTGGTCAGGATAACCTAATCTGGATATGAGGAAGCATGAAAACAAGGAAGACTGTTAACCTAGTCCCAACAATAACAGTAGGTACCATGGTAATGTGAATAAGATAATTTATGAAATTTATGAGATGGGTGAAATACTCCCTTTGGTATTCTCTTCACAAAGAAGCTTAGAAATATTTTATTAAATATTAATAACAACATAAAAGACCTTTGATCTTATTTTCATTTTAATTAGCCAGGATGTATATGCCATTCACTTTGAAGCCAAACGTTACTCCTTTGTATTAACCTGCAGGGGGTACTAGCAAATTGAACCAAGTAGCATTTAGCTGTTTCTCCTCCTGAGATGGGAAAATTAACATCTACTTTTTTGCAAACTCTCTTAGTGTTACCTGATCCCCAAATAGAGGTTTCATATTGTCTTCTAGAATTTGAGTGTAAAATTGCTGTCTCAGCCCATTTCTTATAAATTGTCAGAACTCAGGAAAACTATTAACCTTCAGCTTAAGCTACTGATCTTACAAGGGGAGCTTAATCTTGTTATGATATCAGATTGGAGGAGACAAAGTGGACAATAATTGCAGGATGGAAATAAAGTTATATATAATATACTGAGCCCATTTTGTTTTCTGGTGAAAGATAAAGGCAAATGAAAAGCCTATTACCTTAATGGTAGCTATTATGTCTAAAAAGAATAGGAATTTCTTTTACTAATGAAAATGAGAGTGGAAGTAGTAAGAAACAAATAAAGAAAAATTAATTAAATGAGTTGTATCAAGTCTGAGGGTTTCTAGGTGCTTGGCCAGCTGGTTCCTTGACCTGTCTGCGTTTTGCATGGATTTCCCACTCACCTTAGAAAACATAAGAATAATGCAACCTTGGAACTTCTGACCTAATGGCCTCTGTTAAGGGAACCTGAAGAACTGCCAGACTCCTTTGCAAGCTTATTCTTTGGGCCGCTGGTCTTGGACATCCACTTTGGCCACAGGCTTGCTTACTTTAGCCAGCTAGCCAGGCATCCTAGCACTTCTCAACATGTTTTACTTGCTGAGACTACCACACAGCTATAAGCTTGCAAGTCCTGCAGTATATGGAACTGGGCACTTCTCATGGCTAAGCTTCTGAAACTGAAAAGTCTAGTGAACTTAAATGAGGTATGCACCAACAGGAAACAGGGCTGCTTTCAGAGGAAATGCACCTGCTTTCCACTCAGCGAAAGCAAGTGTGCTTACACTGAATACTTCACTTACTAATGAATGCAGATTTTTGAAAGATTAGCAGAAAAACTCTTGATTAGTTTATCTGTCACTATAATGTCCCATGACTGAATTTGTCTGCTCTGTTCATAAGAACTATGAAACATGAGGAATTACATCATCACATTTTTTCATGGATACCCTCCTCCATATGTTCTTTTACACATTCTGCTATTTAGTATCTTGTGTATTTTGTTTCTAGTTGTATGAAATGAATATAATGCCCTGCTTCCTGTGCATTCTCTCCCTTTGTTCACAGAACATGATTATTCATTTTTCCCTTGAGTTTAATGCAGGTACATGAAGATGATAATATTTAATCTTGCAGGAATGTTACCAAAAAAATATTGTTAGTATCTATGGATAGACATTTACACTGTGGTGATGTTTATTTGTCCTAAACTTTCTTGAAGCGAGATAAATAGTTTTCTTCTGTCCAAAACATAAAAATACAATTAACAACAGCTCTCTTGTAGTTCATCTAACATTTTGGTTAACAAAAAAGTGATCACTACCTTTCTATAATGAAAAACATATTTTCTAAGTTTATAAACTAAGTTCTATTGTTGGATGAAACATACACTAACATTTTTTTCCTGTGTCATTTGTAAATTGTGATACTTGTAATCGAGTGTGTGAATTTTAGGAATGTTGGCACAGCAGGTTAAGTTCTACCTTTCTGTTGTTAGAAAGGCCAGTTGAACCAGTTACATCGTGGTTGTCAGCCACAAACTAGTAGTCAACACAAAAGTTGCAAAACAGCTTCTGGTATATCTCACTTCTTAACTTAAAACATAACTTCAAGTAAGACAGGGGAGATTAGGTTAGATGTTAGGAGGAAGTTTTTCACTCAGAGGGTGGTGACACACTGGAACAGGTTGCCCAGACACGTTGTGGATTCCCCATCCCTGGAGGCATTCAAAGAAAGCTGGATGTGGCTCTTGGCAGTCTGGTCTAGTGGCTGGCAACCCTGCCCACAGCAGTGGGTTTGAAACTAGATGATCTTTGAGTTCCTTTTCAACCCAGGCCATTCTATGATTCTGTGATTCTATGAGTAGATTAACAGACAGACAAACAAAAAAGAATGAAAAAAATAAATGATATTGCTGTAATGATAATCCAGGCAATTTATTCCAGAGATTCAGTAATTGAATTTAAAATATTCATGTAAGATCTTGTTTACACTGTAGAAAAAGAAGGACAATCTTTCTTATTTTAAGCTTATTGTATGACTGTTGTCGTAGTACTTTAGAACACTGATGATTTTCTCTCAGTCAACACTGCTAATCTAACTGCTGAACTCTCAAGAAGGATAGTAAAGGATGAATTAAATATTAACAGTTCTCTGCAACTGAAGCACATTTTGCTAATTTACTGTGGTTCCTTTTTCAACTGGCACATAGTTGTAGGCATCGAAGTAAGTATGATCCGTTTATTAGGGCAAGGCAATAGAAAAAATTCTAAATGGTCAACATTAAACTAAAGCAGATGAAAAAATGTCTCATTCATATAGATATTAATAGTGTAACTTAGTTTTTAATTGGATTAAAATTTGAGATCCGTCATCAGAGAGTAAAAGGTAGGTCAGTTATTTCCATTTTGTTTTCATGTATGACTGTAGTATATTAGAAGACAAAATAGTTCTCCAATTAATATCTAATTTACAGTGTCTGATATTTTCATTTATTTCCAGAAAATTCAAGGGATAAAAAGGTGATTGTGCATCTGCCTTAAAAGAACAGCTTTGCAAGTGGGCTCACAACAAAACAAGTTGGACAAAATGATTTCTGAAGTACTGTAGTAGTACCCTTACTACTTCATAGAGCCTCTTTGGATCTACAGACTTTTCTGAGCCAACTGTTTCAGATTTCTGTCGTTCAGAAATAATAGATTCCTCTCCTTTTTTCACTACCTCCGCTTTTTATAATGTATGTTCAGGTTATGACCAAGAGTGTCTTGGTCTTATATGCAGTGGTATTAAAAGCTTATAGGAAAAATTCACTCAAAAGGCAATTTTGGCTTTATGTTTATTTATTTATTTTCATGTTATAGTGTGATTTGTGATCTGAAAAAGCAAATATTAACAGGTGACTGATTTAATCTAAGTTTTCTCATGACAACTAATGGTGAATGACAACACTGTGAATGTTTTGTGGAATGGTAAAGAAAACAGGAAAAGAGAATGCAATGTATTTGGCATTGATAGCAATGTTTTCAGAAAATAAAAAAAACCATAGAATTCACTGTTTCAGAGGCTTAGTCTGTTGGCATTTTTGACATTTTGCATCTGGGTGTCAAGGACTATGAATGACTGCACTGAGATTTAAATAATCCATTCTAAAAGTGGATCAGGGAAGGTAGTTTAGCATTGAACTTTTAGCTCAATATACTAAGGCAGTTAATACCTGTCAGAAAGGATAGCAATTTTTTAGTTCGTTATGGAGCAGAATTCTCCTTTTAACTTTATAATCCTTGTAATAAGCCTCTTGAGCTTGGCTTTCTTGATTATGTTAAGAATACAGAATCATATTTATTGGCCTGCCAGAATCTGGAAATCCCAGTAATTTTTTCCAGGTGTTTTTGGAAAAGAGGAAGGGTAGAGGAAGCCCTCATTTACCTTCTGTCTTGGAAAGGTGATGATCTTACCTCAAGAAGTTAACCCTGGACCTTTGTAGAGGCTCGTTGGAATCTCCGCTTCCAATTGCAATCATCTGTTGTAGCTCCCTGCTATTTAAGCGTATTTCATATACTCTGTTTCTCAGGATTTTTAGCATAAAAGTTTTCTTTCTCCAGCAAGGTGTTTCTTCCTTTGAGCACAAAATAGTTGTCTTTTCCCATCTGGCATGCATTCATGAGACCTCATTGCCCTCTTATTTAGGGGGAAGAAAATGATCTAAAACAAGATTGAAATGAATCATGGCAGCATTCAGTCTAATAAACAGGGGGAGATTGTCTGTGAGATCTGAAGCTACCAGCCTTAAGGTCAGACTTGTGCACCTAGGCCTTTTTGTTTGATATGAACCAGTGAGGAGAGGATCTGCATATTAGTAGGGCTATAAGTTATTGCTTCAGATTAGTTAAAAATATTGCTGCTTAAGGAAACCCCATATGGACAGTGCAAGAAGTGTGTAAGATAACGATCAAAGTTATTGATTTTTTTTTTTTTTTGTCAGTACAAATAACAGAGAGATTTGTTTTCTGTGAAGCCACATGATTATAAAGTAGTATGTAGCTTGAGTATGAGCAGCAGACTGGAGAATTTTTTTTAGTACGGCATTTTTGAGTGTAGGAAGGGCTATTAGTATAATTGGAGTTTCAGTTCACTAGCTGTACTAAATTATCAATCAAAGTCAAGTGATATAACCAAAATGTTTTGTTTCAGATTAAATGTAGTATTTTCTTTAACTGGAAATGATGTTTTAGACTTTTAAAGAAACAAACAAAGCAATCAAGGACAAAGATGTATGAACAAGCAACCACGCAAGAGGGACTGAGAAACTAACATTGCTGTATGACTTGTCTCAAATCATATTTAGTTTTAAAGTATAAGGGGTATGGTATTCCATTTTATGTCTACACGGAACACCTACTTTTCTGTTTGACCTTAAATTATGCGTGCATGGGAAGATGCAGCCCTGCTTGATTAGAGTTAACCAAGTTACCTGTAATGAAGATATGATAAAGGCTTTCAGTTTCTGAGCTCTGTTTCAGTGGTCTGCTTGGAAGGCAGCTTAGAAAGGAAGCTGCTTGTTCTCAGGGTGAAACGTGTCAGGCTTGAAAAGAAAGGGGAGTTAGGGATGGTTTTTAAAAATACTGCTTTTTCTGAGAGAAAAAAGAGACCAGGGCAAAGAAGGTGATGCAGTTTTATGCCTGTTCATGAAATTCCAAGCCTTGCAGGCAAATTGAATCTACAAGAGAATTTTTTTTTTTATTTAGCAGTCTTATCTTTTTCTAAAGGTTCTGTGATTCTCTACGGATTTCAAGGGTAGAGTGTCCTTTATTGAAGAAATTTCATTTTTAAGTTCTTTCCTTACATACCATATGTTCTTTGAAGGTCTCTCCGAAGAGCTTTTGAAGTCTCTTTTGAAGTGTCCAGGCTCCCGTAAAATGTTATTAAATTGCTACGGATTTAGGAGAGCCCTACCATTGAGCAGGTGGATTGTTGCCCAGTCAGGGTCAAAGGATCTCCATGCAAAAGTGTCTTAAAAGATGCCAAACTTGAAGCAGCAACCAGGCTGTAGTTGCATCTAAAAGCAGAAAGGATTCAGCACCAAGAGGTCCTCCCTGATGAGACCAGTTAGTGAGAAGCAAGTGATGTTACTTATCTTGTTTTTCCTTACACTTTGAGGTAAACTATAGTAATGTAAATTTAGACCTGTTAAAAATATTTTCTTTTAACAAGTGCTGTGTTCCCAACTGCTATCCTAGGCCATTCTACCAATATAAATTCATTTCTTCATTATCTCTAGCATATATGGCCCTAAACGTCTCCCATCCTGTAATCTGCAAATAGGATCTAAGGAAAATAAAATTAATATCTAATTTCTTTGATTCTGAAAACTGTAAAGGTCCATGAGCTCTGTCTCATCTGTCTGTGATTAGGTGGCAGAAGAATCTAATTAGCGCTATTTTCTCCATGTATGGGGGAAGAATTATGGTTGCATGCAGCCCTCTTGTATTGCATGTTATGAGCAGTGACTTCTTTTCTGCATTGCTGCGTCACAGCAGCAGGTGAGAAGAATATAAAAGGACTTTTCTTAATGTAGTCTCTTTCATTGGTATTGTAACAGTCTGATGTCTATAGTTTAAGAATAATTACTAATTTGAGCTCAATCTTTGTTAATTCCCTGTCAGTTAACTAGCTTTTATTTTATTTTATTTTATTTTATTTTATTTTATTTTATTTTATTTTATTTTATTTTATTTTATTTTATTTTATTTTATTTTCCAGTAATCATAGCTTGATTAGAACTTAATGGTAGAGTTGGAGTTTTCTGTACCAAAAACATCTGAATAATCCGAAACTGTAAAATGTTAAAATACACGATCTTATATTTGCTCTTACTGGGTAGATGCACTATTGCATGCAGATTATCCCAGTAGAAAACCTATTCTATGTACAGTTAAAGTTGTGGTATACCTTGTTCTCAAATATAAGTGAATTTTTTTTATGAATTGGCTGCAGCTCTTTGGCCAATATGATATCCATTGAGCGGTCCATCTACCAAATCCACATCTCTCCTATTTAGAGGCAAGGGTGTTGTGCAGGTCTGTATCAAGTACTTTGCAGTCCAGATAGATAACATTTGATGCTTTTTCCTTGTCACTATGTGTCCTAAATTTCCTGAAGTTTCTGCTGTCCCTGGACTCCCATTCAAAATTGACTGATTATTTTTTCCTTACAGCTGCTGAATGCAGAGATTTTCAAAGAGTAATAATTTCAAAGGTAAATTATTTCATAAAGCTCATAAACAAAAGACATTACTTTGGAATTATAAGCAGATTTAATTGTAGGCAGGATGGGAGAAAGGATTAGAATTAGGAATAGAATTAAAGTTAGCAGTTTAGCAGTGTAGCAGTGCTACTTGGAAAGACAGAATGGTAGATTTCTGTGTAGAGAGCATTGAAGTAAAGAAAACATTAACGTTACTTGCTCATAAACAAGAAAGTCTTTAGATTTAGTAATCTGGTTTTGCTATGCTTATTGCTGGCTATTAACAGCTAAAGTATCTCAATTTGGGACTGTGAGCTCATTCTGAGTGTAAATGAAGATAGGATATGACTGTGGTCATCCACTTTTCAGTGTTTCTTACTTGCCCAAAGTCTAGTAAATAAAATGTATTTTCCCATGTCTGGTTGTTCGTTTTTTTTTTTGTTTGTTTTTTCCTTAATGAAATGTTAGGTGCTGTAATCAATTAAAAACCTTAAGAACATGAACTATAAAATCACTTATTTCAAATGCAAGTTTTAAAAAAGTTTTTGCTTAGTATTACTCATAAAGTCCACATGATTTGTTAAGTATGATCATACAGAACAGTGTTGCTCTAAACCTCCTACCTGTTGTTACAGCTCAGTAGTGACTTTCATAAATGTGTGGGTGTAATTTTGAAACTGCCTTCTCCTGTGTCATTAATTCTATCTACAGCAAGATGAGTTATGTTGTAATGTGTATGTACTTTTCTTAATTTTAATTTCATTTTCTGTTACTGCATCCTAAAGGACAGTAAGAGCAAGTTCAAATCTGGAGTAACAGAAAAGCATTGGCCTTACTAAGTATCAGCTTGTATCTAAATAAAATTGAATAAACTGACTAATAGCCTTATGCATTTCTCTTTTTCTTTTCTTAAATAATTTAAGGAAAAAATGATAATGCTGATTGTCAGCATATGCTAAAGCCATGAGTCCTGGGAATCCATGTGAAGTGATACAAATCTGTGCTTACCAAGAGGTGTTTGGTCTGACAGTAGAGTCTGTGCAGTGCAAAAGGTCTGGAGGTGAAGCAGAATGTGCAGCAGTTGTGACGGAAATGCGTAGTAAGGGCTTCACACTAGATCCGGAATTTGTTCTGGAATCTTTTCCTTTAAAAGTTATGCTTCCAGATTAATTTCATTTATTCAACTATCTGCCGGGAAACCATTTTTTAAATCTTTCTTAATCAGCAAGAGGATTACTTTCTTTGAAAATACATCATATTTTCTAATTATCTAATAGTTTCATCTTTCTGTACAAAAGCTGTGATTATTTAACTGCTAGTGAATTCTGAGAATATATTTATACTTTCTCTTACAAATCCTGAATCTTCTTACATCTTTTAGCCAAGTACTACATTCTACTAACTCAAGCTGCCACTTTAAAGCCGCCCACACATGAAGTTTTGACATACTCTAGACATTTTTTGGTAGGTTTTTAAATAAACCAATCTACAGATGCAGAGGAATAAAACAGATTGTGAAAATTAATAAGTGATTTGCAAGTTAGGTTGGCAGTTTTGGAGCTGTGGTTTGCAGCTGCCAGGCTGCTGCGTGTAGCTTGACATCCATCATTTTCGATCTTAGGTGAAACTGTGACTGAGATTGCTGCTGAGATTTCTTAGACTTGACTGATGAGATGAAATCCCACTAGTTCTTATGGCTGCCTCTCACTAAATCCGTTCTGGATACAGCTTCTGTCCTCAGTCATCACGGACCTGATGCAACTTCTGAGTCAGGCTCCAGCCACTGTCTTGGGCACGCTCAGCAGTACACTTCTTCGAGGTCTCTGCTTGTTTTCCAAACTAGTTATAAGGCCAGACATGAGAGAGGCCTTGCCTAACGCCTGCCCTTTCTCAACTTGCTGCTTTTTTCTTGTTGCAGAGATAACATTTTGTTTCCTTTTTTTCTTCATGTGGCTTTCACCTTGTCCTTTGCTTCTTTGACGATGTCCTTTCCAGTCTCAGCTGATTTCAGTAGTTAGTTACTTAGTTTTTGCCAGTTGTGGGCTCTACATACTTCCTTTTTTTTTTTTTTTAGAA
The DNA here is from genome assembly GCA_023055505.1 of Callipepla californica brunnescens. Classification (NCBI taxonomy): domain Eukaryota; kingdom Metazoa; phylum Chordata; class Aves; order Galliformes; family Odontophoridae; genus Callipepla; species Callipepla californica. The sequence continues at coordinate 844,789 of JALIRH010000023.1, read as the reverse complement.
GGGATTGGAGATGTCTGATCCCATTAGAATTTATTCCTGGATTTAAGTTAGCTGAAACACTTATGTATTTGCAGGATCAAGACCTGATTTGGTAAATAATCTGTTAGAAAACCATTGTTAAATATTGTTACAGCTTTTAGAATGTTCAGTATTTTTTTAAATTGCTTAATTTAGTAGTGGATTGCAGGTACTTTAAAATTGTAATACATTTGTTACCTGTAAATTAGGTGTAGTATTTTCATGACTGAAAAATCTTACATTAAAATACTCATTTTATCTACTTCTGTAGAATAACATAGATGGTAATGACAGTAGGCTTTTGCGTTCCATTTTTCTTTGATTTTCAGTGGAAAAGAAGAAAAGCCTACTCATCACAGTTTATTGTGTAAGAATCACAAGTATACCTACAAGATATATTTGGCTAACTTGGATAACCAAAAAGTTTGTGGCTGGTGGACTTCAATTTCACCACTTGAGTAAAACATTAGAAATGTACAGTAACCTTTAAAAAGACAAAACTGGATAGAAGTGAGTTAAATTAATCTAGTGAAATTCAAGCAAAGCTTGTGGTGAGAAGAATCATTTTTACTTGACTTAATAAAAATTATTATTATTTGAATTTAAGTTTGGATTTTTATTTTTTTATTTTTGGTCAAAATAAGATTTCTTCCAGTATGTTTTGACAGAGCCTTGAGCTATGAGAAACTACTGGCTGAAGATGTTGTCTGCCAGAAAGATGAATCTATTTCCAGTAAGCTAGTTGCTTCATCTTGTTGGATACACGCTTGGGAATTTATTACGTAATTCTCTTAATCCAAACCAGTTGTGTACATATTTTGTAATTGATGAATTGCTGACAGTAAATAAATACTCATACAAAATCAACTGTTAAGAAAAAACACCACTTAACAGTATTCATACCAGTACACAATGTCTTGTATTTACTGTATCTTTCCACACGGACTACTGTCTTCTAAGACTAGTGTTTACAATTATTACAACATTGAATATAAACTATCTCAGATGAGAATGCATTTACATTGTAACTGTACATCAAATACATTTGTCAGTACACTGAGTAATACTAAATCACTGGTCCTTGAAATTAGATGTCCTTAAATTTTTGAAGAAGAAGCTACTGTTCGTCAATCAAATTCTCCTCTATGTTTAGATGAAATGCTTTGCTTAAGTAATATCTTTGAAGACTGGGTGTTTCTTCCTTTCACTCTTAATTGTGATTGGCAAGCATAATATGTTTTAGTGAGTTACCATAACATGATGTCTATCTTCAGTGTCCTCTCTGTATTTTCTTCATAAATTGATGTAACTTTAGTGGTGAGTTCTTTGCATTTGATTAATTGTCTTATTGCTTTTACATTATGCATATGTCTTATTCCTAGCACTGAGCAGATATGACTGATGCGGTGGACTGCTGGCTTCCACTCTTTGAATGTTAATCAAAGAGCACGCTCCTCTGCTTAACGGCTTTGCAGTGGAGACAGCCAAATGGCATAGACTAGAGTCTGCTTTTATTTTTTTTGTTCTTTAATCATTATTGTGTAAGACGCTGGCAAGAGTACTTCTTTTTTCATTTATAAACACTATTTCATGCTTAAACATATCCATTGCTTGGTCAAAGTTATGAAATATTATTGCACAATTAAATTTTGTTTTCAACATTTCCTGGTAGAAGCAGTAATAGAAGAGATAAAACACTAAAGGAAGGGGAGATAGTTAAGCAGAAAAAAAAATACAAGGAATAGCCAACAAAGAAGAAATGGGAGTCATAGAAGCAGTAGATTCTTATGGCTTCAGGTCTTATGAATTGGACAAATTATTTTCTTTAATCAAAAATCAAGCCTGATGCTCATCTGGATTCTATTGCTAGGGTAAAAGCAATAACTTGTGAGTAAACTATTCCTAAACAGAGTCAGAGTAGACATCTGCAGTGTTCTGATGGTACGTGTGAATATGTTCAAGAATAGATACTAATTGGGATACGAAAGCTGCTTTCGGTGGGAAATGAAAAGACTTGTTCAGTATTAAAAAAAAACAACAAAACAAACAAGGAAATGTTCCATTGTGAAAGTGGTGGTGTGGCTTGGTATCCTAAGTAGCAAACTTCTTGAAAACATAGCTTGTATTTTTGTAGCATATAGTCAGGATTTAAAGGTTTATATCTGGAGTTTAAGTCATTTTTTGTGAATCTCAGCAGTGAGGCCGCCAAGACTAACAGGAGAGATAGGATTTAGGATTTGTAGTATTTTAAAAGGGATTTTGTTTGGATGTTTAACATAAAAATGTTCATAAATAGTGGCTTTCTTTAAATTCTGTGTTTCAACTGATGGATACTGTAAGCAAAAATTTTCCACTAGCACGTCACCCACTTAGATGAACTAACAGGGCATACAAACAGGAGTTTATTTTTCTGTTCCCTGTCATCTTTGACTGTTACGATGGTCTTGCTACAATCATCCCAGACTGGTAGGATGTGCAGAATATCACATTGTTTGTATTTGCTAATGTTTATATTCTTCAAATTTTATTTTAATTATTATGAATGTAGCCCTTTTTTAAATGGCTTCAGATTCAGCCTAGAAAACACATACATAATTTTTGTTATATATTAGGATTTTGTAATATTCTAGGAAGGCATAAAATGGAAGTACCCCCAGCTCCCTGCATTTTTCTATGATGCAGTGTGTTCAAAGGGAAGTATGCTTTTACGGAAGGGAATGCAGTTGTTCTGAAACTTGTGATTCATAAGAAATAATAATTGAAAGCTGAATCATGGAATCACAGAAATGTTCTGTTTATTTCTACTTGGTGTATTTGTCTCAGGAAAGAGAATTGAATGGTTTTGAAACTATACTGGCTTAGTCTACCATTATCTATGGGAAATAATTCTGCTTTACCTGAACTGAACATAAATTTATCCAGTATTACACCAGCTGTTCTTGAAAATGTATTGTAAATATTCCTAATATTTTAAATACATTAACGTACTGCCGCAGAAATAGCACTATTTGGAAAGAAATGTTTACTTACAGACTGTCTGTATAAGTAGAATATTTTTTTCAGATCCATGATAAAATGGTACCTCGAATGATGCTGGAGCATTAACTCTTTAATTCTCAGTGCACTGCATGATGTTGTGATGTGGAACACCAATACCAAATATCATGAAACCGTGACAAATGGTTTCAAAATACATTCTTCCAGATAGCCATTTTCACTCGTAATTCGTACAAATAACTGCTTCTCTTATTTCAGTCTACATATTCAATTCTGATGTTTATACTCATATTATCACTGTTGGTCAATTCAAGATAATTTTTACTATAACTAAGCAATCTACACATCTGGTTAATATGGTTACTGCTTATTGACCTCAAAACGCCAAGTAAGTTTTTAACATAGTAAGAAAATCTAGAAGTCTTTCTCCGCTGATCTGCATCCATCATTATTCTTTCCTACTTTTCATAATAAGGCTTTAGATTTCAACACTTGCAGAAGAAGGAAGATGAGAATGTGTTATTTTAAAGACCTTGTCGTTAGTTTATGTAATAAATCTTTACTGTTCTCAGTACATGCAAATTTTAGCATTACTACTGTCTTGTCCCGTTTCCTGGAGTGTACATTTTACTTCAGTGTCGTTCTTCAAATGCGTTCATATTGTGATAATTAATGTCATGTAAACATGCAGATTTTTAAAATAAGCCAACTTCTTGGTTTTAGTCACTTATTGGCTTGTGGTTTTCCTTCAGCATTTGGCTGGTTTGAGGTAAGGTGGTAACCTGTCTGTGATCAAGAAAATTCTGTTAGTTTCAGCTCTTTGCAGCTATTTACATGCTTTTCTGAGAAACAGCAATTTATTTCATTTTAGATAAAATTTCAAAACTTACAAAGGCAGTTAGGAATGTCTTTGTATGTTATATAATTTCTGTATGCTCCCATAAATGCTTTGGAATTAAATATGAAAATATTTGAAATTAATAAGATATCTATGTTCCTATGATAAATGAATGCGAAACTAATACTTGTGTTTTTCTCTTTTTCCAAACTGTAGGGGGAACACAGAGATTACCTCGTACAATTGGAGTATCTTTGGCTAAAGAGCTGATCTTCTCTGCACGCGTTGTGGATGGTGCGGAAGCAAAGTCAATAGGATTGATCAGCCATGTGGTAGAACAGAATGAAGCAGGGGATGCTGCATACAGAAGAGCACTAGCTCTGGCAAGAGAATTTTTACCTCAGGTATAACAAATCATTTTGTTCTTAATTGTTACTAAATATTAAGACTTGAAAAGAATCAGCTGTATTCAGAAGAACTATCATGAAATTATGTATTAAAAAGCCATCCTACTTATATGGAGAGCAATGAAGAATGATCTTTCTCCTGTACTGAATGGTGTCATTTGGTAAGTATTTCGCAGTGAAGCAAGTAAACTTTGTCAGTACTTGTGTCAGCATAATGTAGTCTTGTGTTTGTATTGTGTATTTTGTTTTTCATGTTTTAAACATTAACAGTAGTGCAATATTTTTAGTATAAAGCAATTATCTCAATACTCCATTACTGTTGAGCACTTCAGAAGAGGCACAGAAATGTCATTATGAAAGTGAGTGTATCTCAGTGTAGATTTTATTTTGAAAACCTTCAGCATAATTTCAGTATTAGAGCAAAACCCATTTAGTGTTGGAAAGTGATCTGTTTGTTTTCTGACCTTTGTGTGTATATTTGGTGGAAGTATCATGCTTTTATATAAATTATTCTACATCCTAAAAGAGTTAAAATGAAATTTGCTTAATTTCTGGGCTTCAGAACTTAAAAATTTTGGTACGAAGTTTAATCATGACCCTTACAGGGGTCTTTTTGTGTTAGCCAATTGCTACCTGTTGCATTATGCCATTGCATACAGGCTATTGTTCACAGTGGAAATGTGAGTTTGGAGCTCTCGATGAATTCACTTTCCTACTGAAGCATCCAAGGTAGCAAATTGATAGGAGATAGTATTAAAGAAAATCAGTAAACCTCTCTATTAGAGCTAAAGTTGAACAGCCAAATCTTTCAATTTAAAATAGAAAATTTACAGATTAAATATGGTAGTTAAAAATGATTGTTTCTTCAACCCTCATAGAAAGACAAGTATGAAAAATATGCTGATTATTTTAACGTATGATTTTGGAAGGCCTATTTATTGTTACTGCTTTGCAGTGAAACCAGTTTAGAAGCATATGGAGAGCTCTGAGGTCCTGAATGTCTCACTGACAGATTCAGTGCCACATCACCACTGAAGTGACTACTTGGTTCTTCTCAAAGTAGCAAGCCACTACTTTAAAGCATTATACAGTCATAGAATCATAGAATGGCCTGGGTTGGAAAGGAGCTCAAAGATCATCTAGTTTCAATCCCCCTGCCATGGGAGAGTTGCCAACCAGTAGGCCAGGCTGCCCAGAGCCACATCCAGCCTTGCCTTGAATGCCTTCAGGGATGGGGCATCTACAACCTCTCTGGGCAACCTGTTCCAGCACATCATCACCCTCTGAGAGAAAAACTTCCTCCTAACATCCAACCTCAATCTCCCCTGTCTTAGTTTAAAACCATTCCCCCTTGTCCTGTCACTATCAACCTGTGTAAACAGTCTGTTTCTCTATCTGAATGTTCAGAAGTGGATGCCAACAGTAGGGACAGGACAGAGGTAGATGATTCCCAAAGATGCCTCCTCATGGAGGAGCAGGGTCAAACTTCTGGATCCTGTTGGTCTCGTTCACAGAAGAGTGTCATCACCTGAAACCAGCAAGCTTCACAGTAGCACGTTTTAGGTTGGAAGCTAAATCCATTCGTTTCATTTTGTTGTCATATTTTCTCTTGCATCTCTATTGTATGATAATAGGGACATAATTAGATTAATCTGGCAAAGTCCTATGATGATTTTCTCTTACGGTTGTTGTTCTGAGCCTGATTTTCACAGGCATCAAGCAGTCTTGACAAAAGAGGGCTGCTCAGCACAGAAGCCTGGAATACTGGTCTAAGTTGTCTCTTCTGAAAACAATATGCTTCTTTCATATATTCTCAATATTGAAAATAACAGTTTGGAAGAAAATAGCTACTGTTGCTGTGTATTTTAGAATATTTGACCTTTTTAATAGATTAATAGGCTGTCCCAGCACAGCAACACTGATATGCAGATTGTTTAGAACAATCTTTTAGAATTTGATGGTATGTAAATAATGTGTCTTTCACTTTAGGGACCAGTAGCAATGAGAGTTGCAAAGCTGGCCATCAATCAGGGAATGGAGGTAAGAACCTGTACTTCCCATAAGTATAATCAGAAGTTGGATTGGCAAGTTTACTGTGATGATAGCTTTTTTTGCTAGAAGTGTGTTTAGTTTTTCAGTCTATATCCTTTCAAAATCTATTTGGCCACAGTTTTGCAAGATTAAATGCAATATTTTAATGTCTGTGTTTATTGATTTTTAATTCCTGAGACTAGCATGAATGTTGATTCCCACTATGAGGCATAATGATCCCACATCTGCCTAGGTGTAATGCACTCTATTAATTCCAGAAAGTAAACACAGACTATTATGAACGAGTTATGTTAGAAAAATAAATATGCAGAAAATAAACTGCTAAAGACTCTGTCAAGTCTGTCAAGGCACTCAGTTTATTACATAATAAAGGCCAAGAGGTATGTTATTTCTTTTTATTACTTTAATAAAAGCAACTTTTAAAATTATATGTGAAGACCTATTTCATATTGGATTCTAAATGCACACTTTCTTAAACAGTAGTGACCAATTTCTGAAGTTCCTTAAATACCTGCCCTAGACACATCTAGACACATGTTTTACTTTAGGCTTGTGAATTACCTTGTTGAAATCAGCAGTACCATTCATACTTAAAGTTAAGCGCATGAATAAGGTCTGCACCAGGACACCTTATAGTTTAATCTGGGAAAGAAAAAAGGATCTCGTCACATACAAAATCTAAATCCAAGAGTACAAATTGAAGAACATTTTTCAGAGTCTCAGAAACAACCAGTATGATAGAGTTGAGCAGGTAATACCTCCAGTAACTTCTGACTTAAGAACCAAACTCAGATACTGCTGTCCAAAGAAAATGTTCATTAGGTTTCCACAAGTGATGATGGAATTCAGGTTTTATTTCATGTGTATCCAAGGTTCAGAGTGCTACAATTGAAACTGTCCAGCTACCTACCAGCTGTAGTGAATTGAAAGGTCAGAATGGTGATGTTTGTACGAGGGACAGTAGGTTTAGAAGTGCTCTGAATGGTCATGTAGTTCAAACTTGAGACCCAAGACAAAGTCTACTGTATAAAACGTGATGAAGGCAAATGTTGCTTCCCACTGCTATTACATGACAGAGATTTCATGGCTTCCCTAGGTAATCTTTTTAGCTTATCTTCCCTTGACAATCTGCTTGTGTTGCATAGCCACAGTCTTTTCCCTGGCTATTTGGAGAATTGATAAGTTCTGCAGCAGCTGATGCTTTAAAAAGGCAGGGAAGTACTGTGGGGAAAGTAATTACAGTCATTTCAGAATGGCTATTTCAGCTGTTTAGCACAGCCCACAAAGAAAAATACTATTAAAGTAGGTGATGGTGCAGGATTGTCACTGGCTTCATTTACTTTTTAAAATCCATTTAAAATTGAATTCATGTTAACTTTAGAATGGAATCATTTTATTAAAGAAATTTTTGAAGGTACTTGTTTCAGAGCAATTTCTGAATGATCTTGCAGTAAATCTTTTTTCCCTTTTAGCAGTTGAAATGATTACAGAAGTGCATGTCTGTAATGATTTTTATTCCTAATGATTTGTAATGAAGAGCATACATTGTTTTGACAGTGTGTTACATGCTACTTTTATCACCGTTTAGAGGAACTGTCCCAGAAATGCAAGGCACTGTCACCACTTGGCAGTGAGATATATCTATGTTAAGTAGTGTGGAAGAACTTCACAGACATGTTTTACTATTTGGCATATAGAAACATAGTATATAAGTTAGCTGTTTAAGAAATAATGCTTATGAAATGTACAAAAACATGCTTTTAAGAATATTGAATTCTTTTCCTCAGGTTGACTTAGTAACAGGCCTAGCAATTGAAGAAGCCTGCTATGCTCAGGTATGTAACTATGATTACATGAAAAATGTAGAAAAGGGACTTTGCTGGAGTATGGTGTAAGAACTTTTTGCATTCTTCTGCAAATATTTTGCAACTGTATTTATGCCTTCCTTCTACATACTTTTTTTGTTTTGCTTTGTTTTGTTTTGCTTTGTTTTGTTGGTTGTTTTTTTTTCCTATGAGGAATTCAAGGAAAGTGATGTAGGACAAAAATGTTTGGCTGAAGAGAATTAAGCACTGCCGGTCCCATACCATGCCAGCTATGCATTGCTGTGCATCTATTCCAGTTTGTCATTGCTTTCTTTTGGTTTAGCATGAAATAATGTAAAGGGCACTTCAAAGCATGTGCAACTCGACTGCATGTGTGCTCTCCAACAGAAAATCAAGATGAACATCTTTGCCAGCAAAACATGAGAATAACATATTCTCAGTTGTATGTTCTTGAACTTTGTGACAAATTTTTCATGGAAGAAACAGAAGCATCAGCATTAGAGATACACTTATGTAAAATATGCAGTGATCTGATTACAAGCCTCCATTCTCCCCAGAACCCACCAACACAGCCACATAACAAAGAAACCAAAAGAAACCAACACATCAAAACCCTGAAACAAATCCTAGAGATTCTCAATCAGAGAAAAGATACTCCTTCTTCCACTCTGTTTCTTAGCCTTACTGTATGCCTTTGAAGTGACTGCTACTTTCCTACATCTTATTATACATTGGAGTTTTCATTTTTCTGTTGTGCTATGTGTTACACAGAAGAACTGGTATTTGTACAGAAATATTTTTCTTGATTTTTTTTTTGTATCTGTAATGAAATGTTACTCTGCTCTTTGCAGACCATTCCAACAAAGGATAGAATTGAAGGTCTTCTTGCATTTAAAGAGAAAAGATCTCCTCACTACAAGGGAGAATAAAAGAAGTTGATGCCTTTAAAATAAAATGGGGTATATGTACAGATATGAGGACCATTAAGATGCATTTTGCATCTATGCCTAGAATATCACAACTACCAAAGTTAATGCATATCATACCGATGTTACATCTTTTGTGTGTCCATAATCATACTGGAGCAGGATAGAAGCGTGTATCTACTCATGCTCATTACAGTGTCTGAAGGCCTTGTATTGGAAAGGTCACAGGTTCATGCAGCATTTTAAAAATTCCATGTATATGAAACTTGCCATTCTATAATTAAAAAAAAAAACTCTGTAAATTCTTCATATAGACAAAATGTGATGTGGAGTATAAATCTGATTTATCATTTTATCGATATCAAAGTGACTGCCGAACACCAAAAATAATAAATTGTACCAAATACACATTAAAATGATTCTGTATATCAGTAAAAATTATGCCTGAGTATTCTACCTGAATATGTACATTATAAATAAAATGAAGGGAAATTAAAAGGATTATTGTTTGGTAAATGTTAAGCTTAATTGCCTGACTTACAGTATTCTTAGCAAAATGAAATTAACTTCCATAAGGATAGAACATAATGGCATCCTTTTCGTGAATTCATTGCCAGTATATTCATTTAATTGTATTAAATGAAGATATCTTAGAGTCCAGCCTTACTAATGCATTATTGTTCTTTAAACTGGCTTTGTCTCGCATTCTCCCAGAATACCACCTGATCAGTACTGTCTGCTGTTAAGGAACTTTATTTCACTAACCCTTGTTATTTTAAGTTTGTGGTGACTGTATTAAATAACTTTGTGTGGGGATATGACTAATGCGCTGCTATAGAGACTAGAATTCTCTTCTGTAAAGGACCGAGAATGTCCTTTTTGAAGGGTCTAATAATGTATATTTATATACAACAGGGATGATAATGAAATGTTCTTTGTTCTGTGGCAGCCTCAGGGTTCTTTTCATACTTTGAAAGAGAAATCCAGTAGGTTATGAGGTGAGAAAACTGTTGTGATTTGTATTGTATATTTGTTTCGATTGTGGTGTATACAACAAATACCTGAAAATAGCCTCTTAAAAAACATTTTTGCTAACTTGACTGGAAAATAAACATGCCTTAGCAGTCAAAGGCTGTCTTTTTTTTAGAAAACAAATTTCTTTGTAGTTAGTTACCATTGACTTCTGAAACTTGTGCATGCCATGCTGTTTCTGCAGGATTAACTATGGTCAGTGTCCATATCTATGATGATGAAGCAGCTATTCAACATGAAATGACAAGAACTCATTTAAATGCATATTTAGACATATCATTACATGTAAATTGATTATAACTGGTAGAGCACACACTTTATTAACTGGTGAACTTGCTGAGTCGAACATTTTGTGCATGATAGTTTGCAAATAAAGTACCGGTGCTTGTTTTGATAGTCACATAAAGCCTTGAGGGTCATTTTCTCCTGTTTTTGAAATGCTAACATGTCATTTTCATTTTTACTGAGTAGGAAATAATTATGTTAATGAGATTTAAAAAAAAATTAAGTCTGTGCTGGCTGATTTGTGTTTGTGTATAACTTTGATATACTGACAGGTTATTGAGATGCCTCTGGTTTTCTAACAGGGACTGATTAAGTAGCTTCCATGAATGTATTTAACAAAAAAAAAAAAAAAAAAAAAAACCTTCAAATGCTGTGGTGTAAGACTGTAGACTTGTGCCTTTAACTAGTAGTTTTGATCTCAGAAAATAATTTTGCTGTCATAGTGGTTTCTCCATTCCATTTCTCAGGAGAAGACATTGTCAGATTGTGGTAATTTGAGTCTCTTCTTTGAAGTTAGCGATTTGAATGTTATTTCAAATTAAGTACCAATAGCATGGTTCTTAAAGGTTCTATGTAGAGATATTGAAATAGTTCTGAAGAAGAATTTTGGAAGAATGTGTTAAACACTTACTGTCTCTGTTATTAAGTAACTAGCATTATGATGACTTAATTGCTTATAGTAAATAACAGTATTAGTCTTCTACTTCCATGAATGGATGCTTTGCAACAGAAATGCTCTTTTAAAGACCAACTTTTTCTTAGGAAAGTTATGATCTGGCATATACTCCTTCAGATCCTTAGACTAAGTTATTTCAATTCCTGATAGAGCCAAGCTTTTCTCCACAATATCTCGATGGTAAGTGACCCATTCTGGTTACCTGAAAGGTTATTTCATGGTCCCCAGGCGTAAGCAGCTCTTTCTCCTTGCTTCTGCTCAGCTCAAGTGGATTGTGAATTCCTCCGTACTTCAATTCTGAGTTCATAATTGACAAGTTGTAGTACGTGTAGAGCAGTTATCTTGAGCATCTCAGAGGTATAAGTGCAAGCGCCAAACAGTACTTCTTGCAGAAGTTGTGTAAATTTGTATGACCTATACGTCTCATTTTTGCCTCTAACCCATGAAATCATTAATGTGGAAGTAACTCACATCTCACTAGTTTTACTAAGATTCTGGATAAAGTTTTAAGAATTGTGTGGAGGACTTCAGTCACTTCAGTGCCTTTGAGCATCTCACCTGCTATGAAGAAATATGGTCCTTTATTCTGAGATTGTATAATGATGCATGTAAGAGCACTTGGAGAATGTTGTTTTGTGTAACACATCTGTGGAATTTACAGGGCCATTTGTGCCAAGTTGCTGAAATTCTATCAGTCTGTGTGCAATTAGTCATAGTCCTACTTCAAGGTTCATATCTGTTCTTTTACAATTGCTTTTAACCAGCTGCATTCAAAATAGTAAACACTAGGATGTATCATTTGCAACTGTTTCATATTTGTATCACTCATTGTTCTGTAATCTGTCTGTTGAACTCAACAGAAAAGAACTTGTCTCTTCTACAAAAGAGAGACTAGCTTGAATTTGTCTTCAGGAGGCACAGCAAGTAAAGTAAGGAGTTTGGTATTACTGATACTTCATAGTGCAAAAAGAATCAGCTCAGAGTTACAAAATGAAAACACTAATTGATAACCTATCACCAGTTTAGGTTCTTTTTCATTGTTTTTCCATGTAAGCACATCCCTAAAAAGGCGTCTACTGAGATTAGTCAAGATTTATAATATTCAGAAGAAAAAGTTGATATTTTTTCTAGTGTAAATAGAACAAGATGTGCTTCCATCTCTCTCATTTATGAAATTTTACACACATTAAACTTAATGGCAGTGCTGAAAAGTCATGGGACTTCATTGTATAGTGAAAACTGTATAGTTAATGCACTTATGGTATGATTCTGACAGTGCAGCTATTTTAAGATGTTCTTTTTCTGCACACTTCTAGAGAGACATCCAAAAATGAGAGAAGGAGAATAATTGCAAACAGATAAGCCAAAAGGAGAGATGTGTTCAGCTAAAGGTAATGAAATTCCATTTGTGTATTTTGAGGGATTACAAATACTTTTTTTTTCAGTTTATGTCTTTTTTTTTTCTTTTCTTTTTCTGTTGGATTTCTTTTATTCAGAGTCTGGAGCTCAGATAACCTTGCAGGACACATATCTAGTAACCTAGGTGGTGACTTTCTTTGTTTGCTCTTTAAACATTTCTGAAAAGTTAGAAGAGTTTTAAAAATTATCCCAAAACATTTGTGAGAGATTTGACTATAAATATCCATGTTTCCTCTGAAGGTTTGTGAAGGTATAATTTTCATTATTCAATCTTGAAGTAGAGTTGGATATAAGTTTCCTTAGTTCTGCAGAGTGTGCTGTGTTTATACAATGTATTCATTGCACATTATAATACAACTATATAGGCATGTCATCGTAGGTTGCTCCAAAAGTAATGCCTCCTGTTTATTATCACAGAAATCACAAAAGCTACAAAGAACACAATAGCAATATTTGATAGAGCAAATTCTCAGCTGCAAAACACTATTTTTCAGCACAGTTCCCACTATTAGCTATGTATTTTCACCACTGATGAACAGGAGCCTACGTGCTACTCTCGTAGTCTGCACCAGTGGAAGTAACCCACTGTCTCTGTTGCCATTGCTGAAGCGTGCCACCCACTGCCTCACTGTGCTCACTTCCACTATTTGGTCTCCATAAACGCTCAGTTAGTGTCAGTGAATGCCAACGAGTGCCATTTTTTTCTACACATAAGGATTCAGTAGAACCCTTTTGCTTCATACACACTTCCATGTCAAGCACCATTTTGTCAGACTGCCATCTGTCACATGGCAACAACATGTAACGGAGTGTGGGTGGGAAGGTTAATTTTGTACTGCCTTACAACCAGCATCTGGCTCTGACAGCATAAACCAACATAATAAAATAGGATACATTAGTTTTTGAGCAGCCCTTGTATATCTGTGTATGAGTGTTCATATGTGTACATGTAAGTAAAATTGTTCTGTCAGGTAATCACAGAATTATAGAAGTTGGAAGTGACACAGCTGTTTCCCCTCATCCCCTCCCCACAGACCACTGAAAAGAGGTTGGCCATGGCTCTTTGACTCCCACACTTAAGATATTTATAAACATTAATAAGATCACCTCTGAGTCTTCTTTTCTCAAGGCTGAATAGACCCAGTTCACTCAGCCTTCCCTCAGAGGGGAGGTGCTCCAGACCCTTTATCATCTTTGTGGCCCTCTGCTGGATTCTCTCCAGGAGAAGAATAAAGCCATTTCAGAACGTGATAGTAATATTTTATTCCAGGAAGTGTGGAATTTATTTGTGCAGGAGCACTACTAGCAAAAACCTTGAATCCCCTAAAGCATGTACTGTTACTGTTCCAAGTGGCAATACTTGCTGTGTGGAAGTCCTGTAATACAGAAATTCTTCTGCAGAAACAGCAGTCAAGTACCTAGGGCAAGTATATTTGTTACCATGAGTTTTAGTATGTACATTTGGTAGTTCAAGGCTAGAAAAATGTAGCAGAAGTCAAAGTGATTTCCAGCTTTCTACAAAGGTGTGGCTTGCCAGATTGTGCATTCCTCACAGCCCTGCAGAACCACTTGCTTCCGCAGTTTGGACAGGTCTACAGCAATCATGAGCAGCTCGTTAATCAACAGCTGTCGTAAATTGTAAGATCAGTCTCCACCCCTCCTTTACTAGGTCTAGACTTAGATTTCATCTTAAAATTTTATCTAGTAGATAATTCTTCCAAGGACACTAATTCACATGGGAAGAAATATGAAATATGTTAAAAGAATTTATTAGAGAGGGTGTGAACATTCTGTGTCAAAGCTGTCTTATTGCAATACTTTAGTTCAAAATAGTATATTAACCCTCTAAAAGATATAGTCTGTATATATATGTATATGTTCATAAACTGTTCAGAGTTCTTGTTAGTGACTACTTCTTTTTTATTATAATTTCTAAAGTGCATGCTAATAAAGCTTTTATAACATTGAAGAGGTGAGAATATGTTGCAGTTTTCATGTTGCATAATATAGTCACTTTTGAAAGGACATGAAGTTTGCGGTTTTTTTAGGAAACATAGATGAAATCGTTTCTTTTTATTCTAGCAATTGCTAATTGATTTAACATTTTCATTTAAGCATAAGGGACTTTGTGATATCATCTTTGGCTCAATTCTTCCTAGCATGTTAAAAAGCCCTATGCCAGTTGTGCAGATTCTTTAGAAAACATGTCTCTTTCATGTAGCTTAGAAAGAAAGTTTATAATTTAAATTACACAGATAGAGTTTAGAAGATTTATTTTTCTTTCATTACATATAACTGTTAATAATATGTCTGTAACCTGGTTCATGTTGAGTATTGTTTTAATTGTGTTCTTATAGCCAGCCTCCTCTTCAAAGCAGCAGTGAAAAGGAGAGAAACAAGGAACATGCTTCAAAGAAACAGTGTATCTTGGAAGGATCTTGGATAGGAGAAGTGGTTTGCGTAGTGTGTTCAGGCTACAGTGACTAAGTCACAGTCCATTTCAGCACAGTCACTTCTGTTATTTGTATAGGCAGCTCCACAGATTTTTCTATACTGGCTTCTTTCAGCCTGAGTTCTGTACTGTAATCACTGATAGAAATCATAACATACATATGTGATTCCTTCTCCTTTGAGAGAAGGATCCACAGAATGCAGCATAATGAGAAGGGTTCTGCCTGTGCTGCTAGTTCATAAATGAAGACATGGACATGTTTTAGGTCTCTTTTTTCCACCTTGTACTGAAGGAAATTCCTTTCTTCATTTAGATTCTCAAATCCAGTGTGTTTTGGATGCTTAAAATTTCACATGTCTAGGCTTAGATTAGCCCATTTTTGAAAAATAATAGAGAGTATACTGCAGTCAGTTGATCTAGCAAAGTGCTCAATAGTTGAAGAGGAGATCCATTTCTGCTTCCTCTTTTCACTGAAATTGATCGCCGAGTCTCTCAGTCAGTCCTGACTTAAATATTTTTATTTTAGTTAATTACATAGCAATAATTACCACTAGTCTGATTGACTGGGAGGGGAAGACCTGTCTTGCAGTAAATATTACACTGTTTTATTAATAGGTTGTGGGGCAAGGACTAGAGTCTTGCTGTCTTTTTTCTCATTCCTGGCATCACCTCTGTATTCCATGGCATCTCATCTGACTTAGCTATGGATGGTTTAATTCATACATCCCAAAAAGCTATCATACAGCACGACTGCTGCTGCTGTCTGCTGTCGTCAAGAGTAGAAATTCCAAGGTGAAAGAAAAATCTCAACAGCTAAGCAAAAAATTTGAGAATCTAAATTTTGCACTTGGTCACCTGAGTTCCTGTATAAACGTAGTATTGGGTGTGTGCTTCTAGACTGCTTTGTGCTTTGGAATTGTTACTTAAGTGTGAAAATAGTTCCTTAAAGTAAGCAGGGTATGTCAGAAATCTCTTTGACCACTGACGACATACAGTTAGTCCCGTAACGGAACTGTGTTGCTGTTGGCAGGTGGCAGTGCTTATGGAACGTGATTACTCTTTCTGTACCGGCTCCTCTCTGTAGTAAGTCTGCCATCAGTTAGGTAAAAGGAAACCCTAGCAAGTCAAGGAGGAGGTGGTGTGGGAGCAGCCATGGCACAGCTATGGTACCAGAATGGTTGCTGGTGCTAAAGCGGTACTATCAAGCTGGTTATTCCAGCTTTGGAGCCTGATTCTGCCAGCAGCAAAGCACAGAGTGACTGTGTGCAGGGCAAAATTTAGATCATAAATTGCATGTCCATATGTCCACTCTGCTTCCAGCACATAGCTTTATGGTTGTTCATGGAAGCTTCTAAAGCATTGTTTCCATTGCTAAAATAACTCATCAAAACCACGTCTCCACAGGTATGTGTGTTTAGAGTTACAAAAACATTTTGTTCTTTACATGCGTTTATGGTTCATATAATTACAGAATATTTATCTGAAGTATTTCGCAAGTATACTTTTTGTGTAATTCTGGTAGGAGATTAAGTAAGAGCTACTTACTAGCACTGTTGCGCAAGAACATCAAATGTTATTGTGATGTACAGAGATTCGAGGTACTGAGCATGCTTTTG
Source organism: Callipepla californica brunnescens (assembly GCA_023055505.1). Classification (NCBI taxonomy): domain Eukaryota; kingdom Metazoa; phylum Chordata; class Aves; order Galliformes; family Odontophoridae; genus Callipepla; species Callipepla californica. The sequence goes on along the minus strand of JALIRH010000023.1, from coordinate 828,245 downwards.
CTTGCTTTCTTCCTGTGACCTTTTTGCTCTTTCGTATAATACAGCATTCCTGTAACGATGGAGCGTGTTTTCCTTTACACAAATGCCAGTAGCCACTTGAACAGGGCACTTGATTCTAGTTTTGATGGGCGGTGCCTGTAATGGACAACGGTAGAGTATCCAAGCCAAGCTGGCAATCTTTGTGATTTACAGTGCCAAAAACTTCAAAGCTTCCTTTTTGAATTCTAAAGGAATACAAGTTTGTGTTTCTTCATATCATCAAACTTAATTATTGGCAATAAGTAACTGCTGGCAAGAGCAGCACATCACATGGCTCCGTTTCTGCTTTAGAAAAGGTCAGCATATGGCATAAACACTTCGCTGTATTGTACAGCCTTGTACTCTGATCACATAACACATGCTTCAGAAAGCATTACGCAATGTTACACTCACTGATTAATGACTGCTTGCACAAGAAGTTTTTCATTACCCTGAATGCTAGCATCCTGGGAATGATTAACTTTGTGACATAACCCTCATCACGTAAATATGGAAGATTCAAATATAGCCTCAAAATAACATGTTTTAGAAATAACCAAACACTTTCCTGCTTAGCACTGTGTACAGTACATGATTAACAACTGCTTTAAACCTTCAGAGTTGAATAGGAAAGCCTATTTGGGCGAACTGCACACAAGGTTTATTTTTAGGTTTTAAAGTTTTGCCCAAGATGAATTTTTGCACACAGCAGCATCTCGTTTGCAGTGTTTTTCCTCTGCTTGTGTAAGTTTGAATTTCCTGAGAAAAATCCATGCCAACAATGTTCAGTGTTCAGCCAGTGAATTAAGCAGAGCAAGTTAAATCTAGCCCTTATTCAGGCCAGCAGCTGCGTGTGTGTAAATGACTCAATCCACTGTGTTCAGTACGATAGTGCACACAGTCGTGTGCTTAAATCAGCTTGGTTATAGAAGAGTAAATTCACAACAATTGTTTTGATTTTTCTGCAGACAAAATAACAAAGCAGAATGTTCTGAATGAATCAGATTGCAAGCTTACAGTCTGAACATTGCTACACATTCAGATTTAACATCTTGAATTTCTCCTGATTGATTAGTTCATGTTTTGTAGATTCTGGTGTTAAAAACCGTGCATCATGGATGTTATCAAGTGAACAATGTAGAAAAGAGGAAAAACTTGTCAATATAAACGTTCCTCGCCATTTTCCCCCACAAATGAAGGTGCACATTTGTTCTTGAAGTAATGTCAGCTCCTACCAGTTAGCTGTGCTTCAACAGCTTTGTTTGGGAGAAAGTTGGTTTGCTTTTTTGGAAATTCAAGATCAGTTTTTACAAGGAAATAATTAAATTTCCACTTACTAATTTGCATTTAAATGTCAGACTAAAAAAAATGCATCTGTTTTTTATGATTCTTTCTCTTGTAGGAAATCCTTGCCACAGACAGTCACACTAGATAAAAGTATTTAAAGTCTTTGTAGTTGGTGAGATGGTTTAGGATGTCACCATGTTACTTCACGCGTTCCATTTCGTCAAAAATTATCTTCACTGAGAACAAACAGAGAAGGTAAACATTGACTTTTGGTATGTTCTTTTTTATTTTTGCTTTTTCCTGCATTCCAACTCCTACAAGCAATAGCAAAGTCTGTAGGAAACAGCGTCTGACTAAGCATTAGCTACCACTGTGCCCTCATTATAGCTGAGGGCTCTTATTCTTGCCTTAGCCTACGTGCCGAGCCAGCTAGTCTTTCAGCTGTGATGACGAAATGCCATGCATTTCTTCCTGGAATGGGACGCAGATAAGCGGCCACTTGTTATGCTGAGGTTTCAGATGAACTGTGCTAAGGGTTTCAAAACAGTCTGTCACAATTATATCAGGTTTCTTTAGCAACATATTCGTTTCAGATACTTTTAAGATAAAAAGGGAAGAAATGTTAGTTTATTTTCCCTTGTGGTTACACTGTTTAAACCTTCACAGGATATGACTGGACAGTTTACACATAGCCTGAATTTATTAATTTTAAATAAAACTGGCAGATCAAAATGGATCTGTTCCTATCTTGAAATTCACTTTATTTATAGTCCCATAGGTATACCTATTACTTCAGAGAAGAAACAAAAACCTTATGGCTGCGATATGCTGCTTCCAATGTCCTGCTGTGCAAACTGGATTTCTGAGAACCTTGAACTTACTCTGGGTCCAGTAAAAGCCTAGAGCATTCAGAATTGTGTGGGACTAAGTGTTGGTGCTTTGATCTTGGGGTTGAATTCAGATGTGAGAATGTGAGTACGCAGCAGGAGCCCAGCTGGCCTGTAGCTTAGCAGAAATAAGAAGGCCGTTCGTGAGATCTTATCTGGGGACCTGTTTAGGTTATGCCATACACTAACAAAAGCTGTAGCAGAATTAAACAGAGATCACATAAGCATGCAGACTGAAGACTAAATTCAATTTCCTTTTAAGACAACAATTAAGATAATTTTCTTTTTCCATTTACATAATGGAATTTGGATCAATTCTTAAGTCTGTAACTTTATTCCTGTAACTCATTCCAAATAAGAGTATAATTTACAGTGAGTTCACTGATAATCTCAGCTATTCACAGTCCCTTCCCTCTCCCCCTGCCTGCATTCTTGAATGAAGAGGAACCCTTCTGAAGAGGTCTAGAGAGCACCAGATTTTTTTAAACCCGTCATTCCTTTTAGTTTTTCTTTCCTTTTTTGGGCTAGTTATTGACTGCTGACTGAGAGAAAAATAAAAACACATTCCTCTCTTGAATAAATTATTTCATAATTTTAAACTTCTTGCACATTGCACAGTGAAGTCCTGACCTTGCAGAACAAGATACATTAAGAAGTCTGTGATTCTCCATGACTTCTGTACTCTCTTTTTGTCAAAATATGGAAGTCAACCAAAATACTGCCAATAGCAAGGCTTTTAAATGCCAGATAGAGTTGGTCTTCACAAAATTCATGATCCACCAAGCACAAAGATTAATTATGGACATCTTCTTCTTTGGAGTTGAAGTTCTAGAGTTTGAAGTTGTAAGCTTAGATTTTAATTAAATACCACAATGACAACTATGCTAGAAATTACACTTGCTAAATGCTACCAATTCCGAAATCTCATTGTTTTATGAAAGTGATTGTTTATAAGCCACTTCCATGTTGTTTGAAGCATCCTGTGGTGGCTTAGCTTGTTTTCTGTCTTTGGAAAAATTGATTTGGATGTTGGACATAGGCATTGATTTTTCCTGGAGTACTTTGAGAGTGAAAGAAAAAAAAAGAAAGCAATACCTTTTCTCAAATTATACTAAAAAGATAACTGTCATTCTGTGGTTCAAAACCCTGAAAGATTATAAACTGAAGGTATGATGAAATCAAAATCTGTCATCTCGCTGAAATCAGAACCAACACAGTCCCATCAATGCTGGAGCTTCTGAAACTGGTTTTATCTGCCTTTTGGCCTTTCTCACTTTGTGCTCATACAGCTCCCAATGTTCCTAGCTGAGGTGAGCCAGCTGAGCAATGTAGTGCCTTGAGTCTACTCTGTGACGAAGCTACACATGTCCTCTTTAGGAGGGAGAGGGTGACAGGGCCCTAATCTGAGCCTTTGTCTTAAACTGAGCTACCTGTAGAAAACTAATGGGTCATTCTCTTCCTCTTCCAAGTGTGATTTATATTGCATAAGGGTTCAAAGGATAAAGGAGTGAGGAGTAACACTGCAGTCATATAACTTTGTTTCCTAAGGCTAACAATGCACGGGTGGAGTATAGTGTACTATAGTGAGACCTGAGGAACTGTGGCCAAATTCTTAATCCATTGAGCAGAAGTCCAGCCAGGTCCTCGGCCATCACAGCTGACATTGTTATTGGTATCCAGTATACCTGGATGTAAACCCACTTAGATTTATCTACATGCATTTGCAATTCCTAATTGCACTATAGCTTAATAGGTGTTTAAAAGAAATAATCAGTCCCTACAAATCAGAAATTTTTACCACCTTGCCATTACTAAACACAAACTAAAATAAAGGAGGGTGAGGGGGCAAGGGGAGGCAGAGACCAGGAAGAGAGCCTGCCCTAAACAATTTTTCCCTAAATGTCAGTAGCTTTAGGCTACTTAAACTCATAAAAACAATTGCAATAGCACTTGCCAGTCTGTCATTCTTGACTGAAATGTGAACAGTTCATGGTGGTGAATTAGTAACTGAAAAACATGTATATGGAACACTGAACAGGGTGTTTTATCCATGCAGTACTGTTTGTGGAGTAAGCAGTGCTTACAAGAAATATATAATTGTGACTTTCAGCCATCCTGTGGAGAATGTAAGGGTTGAAGGTGGGTTTTTTTTCTGCCTGTTATCTGTTCATCAGAAAATTATTTCATTGCTAGAAGCAGATGGTGATTTTTAAACCCACTGCTATTTTGGTATATTTTTTAGAAAAAGTCCTAAAAATAGGCCCAAGTTACTATACTCAGCAAAAAGATATTGTCAGCTCTTCATTCTGCTAGGCTGAACACAAAAACATAGCATTTTGTGTAATTATGGAAATGAAAATGAGAGTGAGAGTTGTTCATGTGGAAAAAAAAAAACAACTGTAATGCAGTTCAGTCAAATAGAGTTCTTAAGTCTGCTTTAAAGTAATTTCTTGGATTAGAAGTGTAGTTTGACAGAGTTACTAAATGAGAAAGGAGCAGGAATTATCAGTGTCTTCGGCAACCCACTTCCCAACCTACACTGGTTCCCCAGGTGCCCTTACGTAAGTAGAGATGTGGTAGGAGGTCCAAGCTCAGGGTTGTCGAGACTGAAGCAGACAGCTCCACACCTCAAGACTGCCTCCACCAGAATAGACAGAAGGGTGATTGACATAGGCAGCTTCCTTCGGAGAGGAATGGAGGGCCCTACATGTTGGTCTGACCAAACCTGCAGGGAAGTGTGCTGCCTCCCTGGGGCCCAAGTGAGGGATATTTCTAGGGAAATTCCTCGTCTGATTCACTCCTCTGATTATTTTCCTTTATTGATAGTTCAGGCCAGCAGCAAGAAAGGCACTGAGAGAAACCTGAGGATTATCAAAAAGGACTTCAGGGGCAATTAGTGGATGGGGGGTGGTATGCAGGTTTTATTTTCCTCTATCCCTTCAGTGGCAGGAAAGGACACTGAGAGGAGCAGGAAAACACATCTCATAAATAAGCAACTGAGAGGGTGGTGCAAACACAAATTTTTCTTTCTTTTGACCATGGGGCAGTTTACTCAGCACCTGGCCTGAAGGCTGCAGATGGGTCTTGAAAGTCTCAAAGCGGGAAATGGATCTAGTCATGAAGAGTGAAGGGGAGAAAACTAGGCCCACTAGAAATGAGCCTAGGAGAATGATGATGGGATTGAGGGTGAGGCAAGGGGCTCAGTTAAAGCATGGGCAAGAAACAGAAGCAGCTGGAAGCCATTGTGTAGCAAGCCAACTATGATTTAGCTGGCATTATGGAAATGTGATGGGATCACTCCCACAACTGGAGTGTTGCAGAAGATAGCTATAAGCTGTTCAGAAGAGACTGGCAAGGAAAGAGGTGGCATGGATCTTTGTTTGAGAGTGTTTTGTTGAGCTTGGAGCTGGGAATAAGGTTGAATCTCTATGGGTAAGAATCAGGGAGAAGGCCAACAAGGCAGACATCCCGGTTGGGATCTGTTATAAAGCACCTAACCAGGATGAAGAGACAGATGAGGTGCTCTATGGACAGCTAGCAGAAGCTGTGCTATCGCCAGTCCTTGTTCTCATGTGAGACTCCAGCTTCCCTGGAATATGTTGGAAAATAGAATATAGTGCAGAAGAAGCAGTCTAGGAGGTTTCTAGAGTGTATGGAAGATAACCTCCTTCTACAGCTGGTAAGGCAACTGTGGAAACGCGAGAAAATTTATTCAGAGCAGAAGCTGTGGAGCAGGATAAACAACATGATAAAGGAAGGCCAAGAAGCAAGTACACTCCAGAAATAAAAAAAAAAAAAAATTCAAGTAAGCTGTGTGATGGCAGACCCTAATTGGAGGAAGAGAGCGTGGCTTGGAATGACTCATGACACTGATTGGATAAGTGCCTGTACACATGGTTAAGGACTGTTTGTGGAGTATTTTGTTGACACGTAAAGGCAGGTGGGAAAGTTAAAAGAGAAAACTCGTGAATGTATATAAGGGTTTTTAGAACCCGTAATAAATGATTTGGATTGAGTCCGTGCCTCAGATGGTGCATACAGCCTACCAGGGGTGGTGCCCCACTAGAACTGCTGTTCACAAACAGAAGGTCTGGTGGGAGATGTGGAGGTCAGGAGCTGTCTTTGGCAAAGCCAATGCAAAATTAACATGGTGGAGACTTGACAGGGGGCAGCAAATGCTACCTTAGACTTCCAGAGGGCAGTCATTGTACTGCTCAGGATGCTGGCAGGGAGGATCCCTTGGGATTCAGTCCTGAAGAGTAAAGGTGTCCAGGAAGGCTGGTCACTTCTCAAGAAGAAAGTCTTCAAGGCACAGGAGCAGGCTGTCCCCCTGTGCTGTAAGATGAGCTGTTGGGGAAGAAGACCGGTGTGAATGAACAGGGGGCTTTTCCCAAGGCTCCGTAACAAAAAGATAATCTACCTCCTGTGGAAGAAGGGACAGACAACTCAAGGAGAGTACAAAGAATTTGTTAGGATGCGGAGGGAGAAAATTAGAAAAGCAAAATCCCAGCTTGAATTCAACTTGTCCATTGGGAACAAAAACCTTTTTTATAAGTATATTTACAGTAAGGGGAGTGCTAAGGAGAATCTGCAGTTTTTACTGGGTGCAGTGAGGAAAGTGACTACTGAGGATAAGGAAAAGCCTGAAGTTCTCAATGTTTTCCTTATGTCTGTGTTTAAGTCAGATCAGTTATCCTCAGGGTACTGTACCCCATGATCTGGTAATCTCAAAAGGGGGGCAGAATAAACCCCCCACAATTTGGGTGGATGCAGTTAGGGACCTGCCACAGGTACATAGGGTCAGTCAGAATCCACCTGGGGGAGCTGGCAAAGGTGACAGCCAAGCCACTTTTCATCCTCTATCAGCATTCCTGATTGAGTGGAGAGGTGTCAGAGGGTTGCCAGTGTAGCTTCCAAGTACAAGACGGGTTGTAAAGAGGATCTGGGGAACTACAGGCCTGTCAGCCTGACCTTGGTGCAGATCATCTTGAGGGAGATCACAAGGCACATGCAAGAGAAGTGGTGGATCAAGCCTAGACAACTAGAAAGGCCGGTCCTGCTTGACCAACCTGATCTTCTTCTCTTATTAAATGACCTGCTTGGTGGTTGAGGTAAAAACTGTTGACATAGTCTACCTAGACTTCAGAAAGCCTTCAGTACTGTCTCCCACAGTATTCTCCTGGAGAATCTGGCAGCCTGTGGTTTGGACAGGTATGTCATTTGCTGGGTAAGGAACTGGCTGGATGGCTGGGCCCAGAGCATGGTGGTGAATGGAGTTAAATCCAGCCGGCAGCCAGTCACAAGTGGTGTTCTCCAGAGGTCAGTACTGGGGCCTTTCCTCTTCAATATCTTTATTAATGACCTGGGTGAGGGCACTGAGTGCACCCTCAGTATGTTTGCAGATGATACCAAGCTGTGAGAAATCTGCTTGGGGCCCTACAGAGCAATCTGGACAGGCTAGATAGCTGGGCTGAAGCCAGAAGACCAACAGTTCAACAAGACCAGGTCCCGCACTTTGGTCGCTTTGATTATTCCTCTGTCCTCAGCCCTGATGAGGCTGTGCCTTGAGTACTGCATTCGGTTTTGGGTCCCACAGTACAAGAAAGATTGAGGCCCTGGAGCATGTTCAGAGAATAGTAATGAAGCTGGTGAGAGGTCTTTTTCAACCTTGGTGATTCTATGATTCTATGTCTCTTGGATTGTATGTGCACCTGTAAGTGATTTACATAACATGAACAGGTAGTAAAGTGCTTCAGTAACATCTCATTATGGCATAACTGTTGGCATAGAGACTAACTGTAATGGCTCGGGTAAAAGAAGATGCTATTTGTTATCTCTGTTGCATATGAATATTAGCTAAAATGATAACTAAAAAAAAAAATCTTTGGATTCCCTTCAAATAGATATTTAATTTTAATGAACTCTGCAAAATATTTTTTTTCAGGCCTCATTTCTGTATCGTGTATATATCATGTATCTGAGGTACAGCTGAAGTGTAGCTTCTTTGGGTCAAGTCCTGTGAAGTAGTTCTTACTGCTCACTGGAAACTGGCAAGCTCAATAATTCCCCAGAATAAGACTTAATTTTTACCAATGGAGTGAATACTTTCCTATCCAGAGCTCTTCTGATAGATTTGGTATGCTGAATAACACCTGCTGGCAGCACCAGTCTTTCTGCACTGACTACAGAGAATTCTCAGTTAATTCAACATGTGCTCCAAAGCAGACCTCTCAAACACTCTGAACTTCATTTGCAAAGCTTGGTGTGAAAACTGGCTCTGCATTAAGTACATTGTCAGTGATGTTAGCAGCATTTACACTACGAGGTACAGTCGGTTGGGCTTGACACAGACCTCACTAAATATGCCTGAGTACAAGCTGCAGAACATGCAAGCTGGCAGGTAGAGGAAAGGCGAGAGAGGAAACTTGAATTCATCTTCCATGTACTGAGGCACTTGCCTGCTATGTGGCAAAGACCTTGAACTCTTTGACTGGCCTTGCAGCAATCTGTGCCAGATCTACGTCATGATAGCCTGTACTGTGTGTGCAACATAGTGTGAGATTCTTCCTACAGGAGCCTTATGTTGCCTGCTACAAGGGCAGGTAGATTTTATAAGCACAATATGGGTAGAGGGTGCCAGAGTCATGGCAGTGCCGTTAAGCCTGTGTGCTTAATGAAATGTGCATATCTGGTATGGCATACAAACAGGTATTTTGCTCTGTGTTTGATGTTTTGTAGTTGAGATATATAACTGATCACAAGCTGTACACTTAGCACAAGCCGTACAGTTCTCATATGGTTTGTCCATTCAATGGAACTGCACTGTGGCCTGTTGCACGTCTGCCCCTATACAGGATCCCAGCACTGAGTGAGAAAGACAGGTATGTTCAAGGAAAAGTTAAGGAGAAAAAAAAGAAAACCATCTAGAGTGATGAACTAATAATTTTGTTTCCATAAAACTGTTCTCTTCCTCTACCATTTAGCTTTACACAGGCTTCAATTATTTGATCACAATTCTCATTACCCTTGTATAATCTTTGAAATAATATCTGATCCTGCTCCCATGTCAGATTTTCTTAATTCTCCAAACATTAAACTTTCAGCTATATTTTGTCTTTTAATAAGAGATTCCTTCCCTTCTCACACCAGCCTTTTTGTGAGTAATAAAAGCTGCCTTTACTGCACATTTTTTCCATCCCACAGTCTTGAGATGGAGGAATCTGGCAGCGATGGAAGGTGGTTAAGAAAATGTTTGCTTCCAACAGGATAGGTATGTGATATACTGTTGTGCTTAGGCTGAGGCAGTCAGCAGTGTGATGTTAACTTCTGTAGATACAACCACATGGTCCACAGTGATTTTGAGATAAAGCTTTGGTTATGCAAAGTCAGCCACTGTCTGTTGAAATTAAAGAAGGAGGAAGACAAAGTGAGGAACTCTTTTCCATGAGAATGTTATGTCATTCACATCACCTTAACCCAGCAATGACCTTAAAGGAAGAAAATGAAAAAGTCACTAAATAAATAAATTCTTATGTTCTTGGCAGTAGAGTTTGCTTTGCAAATATGAGCATTTGGCAAGTTTCAACATTTTCCTCAGCAAAACTGAAATGAAAGCTGGGGAAGGGAATAAAAAGTTGTGCTGACCCAAACACATACTTCCTGAAATCAACAGGATTTACATCTCTTAGCAAAAGGGAAGGAGGTAAGAGCTACCTTCCATAAAAAAAAAAAAAAAAAAAAAAAAAAAAGCACTACATTTCTTTCATGAGGTCTAAAAAGGGACCTTCATAAAAAAAATAAATAATAAAAAATAAAAAGGGAAAGGAGCACAAGTTAAACTACATGGACCGTATTGCACCTACCTACTTTTTGGTAAAGGGAAGTAGGCAGACAATAGGAAGTCATGCTATTTTTGTTTGTGTTTTTATGTGCATGGCTATATAGACATGTGCACACATTTAAGTGTTTTTTTGACAGCTACAGGACTCCAGCATTCATCTCCAGGTGCACATAAGCCATCTGAACCCGTCAGCCTTTATTGCATAACACAGACATATTGCAAAATGTTACCACACCAAGATCATTTACATTATTTCATAACAAAAAAGAAGTACTATTACAGAACATTTTTACCCTTAAGGGAAAATTACTAATTATTTAAAACATTGTCTGTGTGTTTGTGTGTGGTGTATAGGGGTATATGAGCCTCATTACGGAAAAATGTAGGGGTGGATTAAAGCAGGATCCGTGGGATACAGCCCAAGGTCAGAGGAGTTTCAACAGACAAGAATGTCAAAAGCAAAGCAGAAAATGACAGCACAGTTGATTATAGGGAGCTTATTGGGGTGATACAGACACATACCTTCAGGCAGAAACAGCTCTTCAGAAAGGGGAACAGCTTTGTGTAAAACTGTCTCAGGCCTGATCAGGGGTAAGGTCACATCCAGAAGCAGACCGAGGTAGGAGGCAGGTATTTTGGCCTCAGAATGGAATCCAGAAACCTCTTTTAAGCTTCTAGATTCTCTGGACAGCGACTGGATTGCTAATTTCTGAGAAAATTAATTTACTTATTTCAGTCACCTCTGCTCAAATCCACAGTTGTTTCTTGGTGTGAGGGAACAGTATAATTGCTGGGCTGTTGCCTATGTCCTTGTTAGGGTTTTCTTAACTATACAAATTATTGTTTTATTCATTTTGTTTTTACAAGATAAGTAAGAAAAAACCTTGGGTTCTCCTTCCTGCTTACAGCATTGCTTCTGTATTTCACATGATGACCAAAATAGTGATCTTGGCAGCTTCCAGTGTGTGGCCCAGTCTTCTGCCTGTGCAGGCTCACTGTGAGCTACCAGCACACACACTCCAAGGATTTAACTTAACTTCTGACCAGTCAGAAGAGAGAGCTTCCAGGTACGAAAGGTACCCAGAGTAAAAAATTAAAAAAATAAAAATATCCCAGTACGAAAAGACAGGAATCTCCTGGAAAGAGTTCAGCAGAAGGCCACAAAGCTGATAAAGGGCTTGGAACATCTCCCCTATGAGGAAAGGCTGGGAGACCTGGGTCTGTTCAGCCTAGAGAAAAGACTGAGCAGGGATCTTATTTATGTTTACCAGTATGTTAAGTGTCGGAGAAAAAGGCATACAGACAACATCTTTTCAGTGGTCTGTGGGAACGAGACAAGGAGAAATGGCCATAAACTGGAACACAGGAAGTTCTACTCCAATATGCAAAATAACTTCTTCATGATGAGGGTGATAGAGCACTGACATGGACTGCCCAGAGAGGTTGTGCAGTCTCCTTCTCTGAAGATATTCAAGACCGATCTGGATGCCTACCTTTGTAGCCTGCTATAGGGAGCCTGCTTTGGCAGAGAGGTTGGATTCAGTGATCTCTGGAGGTACTTGAACCCCAACAACTCTGTGATTCTGTGGCTCTGTGATATCATCTGATATATATGTTTTGAAGGGCAAGTATACCATATCTTTCACTTTTCTTCCCATAAACTCAAGAGTACTTCAGCAGGTAGGAGAGAATGCAGAGCTCTACTAATCAAGAAGCTTTGATGAAGAACACACTTGCAACTGGAGCTGATCATCAAGAGGAAATTAATTTGTGAATGACTGAAGGCAGTTAGAGGTGTAGGAACTGATAGAGGTCCTGCCTTTACAAGATATGTGCCAGCACATCCACCCACTCAATACCTTGTCTCTGAGTAGGCCTCTTTTACAGTATTATTTGAACTGGCTAGTAGGGCTGTACTTGTCAGTTATTTCAATAATCAAATGGACAATACCTTTTGCTGCCGACTATGTTTATTATCAGTTTTCATCCTTGAGAATAAATGAGCTGTATGTATTAAAAATTTTCACATAATTTCGTTCACCAGCTATCTGCAGGGGCAGTGAATATGTGCCTATGTCTATCTAATAAGTATGTAAAATAGAAAACTGAATGAACTGTTGCTTTTCTTTTGCTATCCAGCATAATTTATATTTGAATTATAGTGAACTCACAGCTAAAGTTGAATCCAGACATTACAAAATGGGTCAAATTGTTCATGTGCTAGTATGTAGTTCTGTGCTACAAGGGTTTTTTTCACTATTTTAGGGTAGCTTACCAAAAAATAGACTCATTTCTGCTCACATTGTGTGCTAAAATTAGCTAACACTCATTCTTAAGCCCAAGTGAAGGAAATACTGTTTAATGGAAAAGTTTTATTAAAGTGCAGCTCAGTTTTCTGTTATCAGTACTGCAGTCCACATACACAACCACTCCACCAGTAGCATTTCTTGGTTGCACAGTGTTAATTGAGCTCCTAGCTTAAGTTTCTCTCCATTAGATTAAGAGTATATTTAAACAGTAGATGTCATATGATATTCAGTCCTGGGTAGTCATAACAGGTATTACCATCTTTCATGTTTGGGGTGTCATAATTAACATTAAAAATGCAATATAACTTAAAATTAGCATTAATTTTTTCAAGGTTAAATTCAGATAAACTAGCTGAAATGATAATTTGTGGAAGGAATAATGTGTAATCCAATGAAATAACAGATACAGCATATATTTGTATATGTGTATTTAACTTGTTGTCTCTATAAAATAGATAAAGTAATTAAAACATAGTTAATACGTTTGCATGTATGCCAGTATGCTTATTATATCCTCATATGTAGAGCGTATTTTAACACTCGTTATTGAAAGGAAACATCCTCTGTGTTTGTCTTTTCAGCTGTCTCCTCTTGAACCTGGAAGTGAATTTGAATTTAACATCTTTGTAGGCAACATGGACAGTGCGATTGGGTGCACCCTTAGCAAGTTTGCAGAAAAAAACACGCTGAGTCTTGCAGTTGACATGATAGAGGAAGGGATGCCATCTAGAGGGACCTGGACAGGTTTGAAAGGTGGGCTCATGCCAACCTCATGAAGTTCAACAAGGGCAAGTACAAGGTCTTGCACCTTGGTTGAGGCAATCCCAAGCACTGACACAGGTTGGGTGGAGAATGGCTTGAGAACCGCCCTGAGGAGAAGGATTTGAGAGTGTTGGTTGATGAAAGATTCAAAATGAGCCAGCAGTGTGTGCTTGCATCCTGGAAGGCCAATGGTATCCTGGGTTACATCAAGAGAAGTGTGACCAGCAGGTTGAGGGAGGTCATTCTACCCCTCTACTCTGCTCTTGTGAGACCCCACCTGGAGTGCTTTGTCAGCTTTGTTGGACCCCCAACACAAGAAGGACATGGAGCTGTTGAAGTGGGTCCAGAGGACAGCCACGAAGATGATCAGAGGGCTGAAGCACCTCTCCTGAAAGTACAGGCTGAGAGAACTGCAGCTCTTCAGCCTGGGGAAGAGAAGGCTCCGAGAAGACCTTACAGCGACCTTCCAGTACCTGAAGGGCGCCTATAGGGTGGGACATGGGGAGGGACTCTTCTCTAAAAAAGTTGCATGAAGCGACAGGACGAGGGGAAATGATTTTAAACTGGGAAAAGATAGATTTGGACTTGATACTGGGAAGAAATTCTTTACTGTGAGGGTGGTGAGACACTGGAACAGGTTGCCCAGAGAGGTTGTGAATCTCCCCTCCTTGGAAGCATTCAAGGCCAGGATGGATGGGGCTTTGAGCAACCTGGTATAGAGGGACGTGCCCCTGCCTACAGCAGGGGGTTAGAACTAGATGATCTTAAAGGTCCCTTCCAACCCAAACCATTCTGTGATTCTGTGTGACTTGTGTAGTGTTAATTGCTGAGTTTAATATCTTCCATCCAATGGAAGGCTGGCAGCAGTATTTCATGCTTTCCTGAGCAGCTCTGCTCACTGTGCTACAGCCCTACTGCTGGGGCTTAAAGAACAGTTTGATTCTCATCATTATCCTCTTTGAACTTGTCTATAGGATAAGAGAGCTCAGCAGTGACACTTTTAGGTCAGGAACTGAAACACCTAATCTGACTGGATTAGAGCAGTGGTTTGTTTCATACACATTGCACAGAGTTTCTTGGTCAGAAAACTTATGTGTGTGTTACTAAGTCAAACCTATCCCGTTTCAGTCCATTAGATTGGCATATTTCAGATGTACAGTAACCGCCTTCTGACCTTAACAGTCAACATCTAGGACTGGCTGGTTTATAAACTAGGGCCTCATCTCAACAGCAGTGGATAATTTGTCAGTATGACTGTCATTTTCAGAGGAAGTATGCTTGTGTCCAGTGATGCAAATAAGTACTATACAATTTCAGTCCTGTTTCCTTTTACAGTCATCTTTGGTTGTTTACACTCATGTTGTCTCACAGTGAATAAAAAGGATAGTCGGATAGTCTTGTTCTTCATTCTCTTGCTCAGATGTGAAGAGGATCAGGAGTTTGCTAAGCACTGAAGAACACAGACGAAAATCCGTACCTTCATCTTAAATTACAATGTAACTAATCTAACTTTAGTTCGTACATTCTTGCCTGTCCCTTGAAATAGAATCTGTGGTGGTGGTACTTTCCAAAAATGAAGTTTGTAGTTGCCAGAAATAAAAATGTATAAGCACAGGTGTTATGGAGTACTGGTTTGTGACGATCTCCATCTTCAGGAGAATTTTGAGTTTCTTAACTTTGGTCATGGTTTGGCCTTGAAACCAAAATAAATACTTTTGGCAGCTTTAAATAAAACTTAATTTTGCTCTGTCTGATGAGGCATTTTGTCTTTTTCCACCACTGTGTTGTCTGTAAGACAAAATACAGGAAATAAGCTTGTTTCTTTGACGCTGTACTGAATGATGAAAATGGAGTGCAAGTCTAAATATACTGAAATAGTATTACTTGTACATGCACAATACACTGACTTGTACTAGTCATTCAGTACTATTCTTCCTGCAGAAAGGCTTACAGGGAAAATTTGCCATCGTGCAAAGTTTTATGTGATTTTACTTTACATAACTTTACCAATGAAAATAAAGTTTTCACTCAAATAAAACTTAGTGGGACTGGGGACTTTCTTTCACTTCATTTTATTCTATTTGCAAAATATCATCGAATCTTGAAGTTACTTTATATGACTTCTAAAGATCTAGAGTTGATATTAAAGGATAGGCCTTAGATTTCTGTGTCATGTTGCTTCATTCAGCTCCTCCTATGTCTTTCTGAACTACAATATTGCTCACATCAGTCAAACCAAACCAGCAATTATGCACTTAGGTTTCATAGATGCACAGATTTTTCTTCTTGTTTTAATTAACAAGACTGTGTAGTTTCTAGATCCAGTCTGTGTGGCAGAGCGCATCACAAACGGCCCATACAGAGCTCTGTGTTGTGTTGCTGAATGTTTCTGGTACCTACAGAGGATTGTTTCAGCAGTGTGGTAAACCAGACAGCAGAACTGTCCTTCATCTTCTTTTTCAGAATGGAGCATTTTACAGTCCCTTTATTACTGAAATTCTTGTTTGATAAGTGTTTTACTAATGCATCTTTAGCAAAGACATCTTAGTGTTGCTGATTATCTAGAGTGGCGAACTTTCTCCCATATGAGCTCTGCCTCCTGTGCTGATCTGAAGAGGCCTGTTTTCACATCTTTAGTGGTAAGCAATGCAGCAGTAAATTGTGAGTGATTTCTGGAGTTCTTTTCCAGAACCAAGCCTAGGCTAGTTTTCAGTGCTGAAGGTCTGTTCACCTGTAGTACCAGCAGTATCTTAGGAACATCAAAGGCTAAGTGGTGATTGTTGCTTGGAGAGCTTGGAGATGGTGAATGTAACGTGTCTTAATGCTACTAGTATTAATTGAGTTTAACTTTTGAAGGCAGTGGGACTACTGATGCTACCTTCTTCCATCAGTCATTTCCTGACTGCATTCAGTCCCTGTGTCTGAAGCTGGCCTGTAGACATGTTGTTGAGTTATCAGTGTACCACTGTGCTTCAAAGCTGATGGACTGGCTACAGCTAAAAACTGAAGTGTGGTTAACCAGAAACTCTCTGAAAATTAGTATCACTTTGATCCTTCTTATGACAGAAAGCAAAAACTTGGATTTTTTTTTTTTTTTTAAATGACAAAAACTGGTTCTGTAATACCAGCTCTGTAGCTCAAAGATCAGTCTTTTTCTTCAAATGGAAAATATCATTTTGCTAAAGATACCTTCCAGCAACATGGAGCTGTGGCTTGTGGCCTTAAAGTGTAGGCTTCTATTTCCCCTAAATACACTCTATTTCATTGGGTCTGTCACGTTGAGTAAGTAACAAGCAGCAGCACAGGATGAGGGCTTATGTTCATGTATAAAATAAAATAAAACAGGCAGCTCTTTGAATTGTGAGACTGGAATATCATCAGAGGCTGCTTCTGGAGCCAGAAACATGGAATGAAGTCTGATGTGTAGGTACCAGAATCCTGTTAAAATTTTCTTTTTAAATATGAGATGTCTTATTTTGGCACTTACTTATTGCCATCTGTTCGAAAAACAGTCTCACCCTTTTTATTTATTGTTCCCGTACCTAAGGTTCCATGTGAGCTTTCTCCCTGCTGCCCTTCTCTGTGGTCCTTCTTTGCTCTCCTGTACCCATCTGTGTAGCTTTCTCTACTGCTGTACTCCATCCCCAGATGCCAGTGTCTTCTTGGCTGCTGTGGTGCTACTGCTTTGGCTCTGCTCAGTGCCAAGATTATGGCAGTGGTATGCTCAGGTCTCTGCCTCCTTTGCTTGTGCAGAATTATGCTTCAGACCCATGGGCTAACATCCAGTCTCCCTTAGGATCCAACCACTAATCAATCAGATGCGGTTTCTGTGTTGAATACGTGTGCTGTGAATGAGAGAAAGAACAGGATCTTGTGAGAGTAGGTTAGCTGACTCATGGTTTTCTGGCCTGATCAGTGGTAGATTTGAATAATTCACCAAAGTAATGCTACTACTGCAATTAACAGAAGGGTTCTTTGCAAAAGCTCTTTTAAATTATTGTGGATCTGAGAATACATAAGAGGATTCATTTTGTGTTACAACTTTCTGGATTCGGGGTTTAATTTATCTAAATTTTGTGGCCTGTCTGTTCAAAGGCTTGGTTTTGGCAGCTCTCAAAATTGACGCAAAGCTATTAATGTCTTTTCCAAGTCAGAAGTCAGAGAGCTTTCTGATTGGTCATGTATTACTCCTGTGGCAGGTAACAGTTCTTGACCCCCATACAGTGATGTGCAACATTCCTGGTCTGTTCATGTCCTGTCCTATCTCCATGCATGCTGTCAGTTGTTGCCTTGAATAGATAAGAAAATGCCCCTGCCCTTTTCCAAGAAAGACAGTCCTCATGCTTGTCTTTTTACTCAATTTCACCGCCATTTCCTAGTCATTACAACACTAACTCCTGTGATGTAATCTGCCAACAATTAAAATAATGAATTTAATTATTTAGAGGAAATTCTGCAAGATTTTTAAGAAAGGATTTAATTCTTTTCAGTTTCAGTTCAGTTTATAATTATCTGCTGAACTGAAGATACACACTATTCTTTCCAGTTTGCCCTTGTTATGTAGCTAACAGGGTACCTTTCAGTGAACACTGCTGAATTCACTTTGCAGCCTGGCTGTTGATCTCTCTGTTTTCAGGGTTATTTTCTCTGAAGTGAATTCCACTTCACTGATGTTTTCTATTTTGTTAGATTGTGATAAATGTTAGGGTCTATTAAGTTTCTGATTTCTATTTTTATCTACTGGTAAACACTACACCAGATGTGGGTATGAAGGACCCTGAGAAGCTGAGGGAGTTCTTTTTATTTTTAACAGCATTTTTAACTTTCATAACTGAGAATTTCAGCTCATTTTTTAGGATTATGTATGTGCTGTTTTTTTTTTTTGTTTTTTTTTTTTAAGAGCTGAGAAAAACAGGCTTACGCAACTTAGTTTGCATAAGTGCAGTGAGTCATTCACATTTCTTTTTTTGCGTGTGTCTGTGTGTTGTATCATTTTATATAATATTTCTTTGAAAAAACACTACTGTGAATGCTAAAAATATATTTTTCCTGTAAAGCAGAAATGAAAAAGAGTGCCCAGTGGGCCCATTGCCCATTGATCTCTCCAGTGTCTCCTCATAAATGCTGTTCTCCAAGGAGAACATTGGTGATTCTCCTCATGGCTCTTGTTCTACTGGCCTTGTGCTGACACCTGACTGTGCAAGGGGAAGGCTGGGTAGCTGTAGTCTTTCCCCTTTGTAGGCAGAGCTGTGTAGAATTCCACATGATAACTGATATTATAAACAGAGAGAGGGGTTCAAATGTGTATAGACTTTCCTGCGTACTGTAGCTACTGCCTTATAGTATTGCCTCTTACCATCTAAGGAAGGGTGGAGCTTTTCTGAGCCTCAGCACCAACTGGTTCTCTATGCATTGCTGGAAGAAATATAGGGTATAAATAGCTCGCATAGTTGTCAGTTGTAAGTCTCAAACATCCTCTACCAGGCACACTTGAAAAGAAGTCCTCTGGAAGGCCTCATCTTTTCTGACCCTACTTCATAATATGCGATCAAATGTACCCTGAATGTTCAGCTGCTTGAAGTTTATTGTTTTGAATGCAATTACAGGTATTAAATGTCAGCACAGCTTAAGTGCTGGAATTGCTATTTTGTTTTCTGCATTTCTTGACATTTAATGACTGCCTCTACATGACTGTGGCAGGGAAGTTCTGCCATAGAGGGGTGGGGGGAGTTTGTTTAGCAGGTAAAGATGTGTGTTGTCTTCTTGTCACCTTAGCTGTTTTGAGTCTTCCCACTTCAGTTCTTTGCAGCTCTCTGGCTCTCTGCTATGTCACCATGTTTTCTGATCTGATATTTCTCTGTGGGCATTCTGCAAGTCCCTTGCAACATAAAAAGTCCCCCACAGCAGTTACATACTTAAATTTCTGTGCGCATTCAGTAATCTCCCCCCCAGACTGTTCTGATGCCTTGTGTTTTGCTCAGATTCAGGACCTCTTCCTTTCTATAAACCATTTCTTATTTCCATTACAGTACATCCTAATTTCCATTTCATTTCAGTTGCCTCCTGTGTTTGATGCAAGTAGTATTGACCAGTCTTGTTAATTTCTAGCAATTCTTGTGGCAACGTATTTGACTACTGCGGTAATCACAAAAATAGAGATATTGTGTTTTGTCTCCAATGTAGAACAGATGTTTGCAGTCCCAAGATAAGACACTGTTCATCCACTGCTTAATTAGCAGATTAGCAGTATCTGAAGTCTGCAGAAGTACCACGAAACATTCAGGTATTGTTTTTAATTGTCTGTTGTAACATACTCAAATTGTTGATAGACATGAGAATAAGTCATTTGTCAGCAAGAAATCAAATTCACATCAGGAACTTTAATATCTGCTAAAAAAAAAAAAAACTTCAAAGAACAGCAATTTTCATGAATGTACTTACATATGTAAAATTAGACATACAATTAGATTCTTTACTGGATTTATGTTCAGAAGAGCAGCTTTGCTGGTTTGGGCTGTAAATGGAATTAATATAACCAGAGAAAAAAATACTCAGAGTTAAATAGATACAACCATTTCCTCCAGCAAATGTTGAATGTAATGTACTCCCTTCTCAGTAAATGATAATTGGTATGACATCTGGAGATAAGAAAGGTCACTGAATATGTGGAACACTGTATGTGGAATACAGATAAGAATATTTTTCAACTCAAATACAAAAAAACAATGGTTGAGAGTAACTTTTCATATTTAATTTCCAGAAAATGGTATTTTTCCTTTGCACATAGTTGTAGACAGTATCTGCATGAACATGGTAGTTACTCTCACAACTGTTGGATTGTGTTGAATGGCTTGTTGCATGAGTGAGCAAGTATATTAATCGCAACCTTAAAATGTGGCACGTGAAAAATGGGATTCTTCAAAGAATAAAATCACAGATTTTTTTAACATTATATGATTCTTGTGCCATATAAAATGTGACACCTTAAATTGACATATGGACCCTTTAACTGAATGGTTGCACTCAGTTGTAGTCAGTATCTCCATGTCCAGGTACAGACCAGTGACAATTGGTGTTCCTCAGGGGTCAGTACTGGGATAAGCACTGTTTAACATCCGTGTGAGTGACTTGGACAGAGGGATCAAGTGAACCCTCAGCCATTTTGCTGATAATGCCAAGCTACATGGTGCAGTTGTTGTGCAGGCTTAAGAAGTGGGGTTGAGTGGACCTCAGGAAATTCAAAAAGGCCAAGTGCAAGGTCGTGCACCTGAGTCAGGGCAATCCCAAGCACAAATACGGGCTCAGCAGAGAACTGATTGAGAGCAGGTCTGCTGAGAAGAACTTGGGGCAGCTGATGCACAAGGAGCTCAACAGAAGCCAGCAGTCTGCTCTTGCAGCCCAAAAGGGCAACAGTAATGTGGGCTGAAATGAAAGATGGGTGACTGTCAGGGAGAGGGAGGCGATAGTCCCTCTCTACTCTGCAGTCATGAGGCCCCATCTGGAGTACTGCATCCAGGGAGCCCCAGTACAAGAAAGTCATCAAGGGGTTGGAGTGGTTCCAAGAGGAGGGCCATAAAGATGATCAGAGGGCTGGAGCACCTCTCCAACGAAAAAACATTGAGGGAGCTGGATTTGTTCAGTCTGGAGAAGAGAAGGCCTCAATGAGACTTTATGAATGGCCTTCCAGTATCCAGAGTTATGCAGGAAAGCTGGAGAAGGGATTCTTCTATCAGGAAATGTAGTGAAAGAAAAAGGGGCTTTATATTAAAAGAGGAGAGATTTAGATAAGACATTAAGAAGAAATTCTTTACTCGGAGGGTGCTGAGATACAAGCACAGGCTGCGCAGAGAGAAGCTGTGGATGCCCCATCTCTCGAGGTGTTCAAGGGCAGGTTAGGTGGGTGGCAACCCTGCCCATGGCAAGGGCTTGGAACTAGATGGTCTTCAAACCCAATCCATTCTTTGATTTGATTATTCTGTGTAACTTACTGATCCTCACGATAGCCCTTGAAAACTTCTTTTCCCAGTCACTTCTCTTTTCCTAATGGACTTTATTCTTTTCCCCACTTTTATGTACATGCTGTAGAACTCAATTACATATATCATCCTTAAAAGTCAATAATACAATTCAGCCAAATCATTGTACCATGTTCTGTAAGTATATCATGAGGAAAAGAAGTCTCACAAGAAGGTGAAGTCCAGTTGCGTTATAGATTGCCTCTGTAATGGCACACTTCTTGCATACACTTCAGACACTATTGTAAGAGTCTAAAGAATCTAGAGAAACAGGATGTACTGAGCAAGTAAGAAATCATACAGTTTATTCAGAGAATTATACACTCTGTTCATGTAAGTGATTGAATCTTGAGTTGAAATGAAATTTTCTATTGTCATTTTACAGATTTTTTCTGTTACATTATTTAGAGCAGAATCAAAGATTTTATTACTTAGAAAAATAAAGAAAGAAGTAATTAAGAGTCATTGGATTAAAGGAAAGGATAGAAGCTTCATGAGGCTCAAGTTAATTGTTCTTTGTATTTCCGTTGCATCCTCTCACTGCTTTTAGCACCACTCACTAGAACTAAATTTACAGCAGTTAAGTTTTAGAAATTTCACAGGACTTCAGCACAAGGAAAGCTAACGTTCCATAACCATGATGAAGCAGGAATAATTACATTTTAAGTGACCCTCATGACACGTTTCCAGCTGCCTGGAGTAGAAATCTGGGTCACTACTCCTCTGAGCAATAATGTAAAGCATCAGAACACTGCTGTATTCCAGATAAACTGCCCTGTTTCTACTAAAGTCAAAGGAGCAGTGCTGCTCCTATTGTCAGAATCTGGCCACGAGTTAATTCTGAGCTTGACTGAACTCTGTCAGTGATATGTTTCCTATGCATAAAATAGAGGGCTTCTTAAGCTTTACATTTTAATGTATTCCTTACTTACAGTCATTTTAATGGGATTTATTAGACATGCCTTCTATATGGCAAGAAAAAAAGACTCAATTTTGGAGGGTTATCAGTAAGCTGAAGTTTATATTAAGCAGTACATTGTTCATTTTTAACCAAATAGCCTCAGCAAGTCACTGCTGCTAGGAAACATATGGCCAACAAGTTAGCTCAGCAGCAGAAAAGATAGCGTAGACACAAGCCATTGCTAGAGTTTGTTTTTAAAGCTTCTTCTGAAAAACTGAGGCTTCAGTGGAGGATTTGCTATCAGAAAGAATCATTGTTGTAACCCAGTTATATTATTTGGATGGATTTTTGGCATTGAATTAGGATGTACACATGCCAAGCTCCAGCAAGGGTATCAGATTACATTAGTAACATGTCAGGAAACAAATATTAAACATTGCCAGCTTTGGTCTGGGTCACTGGAACAGGCTTGATGTAACATGTATGAAAATCCTTTTTCGAATTACACGGAGGGGAGTTGATTCAGCAACCTATCATTGGAAAGCTTTCTTAAACTATTTCATATTTGTGAGCCAAATACTGCAGCAATGAAGCATCAAAATTAAGGGAATATGCTTTGCTTTAGTAGAAATTAATATTGGTTTTCTCCAGGCATTCAATCACTTAACTTAGTTGTCTTTTTATATTATTCAATGTGATACACATTAGTCAAACATAAGAGGTTGAAGAATCACATTGCAAAATGCCTCTAGAGAAGTATGTCATAAACATTTTTACTAATGGAATATTTATGTTAATGTAAATTAACTGCATAAGGGTAGCAAGTCCTTTGAAAGGTGAACCTGGAGCTCCTGCTGCACAGTGGATGTTTTTCTTATTTGTACAGCACAAAGGACTTTGTAAATGCAGTTTTGTGACCCTCAAGAATTGAGGCCTGTACACACTGAAAATATAATGCAGATGTGTGATTCTGAAGAAAGAAGGACATGTTGCAGAAATATAAGAGCAGTGATCTGAAAAAAAGAAGTGTTCTGTGTAAGAGCAGAAATAAACAGAGAGCTGTGGTTAGTAGGTAACAGTAGATGTAATTAGACTGATAGAGATAGCGATAATTTTGCAATATCTGATAAATTGCCAAGAATACTAGCAATCACATCCTGAAAATGGCAAAAAAGATGAAATTATGATCACCTCTAATGAGACAACATGAACGTAATGAGATCCAATTCCAAGTGCAAGGTGTTGTCATCCCAGGAATGAGTACAGGCTCAAGAGAAGAAATCCTTGAGAGCATGCCTGCAGAGAAGAACCTGGAAAGAAGAACCTGCAGAGAAGTCCAACTTTTTACATGGCCTGGTTGTAAACAGGACAAGGGGGAATGGTTTTGAACTAAAAGGAGGGAAATTTAGGTTAGATGTCAGGAGGAAATTCTTTACTCAGAGGGCAGTGAGGCACTAGCTGTAGATACCCCATTTCTGGAGGCATTCAAGGGGAGGTTGGACGTGTCCCTGAGAAGCCTGATCTGGTGGATGGCAACACTGCCCATGGCAGAGGGTTGGAACTGGGTGGGCTTTGAGGTCTCTTCCAACCCAAGCTGTTCAGTGATTTGATTTCATGAAATTCAGGCTCTGGGCATTCCTTAGAGATGTAAGAAGTAACAAATGTTAGAATGATGCAGGGGATTGGTAGCAGAGTTTGCCTGGAAAGTGTTCAATTCAAGATCCAGATGTTTTCCAGACAGTGGTTTATTGTGGGCTTCCCCACTGGAAGCAACTGCTTTGTAATCATCTACAGATAACCTGTCTGCAAATTCTATACATACAGAGGCAAATCTGTGCTTGGGTGCCATCTCCATCTCTTGAAGGTTCTTGTACGTGAGTGGAAACAGAAGCATGAGAAATTAGAGAAGGGCAAATTCCAGTGGAGTTGTGCCCAGAGTGTCTAAGCAGATAGGGATTTAACTAGCTATCTAATTTGCTGTCCCCTGCTAAATGTAAGAACTGCCTGCTGTGGAAGCTTCATATCTTCAGGGTGCTTTGTTTACTTGCTTGCTTTTGCAGCATGTAAATTTGTTATAAAAATGACTTAGATTGCACACAACATTATTTCAACAGTATTTTATTGATTCAGAAACAGCAGTGATAAGACCAAGTCCTTTCCAAGTCCTTGCCATATTTCCCAGATCAGATAAGATTACAAAGATAGTTCAGTTCCCAGTTAGGCTCTTAAATAAAGTGGTTTGATTTTTTGACAGCACTCAGTATCCAGTGGATCTAGTGTTCATTGTCAGGAACAGGAACTAGTGAGCAGTTCTGAAAATGTAACCTTTTGTACTTAAATATTTGTGTATTATCTTCCAAGATTGGTTTCTGAGAAATTCTGTTTTTCATTGTTACTTGTTTTTTGAGAGTTTATTGCCTTGTTAAATAAAACAAAACTAAATAGTTCTGCAAGATTTCCATTGCTTTTTTTTTTTTTTTTTGGTTTGTTTTTTTTTGCACAGGGATTGTCATATTTTTGTAATTTTCATGATATTTAAAATCTTAAGTGTTCATAAATATGTGTATGAGCGAAACCACAAATATCATGATGTATTTGTTATACAGTAGTGACAACTCCAAGCACTCCATGTACAAACATTAAGCTTAAAGGTGTTATTTGTATAGGCAGTTAACATGAATGTCTGGTGAAATCACAGTAAATCCATACACAAATTCTGAACTTGTATTTTTGAACCTGTAAATCCACTTTCATTAATGCCCTAGTTTCCTGGATAAATAAGACAGTTGATGTGGATTATATCTCTCCAAGGACTACAAGTTACCTTCTTCCAGTGAAAATCAGTATGGTGGTCTAATACATTTATACTTTTCTAGATCATTCTGAAATTGTAAATCTGTCTCCTGAAGGAGGCTTCCATTTCACAAAAAAGCTGAGACTGGTAGTAAGCCCTGGCTCTATATGGCTCAACACCTGCTCCAGCAGGGACACCCAGTGCAGGATGCCCAGGAACACATCCAGGCAGTGTTTGAAGATTCCCAAGGAGGAGACCCTGCAGCCTCCCTGGGCAACTTGTGTGAATGCCCCATCACCTGCACAGCACAGAAGTGCATCCTGGTGTTCAAAGGGAGCCTCCTGTGTTCCAGTCACATTGCTGCTCTTCCTGTCACTGGGCACCACTGAGAAGAGCCTCAGTCTGTCTTCCGCACCCCTCAAGGATTTCTGGATGCAGATGATATTCCCCTGAGTCCCTCTTCTCTGGGCTGTACAGTTACAGCTCTCTCAGGTTTTCTTCACAAGGTAGGTACCTCCATCATCTTGGTGGCCCTATGCTGGATGTTTTTTCCAGTGTGTTCAGGCCTCTTTTCAGGTGTTGCAAAAATTACAGGCCTTGGATATCTGCGAATACAGTACAGAGATGCATCATGTAGCCAGACTGCTACGCTGATGATGCCCAATGAGTCTAAGGATCTACTAAATCATTACCAGCACTGTCACATGCAAGGTTTTTCCTTTCTAGGAATGACTCACTTTCCAAATAGACGGTATAATTCTCTTTCCCCAAAAATCCATCTTCACAAGACAGAAGGGTGATTGACATAGGCAACTTCCTTCGGAGAGGAATGGAGGGCCCTACATGTTGGTCTGACCAAACCTGCAGGGAAGTGTGCTGCCTCCCTGGGGCCCAAGTGAGGGATATTTCTAGGAAAATTCCTCGTCTGATTCACTCCTCTGATTATTTTCCTTTATTGATAGTTCAGGCCAGCAGCAAGAAAGGCACTGAGAGAAACCTGAGGATTATCAAAAAGGACTTCAGGGGCAATTAGTGGATGGGGGGTGGTATGCAGGTTTTATTTTCCTCTATCACTTCAGTGGCAGGGAAGGACACTGAGAGGAGCAGGAAAACACATCTCATAAATAAGCAACTGAGAGGGTGGTGCAAACACAAATTTTTCTTTCTTTTGACCATGGGGCAGTTTACTCAGCACCTGGCCTGAAGG
The DNA here is from genome assembly GCA_023055505.1 of Callipepla californica brunnescens. NCBI lineage: Eukaryota > Metazoa > Chordata > Aves > Galliformes > Odontophoridae > Callipepla > Callipepla californica. The sequence continues at coordinate 802,225 of JALIRH010000023.1, read as the reverse complement.
CTGCAGATGGGTCTTGCCTGTCTTAAAGTGGGAAATGGATCCTCAGTAGCAGGCAGGGCTCTTTGAGAGGGCTTTAAACTAGTCATGAAGAGGGAAGGGGAGAAAACTAGGCCCACTAGAAATGAGCCTAGGAGAATGATGATGGGATTGAGGGTGAGGCAAGGGGCTCAGTTAAAGCATGGGCAAGAAACAGAAGCAGCTGGAAGCCATTGTGTAGCAAGCCAACTATGATTTAGCTGGCATTATGGAAATGTGATGGGATCACTCCCACAAGTGGAGTGTTGCAGAAGATAGCTATAAGCTGTTCAGAAGAGACTGGCAAGGAAAGAGGGTTGGTAGCATGACTCTTTGTTCGAGAGTATTTTGATGTTGTTGAGCTTGGAGCTTGGAGCTGGGAATAAGGTTGAATCTCTTTGGGTAAGAATCAGGGAGAAGGCCAACAAGGCAGACATCCCGGTTGGGATCTGTTATAAAGCACCTAACCAGGATGAAGAGACAGATGAGGTGCTCTATGGACAGCTAGCAGAAGCTGTGCTATCGCCAGTCCTTGTTCTCATGTGAGACTCCAGCTTCCCTGGAATATGTTGGAAAATAGAATATAGTGCAGAAGAAGCAGTCTAGGAGGTTTCTAGAGTGTATGGAAGATAGGTTTCTTCTGCAACTGGTAAGACAGCCTACCAGGGGAGGTGCCCTACTAGAATTGCTGTTCACAGAGAAGGACTGGTGGTAGGTGTAGAGGTCAGGAGCTGTCTTTGGCAGTGTCATCATGACATTATCTTGGTGGAGACAGGACAGGGCATAGCAAAACTGCTACCTTAGACTTCCAGAGGGCAGTCATTGTACTGCTCAAGATGCTGGCAGGGAGAATCCCTTGGGATTCAGTCCTGAAGAGTAAAGATGTCCAGGATGGCTGGTCACTCCTCAAGAAGGAAGTCTTCAAGGCACAGGAGCAGGCTGTCCCCCTGTGCTGTAAGATGAGCTGTTGGGGAGTACAAAGAATTTATTAGGATGTGGAGGGAGAAAATTAGAAAAGCAAAATCCCAGCTTGAATTCAGTTTGGGCACTGGGATAAAGAGAACAATAACCTGTTTTACAAAAAAAAAAAAAAATTTAATCATCAGAGTTCCTGATCAACTGGAGAGGTGTCAGAGGAATGCAGGTTTGCCAATGTGGCCCCAAGTATAAGATGGGTTGTAAAGAGGACCCAGGGAACTACAGGCCTGCCAGTCTGACCTCTCAGTACCAGAAACAGTTATGGAGCAGATCATCTTAGAGCTCTTTTTCAACCTTGGTGATTCTATGATTCTGTGATTCTGCTTCTAACTTAATCCTCCTTAGGTGTTACCTTATTCTTCCATGCTACCCCCAGAAGGCCTCCCTCTTGGTCTGTTCATCTGCACATTGCCTTCTCTTGGTCTGACTCTGAGCTTAGTGGGTGCGAAGCTTTTTATGCTGGTACTTATTTCTACACAACATAGCACAGCGATCTATGTCTTGCCTCCTCTGAGTTTGCTGCTCAACAGATAGTAACAAATGTGGTATAAGATGGATAGGCATGGCAGCCTTATGCTGAACTTTCTGCCTCAGAAATGGTCTCTGGTGCAATGGACTAAATGGGGGTGACTTTCTCTCTCCCTACCTCATCACAGTCCTGCCAGCTTGGCAGACATTTGGCGGATGGCATTCCTGAGAACCGGCTGTCTGGCCTCTTCCACAAATGCTCAGATCAGTTTCAGCAGATGAAAAAAAGGAGACATCTGGTTGCAGGGTGTTGTGAGAGAGGCAGCGCTGCTTAGCTTCATCAGAAAGCTAACCTTTCCTTCACTGCTCTTCTGCTCTGCCCTGTCCTCCCTCTGAATGCTGCAGTGAGAGATTAGTGATCAAACTGTAAATCCCCCAATTACAGAAAGTAGTAAACCTCCCATCCCCTCCCCAAGTGGACATGTATGCTGACAACACCCTCATTCAATCTGACACCTGTTTCACTTTAAAACAGGCTCCTATAAATAGAGTGAACATAACTCTAGGTGGCATTGCAAAATATTATGGAAAATGCTGCTTACAACGCTGTGAAGAAGGGGGAGTATAGAGAGTGGGTGTGGGCAAAAAGTCACTATCTACCATAAAAACCTGGCAGCTTCATGCAAGGACTGTTGCTTTTAATTTAAATGCTCATTTCTTATTCTATTTTCAGATCCTCTCTGGGATTTTAGGAATGTTGAGACGTGCTGGTTATAAAGCCCTAAGTACAAAATGGTCACGGATGGCTGGAATGAGGCATGTTCTAATGGAAACAAATCACTTGTCAGTAAGCAGCCTTCAAAGTTTTGAACAAAAGCTCAAAAGGGTCATGGAAAAGACGTGTTTGTTGACTTAAAATGTCTGGATGCAGGTTGTCAGAAATGCACAGGCTTCAACATTGTTGAGGTAACCCTTCAGTTCCATGTAAAACTGGGGTTTAAAACAAGGTTAAACCCTTTGACAGCAACCACAAATAGATTGAGTAACTTGCATTAAAAACAGAAAGGTTATGCATGCACGAAGTGTGCATACTATCAAAACATGCATATATACTACTGCAAAACAAACTCATCATGGAACTCAGTTATGGGAACTACATTCAGCTGTACAGTCATGAATGTTAATGGGGAAGACTACCCTGTATTTACAGACATTTAGAAGGGTCGCCACTGTCACTATGTGACAGTGTGTGGGATGTGTGGGATTAATTAATACTTTAGTTAGATAGCAAGAATAATGTAGTGTAGTCTATAGCAATTTGAAGATACATCTTAATGCCAATTAATTTGTTTAATCAACTATCTAGGTTCTAACTGCTAAAAGAAATTCTGTGATGTTATTGTTAAGATATCTTATTTGCTTCCAAGACCTATTATTATGTTCCAGACCCCGGGATCAATTACAATGTGTGACCAGCCCCCCTTTTCCTATGTAACATTTTGTGTTGTTCAGTGAATCATATTGCTGTATCATAATTTATAAACTCTGCTTGCATTACAGTCTTTGCAGAACATTGTTTTGAATCTCCTAATTGAGATGCAGCTTGGCTTCATAAGAAAATGACGCATATACAATCTCTCTTTGTCATCAGTCTGTTTGTGTGTTTGTCTCCCTCACTTTCCAGTGAGCTTTTGCGCTTGTTCAGTCCTCAACTGGATCTGATGAGGAATTACAGATAATTACATTTTTACTAGCTTTGCAGAAACTGCTTTCCATCTAGAGAAAAGAGCTGCAAAGGTAGTTCCTCTGTAGAGAGAAGGCAGGCACAGAGCATAGGAGTAGGTTGTGCAGCCAGCACGGATCTCCCTAGCACAGCAGACATTGTGTTGTGCATGCTGAGCAGAAATGCCTTGGGGACTGAGGAGGCAAGTATGGACTGTAGTGGCTGGGGAAGAAAGCTGATGGGGCAAAGGACTAGGCCTCCATAAGCAGACAGGTTCATTTTAATGTTCATGGAATAATTTCTTTTTCATATGGAGTGCAGCAGCAGATGAAAAGGAAATGACTCCATGTGGTAAAATGGTACATGTGAGCTTCTATGTTGTTGGGCATTTATTCAGTGTTCCTGAGTTTTACTACGCTAAAGAAACATTACCATGCTTTCAAAGGGAAGAAGCTGAGACACTCTGTTCACAGAGATTTTACTTGCTACGAGGGATTGAATGACTCAGTCGCAACCAGGTGCATCACATGCATTTATATAGGTAGCTTCTTTCTGTCTCAGTCTCTACCCACTATTTGTCTAGGCCACATGATCTTTCCTCTAGGATATGGAGCCCTCCACTGCTGCCTTATGGGGAGCTCTGTGGTGCTTTCAGTTTGCTTCTGGTAGAGCTGCAAGATGAGATTGCTGCCTGTTCAAGCCCAGCAATTTCTTGATATCTAGAAAGGCTGTTAGATCTTTTCCCATGACAAGGAAGCAGCTTCCAAAAGCTGATGGTTATTTTGCTTCTCTTCCAGAAATGAGAGGATATTTCTGAAGGGGGACTGTAAGCAACAAAGTCACCTTCAGAAAGCTCCAGAATGTGTGTGCAAACAAGCTCCTTGTGCCTGAGGAGTTAGCTTCTTTAGTGTAAACCTGGGTCCCTCCGTGGTCTCCTGCTCTGTTCACCAGCTAACAATCATTGCTGTTTCATACTGCTCTTCTTCCTTAACTTGCCCAGTGTCTGATGACAGCTCAAAAACTATGGGCAACAGCAACTATGGGAGGCACACCTTTTCTTTCTAGGTCCTAGAAGGGGGCAGAAGGGGCTCCTCCAGTGATCATAGACCATAGAATCAGAATGGTTTATGCTGAGATGGACCTTAAAGATCATCTAGTTCTAACATCCTGTGCTGTGGGCAGGGTTACCAATCACTAGATCAGGCTGTCCAGAGTATCTTCAGGATACCATTGGGCTGCTGGGCTGCTGGATCATGTCATGCTTTTCATTCATTCACTTTCAAATCCTTCTCTACAGATCTGCTCTCAAACTGTTCTTCTCCCATTCTGTACACATATCTGGTTTTGCCCTGACCCAAGTGCAGCGACTTGCATTTGTCTTTGTTGAACCTCATTAAGTTCTTGTCTGCCCACTTTTCAATCCTGTCCAGGTACCCCTGGATGGCATCCCTCCCTTTTATTGCATCAGCTGTGCCAATCAGTTTGATGTCATCAGCAAACTTGTTGAGATTGCACTCAATCCCACCCTCTATTTCACTGATAAATATGTTAAAGAGCACAAGTTCTAAGGCACCACTTGTGACTGGCCTCTAGCTGGACATAGAGTCTCTGACAATAACCCTCTGGCTATGACCATCAAGTAATTCTTTATTTTCTGACTAGTCCACCTTTCAAATCTATATTTCTCCAACTTAATGTTTTCCTCTGCATTGGTGAGCACCAGTTTCAGGAGCTCTTCACCTCTTGTTTGTCTGTCCAATACTCAGAGCAGGAAGTTGTCCTCAGCAGAAGAGTCTCCTAGATGGCTTACAGCTCACAGCTTTCCCAACAGATATCTGGATGGTTGAAATACCCTATCAGGATGAGAGCCTGTGAGTGTGATACCTCTTGTAGCTGAAACAAGAAGACTTCATCAGGAGGCTCCCCTTGATCAGGCAGGCTGCAACAGACCCTGGCCATCAAATATCCTTTATTGAACTGGTACCTAGTTTTAACTTACAAGCTTCAATCTGATGGCAGTTTCTCAGCCTTATCAGTTCTTCATAGTCACAGTTTTTTAATATAGAGGGAAACTCATTCACCCCTCTTGCTCTGCCTATCCCTTCTAAAAAGCTTGTAGCACTCAATCCTAATATTCCAGTTGTGGGAGTCATCCCACCATGTTTCCATGTTAGCAGTAGTTTTCCAATTGCACCACAATTTCCATCCTCTCCTGCTGTGTGCAATTGGTATAGAGACACTAGGTGGACGTTACCTTCTTGGAGGAGCCTTTCCAAAAACCTGTGGGGTAAACATGAGGCTTTACCCCACTGCTTCCTAAAGTGACCATGTACTCTAGCTCTTCTCTGTCACTCAGAAGTGCATCCTCTTCTCCCATCAAATCTAGTTTAAAGCTCTTGTGACAAGACAGCTTATTGGTGTGTTTGAACTAGAAGTGGTGTTGCTATTTTGATACACAGCACTGTTTCAGTCTTGGTGAACAACTGAGTATTGTGCTGGAGCCAGAAGCTCCATTGTTGACTAAACTGGGTACTGGGGGAGAGGAGTGAGATTGCCCCTGGTGCCACAGCTAACTTGTTTATAAGAGGCATCAGCACTGGGAACCTGTTACAGGATGGGGAAGCAAGGCTTACCACCGAAAATTCTAGCTGCATAGTCCAGTAAGACTAACTTATTTCCCTATGCCCAAATGAACATCATATGGGAAAGAACACTTTTAGAAAACTTAAGCCATTACAGTACATTTATTTCTGGTACAGAATTACGCCTGCTGCTCATGTGACTTGAATGTAATGTGCTTGCACACATACACACACATAATTTTTGATTTTTATCACATGGTTGCCAAAAATAACATTGAAACATGTAAGTTAAGCATGCCTTTATAACACAATGGCACTTCATTATTGCTCAGGGCAACTCAGGTTTCTTTCTGAACGTATCACTGCGAGGCAATAAGGGAGGAGCGCACAGGGCAAGGAAAAGGAACAGTGCAACCTCGTGGCATTTTATCCAAAATGTCAGGCATCAGCAGCAGCTTCTTTTGAGTACTTCGTTGTACTGATTTAGAATCTTCAGTAATTATTTTTCACGGTGTTGAATTTAGCATAAATAAGGTAATATCAAATTGGATGCTCGTGGAATTTTTTTCCAAATTACAACTGTTGACTTTATGAATAATTTCTCTCTAATCACCTCAGTCTCTCTTTCCTCTGCAACTGTTCTTCTAATCTTATTTTCATAACTTGCCACTTCTCTGATTTTCAGTTAACACTTCATGTGTGTTGTGTGCTTAGAGGCAGTAGGTATAGCCTTTTGAAATTCTTCCCTAATGTGATTTTAGTGCTGTCATTTCTGTCTGGGGCATGGTAGTGACTAACCTCTGCTCCTGGAATTCTGTTGCCTAATGAATTTTCAGAAGTTCTGGATTAATGCAGGTCATTTGATAATTTCGGGTTGCACAGGATTATGATCCCTGGAAAAAAATCACTTGTAATCTGAAAGCCCTTATAGGAGTGTTGCATAACTTGAGAGAGATAATAGTTCATTAGTTAGAAGTCTGCACAGTGAAGATGAGTAAACAAAACCTGATTAGAATCACTTAAAAAAAGGCTTTATTTTTTAAGTACTCTTCATATTCAACATCATAGTAGCTCCAGGTAGTGCTAGACATTTCAAACAAACAGTTCTGCTTGGGAGTACTGTTTCTGAAATCTCTATGTTTACCAAGTCTCATCTTACATGTTGACACAGCACACACTCTGCTCTGAGCTTCCTTGCTAAGTGGGCCAGCTGTAGCTTGACCGTACAGCCAGGAAGCTCAGGCTATGCCATTCACTCCATCCAATCCTGCTCCAGCCTGCATTCCACCAGAACCAGAAAACAGGAAAATGTCTTAGCAGATAGTTTTTAGGAAGCTGATGTAAGAAAACACAGCAAATAATATTCTTAAATGTTGAGCCCCTTGTTGCTTAACATGTACAGTTTTTTCCACCTTGGTGACAAGATATTTTTTTCCTTGCTTATTATAATGAGAACTCAAGATGAGAACATGATAGCAATACCGCAGCAGTTATCAGGGTGTGTCCTGGAGCACTGAGTAGCTGGCATGGTAGAAAGGGTTGTTATGAAATTGTTTTTAAAAATAATTTTGGAATTCTGCCTCTCTTTCTGCTTATTTTAAGGTTCATATGCAATGTGCTGAATGTCTGTGTCCTGAATTAGGCTGCCAGTGGATCCTCCCAGCTAGTCTGTCCAGTAACTGTTGACTGGTAATATCGTGTTTCTGTGCTAAAACTTCAACGATAGCTATGTATGGTGACATCATTTTAGTACCCACAGGACTTCAATCTCCCTTGCGCTTTGCCTGGGACCATACAACAGCTGAACTGTGCCCATGTACACCCCGAAACTTCAGACATATTTTAGAAAGAGGAAATTATCCTGTCAAAGATCACTGCAACCTCCTCTGCCTCATAGGCTCTTGCTTCACTGCATAGTTTGAGCTTTCTTTAGTTTTAATAAATCTTGTGAAAAAAAATTTCCTAACAGAAATACTGTAGTAGTTAGTAGTTTGGTTTTTTTTAGGAACATTATTATTTTCAGGGTGAGTAACAGATAAACTTGGAAATAGATGACTTCTTGAAGTTCTGTATTGCCTTTATTATCACTTAAGTAATGCAGTATAATATTAATAAATCTATTCTACTAATGAAGAAGAGTGTCACTGAAATAATAGTTGAAAGACACTGATGTTCCCATTAGGGAAATTCTTCACAGAGAATGTTCGTTGTTTAGGCACAATTATTTTTCAAAAACCTGTGTTCTCCTCTCTTCCCTACCTTGCTGTGCTGCTATTTTCATGCAGCTGTGATAGGGTATCAGTTAGCATGTTAGCAATTCTGTTTATAGTAAGATAATATGCACTACAGTTACTCGCCAAAGTTTGCCCTTAACTGCACTGCTGACAATTTGGGACAAGTTGGCTACAGTTACCAGTGCGCACAAAGCTGTGAACAGAATTTGTTTGCCTTTTTCCATCAGTCATATTTCTTTATGCATGTTAAAGGATACAGTCTTCCATATGTAGTGAAATAGTGTTTCTCACTACCAACATCAGTTTCCACCATGTAAGAAAAACTTCCACTGCAGTTACTGATACAATCACCTGATGCCTCTGGAAGGATGTGGGAATACTGTTCAGAGCAGAAGCTGTGAAGTGAGATAAACAGCATGAGAAAGCAAGCCTGAGAACCAAGGTCACCTCCAGAAAAAGACAAAAACAAAGTCAAGTAAGCTGTGTGATGGCTGTGTGATGATGACCCTGATTGGAGGAAGAGTGCATGGCTAGGAACAACTCATGACTGATTGGATAAGCACCTGCTTGTGCAGTTAAGGAGAGTTTGTAGAATGTTTTATTAGCATGTAAAGGCGGGTGGGAAAGTTGAAAGAGAAAACTGATGACTGTATATAAGGGATGTTAGAACCTGTAATAAATAATTTGGATTATTCATATCTTTGTCCTTGCCTCAGACACTGCAGAAGGACAAAGAATATTGACTCTGAGGTCTTCTGTCTCTCAAACCGGCATGTAATAGAAAGTCCACTTGCTCTACCTTATGTTTGTGATTCACAGAACAGCTAGTTCAGAGGACTCTGTCAGATTCACGCTTTCATCACACTTTCTTTACCATGGCAGAGACTAGAGAGCCACTTTCCTCCAGTCCAGCTCCAGTTCATGTATAAAGCTGATGTATTATTGCTTTCTTATCTGCATAGATAAGATGTTTGAACAGTCTGCCAGAATCATGCATGGATTTGGCAGTCCCTGGTGTCTCTCCCTTAGAAGTTCAGGCTGCAAACTTATCTTACAGGTAAACCTGGTTGTGCTGTCAGTTTCACACCAGACAGTTATTTTTTTAATCTGATTTACATGACAGCCACATTTCAAAACCTGTCCGAAGGTTTCCCATTGCATGTGACAAAGCTGAGTCAATAGCAAAGAAAAGAGGTGATAACAGGACCTACGTTAATCAGTGATTTGATCCTCACAGCCACAGTCTGGTCTGCAGCTTCCAAAAAGGAAAAGCAGTCACTTTGCTGGTGAGAAAGGAGTGTGTCTATCAGTGCAGTTATTTTCCAGGAGGGCTGGCCACTATTCAGTCCAGTTATAGAATTCATTCCAGTTAATTAAAAAATAAAAAAAGTCAGTAAAAACTAAGCAGAGTGCTAGTGGAGGCCTTACAGCTTGTTGCCCTGAGGTGTACTGCCAATGCTGCTACACACTTGAAATCTTACGAGTCAGAGACCACTGAGGCAATAGAAGAAGGCAACAGGGAAGGTCAAGGGAAATACTCTGGAGGAATTAGGAATTTAGCCTCCAAGAAGGTGGACCAGCTGCTCTGCTGAAGTGTTCTACACCGGTGTGCACAGTCTGAGAAGCAAACAGGAAGACCTGGAAGCCACTGTGCTACTGTGCTACATCAGTGACGAGTGATATCCTTCAGCGACTCTGGGACAGATGCTCTTTAATATCTTAATAACATCAACAGTGGGATGGAGTGCACACTCAGCAAGTTTGTGGATGACATCAAGCTGTCCCACATCTGAGGGACAGGGTGACTTCCAGAGGGTCCCAGCCAGTCTCAAGCAGTGGGCCTGGTTAAACAACCATGAGATTCAGAAAACCCAAGTGCAAGATCTTGTACTGAGTGGTGGCAGACTCCACTGTCAATACAAGCTGAGGGATGAAAGAATAGTGCACAGCCGTGCTGAAAAGGACTTAGTGACGGATGGAAGCTGGACATGAGCCAGCAATGTGCCCTTGCAGCCCAGAAAGCCAAATGTATCCTGGGCTGCAACAAAAGAAGTGCGGCCAACAGGGTGAGGGAGGTGATCACTTCCTTCTACTCTGCACTGGTGAGACTTCACCTGCATCCAGATGTGGAGTTCTCAGTACAGGAGAGATACAGACCTGTTGGAATGTATCCACAGGGGGGCCACAAAAGAGATCCAAGGGTGGAACACCTCTTCCATGAAGAAAGGTTGAGAGAGCTTGGGCTGTTCAGCTTAGAGAAGACCCTGTGAAGACCTTTCAGTATCTAAAGGAGAGCTATTTTTTCAGAAGGGGACAGACTCCTTAGCAGAGTCTGTTGAGACAAGGGGACAAGGGAGACAGGAAAATGATTTCAAACTAAAAAATGGGAGATTTAGACTGGACATAAGGAAAGGTTTTTTACGGTAAGTGTGGTGAAGTACTGGAACAGGTTGCCCAGAGAGGTGGTATATTCCCCATCCCTGGAGACATCGAAGGCCAGGCTGGATGGGATTCTGAGCAACCCGATCTAGCTGTAGGTGTCCCTATTTATTGCAGGGGGGTTGGACTGGATGACTTTTAAAGGTCCCTTCCATGATGATAAAAGCTAAATAAAACATCCTGACAGGGCTTGTCAGCCTTACTGATATGTCAGAAAGACAAAAGATGTTCTTGCTACTAGTTTTCTCACTGTCTTGTTTTATAACAGTAGGCAAATGGGAGGAAATATTTCACTTTATTCTCTCTGAAATGAATGCTTTGCTAATCCTGCTTGTTTGGGAAAACAAAACAAAACAAAACAAAACAAAACAAAACAAAAATTCTTTTGGAAGAAACTGTAATTCAGGATGTGCTTGCATGGTATTGAGAAGGCCTTGACTGAGACAGAAACCTCCTGGGTTTTGTGAATATTTGTGATAAATGTCCCTGGTACAGCAAACGCCAACAGTGTTACTCTGAATGGTGATCTGGTGATTCCTGTCTGATTCCTGGTGATTCTCTCTCCAGCCTGTGTTGGGGAGGCAACTCCATAACATCAGGTTTCATGGAAGCAAGCGTGGAAGATTTCTCTTCTGAGAAGAAGTTTGCTGTAAGAGGGAAAACAAGACTGTCATGTTTTGCCTGAGTTTAGAGGCTTAAACATATTGAAATATCCGAGTTGTAGAACTGAGTATGTTTTAGGAGCAAAGACAGTGGTTACAGCTGATGTAATGAGACAGTAAAGTGGCTCAAGAGTCCAATTTTTACCTGACCTCTCTAGCCACTGCAAGTCAAAGTAGCATTGTCCACACTGTGGGATCATGACAGAGCTGAGAGTTCACCACACATGTAGCCTTTCTCCTCTGCCCAAATAGTACCTGATCTTGAAAGCAGAAGTGATTCTACATCCTGCTTTGATTGCAAGACCCATGGGAAAAAGTTGGAAAGTGAATAATGAATTAGTTTTTCCTCTTATTTGCTTGCAGTAGTGAAGTAATTCAGCTGAAACTGGAGCTGGAAGACCGTAATGCTGGTGTTAGTGAGGAGAAAATGAAGTCAATCTATCTCTGTCTAGGAAAGAAAGGAAGTTGGTCAACTTCTTGAAGGTATTTGATCTACCTCTTGTGACAATTTAAACAATGGTCCCAAGAAGAGTACAGATAATATTTTAATAAGATTTTATTTTATTTTATTTCATGGCTACCTTATTCTGTTCTTGGCCCTCCAATAAAAGTAAAACATTGAGAACTGATGGAGACCAGAAGGCAGTGATGAAAATCATTAGTGGGATGTCATTTGCTTTAGTAGTAAAGCGCTTGCTTGTGGCTGACAGATAGAAACTGCTGTGAAAGAGCCAGTTAGCATTGTGGATGGAAGGGTCTATGTATAAACAGAGATTAACAAGATTAAGATTATTCATTTGCCAGACAATATAAAAGCTAAAATATGTCAAGTAACAGATGGTACTGTACAGAGATGAAGAATTAGTTTTCTCTAATACAATCAGTTAAGACATACCATGAATTCTAAAGGCAATGTTATCAAATGGGGGGAAATACTTCTACTGTACCACATAATAATGATCCAAAGCATCACAGCTAGCACAAAGCATCTCACAAAAAATTTGTAAACCTGTGTCCAAACAAACCGAAGTAGACATTTGAGTTCCATAAACCAAATGGGCACTGCAGGCACTACATTTGTGAACTGTGGCTCCCTGAGGGCTGACACTAAATGGGTGAATTCATGCAGTAAGAAAAATGTCACAGAATTGTATCTAGATCTATCTGTGTCTGTGACAGGAGGACAGCATGCCCACAGGCCCACTGACTGGAGTAGGGGGGAAGGGAACAAAGAGGAATAATAATAATAATAATAATAATAACAACAACAACAGCGGGAACGATCCGAGGAGGAATTTACTAATTATAATAGCAGTTAATTGGGATTGCAGCTAATAAACCAAATAAATGAGCAAGAGAGTGTACAAAACCAAAGGCCTTACTCTAATGTTGAAAGTGACATGGCTAGTGAGCACACACTGCAGAGATGAGCAGTCAAGAGGGCTGTGTCTTGACTTGTGAGCAGTTTTATCTTTCCCTCTAAAAGGAAAATGGAAATGGAATAATGAAAGTCTTCTTGGAGTTGTAATTCCTCTTATGATAACCAGATATTGACAGTCCACAGAACTGGAGTATTAACTCTTTAACTCCAAGGGAACTACACGATGTTATGATGTTGAATACCAGTATCAAAAAACATAAAAAAAATCAGGTGCTTAAATTTTTCTATTTATCCTGTGTAACTGTAACTACCTTGGCAGTTGGCTGAGCCTTGGATTGAGAATACTCATAGCGGTAACACTTAAAAATGTGGCAGTGTGTGAAAAAATGAGCTAACAAGGAGGCAGAGCTTGTCTGGCCAAACCAGCATGGTTTCATAATTTTAGCTTATCACCTCCCAACTTCCTCCATCACATTTGAAGACAGGTCATTTCATGAAATAAGATACCAGGGATTGTGTATGTATCCAAAGGCAATATGAATCCATTGCAGATTGGTTTTGCTGTTTCAGAGGTCATGGTCACATACACAGTCTCAAAAGAAGTTGGGAATGAAGCCAACATAGGATTAACCACAGTGAATAACTTGCACATTTTCAATGAAGTCTTTCAAGTACTCTCTGCTTTTCAAAAGTGAACAAGGGCCAAAACCAGCCACATCAGTTGGACTTGTTATAATGAACTCCTGCTTCTCTGCAACTCTGAAATCAAAGCCACTATCCTACACATACCACATCATAAGAAGCCACTAACCCTTACCATGAGACCAGCACATTCTTGACTCTACAATATGTTCATTACATTCACATTAATAAATGAATATAATGTTACAATGCCTATGCCATTAAACAACACCTGTTCAATACAATGGAAACAAGGCACTCTGTGATTAAATATATTATCTTCTTGACAAAGAACTGCACAACTGTTTGGCTAGAGTTGTGAAGCAAATGGTATATTTACATATGAAAAGGAATTTGTGTACATTTGATGAATGACAGAATAATTGCTATATATGGCAAAGAAAAAGGATGTAAAATATTTTGTATACTCATTACTGCTATTGCAAATAAGTGGGAAAAGCCTTGACGTATCTGTGAAGATCCCTTTCTTAATCGCTGCAGTTAAGCACAGCATATGCGGGCTGCTGGCAGCAATTCAAGAGTAAGTTTTAATCCTGGAAATCTTAGCTGGGAAAGGTCTAGTACAACATGTTCAAATCAGCCCCTTGGGTGCACATGCTTTTTTCTGCTTCAGTTTCAAGGGTCTCAAATGAAGATCTTCCACCATTTCACTTGGATGTCAGGTCCAGATTTTAATAACTTCCTGACAGTGATTATTTTCTCCCTTGTATTCAGCCAATATTTTCATTTTTTCTCTGCTTCCTTCGTATTAATCTCACTGCACCTTTTTCTTAACCCCTCAGAGTTACGGGTCTTCCCTCTAGTTGGGCAACACCAGCCCAAAACTCTGCAGATACAGTTAGAGGAAAGTGAAATGCATAGGGGGCACATAGAGGTGGGTAGTATTCCTACTACAAGTCACTGGACAGGCAAGGGAAAATGACAGTTTGCTGCTTCAGTCATGTCTGCATGACATGCATCCACAAACACAGTCCATGAAAAACATATTTTTTATTCAAAATTTTCCTTAAAATTATTGCTTTTCACACTCACACACATGGAGCTGAAAACTAGACCAAAAAGTAAAGTGATCCTCTCAGTGATTTAAATCTTATTGCCCTAGTAGGAGGAGTATGGTGAATCTGATGAGATACTGTCACTGAAAGGGTGAGAAATAGCAGGTGAAGTAAAGCATCCTGAGTATATGGAAATGCACAGGAGGTTCTTGATTTATGAATATCCATATTGAGAGATGTTGATCAGATCTGCAGAAAGACTAATATTTCTAAGAACTTGACTGTAGTGAGAACCATACTGAGCAAAAGCAAAGTGCTATTAAGTACTGCAATTTAGTAGTTGGCATCTCAAACTGGCCACCAAACTTGCTCACAATGAGGAAATATTTTACTTTATTCTTTCTGAATTGTACCTTCTTCTGCATCTAAAATCTTTCACAGTGATGTCTTACTGTTAGTGAGTAGTAGGTAGTAAGTTAGTATGTATTTATGTTTATTCTAAGAAAACAAACATAAAACACTGGGAAAATACTATGATCATAAGAAAAAAAAATTCTTTTTGCTTGTAGGATTTGAAAGACATACAGTAAATGACACCTGAGATCACATGCTGAATGCGTAGGACAAACAAATATTGAGTAACTGCCCATCCATTTATATAAGGCAAAGTTCAAGCAGAAGAATATTTCTCCATATTTTACATTATGTACTCACACGCAGGTATGAAGCTGTGTAACTAAGCACAGTCACAGGAACTGAGCTTGAGGAGTGAACAGAAGCTCAGTGAGGAAGCTGTGGTAAACCTTAATTCTGCTTAATTTACTCACTTTCAAAGGCTTGATTTCTGGATTTTTGTTGTTCTTTTTACAGTTTTCTTCACCACTGTGGTTTATGGGTATGGAAAACAACTACTTCTCTTTCTGAAGCATAGCTGGCAGTACAAATTCCTCATCATGCATGACAACAAACTAAACGTCATACTGCCAGCCTACATTAATCTTCCCTATGTCCCATTTAGTGACCCATCAAAGTGTGCTGGCATTGAAAAATGAATAAATAAAAACAGTTTTCCCCTCCTGTAGCTGATTTTTACAGATGTGCTGCAAAATTCGTGTGTAACAAGCTCCTCTCAATTCAAAAGCATAGAATCATGGAATCATGGAACAGCTTGTCTTGGAAAGGACCTTAAAGATCATTGAGCTCCAACTGCCTGCCATGGCCAGGGTTGCCACCCACTAGATTGTGCTGCCCAGGGCTCCATCCAACCTGGTCTTGAACATCTCTAGGAATGTGGCATCCACAGCATGTCCTAGCAGCCTGCTCTAGTGACTCACTACCCTCTGAATAAATAATTTCTTCCTTATATCTTATAGTTCTTCCTTATATCTTATATCTCATATCCTTATATCTGACCAAAATCTACCTTCTTTCAGTTTTAAACCATTACATCTTGTTCTGTCACTACACTCCAGATAAAGAGTCTCTCTCCAGCTTTTCTCTGGGCCCCTTTTGGGTATTGGAAAACCAGTGTAAGCTCTCCCAAAAGTCTTCTCTTCTTTAGGCTAAACATTCCCAATTCTCTCCATCTGTGCTCCAGCCCTTTGATCACCTTCAACATAACGAGCGGTGATTACCTGCTGAAGATTTTTACACTAGCTAGAAGGGATCTCTGTACTGCGATCTTTCACAATAGTTGTTCACTCTTCGAAGATAGGAACATTCATTGCAAAATACTTAGACTTTACCAGGAAGTAGGACACACTGCCCATGAAAGACACAGATAGGATGGTGCAAGTTTTCTGAGATGGAGAAGGAGGACTAAAAGAAGCAATTTCTCTCATCCAAGACAAGCAACCACATTTTTCTTCTTTTTAATGACTCTTGTCAGTAGTTGGTGCATTTTCCATTTTGAAATATTATGCATAGCATCCACAGGTGGGTGATTGAGATGATCCACAACTACTGGAGTTTTCATGCCTGATGAATACGACTTGAGGTTGTAAAAAATGTTTTTTAGTTTGTAATTTCTAGATATGCTCCTGGGCAGCTGACTGAAGGTGGCCCTGCCTAAGCCAAAGGGTTGGACCAGATGAGCTCCATTAGATCCCTGCCATCCTATGATCCTGTAAGCAAAGATTATTATTCTTATCTACAAACATCATGTCTTCTCAAAACTAGGAATGGATAGATATGCCAAACAAATTTCCTAAATATGAAGGGGTGAGGAGAAGAGCTATTTCCAGCCCATTTTAGTCACCAACTAGAAAAAAAAGAAGAAACTGCTGCACTAAATTTTTTTTTCATATCAATTTCTACTTTTTTCAGTTTTTTTTTTCCCTTTCTTGAAAGGCCGTTAGCAGGATGAAACAGAATGAAGACATTCTTCCTTCTTCAGATAGCCCCAAATTTTGATCATAACATAATTTGTGGTATCAAAGAATAAAAGTAGTTTAAAAATAATACATATTAAAAAAAAAATGTGAGAAGAAAGAAATTTATCAAACTAAGTGTTTTCAAAGAAAGAACAAGCAGGAAAAAAAAAAAAAGAAAAAAACTTGTTTAAACTGTCAAATGATAAACTGGCCAACAGGATCTTTTTTATGTGCCTCAGATTGACGCTTAACTGAAGTTCAGTTTATGCTTATGGATTTATTTTTTTATTTATTTTTTTTTCAGTTTATGCTTATGGAATGCTGCACTGTACTAGGATTAGTATCAGATTGAGTATAATATGTGAACACTTTCATTTCTGAGTGTTCATCACTGTCAAGAATAGCATAGATATAAAGGAAAGATTCTGTATTAAGTTTAGCTTTAAATCATAGCCATTGCCAAGAAACTTAACCAGGGTAACGTTATTTTCTCCTACAAATGTTCTGCTTTCTCTTTATTCTTCTTTTCTGTCTGAGTTAAATGAACTAGTGAAAATATATGACTTTACTCCTTTTTAAAATCATTTGGGTGTTTTGTTTAATAATAGAGGGCACTGTGTTTATTTTCTTACACAAATAGTGAGATGAAATGTCACAAAATGAACTCTTGTATGTTGTAAACCTCTTTGGACAGTTTTGCCTAGAGCATACAGTTAGTAGCAGGCAGTGAAGTAATTCTGTTAGTAAACAAGTGAACAAAAAAGATATTAATGCTAATATGATCCAAGAATTGCAGCTAGAGGGCAGGAAAGGTACTTTTCTCACACTTCTTGTTAGACCAGTTAAACTGAAATCCCAAGTTTTACGTGATGTAATATCAGATACACTCCATGAACAGGAAAAAAGTGTGGCCATAGAACTTAGGATAGCAGATGTTATGACAGACAGCCTTTGGTTGAGATTGTCAGAAATGTATGTGGCATCAAAGTATCTCCATCTCACCAGATGTTCTACTCCATGAGCCAGTTAGACACTGGCAAGCTGGCTAGCTTTTTCTCTAAGGCCTGAGCAAAAGAAAAAGCTGATTAGCTCAAGAGCCAAGCAGACTGCAGTACCAGAGTACTGCTGACAAATTAAACTCATTTGCATTCTGCTCATGAAGGTTATTCCTCAAGAAGGAAAGTTTGTGATGTGTCTACTCTAGGAATATAACTCACTGTCCCCCAGACCTAGTTTAGGCTTTAACTGAAAAAGAGGTACATAGCTGGAAAAAAAGTGTAAATCAAAATTTGGAGCTATCATGTGTAAGACTGCTTTCTCAAGAAATAAGGATTGGGCATACCAAATTTGGAACTAGTGCATAGGGAGTTTCCATCACTATTACTGGAAATTGTCACCCAGCAATAGTCTGCTTACTAAGCAGACAAAATGACACCAAGGTATGTCTCCTAGAAAGTAGCATAAATGTGCCCATCACCTGTAGAAAGATCAGTTATGTGTCTTACCTGACATTGCCATCTACTACATTGTTCAGCCTCTCTCTGCACTGTTTTTCACTTGAAATGGAAATAGACTGGTAAATTCATTTATTTACAGAACAGATTCCCTTTCTTTTCATCTCCAATGTTTCTTAAGATTATTAAAATTCAGTTGTAGTGATTTTAAAAGACATAAGAGATGTTCTATTGGAAACCCTGACAAAAAGTTCTGTGGTAGTTTCACTAATATAGATAATGGAAATACGTCAGTTTGCATGCTATAACTAGCAGACCTAGGTCATGTTCTCAACAGGTCAAGGGGAGGTTCTTTGTGTACAGAACTAATTGTTGACTTTCAGTTTATTTCCTGATACCAATGGTAGCATTTGTATTGCATTGATATCACATGCACATCTTCACAGGGCATATTTCATAGGGTTACCATAATGTCAGCTGCTGAAGACCTAAGACAGCCTAGCAACCTAAGTGAGTGCCTTCAAAAGGTTGTTTATTAGTTTAAGTAGTAAACTTCCCCAAAAAGTAGCCACATAGCAAATCATACGTATGACTATTTATTGAGCTCCACATATATTTATGAATGGATAGGTACTTATATATTTAAATTGTCCCTAGTGATTTTCTTGTGATTTCTTCCAGGGGACATAGGAGCAAGATAATTGCATAAAGATTCGTTTTCAGTTTCCCGTGAATGACAGTCTGCTTTTCCAAGTATGATAAGTAAATAGCTTTGCAAGATTTTGGCCACTTTTTTTTTTTTTTTTTTAATCCTCTCTTAAAATTTACACCCTAGGAATTAAAAAAGCTTGACTGTTTTAATGTCAGCTTAAAAAAGGGCTAGGAAAGCTGCAAAAACTATGTGCAGTAAATCTGTGGCATCTCAGAAATGATCAGAAGAATAAAGAGAAATGATTAAACATTTAATCAGAAGCATTATACTTTGTTGTGTTCTCATTGTAGCTGCAGGAAAAGATGCTGTAACAGATCTTTAAATAGAAAACCTGAGGCTAAATTCTACTTCATCCATCAAAAGCAGCTGCTAGGAGATGACCTAATTTTAGCAGCTTATCAATTCCTTGGTGCTTGTTGGTTGATGTAACTTTGATCCTCTGATGCTAGATGACTTTTGTGCTGAATATAGCTAGAATTTAATGTGAATCTTTTGGATGGCTGCCCAGACAAGCTGCATAATCCAAACAGAGAGAGCAAGCAGTACATGATTCAAGCTACTCACGTGTACAATAATACAAATATATGTACCCCAACTCCTTTGGGCAATCAGCTCCATGTCACCAAGCACATATTTCAAATACAATAGCTTTGCTTTAATTTTTTTTTTTTTTTTTTTTCTGAACAGTGCTTTCCTTTTCATTGGAAAAACAACACAAGATGCAGTGAGACTCAGCTGCTGCCAAGAAATAATGATAGAGTCAATAATTGCAGGACGTTTTTAATGAGTGTTTTCTAAGCAAATCATTGCCATTTCAAAGGGCTGTTATTTCTATTTATGTAGAGATTAGCTTTTTATCATCAGTTTCTGTAGCATTTTATAAGAGTTTTTTGGTTGGTTGTTTGTTGTTTTTTTTAACACTGGAAAATGTCTTTGTTTGTCTTTCTATCTTTCTTTTTATCTGGACTAACATGTTTTCCTTTTCCTTTCTTTCTCTTTTTGGCTCTTTACTAAAACCATCTGTGACACACATGCAAGTTGCTGCGTGTGTGAGGAATGCTTCACACATATTTACTAGTCCTACTTGGCATTATTTGACAGTCATTAAAGATCATGCATGAGTTTTTCAAGTCCCATTTTTTTTCACATTTTCTTATCAAGCTAAGGTAGAAAGTGCTCAGACTGTTGTCCAGCTTTTTCTCCCTTCCTCCCTCCCTCCCTTCCTCCCTCCCTCCCTTCCTCCCTCCCTCCCTTCCTCCCTCCCTCCCTCCCTCCCTCCCTTCCTCCCTCCCTTCCTCCCCTCCCTCCCTCCCTCCCTCCCTCCCTCCCTCCCTCCCTCCCTCCCTCCCTCCCTCCCTCCCTTCCTCCCTCCCTCCCTCCCTCCCTCCCTCCCTCCCTCCCTTCCTCCCTTCCTCCCTTCCTCCCTTCCTTCCTTCCTTCCTTCCTCCCAAACTCTCCTTCCTTCCTTCCTTCCTTCCTTCCTTCCTTCCTTCCTTCCTTCCTTCCTTCCTTCCTTCCTTCCTTCCTTCCTTCCTTCCTTCCTTCCTTCCTTCCTTCCTTCCTTCCTTCCTTCCTTCCTTCCTTCCTTCCTTCCTTCCTTCCTTCCTTCCTTCCTTCCTTCCTTCCTTCCTTCCTTCCTTCCTTCCTTCCTTCCTTCCTTCCTTCCTTCCTTCCTTCCTTCCTAACTTCCTAACTTCCTTCCTTCCTTCCTTCCTAACTTCCTTCCTTCCTAACTTCCTTCCTTCCTTCCTTCCTTCCTTCCTTCCTTCCTTCCTTCCTTCCTTCCTTCCTTCCTTCCTTCCTTCCTTCCTTCCTTCCTTCCTTCCTTCCTTCCTTCCTTCCTTCCTTCCTTCCTTCCTTCCTTCCTTCCTTCCTTCCTTCCTTCCTTCCTTCCTTCCTTCCTTCCTTCCTTCCTTCCAAACTTCCTTCCTTCCTTCCAAACTTCCTTCCTTCCTTCCAAACTTCCTTCCTTCCTTCCTTCCAAACTTCCTTCCTTCCAAACTTCCTTCCTTCCAAACTTCCTTCCTTCCAAACTTCCTTCCTTCCAAACTTCCTTCCAAACTTCCTTCCAAACTTCCTTCCAAACTTCCTTCCTTCCAAACTTCCTTCCTTCCAAACTTCCTTCCTTCCAAACTTCCTTCCTTCCTTCCAAACTTCCTTCCTTCCTTCCAAACTTCCTTCCAAACTTCCTTCCTTCCTTCCAAACTTCCTTCCTTCCAAACTTCCTTCCTTCCAAACTTCCAAACTTCCTTCCAAACTTCCAAACTTCCTTCCTTCCAAACTTCCTTCCTTCCAAACTTCCTTCCTTCCAAACTTCCTTCCTTCCAAACTTCCTTCCTTCCAAACTTCCTTCCTTTCTTCCAAACTTCCACACTTCCACACTTCCACACTTCCTTCCAAACTTCCTTCCTTCCAAACTTCCTTCCTTCCAAACTTCCAAACTTCCAAACTTCCACACTTCCTTCCAAACTTCCTTCCAAACTTCCTTCCTTCCTTCCAAACTTCCTTCCTTCCAAACTTCCTTCCTTCCAAACTTCCTTCCAAACTTCCAAACTTCCTTCCTTCCAAACTTCCTTCCAAACTTCCAAACTTCCAAACTTCCAAACTTCCGAACTTCCTTCCTATATGTTTGTGTAGCTTCTTTTCTAGTTTCACTTCTGTTAAAAATTCTATTAGATATAATAATCATTTTAGCTTATTTCATTAGTGGATTAAACCATGCTGTCAATGTGCTTATGCCTTGGGCTTTTATACACTCTCTGTAGGTTGTTACCAGACCCAGTATCAGCTGTTTGGCAGACTTTTGGACTCTCAGGTGGGCTAACTGTCCTTCCATGTATTTCTTCAGCAGCAATAAGGATTCTGAAGCACCTAGGCTGCAAATCAGGTTTGCCAGGCAAAGATGAAAGTAAACACAGGCAATAAGGAGGCAGATTAAAGTTTATTTTCACTCTGCCTGCCAACATGCAAAATAAAAAAATCACAAAAAAAAAAAACAAAAACAAACAAAAAAAGCCATCCACTACAAAAACAAACAAACAACAAAACAGAAGGAACAGCAGTAAGACCCACTCAGTAGAAGTGGGAATAATTGTTTAAATGATAGTGTTCTTGATGGAAGAGTTGCAGTCACTCCTGGTTTCCGTGTCACGCTTTATAGGAACGTCCTGGAAGTCAGAAACACTGGGGCTTTGTTGCAGCCCCAAGATACCTCTTTGCTAATCTGCAAAATGATTACATTTTAATGAACATCCAGATTAAAAAAAGGAAAATAGTATAGCAACACCCAACCCTGCAAACAACAACACAAAATAGCTCACTTTCTTTTCTGTAGCTTTCGGACAATGCTGTCATACATAGGTTTTAAATTCTGACTGGTTTTACGTGGAGCCAGGAATCAGACTCAGTGATCACGGTGGTGCCATCCAAAATCCAGGAAGAAAACTCTAACTCCAATGTGGCATTAGAAAGTGGCATTCCTTTATCCCTCACAATGTGCACCGGGTGACTTGATAAGCTAGCGCTCCTTCTCAGAGTTCAGGATCTACATTGTTACAGATCAGACATACATATGCAGGACATTGGCATGCATATTCATTCTTTCTCAAGGACTCATAGATCTGTGCTAATGTCCCTTTGGGCATGCTCAGTGGCATGTAGGGTGGTCAAGTGCCCACCTAATTCTTCCTTTTTTCACCATGAGCTTCATCACTGAAACCTTTGACTCACTTCCAACCACATTTCTCCAGTTTTGAAGATTTGCATTGCTTAATAGGCCATAGTGAGCCACTTTTTAAAAACAATATATGTGGAACCCAAGGAAAATGTTGCATGTTCTGAAGCAAAAGATAAAAGTACTCTGTTGTGACTCCAGTACTTCTTGTGAGGCAAAATCATCGAGGCAGAAGATAGAAGTATTCCGTTATGCTCCCAGAGCAAAATTACTGATGAAAAACAAGAGTGTTCCCCCACTAAAGCTGAAATCAAAAGTTTTAGAACTATCATTTACAGATTCCTTTTGCTAAACTAATACTGTTCTTAAACTGATGTACTATTCCCTATTGTTAAGCAAACCAACCTATATCAGTGGGTCCTTTCCAACTTGGGATATTTTACGATTCTGTGATTCCCTCAGACTCCAAAATGTCCTCTTTATCATGGGACACACAAGGCCATCACACGACTGAACATGTCCATAAGTTCCAGAGGAAGCTTACATTCATGAGACCTCATTCCAAAGCATGCACATGGCATGGGAGGATGCACAGCATGCTCACAGCATTGGCTGTATTTCAGGCTTCAGGAAATGCCCCAGCCAGAAGATCAGCCACTGTCAGAGCAGCACAAAGTACTGAAACAGCTCTTGTACTATTGCCTAAGCACCTTCTTACTTGGTCTGCCAGTTCAACCAAACCTAGTAATTATGGTGTTGAATGTAACCACGTGTTTACCAAGAGTCTGCAGGGAAACTGGACTGGCTTAAACTTTTATGACCCAATTTCACTCCCACAGGACTGGACAGATAATTCTCTTCAGTGGAAATAAACTTAGATGCTTTAGAAGTGTCAGAGAACAAGCAGCTGCTGCCTTTAGAAAGAGAGCAATGTATTTTGAGAATGGGGCTGGCAGCCAGACATTCCTGACTTTTCATGAGTGGCCTTGGGCAAATCCTTTATTCTCACTGCCTTATATTCCCTGTGCAGCAGGGATGGAATTTTTTTTCCCCTCCTTCATTATGGGTGCACGTGAGGATTAAATAAATCACCTGAAAATTAAGAGCATTACAGTTATTTTTTATAATCATCAGGAGCCTCTTGCTTCTAGTCAGCCCCCTGGCTTCTGATGTTTCAGTTAAATATTCATACTGGTGGGGTGCCTTTTGCTGCTTTCTTGGCTCTGTGCTTTATTGAGGGTTTTGTGAACTTTATTTAACAACAACGAAGAAAGCTGCTTGCTTTATGAGATGTTCTAAAGATTAATTTCGAACATTGTGGTAATGAGATGATGCTGCAAAATGCCAGGATTTGTTACTGTCAACAGAGTATTATTAGTTCAGGCTAATAGGAGCAAAAGTGCCTTGCTTATAGAGGAAGCTGCTAAGCTGCATCACTAACTGGCCCAGTTGCCTGGTTTACATAGGGAGCCAGCTGAGGCAAGGATGGGCTGGGAAACCCAGATGCATCTCATTGACCTGGATGTGGCAGCTATATGTATCTACCTATGCACTTAACTCTCATTCTGGATTTTTGTGGATGTGGGTTAGCCTAGTTACTGAATATATCAGTGTGTTTTCAACCCATTAGCTATGTTTGCGAATGTGAAGTGAATGAACTGCAGTGCTGGAAAGTGTCATATTACCCATGTGAAAATGAGCTTTTAAGTCCAGCAATGCATGATACAGTTGCAAGAGCAGATGTGATCCAACATGTGAAATGACCCTAGAATGTTTTTGGAAGCCTATTTGTTCTTCCAGCATCCTTGATCTTTTCAGCAGTGTGAAAACCAGTTTAGACATACATTACTTGTTTTAGAGAAGTTAACACTGATCACTTCCCAACTGATCACAACTCAGCAATTAGCAATTCGAAATCACTCAGATTTTAAAAGTGGTTATTTAATAGAACTAATACACCAACTAATATTTGCCACAGGCCTAGTGAAAAAAAGTGAATGCAAAGTTGGATACAATGGAATACATACCCAAATCCTGCCCTGCCTCCTGATTTTTATGTTTATTTGCACTGACTTGCAGAAACAGACTCTATAACCCAAAGTTAGGTTATAAAGCAGGTATGTTTATTTGGTGCTGTGTACACACGCTGGGTGCAAGGGGGGTAGCCCCGCCTAACTTGCACACCAAAGAGAGAAGAGACTACATGTTTAAGAGCACGAGGCATACATATTTTTAAGAGCATAAAGTATACATATTCATTACATTTCATTTCATTGCATTTCCAAGTACTGGGACAGACTACTACAATTAACTCCAAGAATTCCCTTTGGTCAGCATGCACTGTGCATCCTGGTAGTCGTGGGCAGGGGTCCTGAAGATGAAGGCCGCGGACCTTCCTCACTGTGCACTTTTTACCTCGCTGCAGTCGGAGATGCTGCTCCAGGTTCTTCTGCTCGCTATCTTCAGTTTTGTGGTATCAGCTCGCTCCAGTGCAATAGTCTATCAGGATGCTTCTCACTATCAGAGCATTCCTTGTTATTCTTGCTCAAGATCCATCCCTTTCCTCCCCTTTTTGCCCAACTCTTTTTTATTTTAACTCATTCTCATCTCAGCACTTTATCAATGGGCATAAAATCTGGGTATAAAATCTCATCTTCAGAAACACTTATGGATTAGGTCAAATTATGTACCACTGTTGTTATTCTGAATAGTTGGTGATAAAACTCAAAGTCCAGTTTTTCATGTCCAGTGCATTGCTCTTTGATTCTGGAATTAGATATATGTACATAGAAAAATACCTCCAGTAAAAAAAAAAAAAAAAAAAAAAAAAAAAGTCAATCTGTTCATTAGTAAAGAAAGGGACTCCAAAAAAACATCAGTTTGACATCTGTCAACATGTTAGATACATGGTGCTGGAAATACCATATCGGTGGTGACCTTTAACAAAACGTTAGAAACAAACTAGATCATGGCTTCTGCTGAAACTACTGCAACAACCACCATCAGTCTTGTTTTGAGGTGAAAGCCTAGAAGACCATGGTCCATCCTGGGTCACTGATAATTGTTCCAGGGGCAGCTGTGCCCAGCAGGTGTCTGCAGAGCAAAGCTGTGAGCTCCTTGGACTCTCAGGTTGATGTAAATCACTGGTAATAGCTCTTGATGAGTTGTCCATTATCATATTATGTAGCACGAAAAAACAGTTTTCTTGATCGTTAGCAAGGGCATCAAGTGACATATCATCTTGTTTACCTTTTCTAATGTTTCAGCTCAGGAAACTGTAAAAAAATAAAAAAATGAAAAAAATAAAAATAAAAGAGAGAGAGACTACTACAGCAACTGACTTAGATAACTGATTTTCTCTGCTGTTCCAGTGATTTACTGGCTTATAAATAAATTAATAAATAGCAATACTAAAAATAGCAGGGCTGCAGCAGAATTACCGGGCCTGTTTTCAGAAGCAATTTCCTTATTTTACTTTATATTTTAATTTTCTTTCAGCATGAGTAAATTCAGCAAATAAGACTTGTTTTATTTATGAATGCCCTATGTCTTTTTTGGAAGGAAGTCTCAGGCTGTGATGTATTGCCATTAATGAAAACGTGAGTTAAAAGCCTAATCCTTTGCAGCAGAGGTTGTTAGAGCATATTGTGAATATGATTTCAGTATATATACTAAGTTTCCCAAGGGTATCTCATCGACAGCAACTTCAGAAGTTAGTTTCATGCCACTTCTACTCAGCTGACAAGAACACTTGACATTTTGAGAAGGTTTAGAATAGAAAACATTAGCAGTTCGTGTTGATCATGTAACTCACTGGCAAAAACACTACTGTTTAAATATCATGTTCAGTCATCGCTGGATTGCAATCTAATGAGCGTAAAAGATAAGTACTTCTCAAAAGTGGCTTGTTTTTGTTACTGCTACAGTAGCAAACTTTAAAAATAAAAAAATGTGGATCTTTTCTTCTGCCCAGATAACGTGTCCTTTCCTGCCTTGGAAAGGCTCTCCAAACAGCTGTGAATAAATGGTCATGATTCCATACTTTCTGCTTGGTGAAATCTCAATTAAATTTTTTCCTGATTATGAATAGGATGAGTAATCTTGCTAATGTCATAGAGCAAACTGAGCTTGTTCCAGCTTGTCTTTGAACACCTACAACTTTATGGATATACTTAACCATTATCTAGTAGCAGTGCTCCAGGTATTCCGCCAATAAGAGGAAATGTAGTGCCCTCTTTTCTCCAGCTTACATCATCTCCACTTGAATTTTACTCTAATCGAACAGGCCAGCTTATGGAATTGAGTTTGGCATGGACTGAGGTGTGGAACTGCTTATGTCTTTAATTTGCGTGTTTATTTAAGCTTCCAGTACATAATCAGTTGAATAAAAATGGCATTCCCATATATATATCTGAAAATGGCTATGCAATATTATACTAATGATTGCAACATGCAGAAAGCAAAAAAAAAAAACCTTTTGCCAGTATCAACAAAAATGATGAAAACACAGTTTGTAGCAGTGTAAGAATTATTGCTGCCAGCTTGCATTTCCCAAGTTAACTCTTGATGAAGTTAACACTGCGACAATGAACAGTTTCTATCTTGAGCCATACTGTTGGCCAATTTTTGCTGTAATAATTTGAGACTGAAACCATTAGGATTAAATGGTTCTATCTCTGTCCAGTTAAAATCAGAATTTTCCTTCCCAAAATTAAATAATGTTGGCAAGACATAAAAGAGCATACATGGCGAATTCTGTTGCACAGTTTCAATTAGCTCAGGTACAGATGTGAAGAGAAAGTCAGTGACTCAGTCTGGGAATTAAATTACACCAAGATATGCAGTTCAGATCTTTATGAACAAGGAAGTAAAACAAATCTAATTTCAAGAATCAGAAAACAAAGGAAGGGAAAGGATAACAATTCAGTAGAGATATTGGGGGTGGTGGCAAACTGTTTTAATATGAATCCTCTTTAAATGTCTATGGAGATTTTGTACCAGACCATCCTAGTTTGTAAAAACAAATCCTCCCTCTTATTTTAAATCGAGACATCCTAGAATTAGAAGCACTGATGCTAGCTACTCAGGCTTTAACTTTCAGGGTTCAGAAAAAAATGGGACATGGGACCAATACAGCTTTGGTTTGATTTTTGCAAAATACAAACCACTCTCTCTCTCTCTCTCTCTTTCTCTTTTCCTATTTATTTATTTGTTTGTGAAGCCTCACTCAAAGAGCTAGCAATAAATGCATAAAGACAGACCACTAAAAAGAACAACTGCAATTCAGCTGCCTTGCTCTATTCTGTGCTGACTTACAGGATATTAGAAAGATAGAGGATATACTTTCACCAGGAATAGCTAGTTGTGGAAGAAAGCAGAATAATTTTAAGAGTGAAGACTGTGAAGCTGTACTGATCTTACATTCCAAGTCTATCTGTGATAGATAGCTTCTGTCTTGGCTGAGAATAACTGAAACTCTGAAACCTTTTCTGAAGTCTGTTTCACTTCACTGCTTTACTTCATTACTATGGTAATCTCCTTCACTGTGTTTACAGAAAACTTGTTCTTCAGGTTAGAAAACAGGGATTGCTTTCATTGTTGGGCTTCTTCCAAGCTCCACTGTTAATTATAAACATATTTTCTTCAAATCTTTTTCACCACCTTTTGTTTTGAAGCTTCCCTACTTAATGACCTGGATAGTATCACAGTCCCTATGTTTGCCAAAGGCCATACTGTCCAAAGGGAAGGATATCTAGGATGAAATGCTTATCTGTTCATTCTCTAGTGCAATAATGTCTTAATATTGTTATACTTGCAAAAGGGAGGTTTTTCAATTATCAGGAAATCTTCTGTACTCCACTTTGAACATTTAATAACCATTAAAGGAAATAAATTTTAAACATGTTTTGCTACAGTTGAGTTTGTATTAACTCCTCCTCAGCCTCCCAAATCTTGGAAGCTTTTTAAAGAGCAATTTGCTAGGGCTTTTGTTAAAGTTTGCTGAGCAGAGCAAGCTAAGCAATTCTAATCACAATGTAAGCATTTCATATGAGAATATTCCTTCCGAAAAATATGTCTTCTAAGAAATATATTATGTGGAAAAAATGAAAAATATCTTAGAAAAATTCCGAGCAATCTGAGTGCATTTGTCTTGAGATAAACTTCCACTTTTAAGAGCATTCCACTAATCTTTTCCAGTTCATTTGAACTACTTTTCTAGAATGTTTTGGAAAAGTCACAAACTGTTCAGTCTTTTCCAGGAAGAATGTGAAAGAATTGTAGCCTGCACTATCCTGCACGCCTGCGTTATCTTGGTCAGAGGTTTTACTGAGGAGAAAGTAAGTCAGATGTACTTTCAGACTTTCCTGCACAGAGCTGGCTGAATATTCTGGGAAATCTTTTGAATTAAAAGTGTAGTATTAAACTGTAAAACCTAGCAGTGACTTCCTTACCATGGAAAACTTCTATAGAGAAAAACAATGTGTATAGAAAAGTGATTCAATATTAGTGTGACTAGGAGAGAGAGAGATTTTAAGACACTGCATAGAAGACAAATGTTTATGCTGACTCACCTTGCTCCATCTTTATATGTTGTAATGCATATGGTCATTATCAGCCTTGCATTGTTGCTGCTGCTCCTGCTGTCCCATCTGTGTTCTTTTAGTTCCTTTCTATGGAGGGTTTTATAGGCCCAACTTTTGTGTGATCTGAAAGGATGTGAAACTCTCACCTGTTCTCTTACAAATTTTTTTGTACCCAGGAAAGGCTGAGGTTTGTCATTTATTTATTTAGTTATTAGGTTATAGCTCAGTTTGAGCTAACATCACAGATAGATTGACAGGTATACATCCAATATTTATATTGCTCTAAGGACAGCTAGGAATAGCTGTAGAGGGTCATTAATTTTATTGTTCTACCGTCGCTGCCAGAAAATTATGTGCTATTTTTTCCCAACCCATTTTGAACTAGAATAGCTGCTTCTTCTAAGCAATGTACAATCTGAAAGGGAAGGCTTTTGGGGTGGCATCTCGGAGGAGGAGTGAGCTGAGCTCCATTTGATTCAGCTAAAGGGAGAGGTGGTCATGAAAGTTCACTGGGGAGGGAGTTGCAGCTGGAATTCATGAACAAAAGTCCTGTTCTTGCAGATAAAGCTACGCACATCTGCTGGAGTCTGCTAGTCAAGTCTGTTTATTCCTTAATATAGGAAGCAGGGACAATGTACAAAATGATGTGCTACCCCTTGGAAACTACATGTAACAATACAGGCCATGGGGTAGTGGCAAAGGTGAGACTAAGTGGAGGATTACCTGGTCATTTACCTTTAGCAATGACCTGGCTTGTTCATAGAAAGGAGTACACCTCTCCCAACAGGAAGCTTTGGGAAGGCCCCTGTAGTATTTGGAAGACTGAGCTTATGCATTGTTCCAAAACCAGCACATTCAAAAACAGACCATTTCCTTCTCCTGGCCCTCCTTTTAAGATGGCAGAAACTCCCTGCACTTTGGCTTTAGCATAGGAAGGTGCTCAGTCAATGGTTTCTTTTCAGTAATTATTTTGCATTGTGGACTTTGCTGATCTACCTTTAGTGCTATCTGAATGCATAACCCAATTTGATCTTGAATTTAGAGAATGGAAAATCCTGACAAACATCCAGGCTATCAGGAATGCAAAGGACAAAGCCTCTGTAGTAAAATGTCTCTGACATATACCCATGAGAAGTGTTTGATGTGTTTTAAAAGGCAACTGTCTAAAAAAAATGTTTTTCCTCTTTGGCTTTGCTGAGCAGATTGTGGAAGTAAATG
The DNA here is from genome assembly GCA_023055505.1 of Callipepla californica brunnescens. Lineage (NCBI taxonomy): Eukaryota > Metazoa > Chordata > Aves > Galliformes > Odontophoridae > Callipepla > Callipepla californica. Next base: position 772,033 of record JALIRH010000023.1, on the reverse strand, counting down.
ACACAAAGTGAAGTAACCCTTCTTTTCCTTTCTTGCTGCCCTCTTTTTCGTTTGATCTTGCAGTCGTGTGATAATGGTGAGTTTGTAACTTGAAAGTAATTTCTGTAATAACTTACAGCATGAACAGAGGGGGTTTTATTTTTTAATACTAAAAGGAGATCAAAGCATGATCTAGAGATTAGACCTGCCTTGCAAGAAAGAACTGAGCAGCCCATCTCTACCTCTTGTCACTGAACTGCTATATCAGGCTGGGCAAGTAACTTAACTTTTCTGTGCCTTGCCCTTACTGTCCTGTAGCATTCAGCTCTTGTGCTACTAGCAACTGTTTTGCATGGTTTAATCATAAATGGTTGCCTGTGCAAAGTTCATTATCATTGTTTTCAAACATTATGCAAATTCAGGGGACATTATGGCTGTTTTGATTTAGGTTGGTCACATCTTGATGGAGAGGAATGAAGAAAGCATTAAGAAGAAGAAAGGATAATAATGGCACAAACTGTAGGTTGATGGGAATTTCTGGGCTCAGGGATGTAATGTGTGAAGGACTCGAGCATCAGGGAAGTGTTACTGCAGTGTTTTATCTTGGCATGGAATAATTTAAACAACTAGCTGAGGTACTATTGGCAGTATGCACTGGCCAACCTCCCAAATAAGTCCCGCTCCTCGTACTGGCTGCACTTGATGTTTGGTCACCACATTTTTATTGCATTGCAGCTCGCAGTGTTTCAAATGGCACTGTCTGAGGTAGGCTGGTTGTCTCACCTTGCTGAAGTTCAGAGATAGTGCACACTCACGAAGTCAGACTGGGAAAAGATGAAGCCAGGTCTGTCTGGCTGCTCGCGTGCTTTATCTGTACAGAGGCACTGGAAAGCAGTTGTCTGACTGAGCCCTACAAATACCAAGGCAAAGTTGTGCCAACACTTGTCTCCCTGACAACAAAGTGTCAGAAACGTCTGAGATAATTTTTAGGAGACAGGATCTCTGGTGAAGAAATTTTTAATTTGTGATTGCAATGGCAGGCGTCCTGCCAACAAAAGCACATCTATGGGAACACCACTACAGCTTTTATATGGCAAGGATACCACCTGAGCTATGGCCCATCCTGATGCAGAGGCATAGCAATTGCTATGGTTAAGACTCTGGACAGTATACTTTATCCATTCTACCCAGGCATTAACAGGTTTCAATTTCAAATGTTTGTCTAAGATCCTTTATCTCTTTAACTGTTACAATTGCAGGGTTTCTAGAAAGATCTTTCATCTCTTTCCTAATTTTTTTTTCCATCCTGGACATTCTGGGTGTAATCAGGGAGAGAATCCCATACAGCTACCCAGAATGTGGCTGCTAGATCTTTTCCACGTATGTCTATTCCAAGGCCAAAAGTGGTATTAACAAGATTATCAGCCTTGTTAATAGTTATTGTCACTGGATTACATCGTAAAGACTGGCAATTTGATTGGGCAACTCCCTTAGAACATACTATTTGATCTTTCAGTCTATGTGCCCACAAGGCATCAAATACCCCTGGTGTATATGTCCAATCTCAATACGCAATTGTCCACCATACATTAATCCATCCTTTATAATGAAATCCCTTATTCATACCCAGTTCAAGACAGAGATATTTATTTTCATTACTCAACTGTTGTTCAGTAGTTAAACTTCCACAGGCTATCATCTGACAGGTATCAAATATGACAGTCTGAGGTACTCCCTTTCTTGTCACATTCACCCAAATTTTAACAGGGTATCCCCCTGATCTTCTCTGTAGGTCATCCTTTTCCCAAGTTATCAACCAACTAAGGCTTTCCTTGAAATCGGTTATTATCAAGATCAAAACTAACACTTGGTCCCTGCCCAGCATTATTGTCAATTCTTAAGTTTCCAAATAATTATCAAAATGAATAGGATGCACTCTGTTACAATGAAAACTACTTGTGAGTACTCCAATTCTGTATGTGCTAAGCTACTCCCTCACTTATATACACTATTCTTTTGCTTCTTTGAGGGGAAGTTAAAGATTAACTTATGACAACTTTCACAATTTCCTCCTAATTCTTATCTTTAAAGGTTATACTGTGGCAACAGCTTCAGGGCTAGTGAACACTTTTTTTTTTTTTTTTTTAGTGAGTCCAACCTTTCTCAGCAGTCCTTACAGCTGTTTCAGTGGTTTGAAGAACTTGGAATGGTCCTTCCCAGCCAGACTGCAGTTTTGTCTTCTTCCATGTCTGGATCAGGATCCAATCTCTGGCTTGGAATGGGTGAATCAGAAATTCCAAAGGTGGTGTTTGTGCTAACAGTCCTTGGATCCCAAGAGATAATAGGAAGGAGGACAACCCAAGTATACAGCCGTTAAGAAAAACATCTTTAGTTTCAAACTGTGGTATCTCATTTTTTAATTTCCCAGACACAGCAATCCAAACAACATCTCATATGGGAAAACCCCCACATCTCTCCTTTTGGCGCTGTCTGGATTCTGAGAAGTGCCAAGGGCAAACACTTTGTCCAAGAGAGTTGAATCTCCAAGACCAACTTAGGTGCTTTTTTATTGTCTGACTCATCCACTCCACTATCCACGATGATAAGGGATGCCAAGGGATATGAAACTCCCACTCAATTGCTAGAGTAGGCATTAGTTTCTGTAAGATTTGTGAAGTAAAATGTCTACCTTGGTTTGAATCGGTATGCTCTACTACCTCATATCTAGGGATTGTGTGTTCCAAAGCAACTTGGTTACTATTTTTGCTGTAGCAGATGCTGATGGAAATGCTTCCACACACCCAGTTTAAATGTTCTACAAAAACTCTGCCCACTTTGGGAAGTTCTGTGAAATCTACTTGGATACTCTGAAAAGTGCCAAACCCCCGTCTCTCTTCCCCCTGTAGGTTGATTGCAAATGGCCTTGCTATTTTCCTCCCGCAATAATGCACACCCTCTACAGACCTATTTAGCTAGGGTATGTATACCTACACATACATATATCCTTAGCACAGCATCACACATAGCTTGTACTCCCCAGTGACTCCCTTGATGCAAGATGGTTAAAACTTCCTTCGTCACTGCCTTGTTTATCAATTCTCTCCCATCTGGAAGGGTCCATCTTCCTCCAGATTCTATGGCTCTCAGATTCTAAAGGTTTCCTTTTCTTTTTCACTGAATAACTGTTTTGGGGAAGGAGGAGGTAATTTGGGCACAAGATAGTTTATTGTAATTTTTGACTATAAAGCAGCCTCACGTGCTGTTTCATCTGCTACTCATTTTCCCTGGGCATTAATCAAATCCCCCTTCCGATGCCCTTTCACATGTATTACTGCAATTTCAGTGGGTAACACTAAGCTTTCCAGAACTTGTCTGATCAGTTATTCATGAACCAATTATTTTCCTTCACTATTGATTAATCCCCATTCCTCCCACATTTTTCCAAAGGTATGTACCACTCCATATGCATACCTTGAAAGAGTAAATATAGTTCTCAGGGCATGTAATTCATATGTCTGAGCTGACCAATTATTAGGTAGCCAGCCCATCTCTCTTACCTCTCCCTCTGCCCCATCCACTACAGCACACCCATTATGTCTTTTTCTGTGCATTACCCTTGATGACCCATGGATAAACAAAAGCTTTCCCTCTCCAAGAGGGGCATCTTGCAGATCAGGTCTTAATGATACTCCATTATATCCCTACAGTTATGTCCTGTATTTCCCCTTTCTCATTCCCCTTCCATAAGAAAGTGGCTGGATTGGGACAAGATTTGGTGGTTAACACTAAACCATCCTCTTCATTCAAGATTTTTTCACACTTCAGAATTCTAGAGTCCATTAACCACCTGCAAGCTTTTTGAGTTAAAATGATTTTTACCTGATGTGGGGAATGACTACCATATGGCCTCTGAAGGTCAATTTTCTGCTCTCTTCCACCAGAAAGGAGGTCACTGCTACAGCTTGGATGCACTCTGGCCATTCCTAAGATACTGGATCCAGCACGTATGCCACTGGCTGATGCCTATCTCCCCATTCCTGAGTCACCACCCCCAGGGCTGCCCCCTGATCTACAGTAAGAAAGTGCTGAAAGGGTTCATTTAATGCAGGAAGAACTAGGACTGGAGCAGTAATTAGGCTTTGTTTTAGTTCTTCTATTAATTCCTTCTCTTCAACAGTCCTCAGCTCAAGGGTGTTGGGTTCTTCATCCAATAATTTAATGTATAATCCTTTGGTTTTCTCAGCATATGCGTCTACCCAGAGTCTGCTATATCCTACTACCCCAAGAAATTTCCTCAGTTCCCTCTGTGTTCTGGGCAGGGGTAGATTGGTAATTCCCTGAATCCTCTTTGGGGTTGTTCTACGTCTTCCCTCAGAGACCAAGAGTCCCAAATATTTAACTTCCTTTTCTACTTCCTTAGCTTATTCTTTGATACTCTCAGCTCTTATTTCCCTAGGAAGTTTATTAGTTCGTAGCTCTTTTAACTTCCACTCTTTCTGGTCTTGACAAGGGAGTGGAGAGACGACCCCCTGACTAACAACACAGAGCGCAGAACATCCCGTGGGCTGCCCAAGCCAGCTGTAACTGCAACCATTATCTCAGTTGGGAATGACTCCCAACCCCCTTTTTGCTAACTGAGGGGCATGTAATCCTGCCATAGCCAGAACAGCAGTTTTAGGCTGCAGCCATTCCTTTTACAAAAGCACCGAACCCCTCACAATTGCCACGATGATCTGCCAAACTACTCCATCGGAAGGGACTCTAAATCATTTCTTTCTTGGAGTTCCTAACTTCTCTGACTCTCTTTAGGACCCTGCTTGGGATCAGCACAGGGCCACTCTCTGCCTCTGCAAGAGGCGGCTGCCACTTGCATTGCTTTCGAATTTTAAGGTGAAGGGAGGCCGGTTATCTAAACGATCCATTTACAGACTTCCTGCTTCTCTCCTTTTTCTTTTGAACTTTGGCTCCTACTTGTGCGGAAATGTTTTACTTCTTGCACCCATTAAGCGGCATAAGCTGATTCTGTTTCAGAGAAAGGGGTCTTATTTTTTACATATGAATTCAAAGTCTGACATCCCCAATCTTTGTCAGATTAGATTTGCCCAAAATACTGATGCCTCAAGAATTCGTTTTTCAGATCACACTAATACATAATACCTGACCACAGTTTTCTTATCCGTATCACTTGTTTTAGGGTTGTTTCCCCAATTTCTTATCATCCAATCCAGGGGAAAATCTTCAGGCACAATCCCAGAAGATTTTTTCCCCAGTTCTTGGCAGCTCCTATTCTACATCCCTCCAGAATGCTGCTTGCTCACAAGTTACCACACCCTAACCCTCAGATAAACAGGGGTGTACTGCTGGCACTTCATCAAGTGCACACCTACAGCTTCCTTCCTGAGACTTTTCTGTCACCAACACAGCTGCCTGATCTGTCTCCAGCCAAGCCCTTCGTGGGACTATGGAAACACATATTGAGACTCCACAGTCACTTCGCACTAGAAGTGCATCTCTGTCACTGACACTCAAGAGTCTCACCCGACCTCCAAGGCAAGAATTATTATCTTATCTTTGAATCAAGGAGACTTGTAAAGACTTGTTTAAACTAAGCTTCATAGCTTGGTCAAATAGGTATATCTGGGAAGGAACACAGGGCCCATAGAAATGTGTGGTCCATTGAAGATAAGTGAAGACAAGTAGAGCTGCTCTTTGCAGCTCAGTGTGGGAGTGGTCCTGTGAAGAGAAGGACAACACAACGGTGTGTAGAGCTCCTGTTTACAACACAATGGAGGGTCCAGTGAAGATAAGTGGAGTTGCTGTTTGTAACTCAATGCGGGAGACCTGTGATGATAAGGAGGCAGAGTTGCTGTTGCGACACAGTACAACCCCCTAAACGTTTCACAAGGGTACCACCAGATAGGCCCAGAGACCCTCCCCACATATGTATGTATGTATGTAACCAACTTCTTGAAAATGTAATTAATATGTATACACTATGACTATAAATGTGTAGTCACCACTTTCCCTGTTGTGCATGTTTTGTGAGTGATCCTCATGTACCCAGTGCTGTAATAAAGGGAATACCTGCTTGACATAACTCACTTGGTGTGTCAAGTTACTTCGTCAGAATTCTCAGCTTCACACTGGCCCATGCACAAGGTTACCAGGTCTATGTATCAATTTCCATGCCTGTACTTTCTCCCCCTTCTTCAATCTTTCACAAAATCCATCTCTTTAAACAGACTCGGTCTCTCGCTGGCCAATCTGGGGAGATATCCTGCTGCCCTGGGCAGGACTGCTGAACTCAGTAGGGTGCACTTCTCCTGTCCATGGCAGCTAGAGATCCCCAGAAGGCAACAGATCGTGGACAACACCCCAGATTTTCATAACTGGTTAAACATAAATTGTTACAGCTGTACATGTATATTGCTAATCAATTTACAATCTTTATTTCTGATCTCTGTGATGCTAAATGGACAGAGATCACAAACTAAATTCTTTTCTTGCTCTTCTGCAGAATATTCTATTCCCACAAAAGCACTCCTATATGTGGAAGACATCAGCCACAACCAATCCAGAAGGACTTGCAGCACTGAAGCAGGCTCACTTGTGCTCCAAGCTTTGCTCTCAAGCAGCCCAGAAGATAATCTCCATGATGCAGGATTGGAGGATGAAGAAAATCTCCAAATGTGTCCTTGAGGGAAATAAGGAAGCTGCCTTCTCCCAGATTATCATTAGGGAAACCTGGGAATGAGGAGACTAGCAAGCTGTATGCATGGTGCAGTGTGCTGGTTTTCTTCTTATGCACCTGGGAAACAAACTGATTCCTCAAATTTCCTGTAGGACACAGAGGCCAAGTAAGCCCACAAATCTCTGAAGCAGTTACAAGAGTGTTTTCTTGCCCTCTACCTCCTGTCCTTTTAAGAGGAAATACTGGGTGGCATACAACATTTAAAAGGTTAATTATAGATGAGCTTCAAGAAGCTGACACTTGTGGCTCTGGGCTTCAGAAGCAAAGGAGCAGGAGGGCAGCCAGTTTGCACCAAGTATCTACAAGTCCATTACTCACCAGGAGCACTGGCAGATGAAAAAGTGCTCTGTTAAATATTGTTGACATTGCAAAGAGGGCTTCGTGCTGTTCTTTTTCTGCCAACTTCAACTTAATTTGTTTGAGAAAGTACTTTTCCTGTGCTGCAGATCGTGTAAATTCATACACCTTACTGCACTGACAGATGTGTCTTTGTTTTAGAAGCCTTTTTTATTTTTTTTCCAGTGCAGAATCTGAGTGGAGCATTTCACATTGGTAGCTTCCAAAAATATTTATGAAGCAAAGCTAAGCAGCTCAAAATATTTTGCCCTCCTACACTGACATTCACATGCCTTTATAACAGTGTTATCAAAAGCTTTGCAGTGAAACTTTGAAACTTGTTGCATAAGTTAACCACAAAGATTGTGTTAGTCAACAAATGACTGAAGGCACATATTTGAGTCAGCTCTACCCCACACAATATGTAGCAGGACCTCATAACACAACAGCAGCTAATAGGCTAGTTATTCCAAGCTGTGAATCCCGGACAATCTTCATACAGCCCTTAGCTCTTCTGCTTATCTGAGGAAACAGAGGGAAGAATTAGAAAAGTCTCAATTTCCCTGTTTTCCTTTCAGCTGTGTTTTGACTCTGCACTGACCTCCAAAGCCACTGCTGGTACTGAGGTACGCCACGTAACCTGTCAGTGACTGGTGGTTTACTTAGCCTTCCACATTTCACCGCTGATGATTACCTGGATGTATTTCAGTGTAGCTTCCTGTTTACTTATGCTTCCTGAATAGACTACTAGGAAAAGAAGCATACTAAATCCACTTGCGAAAAGTGCTCCTAATGAACATGTGACTCCCAGGTTTCAAAAAATGACCTCTCTGCAAATGGATTTCCATAATCTTTACCACTGTATGAAAACCAGAGTTTCCCACATTCTTTTTCCCACAAAGATTCATCCAAGTGAACTATGTCTGCAATCTGTGCCCTCCGGCTCATAGTAGAAGAGCATGGGATGACCTTTTAAGAAGACTGATGGTAATTAACACTATAATTTGAATGGTAAAACCATATGTTTTCCATGCCCGTTTTAGGCTCTTTGTGTTCTTCCACCTTTAAAGACTTCATGTATTACGTAACTAATAGAAGAGAGTCCAAGAAAACCAGCTTATAAACCTGCTAAATAATGTATGTCTCTGTTGGCTTTGGTCAGCCCATCCCTGCCCTAAGGAGCCAGGAACAGGGAAATGAAGCATCATCCTGCAACATTCTGATTCTGCTTGACAGGCAAATGGTTAGAAAAGACACTCTGAATTGTGTGTAGCTGGGAAGTAATTTTTCCTGAATAGTAGCTAGGAGCTCAACAGCAGAAGGAGACTGGGTCTGTCCTTCTATATCCTGATTACCTAAATCTGAGCTTGTAATGATGGAAAATAGGCAGATTTATTTACTACACATCATGAACATCAACTTCACCTAATCCCTGTTCTTTATTATTTAGAAGATAAAATACCACTCTAATGTACTCCATTACTTCACCTCGAATAAGATGCCATTTCCCTTCAGTAGATGTTGAAATTTCTTTCTTCATAATCTTAACATTGTTTGTACACAATCCTTTTCTGTACACATAAGCTTTTTCATACTGCTAAGTGATTTTTCTTCCTAATGAGTGTGTAATGCTTTTGTTATCTGTATTTTGTGTGAATTCTGTGGTATTTAAGCATGTAAAAAGGAAATGCACCTCATCTGAAGACCACTTTCAGTGGACATAAGTAATATATTTTCTTTTTTATAAAGAGATTTATCTATTTATTTGTATTTTGGAAGCTTGCAGATCAAAGTTATTTCTAAAATTTCGAAAAAAGAAAGAACATCACCCTTTCAAGCAGTAACAGGTGATCCAGAATGCAATTAATATAGAAATGGGGAGGAAGGCAACAGCATACATGTGATTTCTCTTGTCCCCTGTAAATTGTTTATTCCCTTTAACAAATTTGTACCTTGATGTGATAGATTATCTGAGACTATCTAAAGAACTGAGTTAAAGGATGGGAGTCAACAGTGCTGTTCTGCTGGCATGAGGTAGCTCCCCAAATGAAGGGTGATGTGTATCTGAGCTGTATAAAGGGCAGTGATTTTTGTTGGGCAGGCCACGTGTGAAGTAGGATTCTTTCCCTCTTGGTGTTCATCTCAGATTTCAGTAGGAACTAACACAAGTGAAGAGCACCTTTATTTGCCCTTGATACTTCTGGCATAAATATTTTGGGTGGCATGTAAAAAGCCCAAATACTCCTTTCTCTGGAGACTGGATAGGAGAACTAACATTTGAAAGATCAAATGACTTTACTCGATGCATGACTGAACTGCCCACTTACTGTACTCTCAGTGAAGCTGAAAGTGGCCATAGAAGATCAGGACACATTATGATATCAGTGATCCTAGTGTATTAGAGAGCAGGTAAGGCATTGCATAGACACAAGATTCAAGGATGATTGGTTTCCCAAGAATGCCCTGCGTTTACTTGCAGGAGTCTTACCAGAACTTTTGAACCTTGTAGAAATGCAGTTTCAGAATTCTTCCTTCTACACAAGTGCAAATTAAGTTTTCCTTGTGAGATGCTAATCCTATCGTTGTAACATGGTACTGCTGCCTCTGGAAATGCGTTTGTGAAAAACATCTGTGAGTACTTGAGTTTGCAGGCAGTAGATGAAGCATTTGGTATCCTCAGGTGTGCCATCTTCTAAGCTGAACAGAACTGCCACTGTCCCTCACCTACTGGGACAACACTGCCACTGGTGGCAAGTAGGGTGAGATGTCCGGCTGCAGCAAGAGATGAGGGAACAAGAACCTGCCAAACTGGTTACAGAGGCACAGCTAGGGGCTCCCTGCTCCTGGGTCTTGTTCAGGTACTCTGCAAAACCTGATGCCACAGGGTGGCTTGGTTTGGAAAGAGCTCTGCGCTTCCTTTTCTTCATACTGTCCCACTCCCATTTTTTGCCCTAATTCCTTCTCCCCTTTTCATGGCGCTTTAATTAAAGCGTACAGTGGTTAACACTGAATGCTGCACTGGAGGAAGGCCCCAGTTAAACTGGTTCCAGATGTGCTGAAGCTGACCCAGCTGTGTGCTCTGAAGAGGAAGGCGTGCCTCTTCAGCTACCAAAAGGCACCCATGTGCCAGGCTACGCACGTGGCTGGCTGCCACAGTTACTAACCTAGTATTAACTGCATTAATTGTGGACATAAACAGCGTTTAGTGCCAAGCGTATCACAAGCTGATTATAAAAGCTGCGCTGTAGGCTGCGTTTCAAATCACGTTTCACTCTTAAGCACCTTCCACCTTTCCCCCCCGTTCGAATTCCTTGAATGCGCGTTATTTACAGAAACGCAGACGCGCAAGGAGCAGAGAGCCATCAAGTTGTAAATACAACGCGGTGCCGCTAACGGCTGCGAGCACGCAGCCAGAGACAGGTTTGCTCCCACAGGCTGCCCCTGCAGCCACGCCAGCAGACACCGCTGACCTACTTTTCCCCGCCCGTCCCTCCACGCCATTCAGAGCCTCCCACGCTGCGGAGCTCCGGCCCTGCGTGGAGCAGCGCAGGCGCGGTAGCATTCTGCCAGCCGGGCCATAAAGCATCCCAGCCCCGCAGCACCATCTATGGGGGCGTTTATGCCTCCGTACCAGCTGCCCTGCTGAACAGAGAGCCTTTTATTTGGTTGTCTGCTGTCGTTAAGCTTCTATGGAATCAGTGTCTGACCTGGCCGTTATCTCCTAGTAATTAATCTTTAATATCCAAGTGTGGCAGAACTAAAATTCCTTGCATGAGCAGAAACAACGCTGGTGACATGTACACACAGCGCAGCCCCATCTTCATCCTATGGACAGACATTAGAGGGATGCAGAATGGTGCTCCTCTTCGCTGTGCCCCACGAGCTGCTACCCTACTGGCAAGAGCAGGGGCAGGTACTGTGCAGCATGCTCTGTGCTGGATGCTGCAAAATAGTGTGACATTTGGCTGATTGATTGCGACTCTCTTGTTCATCACATGTTGTTTTCTCGGGTTTCTGTTAGAACACGTGGGTTTTTATTCTTATTCTTATTTTTATTTATTTATTTATTTTTGTTTTTATTTTTCTCACTCTTCAGAAAACAGTGTTAGAGGAAAAGCCATATAATTGCATAAGAGATTGGATACAGAGAAGATATTTTTAAGTATAAAATGTTCCAGGAGTAAAATGTTCTCAGATTAAAAAATTGGCTTGGGCATGCACTTTTTAGGCTACTATAGCCTTTGCTTTCTTTAAAAAGTACATGCTGGATTTCAACAAAGACCTTATTGGAAAACTATAGAGACCTTATCAGCAGAGCGTTTGTTTCAAGTATCTAAACACTACTGAGTGTACAAACAAAGTGCATGGAAGTATGTGCAGGTAATGAAATGAGTGTTCCGTCCTAAGAAGTTAAAGCTTTCCAAGTGCAGCTCATAAAACTTGGAAGACAAATGAAAGCAAAATTTCTGAGAAGGGAGTTTCCTAGCAACATAGATATCGTAGACTTGGATCCACTGGAGCTCCACACACTAATCAGTCTCTATGGGCACTGTGACTGCAGAGTAGCAGCTGTGGGTCAATCCTTTGGCTGCCACGTTCTTGGGAATTGTGGGGACGGTCCTGTTCCTGTTTCAGAGGAATGCAAGTGATTCTGTGTTTTAAGTAGGCAGGTTTTCTGCTTGGCCACACTCCTTCGGTTTAAAGCATTTCCCACCGAGGGTGTTTTGACTGATGGCCTATTTGTAACCTGCATTTCACAGAAATTTCGTTTTGAGTGCAGTAAGTGAAGATTTCCAGGGACATCTGGTCTCAGTCTTCCCCTCCCACAAAGGAGGCATCTTCAGTCAAACTTTTGTCTATCTGGCGGTGGGTAATCCTTAGCTAGTGTAATAGTGCCCTGCTGTTAAGGGCAATAAACAAATCCTCCACTGTCAGATCTTTCAGCAGCTTTGATGGGAATAGTTGCCAGTTGTCAGCAATAAGACCATGATTCTTGGCAGGTTTTTAGGGTACAATTTGTGAGCAACTGGGGCAATTCCTGGGAAATAAGGATTTCATAGAGGAGTTATGGGAATTTGTTCAACTAATTATATCAGGCTTCCCATGCGTCTTTTTCAAAAAGCAGTATGAATATTGAATTGCAAATAGCAGACACCCGGTAGTTTAAATTAGAATTGTTCTGCGTACAAAACAAGTGTAAGTCTCTACCTCCTTCACAGTTGTCTCTTTCTCAGTAGTATTTTGGTTACTAGATTCTTCAGACAGGGTTTGTTTGGTTTCTGAACAGCTGCACCCAAGTTGCAGTGACAGTAATGTGCAGGGACAAAGAACTTGTACATTTACAGAAGGAGTAAACCCTAGGTACCCAGCCAAGCAGAAAAGTGAAGATTTTGCAAAATAATGGAAAGACAAAAAAGACAGTTCAGCTCACAGTTAGTCATCAGTTCACTACAATAATCTTTTTTCTTTTATACGAACCAAATCATTCTTGACTTTAACAATGATTAAGTTAAAACAGGAGCTGGTTGGTAGGGACAAAGTTCATGAGATAATCTTATTCAGGAGAATTATTCACCTGTTTGGATTAACTCTTAGTCTGTGGTACGGGAAGTAAAACCAATGTTGAATGAGTGCCATCAAGTGTCCTCCTGCTGTATATGAAAGCCAAGGTCTTGAGAGGGAGAAACAAACATTGCACTACAAAGTTTTGTAACTTTGGGAAGAGTGTCAGAGAGAGAGCAAATTCTGTTAGACTGATCAACATAATTAACACCACACCTAAGTGCAACAGGGGTCTCCAGAGTTTTGATGAAGGTGAAATACCTTTTGGAGGTAGAAATAACCCAGGTTATCCATTCAGTTTGTGCATCTCTTCCATATGGTATTTCCTCTGAGTGGTGCTGCTTGATGTTGATACCACACTGTGTGTGGCTGTGTTGCACTGTGTCATATGATGGTTTGATTATAAACCAGCAGAGCTGGTATGTGTCACAGAACTTCCTAACAGGTTACGTAAATTACTGATTTGACATTTAACAAATCCATTTTGAAACTCCTTCTGTTACTCTAGATCCCAGTGCCAGCTTTGTCAGTGAATGCAGGGCCGAGACTGAGTGTATATGAGCAACACAGTTATAACAAACAAAACAAGATAAGCATTGCCAAATGTCCTCTAAGATTGTTTCATCCCAGCTTCTCTGCTGATTAAAAGGCTTTCATGGGTTTTCAGATTTTCAGTTCATACACATAAGCTTGATTAAAGGAGAAGGATTTGTATTAATATATTTCTAATCTTGTAATTTGCTGATGATTGAAGTAGTGGTTATCCAAATTTAACAGAACTGTACTCAAGTTTTTTGAGAAAAAAAGGAGGTGCTAAAAAACAAAACAAAACAAAACATTTTGCACAAAGTAATAACTGCTAATTGTCATTCTGGATTTCATTGCCTGAATTTCCATGCTGAAGACAAAGATTGTGTCTAAAACAGTGACATGAAGAGCATGAAGGGGATTTTTCCTGTGCCTCTCTGGAGACATTCAGTTTGCCTTTTCTGACTGATATGAAGTCTCTTTTGTACTGGTGAAACAGCACAAGGTAGAAAGACCTTGGTCTAGCCAAATAGACTGTTTTGGGCAGGATCTTGGCAATATTCCTATTGGAGCCAATAACAAAAATTTAAATCCCAAAATGTGCTGAAGGTTACATGGAGAATTTTGACATTTTTCTTGGAATTTTCTCATATTCAGATAAACTAATCAGTGCAGTGGTAAATGACACCCATTAAACTGGGAGGAGTGCCAAGGAACAAAAAGGGTTCACTGTTCATTGCTGGGACTCTTAAGCATCAAATGAACAACAGATCCATTCCTTTTAATCAGCAGCCCATTGTATCTCTCAGCGTCTTTCCACAGAAGTTAATGGGTGAATGGACTTCTGCTGGCACAGATTTTCCATTGTGGAGCACTCTGTTCTGTTCTGCTTTACTATTTTGCTATAAATTAACTGAAAAGATTCAGGCTTTCCTCTGCTGGAGCATGCTGTGGAAAAAAAAAAAGAATAAAATAAAAAGCACCTCAAATTTAAAGCAGTTTGATAGTCTTCTTTACATGAAGAAGGGTGGAACTGTCAGGGACAGAAACAGGAATTGGTACTGTGGTCCTGATCTTTTTGGGAGGGCTTTCACTTTCTTTATGGGTGCTGTCTATTTTTTGGGAACTCATGACAAACAAAAGGGATGGTACTTGAGTCATTTCATCTGACAACAGTTAAAATTTATGCTACTGATCTGGTACATTTACAAATATGCAGGGGCATTCAGAGTGCAGTATGGAATAGTGTATAACTGGGCTGACTACAGGGTATGGAAGAGTAAGGGAAGGTACTTGAAGCAGATGAAGAGAGTCTGAAGTACCTTTGTGAAGTCAGATAAAAGACTAAGCTTCATTTAAGACAAAATTAACCTTCTGCACAGAACAACGAGGGAATGGCCGTCCTTACTCTCTTTTGTCCTTTCCAAGAACAGTAAGTATAGTTATCAGTACTCTTGCCAATAATTGACTTATTATCTCAATTTGAAAGTATTTTATTGTTTCATGGACAGAATTTAATATACTGGAGAACACTTCTAATAGTCTGTGGTATCTGGGCCTGGTCTCACCATTCATACAAGAGGAAACATTTCAGCTTCTCTGAAATGTCCAACCTTACCATGGCTTTAGAAGCACCCTGTGGGGAGCTGAATAAAAGGAAATGGCAAATTGAAAAGGGTTGCTAAGAAACAATTTTGGGTGCTTCCAGATTTTACTAAAAATGGACACAACCATAAAGACAAACTAATAATTTGCAAAAGGAAATAATCAGATGACTATTTTTTCTGCTAGCAAACAATGCTAGTTTACTAAGGAGGGAAATAATAAGGAAATAAGAACATTGGGATCAAGTATATTTAATAAACATGAATAGAGACGGTTCCTGAAGAAAAGCTTTGTAGAGGGCCTGAACTGAAAGCTTCTACTTTAGTAGCCTCAGTGGAGAATCACTTAATCAAGTTGCACAGTTGATTGGATATGTTGCATTGATGAGCATCAGGTGGAAAACCTGCAGCAATGGTCCTCTTTGATGCAAGGTTGAGTTTGTGCAGTCAAGGCAACTGATGTGTGATATATGCAGACATGCTCCACTAGGCAAACCAGCACTCCTCATCAGTTATTTGTGGGGAAAAAAAAGATGTTCTTAACTTCTACTTTTCAATTGCTAAATAAGAGAATTACCTTGCAGCTGTAAGAGATCCTGGATACATTCATCCCTAATGCATACAACTTCAGGTTGAAACAGAAGTTTTCTGTAATAGACCAGACAATAGACAATAGTTGGAGGCTGAGATCAGGGTTGTTTTTCAATTCTTTTCTAGATTTTCAACAATTTTGACTTTCTTAGCTATTTTGTGAGAGGCTATCTTAATATATTGTAATTCCTAGCTATCACAGGTCAAGAATAGTACAAAACCAGTTCATTAATAGCTGATACCCAAGTAAGTTTTCTTTTTCATTTCTTTAATGTGAAATGTACACTCTTCTAAACTCGTTAAAGGAAAAATAACCAGTGACAAAGTAAATGAACCAAAATTAAAATTAACTGACACAATTTAGCAGAGCAGCTTGACACAAAATATCTATCAAAATGAAGTGGACTCTGTGTCTTTGGTCTTGGACTAACATAGGATTACTTTATTTTTTATTGAATTAAGAAACACAGAACCATATTGATATTGTGTTTTTGTTCTTTCATGTTCTTCTCAGTGCAGTTATATCTTTATATATCTTTGTCAAATCCTTTGTTATTTACAAAACCTAAAAGTAGATGGCTTTTATTACATACGATTTTAAAATAATTTTTAATAATTATGCAAAAGTCTTCCTCTTCCCTCCAACAATTTTAAATCTCAATTTTTAACTAATAACAACAAGAACAAATTGCATAAAATGTTTACTTCATTGAGAACTGCTTTACTAATGTCACATTAGTTGATGCTAATCTAACTTCTGCTGAAGTATTTCAGTTAAAGGCATTTATAAAGGGTTCTATAATGATAGTTTGCATGTCGGAAGACGGTCATTTTAACTTATTTTTATTTTAAAGATGATTGGACCTCCCTTTGACTGTGGAGAGAAAAGAATTGGCATTCTTCAGAGGACAGTTTTCACACACTAAAATCTTCTGCAGTCAGAGAAATACACCTTTCATCGTGCTTTACAGTATCTGAATCATGTGCTCAATGAGTGATAAGGCTATGCTTAGTCAGTCCTGGACATGGTGAACTACAAAAGCAACACAATGAATGGAAGCCAGTACAATTCAAAATATAGTTCCTTCTTTATGATCATCACAAACATCACACCAAGATCTCAAATCCTGGTAAAACCTACCAAGTTGAATGTGATGAAGTTTAATTTAAGGTTGTATTCTGACCACTATTTGGATACTAAAAATGAAACAAAAACAAGAGATTGCAAAATGGTTGATGTTACACTCAAGTAGTGAGTGAGCCTATCAGATCTCAATGTCAGCTGGGCATCTTGGAAAATCGAAAGACAGTGTCTGAACACAATCCTTTGCTAAACTTCTATCACCAACCCCACTTCAGAACTTTCATAATGATATCCAGAAGGAAGAAGGGAGTTCTATCTCTTTGAATGTCAAATTATAACTTGCTATGATTTTATCCTGTCTTTGGTCTCCTGCTTTAAATCTATTTTCCTTTAATTTTTAATAAACTGCTCCTGGTGAAGTGACTATATTCTTTCTTCTTTAGATCTTTTCCTTTTAATTGATATATTGCCTTCAGTCCTTTGAGTGTCCTTGTAATTTTACCTAGATTCTTTGGGTTCAGTCCTTTCTTAAGAAGTTAGGTATCATGATCTTGGCTAGGTTGTTAAACATAATGGCACAATAAGTAGTAGCTTCTTTTTTCTATAGTACTAAATGCAGATTTTCATTGCAGTGATTACTTGGAGGAGAGCTGACCGTATTTTACAAAGATCATAAGATATGCTTAATGTTGCCTGGTGGCCTGGCATTGAGAAGTGTGCTTCTTACCATCAAGCTTGGATATCTTCAATGTTAGGCTCTGTAGAGTCATAGAATCATACGAGTTGGAAGGGACCTCTAGAGATCATCGAGTCCAACCCCCCTACCAAAGCAGGTTCCCTACACCAGGTCGCACAGGTAGGCATCCAGGTGGGTCTTGAATATCTCCAGAGAAGGAGATTCCACAACCCCCCTGGGCAGCCTGTGCCAGTGCTCCGTCACCCTCACAGTAAAGAAGTTCTTGTGCACATTTGTGCGCAACCTCCTGTGCTGCAGTTTCTGGCCATAAATTATCTACTATAATTACCTACGTGAACCTGACAGGGGAGTCCAACTTGCTACCAATAGTTGAGGGACACACAATAGCCTGCTAAGAAAACCAAGGATCTGCTTTATCCCTGCTAGGCTGCCTCAGGAGCCAGCTACTGAAGGGATCCATACTGTAGGGGCAGCCTCACCACTGTCAGGTCACTGAAATTCAAAAATCGTTTTCACGTCATTAGATTGCTGTTAGGGCAAACAGCATGTAAGTAAGCGTTCAAAGATATTTCTGAAAGCTTGGGAAGAAACTAACATTTTTTTTATATATTTGGTTACAGATGATGTTTGACAATATTCTAGTTTTAATACATATTTTCTGAAAGCATACTCTTGTATCTTGATTGATAACTTTATCCAAGTGTGCTTTTGAAATGAGTGACAAGTGTTTCCCTCAGCATGTGCTCACAGGAGACTTGTCAGAGTTCATATGGGTTAACTTACCTCTCCTGTATTTGAAGAAGTTATGTTTTCATGCCTGAAAATCCTTCGGTAGTGTTAAGATGCACATTATTTTGTTTGGTGGATAATGTTGCCCCCTGGAGGCCATATCTCAATTATGACAGTACTAGATTGGAACATAAATTAAAACTTAGAAATGTTTTCTATCATAAACTAAATATTCCCTTTAGCAATTAAAATATTGTGATTTTAATTAAAAGGATTCATGGGTTTATCAGAAAAATAACTGATTTCTTACTATGCTGATTATTTTTCTACATTTCCTGTTTAGATTTGCAAATCAGCAGACAGCAAAATGTAATTGCTTTTTAAGGGAGATGAATATTTAATTTGAATACAGTACTTGGGAAAAATGGGAATTTCATGAATATGTGCATGTGTTTAGGCAACGTAGATAATCAGACTTGGCAATGTGAGCATCTCCACGTGCACTTCATGTTTGTGCACAGTGTTACTAATGCTCACGTATGTGCAAGAAACAGTGCAGTGTAAGGTTGTGAGTAGAGGCAGCTCTGGACTGCATTCATGGTTTATAGCTCCAGTGTTGCCCCAGCTGGAAACATTACTAAAGACAGCTTGCAGAGCTAAGCATTATTCTTGGCCACTGATGACAGCAGTTATGCTGGTGGCCAAACAGGCAAAATCACATCCAGCTCCTCTATCGCATGCTCTCCCAGCATGGAAATGGAAACTACTTTTCTGCATTTTCATTAAAAAGACAGAAATAAAATAAAAAAGTCCCTGCTTTTTCTTCCTTTTCAATGTTTGTGAGAGACTTAGATAAATTCCAGTGGGTTCTGTTTCTCAATTGCTCAGGTCTTGACTTCTGTGCCTGGAACTAACTAGGTTAAGTGCTTGTTACAGCAGTGTGGTGGTTGATGGTCTGTAGTTCACACTCAAACTCAGCAGCAGTGACTGTTAGTCCTTGTCCACTGGAGTCCAAGCTCAATTACTGAGCCTATTGGATAGGTAATAATTAATTGAACTATGAACAGAGAACAGCATTTCACTACTTAAGTAAAAGTATTTCTAAACATTTTGTTCTTACAGGCATTGCTAATCAGTATTGGTAGTGGTATAAATTAATCATTAATTTATACATGTTTGACTGTGTAGCTTTCGCATTTACTCCCTTGTCTATGCTTGTAATCACATTGTATTTTCTTCACAAATGCTGTAACTCTCAACCTTTTTTCTCTGCTGGTGCTCTGATATCTGCTGCATCACCAGCCCCATGGGGTGCGGAGGTTTGCTCTTGCTATTCTTCAGTGAGCTTCCTGCTCAAGCATGTACCAGCTTTTGAGGAGATATCTATGCCAGCAAGAAAACAACCTCACAGTTTGCAGGGAGGAACAGCACTACATACGATGAAAAGAGGACAAGGGCAATGTGTAGTTAGGCTTCTTATACAGATTGCCAAGAGTCCAGTGCTGCTGGTGATGAGCTGTGCACCCCAGCAGACATTTGTTTACTCTGCCATGCACTAGTTCCTCAGCTATGATCAGTACCAGCGTTCTATGTATGAGCATAGTTCACATACTGCTGTGTAGTCTTCATGCAAAATTTAATGCAGTCTGTTGCACTGAGCTTCGCTAGTACTGCAGGTAAGCTGAGTGACAGTTTTAAAACTACTGAAAAACAAATGAAGGGCATCTGTTAGTAAGTGCAAGAACTGGACTAATGCTAGCTACTTTCTGATGGAATGACACGGTACCGCATGCAATACATTCAAGTTTTCAAATATAACAGGATACAGCTTTTCTGGGCTTGGGTGTGAGTTAAGATATCATACAAGCTGATATGTGAGGAATTAGTAGTCAAAGTGCTCTCAGTATCCTGCCTGATAAATAAGAGGGATTGAAATTCCCTCCACTGGAAACATTCATTGCACAACATAACTCAGCTGTGCTGATATACAGAAAAAAATAAATTGAGGACATGTGGGTGATTTGAGTCTCATGAGACTATGTGCATATACCTCTATTTTGTTTTTACATATCTACTACACATATCATTTATAAAGTTCATACATTTACTTGCAACAAAGAGGGATAGTATACTACTATTCCTTCTACAATTTTATCTTTAAAAATAAAGATGTACAAACACAGAAAACCCTTAGGATAGAAAGTCCCTCTTCTCTTCAGGTTCCCTCTGTTTCTCCCTAACCGTTCCCATCTTACCTCTCCAGCCACACTCCTCCTTACACTGCTTTTGGCATATCATATATATGGGGAGAAAGAAACACAGAGGGAGACAGAGAAAAAGATAGCATTAGCATACGTATATTGGGACTTTAATTTATGTATTTATTTATTCATATTCCTCTGTCTTTGTCCCCTGAATGAGCACATGATACACAGTAGCTTGTGGAGAAAATGTGGTTGCTTTAGCTGTGGAGGTATGGCTCATGCTTGGCACCGGGGCTGTGCTGAGCTCCTGAAGGGGCTACCTATGCCCAGGGGCTCTTAGCAGCTATTCTCTGAGGAAAGGGAGCAGGAGAGCAGTGAAGCAGGAGGATGGCACAGAGCTGGATGGAGATGCTGCATGGATGTAGGTCTGAAGGCAGGAGGAATGTGTAGCATGTACTTCAGGAAGATAAGGTGCAGTACTGCCAAAGTGGTTAGTACAAGTGTGGCTGATGAATGTTACATTAGGCAGAGTGGGGAACTGAAAAAGAAAAAAAAATCACTAATTTTAAAATGGCTGGAATCACCTGCTATCATTTTGGAAAGGAAAAAAGTTTACCAGATGAGGGTGCCCAGCTCACTCATTAGTGCAGGCAGCTGGGATGTCCAGCAATAATGCCTGACACAGGCAGTACCTTCCTGGAAAAGTCCTTGAGAGAGCTGAGCAGCTGCTGTGGGGAAGCACTGGAGAAAGCTGGGAGTCTCTGCAGTGGTAGAGGTGGTCTGAAAGGTAGGTAGCCTTCATGTGCTGACTTCTGTTACTTCTTACTCCTATTGATTAGGAAAAGGCAGAGACAGGTAGAGCTGAAAGCCATATTGCTTTGGAGAGGAGGGTAAAATGTCCACTTCTCTTTGAAATCTAGCTCTTTTTCCCGTTAAAACTCCTGGGTTTAGGAGTAAAGCTTAAAGAGTGACTACAAAGAAGATTTAGGCTAACCATGTCTGTACCAACAGCTAATTCCACCTTTTGTTTCTGCTCTGACCACAAATCACAACCCCTAGTTGGCCTAAAGGCAGCCACGAGCTGCTGTAACTATCTGCAAGGTATTTACAGTTACAGGAGCCCTCAAGAAAGGCATTATTGTTGTCAATTACAAATACCATGGCTGGAAGGAGAACTAAAATCTGCACACGTCTTCTTGTGTTGGTGATAGAGGGTAAGCACAGACAGAAGATTTGAACAGCATCAAGAAGAAATTCTAAATTGGACCGTCTGCATGCAGATCACAGTGCAGCCCTGAAGGGGCAGCCAGGACCTTGTTGTGATAGGCCAGAGCCTGGTGCGGTCTGCTACTGCAAGCAGTGTAGCTTGGATAGATAGTGGATGGGTGAATGCATGGATAGATGGATGGATGGTGTTGTACACAGTGATGACCAGTAATCCCATCTAAAAACTCCTAAGAATTACCAGCTCAGGTAGGGGGCATTACTATGACTGGGCCTGACCCATTCAGTCCAGTTAACTCTCCAGACCGTGTGCAACTATTCTGCTCTAGAACAGCGTGGGAAAAACAAAAAAGCCCATGAGATCTTCAGATCAGTTATTATTTATGGTTTAAATTAGCAGCTGTGCCCTGTACATTATTGTTAAATATTACAGGGGTTTGAACAACAGCTGCATCTTACACAGAAGTATTTTCACCTTTACTGTAATGTAGTGATTTGTTCCACATTGTTCACTAGGCAAGTAACCTTTTTTTAATCCATCCACAGGGCAAACTGCCATTACTTATTTAAGAAATATGTATTCACTGTTTACAGTGAAGTATTAATGGTATTTATAAAAAAAAAAACAAGCTTCATTTGACATTGTAGGTGAGGGATGGGGAGAAAACACGCCCTCACAATAACTTAAAAAATGAGTTGATATGAGAACTATGGTTACAGCAACCAAGGTAATGACTCAGTAGGAACACTTGTGGCATAGAAACTCTTTGTGTGGTATCTGTGGTTGAGGAAGCTCTCTGCTTTTGTTTTACCCTTACCATAAAGACCTGAACAGCTATGTGCTCAAAGGCTTCAGGTGTTGCCCCTGCTGGGAGGTTGAAGGTGCTTTAAGCTCAGACAAGTTCATTCTAATGGGGATATGATGATGAGTCTGTGTTCTGCATACATGTATGCTGACAACAGCCTAAGAAGATCTGTAGCCGGTGGCTGATAAGTCTTCTTAACCTTTTCATGAAGACAAGGTAAGCAAGGTCTTATGCTAGGGGCTTGTAAAGGGTCCTATATTGAAAGATCTGAATGCAACGACCAGTGGAGAAAAAAGTAACATCTGATTTTCCCGTAGCTCAGAGTGTGAAGATGTTAGCCTGAATCCATACATCTGGGTAGTCCTGTATGGAGCAAGGAGTTGGACTCAGCGATTGTAATGGGTCTCATCGAACTGGGGATATTATGTAATTCTATGAAATTTGGATAAACTTGACACGACAAGTACTCAGGCACCTGTCAGATTCGTACTCACTCACATACTTTAAACCAGGAGTTAGAGCCTGGAAGTTCTTTTAGGGCAGAAAACAGCTTCAGATAAAGGAGGCATATACTTCTGCTTTACTTTCCAGATCATAGAATCAGTGTCACAGAATGGCCTGGTTTGAAAAGGACCTCGGAGATCTAGTTTCAACCCCCCTGCCATGGGCAGGGTTGGCAACCACTACAGCAGGCTGCCCAGAGCACATCCAGCATTGCACTGAATGCCTCCAGGATGGGGCATCCACAACCTCTCTGGGCAGCCTGTTCCAGTGTGTCAGCGCCCTCTGAGTGAAAAACTGCCTCCTATCATCTAACCTAAATCTCCCGTCTTAGTTTAAAACAATTCTCCTTTTGACCTACCACTGTCAACCTTTGTAAACAGATCCCTCCATCTCTTTGAGCAGCCTTGAAATAATGGTTTCTAAACCAGAGGCTGGATCACAAACAGGTGGTAGTTTCTTGGTAGTGAGGCTGAGAGAAGACAGTGAGAAATGGTGGCACAAACCACCTGCATGCAGGCCTAGAGAACTGTCATCTGGCTGTTAGTACACTCATCATTTGGTTTTGACTCATTCAGAGGAACTGCATCCATGTGTGTTTTGCTGATTTCTCTTCTTAATAAGCAAAGCCTACTCTTCCCCTTGCTGCTCAGCAGAAGTAAACAGTATTGATTGGGTCAAAAATTTAGCTTTCCTCTAGCTCTTTGTATCATTTAGCTCATGTTAGTTCATGACATTAGTCAGAGATCTCCCATTAAAGTGTCATAAAGTGTTAATTCTAATGAGGTTCTTGGTGCCTTTCCCTGGGTGTAGCTGCTCAGGATGCTGCTGATGTACTGTTGGACAAGAGTTACTGATACAGAACAAGGAAGATGCTCTGCTGCGCTATGGAGGAGGCTAATTAGAAAACTTCTGACATTACTGGTGAGCCTAATTAATTTCACAACTTTAGAAGAGAGTTTTGTTTATGTCTGGAAAATAGCTGATGGCCCCAATAACAAATTATGGATAATCTGATGCAAAACCACTGTAATTTGTGGTTATATGGCAACAGCACATTTTGCTGACTCTTATGTAAGAATAATGACCCAGGCAGAGAGAGCTATCCAGAATGTCCAGTGAGCAGAGAGTGCCTTGTCCTATTTTCCAAGGAGAAAGTCCTGATGATTTCAGGGAGTAAAAGAAGGTGTTGACATGGATACCCCATTTCCACTAAGCATGTCATGTCTAAAGACTACCTTCTTACAGACGCTGTTGTGACCACACTTCATAGAATAGAATGGCCAGTGTTGAAAAGGACCTCAAAGATTTTCTAGTTTCAATCCCCCTGCCACAGACAGGGTTGCCAACCACTAGAGCAGGCTGCCCAGAGCCACATCCAGCCTTGCCTTGAATGCCTCCAGGGATGGAGCATCCACAACTGTCATGGATGAATTTGGGGTCACGTAACATTTCAGCATCAACATTCAAATGTCAGTGTTTTATGGGCTGGTTCAGCTTGGTTTTGTAATGATTGGCGTGGGGGACCCATGGATCCACACCGTGTGGAAGGGGAAGGAGGAAAGGGAAAAAGGGAGATGGGTCTAAAAACAAAACAGCGGCATCAATCTGAGGAGGAAAGCTAGTTTACTAAATAAAATATTGGTATGCAAAATAACACAATATAATACAATATAATTGGAATTAAAGCTAATGAATCAAATAAAATGAGAGTGAGAGTGTCTGAGAACCAAAGGCCTTACACTAAATGCTGAAGGCGAGACAGCAGCAAGCACCCACTGCTGGGCTGATGGAAAGGAAAGAGTGTTTGACACAGGAACAGTTTCTATCTTTCTCTCTGAGCAGAAAAACCTTAAGTCCTCTGTGGTACCTAGTTCTTCTCTTCTGAGATAGATGTACCTGAAGTATCTGTGATCCAGATGCTTTTTATAGGCCTTATTATTTTTTGGATTTATAAAGTTAGTATTCAGGTTTTAAAAATTCTGACCGCTATTCTAGCATACCCATTCCTATTGCAAAACTTGCTTGTATCACCTGATATTTACTTGTAATAACTGTCCTTAAGTTACGTAAGTGCCATCTTTAATACATTCTTTTCTATGCTTAATTAACCTGATGATAAAGCACAATTAGTTTGTCATTCAATTTCTAAAAATCTGTCTGTTCTGGCAAGTGTTTGTGATCACGTTGAGCTGAACATTTTCTCTACAATTGTATTATGTCCATGAAAACATCCAAAAGGAGCTGACATTAGCCTGCACAAAGAAGGTTAACTTTCTCTTTAATGTGTAACTAGTGGAGTGTAATTTTTTAAACACAAAATGAAACCAAGCATGAAGATATTTGTGGGCCAGATGCTTAATTTATGGATATCACTGCTCCCCAGTGGAAGTCAGTGAGGCTATGGAAGCAGATCTAATCTTTGGATTCTGCAAATGTGTTTGTGTGTGTAATATGGGACAAGCAGAATACGACCATCCATGCTGATTAATGCTCTTCCATGGAACAGAACACCAGCCTCGAAAACATTCATTTTGCAACCTGTGTCCTGTGTCACAGGAATGAGTTTATCTGTGGAACAGAAATACAACGATGTCTGCACTCAGAAACATTCTATTGCTTATAAATTATGACAAGTTCACAGAATCCTAGAACAGCTTGGGCTGGGGGAGTCCTTAAAGCCCATCTAGTTCCAACACCCCTGCCATGAGTGGGGTTGCCACCCACTGGATTAGGTTGTCCAGAAACCCATTCAACCTAGTCCTGAATGCCTCCTGTTCTCAAATTAAATCAGCAGTAATATTCTTATTGCCTGAGACAAGCTTTCCAGTGTAATCAGAATGTGTTTATAAATTTCAGCAGACAAATAATAATATCAAATCTTCTTCTACCTTTCTAGGTGTTAGGACTGAAGACCTCATCAGATCTCCAGACCTACTGATTCAGACCTCCAATAGTCAAACAAGAACATAGGCTCAGGAAAGATTTCTGTATTTTTTACCATCTCCATATCTTTGCAGTGATTTACTGTTACTGTTGGTTTGTTGTTGTTCTTTTTTGTTTGGTTGGTTGTTTTCAGCAGATTGGGCATCAGCAGTATGAACATGGAAATGAATGTGGCCACAAAAAATGGGAAAGAAAAAAAAATCTGCAGTCTGACTCCAGAAGAACTTAAGTTCAACTATTAAGAAAAACAAAATTACCATTCCTTCTTCAAATTGCAAAATTTCTCTAATGTGATTCGTACCCATTTTCTTGTATACTTTTTCAAAGTATATGAAGAAGATTCATGAAAGAGATTAAAAGCAGTGAAGTGCTGGGACAGATTGCATGATGAGGCTGAGGAGTCTCCATTCCTTGTGTTTGATGTTTGTCACATCTTGCCTAAGAGAAGACAAAAATTTATAGGGAATTATATAGTGATTTTACCTTAAGTAAAAGAATATCTGGCATCTTGAAGTCTCTTTCTGACTTTCTCCCATCCCCCTTCCCTGTGATTTATGGTTCTTTATGATTTCTGCCTGTGCTTTCTCATTTTCTTCACTGCAGATTATGGAGAACTTGCACATAATTGTTGAGTGTAGCAAGATGGTTTTGATTTTCTGACTATATTTTGGTTGTTAAATATCTGAAATAGCAGATGACTTTGTCAAACCACACTCCAGTAAAGTGTAGATTGGAACAAAGAATGCAATTTAGGATTTGGAGTTTGTCAAAGAAGAAACCCATCCCATGCCACTGTCCCACCAAAGGAAGATGTGATATGCTTGAGATGAAGTCCTCAAAGGCCTCACAGAAGCCTCTTAGTCATTTGCTGAGCCACTAAGTACATGTCTGGATCACAGGGAAGGTATTAATCAAAGGGTTGTTTGGGTGGTCTTCTCCATTATTAAGTATATGTCTAATTTTGCAGACTATGCCAATCCTGTTTCTGCAGATGAGCAAGGGAAAAGATGGAAGACCTTTTTTTTGTTCTTTTTTTGTGATACGTAAACATGCATTTCATAGCTTGCATGAAGATTCTGTGGGTCTTAAAACTGAAAGGAATACTGAGGTCCCCTGCCATGTTGAAAAAGGTAAGGCTTTTTCTTATATATTCAAAATACTGTTGTACACAGAGAGTTTAAAATGCCTTTCCCCGAAGACTTTTACAAGACCTCAGAGTAAAACTTGAGGGTTATTCTCTCTTTTATGTGTATGATTGTGCCTATGTAGGACTATGCCCTTAAATAAGCAACAATCCAGAAAAAGACTGTTCCTGGCACATTTTGGGACAGTTGCTTTGCCTTCAGGAAAATAAGCACCTACAGACAAACAAACCCTGAGCTGGTGGAGACTGGCAGAGACTTGCTGACTGCAGTGTCTGGAGAGACTGATTTATGCCTGCTAAGAATCTGGTACATGGGAAGAAGCGCAAAGGAAGCAGCGCCTGTGCATCTGAAGGTGGTAAGGAGCCCACATTCCTAGACCTGAGAATGCTGCTGGCCTTTCCAGAACTGCAGAACACCCCATGGCCCTCTCAGACTGGTTGCAAGCAGGATGATGAGTCTGCAGATTATTCAGCTGGCAATTGTTGTTAACCACTGCATAGATATATTTTTTCAGGGTAATAATCTTGCCACAGATCATCCCAGCTGTTCAGAGTAATCCCACGTGGGTCAGGCAGTAAAATCATACTAGATTTCTGCTTCTGAAAACATGTTCTTGGTCAGAAAAGGCTTTTATTCTGTGGGTTTCAGGCTTAACTGAAAACTGGTTCTGCTCCGTTGTCCCTCTTTCTGGTTTTATGGGTCAAGTACTGCCAAAGTGAGCTGTGAAACTGATCCAGGCAACACATTCAAAGAAGCAAAGACTGCTCACTGGCATTAATAAAATGATGGCAGCATCACTCAGTGCCTTGGACTGCTGCTTGTGAGAAGGCCAGTGGTGCCTGCTTTACAGGCAGTGTACTTCCCTCCCTTGGAAAGTTCAAATGTACTGCAGATATACATGTATACATGTATATACATTACATGTATACATGTATATACATGTATATACATGTATATAAATGTATCTATATATGTCTGTTTTCTTTCATTGATTATATCAGAATAAGAACAGGTCTGTAGCTTTATAAGTCTGGTGCCTGTACTGATCCTTGTATCTGCTTTTGGACATCACAATATGTCAACTTTATTTACTAAACAGGGTGCAGGAGCACTAAGCAATTAAGCAGGGAGCCCTGAAATGTAATGGAAGTCCTGTTGCATTACTTAAACCTGGTTAATGCTCAGTGCTGTTCACTGAGAAGTGTCATATAAATGGTTTTGTTCCTTTTAAGGAAGGCAAATTAGAAGAGACAGTGTAATTCTAAGGTTTTCCAAACTGGAAATTTTATTGCTTTTTATCTCAGAAAATAAGGCCAGATCTCCACTTTTAAATGTTAGTTAAGCCATAGCATATACTGATACTGAAGAATACGCATTTTTTTATATAATAAGGCACAAATTATTGACGGTGATTAGCTATTAATATTTTTTCTTCTGATTGATACTCAGTTTTTATAGCTTGAAATAACATTCTCTGGCTGAAACAGGTCTTTGCAGCTGTTTGGAAAAAAATAGAAATCTTGAACTATCATAGGAAAATGATGGATGAACTACAGTTATGGTATGAATGAGAATAACTCAGAGAACGCCAGGTAGTAAGTGATGAGGAAGTATGTTTTCTCTCTTTGTACCTGAAACGTACCAGGTCAGAGCTGTCTGCGGGTCTGAATGATAGCACACAACTTAGAACTCATAAATACCTTCCTATAAGGGTATAAGCAGTTTAGGAGCTTGAGTTACAAGAGATATCAATGGCATGCTTTCCACAAATGTCTAAAATATGACCTGCCCCCTTTTTTTGTAATTAAGCACGTGGTACTCTTTATCTTGTACTTGTATGCAAGTATATTAGCCTTGAAAATGCTTCAACTTAATAATTCTTGTATTTCCTGTACCTCCATCCCAGGAGGAGTGTCGTGGAAAACAATCAGCGTCAACATATGTGCTCATGCAGTAAGCATATATAAAGGCTGCAGCTTTTCAGATGGAATTCTACGTTGGAGTGAAGAACTGCCAAGACCTTTGTGTGCAGAAGGATGTTACCAGAACATCATGAAAATGGCCCCACTTGTTGAAACAAGCCACCACAACATAATTTATTCCCAGACAATTGCATCAAATAAGTTTCATGTTAATACAATTTTGCCTGTGAAGGAAGCTAATATACTGTAACCAAAACCAAATAGGAAAGCATACATAAGGAGCAAAATTGGTTTGTAGTCTAGTTTCACTGGAGTCAGCAGATGTTGAATATGATTCACATGATCATATAGGTCATATGAAAATGACAAATATTACTTATCACTTTTAACAAAGCAATTATTAAATGCCATATTTCCTAACGAGTTAGCTAAAATCTCATAAAAACATTTGTCTAAGTGCTTCTTTTGAAGTCTTGGGAGACCTTCAGTGAAGTGTCACACCTGTTCAGCACTCAAGAATTTTCATATGATACAATATGCCATAGCCCATTCTTCCTGAGAAATGTAATAGGAAAGCTTCATGCAAAAATACCTTTCCTTCTGCACTGTAAGGATTTTTCATGCAACTAGAAACAGCTAGTTATAGGCACTGCACCTTAAGAAAATATTCCCCTATTTTTTTCTAAGATGCAAAAGTATTGCTTGAATTTTATAGCAGAGTAGAAAAAATTCTATGTATATAAAAAACAAACAAACTGATGACAGTACTGAGAAGAATAAATATCTGATGAATTTTGTTATAGTACACTGACTTTTGTCCAAGAGCAATGCATATACATCCTGGACAAATTATTTTGAGTGAGAATGGCTATTCTTTCAATTTAGAAAATAACAACTTCAAAATACAGCTAGTTTCCAAAATTAAGTTACATGTTCTTATCAGAATGCACTGACTAGGCTGTTGCATTTGAATTTCCTGTGTCACTGATGTCTTTAAAAGGGTTTTTCCTTTTTTTGTTGTGATTTGAGATTCTTGAAATAACCAGAGTCAATTATGGGAAAAAAAAATATCTCAAATTTTCATGAAAAAGGCTTATTTTTATTGTCTACAGCTAGTCAATCCGAAGAACAAACTTCTCTGTAGAGGTCAAGAACGTGAAAGAACATCTAGAGCATCAGATGATTTCACAATGATTTTATGGCGCGAAGAGAACAACAAAGGAATGAGACATGAGAAAACTGAGAGTCCTCGTGTAGGAGTGGTGTTTGAGGAGCAAAATTTCATTAGCTTTCCAGATGAAAACAGTTCCAGCTAACACTGTAATCCAAAAGGCAACCAAGTGGAGAACAATGCTGCAACAAGTACTCCCCGAGACAATAGGCTTAAACTTCTATTTACATTGTTTGTGTACTTCTTCAGTCATATTATCAGATAGATAATGTCAGATCAGGGTAATAGTGCTGTGGGCTTCATTCAGTGCTGGTCCTCTGCCATCCTCCCTGTCAACACCAGAAGACACCGGCACAGACAGCCATGTGAAGACTATGGCTCAGGCAGGACCCAGCACGTCCAATTGCAGCTACTGGGAAATGCCACCCACTGTAAACACATTCTCCAGCTATCACTGGGACGTCCTTCCTACTAAAGCACACAGTTCCTGGACAGCCACAGGTACAGACTGACTACAGGCCAAAGAAGTCATCAACTCTTTGTGTGCTCACCCTACAGAACAAGAGGCAGGCAGTTTCCTTGATAGTGTAGAAATCTATCTTTGGTAATTATCATTTTCTTACTTAATGCATATACTCATTCCATCCATCAGGTCAATCCATCACCATAGGTGTAAGGGAGTCTTCAGATCACCAGAGGCCCTAGAAGAATGAAGAAAAAGGATTTTCAATCTTGGCTTTCAAGTAAAGAACCAGACCTTCTCGTACACACGAGATAGATCGAGGTAGATAGGCAAAATCACCTCACTAGAGGATGACACAGCTTAGAAAGATCAGAAGAAGAGGCTGCATATCCTTCTTTTTCTTCTATGTGCAAGCTGGGATTTACCCAAGCTGAAAATTTTCATTACAAGCTACCTACAAGGATAGTGCTTATTAAACTTGTTCCATTTTACTGCCTTGAACAAAAGTTTAATCTATGCATCCAAAAGTGCTTTCTTATTGTCTGTGTATGTGTGTGTGCCTGTCAAATTAGAAAAATGCACAAGAGCTCAAGATACTGAAAAGAAGTCCCGTAAACTATTTTTACACAGAAGAGCAGCATGTTTGGTCTCTTCAGCTCTATTTTAATTTCTGAAAAGTAGCTTCAGTTTTCTTTCAGAGCAGGATTCTTGTTCTTTTGGCTGTTCTGTAAAACTACTCTTTCAAGCCTAGGCGTCAACACATTCCTCTGTTCTCTCATTTTTCTCCATCCATCTGCCTCAGACATTGCATTTGTTCAGCAAGACAGCTAAAGTCACTGCCTTTCAAACTTGTACTATGCATTACACTTTGAAATCTGACTCTCATTTTTAAGAAAACTTTGTTCTTCATCTACTCAGAGACCAAGAAAGAGACAATTTGACTGCAAGAAGAACACATGATCTCAAATCAGACACAGAGGGCTTGTAGCATGGGTACAGTTCCACATATGAATTTTGATCCTCCATCTTTTGGGGTTTTCTGGGTCTAGAAGTAATATGAGCAGCTTGTTTTGACAGAATCAGAATGTTTCATTCAGTAATTGGAATTTCACTGCTACAGCAGTCTTTATTCAAACAGTTTCTCTGATCACAGCATCAAAAGGGAAGTCTTATGCTATACATAGTTTTATATGAAAAAGGAGGTTTATGTGATTGTGATTATGGTAATAGTTCATAAAATCTAGCAGACAAAGAGTAATTTAGAATTCATTTATTCATAACAGCAGAAGTTAATATTCTTCTTGCCTACAGAAGAGTTTCAAACATCTATCTTTTCTCCTCAATTTCTGCTATTTTGCAGTTAGTTTGGTTTTCTTCAGTTTTACAGATGTACAGATGCCCTAACTTTTTAAACTTTCTTCTTAAAAAAAAAAAAAAAAAGAGTTGTCTCTTCAAAATGCCTTTCCTTAAATAAATTGTGCTGATTCTATGAAGATGATATCAAAGCTGTCCTTCGACTTTCCTGCAGATTTATGTGAACATTCTGCATTCTGTGCTCTGTTTTGCAGCTAAGTGTTTTACAGGATAGATCACTTCCTTACTATTGAAGATTTAAGCAATTTAATATTTTCCTTCTTAAATTGGGTATTCCTCTGAATGGTTCATCTGCTTTAGAAACAGGGGAATAGTGTGTGCATGTCTGTTTCTGTATGTAGTTCAAATTATTTTAACAAGGTACTGCTTTTTCCTTTTTACTTGTCTTGGTTTTGTTGTTTGCGTTGTTAGGACTTTTTTTTCTTTCTCGTCCTTCTGGTGAGTTTCTTCTGTTTCACCATCAGTGACCAATCCAAGATCCTTCATGCCTCCCTAAAAAATTTAATTTTAATCTGAACTTAAAACAGTCTGGCAAGAACTTCAAATATTTAACTAGTTACTTAGGAACAAATTCTACACTTCCATAGCCTGACTTTGTCAAAACCCCTCCAACTGAAAGCAGAAAAACAAAATAAAAAAAATAAATCATGTAGCCATGGGAAAACCAAGGAGCAAAGACCATAGGGCATAATGTTTCAAATTAATCTCTGCATTAACTTCAGTGGAGCACTATCTGGAACATACTAATACGATTCAACTCTGTGATATGTCAGTTATGTGCTGTCATTCCAGAGAGAGGCTCTTCAAAGTCCTGTCCCCCAGGTTAAATGAATTTAGAAGTAACAAACTGGCAGATCACAGAAGTTGCTTGTTACGGATTTAATTAGGTGGGAATCTGCAACTTTTGATGCTAGGCCCAATAGTTTTCCATGTTTTTATCCATAAGCTGAAAATACAGCTAACATTGCTGTTTGTGAAATTTGTAGATAACAAAAGGAACTGAGATTCTTCTGGGGAGATGCAAAAGTTCAGAAGAACTGAACCTGGTCATTTGCCTTCTTGTTAGTGGGGTGGGAAATCACCTGTTCAGCTCATACAGGCCCATCTGTGTGTGCTTCACTTCTCAAGGCAGTCTCTGCAGTTTTGGAAACTTGTCTGGTTTGAGCTGTTTCTTTTTAGGGTTTTGTTAAGCTTATGGCTTGGGAGCATTGCCTCAGTAACTTTAAGGAAAGCAACCTTTTGGTTCATACATTGTTAAACAGAAACTGGGAGAAACAGAAATGAAGAAGCTTTTGTGGTCAGAGCAGATATGAAGTGGTTTTTAGATATGGGCGAAATGAATTCCTGACCTTCCTGACCTTGAAATTTATGAGTGTCTGGCTACTCATTCTGCCAGAGTAATGCCTTCTTTCTGAAGCTATTGGCTTCATCTAATCACATTACACAAGTTATAAGTTTCTTAGTTTAAAAAACAACAACAAACTGCAATTAAGAGGAAAATAATAGTTCAATTCCAAATATCTGCTTTGCTACAGGAAAGATAAACTTTTCCAGAATGTACAAAAAATCCCTACCAACAAACATGCATATCAACCCCCACCTCCTTGTCCCTGTGATTCATCTCCTGCCTCACTTATTCTGCACTTTCCTTGTACAGGCAGCAACACTGGCCCCAAAACAGGCAACCTTCAATAACGCAAGATAAAATGATCCACTGAGATGAATACCACTTGCCTAAGAGGCAGATGCAGCATCATTATCAATTGTTTTGCTGAGGTTTGTGCTGACATCCTTACTATCATTTCCAGCTCACTAGCAGCTTGCCACACTGCAAAACCAGCTCTGGCTGGGAAGGTCTGTGACTCAGGTGTTGTCCTGGTGTGATGGGATGCCTGTACCACATCTCCAGAGCAGTGGGAGGCAGCACCGAGTGCTCTTTACCATTTCGATCATAGAATCACAGAATGGTCTGTGGTGGAAGGGACCTTTAACAGCATCTAGTTCCAACCCCCTGCTACACACAGGGACACCTCTCCCTAGACCAGTATACTCAAAGTCCCATCCATCCTGGCCTTGAATGCTTCCAGAGGGAGAATTTATAACCTCGCTGGGCAACTTGTTCCAGTGTCTTACCACCCTCACAGTAAAGAATTTCTTCCCAATACCTATTCTGAATCTACCCTCATCTAGTTTAAAATCATTCCCCTTGCCCTGTCACTACCTGCCCTTATGAAAAGTCTCTTCCCAGCTTTCCTGCAGGCCTCTTGGACCTTTGTCTTGCTCAGGCTGAAGAATCTCAGCTTTCTCAGCCTGTCCTCATAGGAGAGGTGCTCTAGCCCTCTGATCATCTTCATGGCCCTCCTCTGGACCTGCTCCAACATCTTCATGTCCTTCTTGTGCCGGGGACCCAGCACAACTGGACATAGTACTCCAGGTAGAGTCTCACAAGAGTGGAGTAGAGGAGTAGAATCATTTTCCTTGACTTGCAGGTCACACTTCCCTTGATGCATCCCAGGATACTGTTGGCCTTCTGGGCTGCAAATACACACTGCTGGCTCATGTTGAATCTCTCATCAATCAACACTCCCAGATCCCTCACTGGAGATCATCCAGTGCCCTCTGCACAAAACCTGCCAAGGGGATATGAGTTTCTGTCATTAAGAGTATAACCGAAGATGAATTACAGACAGCTCAGCAATAAGACCAAAGGCCATAAAATAGAGCAGAAACAGTGAGCATACCCTCAATATTTTCCTTTTGGAATAGGCAGACCTTGGCCAAGCTCACCCATCTGCTTTGAGTTGGGTTTGCTGTGACTGGCAAGATTATCAGAAAATACTACCCTGTTAATTAGTAGTAAGAGTACTCAAACAAGGTATGTTTGCACGTAGTTCTGTTAGTAAGTACAACTGTCCACATTTCTGCTGAGACAGTTGTTTTCTTCATAGTGTCTGGTATATTTATTACTACATTTATTAATTATTACAATAATTACTGTTATTTCTGTCTTCCTTTTCTGTTTTAGTAAACAGTATTAAACTCAGTCTATGAGTTCTAATTTTATTTTCTTTTTTTAACTTTCCCTCTTCCAGTGGGATGGAAAGTGAGTGAAAGGCTGTGTGGTGCTCAGCTGATGCCAGGTTAAGCCACAACAACTTAAAAAAATGAACAAGTGAAGGCAGGTTAATTTAATCCTATGTAGACCAAGAACATAAAATGCCTCTTTTTAAAAAACAAACAAACAAACAAACAAACACTGCTTAATCATAATACCTCTACAAACACAGTGTGATTGCTGGGGTGCAAGGTGAGCCTTACTCCTGTTCTGAATGTCCAAGTCTCAGTTTCCTGCTTGTTGGTGAAAGAGTGGGAAAGACATATCTCTAAGTTGTTGCACTGGTCATCATTTCCCTTTCCTCTCCTTACCCTGGCATTTTGGAGTCATTGATTTCCTAGTGATTGCCCAGGCAAATCCCCTAGCAGGTCAGCTCCTCACAGAAGGATGGAAAAGGGCTGGCTGCATTTAGTTGTTATGGGGGTAATCCCATTGCCACAGTAGAAGAACTTGTCCCAGTACAGATGATGGGTGATACTGATGCTGGCTGAAAAGTATACAGTATTTGGTTATTCCACCCAATGGGTTAATGATCCAACTCCACAGCAGAACAGGGTTGTTGTACTGCAGTGCTCCCTGTGAGGACAGTGACAGAAGTAATAATGTGGACAATAAGCTGGTGAGGCACAAGGGGCAGCTCTAAGTGTCACACCTCCAGGGGCATAGCAGGGACACCACCAGTACCACTGATGCCAGCTTACACAGGTCAGCTGGGTCCACATTTCCTGGTAGGGAGAAAAGGAACCCTGCAGACAATGGTGATGCCACCCTGAGCTCCTGCTGCTTTCTTCTTATTGGATAGGCCCACCTGGCTTTTTGTAGAGTATAACATATCCCAAGTTGGAGGGGACTCACAGAGATCATGAAATCCAACTCTGGTCTGAACCAGGACTACCTAAAAACTAAGCCTTACATCTGAGAATCTATTCCAAAAAATTACTGTACTGCATGCTTCCTTTGCTCTAGATTTACCCAAGATTTATGCTAAATGGATGCCTACAAACAACCTTGAGATCTGGAGCCCTGAGTGAAGCTTAGATATTTAGGAGAAACTGGACATTTTAAAAGGACTTGAGTGTATCTTGCAAGCAACAGTATTTGATGGTTCACATTGTAGTGGGCTGATTTACAGTATGAGCAATAGCTTTTTTTTTTCCCTCAGAGATTCCTAGTACCCAGTTGTAGTGGTCTAAGTTAATCAGCGGTAGAAAATTTACTGGGGTCAGGAGGAGGACAGCCTTGTTCAGAGAGTTGTTCAGAGGACAAAGTGCAATGGAAAAGATGGGGACAGTTTGGTAACTGCTTGAAAGAAGGTGTGAAATATGTAGGCAATTATTTGGGGTCTGGAAGATAAATTTAGTTCTTTTATCACCTGCAAATGCAGGCATTTGTTCTTGAAGCCAAATGAAACTTTTATTTCTAAAAGGTTCAGAAGCTTTGTGTGTCCCATTACTTAATGTACAGAAGTGATTAATTGACTCCAAAGCCCCATTTTCACCCCTCCTCTGCATCCCCTGGGTCCCAGCACGAGCCCTCTCACACCTGGATTCTGCCTGTTCTGTGTTGATGCCCAGCTGGTTGCCTAGGCAGCAGCATGGTAAAACAATGCCCACTTCACTTGTTCTGAAGAAGACCAGATGAAAGTGGGACATGGACGTCAGTCTAGCAGCTCTTTTCCTGCCATCTCCTTCCCTCTACAGCAGCAAGATGTCTGTGCTAGAAAATTCTTTCCATAAGTTTGAAATGTATGATGACACAACTGCCAGTGGCAAGAATATGTCAGGGAAAAACTTCTCCAAGTTGTGCAAAGAATGTGGGGTGATGAATGGAAAAACTGTGACCACCACTGACATTGACATCGTGTTCAACAGAGTCAAGTAAGTGAGGCAGTGAGGTGCTGTGGGCAGCATGGTGGGGCAGGCAGAGGAGACAGTGTAGAGCAGCCAGGCTCTCACTCAAGGGGCAGCCATGTGATCTTTCCTTCCCAGTGCCATCCAGCTCTGCTCCTGGTAACTTGCCTTTTAGTAGCCTTCCTCTTGCTTTCCTCTGGCCATAGGACCAAAGATATTCGCACCATCAACTTTGTTGAGTTCCAGCAGGCCTTGAAGGAGATATGTGTTAAGCGTTTCAAGAGCAAATCACCAGAGGAAGCCCTGCAAGCTGTGTATGGCCTTATCGAGGGGAAGAAGCCAAGAAGTGTGGGCACCACAGTGAGTAGGAGCTTCTTTGTCCCATGTGCACCTGGAGCAGTCATGGGCAACTCACAGGGGGTGAGCCTGTCTGCATGGGAGGAGAGGCAAATAAAATCTCACGGAGCTGACTTTCTGTGCCTAAGTACTGTCAATCTGCAACCTGACAGGATGGGAATGGCTGGGATGCACACAGGATGACCAGCAGTGCTTGACCACAGCCTAAAGAGCACACATACAGTGCATAGTATGTGATGTGGCCATTCCCTGGGAAGGATAGAGGTCCCAGTAACATCAGTTGTTGCCTTTTGCCAGTCCTGTTGCCTCAGGTTAAAACCCTGTGGGAATGCAAGGAAGTCTATTCAGTGCAGGAGTGTTTATCCTGTGGAGCAGGATAAACACCATGAGAAAGGAAGGACACTCCAGAAGAAAAGGAAAACAAGTTCAAGTAAGCTGTGTGATGGCTGAGGATGAGTATGTGGCTTGGAACAACCCATGACTCTGATTGTATAAGTGCATGCACAGTTAAGGAGTGCTTGTGGAGTATTTTGTTGACATGTAGTGGTGGGTGGGAAAGTTACAAGAGAAAACTTGTGAATGTATATAAGGGATGCTAGAGCCTGTAATAAATGATTTGGATCATCCACATCTGAGTCAGTGCCTCAGGCACTGCAAATGGCACCCACTAAATGGTGCAAAACACGCTGAGGCTGAGTGAGCCCGGTCTGGCAGCACCACCCAACTGAACAACAGAGAGGTTGTTTGGCATGTGCCAGCACCGTTGTGCAGGACAGTAGGTGAGCAGTTGAGAACTATGGGGAGATCACTAATGAAGGAGCAACAAGTACATCTCAAAACATTATGGATAACTTCAAAGCTTCAGAATCTACCTGTGTCTACCTCAGCTAATTTTCTTAAATGGATAAGCAAAAATGTCCCCGAGTTTCCAATAACAGGGTTTTCTTTTGATGGGGAGTTTTGGGACAAAATTGGCACAAAACTCTGGGGGGCTTCTACTAAAGACAAAACAGCTGCCAAACTTTTACCCATGTGGTGCCAAATTTTGGAAGCACTCAAAACAAATTTGACAAGGAAGGGCAAATTCTTCTGACTGTCCCCCATAACCTCCCACCCCTGCCACTGCCCTTTGGAATGGGAAGCAGCTCCTGCCCAGACTCGATCCACAATTCCAACCTCATTCCTGGTCAGGGAGAAGGAAAATCATAACCCCCTGCCACTCTGCCACCCTCCACACCACCCCCTCCCACGTACTACTGTGCTTTGGAGCAGTGCAGGAGAGAAGCATTATCATGGGGTGATTCTGAGATGCTGCAAGCCTTTCCTGTGATGTATTGTGCACATCAGCCCCCCTGTGAGCATCCCTGCCTCATGAGGTGGTGAAGGAAGTAAGGAAGTCGATGAAAGATTACGGAATTCAGTCCACCTTTGTGTATAATCTTTTTTTTTTTGGAATTGCTGGCAGCTATGTTACGACCACTCACGGTTGGAAAATTTTGTTACAAATGATTCCATCTCCCATTCAGTACACCGTGTTTATGACTGAATACCAAGAACAGGCTACCGTCCAGTCAATGAATAATTTGACTAACTTAAATCATATTGACATGGAGGAGCTCATGGGGGAAGGGGGCAGGCAGCAATTCAAGCCCAGTCACAGATGGATAGGCAATGCTTTGAAAATAGCCCAACAATATGCCAATTGACGGTGGCAAATGGATTACAACCAGTGCGGAAAGCTAGACCTTACATCCTTATTTATCACAACATGGATGGTATATTAATTGCAGCAGAACAAGAAGAGAGTCTAAAGGACACTTTACCATTCATCCGGCAGGCAGTCCAATCTGTTGGTTTACAAATAGCTGCAGAAAAGGTGCAACTCAGCTCTCCATGGAAATATTTAGGGTGGAAAATCACATGTCACACCATTCAGCCACAAATCCTCAAAACAGCACCTCATGTGCAGGCAGCAATTGATCTTCAAAAATTATTAAGGACCATCAACTGTTTGCGACAGCTGTTGGGTTTTACTAATCAAGAGCTACACCCTCTATTCCAGCTCCTCAAAAGAGACCCAGATCTAAACTCTAAAAGACAATTAACACCAAAAGCACTACAGTGCTTAGATGTAATAACATCATTGCAACACCAGTACAACCATCATGTTTGTTTGTCCCTTCCAGTATTTCTTATAATAATATCAAACTCCTATCAATCATATAGTTTTTCATGTCAGTGGGATACCTCAAGAAAGATCCTCTCATCACCAACAGCTGGATATTTTTACCACATACTTTTTCAAAAACCACTACATCACAAGTGGAGATGTTTGCAATGCTAATACAGCGAGGTCGACATCATTTACAAATTTTACAAGCTTCTGATCCTGATTGCATCTACATACCTGCTACTAAAAAAGATTTAGATTGGATGCTCACTCATTTGCTCACTTTGCAAACTGCCATGGCTGATTATACCACACAAATCTCCACTCATCTCCACAAACATCAGTTACTGCATAATTTGACAGATCTGTCCCTTACTAGAAATGTTTTACTTTCACATGTTCCAATACCTAATGCTGCTACTGTATTTACAGATGGCTCTGGCAAGACACACCAAGCAGTGTCTTTCTGGCATGCGACTGCTACACGATGGCAGTCAGACATGCGTATCATCAGTGGGTCACCTCAAGTTGTAGACTTGCTGCAGTGGCTTGAGCTGTTCAAATTTTTGCAGAACAAAAACTTAATATATTAACTGACTCTTTGTATGTTGCAGGTATTGTTCAGTGAACTGAAGGATCTTCTCTTAAGGAAGTTAACCACCCTGCCTTGTTTGTACAGCTCAAGTGAGTTCTGCATTATGTGTCTCAGTGTACTCTCTCATATTTTATTACCTATATTTGATCACACACTACATTGCCTGGTCCGTTAACTGAGGGCAGCCATAAGGCTGATCAAGACACGGTCTCCTTTGCTACCCCTCAATCATTTCAACAGGCATGATTCTCCCTTCATTTTTTCCATCAGAATAGGAAAGCCTTACAGGAACAGTTCCAACTGACAGTGGATCAAACCCTTAACATTATTCTAATGTGCCCAGATTGCCAGGCAACTGCCCCTTTGTCTCAAATAGAAATAAACACCCGTGGCACAGCACCTCTTCAACTCTGGCAAACAGGTGTCACTCTTGTTCATGAATTTGGCCACCTAAAATACGTGCATGTAACAATAGATACCTTTTCTTCTCATGCTTACCACAGCGCATACAAGCGAATGCAGTTGTGATGCCTGTAAACATTGATTACTTGCTTATGCTGCAATGGGGATCCCAGGTAAAATAAAAACAGATAATGGACCTGCATATACTTCTAAGATCACTCAAATTTCCCTCCAAGAATGGGGAGTTAGACATGTTACATGCCCTACTCATCTCACTGACCTTCAGCTGTACAGGTAAATAGTGGCAGAATCTGCAGGACTGCTTGACTGTAGTACCCTTGGTCTGGACACAGCTCTTCAGTGCCTTTCCCTGCAGCCCCCTGCTGTTTCCAGGATGGATGCCTTTTTGGCTTTGGGGTAGTGCAGCTAGTGTGCTTTTGAGGTTCTTCAGTACTTTCCAGCCACATTTCCACCCCTTACAAACACATCTTGGGCAGAAAACACCTGCCATCATGTAGAAATCCATATCGGATCCATCAGCATTGTAGGTTGCTAACACCAGACTGGACAGTGCTCAGGAGGAAGATGAAGACAGCAGCAGTCTCACAGCTGTGCCAGTTTCTAGGCTTCATGTGATGCTGGGCGCCTCCATTCCTCCCTGCTGCACTCAAACAGCTCAGGATCTTTACATTTTGCAGAAGACAACAAAGGCTGTCCTCAAAAGTCAAGCAAACTTTCATTGTATTTCTTTGTTAAGGCATCACTTCCCTTGCAATTAAATCAGACAGTAAATAGCCCACATAAAATTCTGCCATAGTATACAGGAGTGTGTTGTAGTACTGGGTTTTTTAGTAAAAAAAAAGCTCTGTGAATTTAGGGAACAAACTGAGAGCTTTGTACTAATGCTTGTGTACTCTGAGTTCTGGTTTGCATTAACTGGGTACAATGTGACACTGGAGAGTGAATTTCTGAGACATGATTCAATCTGTACTTCATCCTGTAATCTAACTTGTGCAGCACTTCAGCTCCACCAAGAATCCCTTGTTTGTCCTGCCTATTTCTTATGAGCAGAAACCACAAAAAATTGAGGAATGCCATGCTTGCTTCTTGCAGCAGCTACAGCAGACAGATGAAAAGGAAGTCACATTTGACTAAGGAGTTTAAAAGTAGTACCTGATTGCTACATGCTCATGGGGAAGATGTATTTAAAAAAAAATGCATGTATGAATCAATCACAGCATCAGTTACACATCTGCAAAAGAAAGGGGAAAAC
The DNA here is from genome assembly GCA_023055505.1 of Callipepla californica brunnescens. Classification (NCBI taxonomy): domain Eukaryota; kingdom Metazoa; phylum Chordata; class Aves; order Galliformes; family Odontophoridae; genus Callipepla; species Callipepla californica. The sequence continues at coordinate 730,654 of JALIRH010000023.1, read as the reverse complement.
AAAAGTTTATTCTCTGGTTCTCTAGTACCCTGTGAGCCTGCAGAAGTATAGAAGATACTCCACTGCAATCTGGTACCAATTGTTTCTACCATTTTGTATTTCCTTTAAAGAGGCCATATTGTTTAGCAAAACAGGAAGAAAAAGGATAGGAGTCATTCCCTGTCAGAGGCAGGGGAGCATGGTGCATCTTCTCCTGGTGCTGCCTGCCCCCTGACCTTTGGGGAGGTGAGGATGGCTGCTGCACTCTTCTGCTGCTAGGGGAGCACTACAGATGTGAATTACTGGATTTAGGGAGTCTGGTAGGAAAATTGAAAGCTTACTGAAAGAGAATAGTAGTCATCTAGGAGTTTATACTGAGCTGTGGCTAAGATCTCTCATGGAAAAGCAGAGAAGCATTGGCTTCAAATTATCTGTCTATTGGGGAAAGAAACATTGGACCTAGACATTCTGTCAATTTACAATCATATTAAGGTAATCATGATAAAATGCCCCTGAATCCCACTCCTTGGAAAACTCAGTGAGCTGGTGGCTGTGGTGTATCTCTTCATGTCCCTTCTCCTGTCCCTGTGCCCCAGCTTCTCCTATGCAGTTTTCTTGCTGTCTCTAGAAATATGACTCACAAATGAGCTCAGTAATTCTTTGCCAGTTGGTCATTGCTTCAGGATACTGGATCATGTTGCCTGATATTCCAGTCAAATACAAATCATGGGCTTGCACTGATGAAATCTGCACACAAATTAGAACAAGATCTGAAGATAAAGCTTTATGCCTATGTAGAAAGGGGAGGTATAGCATAGGGAGTAATCTAACACAGGTAGGAGAAAAAGATAAGAAAGTATAGGTGCATGTGCATCAGATGCAACCAACTCCTGTCCTAAAAGCTCACGGCATCTACAGTAGTAAACAGACATGGGAAGTTAATGGTCTGTGTACCTTTACACTGGGCTGGTCATCAGAATGATGTTTAAAATCAAAGTCATAAATATTAGTGAATGACAGTGTGCAATGCCTTCCCTCATTTTCCCTGCTTCTTGGATTAAGCATGTCTGCTGCCTCAGGAAACAGTGGTTAGACTCTGTGCAGAATAAATGATAGGCCAAGTAAGCCAGTTGGTACTTGCATGATTTACATTGGTTTTGTCCTCACTAAAGGTAAAGCTGCTAATTTTTAATTGCTGATTCAACACAGCTACAGCTTTTTTCCTTTAAAAAAATGTGCAAGATCATAGAATCATAGAATCATAGAATCAGAATCACAGAATCATAGAATCACAGAATCATAGGGTTTGGAAGGGACCTCAAGAGATAATCGAGTCCAACCCCCCTGCCAAAGCAGGTTCCCTACACCAGGTCGCACAGGTAGGCATCCAGGCAGGTCTTGAATATCTTCCAGAGAAGGAGATTCCACAACCCCCCTGGGCAGCCTGTGCCAATGCTCCGTCACACTCACCATAAAGAAGTTCTTGCACATATTTGTGCAGAACCTCCTGAGCTGCAGTTTCTGTCCGTTTCCCCTTGTCCTGTCTCCACACACTTCTGAAAAGAGTCTGGCCTCGCCACTTTGCCCCCCACACCTCAGATATTTATAAACCTGGATCAAGTCCCCTTTCAGTCTTCTTTTCTCAAGGCTAAACAGACCCAGTTCACTTAGCCTTTCTTCATAGGGGAGATCCTCCAGGCCCTTCACCATCTTTGTGGCCCTGCAATGGACTCTTTCCAGGAGATCCCTGTCTTTTTGTACTGGGGAGCCCAGAACTGGACACAGTACTCCAGATAAGATAAGATAAGGTGATAAGATTCTTGAAGGGCCTTATACGATGTTATATGTGATCTTCGGGCTGTGTCCATTTAATCCCTGATAAGCCCTTTGTCAGTCCATACCAGGCTCACACCCTTCCATGTGCCTGTAGGACATCTTCTGTAGTGTGCTATTGCAATTTCCCACTTGGGGCACTATAAGGAACTTCAGAAAGACTTTGCTAATATCCACAACCAGCCACTCACAGTATAAATCATTCACAAACTACTCACATGGAGCTTTGCTTTGCAGCAAGGAATAAATAGATCAGCAAGTTCTGCTGTGCTGCAGTGACACAGCAAGGACCAGGATGGGACAGAGAGCCAGCAATATTGAGACAAGTGCATCAGTCTAAAAGTGTTCATGTATTGCCACCTCCTGGGAGGGCCATGTACAGCTGCCTGAGTGCAGAGGCCCTTCTCAGATGCTCAGTTTTTTGAACTTGCACTCAGTTCATAAAGAACAATTATGAATATTTTCCATTATCTGATTAAAACTCCCAGTTCTTAACAATGTTTGAGGCATATGGAGATTGGTGCAGGGATTTTTATGCAATTTGGGTGGATGTGTATGAAAAAGGTGTATATACTCCTGTGCTCTGAAACAACCACACATTCATTGATTTGAGCTCTAAATTACAAAGTTTTAAACATACTGTTTCCTTCAAGGAAAAGCTGGTTTTATGTGTTCTCACCTTCTACTTCTCCAGTGGGTCATTCACATCAGTTCGCCTTGCCCTATGTTGCAGTCTGCTAATCCTTAACTCTGCTGTGAAAAATAGCTGTGAAATGATATTTCTGGTATTAATACACAACCAAAGAGACACAAGTTCCTTTATAACAGTGTCTTTGGATAGTGTAGTCCACCAGCCTCATGGGCACATCTATGAGGCAGCGTTTCCCACGAGTGGGAGTCTTTCAGTACCAGTTGGAGGAGTTGTTTCACTTTCAGCCTTTATTATCATTATTATTCAGGCAATGTGATTATGTCATTCAGTGACATTATCCAGAGCAATGTCATTGAATTAGTTGTAAAAACAATATGCATATTTTTAAGGATTCTGGGGAATCAGTGGGCTTATCTGTTCTGTCAGGTACCACTCAGTGCTAATAAGGGAGCCTTCAGTCTTCCACAGCAATCACAGTAATTCAGCAAATATACAAGCTTTGCACATCATCAGCAATTTTAGAAATTTGAATAATTCTTGTTAAAACAACAGATAGTCTAAAACAGTGCATTTAATCTCAATTCAAAAAACTTAATCCAGTTATTTCACAATATTTTATGTTCTTAATGTAATTACAGAATAGTGAAGCGAAAAACAAATAAGTAACACTAGAAAGAGACAACTGCTGTAAAGAGAGGGCAAGAACTATTCCTCCAGTTTTCTTTAATTTTCTTGTATTAGGTAGAACTTCTAAACACACATATATATTGCAGGGAAGTAGTGCTGTCACTCACTGAATGTACAATTGGTTTTGATTTGTGCAACTGTTTTGTGACTGATATCCCCATGAATGTACTAATTGCACATGTAGAGCATGACAGTTTCTCTGCAATAGGGATAATGATAAAAAATGCCTATATATAATCACAAGCAACATCTACACAAGCTGTTCTTGTAAAAAAATGTTTGTTAAAAATAAAACAAAAAATTGAATCATCATTGATGTAATTCATGCCTGAATCACATTTACAACACGACCTGTAACACACAGTATCTTTCAGGAGCACGTGCTTTCTGTAGTATCTTGCACTGGATTCCCAGAAGTTAAACTACCAAAATCACCTAGCATTTTTTTTAAATAAATCATACAATTAATATAAAGAAGTACATAGCTTCACAGTAAATCCAACATTTTTGTAGCTGTGTTTTATACAAGTTACATCAGTTTCTCAGTGTAACTGACCAAAAATATCACTGCACTGCTCCTGTTCAAATAACAATTAAAAATATATGTTCCAAACAGCTTTATGCAACAGGTATACCTAACTCTAAATCTTGTTTTTCATATTCCTCTAAAATCTCTGTATCTAGTAGACTCCTGAAATATACACAGGTTCCTGTCAAGCGGCTGCCTGTGGGGAACACACAGGAATAAATTTTGACTTCTAGGCTATTTAAAATGAGATTAGACAAAAATGCATTCAAGTAAAAAATGGGGATAGAGGTTGATTACATAATTCATACTATCATTGCTATACCTATGCAGTAGCAGAAACTCTGCCCGGTACATCACAAAAAATATGGTAAGACAGACACCTTTTTCTGAGATGTTCACAAGGATTAATAACAGAACAAACATTAAGGAAAGGACAAAAGTAAACTCAATATTCACAAGTCCGTTTCAAAATATTTGAGCTGGGAGTGAAACTGAGCTTTGTTGAATAACCACAGATGCTTTCAGAGAAAAGTTTGAAAAAAGAAATAGCCATTGCTTAAAACAGAACACAAGGAGCTCTGGTATATCCAAAGAGATACACTGAAATGTTGTATCTAGAGAAGGCTGAAACAACATGAAGGAAAGTTGCTGCTCCTTCCACTTCCAAAGCACAATTGTCTTTTCAGGAACTTCAGTGACGGACTTTAGGTTAAAAGACGGAATAATTGCCTTAGGTGCTGATACCTTTTATCCCAAGCTGACAGCAAGCCCATGAATTCCCAGGTTTTACCATGAATAAAAGCAATTCCCAGTTGGAGATTCCACAAGAGATGAGGAAAGAGAGGAGCTAGTAACACCTAATGGAGTTGATGATTCATTTTCTTTTTCTACAGTTTAGAAATTCACATCTCCCAGCTCCTCACTGCAAACATTACTAACAAGAAGAATACAATTATAAAATGACTTGGGGGTAAAATCAAACACTCTGTCAGTCAAAGTGACTGACGCTGTCACAGTGAATTTCTTTAATGGTGAAAAATGTTTATGCTATTCCTTCTCAGATAGGGAGAAGGCTGGAACAGCACAGTTTGAGAGATAAGCATACTAACAACAAAAATTTAAATCCCCATCTGCACTTGAATACATAAAAGGAAGGCAGCTGAAAGACAACCTATTTAAAAATAGGTTTTACATGACAGAAGATTGTTAAGATAATAAAGCTGTAAATAAAATGGAATGTAATGGAAGTCTATGTGTCTGCACTTATGCCACTCTACTCTGGAGCTTGATATTCTGCAAGAAAGACAAAAAAAAAAAAGCACACACTGGGCTTAGCTCTCCACTTTATATGGTGAAGGTGACGGTACAAAAATCAGTCACTTGGTTTCAGAATCTGGACTGCTTCTCTTTGCTGAAGAAAGACAAACTGCTGTTCACATGTTAGTGGGAAATGTCATAATAGTAGTTCCGTAATCGCAGCTCCACGGCAACAAATCCTGGTCGGTCATCGACACTGTGGAAACAGAACAAGCATCACCACATAGGACTGAGAAAGTTGAAGAGGTATGTGAACCCTGTAATAGCTGGGACTTCACTGCAGTGACAACTCTTGAGAGGCTGTTAGAGTATTTTAAGCCTACCAGAATGTTGCTACAAAATGAATACCAAGAGGCTAATATCATTGCAGAGCATTCAGTCGGTGGATATATTGTCATGAAACTTATTTTGTGGTTGTTGAAGGTACAACAAGAAATTGCAAATCAACCTCATTTAATTTGCTACTTCATTTACTTCAGTATTAATCTAGAGGAAGAAACACTTATAATTTATTAGCTTCCTTATAATGAGTCCTACAGCCATACAGATAAGCTTTGTGCCATTAAGAATAGACTATACAAACACTGGATGGCTGTACTGTCTTGATTTCCTCTGTATCTCACCTCTGTTGATTTGGGAGAATGCGATGAAGCTGACAAGATGTTCTGACAATATATTACATATTGAAATAGCTACACTGCAAACCAAAAATTGTGGGTTTTTTGTTTGTTTGTTTGTTTTTAACTTTCTTCTCTTTTCATTTCAGATATTCAGGATATTTGAGGACAGCCAAATAAAAAGCAATACCCTTTATAGTACATTTACTAATCATAATGAAAATTCTCGTCTCTCTATACAACTATCACAACATTACTTTAGACCAAAAAAAAAAAAAAAAAAAGGCAGAAATCATTTAACAGTTCCATGTTCTTTCTAGAATACTAGATGTAATAAGACTAACAAAGAAGCAAGGTACTGTCATGGTTTCATGGTTTTTGTTATTGGTATTCCACATCATAACATCATGTAGTGCACTGGGGGTTAAAGAGCTCATGTTCCAGTTCCATGGATTGTCAATAGTTTTGGGTATACCTTTCTCAGAAGAGAAGAACTACATATCCCAGAGGACTCTGCATTTCTGTTTTCTGTTCAGAGGGTAAGATAAAACTGTTCACACTTCACAAGACATCCCCTCTTCCCTTTCTGCTTGTGTCTGTAGCATGTGATTTCTCCAGCTGTCTCACCTTCAGCATTTGAGTAAGGCCTTCGGTTTCTGGACACACTCTCTCCCTCATTTTATTTGATCTATTAGCTTCAATTCCAATTATATTGTATTATAAGGTGATATTTTGAATTCTGATATCTTATTTAGTAAATAATCTTTCCTCCTCGGATTGCTGCTGCTGTTTTGTTTTCAGGCCCATTTCCCTACCCTTTTCCCTTTCCCCTTTCCCAGGGAGTGAGTCCATGTGTCCCCTGCCTCAGTGGTCATGGAACCAGGTCAAACCATCCCATAAACCATTGGCAGTTACCTAGAAGAGAAATAATATAACTCTTGAAATGGAACCTAAAGGTCTTTAGTGAACATATTATTCACATATTCTCCAGACAGTGAATTGAAAGAATATGCCACTTAGAGTGGACTTTGGTTTATGGAAACCTTCCTACTGCTAAAGATAACTTCAACAAAGGAGTTTTTCTCCCAGTCTGTATTTCAATTTCAGATTGCTGTGACCTACATGAAGCACCTTGCATTTGGCCTTGTTGATCTTCATTAGGTTCACTTGGGCCCACTTTTCAAGCCTGTCCAGGTCCCTCTGGATGGTATCCCTCCCTTCTATTGCAACAATCACACCACTCAGCTTGGTTTCATATGCAAGCTTGCTGAGAGTACACTAAATCCCACTATCTTACTATCTTATAATACACTATTTTATCCCACTGATAAAGATATGAAAGAGCATTGGTCCTATGATGGACCCTTGGGAGACACCACTCATCATCATCCTCCACCTGGACAGAGAGCTGTTGACTGTAACTGCCTATGGCTATCCTGCCAATTCCTTATACACTGAATAGTTCACCCTTCAATGCAGATATAATAATGTCATGTGGAACTGTATCATAGGCTTTACTCTAGGTGTATGACATTGGTTGGGCTTTCCTTGTTCAATGATGCAGTCACTGCATCATAGAAGTCTATCAGATTGGCTAGGCACAATTTGCCTTTGTTTAAGCCATGCTGGCTGTCTTAAATCATTTCCTTGTCTTGCACATTCCTAGAGTAGCTTCCAAGATAATCTGTTCTATGATCTTCCTAAGTATAGAAGTGAGGCTCACTGACCTGAAGTTCCCTGGAACTTCTTTTCCACCCTTCTTAAAAATGGAAGCAATGTTTTCATTTTTTTCCAGTTGTCCTTCATTGCTCTGGTCCCTAATTTTAACCCACAAGGTCACAATCTGGTCATGGCTGTTTCTCAGTGGCAGCTCTTCACAGTTTATCCACTTCTCAACACAGAGTGCCATTCCCACCATTCTTACTTTGCTGATCCCTTCTGAAAACTTATAAGTCCTCAATCATAGTACTCCCACAGTGCAATTCACCTCACCTTGTTTACATGATCAAAATTAGGCCATAGTTTTCTAATTGCACCACAGTTTCCATCTCCACCTGCTTATTTCCTCCTGCATGCACTGACATAAAGGCACTTCAGCTGGGCTATTGTCTGCACTTCCTTCCTGGAGGAGCCTTCCAAAAATTCTCTGGGACAAATCTGCTGCTTCCTAAACTGATGGTGTTCCCTGGCTCATCTCTGTCACTCAGAAGTACAGATCTACCCCAGCCAAATATAGATTAAAACTCTCCTAACACATCTACTAAGTTTGCTGCCTAGAACACATGAACCCCACCTGGTCAATTACATCTCATCCAACATAAATAGGTCTGGTCTCTTGAAGGTGCATCCAAAATCATAGAAACCAAAGCTCTGAGTGCAGCACCAGCCAGGCAACCATTTATTCAACTGACCCTTTTGTCTCTCCTCTTGTGTCCCAGACACCAGGCAGGAGAAGAGAGGAGAACACTACCTGCAATCCCAAACCCTTCAACATCTTTCTGATGTTGTAAAGCCTCTTTTGATATTTTGGAATCTACTCATTGCAGCCTCATTACACCCTACTTGAAAGTGTAGAGATTGGTAATAATAGGCATGGTAGCCTCTTTCTGATACTGCAAATGAGGTATAGCAGACCTCTCTAGAGAGATGGTGTGCGTGATAAATTTGGATATTTGGAAATAATGGAAGAAAAAATTTTCAAAACAATTAAAAACTGAGGAACAGAATGAATAATTTGACAACGTGGCTTTGAAACTTCTGTCCTGGAAACTAAAATGAAACAAAAACACTTCCATAATTTTAAACTTACACATCAGACTGACAGTTTGGTGGAATAAATTGTTTTGATGATACACTATTTTTTGCACATTTTTGCTGCAGCATAAAACTGTTCATCTGTGCAAAATCAGATTCTTGTACTATACTCATTTCTTCACGACATTCTCATTTGAAAGTGCAACTGACTCCTTCCTTTTCAGCTGATTTGTAAGCTAAAATCTAGCTTATAAAATATGCTTTGACACAATCTTATTTCATGCTATTTAGCTACCAAGTATGTAGATTAAAATATACTGCTATTAAAAACATCACACTCACTTGTATGTCCAACATGATTTCATTAAGTCATAGACTTCCACTGGACAGGCTTCTGGGCGTTCCATTCGTTCTCCTCTTTCTATCATCTGTGCAACTTCACCACCTTTCATTCCCTGGAACAGGATGATCAGAACAGTCTTCTGAGTTGCAAATGATTACAGCACACATTATTACAGTATAAAACAAAGAGAAGTCAGGAGTTGATCTGGGAGCTGTCCTTTGACTTGTCTGTTGCAACAGATGGGTTCTAGGGCCTCATTTGACCTGCAGCTATCTTTCCAGGAGGAAAAGAAAGGTGCTGGTTTGAATTTGCTCTAAATTTTTACTGTAGAAGAACTGTCAGATAGAATTACTCACTTTATAGGGTTTTTGGCCATAAGAGAAAGCTTCCCACATTAAAACTCCAAAGCTCCAGACGTCACTTTTGCTAGAAAACTTGTAGAAATTCATACATTCTGGAGCATACCACTTGACTGGCCATTTTCCATGACTTTGTGCCTAAAGTAAAGAATAACAGAAAACAAAAGAAGTAGACTTGAGACAGCAGTAAGTAGTAAACAACACTCCAATTTATCTTGAATTTTCATGCATTTGTACTAAATATTTCCGATAAAGTTTGCCTTAGAGAAATCAGTGAAGCTTCTTTGATTCCATTACAAAATTGTTCCTAATCTTCCAAATTCGAAGAAAGCACAGGAATTAATGCTATGGTACAGCAAATCTTAGTTAAAGGACCTAAAGTCATGTTTGTAGTGGCACTAAATATTAAGCTCTGTCAAAGAAAGATTTTTCAACACTTACAGAAGATAGGAGACACCAACTCAGCCAGAAGGAGTCTTGAACCTTAGTTTTAGATCTAAATATTTTAGATACTTAAAGCACAGCAACTGCTTTGTGGCAAACTGCAATTTGATTAAGCTGCAATGTGATATAAAAATGCAAGCATCAAACCCTACTGGCACAGTACTAAATCTACTGAGATAACCCTTCTGCATTTTGTAGAGCTGTAAATGGAACAAGCCTTTGATACCAGATCTCAACCCCCTGACAAACTAGGCAAGCTGGAAGTGATTTAAGACACTGCTGCCTTTTCTGGCAGCAGTTACTTTCCCATAGAAAGGTCATCAGAAGGAAGTGTGTGCTTGCTCCTCCTCTGCAGTGTTTCATGGTCTGACTTCTCGGTTGTAAGCTACTGATTAAAGGAAAGGCAGTAGAATGAAATAATTTTAACTATAAGAACAATATATAGGAAAAGATGCATACATGATTAGAGGTTTTGTCTCCCATGGATACATTTACCTTACTAAATGTGGCACTTATTTTAGCTTCTTTTGCTGTACAAAGATCACGGTAATTTAAAACCAATTGAACAAAATTTACCTAGGTCAAATGAATATTTACCTTCTGTACTCCTTTGATAAATGCCCTGAAACTGATTCTGCTACTTGGGTTGACGGTTTGCCAGACTATATTTTCCTTTGACATGATGTAAACCAAGTGCTAAATCTGTATTTGCAACAAATCTGTTTTCAACTTTTATGGAAGGAAATATCTGATTTACACAGTAAATTTCTTTCTTCTACTGGGAAATTTACCAAAGAAGCAACTAAATAATGGAGTAGCTTTTCCCTTACTATTTATTTCTTAACTTTGATCACACATTTTGAAAAATCATGACAACTAATAGTAGGCTATAAAATAATTAGTGTATATGCTATATTTCTTCCAACTTTTAAACACAACTGCTTTTAAATAAAAAATAATCTTAGGCTATATTAATAAACAGCTTTGACAACCTGTGCAAATCTTACCTTGTAATAATTTTCATCAGCACTAAGAGCCTTAGATAGTCCAAAGTCGCTGATTTTGGCATAATGCTGGGTGACTAATAGCACGTTCCTTGCAGCCAGATCCCTATGAACAAAGTTATTCTCCTCCAGGTATCTCATCCCCATGGAAACCTGATGAACCAGCTCTGTTATATTCTTTTCTGTGACATGTCTGAAAATCATAATTGAATCTTTAAGAGGTCAGTTTTTCATTTTCATTATTTTTCAAGGAGTTCAAACACAGACTTGTACAATGAACTTCCTCATATATTAGCAACAAGATCCATTTATGTTTAGCTAAGATTCCACTGGAAGAGGCAGCATAAGAATGTCTTGATCATATCAATAAACTGTGAACATATTAATAAACCGAAGAACATCTGAAAAATTTTTCTTTTATTCAAAATGCACTATTATAGAATAAATATTTGACGTTTAGGATACATTTGTAATATAATTATGTCCCAGTGAAGAGTATCTAAAATAGCTAATTATTACATAAATCATATTTCAAAGCAAAATGTCCTAAAATCTTAAGATAAAAAGATTTGTCTTTTTTTTTTTCCACCTCTTTCCCTGTGAAAAGGAATCAAAGCTTACAAACCTATTTTTTTGCAAAAATTTGTTCAGTGGTCCAAGTTCAGCCATTTCCATTACTAACATCCAGGCCTCTGCTTCACATATACCTATCATTCGGACAATATATGGATTGTCCAGTTGCTGCATTACATTTGCTTCTCTCAGTAGCTCATCCTTTATGGCTGGATCATTACTTTCATTCTTAAGAATTTTTACAGCCACTGGCTTGGCTCCCCTGCAAAAGAGAATCTCCTTGGATTAGTTGCTGAAAAGTCTACATGTAAATGTACACAATCTTCAAGTGATGCTTCTGCACACATGGTTTGAACTGTGACAAAAGACAGAACTGAACACTTGGAGAGGAATCTGATTACAACAGGAATAACTCTCTACCAAATGATTAGAAGATAGCTAAGCAGAAGAAAGAAAATAGAAATAATGAAAAATAGAAGTAATCATTAAAAAATCTAAGCAAGTCTGAACACAAAGGCACTGAACAAAATCATCTTGCCCATTTCGCACAGAAAGATGTGTGTTATGAGAGTTCCCAGTGGAAAAGCTGTAACAGCTTTCTCAGCACTCCTGTGTTTTGGACTGAGACATTGCAGCACTGCAAAGCCCAGAGGCAGTGCTCTGACCTGCTGAGAAACTAATCCTGCTCCTGGAACCTACAGCACATGCATGTGAAAAAGTCACCAATGAGATGACAGAGCTCAGATGTGAACAACTACTGATAAACAAGACTACAGCCCTTCAAATCCCCTCAGACTACACCGGAAAATGAAAAATTCCGCCTTGGTTCTGAAAATCTGGGTTAAAGAACTGCCTCCAGCTTTGACTGGTTAAAGCATATACATAATCAGCCCATGCATTTAAGCAACATACCGATAACATTTTATTATGAAAATGCATGAACGGTCAGGTGACCTGCCTCTTGTCAGTATAAACAGGGTCTGTTCCTACTGTAATTCCATGATAAAAGAGGCCACAACATTTCCTGCCCACTTGAAAAGCAACGTTGCAGCTTCATGAAACAGGTATTTATCATATCTATTTTAGATGAAAGCCCACTTGCTACAGGTGAGCTGTATGTGGCTCTCTACACTATATCTCACAGAGAGAATATGAGGACAAGGAACACGAATGCCCACACAATATCTGGAGAAAAGCACAGTGCTTCTTACTCTACTGTACCTGACAGTAGAGTCAGAGAAGCATAGGAGGCACTTCCGCACTTAAAAGACAAAATAGCTGGGCACTGACTATGCTGCACTTCATAAAACAGAAGGAAACACTTACTTTTTCATTTTATAGAACCCTTTCTTTACAGTACCAAAGTTGCCAGAGCCAAGTTCTCCTTCCTCCAGGGTTAACAATTTCCTGTCAAGAGTGACATTTTTTGGTTTAATTTCATCTGGATCAGCATATGGACTTTCATAAACCTCGGTGTCCATGGGTAAGGCCTCTCTCTGATCACCTGCAGTTCAGTGAATAAACAAATCAGAGATTATGTGAGTTTATTTTGCTCTTACAGGTGCTACATTCAACATATCCATGCTACACACATTTTAGAACATTTTCAAAAAGAATGACTTTCATCTGGTGACATTCTCTAAGAAGTGTATAGTGTGAAATAAGGAAGTTCCTTGACAGAAAAAAGGTTAAAGATATACTCTTCTCCTTAGCACTTCAACAATTCTTCACTCCAATTGCATTATTTGCAGCTTACCAAAAGCCTAGGTGCCAAACTGGCAGTATGGATTCAGTGAGGAACAGTTCTTTTTGTGAAGGGCAAAGATGAAGCTTTGAGAGTCAAGGAGGTTATAATCCTCCACTTCTACATGGAAAACAGGATTCCTGTTGAATCACTTTTATTACAGACACTGATATCTGGCAGCCCCAGCTACCAGGCTTGAGCTGTGGCAGTACACCAATAGGCAACGTGATGTAAAATATAAGCAAGCAAAGAAGAAATATGGATAAAAGCTCTGGAAGAAAGAAAAATGGTGGCATTTGTGCAATAAATTACTGCCTACCTTTCTCCGCTCCTGTTAGACCTCTTGCCCTTTGCAGTACATAAGGATTAAAAGGTGTCTGGTCATCAGATGGGGGACCAATAGGTGTCTGGAGCTGTAGCACACAAATAGAATTTTTAAACTGTGCATATATAGGTAAGTTGGTTTTCTTTTTTTCAGAAGATTATGGCATGATTGCAAAAGAAACAGAGGTGAGAGTCAAAGAGTAAGATAGGGATAAAAAAAAGCTTATTTAATTCTTGAGGCTATTGCTTGGGTAAATACGCAGGACAAATAACACATACGTAGCTGCCTCTCAAGAAGTTACTGGAAATATTTCACAACATTTAATCTGGGAGATGTAATTGGAATGGGTCATGCACAAATCTTATCTTGCAGATGTTAAATTTACATGTGGTTTTAAATCTGCCATGTAACATTATAAAACTTCAGGATTTCTCTTTGATTTGTCCTTCTTCCCCCTCCAAGTAATCTCTCACCATATCTGGCCCTTAGAGACGTTCCCAGAACTAATGAAAAAGAAAACAAACAACCCTACCCTGTTTATCCTGTGGATGTTATGAAGTAACTCCACTTGAAAGAAAGAAGGGTAAAAAGAAATTATTTTAATAAGTTTGAATAACTGAACATCATAGAGTAATCTGTTTGCTTTTTATCGTCTGAGTAAGGACAAAATGACCTGATCACTAGTATATACCTTACAGATATATAGTGAAGCTGTGCAGGGAGAAAATTAGAAGAGCCAAAGCCTAGCTAGAACTGAACTTGGTCACTAATGTAAAGGAAAATGATAAATATTTCTATAAATACATCAACAGCAAGAGGAGGGCTAGGGAGTATCTCCATCCCTTGTCGGACGCCAAGGGTAATTTGGTGATCAAGGAGAAGGATAAGGCTGAGGTGCTTAATGAATTCTTTGCCTCAGTCTTTAATAGTAACACTTGTTACTCCCTGGGAACATGGCCCCTCACACTGGAAAACAGGGATGGGGAACAGAGTAGGCCCTTCATATTCCATGAGGAAGCGGCTTTGGATCTGCTCCAAAAGCTGGATGCTCACAAGTTCATGGGACTGTATGGACTGTACCCTTGAGTGCTGAGGGAGGTGGTAGATATTAGGAGGAGGAGGTAGTGACTGCCAAGCCACTCTCCATCATTCTTTGGCAGTCCTGGCTTAACTGGGGATGTCTTGGTGGACTGGAAACTGGCTAATGTGATGCCCATCTTCAAAAAGGGCCAGAAAAATGATCCTGGTTGCTACAGACCTATCAGTCTCACCTCGGTGCCTGGGAAGGTTATGGACTGGATAATCCCAGGAGCCATCACGGACCAGTTAAAGGTCAAATAGGGGATCAGGCCCAGTCAGCATGGGGTTATGAATGGTAGATCCTGTCTGACAAACCTGATTTCACTGTTTAACAAGGTGACCTGCTTAGTGGATGAAGGTAAGGCTGTCAGTGTGGTCAACCTGGACTTCAGTAAAGCTTTTGACACTGTCCCCCACAACATCCTCATGGAGAAGCTGAGCTAGTTTAGTTAACTAATAGTTACATAATTATGGAATGATATTCCTTACTGGTGCAGTTCAACTAAACAGCTTATCAATGCCTTTATCATTAATATTTTGGTTTAAACTGTAATTTGATTTTTCAAAGGTACCTTTTTATAGCTCATACTAGTAACATAAGAATATTGGCTAGCATTCAGAAAACTTCAAATAACATTCTCTTCCATAGTTCTTCCAATTATGTATTCATGGCATGTAGCACCCTTCAATCCTTTGAACAAATTGTTCAAGCAGTAAGGCCAGAATTTTTCTCTTGCAGTTAAGAGTAGCTTTCTATAAATGGAAGAAGGAGGTACTTCTCCCTGCATGTATGGTGGTCTGAGTAATAGTACAAAAAACTCTGCCTTTTACTGAAATGTTATTTCAATTCAGAGTCCCTTCTGACCTATGCTTTAACAGCAGCAAGTTTAATTGCGTAGGTCTTTCTGAGAAAGGGAGCTTTGTCTTAATACAACCAAATTATAGCCTAGGGGATTGCTCTCTGCATTCTTACCAGAATAGAGAATGAGCAAAACACCTATGGATTTGCTCTTACACTTTAAACAGAATATAGGAAAAGAGCCTGCCAGAGGAACCCATTAAAAATGGCACATATTATGTGACATCTTGTGTCATGCACACTGGTAAACTGTGAAGCACGGTGTTATTTAGGATGAGAAGTAATGGCTTTAAGTCGCGCCAGGATAGTTTCAGGTTGGATATTAGAAATAATTTCTTCTTGGAATGGAGTGGTGAAGCACTGGAATAGGCTGCACAGGGAGGCGGGATCTGGTTAGTCTATATGGTGGGGATAGGTTGATGGTTGGAATACACGATCTTCTTACAGGTATTTTCCAACCTTAATGATTCTATTACTCTATGATCTTATTGTTGTTTTATGTCCTCATACTAGACCGTTATTTCACATGAATGGATTTTTCAGCTAGTGTTTAATATCACTTGGTTAAAATTCTCAGATGCACATAGTTAACCTAATCTTGCCACTCTTGCCTTAATAAAGGACTGGCTATATTGTTGTAGCAGTCCTGTGCTAATATTGCAGTATCCACAATAAGAGGAAAGCAGAGGAGGCAGAGTTTGCACTTTGCAAACCTTTGCAGTAGAAAGTAGTTTACCTTTGCAGTAGAAGGAATACCACTTTCTATTTATGGATAAGGCCACAGCAGGATAACCCCACAGGAGCTGTGACAGCATCTAGTTTAATGAGATCCACTTACTGTTCGCCTTAAAATACTAATGAAATGGCTCAAATTACCCAATCTCATTTTTGTAGTAAAAATTCTTATTTTGTAGCAGAGATTTTTCATTTATGAAGTTAATCTGTACAGTAAGTGTTATTTCTTTTTTTTTTTTTTTTCATGATAATAATTCTGATTTGAAATAACCCGAATGTATATGCAGGACCACAAAATTCATCTTACAGCCTTAGCAGCCAAGTCCTCAATGACCTTCGGCTAAAACTAATAGTAACCACGAGGTGGCATAAGTTCACTTATAGTCTCATCAGAAAAGAAAATTTTATGAGTACAGCAGCTATTAAAAAAAAAATTGTTCAGAGGGTTAAAAAGGCATCTAAAGAACCAGTCTGTGAAACGAACAAATAATTCTTAAAAAAATCATGCAAAACTAACACATTTTTCAAGCCTGAAAAAAAAAATAACATTGTAAATCTTACATTTTACTGTCTAAAAGGTTTTGATGCAAGAAAAGCAACTCTAAGTGAAGAGGTGTAAAGGTTTAAAGTCAATTTTGTGTTTGGGCTAAGGGATGGCAAATCTTGGGAATGTTAAAAATCTGATCTTTAGATTCTAAAATATATCAGTATGATGAAATTTGTGCTTTTTAGTATTCCAGGGTAACTGATCAAAGTTATAGCAAATCATATTTCTGAATTCTTTTTTTTAGATGATATGTCCTTTTCTGTCAATACGCTTCAGGTTCTACTGTGTGTGTGTGTTCCCTAGAAGGCAGAATATAGGTACAACCAGAAAAAAGCATGGGCTTTAACAGGTGAACAGAGCAGTGACCAAAACAATGTCTAGATGATTCAGATCCATTTTTCTGAACAAAGCCAAATCACAACTCTCTTGTCAAATATACAGGAGTATAATTTATAGCAAGGTGCTGGGTTTTTTTGTTTGTTGGTTTTTGTTTTTTTTTTTGGTTTTTTTTTTCGGATAGCTTTAGAACATGTCCATATATTATGCATTTAATTGTAAATAGTGACAGATCACAGAAAATGACACAAGGGTCCTATAAGGCTTTGGAGGATACACAGATGATGACAGCTACTAGTACCTTAGTGCAACAGTGAAGTGAAGTCATAGAGAAGAATAATGTATGTATATATATATAAATCAGGATTACCAAATGCAGTATCAGTAAAACAGCTTTTCACTCTGAACAGCAGTATATCTCTAGCGCTTTCTGTGCCACTCATTTTTGTTACAGAGCAAATGGCGTTAAACAAACAAACAAATAAATAGCAAAATGAAAGACTCACAGAACTACTTCTAGTTCTAGGTAGAAAAAGGACACAAAGTTATTCTTAGCATGAAAAAAAAAAAAAAAGCCTATAACTGCATGCTTCACAGGTATACTAACTACTGAACATTTTATGTCCATGAAACATTTTTACTAGTAACAGACTGTTTCCCTTGCCTCCCTGACATCTTACCACCTTTCCCATTCTCCTTGGTTTTGTAACACCTCATACTTGTTTAAATGTAATTTACTTCAATGCATAACAAGATTTGTGCACAAGTTCTGTAGGAATATATTTTGTGTTTGTTATTAATAAATGGTGTCCTTAAATGTCTTCTGTCACAGTTTAGTGAACAAGCCAATTTTCTGATTAGAAATTGCATTTTCCATTAGAAATGTCACTTTGTTTGTGTTTTTTTTTTAAGGGACTATATTTTGTGAAATATATTTTATCGCTCACATTTTTATTTTTATTTTTTGCAGACATGCTGAGAACAGTGCTGATACTATATTTTGGGATGTGAAAAATTACTTAAAAATAGCCTCCGATTTTCAAAACTTCTTTACAAATTGCTTTAGTTCTATAAAATTAAGGCTGCAATTGTGCAGATGATTTGTAAAGAAGAAGGCTTACAAAATCTTCACAATCTGCTTGTTAGTAGTCAAGACACACATTTAGTAGTAGCAAGCAAAAAGGAAAAAGAAAGAGTGAAATTAGTCAAGTGTAAGTCCTTTTAACTCAGTCGATAACCTAAAAAGACTGTATGAGGCACCTTTTTGCTGCCAGCCTTTGGAAAGGTGTACGATTTGAGTCTTGAGATAATTCCACCTCTTGCCCAACTCTAGAAACCACAATGTCAAAGAGGAAGAGTAAATGTGCCAGGAAAATTACTAAAGCTATTTTACAAAACGCATGTAGTATACAAGAACAAAACACTCCCAACATTTCTCTTTTACGTGCCTGGTAAGTATACATATGAAACATCAAATAAATGTAGTATATGAAATCCTAGCAATAAAATTGCTTTAAATTACATTATTCTTAAATCATCTTGAGTCTGTACATATACCTTAAGCCAGCTTTTTAATTCAAGCAGATTGCCCTTTCCCCAGGTCATTTATACAGTATGTATCCTTTGACTCTGTCATTGAACCTCTTCCAAATATATTTAGCAACATGATTCAGTTTATAAGTTTAGTGTGTGGAAGGATGACTAATTTATCAAGCAAGATTTGAAGCACTCTGCTCTTACAACAGACAATGTGGCTATTGAAGCAAGAAGTACAAAAAAGACGTTAACTGAAAACAAAGATGAACAGGCTTTAGATTTTTAATGTGTGCTAATTATATATAACGGTATAATCATACCATTAAAAAATTCAAATATTCAACATTATTTATCAATATTTCCATATGAGTCATGAATTTCCCTGATGCTTTGCTCTGGATTATCTCCTGTTGGATAGCATTTTACAGTACAGTACCAAAAAAATGAGAAAGCAATCCAGCTGAGACCTTAGTAGAAGTGAGCACACTGGAAACACCTGTGATGTTTCACTTTCATCTTTCACTGTGTTGCTGCATGTCTCCCGTCCTGTCTGATCTCTTATAGCCACCACATCCTCTGAAAAATTGCAACTCTCATGCTGTATTCTGCAGCTGATCATTGTTCCTATTGAACTTCATTGTCTGTCTGTTTTTTCCAACACTCATTGATTTAAACTTACTGGCAGTAACATAAGTAAAATGAAAATACACATCTTCTGCATAAAGGTTTCTAATTTTCCTTTGTTCTTTTCCACATACATTTCTGGTTTTACAATCTGAATTCATTACTTTTCAGTCTCTGCATATACGAACACCTACACAAATGGTCATCAGTGAGTTACTGTTTTTGCACAGGTTTGTTCTTGTATGGGAACCAGCAATATTAACCGAAGTCCTTCAGCTCCATCAATAATAATATTAATTTGAATTTTTCAATTATATATTTTTATTTCTCTCAAATTATTTGTGTTTTTTCTTCCATCATGGCAAGTCTTAACACGACCACTGGACAATTCTGAAAACACATGTGTGTGACCAAGCACCTTTTATCAACGACCTGCCAGAGAAATACACGTTCAAGACTGGAAGTGATTCCATCCAACAGTGACTACTTATCAGCAAGGTATGTAATAATGACAAATCATCAAGGCCCCTTCTGAGTGGAAAGGAGTAGGCACATGTGAGTGGATAGTAAGAGATTCTAAGCTGAAGTGACTGGTAGGTAGGTCCTCCCTTTTCCATAAAAGTTGCTCAAAAACAAGACTTCTGGATTTGATTAGATTGGCTGATCTTTTGAGTTGAATTATGTTAGGCAAGACTAATCATAGCTTGTTAGCAAATCTTTTACCCGTAAAGCACCATTTGCAACTAGAGTCATTATTACTGCAACACACTGATACAAAAAAGAGAAAATTTTGGCCCATTTACTTTCTTTACTCAGTCAAAAACAACCATCAGTGTAGTCAGATATTTTTTCTTACTACTGCTTTGAGATGTTGAACATTTAAGGTAAGATTTTAAATTATTTCTTGCATTTAATTTCACTTAAACAACAGAATTTTCAGTGAATAGCCTAATTTTTATGTAATATTACTAAACTGAATGTGCTTGCTCTGTCACTGTAACTATGTATATACCAGATTATATGCATGTGGCCTGCCTGGTGTGCTTAAACATCCCATTCATACTTGTGAATGGCGTAAATCCAAACCTTGGGACATTTAAAAAGCAGCACCTATTTTGACAGTGTAATTCCATTACTTTAAATGGGTGCCTGATTTTCAGAAACAGATATGAAAATGGTTGGTCATGGGCCAACAGGAACTCAACAGCAAAATAAATGTAATAGGCTTATTTGAGTGAAAATGTTTCTTTTTCTGTAATTTGGAACTCCATCAACTGTAGAGATCCACATAGCAAACTCAAAGACCAAGATGATTAGTCTGTCCAGGGAGTGGGTGAAACAACTAAACTGAATATCCTGTCTCAGATTAGATCGACTATAGATGAATGAGAAGGTGTTACACCTCAGCTGACTCCTGTTATCAAAGGAGTCTAAGAGTGTAGGCAGTTCTAATCACAAATGGGAATGCTAACTCACTGAGTTGATGAAAAACACCCATTAATTTCACTTCACGAGGAATCAAACCATCATGCAAAATCGAATGTTAACTACATACACAAGGTACGGAAATATCTGGTTATATCTCAGTAAAGTGAGCCTTCATTTTTGCTTCAGCCACCAATGTCTTGAGATGTGCAATTTAAACAATGTAGTATATGTCCTCCTGGTGTTGGTACAGTCACTAAAGAACCTGGCCCTTAACATTCATTGTGGCATTTTACATATGAAACATACCGATTTTCTCATACATTAGGTATATAAGACAGAGTCACAAAATTAAATGCTTAATATCTCAGTACAAATATCTTAGGAAAGCAGTATACATGACAAAATATTTATAGGCTTATTTTCTATCTACTGCTTTTAAAACAATCCCTAGAAAAAGACATTCTCTACAATAGGATAAGCATTAGAATTCCTAGAAGATTATGTGACAAGGATTCTTAAATAAATTTATTGCTAACTCACCACTTACCTTAGAAGGGGTTCCAGGAAGAGGGCGAGTGTCAAAAACATTATCTGTAAAAGAATAAAATATGGGAAGATACTGAAAAAAGGTAAAAATGTACCACAACAATAATATCATTTAAATAAGAGACCAACTTTTTACTTTCAAATCATATTGCAGCATTTCTCTTAGACCATCTTTTTGGGTTCTGGCTTTAATGTGCATCACTCACACTTTGATACTTACTGCCACAGAGACTAAACTACATGCAGTGCCTTAATAATGATTCCAAAGGAGCATATAAAGTAAGAACATGTACATTCTGTATGTCCCTGGTTTCCAGTTAGAAAAACAGAAGAGGGCCCTTACAGAGAGAATGCTGCTTCTGAAATAGAAGAGTCAGAAAAGGATCAGGCAGTGAAAGAGGGAGTGGATGCGATTTCATTTGTCAATCACACATGACACATGACATTAAAGAAGAAACAGGTCCAAGACTGCACCGGCCCTTGGGACACCTTTAGTCCCAAAGATATGAGGGCCTCTAGGTACTGTAAGCAGTTGGCATTTTAAAGACTCTTTTTTTCAGCATCAGGTGTAGCCAAACCTTCATCTCACTGCATCCAAATGCCTTAACCAGCAGTGCTGGCATCTCCCTGAAGTAAAGTGTGCTGGAGGAGTGTCAGGACAGCCAACATGGTAACCCAAGCAAAACAAAGTGCCACTCTAAGTAGTAAAGTGCATCTTTGATCTGATGTTAGTTTTAGACTGTTCAGAGGCAGTATTCCTCCCACAGAATAAAGGATCTGCTTCCAGTCTGCGTGATTTGGAGGACTTCAACTCACTTGAAAATGTAGTATTATTTTTTTTAATTCACATTTATATTACACCTGTGTCGATCAGTACCCATCCAGTTTGCAAGTGCAAAAAATACATACATTTTAAATTGTCTATATATACATTTCAAAACAATAGGAATAACTTACCACTTTCTGAGCCATGCCGTGGACAGGGAATGGATAGAACCCTTAATAATCCATCTGGTTTGTATGAATAATGCTCAACTAGCTACCAGAATGAGAGGAAAAAAAAAAAGAGAGAAAGAAGAAAGTGATACCAAGAGGTAAGAGTGGTATAACTGACTGTCTCCTAATCATGTGTTTATGTACAGTAATTGATTCGTTACAACAAATGATCAAAGAATCACAGAATTGTAGGGGCTGGAAGGGACCTCTAGAGATCATTGAGTCTAACCCCCTACTAAAACAGTTGCCCTACGTTGCACAGGTAGGCGTCCAGGCAGGTCTTGAATGTCTCCAGAGGAAACTCCATCATCTCTATGGGCAGCCTGTGCTGAACAGACCCAGGTCTCTCAGCCTCTCCACATAAGAGAGCTGCTCCAGGTCCTTTATCATCTTCACAGCTAACCTTACTGTGGATATACTAGGCCACATTTACTTTTCTCTAGCAGAGGTGTGCGTCTCTGAAGGATGTTTGTGGCTGAATCTGGAACCCAGTCCAAGAACAGGATTTGTGACATACTATTTTCCCCACCTGGCTCTGCTATCAACAAATTATAGGTCCAAGTAAATAACTTAGTTTTAAACCTCTGAATTTCACCTTTGTTTGTTGCTATAGTTAGTTTTGTTTGTTTGTTTGTTTCTTGTTTTAAATATGCTGTCTTTGGCCACAGACTTGTAAAGGGATGTAAACAGTTAAGAAATATAAGGCACCAGTAGCTGTGGACTTGTATGTTCTGTATTATCCATGCTTTTTGTCATTATATCACAGAAACATGACTCCTGTTTTGGCCTTGGTGCATTTGGGTAGAAAGGAAGAGGTTTGCAAATGAAAGATAAAAATACTTGCACATTTTGCAAGTTGCTTAAAATTTCCAATAACTCAGGAAAAGAAAGATGCAAGATGTCCCCAAGAAATACTAAGAGTTAATATACAGAGGTAGAAACTTGTTTTTAATATTTACAACTCTTTTTTTTTGTTGTTGTTGTTGTTAGATTTTTAAGAAAGACGACACAGAATTCTTCATGGCTTTTACCTCCTTTAGCCTTGTCAACCTAACAAATAATTTCTCCAGTATTCAATTTTATTACCAACTATGTCATAATTAACTATCCAGTTCTCAAATTTTTAATTTTAATCGAGTTTAGATATCTTGTTGTGGTAATCATTACAAACCAAGCTTGTTCAGACAACAAAGTAGGGAATTTCAAAGCTAAACAATGCATTATATGTACAGCACCCCAAATCATCCCACGTGCTTCTAAAATGCTGCTTATCATTAGTGTAAAGGACATAAGCCAAACACCACACCTGGCATAACTGTTACTAACAGTATGTCTTTTACAAATTAAAATAGACTTCAATTCTAAAGAATGTCCAGTTAACTGAACTATTGCAGCAGTTTAAAACTCAGTGAAGCTACATCACATTTAAACATGATTACTATCTTTACATTTACTTAGCTTTCTACAGTAATGAACATTTTATTCATGTTGCAAAAACACAGAAAGTCATAAGGAGGACAAATAAACTGTTCATACATGCTGCTATTTAGCTAAAGACATTTGAAACACAGCAAAGTAAAAGAAACTGCCTAATTGGGTAAAATTGCAACATGATGGCTGATGCCCAAGTGATTCAAATTGAACAGACCTGCCAGAGGGTGTCAAATCTTTTTCCATCTGGTATGGAAAGCTTTCCTGTCTTATCTCTGTCAATACGGTAATGCAGTACTTTTCCATCATTCAGCAGACACAGGGCATAGGAGCCATTGCTGTCCCTTTCTCGGATTCTGCAGGATTAAGAGAGAATTTTAGGGTTACTCTTTACTATCAATGAGGAGTTGGGTTGAACATGCTTTTTAAAATCACATTTTCCTTTAAGCTTTTGAATTTAAAAGCAGTAAAGCCTGCACAGCAATTTCAGAAGACATTTTGTTAAACCATTCACTTATTTCTTAGAGTAATTTGTTTTTAGATAGACTTCTGTAATGCTTCTCTTTTTTTCTCTTGAAATTCATCACAACAGAAAACCCATGATGTGGAGCTCTTTGCTAGGCAGCTACAGAACACTGCTCAGTGCACACTCTGTTCCCTGAGCTACAAAGCGCATAAAAAGCTCATACAATACAGGCCTACAAAGCCCATGGAAATCCACTGTGCACAAGTAGCTATATATCAATTCATCAAGAGTTGACCTAAAATTAAAAACAATAGATAAGTGTATTCATTAAAATAAGATTCTCTCTTTCAATTTTTAAATCAACAGATGATATGAAGGGGAGAAAGAAAAATACTAGAAGATAACGAGGAACATAAATAATGGGAATTTTTTCTTTGTGCAGTAGACAAGCTTTTGAAAATAATTGTACATTTCTGTAAACATTAATTATAATTTCTGGAAAGATAGTAATTCCTTGTTCTTGATTTCACATAGAATTCACATGAAATTTTATACAGTTTTTTTTACAGATCATGTCTAAATTTCACTAGGGAGAAATAAATGAATATAATACAAAATAATTCCCTAAAATTCATAGGTATTAAATATTGATATCCTGCTTTTAGAAGATCTGAAATGGCTTTACTGTGCTGCACAATTGTATACTCAGGGCTAGCTCACACTGAGACAAGATGTTCTCTAGTGACTGGACCTACAGTAGGGAAGAATTTGCTACTGTCATAGTTGGTCTAGCATTTCTAAGTTCAGAGACCAGCTTTTGGTTTAAGCTGCATGTACTCAGCTGCTGCTGACAGCAGTACTGAGGCAACACTAGAGTTAACTGAAAATTTTCTGGTTTTCATTTTTTTTTCCTATGAAAAGCCCAGATTCAGCAAAACATACATTCTCAGTTCTAGTGCACACTGGAAAGGTGCCCTGTCTCCATTAAGTTTTAATTCTTCCCTCTTCATGCTACTCACTTCAATGGTGGGGGGGTTGAAATTAATTGTTCGTTAAGGTCCTCTCCAGCCTATGACGTTCTATGATTCTATGCTGATCAACTTAGACAAGCTATGGAGCAACACACTTGACCACTTGATTTCCTAGGGCAGAGTGGGACACTGAGCATCTCATTGATTTCCCAAATCAATGGAACCCAGATTTGAATGATCCTCAAGAGGATTTTCAAAGCACTGTTCAGAAAGAAATGAGAACAGTGTATACAGAATTCCCTTTTTTTTTTTTAAGAGGAAAGACCGTTGCCATCAACTACATCTGCAAAACCGATCTCAGATTTTACACCAAAACTGACCTTAGCTGTCACTATATATACCAGTGGTTGTGATCTAGAAAAAGCAAGCATTAAATTCTGTTCCTCAGTCACTCAGCTCTGAACTAAAACTGTTTTACTACTCATACAACTATTCCTCATGAAGAGCAAATTTTGTTGCCTAAGATGTGAAAAGGACAGCAGCTAAAGGTAGAGGGAAGTAGAGATTCTGTTTTTCTGAAACCAAAGTAACTTGCATGCTGTTTCCAAAGCAACTTGAAACACATGGTGGTTTTTCATGACATGCAGGTGTTTTCTCAGCATGCTGATTTCCTGTGCTGACTGACCAGAGGAGAGCAACAGGTTCTGCTGAAATGAACAAAGACTTTGTCTTCCTCTGACTTGCTCTTAGCAAAGACTTGGAAAGATGTTTCTTTAATAGAAGACAGTGTTTCTAAAACACGAATAGCATTTCATTGTCTTCAGAATATGACACAAGTTAAGAAATTCAATGGTTTGTTTCCCAGTACCAAGTTTGCTTCATGTTTCACATGTGGAAATGGTGCTTTCAATATGATTAGTCCTACTGAAATTGATTCCCTTTCGCAGCAGTTGTTACTATCACAGGAGGTACTCTAATTATTAAGCACACAGACATCAACAAGAAAAGTCCTGATTTTTTAGGATCCAAACAGTTCTATCAATATGCAGTGCAGGATTTAAGCAAAATTCATGTTTGTAAAGTTTTCTTAAGCTGTGCCCAGCCAACTCAAGTACAGTTTGGATCTCTAACAAACTCAGCAGCAAAAGACACTTGTACCATTTGAAACATGTCTGAAGAACAAAAGTGCTTTGAAACTACAAAATACAAGTTTTCATTTGGCAATCACATCACTTATTCATATAAAAAGTGCTCCTACAGAACTTACCATTACAGCTCAAATGGAAAACTTTTCTGCCTCCACTGACTGTCTATCATAAGACTGATTTCTCAATCTAATTATAGTCTTGTAGACTGTGGTAACAGCTGCATAGGTTAGGTTAGCCCTCGAGAACTGAATCTGGATATACAGTATCCAGTATTTTGCATTTATTATAAAAAAAAAATGAATCACATAAAAAGGCTTCACAAAATGAAATTTTGAAACCTATCAAAAAAATCTATATTCTGACATCATCTTGATACTGCCTGTGCTACTCCAAGTCATCACATCAGTTCTAGGGGCTCTCTTCATAAGTGCAAATTCGATTCTATAAAAAGTGAGCATATTCAGAGTGCGAGCACATAAAAAAAATCGAAAATTCAAACTGCACAATGTGTTTTAATGTCCTGTGAAGTAAAGCATGATATTTTCTATTTGCCAATACAAAATGGAAACAAAAAATCTAGTTTAAAAAAAAAAAAGTATTTGTACAAGAAAGGATGACAGCAGTGAAATATCAAGCAGTATTCCATCTCGTGCCATCATACATAACTATGAATCTGCATTAAAACATTGGGAGAATAAAGAAATAACATAAAGAGAATAAACAACTATGAATAAACAATAGTGAAATGCCTGAAATCTTCTTGAGTTCCTTTAAGGATACCTTCACCTGCTGCTTTCCTGAAGTGCCTGTATACTAATGCATGCAGCATGGGATATAAACAAGAACGGTTAAAGATCTGCAGGCTGCCACAAGGCCACAAAGCAGCTGGAATGTATCGAACTTCATCTGGAGGAGGGTGATGAACCAGCAGAGAACTATAAGCAGCTGGAGGAAGGCTCACGATCTCAGGTACTGATTCTTACGGGGCACTTCAGTTACCCAGATGTTTGTTGGGAAAGCAACATGGCCAAGCATGTGCACTCCAGACGGTTCCTGCCATGTGTTGAAGATAACTTTCTGATGCAGGTGGAGGAGCTGTAGAGGAGTGGGGTGATACTGGACCTTGTTCTTACTAAGAAGGATGGACTTAGGGAAGTGAAGGTCAGGGGCAGATTAGGACGTAGTGATCACAAGATGGTGGAGTTCAAGATCTTGAGTGGAAGAAACAAACCAAAAAGTAGGATTGCTACCCTGGACTTCAGGAGAGCCAATTTTGTTCTCTCTCAGAGCGTTCTCAGACCTACCCTGTGGGCTGGGCTGTTAGAAGATAAGGGGGCCTGTGAGAGCTGGGCAGCATTTAAACAGCTCTTCTTCCAAGCTCAGGATCAGAGCATCGCTCTGAGTAAGACCATAAAAGTTTGCTGATGATACAAAATTGGGACGAATGGCTGACACACAGGAATGAGCCGATCAATGTCTATAAATATCTAAAGTGCAGGAGGCAAAGAGATGAGTCTGGACTCTTTTCAGCAGTGTGTGATGATACGAGGGGAAATGGCATAGGAAGTTCCACACAAATGTGCATGGGAACTTCTTCACTGTAATGCTGAGAGAGAGTTGGCACAGGTTGCCCAGTAAGGTTGTGGAGTCTCCTCTGGAGATGTTCAAGACCCGCCTGGACGCCTACCTGTGCAACCTGGGCTAGGGAGCTGCTTTGGCAGGGGAGTTGGACTTGATGATCTCTAGAGGTCCCTTCCAGCCCCAACAGTTCTGTGATTCTGTGAATACAGCTTTTCCACCCACTGACATAAACCTTAAAACCTAAACAACTTCCATGAGTGGAAATTTGAATTTACAGATATAAAAAAGAAAATCATTAAAGTATTTGAATTTTATACTAAATATGTTTTCAAAAAAGGAACTTTAGAAACAATGGAGAAACTCAAATTGCTATGAAGTGCAATGCAAAGTAAGTGATTTTAATTTTCTGACATCAGTGCTTGAATATTTCTTATGCTTTTCTGTCTGCAATTATTAAGTATTTGGAATACAGTTACAAACTTTGTAAATTGCTACACATTTTTTTTTTTGTAGAGTCTCTGTGTTTGGAAGCAACCACAACAATGCCTCAGTTTTTTCTGCTTCTAAGTGAAGAGTCATATGATCTTTCTTAATAAATGAAAAAATCCCTGAAAGTAAAAAACAAACAAATAACAGCAACAACAAAAAACCCTATTAAAACATGGCTCATTGACTGTATAAAAAAAAAAAAGGCACAGCATTTTAGCAGAGAATAAGGGAAAGCAATTAGCTAAATGCTTGATTTAGGAATGGTGTGAAATTAATATCACTCTCATATCCAAGGGTGTAAGTAAGTTTATTCTCTTTTCTTGGTAGTGCTTTCCCTTCTTGGTGATAACAGCTTCCCTGATGCCAAAAATACTGACATTTCCCATAAACATCAAGACACAGCCATTCCCTGCTCATCTGTCCTTATGACCATCTTTCTTGTGAAGTTTTTCATAACACTGTTCCTCATTTTCACTTCAAGTATCCGCAGCACACTGCACACAATTCAAATTTGAGGACTATATGTAATGAATATGGTGCCATCTGTAATACGACCACACAAAGGTAAAAACTGACTGTAGTCTTCTACTATACCACTTCTCCTTCCCTCTTTAAGAATGTATTGAAAAGCACTTCAGAAATGTCAGCATACTATGGAATTTAAGAGCTTGATCAGCCACAGGCTGTTGTTATCGAAAATATAATGCAAAATTTGATCTCCTTATAAGACTACTGAGATTTTCTGAAGCAATGAAACAACTTGGAAAGCAGGATTGCATCTCCATTGTCACTGAGTACTGCGTCCAGACCTGCAGCCCCCAGCACAAGGAAGACTGAGCACTTGGAATGGGTCCAGAGGAGGTCCACTACGATGATCAGAGGGCTGGAGCATCTCACCTATGAAGAAAGGTGGAAGGAACTGGGCTTGTTTAGCTTGGAAAAGAGAAGGCTCCAAGGAGACCTCATCATGGCCTCCCAGTGCTTGAAGGGAACTTATGAACAGGAGGGGGAATGACTGTTTATATGGGCTGACAGTGACAGGACAAGGGGGAGTGGTTTTAAACTAAGACAGGGGAGATCTAGGTTGGATGTTAGGAGGAAGTTTTTCACTCAGAGGGTGATGACACACTGGAACAGGCTGCCCAGAGAGGTTGTAGGTGAACTCAAGGCAATGCTGGATGTGGCTCTGGGCAGCCTGCTGTAGTGGTTGACGACCCTGCCCACAAGAGGGGTTGAAACTAGATGATCTTTGAGGTTCTTTTCAACCCAGGCCATTCTATGATTCTATGATTCTCTTTTGCTCAGAGCAAAACATTCTATACTGCCTCTAAGCCCTACTAAATAGCTTTCTAGTTAAATTGCATCTGCTATAGGGATTTTTCTCACTACAGCTATTTCAGTCACGTAACAGACCTTTTCCTGATACCACCACTGACCACCTTTGATCCACGCTGTTCCTGAAGTGCGTTGCACAGAGTTAGCCTTGAGAAGTCAAAGTCTTGCTGCAGTGGTTTGCAAGTGACATCTACCTACGGACCTAATGGAGGGCAAATGAACAGCTCTTCTGAAGACCTCTTCCCTTCTTGTGGAATGAAATATAACACCTCCAGGAGCATGGTTAAAAGTTGGTATTTTGTCATTTGTCTTATAAAATTGCTATAACTATATAAGCCTAGAAACTGCTTGGCATCTCAAAGAGAAACTTCATTATCAATTAATGTCCCTGAATTAAGGTCATGTTTATTAGTATTATTTTCATCTTGACTGATGTGAAACATCCCAAGTTCTGACTGTGGATACAAACATAATAATGATAGATGTACTTAAAGAATACTTTACAAGGTCAGGTAAATGGCCCACATAGTTCAGTACACAGCCACTTAGTGACAAATGCCTAAAGGAAGACATTAAGAGTAAGATAAATACAAAAAGCTACAGGTATCACTAACACAGAATTTTCTCAGACAAAAGAGAACTGCACTTCATAACTTGTTATTTCAGAACAGTGGCAACAGTGTTGACTGCTGTGACTTGTTAGAACCAGCTTGGTCCCTGGAGGTCATGAGATGCCATTATGAGTAGTGCTGTGTGCCACCTTCATGGTCTACACCAGTCTTGCTTGTTTTAGAATGTTTAGTTACATATTAAAGATGATTTTATGACACTAAGATAATGTTTAACTTTTCACATATTATATGAATTACGTATGGCTACGGACTAATATAAAAGTTTTATAGAGGTCAAACTGCAAATTGTGTAATGTTTTCACTTTCCTTAAGGATGAGCTTTTTGTTTAACAGTATTTCTGAAGACTGTTTATCTTCCTTCGGCTTCAGAATTTCTGATTCTTAACACATAAACAAGATCACATATTCATACAATTGAGGTTCTCACCACTAATTACAAATGAAGATGTGTCAAAAGCTATTCCATACTAGAGTTGTAATTACAGGGAAAATTAATATTTCTTATACTGCTAGTCTGTGCCTACTAGCAAAATTTAGTCTATTTTTCAACTAGTTCATGCACACATGCATTCATATTGATAACATTATTAATAATAGAAATAAAAACAGTAATATTATCTATGATCACCTAGATAACATGGATCACCGTATTCTATAATTACCCTTCTACCACATAAAGCTGAATAAAAAACTAATGCTCATAAAAATTCTGATAAAAACTAGAGTCCTATACAACATGAAAATTAATGCTAATGAATCCAATAGAGGCTTGAAACTTAATTTAAATCCTCTATTTTTAGTTGCTCTTCAGATCATTTAAGGAATGTCATATTTGGCTTTCAATTCTGATGCTGTAAATTTTCTACCAAATTTTGCAGCTATAAAGGCAATCTTTTCCTTGTGTTATTTTTGGAGGAGGTGGGCAAATCTTCCAATTTTATGTCATGTCATTGTCATGTCATAGTTTCTATACTTGGATTTGAAAACAAACTCTATAGCACTCAAATAAGCTCTTATTTTCATGACTTTTCAGTCATGACAAAAGCTTTTAGGAGACTTTCGAAAGTTCTTTAGCAATACATTCACAGTTAGCTCAGAACTCCTCCAGCAGCTTGAATGAGTGGCAGTTCTAGACTTACGATCTCATTTGGGACATTTTGAAAAGCAATCAGAAATCTTTTCAAGTATTTCCACAATTGTTGTGTATAAGCATCTGGATTTAATGATCTTGTAGTGATGCAAGAAGTCTAAGTATTAGATGTGGTCTAATGGAGAACATTAAACAGAAGATTTCTGACGCTATTACTTTTTAGAGAGCTTTGAAAAAGAGCACACAGAAGTATTATAGCCTCCTAAAATTTACTGTCTTTTCCAAAACAAGTTAATATTTATCATATGCCAGCATTATTTCAGACCTGCTTGTGACCTCGATTAATCCCACAAGTTTTTAAAAGCTAGTTTCCATTTATGCTCCCCAACTGCCCTCTAATTACTTGCTCAACAAGTGACCTTCTTTTAGATAGTAAATATTTCTAAATTTTACCCTTCAGTCAGCTATCAGGCTTGAGTGTCTCAATCAGTGAGAAAAAAGTCCTTGATCAGCTATATTCATGAGCGAAATTCTCAGTATTCAGACCACAGATGCGCAGAAGATTCCAACATGCACTGTTGTGCCCGCAAATTAAAACAGTGCTCCTCTTTAGCACTCACTGTAATTTCACTTCTACTGGTTCAGTTAGCTTACAAATTATTGGTTTATTTCTCAGTATCTACTTAGCAAGCCTATGTTAGGCAAACCTCTGCAGAAAACTGAAAAGTCTCTGAATTACACAGCTGCTTTTTTATTTACTATGAGTCTCTAGTCTCCTGATCTGATCTCAGAGCTAGAAGAGCTCCAGAATGGAAAACACATTTCTAGTACAAATAACCAATACATTACTTCTTTTGCTGAATTATGGAGCAGTCAATGATCTTACCTTGATTCTTCCCTACGAGCATAAGAGTCCATAGCAGGTAAGTGGATACTGAGCTATAAACCTGCCAGACAGGCAGCTCATACAAGAACAATTAGTGTGTTTTATAAAATCTATCCTGCAGATGGAAAAAGATGTATTGCTGTCCTTAATAAGAAGGACATAAGCAGAACATATTATCAGTTATATTTTGATACTTTTAAAGCTCCAGAGACACTTCTCATGGTTTAAACAGAACTTCAAAGCTAGAATTTTCACTGGGGTAATCTCCCCAACACCAAAGAATCCTTCTGAGTTGTGGTAGAAATACATAAGTCACATACCCATTGACATAATCAGTCCCAAGGAAGGTCTGACCATGCCTGCCACAGTTCATCAAGCATCACTGCAAACAGAGAATCAGAAATGCCTCCTAGGCCATCTCTGAGTGAAGGAGGAAAATGCAGGAAAATAATTTCTATTTAAAGCTGTAGGAATACATAAAAGAAGATGAAAAAAGACAACAGGGTCTAAAATGGAGACTGAAAATGTCAGATCTGCTAAAAAATGTCCTAACTCCAAACCACATCTCTATTCTTAAGAAACGTTACCTAAGGAATCCGGTTTTTTAAGAAACCTAGTTTCCTTTATTCATCCAAAGAGAAGTACTATGACCACACACAAACCTATATGTGCTGAGGTAAACTGGAAAAGATGCAAGTTTTAATATATTATCAATGTCATGACTCAGATGATGCAACCATGATTTGGTAAGAATTTGCTCCTATTGACAGAAAACAGTAAAAGGGATGAGCAAAGTAACAAGGGAATGAAAAGAAGGAATGTTATTACCGTGCTGTAGTAATCTACTATGTTGATTACTTTAATCAAATCAAATTAAACCTGTCCAGTGCTCCTGAAAAAAGTGTTCAGAAGTGGTGAATCTGTGACATTGTTCGGCTGCACAAACTTGTAACTTTTCTTTTTCTTATAATCTGACAAGAAAACAGCACAGTAGGTGACCTGTAGGGTGTCATCCTAAGAAATAGGGACAAAAGCAAAAATTTGAAAATGCGCTTCATTGTGGGTGAAAGTGGTCATGAAGTATAAAAAACCTCAGACACTGAGACAGGGCAGATATTTCAAGAAATTAGATGTCAAGTATTACCAGGAAAGACATGATAAGAAATAACTCAGCCTGAAAGGAAGAATTAGAGGACATAAAATAAATAATTAGGACAGAAAATATAAACTGTCCCATATAAAAAACCAGGAAGGCTGCAACTCCATTAATTTGCCCATTAGTTGGGCTAAATAGTGGCAAATCAGTAATGCAAAACAGTCGGTATTGAAGCATATCCACTCTGTGCTCACCTCTGGGGTTTTACCTTGGACAATATATAGAAAAGTCAAGGATAGATGAATACTGAAGGTTACATGCATAGGAGATGAAATTTCTGTGAAGTGATTATTTCTCAGCTATGGCCTTTGAGATTCATTTTTTTTTTTCTTAGAGGGTGAGGGGTTGGTTAGGGAGGAGAACGGAGGATGGCAAAAGACATCTCAGTGAAAACATAAGAACTTCTGAAATGAGGACTTCCAGAAGAACTGTTTTGCTGTAATGTTTTGCCTGGCTCTGATCCTGACAAGATGACAAACTATAAGCCACCAACTCTAATAGTGAGTCTACATTAACACAGAAAGTGACAAGACACAAAACAGAGTCACCACCCCCAGTAACACTGACAGCTATGGGCAACAGAAATGGTTAACACAGGCAGTCTATCAGTATTTTTATGTTATTGGTAAATCACTATGTTGGCTGTTGGTGGGAAGGCTTTGGCTTAGGAGCACAGTGGGAGGAGGCCAGAGCTGCCCTGAGTGGGTCACAGCTCATACTGGACCATTACAGATAGCTCCATGAGATAGCCCTAGGGCACTTCTCAGCCCCTCAGCTGTGCTCATCAAGTGTGACCCTTTAAGCAGGTGGATAGATCAAGAAGGAAATGCATAATGCCAAGAGCCAGCATCGCAGCAGGAAGTGTGAGAAGAAAGGAGCAGTACAGGGAAACTATTATGGACTGACTATAACCCCAGACCCTATCCCTCTGTACTGTCTGGTAGAGAGATGAGCTGGTCATGAAGAAGTGAAGATGAGCTTGCAAAAAAAGCAGTGTTCCGTGAGTGGTTTCTGTTTTTGTTTTTTACTTACTATCCAAATTCATTTTAATTGGTAACAGTTTTCCCCACGAACTGGTAAATGGTTTCTCAGTTCTCTGTCCTTGTGTTGACCATCAAGCTTTTCAATCCTATTTTCAGAAATCCCATCCAGCTGAATTGGTGGAACAACTTGGTTGGCTAAGGTTGACCTGCCACAGCCACTTAATACTTGTGGCTTAACTCAGCTGGCAGCTAAGCATTACAGAGCTCTTTGCTCACTCCCCTCCTTTTATGGGATAGAGGAGAGAATTGGAAAAAAAGAAGTAAATATTGTGGCTTGTGATAAAAATTATTTACTAAGAAAAGGAAGAAAGAAATAACAGTAATGATAATCATATGCATATATGTATAGGAATCATAGAATCACTTAGGTTGGATAAGACCTTAAAGGTCATAAATACTAACCATCCACTTAAAAGTCCACTGCTAAATCACGTTCCTGCATGCCACATCCTTGTGTCTCTTGAATTCCTCCAGGGTTCACAAAGCCACCACGTCCCTATGCAGCCTGTTCTGTTGCCTAATTATGTTTCTCATGAAAAAGTTTTCCAGATATCCAATCTAAACCACTCTTGGTTCAAGTTGTTGCTGTTGCTCCAAAACTGAGCACTGTATTCAAGGTACAGTCTCACCAGTGCTGAGTACAGAGGGAAAATCAATTCCCTGATCAATCCCCTGAAGCATCTGATACAAGTCAGTGGCCTTAGCCATCTAGGCACACTGCCAGCTTATGTTCAGCCAGCTGTTGACCAGAATCCCCAGGTCCTTATTTTCCAGGAAACTTGCCAGCCAATCTTTTATAATGCTGCATGGGGTTATCATGATGCAAGTGAGGCAATCAGCACTTAGCCATGTAGAATGCCACAGTAACTGGATATGATCCACTGATCTAGCCTATTTAGATCCATCTGCAAAGCCTTCCTACCCTCAAACAAATCAAACAATCCCCATTAGTTTGGTGTAATCTCCCACCTTTACATAAGTGAAAAGCCAATTTTGGAGACATTTATCTAATGTAGGAATAGTTATATCATGTAATATCTATCATGATGGACTAGGGTCTCATTGGGAATAAGCCACCTCTTCGGGTATATTCTCACTTGCTATTCATTCAAGTGATCTATGTAGTGACGCTAGCAGCAAACAGCAGTAATACAGAAAAAAAACTCACAAAAATTTTCCATTGTTTCTTGACCCAATGAGGATCCGGTGTTCTGATTCTTCCCGAGAGATCCTCCCATGGAACCAAGGCATCTTCTCATGGGCTGTAGTGGCAATCAGTTTCTCCAGCTGAGGTTTTTGGCTAATGATAGCTTGTTCAAGAGCATGACCCTAGAGTGGTAAAATAATGGGACAGTCAAACTGTCTTCTGCAGTAGAAAATGTACAGATAGAATCCCAGAACTCTATTGCTTTTGGGACATCTAAAACATGCACATATTTATTTTATGTGAAGAAAAATACTAGTTGCTACACAGACATTAAAAAAGAAACTATGATAGGATAATCTAAATGTCACAAAGCTGCCTCCTCTGATGCGGCTCCATGCCTTTCCCTTGGTGGGTCCTACCACTGTTATCAGAGAGCAAAGATTGACAACTTCTCCTATGCTCCCTTATTGAGGAAGTTTTAGGCTGTCAGGAGGTCTCCCCTTAGCCCCTACTTAATGGCAAATTCTCCTGGATTTACCTGCAGATTCCATGTTTGTTTGACATACTCTCTGATGAGGTTCTCTTTCAAATCTTCAAAGGGCCCTGTTTTGGGCTCAATGCCTGGTGGTCGATTGAAAGATTTTCTCAATAGACAGATAAGGCCATCTGCTTCCTCTGAATGATAGTTAATGAGTTCAGCAGGACTTGCATGTGACTTGCCTCCTGCAATAGCGTATGTCCCACTCAGCTCTCTCTCAATTGTGTAATGATGAACCTTCCTTCCATAGGCCAAGGATAATGCAAAGCCCCCTAAGTAATTCCTGCTTTGGCGAAGCAGATATAGTCCATCGTTCATTCCTCCTTGCATCAAATACTCCTCAGCTTCCTCGCGTGTAATATTGCCAAAGAAGTATGGCAAATGGTTTGCAGGGTTAGCCGTGTTGGAAGCCATGATTTCTTTTTTTCTTTCCAAGTAGTCAATTAACGTTTAATGTCTGAAATGAAAGAAGGAAACAAGAGTATCAGTGAAAATAATTAATGTGATAGTGTCATCTTGAACAGCTTTCATTTCAAATTGCTTATTTTGGAATAATACAAAAGAACAATGACAAAAAAAATGCAGAAAATAACAAAGTTCAGTATTTCTGAAGAGTAATAGAGAAGAAAATATAAATAGTTTAAATTATTTCATTCTAAATGTAACAGTTAAAATTAAAAAAATATCTTATAATTATGTATTTCTAAAAAATTTGTGCAGTGTCTCTACAGAACTCCAGGTACAGGAGTACCGTGCTTGTTTCCAGTCTTCCCTTGAGTTACTGCCATCAGAGAAACTTACTTTTATTAAATCTAATACACATTTACACTGCCTAGACAGATAGGTATAGTGCTACAGAAAAACAATGCTGTTTCTTTGTCTTTACAAGATCACTGAATATCTGATATTCTTTTTTTTTTTTCCAGTGCATGTAAACTAAGAAAAAATGTATGCACGCTAAGTACAACAATCTAGGACATTAACGTAGAAAACACTTATTGGTTTCATCCATCATACTGTTACTCTCTCTTCCCATCTTCCATTACTTTGAATAAAGGCTGACAAAAGAATCAGAAGCTCAGCTACTGTTTCAGTTGGTGTGCAGGATCTACCTGCAGAAGCAGTATGCCCTTCACAGTTAAGATAAATGGCGGGATTTTAGGGAAACCAGGCAGAAGTCCACAGAATCAGCGTTAAATAAACAGATATATATGAAGAACACTCAGCTTGCAGCTTGCTTAAATGTGCAACTGAGTCATGTGAAAGTGGGTGGAGAGAATTTTATGGAAAATAGTGTAAGAAAGGAGGGTCTTTGGTGTAACCCAACGAAGAACCTTTTGTCACAGGGTGCTTCAGGCTGACATTTTCCCTGGGAGCATGGCTGTGGCCTGCTCCGTTTGCAGACAGCTCATTAGCAAACCGTGGCCAATCTAATATTTCTTCTTGCACAAGGGGCAAGAAACAGGTGAGAAATACCTTTACTACTTTGTATATGCCAGGTAGGTGCAGTGTAGGAAGCACAGAAGTCAATTAAACAAGGATCCCACAATATAAAAAACAATACAGGAAAGCGTAGACAGAACTCAATCAAGACTGAGTCATGTCTTTTGCAGATCCTCTGGTTTTCTCTCACCTTCCTGAAGAAGGGAGACAGAACAGCTGCAGAAGTACTACAGCCCTACAAAATGGATTTGTATACAGCTTATTCATATGGTTTGCCACAGCTGCACACCAGCGGAAGCCTATTGACAGGAAAAATGCGTAGATGAAATCCCATGTACACATAAAAGGAGTGCTGCTAACAAGAAAAATGTAGAGACCCAGACAGACGTCCTGCAACAACAAACTAGTGCACAGGTCTCTGGCTGCAGTGAGTGCCAGAGCCTGGCCCTTGCAGTGCAAGGTGGAGGAGATAGCACTTGTGTTAGATGTGACCAGATGAATGATGTACTCAGCCTAGTGGCTGATCTAAGAAGGAGGTGGAGAGGCTGAGGAACATTATGGAGTGTGAAAGGGAGATTGATTGGTGGCGCCAGTTCCTACCAGATCTGAGATGTAGGCAGCCAGACAAGATTCCACATGGAGCACTTTACCCCCTACCTCCTTGCAAACAGGTAATGGGGGGGATGGGGAACCTGCAGGCTGACAGTGTACCTTCTTCAGTGAATGCCTAGTCCTCTCCTCCCCCTAAAGGTGATGATGAATTAGGGGACAGGGAGCAATGGCAAAAGGTCCCTGTTTGGTGATGCAGGTGCATCTGCCCAGGGATTCCCCTACCTCCCCAGCTGTCCCTGAAGAACAGCGACAGTGCTCTGCAGGGACAACTGGATGACGGTGGGAATGATGGTTCTTCCCACTTGGAGGTGTCACTGAAATCTAGACAGACCATCCTTAGCATTAAAACCTCCTCAGTGAAAAAAAATAAAAAAAAATTAAAAAAAATAAACAGATCATTGTCATTGGTGAATCACTGCTGAAGGGAGCAAAAGTACCAATGTGCAGACCTGACCTGCTACACAGAGAGGTCTACTGCCTCCCAGGAGCCCGGGTTATAGATGTACGAAAGAAACTTCCTTCCCTAGCATGGCCCTCAGGTTATTATCCCCTACTGTTGTTTCAGGTAGGCAGTGATGAAATAGGAAGAACTTCCAAAAGAACTTGGGGTAACTGGTCAGGGGCTTGGGAGCACAAGTTGTGTTCTCCTCTATCACCCTGTTATTGGGAATGACAAGCAACTGAACATGATGGGGCGACAGATACATACTTGGCTTTGAGCCTGGTGTGCTCAACAGAGGTTTGGGTTTTCTGACCTTGACTCGATTTACGTGAGACCAGGCCTGTTGGCAACCAATGCAAACAGCTTATCCCATGGGTGGACTATTATGAAAGGAGTTGGCTAGGTTTGTTGACAGAGCTTTAAACTAGGAATGAAGGGGGGTAGGGGTGAAACTGGGGTCAGCTGGATGCTCAGAAGTCCATGGGACCAGATGAACAGCACCCTAGAGTACTGCGGGAGTTGGCGGATGTGGTTGCCACTCTCTATCATCTTTCAACAGTCCTTGCTAACCGGGACTGTGCAGTTGGTGGCCGGTCACGAGTGGTGTCCCACAGGGCACAGTATGAGGGCCAATCCTATTTAACATCTTTATCAATGATCTTGATGAGGGGATCAAGTGCACCCTCAGTAAGCTTGCAAATGACACTAATCTGGGAGGGACTGTTGATCTGCCAGAGGGAATAAGGACGCTAGAGGGACCTGGATAGACTGGATGAATGGACTAACTGTATGAGTTTCAATAAGGCCAAGTGTAAGGTCTTGCATATTGGTCACAACAACCCCAGGCAACCGTACAGGCTTGGGGAGGAGTGGCTGGAAAGCAGGCTGATGGAACGGACCCTTGATGTACTGATGGACAGTTAACTTAATATGAGCCAGCAGTGTGCCCAGGTGGCCAAGAAGGCCAACTGCGTCCTGGCTTAGTACCAAGAATGGTGCAGTGAGCAGGTCTAGGGAAGTAATCCTCCCCCTGTACTTGGCACCAGTGAGGCCCCATCTTGAGTGCTGCGTTGAGTTTTGGGTACCTCAGTACAGAAAGGACACTGAGGTCCTGGAGCAGGTTTGAAGAAGGACAACAAGGCTTATGAAAGTCTTGGAGAATATATGCCCTGTTTAGTCTGGGGATAAGGAGGCTGGAGACCTTATGGCTCTCTTCCAGTATCTGAAAAGTGAGTGTGGGGGTGACAGGGCAAAGGAGAATGGCTTCAAGTTGCACCAGGGGAGGTTTAGTTTGGATGTAAGGAGAAAGTTCTTTACA
The DNA here is from genome assembly GCA_023055505.1 of Callipepla californica brunnescens. Classification (NCBI taxonomy): domain Eukaryota; kingdom Metazoa; phylum Chordata; class Aves; order Galliformes; family Odontophoridae; genus Callipepla; species Callipepla californica. The sequence goes on along the minus strand of JALIRH010000023.1, from coordinate 691,079 downwards.
GAAAGGGTCATTGAGCACTGGAATAGGAGGTGGATGATTCACTATCCTGAATGTGTTTAAAAACTGTCTGGATGTGGTGCTCAGGGACATGATTCAGCAGTGGGTTGTTAAGAGTTAGAGTAGTATGGTTAGGTTGTGGTTGGACTTGATGATCTTTGAGGTCTTTTCTGACTTGAGCAATTCTATGATTCTATGATTGTATCTTTGGAAGGGCACTGCAACTGACCTATTCTGTATAGATAAGGAATATAGCAGCTTTGCTCCTAGACAACTTTCCTGCTGGGGATTTCACAACCTAAACCTAAAGAATCAATAAGTACCCAATGGGATTATCAGTTTATGCCAGGCTTTGTGTTGTCACGATTCTGTATGTTAGTGACTTTGCTATTATCTCTCTCAGCTTCAGAGAAAACATTTGCTCCAATTAATGGTCCTCATCACTTGGGTTACATGAGAACTGTAGAGTGCTGAGCAGGTGAGACTTCATCTACCAGCTTTAGAGTGAAACAGCATTAATCTTCTCCTTGGTAACCAACCACAAACACTCTTAAAAAACTTCTATTTATTGGAAATATTTTACTTTGGATTTGCTTTCCAGAGTCACTTTTGTCTACTGAAAATGGTTAGGTACAGGTTTTTGTCAACACTGAAACATGGCAGAAAGGCCCTAATTTGTTCAAAATTGCATCTGACACTCCAGTACTGACTGATGACTCCATGCCATAGAGTTACTGAAATACTTCCTGTTGCCATCCATCACATGTAATGGAATACTGGTGGGAAGATTCAGCCTCTACTGCCATACCTCCAGCACCACCTGCCTCTGATGCTGTGGACCAACACAATAAAAGAGGCATTACTTTCAGAACAGCCCTCATATGCAATAGAGCTGATGGATATAAGCAACATAATTAAAAAAGCATGTAAGGAGTAAGTTAAAAAGAGGGAGAGCAACTAAACCATATAGCTAGCAGGATGTTTGATCTTGTTTTTGTGAAACTAATGCATCAGTCTGGTTCTATGGCAATGGCTGCAATTCTTACTGAATTCTCAAGGTGTGCATCAGAGATCAGCGAGGAAATTTTACTCTTCCTGCACTTCAGTACTGAAAACAGTTGTTCACAGATGTACACACTGCCCAAAAGTAGTGACATGACTAAGCAATTGTGAAACGAGGGATATTTCTCTCAGGTAATGCAGGGCCCATAAAGATCTAGCAGAGAGGCACTTTCAGATTTTCGAGCTGTATGTCTGATTGCAACTCCACACATTCCATTTGAAAATATGCAGATAATGTATGACTGAAGTATGATGCTGACAGGAAACTTAATGATTTTTTCTTTGGCAATTTTGAAACCTGTTCTCAAATTCCTTTATCAAATCAGAATGCATGGCTGCATATCTTTTGCTGTTCACAGGACTGCGGTTACCCAAGGTATCAAAATGTGCACAATTGCTATGCTAATGCTATGCTATTCAATTTATTCCACTCTGTCATCTCAAGAAATATCTCTCTGGCTTTCCCTGGAGTGGGTCCTCCTATCCTGGTAGCCCTCACAGGAGATGAATTAGGGTACACCAGCGGAGCTGAGCAGGTTCCCAGGGCTCACAAGCCTGCATTGCTTTCCACTTCCAGTGCTCCTCTCCACACTGTCTGACTGTTGGGTGCTATGGGCCCTATTTGGCAGCTGTCCTAAGGCTCCAAACAGTATTGAAGATTCCCAGCAGGCTCCTATGCCTTTGCCAAAGACCTTAAGATACCCTGTGCTAACCCAAGTGTTGTTTGGGATAAAGCATTGGGGTTCAGGGATCTTGTGTATGTCAATTTCGAGCCCAGCCCAGCTTAAGCACTAAGGAAAGGAGGACAGTAACAGGGCTTCCCCTCATGCTCCTCCTTTTCCCCTGCCTCCCACTTTCAGGAGGGCACGGAAGCTCCTGCCATCCTGCCGCACATCTCTGCCCTGCTCTCCCTTCTTCTGCACCCCAGCTGAAGCCTCCCAGCCCAGAACTGCATGTGCTCCTCCTGCCCAGGGCCCTTTGCCCAAGCCTGTCTTCCCCTGAGGCAGGACTGGAAGGGGGCCCTCAGCACTGACTGCCATAAGGACTTCTACTACTTCTAAGCCCACACTCAGGGAGCCCTTGACCTTCCCTCTCCCACACCACTTTCACGTTTTCCTGGCTCTACTCATCATAGCACAAGAAACACTCAGGCACTGTGCATGTATCTCTTGGCAGCACATGGTGTTGCACACTGAGGAACCCCTGGAGGAGACTGGCTCTGCTGTGACAGTCAGCAAAAGCCAGCAGCAGTGGGCAGGGCTGGCAGAGGCAGAAACTGACTGACAGTGTCCCATCTGCCTGGATGGCATTAGGGAAGCCACCTTCATGCCCCAGTGCTTAAACTACTTTTGCTTTGACTCCATCCGGCACTGGGGCAGAAGGAGCAACACCTGCCCATTCTGCAGGCAGCTGACGGAGCGGCTGCTGAAATTCATGCTAGCAGGCGACCATGAGGAGTACAGGGTCAGCTCATCTGCCTGGCACAGAAGGAACGGTGCCAGAGAGAGAGTGCATAGCAGATCCCTGCAGCAGCACCACAACCGCTGAACTGAAAGGAGTGCTCATCATTGCAAGCATTTATGTCTTAAAAGGTAGCTTCATACCCTTTTGGGTAAAGTAGTTTACTTTGATTAGTAAATTAAGCTACCACACATCAGGGTACAGGGAGAATTCTCCCTTCAGAACTCTGACCAAAAAAAAAAAAAGCCTGAGCAGGTATGCAGTTAAAAAAGCCTATTTAGGGAGCCAAAAACTATTTCTGATTATTTCAGGATAAACCAAGCTGAGTTAACTTCAATACATGAAGATGCTCTCTGGTTTTGTATCACTTACAATGTCTGCATCAGAAATAACATTATTCAAAAGTAAGAAGTAAATCCTTTCTATGTACCATAAAGACTATGACTGCGTCTAGACAGAGCTTTAAAATGAGCTCTAGAAAGTCAGTGAAAACACATTAAACAAAAATACCAGTCTACATGCAAGAACTGTAAAAATAACTGGAACTGCAAGACCAATGTCTTGGCTATTTTCAGGTTCAATCATAGAGTGACATTAAGGATGTCAGCACAGATAATTTCCAGATGAAATACGTTATTTTTTACAGAAGACTGGTACAGAGAGAGACTGCTAGAGCAGAACAGTGATGAGAAAGAAAGAAGAGTAGAATGAAGACACATAAAGATGTCACTAAACTTCCTCTAAAAACAATTTCAAAATCTCTTTTCAAGGTTCACTACTGTCAGTTGTTTTTCACAAATTTATCAACTCCTGTGAATGAAAGTGAGTCAAAGGTTTCACTGATGAAGCTGATGGTGGAAAAAGGGGAAGAAGTAGGTGGGCACTTGACCATCTTACATACCAAAGGGACATTAGCAAATATCAATGAGACCTTGAGAAAGAGTGAGTGTGCATGCCAACGTACTGAGTATGTATGTCTGAACTGTATAAACTTAGAACCTGAACTCTGAGAGGGTGCGCTTGCTTGTCAAGTTGCCCAGCACGCATCGTAAGGAATAAAGGAATGCCACTATCTAACACCACATTGGAGTCCCCGGATTTCAGATGACACTCCACGAGAAGCAAATCTACAAGAACATTGTACCAACAACAGTGTTTAAACAAAGTGTTCCTCTTTGTCCAGGAAGGTAAAAAAAAAAAAATCTGCAATCCTGATCACGTAGCTGCTGATTTTTTGGATTTGTTCTACCATCGTAATAGAAAAAGAATGGTTTGTTTCAGAAGGATGAGGCCTTCAGTGTGTGTGTTTGCATTATCCCTGACATACTTTTCATTTTTTGGGATTTTTTAAGCATCAACAGATAAGCAAGATACCCTCTAAAGAAAAACATCATTTCCCTCATTTCCCTCCTCTTCCCTCCCCTACCCTCTCTTCTTTCTTCCCCCATTGTCTCTTGCTTCTTTTTTCTTTTTCCTGGGGGAGAGGGAAGGAAGATCTGATACTAGCTTACACAGCTCGACTACCAACATTTAAGATTTGTTTCTTAATCAAAATTTAAGAATAATTTTTGAATTAGGACCCAGATTAAAGGAATTGCTTTTCAGAAATAGTTTCCACAAACACTGCGGCTAGAAAGGCAAGCTATATAGAAAAATGCACCTACTAGCAATTAGCATGTCAATGAATAAGCAGTCTAGTCTCTTAAGGAGCAGGAATCCCTTTTAGTTAGTGGATTATCACTTGGAAGAACTGTCACCTCACTTCTCACAAAAAATCCAAGAACGTTTGAGAAATGCTATGCAGAGAGATGAGAGCCCTCTGCTTCCTCCTCTGGATGAAGTCTTTTTGCAGCACGTGGACCGGTGAAATAGCCTTGATAAGGCACATTTATCACTCTGAGCAGAGAAAATGCACCTGGGCCAACTTGCAGAACTTCGCTAGTTCTTGCATGACAAACAGCCAAGCTGGGAAAAAATAGTTTATAGTCAGGCTTCTTTATTTGTGATGTGCAGTGCTCTGTGCAGTGCAAATGGTTACACCGCTAACTGGTTCAGAATAGCTTACTACATCAGGCTATCAAAATACTGCATCCTTTGCAGAGGGAAGGCTTCAGTGGATTTTGAGTGCACTCTTCCCTTACTTTTGAATCCCTGCTGCACCAAATCTCTGTTATGCTCACTGGATGGAGACAGTCGCAAAGTCCAGCTAATTCAAAGCAGCAGGAGGTTAGTGAGATCTGAGGACAGAATATTCACCCAGTGCCACCTGCCTCACTGTTCTTTTTGGTTCTGCGGCTGTCCTGACGTGTTCATGATAAGAATTGGAATTCTTCCTCTTGATGTGCATTAGTTTAAATAAAACATAATACTCAGAAGTTTGCAAGATGAATCTCCAGTTCAAAAGACAGCTGATTCCTTTATCCAATTTCCAAAAATAATCCTTACTTAAACATTTAATTGGCTCACATTTGAGCAAACATGAAACTCATATGTATTCTTTGAAAAGCAGACATAACGTCTAACACTCTACATCAGAGATGGGCTGTATTGATGTAGTTCCTTTATTTAGTTCTTAACTTTTCAGATATTGGTGACCTCCACCTTGCCAAAGCTGTATTTGTTTTTACACAGAATGACTAGTTGTTTTGATTCAAATTATCAAATCTGGGATGTGTTTCCCAGAGATGGAACTCATCCATAAACACATTTTGAGTACTTACTACCTTTCTTTTCCACATTCTTTTTAAACAAAATGTCAGAAAGCATTTTTCAGTTAAAATTTTCCTGTACAAGATTTTTTAAAGAGCTCAAAGTCTTTATCGCAAGTCTCCAGCCCCAAATAAGGAATAAACTTTTCACTGAGCCCTACCAAAAATCAGGAGAAAAATGTTTCTGTGAAAAAAAAAAAAAAAGAAATAGTTTCAAACTAAGGTAAACTTCTCTGAAGTTTGTAGAGCCAATTGTGAAATCTGAGCTACTATTTTTAAAAGCAGAACTACACAGTCAGTGGTCAACAGCAGCACCCATTTTATCACTCTACCTCTGGCATCCCACAGTGTAATTTTGCACTCAGATACCCCAACTTTAACAAAAAAAAAATGCACTAGGTTTTGTGTGTGCTAGGGAATATGGACTAAAAAAAAATGTATGTATACATATATGTATATATATTTTTTTTCCCCACTAGTTCATTATCTAGCCCAAAGAAGGGGGAAAAAAATAAGAGAAAGACTAGGAGGGTGGGTGCAGTACAGCTGTGGCTGATGTGTTCAGTGATGAGCCCTGGATCTTCCACTCATTTTACTGAATCTGTTGCTTAACATAACAATTTTAAAGTATTTTTCCTTTAATATTCAGACTCTATTTTTACTTAATTTATAACATAAAAGATATTCAGATAATTTTACAGCTATTTTCCTTGTACGTATTCTCTGTATCTCCAAACACAGCTGTGATTCTTAACACTGCAGCTCTATCTTAAGCCTAGTATTTACTTCATGGATTTACAAGGATGAATTTACATACAGTACCTTAGTACCACTTTTACACAAAATCTTTCTGAGTTTCTGAATTCTGAGAATCAACTCTGAAAGATTCCTTGTATCATCTTGCACTTTGGAAGGTAGAGAAGTTGTTGCACATACTATGAGTTATCCTTATGGTACAACACTCTCCCAAAGCAAATTAGGACCAAGCAGGAGGAAAGGTAGTCTAGTCCTCCCTGTTCAAATGAACACATTCCGCCATCAGCCAGACACAGAGTGATACTGAAATAAAGTGAAGTAATACCCTGTAACATTTCTGCATACTGGCTATTCATGTTCTAATTCTTATTAAAATTGATGTTGCTCTGTTACCTGGTACAGAGGGAAGGAAGATACCAGGGAGTCCTTATAAGATGAGGATTGATACCCAACTCAAACTATTTTTCCCTTTCTTTCAACAAACTCGTTTAAAGAAGTGGTCACTTAGTCACTGTACATACGGAGACAGGAAATTCTGACCTAATTTTGGCTTTGTAAAGATAAAGCTACATACTTTCATTTTATTTCTCCAAGGCAGAAATCAAATGTTAACAAGTACCAATTATACTTTCCTAAATCAATTCCTGTATTCCACTGTTTTGTTGCAAATATTAGGAACACGTACTTGCTAACATTCTTAGAAATGACAATGAAAATGTCAGAAAACTATCTACCATTGCCTCCTCATCCAAGATTTTCTTATTTCATCAAATGTAAGCAAACCAGAACTGCTTCCCTATAATAAAATAGTATTTCCTCCAGATTAAAAATTAAGAGGATCCTGCAAATCCTTGCAAGGTGAGAAGGTTTCATTCTTATGACTGAAGTGCATTTCTCATGCTCACAAGATGATCTTGAGCTTTTAAAGAGGATCATTGTGCTCAGACTAAAGACATGCACAGTTTGAATGGTGCAAGTAAGTTCACCCCTTAGCAGAAGCTCACACATGTACACAATCATGTTTAGGTACAAAAGAAACAATTTTAAATAGCTCACTGGAAAGATCTTTCTGCAATTGTTCCTCACATGCAAAGATATGCAGTGTATTCCTTGTAATTAAGACAAAAAACCATACAAGTTCCCCTTTTCAGCCATTTTATCCTGGAGCTAGACATGCAACTGACGTGCACATAACAGACATCAAACCACTGATCCAAGAGTCTGTAAAGCTGAACAACAGACACCATCACATAGAATCTTTCCTCCATGGATAGAATCATAAACAGAACTGCTGACAGTCACAATACTCTAAGAATGCAAGGAGACTTACTGCTTTTTGCTAAATTGTGCGTAATGAAAAAGCAAAAAGAAGGAACAAAGAATCAAAACTTATAAAAAACCCCTATGATTGTGATCCCATGAACTCAGAACGCAACATACATTTTAGTAGCGACTTCTGCTCCTTATGCCTCTGCACAACATATGCAAAAGAAGGAAGTCTATGGTAATGCATCTCTGTAGTATTGTTTTCACTATCTTCAAAGGTTCTTAAATCCAGCTTTTAATTTTACCACCAGTGTTCTAAAATGCAGTTCAGTTCTCAACATAACCTGCCAGCTGCTTCTAAAATCAGTTTTCTGGTTCTGTCTTCCTGCAGCTTCAGATCCAATTCTGCTCTTCTTTCAGGATAACAGTGTGAAAATGGATGAGTAGCAGCGTTCACCGCTGATTTTATGAATTTAATACTTTTTAAAGGCAGCAAACCTAGAACGCTTCAGCATTTCTCATGGGGTTTTGCAGTTATTTTGAGTACATTTGAGATCTAGAACAGTTACTTACATTTTTGGGCATGTTCAGTGATTCCAAACCTTTTAGTTAAAAAGTCTTTACCTAAATATAAAGTTTCTCCCCCACAGGAAAACTGTCAGAAATAAAGAACATTCGAACTTCCTTATTTGTCTCTATCGCTATATGTTCAACAGAGAGAGGAATGAAAAAAAAAAAAGTCACAGTTCCTCTAAGTAGGCTGCCTCAACGTATTCTGCTCTGCCTTAGCTCATGGCCTCCAAGCATATAGTAGTGCACATCTTTAGAGGCCGATACTCGCCTACACCCGACAGCTGTGCCTGAGGGTTAAGCTGCAGTTTCAGCCCAAAGAATCGAAATATCTAATCTTCTTTGGATAAAAAGAGCACAAAAGAAGCCCAACAGAAAAGAACATCAAAAAAGTTATGAGCAATTCATTCCCTTAGAAGGAATAATTTTGTTTTAAAATGGAAATACTCTGCAACATTTCATGTAATCTGGCCAAACTGTGACTCTGCCACCTCTGGTGGGGTCAGCATCAGCAGACACAAGTGAGTAGCATTACCTTAAACCCGAACTTGATGAACCCTAACACATAATGCTGACCAGCACTGAAGTGGTCAGCAGCAAGTCAGTCATCATGCCCTTAGCAGTGACTTTCAGCACATCTAGCAGTGCTCTATGGTTGTTTAGTCAGAAACAAAATCAGGAAGTTTGATAAGAAAGAAGCCCTTTTTAAAAGCCATTCTCCCAGGTGTCATATCTTTGATGCGCCATTCAGAAGCCAGACAGTCACTTACTTTCCCGTAAATCTTGCTTTGTTAAAAACTACCACCACAGCACATCAAAACGTAACTAAAATCTATATATTCTCTGTATTTGAGTTCCATATTCTAGTTCCTCAATCGCCGGGCTAATGATATTGTTATTAGAGAAGCACAGAACGCTGCAGCTTGCTTCCAGCTTGGCGCATTTGCTCTCCGCTCTCCGCGTTACAGCCAGCCGCTCCTTCCCCGGCTCGAGCCCCCTCCGCTTTGCCGCGCTCCCTGCATCCCTCTCGAGCATCCCGGAGGCGGCGGGCAGACCCCAGCCCACCAAGCTCGCAGCTGGCAGCCCGCCCCCAACCCGGCGTGGCCCCCACTCACCGCTGCCACGGCCGCTCAGCTCCACGCCTGCTGCCGCCCACCGGCGGCTCCTGCCGGGAGCGAGCGGAGCGGAGCGGCTCCGCCAGGAGCGGAGCTTTGGCCGGGCTTACTGGAGCCGCGGCTTCCTCGTTTTCTCTCGCAGCCGCGGCCACTTCCTCAACGAACTGTCAGCGCTCTGCCCCCTCCCTCGGGGCAATCTTTTTTCCGGCCCCGGCCCGTCTGACCCTCCGTCCAAGGGGGTGCGCGGTGCGGAGCCCGCGGCGCCCCGAGGTGCCGGTCGCCGTGTCCGGTGCTGTGCGGTGAACATGGTGCTGCTCGGCAGCGCGGGGTGGAAAGCGAAGGGAGGCAAGGGTGGCGGTCTCCTGGGGGAAAACAAATAGACCCGCTGGTTGTCAGCGTTGAAATTCGGTGTATTTCGATACTTTTGTGTTTTGGTGAGAAGATCGCTTCTGGAGGAGCAAAAACGTTCAAAAACATATTTCGGTTAGAAATATGTGTCTTTACTAGCTGCGTGGCTCCGTGCAGAGAGCTAAGAAAACCACCTCTCCAGGGCTCCGTGTACCGGGGAGTCAGCTTCGGCCGCAGATGTCGGCAGGGCAAGAAGGTGACAACAGCCTTCGGCAGGGACGCGGTGCTCCCTGGCACCGAGCGGCACCTCAGGGCAGCAGCCACACTCGTCCTCCGCCCATGGCCGCTGTGTGCCCCCGTGTCCCGTGATGGGCAGCGCTGGCAGGAGGCGAGGGCTGTTTCCTGCTCCCTTGTTGTAGATCGTTGTTGCAGTGAGAGGGTCCGCTTGCTGTAAGAAAAACGCTGCAGAGAAGCACTGCCTCTCCTTCTGCGTCCATTATGATGAGTAGAGCTGCCAAAGGGCAAAAGCCTCATGTTTCATATCAGTAAAAAGGTCCCTGGTTTTGGTCTAATTGTGATAGTGAAGATACATTCCTGAATTGGCATTGCCTATGGTGCCTATGTTGCCTATATTTGAACAAGGCAAAGAAATAAGAAAACCTCATTTTTGGCTGTCTTTTGATGGCACTATTCAAAAGCAGAGCACAGTCTGCGGGAAATAGCTTTTGTAAAGTCATTACTGTGCTATGAGCCAGATTTTAAGCACAAGTTTCATCTTAAATTGGTGAAAAAATATAAATATGTCATGATTTTAAATAATATGTGAGCAAGAGTACCGGACCTAGCAAGGATGGAGTTAACTTTCTGTAGCAGCTGATATGGTGGCTGTCACGGATTTTGAGTAATACAGTATGAGTAACACATTTTCTTTGCTGCTAGGCGCTGCTGCTCAGTGTTGAGGCTTCCTGTGGTTTGCACTCTGCCCCAAGAAAGCCAGCAATGGGCAAGCAAGAAAGATGGAAGGGGACACTGATGGGACCAGCTCTAGCTGACAAAAGGGTTATACCATAGCCAAAAATCAGAGGGGATTGATGGTAAAGGACAGGGGCTAGTGCTGTCTTCCTGCTCACAGACCAGCCAGGCATCACTCACCCCATGGAGGAGGTAAGTGGCTGGATCAGTAGGATCTTCCCCCTTCCTTTTGCTGTTCCTATCTTGTCACACATTTTCTTGCTTTTCCCCTTCCAGTTCTCTCCACCATCTGCTGAGCAGGGGAAATTTAACAAGCGGGTATGTGGATGCTTGTCTGCTGGTCAAGATTAATGCAAAACAGCAGTCAGGGAAGTAAACATTTTGTAATGCTGTGTTTGTTACAGAGTTCAGTTACCTTTATTTTTATTTTTTATTTTTTGGTAGGGGGCACAAAAATCATTGTAATGTACTATTTTATGCATTATCATTCTGAATTTTTTCAGCGATCAATTGTTGTACTCTGTAGGAGACCAGAAACTAACAAATAATTTTGTATAATTGATGTCTTGGGGGGAATTAATGTCTGGTAAAATTAGGCAGATTACATCTAACAGTTCTGTAAAGATTCAGTAGATTTTGTGAAATCTCTTGCTCAGTGTGAATGCATACAGTAGAAACCCATAGTTGCCTGTTGCCTCCCACTAGCTGTTCCATATAATAACTCCAATAATTTATTTGTAAGCATCTGAGGGATGCTTCAAATGCTTACACTATTTGAAAGACGACTGTTTTCAGAAGTTAATGCGGGTTTCCTTAAGACAAGGATACAGGTACTGTGGCAGGAGGCTTTGCATCATTACAGCTATGTGCCATATCAATCAGTGTGAGTGGGAGAGGAGACAGGCAGAGTCTGACTGAAACGCTGTGACTCTGGTGAAACAAGGCTGATATTCTATTGGAAGTCTGTAATAGACTGCTCAACGAGGATGAAGAGACAGATGAAGCATTCTGTGAGCAGCTGGCAGAAAGACTTCAACTTACCCAACATTTGCTGGAAAAACAATACAGCAGAGACAAAGCAGTTTAGGAGGTGGCTGGAGTGTATGGAATTTAACCTTCTGAAGCAGCTGGTAAGAGAGCCTACCAAGGGAGAAGCCCAACTTAGACCTGCTGTTTAAAAACAGAGGACTGCTGGGAAATGTGATCAGAAGCCATCTTGGCTATAGTGATCACAAAATGATTGAGTTCTCAATTCGTGGTTAAATCAGGAGGGGAGGGGAGCAAAACTTGGACTTCTGAAGGTGTACTTTGGACTGTTGAGGACATTGGTTTGGAGAGTCTCTTGGGAGAAAGTCATGAAGGGCAGAGGTATCCAGAACAGGTATCCAGCTGGACATACCTCAAAAACAAAACCTGAAGGGCACAGGAGCAAGCCATCCCTGTGTGCTGTAAGATGAATTGGTGGAGAAGAAGACCAAGGTGGCAGAACAGGTAACTAAATGCCCTTTTATGATGGAATTACAGCGTCAGAGGATAAAGGAAGAGAAGCTGATGTCATCTACCTGGCCTTGTGCAAAGTGTTCGACAATCTCAAACATGACATCCTGGTTGCTAAAGTGGAAAAAAAAATGGATTTGATGAACAGACCACTCGCTGGATAAGGAGCTGGCTGAATGGTTGCACTCACAGAGTTGTGATCAATGTCCAAATGTTGACTGGCGATGGGTGACATTCCTTAGGGATTGATGCTGGACTGTTGCTATTTAAGATCTCTGTAGGTGACACGGACAGTGGGATCAGGCACACCCTTAGCAAGTTTGCAGATGACACCAAACTGGGTGGAGCAGTTGACACCCTAGAGGGATGAGGATGCTATCCAGAGTGACGTGGACATGTTTGTGACGTGGGCTGGCGTCAACCTCATGAAGTTTAACAAGGCATAGTGCAAGGTCCTGCACCTGGGTCGGGCATTCCCAAGCACAGATACAGACTGGGTGGAAAATGACTTGAGAGTAGCCCTGGGAAGAAGGATTTGGGAATGTCAGTTGATGAAATACTCAATGTGGACTGACAGTGTGCACTTGCAGCCCACCCAGGCTAACAGTATCATGGGTTGCATCAAGGGAACTGTGGCCAGCAGGTCGAGTGATTCTGCCACTCTACTCTGCTCTCATGAGACCCCACCTGGAGCACACTGTCCAGTTCTGGGGCTCTCAACCCAAGAAGGACATCAGGCTATTGGAGCAGGTCCAGAGGAGGGCTGTGAAGATGATCAGAGGGCTGGAACTCTCTGAGCAACTTCCTTGCGAAATAGACTGAGAGAGATAGGGCTGTTCAACATGAAGAAGAGAAGATTCATGGGGACCTTACAGCAGCCTTCCAGTATTTGAAGGAGGACTGCAGGAAAACTGGGTGTCATGGTTTTATAATTTTTTGTTACATTATTGATATTCTGCATCGTAACATCATGTAGTGTGTTGAGAGCTAAACAGTTAATGCTCTAGCTGCCTGGATCATCAATAGTTATGGATATGCTTGTCTCAGAGGAGAAGAAGAACTACATTCCCGAGAGGACTGTGTGATGCTTTGCATTTTTACATGTTTCTGCTCAGAGGGAAAGATAAAAACTGTCTGCGGTCATGGGACGCTCTTTTTCCTTTGGGATTGACTCAGCAGTGGGTGTTCGCTGCCATCTCGCCTTCAGCATTTAGTGTAAGGCCTCTCTTGCTCATTTTATTTGATTTATTAGCTTCAATTCCAATTATATTGTATTATATTGTGTTGTTTAGCTTTCCTATATCTTATTTAGTAAATGAACTTTCCTCCTCAGATCATTGCCGCTCTTTTAAGGCCCATCTCCCTTTTCTTTTCCCTCTTCCCCTTCCCTGGGGTGTGGGTCCGTGGGTCCCCCACACCAATAGTCACGGAACTGGGCCGAACCAGCTGGGTATACCAGTGACACTGGGAAGGCACTTTTTATAAGGGCATGTAGTGACAGAACAAGGGGTTTAAATGGCTTTAAACTGGAAGAGGGTAGATTTAGACTAGATATTAGGAAGAAATTCTTTACCATGAGGGTGGTGAGACGCTTTGTCTCACTTGTCTACCCACTGTATTTATGACTTGCCTCTTAACATTTGTATTTGAGACATTAATAATATATTCTTTCCCTTTCACTGCAGAAGGAACAAGGAGTTTGGCATATTAAATAACTTCAGAAAGTTCTGAAAATGATGCTACTTGTATAATCACCCTTAGGGTAATATCAGACTAGAATACAGACAGAATATTAGAATTAGACTTTCCAGTGTGATGCCCCTCCACAGGAAGGGTCAAAAAGATGATCTGGGGAACTATGTGTCTGTCATCCTGACCTTGTTATTGGAGAAGGTTATGGAACCATCTTGAGTGTGATCATGTAGCACGTGCAGGACAGCTGGAGAATCAGGACCAGCCAGCATGGGTTCGTGAAAGACAGGTCCTGCTTAATGAACCTCATTTCCTTATATGACTGGGTGACCCTGCCTGGTGGATGAAGGAGAGGCTGTGAGTGTAATCTACTTAGACTTCAGTAAAGCCTTTGGCATTGTCTGTCACAGTATTTTTCTGGAGAAGCTGGCAGCCCATGGCTTACACAGTTGTAGCCTTTGCTGGGTAAAAAACTGTATGGATTACTAGAAATAAAGAGTACTGGTGAAAGGAGTTAAATGCAGCTGGCAAATGATCATGAGTGGTGTTCCTTAGAAGTCAATATTGAGACTGGCTCTGTTTAATTTCTTAATTGATTATCTAGACAAGGGGGTTGAGTGCACCGTCAGAAAGTTTGCAGATGACACCAAGATGACTCCCACAAGTTGGGAGGAGGCACTGATCTGCTTGAGACAGGAAGGCTCTACAGAATGATCTGGGTAGGGTATATTGACCAGCTGAGGCCAGTTGTATGATGCTCAGCAAGAGCAAGTGCCAGCTCCTGCACTTTGGCCACAAAAACCCAATGCAAGCATCAATGGATGCCAGTGGGCACAATTTTTTTTCTTCATTGAGGAATTCAGCGCCTTTGCTTCGTGTGCACTTCCATCTGAGATGCCATTTTGTCAGACTGCCCCTCTGCTGCCATCTGCTACACGGCAACAAAATATGACAAGATTAGTGGGAAGGTTCAAACTGCATTGACTTACAGCTGTTCCTCCAATATTTGCCTCTGACATCATGTGCAATATAAGAGGAGTTACTTTTGGAGCAACCTTCATATATACCACAGACAGACAATCTCATTTGAGGTTCAAATTGCAAATTCCTGATACTTTCCCTTACCTACAGCTAAAAGACAAATGTGACAAAGATAGAATCAAGAAGATATGTCTCCCTGTACACACAAAGAATGCACAGGTGACTCATTTTACCTATGTAATAGGAAGTTTCTGCACAGTTCAATGAATTCCGTCATGATTTAGATAAAAATATGTGGTATTTGGGAGTTAGTTGTGAAAGACAGAAACTTTTTGCTTCGTGAGGCCTTTCTGGTTATAAGACTCTAAGTGAGAACTGCAGGTTATCTAGGTGCGTGTCACCATGCCACAGTGCCTCTGCTTACAGTTGTAAAGATAAGCAGAAGCAGAGCCAAGCCTGTTTTTTTCAGGGTTTGGCTTGGAGAAGCCGATCACTGCAAAAGATGGTAATGCTTGTGCATGGCAACGAAGGTACCACTCCCTGCTGGCTTATCTGTTGGGCCAGGTACGTCACAATGACAGAGGAAATAGAAAAAAAGCTGAGAAATGGGGGATAAAAGGCCTTCACTAACTAACGACATTGGAGAAGAACTCCCAAAGAAAACATCTTTGACAGAGAACTCCCGAAGAGCAAACGGAGAATTCCCTGAGAGGAGAAACTATTCGGACGAACCCTGAGGCCTGCCTGCTGTGAAGCTTCCTGGCTTTCTCCCATCACCCTCAGTGACCAGAGAGTTCCTGAGATCAATGGACCTACTACAAACCTCGCTGGGTTCATGGTGGTGATTATATCTCTCTTGCTTTCTGCCAAGACTCCTTGCTTTTTATCCCTTTTCTATCTCTCACCTTCCCTTCCCCATATCCCTAAGCAGCTAGTAATTGTAATAAACTGGCTGGGCTAACAATTGACCCGTTGTGTCTTAATCTCGCCATCGGGTATATACATAATCAAAGAAATATGTCTCCCTCCTTCATATTGGAGCATGACATTTTTAATGGCGTAGTCGGCAGGATACCCGCCAGTGAGAGTGTTGTGCTTCCACATATAGTTGATGTGTGTACCTTCTGGAGTTGCCCAGAGTGATATTTTTGATAATTTAGATGTGAGTGCCTCTCCAGAAAGATCACTCCATGTATTGAACCTTGACTTTGTTAAATTTGAACCTTTTTCCTGTGTGTGCCTCCTGGAGTTGTGAGGAGTGATAATTGTGATAATTTGACGTGTGTACCTCTCCAGGAAGAATCACTCCACATGTTGAACCTTAGCTGTGTTTGTGGGAACTTTGAGTAAAGTTGATCCTTTTCCTGTGTGCGCCTCTTGGAATTGCAAGGTGAGTGATAATTTTAACGTGAGCACCTCTCCAGGAAGATCACTCCACATATTGAAATTTAACTGTGTCTTTGGAACTGTTCATGTGTATGTATGCCTCTCGGGAAGCTATTAAGTAATGTTGGGACCTGTGAAGATTATTGTGTATTTTTGAAACTTAAGGGTAGCTCCTAACTTAGGTGTGGTGTTTGATGTTTTTTTTTCCTCTGTGTGGCTTCACAGAGAAGTGAGGAGCGATTTACGCATTAGCATTTCCTTTGGTCCTCTTTGTCTTTTGGTGCTCCTCTCAGTAAATGGAGGAGTGATTTGAATATTTGCATTTGTTTGACTCGAGCTTTTGGATACTACCCTCCCTCTCTCTCCATGTAGATATTTCTGCACATTGAGAAATGAGCGACAGTGTAGTCACAATGAAAGGTGAAGATGTGATGTTTGACCTTTTAGAAAAGCACGGTGCCAGACCCTCGTTAACAGGGATAGACTGGGCACGGCAGAACTGGCATAACTTGCAGACTGTTTCAGACTGTATTAGTGTTCTGCAAAAGAATGCTCGTACTCAAGCTGGAAAAGGAAAGGCATTTATTTGTGCAGTATTGTGGAGTATTTTTAACTACAGGTAACAGTCGTGCTCCCTGGTCCCTAACACAGGGGGCTGGCTATTGGGCAGGTGGTCTTAACCCTCTAGAAAGGGGAGACCCCTCTTGCCATTACTGGGACAGTTGATCAATTAGTAGAAGGTGTTCAAAAGGCTGCTTGTCTGCAAATGATGTATGATAGAAAACTGCAGCCACACCATGAATCACCTATGATGATGACTCCTATAATTAGGGGGCTTCCTGAATCATTAAAACCTATAGGTTTACTATTACAAGGAAAAATACAGGCTATGCCTCAGGGAGAAAGAATTCAGGCAGCGTTAGAAGGAGCTGCAGCCCCTAACTACCTGCAGTCAGGATACAAAGTATGGACGTGGGGGGAGGTTGCCCAAGAATTAATTAACTATGGGAGAAAATATGGACCAGTGACTTCTTCCAACAGTAAATTTGAGACAAAGAGAGTAAGGTGCGCAGTGGCCAGTTTGATCCCTCCCCTATCCAACCTAGAGCACAATGGATCTAAGGGTGTCTCATTTTCAGTGAAACCAAGTGGACGAAATATAAATTATAAACGTAATAGTTTTTGGATGCTGGACCTGCAGAAGGGCATTCCATGGGAATTAATGGATGGATTATGTACAGACAAGTTAGAGGGTTAGTTAATAGGTGGCAGCAGCAGAAGTCTGAAAGAAGTGACACTCCACCTCCAAGTGCCCCCAACTTTGGAATCAGCACGGACACTAGGACCACAGGAAAACTAATGCCTTTGCCCCTCTCAAGTGAGTTGGGGGGAGGAGGGTGGATGTACATTAGAAAACTTACAACAAAAAGACACGACCTGTTAAATACGCTTAGAAGACTAAGGATACCCGGGAAAAGGAATACCAAAGTACCACTCACTGGATTATTCCCTCATTTTAACCATATTAACAAGCCCCAAAAGGACAAGCCAATGTCTTGTTTTGTTTTACAGAAGACCCCCATTGGACCTTGACTGAACACAGAAGGAAGACAACTGACTTTAATCATTCGTGTTTCGTGACAAATATTGAAGATTTGATCATGCTAGGATGCTGAATACACCTTTTGATTACACTGTGTATTTTGGCTGCATAGTATCATTTTTCAGGTTGTTGTGTGTGTGTGGGTGTTGTCTTTAGGTCTGTTAAACTTCACACTTGGGTTTGAGTTTTCACAGTTTTTGCTGGCTTACTGGCTACTCCCTGCACAGTAATACCATTTCTTTTGATCCCTTCTTCCACACCTTTTTATCAAACTGATTATGATTTGTATGTAACTCCGCTATGGTGTTTCCAACTTCCTAATAAATTGGGAAATTAACCAAGGGACCTATCTAATAGTTGTGAGATGTGGTCACAAAAAGAAACCCATTATGTTATTGATGTTTTTCTTTCTTTTACTCAAGGAGTAGCAAAGATGCTTATTTTACATTAGAATAAGGTCTGAAGATATTATCTACACTATAAATAGCTGCTATTTGTGTTTCCATAAAGATTTGACTTCTAGACTGGACAATTTAAGGGGAAAACAGTAACAGCTATCTCCAGGAAAAAACTGAGTACAGTTACACAGAAGTAAACTATGGGAGTAATAAACTAGAGGGCTTTAGGAGAAAAACAGGGCTGATAATGCATCCATTTTAGTTATTGCTGAGCAGTGCTACACACAGTCCAGGAGATTTACAAATTCTTGTACCACCCTGACAGTAAGGTGCTGGGAGTACATAAGGAGCTTGAAGGAGACAGAACCAGGACAGCTGACCTAAATGATATTCTATACTACATGGTATTGTGTGAAACTGTAAAATTGGGGCAAGTAGGCTGGGAGGGGCAGACGCTTGTGACTGGTTAATTATTGGTCTGTGTGTGATGAGCAATTGCACTGCCTCTTTCAGCAGCTTTGCAGCTCATCGTGTAAAGCTCCATACAGCAGCCTTCCACCTGCGGTGTTTTCCTACAGTACAAGAGCCATCAATGAACAAGGCATATTGCTTCTCATTCTCTAATAGCTTATTACACTTTGGAGCTCTTCTGTATGTGTCACTCGTTCTTCAGGTAATATTCCAAAATGTTAGCGTCTGGGGCAGTGCATGATCATTACCAAGATTCCTGAGTGACTGGGGTTTCCTATTTTAGCCTGCTATGTGTTCAGCGCAACCCACGTAACTCCATGCAGCTGCAGTTGCGTGATACGTGAATGGATCCTCCTTTTGAACATCCAGCCAAGTACAGGTGGTTGGGGTGCAAATGAAACTGTGCTTTAGTACCAACCACTTCTGAGGAAGCTTCAGCCCTTTCATGTGCTGCCAGTATCTCTCTCAGTTGGAGTATGGTAGGCTCTCTTCCCTGACTCTCCCATGATGCTTTTTCCAGAGGCTCTCAGGTGGGCCATTCTCCACATAGTGCTGTGCTGTAGGGCTCAGATTGGCCTAGGGACTACTGCATGATCTACCTGCCATTTAATTTGTTCAAAGGCTTGTAGTTGCCCAGGGTGCTCTGTAAAATTGTTCTCTTTGGTCACTTGATAGTGAGGTCTTACAATCAGTCTGCAATTTTGAATATGTATTCTCCAAAAGACTGCAACACCTAGGACGGATCTGTTCCCTTTTTTCTAGTTGGTAGAGATCTAGCTATTATTTTGTTGATGGCGCCTATAGGTACCTGATGATGTCCATCTTGCCATTTTATTCCTAAGAATGGTATCTCTTGTGCAAGTCCCTTTACTTTACTTCACTTTATGGCAGAACTGGCTTTCAGAAGTATTTGAACTTTTCTCAAAAACTTCTGCTGTGTTCCCACTCATGGTGATGCCATCAATGTGTTGCAGGCGTTCAGGAGCTTCCTCCTGTTCCAATGGATTGGGTCTGGATCAGCTCATGACAAATGATGGGGTTGTGTTTCCATCCCTGGGGCAGTTCATTCCAGAAGTACTGGACACCCCTCCAAGAGAAAGCAAACTGTGACCTGCACTCTGCTGTCAGAGAGATTAAAAAAAAGAACTGACATAATCAGTTGCAGAGTACAACATGCCTTTGACTCCAGTTCATATTCAAGTTCTAGTGTGTCTGCAGCACTCAGCAGTGGTGTGACTTCTTTCAGGCCACAACAGTCCATTTTTAGCGTTCGCTCTCCGTTGGACTTTTGCACTGGCCATTTGAGACTGTTAAAGGATGAGTGAGTCTTGCTGATTACTCCTTGACTTTACTCTTTGGTTTTCCAGTTTATGAATTAGCTTATGGATGGGAGTCAGGAAGTCTCAACTGGTGTGATATTGCCCATCTAATTGTCCACCATTGGTTTTCTCCATCTTTCCAGTTCATTACTGCCAGTGAGTTGGCATAAGATGATGGTACACTCTGTACAAAATTCTGCCCCACAGATGGCATGCACCAGATGATATCTAGGTCTTGGGATAACTGCTCATTGTCCAAGTCAGTAAGCATCAGCTCCAGCATGCTATTCCCCTCTTGTGCTGTTTACCATCTCTGGAGTCTAGAATAAGTTTTTGTTGTTGTTGTTGTTGTGTTGTTTTTTTTTTTTTTTTTAATGTACTGTGTAACAATACAACTAGGTACCAGTTGTGAGACTTACCTAGTCATTGTACTCAGCAGTTCCATCATCTCCATAATTCAGGAGCCAATCTATTGCTCATTGTGCAGTAGTTGCAACTATTCTGCTGATTTAGTGTTTTGACTAGAAAATGCCAGTAGCAATTATCTATGCCATATGAAGTTAAGATTAATAATAAGAAAATACAAGGCCATCAAGATATCTCCTTTACCAAATAACTCTGGATATAATGATACCTACATTTTTTGTGCTTGTAGCCATATTAGTTTAAAAACAACAACAAACATGATGCTTTTAAGAGCCACAATTATCTCTTTTAGCTTAAAACAAAAAATGGAGCATGCTCATCATTTATGTTTATTATAAAACTAACAAAAATTTTACTTATTAGTTATGAAGAGTAATTTCAGGATGTATTCATTGTTTCTGAAGGATTATGATATGAGAAAAGATGAAACCCACATTTTTATATCTAGATGGAGTAATAGAGGCTAAGGGTGTAGGTTGGCTAAGAATCTTACATGACCTTACAAAATGTTGTGTTAAGATATAGGCTTCTGTCAGTCTTGCTTTTATGTCTTCATATACCATATGCATGAAGAGTAAATAGACATGGAGATAGAAGTGTTGCTAATTTAAGCCTACTAGTGCCCCATAAAACTTTTCAACTTCAATTTTTGTATGTCAATGGGTACAATTTTTTTCTTTGTGGAAGAATTCAGTTACACACCTTTTCATCACAAACATGTCCATATTAGATGCCATTTTGTCAGTCTGCCTCTCAGCTGCCATCTGTCACATGTAGCAGAATATTGATGAGTAGGTTCAACCTCTACTGCTGTATGACCAACATCAGCCCCTGATATGGTCAGAATAAGAGACATTACTTTTGGATCAGCCCTCATACTCTCAGGTAGTGTGAAGGTAACTCAGTGCCAGACAAGCCTTTGGGACTTTTCTACAGTATTTCTCACAGACTCCATTCTCCAGGGATATTTTCAAGAGTTGAGTGTCTCATGCCATGTCCTTGTTGATGAGTCCTTCCCTTGTCTCAGGACTGGGGAGCAGCTGAAAGAGAGACTGCAATGGTCAGAGTGAATCCACCTGCAGTTTCACTCTGGCTTACAACAGATGTAAACTGCTTCCTAAAGAGCCAGTTCCTATCTTTGCACTGTGGTTTAGAACATCTTATTTACTTAGATACAGTGCTGGCACAATTTGCATTTGTGTGCTTGAACTTCTCCTATTTAGAAAAAGATTTAGCAGCCGCCCATATTGCTTAAAACTAATGATCTAAGTTGGACCCACACTACTTCCTAGGATAGCGTAAAAGGCATTTGGAACTGCAAGAAGTATTCCTTTTCCTAAGAAATAGAGTGTGGTAATACTCCACCTGTCATTCAATGAAGCCACTTGGAATTGTCACAGGTTCTGACTGATGCACAGAAAGCAGTTGTGCTATTTCTTTGATTATAGTTAGTGCTGGAAATTATATGATTGCAGTCCCACATTGCTGTAACTGAACTAACAAGTTCTGTCAGATCTGAGCTGATACTGTGTCACAGCATCCCTTATGTATTTTTCCAACCAGGCTATATGGATTCCTGACTCAGGATTCACTGTATTGAATATGGCAGCCTTTTTAACAACGCAAAATATTATCTGTCTCTTCTCATAGCCTAATTTCCTATTTTTACAGTAAGAATAAATACTTCCTTAATATCAAGAGTCCTCATAAATAATTTAATTTTAATTTGTTTCATGTTGCTAAATAGCCAGGGCCTTCAGGCTGAAGCAGTACCCCCGAGAAACTGTAGTGTCATAAAAGTCAAGTGCACAAATGACACTTCTCTATTTTTGATCCCATTTTGCATTCTGAGGCTTGATACAGCATTGACTCTACTTTTCCACAGCCTATCTCTGAAATCCCCCATGAGAAGTACTTGAAACTACACTGAAGATTAAAAGGATAATAATAATAATGATAATGATAGTAATAATGATAATAATAATGATAACAATAATAATAATATTTTATCCCTTACTCAGTTACAAAAGTCTTAGTGTGCCTTCTGTCTTCAGGAGGATGATGGCTGTCGCTGTCCAAATGAATATTCCATTTATGCAAATACTTGTTTCTTAATTTTGGATATACAGTAGAACTTTAACAAAAATAAACTGGCCTTCCAACAGCTTTAGTAATGTCTGTCTTCAAAAAAGCATGTATTGTGCCAAAAAGCATAATGATGTCATAACCAGAGGTGCCTACTCCTGAAGTTCTAGGTTGTTTTTCTAGATTTTATTTGATGCATAATGTAGGAGAGACACACACACAAAAATTGATAGGGTTTTCATGTGTTTTTCTCTGTATGTTTACATATGCACAAGTGACTGCTTTAAAAGTTTTTAAAACAATCTTTAATGGTCTGTTTGGAACTAAATCAGTATCAGTTTGAGCAAGGCACACACATTTAGAATTATGCAAAGTCACGAAAAATAATTACATCAGCAGTATAATAGTTTTTTTCCTCTTTAACACTCCTAGATCAGTCCAGTTGTCTGTGTAAGAAGGGAAAGAGCCACAGTGTTCTGGAAATCGTTCAGTGTTACAGTGAAGAATCCATCAGCTACATATCACAGAATCACAGAATTGTAGGGGTACAAAGGGACCTCTAGAGATCATCTAGTCTAACCCCTCTGCCAAAGCAGCTCCTTAGCCCAGCTTGCATAGGTAGGCATCCAGATGGGTCTTCAACATCTCCAGAGGAGAGTTTATGACCTCTCTGTGCAGCCTGTGCCAGTGCTCCATCACTGCACTGTGAAGAAGTTCCCACGCACGTTTGTGTGAATCTTTCTATGCATTAGTTTGTGACAGTTTCCCCTTGTCCTATCACCTCACACTGCTGAGAAGAGTTAGGCTTTGTCCCCTTGCTGCCTGCACCTTAGATATTCATAGACGTGGATCAGATCCCCTCTAAGACTTTTCAAGGCTGAACAGACCCTGGTCTCACAGCCTTTCCTCATGAGAGATGTACCACACCCTTTATCATCTTTGTAGCCCTCTGCTGGACTCTTTCCAGGAGATCCCTGTCTTTTTTGTACCAGGGAGCCCAGAACTGGACACAGTACTCCATGTGAGGCCTGAGCAGGGCAGAGTAGAGGGGGAGGACCACCTCCCTTGACCTGCTGGCCACGCTTTTTGATGCACCACAGGATAATAGGACACACTGCTGACTTATGGTCAACGTGTCATTCACCAGAACACCCAGGTATTTCTCCTCAGAGCTCCTCTCTAGCAGCTCATCCCACAACCTGTAGTGGTGCACGCAGTTATTTCTCCCTAGGTGCAAGACTCTACACTTGCTTTTGTTAAACCTCATCCTGTTTCTTACTGCCCAACTCTCCAGCCTGTCCAGGTCTCACTGAATGGCAGCACAGCTTTCCAGCATGTCAGCCATTCCTCCTGGCTTTTTATTATCAACAAACTTGCTGAGGGTGGATTCTATCCCTTCATGGTCATTGATGAAGATGTTGAACAGAACCAGACCCAGCACCAATCCCTGAAGAACACCGCTAAGTACAGGCCTCCAACTGGACTCTGCACCACTGATCACAACCCTCTGTGCTCTGCCACTCAGCCAGTTCTCAACCCACCTCACCATCCACTTATCTATTCCCCACTTCCTCATCTTTGTAATAAGGATGTCACGGGAGACAGTGTCAGATGCCCTGCTGAAATCAAGGTAGACTACATCCACTGCTCTCCCTCCATCCACTCAGCCAGTAATGATATCATAGAAGGCCACCAGGTTGAGTACTACTTTTCCCTGGTGAACATATGCTGACTTCTCCTGATCACCCTCTTTTCATCCAATTGCCTGGAGATGGCATCCAAAACAAGCTATTCCGTCACCTTTCCAGGGAGAGGTGAGACTGACTGGTGTGCAGTTTTCTGGATCCTTCTTCTTGTCCTTTCTGAAGACTGGAATGACATTGGCTATCCTCCAGTCTTCAGGCACCTCTCCCATTCTCCAAGACCTCTCAAAAATGATAGATAGCAGATCAGCAGTCCCTCTGCCAAATCCCTCAGCACACCTGGATGCATCCCATTGGGGCCCATGGGTTTATGTACACTGATGTTGCCTAGACGCTCTCAAACCTTGTGCTTCCTCACCAATGGGGAGCCCTCCATTCCCCAGCCCCTCTCACTTTACCCCCATGGTCCAGGAGTCCCGAGGGGGAGTTCTCACAGTGAAGACAGAAGCAAAGAAGGTGTTCAGTATCTCTGCCTTCTCCGCATCCCAAGTTACCAGAACACTCCCCTCATTTATTAGGGGACCCACATATTCCCTAGTCTTTTACTGTTGACATACTTTAAAAAACCTTTCCAGATTGGCTTTGGCCTTCCTTGTCACATCCCTGCAGGTCTTACAGCATTCCCAGACTCCTATTTGTGGTCTGAATTGCCATGTTTCTAGGCAGCCCCTCCATCTGAGTCACTAGTCTTCTTGTTGCAAGCCTGCTGTCTGGTGGAGACCATGTTTAAATCTACAGTCTCAGAAACTACCAATAAGAGAGAGAAAAAAAAAAGATGCTCCAGGGGGCAAAAAAATATCTATAATGAGATATGGTAGGGGCTAGCTAAGTATGGGCTGCCTTCTCTATTTTCCCTTCAGAATGTGGACATAGGAGGAGCTGTCCCACTTGAGTTCCTATCAGAATCGATGCAAGTGTGTATGTAAAAATATTTGAAATTTTTTGAGAACTGAAACTGTTGGGGATCTCATAGGAAGCAGGTAACAGGAAACAAAAGTTAGTTTTACATTCAACTCATTTTCATTGGTTTTATTCAACAGTGTCTTCTTTAAGTATTCTGGACCTTGTGGATAGTGTGTTAAAATCGTCCTTAATGCTTGTAATGTATGTCAGAGAAAATAACTGAAGACTAGCACTCTTATAGTCAGACACTGTACTGCAAACAGTACTCCTTAGAGTTGGAATGAGAAGCACTTATTTACATCCAGCAACTGTAACCTCCCGTGAGTTACATCTCCTCTAATGTGTCATGACAGCTACACTTCTAACAGCATATGAGTGGTAAAAAATGGAGGAATGCTATATAATAGCTGTTGAAAGCTTTTTTTTTTTTTTTTTGTCAAACTGTGACAGATGTGTAAAACAAACAGTTTGAAATTTGGGCTTATTTGGACTTAGAGAGACAGACTTCTTTTCCCCTCTCCTATTTAATAAGGTAGGGTATTTCTATAAAATATAGAGCCATATAAACTTTTCTGTATTCCATATTTTTCAAACCCAGTTCATGAAAGAGTGTGTCTATCTTAAAGTTATAATGGTGAGAACCAACTTTCAGACTGGAGACAGAAATAATTTGAAGGTAGATGAATTCAAAAGTCTACTGCTGTCTCTAAATACTTAGATAACACTCAGATCTGCATTTTGGAGACACACGGGATCAGCATGAGAGCTGAGCTGATGTTTAGCATCTGAAGCGGGTTACTACTCCAGATCAAATATTGCATGTTTTACAGCTCAGGCTGCCAAAGCAAATTCTGTATCTCACTTCTAAATGACATAATCCTAGATTACATTCAATTATTTTTAAATCTTGTAATTTTTCTAAGAAATTATTTATGGCCTCAGGTTGCACCAGGGGGATTCAAGTTGGAGTTAGGAAGTACTTCTTTGAGAGTGGTCAGGCATTGGAACAGTCTGCCCAGGGTGGTGGTGGAATCACTGCCCCTGGCAATTTTCAAGAAATCTTTAGATGTTCTACTGAGGGACATGGTTTAGTGGGAAATACTGGTGATAGGGAATGATTGAACTGGATAATCTTTTCCAACCTTGGTGATCCTATTATTCTATTATTATATATTCATTTGTATGTATCTATATTAATATAAGGAGTGGTAGCCTACATAGTCATGCCTCTAGGGATAGCTGATGTACTTTCTTGTAACCACACACACGTAGACATTTGGACTTCCCTGCATCATCTGCTTGTTTGTATTTTCTCCAGACACCATTAATATATTCCCAGTGTGTCATAGCTGTAACTCTTGTATGACAAAGAAATGGACTTGAATTTTTTTAGTAAGGTGATTGTCAGTTAAAGGATAGTATGTTTATTTAAACTGTATTTCTTGCTCCAGTTTATAGGAGGGAGAGGAGGTTCTTTTGGTATATGTGTTCCCAGCAATGAGATTAAGACACAACAGGTCAAATGTTGGCCTGACTTGTTTATTACAAGTTCTAGTTGCTTAGGGAAAAGGGAAGATGGATAGAAAAATGATAGGAAATAAAAACAAGAAGATCTTTGTAGAGAGAGATAATCACCACTGGGATTCCAATGTAGCTCATAGTTCAGACACTGATCTCTAGAAGCAACAGGTTGTCCAGTTGTTGGAGGTTATATTGTGTTGTTTGGTTGATGATGACTTCTTTCTAGTCTTCTTAATGACAGAACAAACTTATTTAAGTCCAAGTCGTCTAGTCAGCTCTTTCCAGAGTGATAACTCCTGGCTTTTTGATCTCAGCAGGAATTTATTTGTTCCCATCTTCGAGGCCTTGCCAGCAGTTAAGAGGTAGAGGGCAATGCCAAATTGTATCTTGCCATAGGGTACAGTGGTATCATCCCCCAACCTCCTATACCAGCTCTTTTGTCACAAGCCAGATCTCCCGACAATAAACACTCTTGAGAACTCCCTTTTGGAGGCAAGCACCTCCAAAGACATGCTTTCAAATGTAAAACTGTCCACAAAATGATGCTGTCTGGGTGGGTCTGGGTGACTCACCACTAGCCTCCCAGATAAGTCAGTCTTATCACAAAAAATGCCTCAGAAAGCGAGCTTCAAGCCATGAGAACAAACAATTGTTGTCTTTCACACTGTATTATATTAATACATGTACCATGTGCTGCATTAAAAACACATAAAACTAATAATTTATTTTGTATTAAATACAATGATGTACATAAAAGAGCTAGGAGAGTTCATCAGGTCTGTTCTTAGTGTGCTGAATCAGTAAGCATCTCATTCAAAAGTTCTTCAAAACATCATAATATAAGCCCACAAAATAAGTTTCTGATTTATTTTTTCTTATTATTATTGTTTATATAGCACTGTCACCTGAAATCCAGTTAGTAAACTCTTTAACTCCCCTGTAGTGTTAGACAGTGGCATTCCTTTATTCCTCAGGATGCACACAGGGTGACTTGACAAGCACCCTCTCAGAGTTCAGGATCTACATGTATGCAGTTAAGAAATAAATATGCAGTACACTGACGTACATATTCATTCTTTTTCAAGGACTCACAAATATGTGCTAATATCCCTTTGGACTTGCTCAGCAGTATTTAGGGTGGTCAAGTGCCCACTTACTTCTTTCCCATTTTTTCGCCATCAGCTTCATCACCGAAACCTTTGACTCACTTTCATCCACATTTCCCCAGTTTGAAAGATTTCCTTTGCTTGTTAAGCCATAATAGCTACTTTTTAAAAACAGTGTCTGTGGAACCCAAAGAAAATGTCCTTGCACGTTTTGAGGCAAAAGATTATTCTGCTGTGACTCCAATTCTTCTAATGAGGCAAAATCACTGAGGCAGGAGATAAAAGTGTTCTAGTCCCCAGTGCAAAATTACTGAGGAATGAACAAGAGTGTTTCACCCACTAAAGTGGGAGATGGAAAGTTTTAGAACTGTCACTTACGGATTCCTTTTGCTGAACTAATACTAATACTTAAACTAACGTACTAGTTGCTATTGCTAAGCAAGCCAATCTATATCAGTACTATAGGGATGTATGAGATTTGGGGATTTATAAAGCTTATTGTCGGTCTTGTGAATGTGAAACAAAACATGACATATAATAATGTCACAATAACAGCAATATGTGGGTAGGAGGAATTTGAAAATGAAAAAGAAAAAAGGCAGAAGACCTCACCTCAGGAGGAAACAAAAGAAGAAAAGTGCCTGTAATAAAATGTTTTCTACGCAAGGACACGCATAAAAAATAATGCAGCAAGACAGTGTTGATGAATCAATGTTAGTTCATCAAAATCAAGAAATAATAGAATTTAAGGTTGTGTAAGGAATATTAAGTCATCCTACTTGACTGCATATCTCCTGATATTGCATGTCCCATCCAGCAACCTGACTTATGGCTTGAGTGGGTTGTACTTATTCTGGCAGTGACTCAGGTTGGGTGGACATGAGTTCCACTGAAAGCCCTTTTTCTTGCCTCGTTCTATTCTTCCTGTACTGGAAGTAGTTGAGAGACATCAGGGAGGGCAGCTGCTCAGCTCCATCTCCAGCTTACTGCATAGCACACTTTGTTTGTCGGAGAGCATTGAAAGAGAATGAAATACCAACAAGTTAGCTATTTAGTAAATAATTGCCAAACCTTTTGGAAACTAATGGAACAGAGTTCTTGTGGAAAGATTAGCTTGTGTTTGTACAGTTAGTGGGCATGTACTGTAAACTGTAAAGTGTACTAAAGTTACATGGGTAGCTTCGTTTTACTTGTGAGAACCTTAGTTTGCTGGTGTTATGTAAATCTTAGGCAGACAAAGAAAACAAATGTATTTCACAAAAAATACTCCATGTAGTATATTTTATTCTTTCACTGCACAGAGGTAGTACAGTTCACCACAAAATAGTTTTAAATATTTTTTGATGCAAGGAATAACATCACTCATTTTTGAGGGAAAATAACAAACTATTTCTGATAATATTTAAAAGTGAAATTCTGAAAAAAAAAAAAAGTAATGCAGACACTCGAGCATGTAAAAAATCAGTGAGAGGTCACGGTCTGATGAAGTTATAAACAGCTCACAATAGTGCCTTCTGGAAAGGTCATGAAACTCAGTGCTGTGTAGTGCTACAAATTTATCTGCAATGTGTGAATTATTCTGATTCTTTTCAATACTCATTTTTCCCAAATGCTAATATGTTCAGAGATGATTTCAGGAGTAGAAAGTAGGAAAAAGAGAAAGCTATGTAAGTGTTTACTGTGATTTTAATTAGAATGTTCTTTTCTGTTTTAAGAATTTTCTTGCAAATTCTCTGTGTTGACTTAAAGGTCTACAAGTAAAGAGTGAATCACATGATCAACTGAACTGTTTCATCCCAAGAGTATGAACGGAAAACAATATTTTTATCAGGTAAACACATAGCAGATAAAATGGATGGCTGATGACTGGTGGCTGATAGTATTTTGTCTACTTGAAAAAAAAGGAATATGTAATCAAAGAAAATAATTATTTTTGCAAAGGGGTTTAGCTGATAGCCTAGCTGGTGGAGAAAACAGTGACGAGCAGTAGGCTCTAAGTATAGTAGACACCTGAACTGATTGGTTTTTATGTGATGCACAGTATCTGAGTAGTCTTAGCAAGCTAAAGTCACACTTGCTTTATAAATCAGTTTAAAAGCATCTTTCCCCTGGACTGCCAGTCTAGCTCTAGTAATTGCTGCCACATTCATTTGTACTTTCTCTCCTTTTGAATTACTTTTGTAATGGATAACTGTGCTGAGTTACTATAACAAAGAATTGGCTGTAGAATACAAAAAATATTGTGTGTAGTTTCTAAAACTACATTCTGAATCTACACTTCAGTCAATATGAGATGGCAGTATCCAATATTTAGCTGTGGAACAACTAGAGGATTTGGGAAAAGAAAAAAAACATTGAAGAAAAGTTAGCTGCTGTGCCAAGGAGGATTCCTGTAGAGTCATTTTGACCTCATCATCACTTTTAATCAGTCATAGTGGCAATTATAGAAAACTGCCTTCTCGCTGCACCACACAGTCCTTAACTATTCTCTGGTGTGTGAAAAAGACTGCCTTGAAAATGTCATTGAGACAGAGAGCTCTATGACATAAGTGCAACTTGCCTCAGTAAATCTCTGCTACTGTTTTATCTTTAAAATATGACCTGACTACTGCAATAAAAAAGTAGTTTGTGTATACGCACACACACACACAAAATAAAAAGAAAAAGAAAAAGGAAAAGGAACAAGGGAAATGCTGTAGCAGTTTCGTAGCATACTTACTGAAATATAATCAGGCCTTGCCTTTTTAGTAGAGGTGCAGAAATTCAGCCGTGGAAATTCCATATGGATCACAACAAGATGATACTCTTATAACTTAGAAGATTTTACCACGTTGAGGAACACGAAAACCTTTATCATTCAAACAATTAAAAACTATCATTTTCTTTATATATATATATATATATATATATATATATATCTATATATGTGGCCTTACAGTTTATATACATCTTCCATCTAAGATTCATGACCTTGAAATATTCATCAGTTCTCATTATCTGACTGGTATATCAGTCTATGCCTATTGCTAACCACAGTTACATAGTAGAAGCTGATATCATGTTATGAAACAAAGAAAAACATATTCATCCCAACAGCATACTGAAGCTGAGAAAACTGACAGAATAACTTGACACGCCAGTAAGTTATGTCAAGCAGGTATTCCTTTTATTTACCATGCTGACTGCATGGGGATTGCTCGCCAAGCATGCACCCTGAAGAGAGGAACAACTGCGTATTTGAAGGCATAGTACATACATATTCATTACATTCCAAGGACATGGACAGACATTCCAAGAAATGATTGACATCTCTGGTGATCATGGGATTAAAGCTAACAGTCATTTTCACTGTACATTTTCAATCTTTAAATGGGGGTGTGGTTAATCTGAACTGGTTCCCACTGATGTTACACTGAGCTGAGGCATCTGTTTTGCCATTTTATTTCCAGGAACAGGACATCTATTCTACTTTCTTATCTTCAGTTGGCAACATGTTTTGTGGCCTCCACATTTTGCTCTTGAGTTTGCATTTACAGAAGCCACCTGTCTGTCAGCTTATAGTTGCTCACAATATTCTCATCATTCAATATTCTATTTTTCAAGGATTTCATCACGGATGTGATGTATGCTGCAAAGAATTTAAGAGATATTGTCTTTAGTATAGTGCAGCTATCAGTTTTCTAGGGCAAATTCTCAGCAGAGTTTTATTTCCAGAGCTCAATGACTTTATTTCACTACAAAATGTTCCCCAGATCTGTACTTTTTTTCTGGCTTTACTTGTTTCTGTAGTAAATTCTTTTGTGAGACTGTCTTGGCTGGTGGGATTAGTCATTCCTAATCCAGTGGTCTTAATCTCCCTGCCAGGCCATTCTGCAGTAAAATACCTGAACACACACTACACACAATGAAATCATGTGCGCACACAACACACATATCTGTCTTTCTTGCATGCATAGGAAAAAGGAATAGTAACATGGCATCTTCTTCTGTCTGATCCAAGACTGCAGTAAGTCCTTCCTCCTTGTTTCTGTGTCAATATTAGTGGTGTCCAAACCTCCACAAGTTTTTCTAACAGAAAACAATGTGAGAAACTGCTGAAAATTGCATGAGATGGAAAGGGATGAGCTGTTGGCCTGCTGCAGCAAACTGCTTTGATAACCTAATAAGAGAAACTCAGATGTGGTAAAAATGGAATAATAGGATTTTCTTTAGATGAAGGACCTCAAAAGACAATGAGTAAGGTGGTGTTGGTTCAACTTGTGGCTTGAACATATCAAATAAGTGTGTAACGTCAGCAAAACAGGATCAGTGGGAAAAGAGTAATGGGTTGGTTTGTTTATTTGAAAGGAATCCATATGTAAGGCAAAGAGCAAAGCATTTTCTAAGGAAACAGAACAGTCCTGAGACTTACCAGCTCACTGGAGCAGGACAGTAGACCTGTTGTGACTATACTGCACATGTCTGACTTGCACTTGAGGCACTCTGCTTAACATCAGTGAGGGAACACCTTGGAGGCTCTGAAGGGTGGTACAAGATTATGCAAGAGCAGTGGAACAACTTCTTCAGTCCTTACCTCATATAATTAGAAAAAAGGGTGTAGATGAGTACCTGTTACACAGAACTACAGGTACTCAAATGACAATGTGGAGCATGAAGCTCATGCTATCATTATTTCTCAGTCTCAATGCAACATATGCTTGATAGAACAGCAGGCAAAATGAGGCTGGGAGGCATTGTAAGTTGGAAAATAGTTTTAGAATTAAAAACAGAGAACAAATTAAAGAAATTCTTAGGAAAACAGAACCAGAATTCAACAGTAACAGATGAAAATAACTGTATATAAGAAGGAATATTAATGGCAGAAATGGGGGGTAATAGAGAGCTGGAGATAATAGTTCTGAATGTGATGTAGAGATTACATTTGATAGGGAATGAGAATCAATGTTGTAGTGAAACTACAAAATAACTCAATCATTGCACTTGAATTTTTCAAGTGGAAAAATGTCAACAGAGTATGCAAAATCCTCCTTCTGCTCTAGGCAACATTACTAAAGCTGTGGTTGGATGCTCTTGGCATCTGCAGTTGCATGCGTTTCTACTAACAGAGAGGAAAGGTGTCTCATGCAGATTGATTTAGATATCATCCTGTTTTGTCCACAGAACTACTCAGATGCTCAAAAACCATGCATTGGGGAACTGTTAGCATAAAGAAGACTGAACAGAAGACATGAAAATAGTAGCTTTTATGTAACAAAAGGGCTACAGGAAAAAAAAAAGGAAAAAAAAAAGGAAGGAAGGAAGGAAGGAAGCAGTCATCTCTGTGAAGAGTGACAGGACAATAAATATGTGCATCAACAAAAAAATTCCAGGCTAAAAGTGAAGAAGCTTATTTTAATAAGGAGGGAATTGATAGTGTCGGCAGGTTATAGAATCTCTGTTTCTGAAAGTCTGGTATAGATCACATATTATCCTTACACTGAGGAGAAAGCTTGACATAGATGTCCTCTCACAGCTCTTTCCAGGGTTATTTTTCTAAAAGTCTGTACAAGGAAATTTTACCTTCTGTAGTGGATGTGAGAAGTATACAGATACATACCAGTTTGCTTAATGTTTCCAGCAAGTGGTTTGCAGTACTGTAAGAAATCATAACACAATTTTGGGCAAATGTTCACAGTCCTTATTTGTATTCTGATTCTACATGGAATAAGCTATTGACATTTCTGGACTGAAAAGTACAAATCTATATCTTTTTTTTTTTTTTTTTTCTTCACAAAAATGCTCTCAAGCTGATATTTTGTAAACTGTTCCTTAGGACATTACAAGTTGCATAAAATAAGCTAAAAAGTTCTCAGCTATAATACACCAGTAGCATTATGCTATTTGCAGTTTTCTTCCATTATCATCATATATTTCAACAGCAATTATTCTGGTGTCCTTAATTGCATTCTTTAAAGAATTGAATTTGAATTCTATATAAATTCTTAACAGTTAAGCTGTAGCCTTACATTAGTCACAATATCATTTAACGCCTTCATTTTTCCTTAGTTTATCTGTTAAGAAGTTGAGGCATAAAAGTTGCAAGAGTAAGTTAAACAAGAGGAATGAAAACAATGAAAGTCTCTCTAGCTGCAGGAGTAGGGATGTAAAAACATGATATGATGGAAGACACTTGACAAACCAAGGACTTTTGACAGGGACAAGAACTTCAAGCAAAGATAAAAGTAAGCAGAAACTGGTTAGGGGGAACCCCTCCCAGAAAGTTTAAAATTTGACATCGAGGAAAGCTATGAGACTTCACGAGGAAGACTACAAACCTTCATCCAACAACCACCAGGAGCCCCCTACAGTGGATGGCGCAAGCAAGAGGAGGAGGGATAGCATGCGGAGGAGTTCTCAGAAATATAGTGAGTATGTATATGAATTCTGGGAAATCTTTTGAGTATGTATGAACTTGGCTTATATATGTAAAGAGCTTTTGCTTGTCTGTGTGCAAGTTAAGTGGAGTGATCACTTTTGCAGCTGGTGCATGCACATCACTGAATAAACACATAGTGCTTTGTAATGTAATTGGTGTTATAGAGTTTGATTCTGCACATGAATGTTTAAAAATATGAATTTAAAGTTTAAACTCATATTTACTGAACATCAATTATTGATTTTCATAAAAAAGTTATTGTACTAGGATATTTTTAAAACAAAATAGAAAAAGAAGGGAGCTTAAGGGTTTGGCTAATCAGTTTTAAGGAATTCTGGGAGAATCTGCAGGTAAATTCACTGCAAAGGATTTCAAAGTTAATTTTACACTCTTTGGCTCAGATGGTCTCCTGTGAGTTTGACTTCTTCAGCAAAATAGCACAGCCTTTGCTGCTGCTCTCACATTCTGATGTTTAGACTTCCCCAGCACTGCGGAATTAGTGACATGTTTTGCATTGCTTCTTTCACAGTAGCTCAATTTAGTTGTCCAAAGACTCTGGCCATGGAAAAGGCAGATTCAGACTAGCTGTCTGATTGATTGTGTCAAAACTGGAAGCAGCCTACTTGAGGAAACTAATTTGATGTTTTAGGATGAAAATTTACATTGTACGATTTACACCCTGCGTAAATATTAATCCACAATGCAAACAGAGGTCTAATTAGACATACCTTTCATAATCTGAAATAGTATGTCTATTTAGTATAGCTTTGGTTATCCAATCTCCAACAAAGGACGAAGTGATAGTCTGTACTAAAAGATTATTCGTTTTTTAGCAAAGTGCCTAATACAAGCAGGAAACTACAACACAGGAAGTTCCATACAAACATAAGAAAAAACTTCTTTACTGTGAGAGTGAAGTGACAGAGCACTGGAACAAGCTACCCGAAAGATGCTGTGGAGTCTCCTTCTCTGGAGCTCGTCAAAACTCACCAAGCTGCTTTCCTGTGTAACCCGGATGGAACCTGCTTTAGCAGAGAGTTGGACCCACTAATCTCTAAAGGTCACTTCCAACCCCTGCAATTCTGTGATTCTATCACTCATATTCTGTTTTTTTCTCTCTCTCTGTAGACTGTTGAGGCAATTTAGGCTAGATGTCTAGCCTCTGCATGGCTGAAGTTACTTAAAAGGGATGTCGGCTCAGAGCCACGATACCTATTTTATTGCAGTTGGCTGAATGCAAGCCTGACTGATGAGCCTGAGGCAGAGCTATGTTAGCTATAGGATTAGGAACTGGTACCCATGAATAATGTTTTTGGAAGAATATTTAATACAATTGGATACAAATTTTGACATATAGTTTACTGTTTTATATAGATTTCCAAGATCATGTCCTAATTTAAACACACAAGGAAATTACAATACACAAGGAAAGTCAAAATAAAGGAACAAAAGATTTTATTTGCTTGGACTAGAAATAAAACATTACTCATAAATGTTTGCTCTGAATATGAAGTTACTAACAACTCAGAAATTATTTTTTAAATAACAAAGAAATTTCTGCTTAATTACTGTTAGGGAAGTAGAGTGACTAAGATGAGAAGACTCTTAACTTAGTAAATCAGTAAACACAGATGTTATAATTACTTTCATTGAACTGTGGAAGCATTTGCCATTATTTATATGTCTTCCTATGTTCTGTTGATTACACAAATTCATATAAATGACTAGGGACATTTAAAAATCGAGTTAACAGTAAGAGTCATCACACAGTCAATTTAACTGTAAAGGAAGCACAGATAATAAATTTTGTACAAGGTAACTCTCTTAGTATACTTGTGAAAACAAGCATATAACCTATTTTTCTTTTCTTTTGTTTTGTTAGTAAAGAAACATAATCTCTTCAACACACCAGTAAGCATGCACTGTCTAAAACCAGAAGGCTTAATGTCCATATTGTGCTACTGCCTGTGCAATCTAACTTAAGGTCAATGGATTTATATGTAAATTCAGATGGGCTATATTTTTACACTGCGTCTGCTGTCTTGATGTGTTAGCTCGAAGGTGTGTCAACAACAAATACAGGTTTCAGAAGATTTTGCAAGTATTATCATGACAAGCCCCTGTTCTACTGTCATATTTCTTTTTAACATGAATAGGAAGATCAGTTAAGAATAGTACCTTCCATAATATCTGAAAAGAAAGATATCTGCATATGTTAATACTGTGTTACTTAGAACAAGAATACTGTTAATTAGGGCAAGTCATAATGAATAAAAACAGCTGCTCTTGAATGTAAATAAGTGAACTTCCACTGATGCTGAAAGATAGGAAAATTGATTAAGTGAACGGAGAGGATTGTCTGTGGCAAGCAAGTGGTGCAGATTTAGAGCCAGCTTTAGTCAAAATATCTCTGCAGAGATGCCTTGTGTGTTTATCACTTTCTGACGTACAAGGGAAGATTCCAGTTCAGAGTATCACTGCACATGTCATGATAGCTATGGCTGTTTAAAATCACCAGCTAGGTGCCAGTAGGTGGTGAGCTTTAGTGCAGCATTCCACTGTGTTCCCGTATGATTTTGGTGAGCTCCTACTAAATAATTGCATATATTACCTATAAAGGAGAACTAAGTAAAAAGCCAATTTCACCTAAATTTCTGTGTTTACAAAAATGACCTTTCAGTTTCACCTCCTGATTTATGACTTCTCTAATAGTTTTCAGTTCTGGAAGATTATTTTTACTCAGTTCATCCCTCCACAATTATGTGCCACAGATGCTGGCACATGGCATGCTCTCAGTTTGGGGAGCTCTACTTACAGTGCAGTGTCTGGCACCTAGAAGGTAGCTCTCGCAGATATTACACTTGTTCTCTCCTAGAGCTTGTGCTAGCCCACTGTTGCATGTATTCCATAAACTAATTATTTCCACTATGTGCATTAGGCACACTCTGCTGTGTCCATTAATGCTATGGTTTAACCTGTCAGGCAGCTGAACAACACACACTCTCGTGAGACGGAGGAGAAAAAGGTAAAACTCATGGGTTGAGATAAAAGACAATTTAATAATACTGAAAAAGAAGGGAAAATATTATTTATGGTAATCACAGAGTCATAGAATGTCTTAGGTTGGAAGGGACCTTAAAGCCCACTCAGTTCCAGCCCTCTGCTATGGGCAGTGCTGCCACCCCCTAGACCAGGTTGCCCACGACCCCATCTAACCTGACCTTGGGCATCTCCAGGGGCAAGGCATCCACAGCTTCTCTGGGCTGCCTGTTTCAGTGCCTCATTGCCCTCTCGAGTGAAAAATTTCTTCCTCATACCTAAATTTCCCCTCTTTTATTTTAAAAACCATTCATCCTTGTCCTGTCGCTATTAGGCTGTATAAACATTGCTTCTTTTCCTGCTTAATAAGCTCCCTTCAAAGTACTGGAAGTCTGCAGTGAGGTCTCTTCGGAGTCTTCACCAGGCTGAAAAAAGTCCAGGCATCTTAGAATTTTTTCATAGGAGAGATGCTGCAGCCCTTTGATCATCCTTAGTGTCCCTCTTCTGGATACACTCAAAAAGTTCTGTATCTTTCTTGTATTGGAACCCCCAGTCTTGGATGCAGTACTCCAGGTGGGACCTCATGAAGGCAAAGCAGAGGGGGACAATCACCTCCCTTAATCTACTGGCCTTCTTTTGAAGCAGCTCAGAATACTGTTGGCAAGAGCATACTGCGGGCTCATATCCAGCTCTTTGTCCACCAGAACCCTCAAGTCCTTCTTTGCAGGACTGAATGATAAGTGATATGAAACAAGTGATACATGTTACATTTGTTCACTATCCTCTGACTGATGCCCAGACAGTCTCTGAGCAGCAGCATCCCCCCTGGACAGCTTCCTTTAGGGGGAAGTAGGATACATATATGATATTAGGAGATATAAATGGTATGGGACATCCCTTTGTCCAGTTTGGGTCAACAGTCCTGAGTCTTTCCCCTCCCAGTTCCTTGAGAACCTCTGCCTTGCTGGCAGGCCTGTGTATTCATCTATCAATCATTCTATTTATTTATTTATTTATTTATTTTCAGCTGGCCAAAAACACATTGCCAGAGTCAGATGTCTGTAGGAGTTTCATACATGCTGTGCTATTATTTAATACTGTCATTATTTATGAACCACCTAATTGCCTTCATAAAGTCTCCATATTTCCTCACTGCCAGTGAGAAAGCACCTGCTTGAATTAATACTCTTTGGTTCCTAAGTGTAATTTACGAGAGTATAAGCTAATCTTCAGATAAAGTATTTAGTACTGAAATTTCTATCAGAAAAAAAGAAAAAAAAAAGATAAATGGCTTG
Organism: Callipepla californica brunnescens; assembly: GCA_023055505.1. Taxonomy (NCBI): domain Eukaryota; kingdom Metazoa; phylum Chordata; class Aves; order Galliformes; family Odontophoridae; genus Callipepla; species Callipepla californica. Next base: position 652,984 of record JALIRH010000023.1, on the reverse strand, counting down.
CAGCTGTTTTGCCCAGGTACAGATTAATATAATAACTTACCAATATTGCTATGAAGTATGATCACTGTGAATACAGTCAATTCACTTAATACAGGTCTTTCCACTGTAGAGTGGTCAAAAGATAAGTTAATTGGATATCAAGAGCTGTATTCAGAGCTTTATAATGTAGGACATAATGTCTGGAAAATCCTAAGTAATCCTTCTAAAATAACCTTCCTAGTACATCATGTTTCAATGCAGAGTGTATCTCAGCAGGGTAGGCTCTCTTTAGTAAGCGTTAGCAAGAGTAAGATGTCAGATTGAGTATCAGTAAGGAAGTTCTCATTTAATTGACACAGGAGTCTACTGAAAGCCCTCCATTCTTTTTGATTCCTTATCTTTCTGCACTTTTCCAAGCTGTACCACAGAGTCAGATTTTTCTTTGTCCTGCAATCTGACTGATGTCATTTTAATCATGTCAGATCTTTTGATTTTCAGCACATTTAGCATTTGCTACTACGTCTGACATCTTGTAGAAAAGGTGTTTCCTTTGATGTTTCTGCTAATTGTGTCTGAGATAGCAGTGAGGTGGAATGAGATTTAGGTACCAGATTGTTTGGACTCTTTTCTGCATGAATAATTCTGTAAGGCCAGGGGCTTGCACTGGGAGACATCTCATATGCCTGATTCAGCTGGCTACTGCAAACAGCACCATTTATCAGTGTTAGAATACACAGTTTTTCATTTAGTGCTAGACAAATATGTTACTGAAGGAGGAGTGAGTAGTTTGCGATCTTGCTGTAAGCAGGCGCAACAGAAAAAAACTGCCAGTCCTCCACATGTCACGGCCTCCAGATTACTCCTAGTGCTCTAGTTCTAAACAGCTATCTAGAAGTTTCTATTACTTACTCATTTGTTTACATTTCTTACCTTCTTGCTTTTAGCTCTGATGCAGAAAAGACACAGCCTGGAAATCTCAACTCGACTTGCCTACGTATATGGCTAGGAAATACTTTATGTCACTGTCTCTAACCCTCCCCGATTCCTGGTTCATGATGTGTGTGTAGAGATACCCAAATATATAGCAGAGTTTAGGCTCTGCAGAGTGTCCTAGAGCACAAGTGTTCTACTGATAAGCATACCGCTTCTTTTATATACAGCAAGAAAAATCATGTTTGGTAAATCAGGCTGCTAAATAATCTCTAAAAATTTAATTGCTCACACTAGCCTTCAGCTGATATATCAACACAATGATTTTCTACTAATTTCCTTGTGTTTTAGGTTTTCTATAACTACATATTGAACAGTGCTAAGCTGACTCCTTTCTCATGAATGATTTTAGCTGTATGATACAGGATGCAGTCTGGTCTGAGTGCTAACACACAGGAGAAAATGAGCGTTTCTAACAGCCCGGAAAACATCCCTTGTAGAGCAGTACACAACAGCAGAGAAGTGCAGTTTAACATCGATAACATCTGGAAGGAAACATTTTATTTCAGGTTTACAAACCTACACCTTTTTTTTTTTTTCCCTGAAAAAATACAGACAGGGCTTTTTATTTATTTATTTATGTGTCTTTTCTCTGTTCTAAATGGGACATTATTTCATTATCTGTATCTATTTTATGGAGCACTTTATATTTGATATCTGTCCTTTAATACAATTTATGTAAGGCCCATATAGAAAGTTATGCCTTATATTTTTTTGTGGTGCATATCTGCTCTGATGTCATTCTGTCTGGTTTTTTTCTGTGGACTTTTTAATCTCCGTTTTTATATATAGATAGATAGATCTCATCAAAGTTATCTAAGGCATATTTGTATATGGATGCTTAAGTGTTACTATCTACCTTCTAGTTGCACTTCATTTTCATTTGCCTTGTGAAATATAGCTTTTGAGATTCTGCTTTGTTCCCATGAGAAATTCCACATAGACTCATAAATAAGTAAGTTTGCAAAAGACCCTCAAGATCACACAGTCCATATGTTCTTTAAATACCTCCAGGGTTGACAACTCCACCACCTCCCTGGATAACCCATTCCAGTGCCATCACTCTTTTGCATGAGAAGTATTTCCTAGCATCCAGTCTGAATTTCCCCTGGTGCAACTTGAAGCCATTCCCTCTAGTCATATCACTAATTACAAGAGTGAAGAGGCTGACCCTCAGCTCACTACAACCTTCCTTCAGATAGTTACAGAGAGTAATAAGGTCTCCCCTCAGCCTCTTCTTCTCTAGACTGAACAATCCCAGCTCCCTCAGCCGTTACTCAGAGGGCTTGTGCTCCAGACCCCTCACCATCTTTGATGCCCTTCTCTGGACATAGAGAGATTTCTTTGGAAAAAAAAATGGTCTACCAACCAGAGATCTGGCTGCAAGAGTCACTGTGAAGATGTCTAGTGGAACCATGGACATCCGTGAAGAGAAAAAGTAAATCTGATTTCTTCTGCCGTGAATGGAGGAAAAATACTGTTCAGTGCTTGCTGAATCTATGTGCTGTGTGCTATGTGTTTGTGTATGGGGAATGACAAACTGTCCTAAAACAACAGTCCAGGCGATACAGTGCTGGACACTATGCAAGAATGGGAATGAACACAGTTCCTTTCCTCTTTTCTGTAATCCACAGTTGGAGTTCAGGGGATTTGCTGGCTAAGAAATGATAAGGTGAAGTAGAAAGAGTCATGAAAAGTGGCTCCTGTAGCAAATTGACCATGACAGCTCCTCTCATGGTTAGATCAGATAGAGGGACAAGAGCAAATTGTATGATTTCATATATGCATTTTATTTTATTTTTTTTAATGCATTTCTATAACACTTTAAGGGGAAAAACAAAACAAAAAAAAAACAAAAACAAAAACAAAAAAACTTTGACTAAAAACAGTTGTCTCATTTACAGTAAGGAAGCCCCCTGATAGACTCTGTTGTTCTACCAGCTGCACAGGTCTTTTGCTCTGACAGTATTTGCTGGAAACTTCTCGTTTCTCTCTCTCTCTCTTTTTCTCTCTCTCTCTTTTTTTTCTTTTTTTTCTTTTCTTTTTGGCTATTTCATTCACATAATGTATTTGTAGAGCCTGTATATCATATCTTTCCTTGATACTCATCCAATTCCACCAGAATCTGGATATTGTAAAACATGAACTATTTTCCCCCATACTTTCAGTTTAAAATTGTTCTTCTCATATATAGCACCAACAGCACTCAAACTGTGTTCACATACTGTTTGTTATCTGTGTGGCTGTTGGAAGTAGTCTTCAGCTGATTCCCAGACTAGATTAAACTGCAAAGCTGATAAAGTTGGTTTTTGTGTCATGACAAGACAGCAGTGCAGAAGAAATTTTGCACCTCAACATCGGCACGTAACACTACATGCTCCCAGCCCATATAGTCATTAATTAAGAAGTGAAAAGTTATATTGCCTTCCTACCTACACTGGGCTGGTTTTGAATCTTCTTTCTTCATTTACTTTTCTCTGTACACAGGCCCAAATACTACTGTCTGAACCACTGAGAAGCTATCATGCTATTATTTGCCATAATTAAGCCAATTTCTAATCTGCATGATTCTAATCCATCTGACATCAGAGTCAACCTTCTCTTTCTCAACAAAGCCAAAAGCAGTGCTTTCAAGATGTGGAGGAAATGACTCATTGGAGCTTTGATTTTTACTTATTTGTTGAGAAAGATGGACATGAAGGAATTGAAGATGATTTCATATTTCTACATTATGAAATAGTAGACTAATTATTAGTAGACTAATTATTTATCACTCATAGCAATTTAGAGAACTTATTAAACTGTCAGCCTGAGACAGTACTGCATACTAATCTCATCATTATCAATCTAAATGGACATGAAAGATAGCAATTCCAAGCATTATGTAATTTCCAAATGAAAGAAATCCAAGTCTCATTTAGCTTCATGATGAGAACCAGAGAGTAGCTGATCACTACTGAAGACATGTATCTCACTGATACCAGTAGAACTTCTCTTGTAATTAGATGGAGAAGTAATTATCCAGTAAAAAGCTGATAACATTGGTAATTCTTGACCTTGCTGGGTGTTTTCAGGTAGTTGTGTAGTAATTTACATTTTATGTCTGATCGCCTATCAGCATGGTTCTCTCTTCTTAACAGAGACTCAGGACAGGAATATGACATGAAACAGCCTTAAGGTTGGAAATGTCTCTCTTTTCCTGGGAGAAAGGAGGAACTAAGAGCAAGATAGAAACTGAATGGCCTTTTCTAACTCCTCCCACACCCAGGGCTCTGGCTGCATGTCATCAAATTGAGCACGGATTTAACCTTAGATCATGTTTCTGGGAAGGAGTGGTGCGAGACAGACTTGGGAGATTTTTGTGGGCATCTGATACAAGCCACCCAACCAGGATGAAGAAGTGGATAAGATACTGTTATAGACAGTTGGATGAGGTCTTGCCAAGTTACGAGGCAATGCTGATCTGCCAGAGGGTAGAAAGGTGCTACAGAGGGACCTGGATGGACTGGATCAGTGGGCCAAAGTAAGCTGTATGAATCAGTGTCACAGTAGTCAGGGCTGTTCCTGGGGTGGTGGTTACACATCCGACATGTCAGACCTCTGCATTTATGCATTTACTCTCCCCCTACAAGGAGGAGTTTAGTCACTAGTTGTAAACGAGTCTAAAGTCTGAGGTGGTCATCAGGCCTCATCTAATACTGGGATTAAAGTATGATCCTTACCCTGTGCAAGTGTCGTTCAAGATGCAGAGTAATACTGGAAATGGATCAGTAGATCAGAGGAGTTTCTGGGGGAGTCTCACTGTCCCCTACCCAAATGACTGCTAGTTCACCTTCTTTGACAGGCAGGCTAGTTTGCCAGATCTCTCCCTCCCCCACTAAGTTTGCCCGTTGTAATTCAACAGGCCTGTGTATTATCACCAGATAAGAGAAGTAGTTGGGAAAAGCTTTGTCTTGCCTTCACAAGGCCCCTTATCTGTAAGCATGAAACCTTTTTTTTAGTCTTCTGTTGGGACATTAACTCGTTTGCTTGACAGTTTCTTAGTACAAATGTTTGCTTTCTGTTGTACCATAAACACCTTCAAATTTGCAAAGATTCAGGAGATATTTCTTACATATGTTTCAATTCCTAAAATTGTTCATAAGTGACCAGTTTTCGGAAGTACATGGTTGGCAGCATTCCACTAGTTTCAAATTCAGTTTTGTCAGTCACGTTTCTCTTCTTGAAGCAGAAAAAAGTCTAACATTTATTTCTTTTTTCTTCTTTTTTCCTTTTTTTACTTTGTCACCATTCTCTCAAAGGATGAGCAGGATGCAAGATCTTTAATGTCAATTATAATTTCTGGATAAATTTTAGAAGTCACATGAAGCTCTCTTTCAAAGTGTTGGATTTTTTTATAGGTTGGCCTGCGGAAATTGAATACATAAATACACACTGCACAAATAACAGCAAATACCGTTGCATGGCCAGCAGTCAGCACACATTCAGTGATCGCTGTAGCTGAAAATCTCAAAAAAGTAACATATTTTCATGAATAAACAAGGAATTGGGAATTTTGACCAATTTCAATCTCTCACTTTTTCCTGCATTTAGACATGGAGGTAACCGACAGAGAAATGTCTTCTCTTTTTGTTTGTTTGTTTTTGGACAGTATTTTGAGTAAAAGTGTTCTATTCACAGTCTGAATATGCTGTGTCATCATACTAAAGAGATACTGGATAATTTTCTGATAGGTATATTGATTTGTTATAGTTATTGTTACCTATAGGAAATGTCTATTTTGCAAACTTCAGGTGTATTTACTTATTTCTTTGTTTGTTCATAAATACATACACGAATGCACGGAGAACAAGAGATACATGATTTTAAAATACAGTCCAGCTAAACCAATGAAACCAATGACAGGGATGAGGACATTTTATTGCTGGATTTGACCTATCTTACAGTACCTGAATGCAAAAAGTAAATCTGTTCTGCAAAACATGGAAATTGGTAGAACATCCAGTACAATACCGTTTGATGGCACACTACAGGTCATTTAAAACTGCAATTCAGAAAATTTCAGAAGAAACTCTAGCTCTAGAAATACAGCTGTCCACTCATTTAGCCTTCAATTGTCACTGCAGAATAATCAAATAGGGTGGTTTTTATACTTCGCTTTGTGACTTTTTTCTATGTCATCCATTAAAACTGTGGTCATCTCTGATTTTCTTCACTTCTTGAACTGTGTGTTAGAGGAAGAATACCACAGTATCCGTTAAAAATATGATTTAACTTTTATTCTGGTTCTCTTTGTCTTTCAATGGACTATAGACATAATATTTTTTGTTATGTACATTCCATTTTCTGATTGACCTTTGTCGTATCTTTCTGTTTAGTGCACTAGGCTGAACTTTCAGGGAGCTGAACCAAAAACTCTACCATGTTTGAACTGAAGTAGTTTTACATTTATCCCACAGCCTTCTTTCCACTTCAAGTCATGTTGAAATCTGATTGCATTTAACAGATTTCTGTCTAGAAGCTTTTGCTCATATCTGCTTAAAATCTGAGCACACTGAAAGGAAGTAGGTGAAGAATTTGCTTGTATATTGTGATTAAGATCTATCCACCAATACTAGTAATAGTAATGTTGAAAGCTCCTTTGCACTACACCATCAGTGTAAAGTGCTGAAAAAAATATGGTTGCAGCTATGACTTGTTCCAATATCTTTCACAGATACTCTCATGTGAAAAGGCAGTTGAAAGATCCTTGTAATGAAAATAGCACTCTAAGAAATACCAGGGCTAATTTATTTGCTTGGAATTGCTTTGTCCTGGCTTGCAAGGCCAGGATTGTAACAGTGGGTCAAAGGGTGAAATGAGAGACCACAGAATTAGCTGAAATAAACCATTCTGTGGGAGGGGATGCAAATGATTAAGCAAAAAAATCCAAACCAACAGAGGATAAAGTTATTCTTACTGATACTGGAATTGTGATAAAAAGATTGTAAAATGGTCAGAATATTCCTGTCTGATTCTATATCTTTTGGATAATGATGTATGTTTTAAAAAATCTATTTATGTAACATATCTCATAGAATAAGTTCATTGCCAGAGTCAAATATTTAATACCACTGGTTTCAAGAGAGGTTCAGTTAAAACTTAAACCTGCTCTGCATACTGCTCTTTTAATTCTTTCTCAGAGGATTAGAACTGAAGCAAATATCTTCCCTCATATAATTCAGCAATTTTAAATATTTTTTGAAATATTTATTTCTACATTTTAAGTTCTACTCCCTTAGAATTATTATTTTTCAAGGTGAGGTATATTGAAATAGATTTATTTTTTTTATCTGCAGTGCCAGAGGATAGAGTAAGTTGCTATTATTGGCTGTTCAGGCACTGTGGATCTGCAGAAAATGCACCAGATGGCCAAGTCTGATTTTTTTAATTTCTAAGGAAGATGCAATCTCAAATATGGTATGAACCATCCTTTTAAGGTGTTTTTTTTTTCAAGCCTGATGAGTGGGGAATCTATTCTGGTGACTGAATCCTGTCTCAGTATAGCTTTCTGTTCCGAATTTCCAGACAGACATATGAGCTTTAAAAAAAGACATTGGGAATCTCATTGAGAAACTCTTGCTTTCTGATTTCTGACATAAATGCCTACATGTGGTATTTTTGAAAATTACTTAGTAAGTAGTGTCTAAGGAATAGATAAAGAGCTAATATAACTTGTGCTGAACCATGATGTCCAATTAAACTTATCTTAAAGATTCAAATAATGAGCAAAGTGAGGCACACTGGACCACAAGGTCACAGTCAGGTATCCTGGGAATAACCGGTCTTTGTGGTTCAGGCTTATTTGCTTTGTAATGGAACTATGCTTTTTTACTACAGACTTCATCAGAGCATTAGGTTACATAGAGATTTCAATGAAGTGCTGATTGATACAGGATTTTGGAACTGTATTTCAATCGTGCATGTCTTTTGCAGATTTATGTGTGATAATCACTACTGAATACAGTTCTATGCAAAAGTGAGCAATGAAAATAAGAGTACTGAGCACAGGAAGGCAACAGACAATAATGTCACAGAGTGGACACACACACAGTATCTGTTGAAAGACAACAGCTGGTTAAATACCAGAGTGCAATTTGCAAGTTTCTTTGATCATTCTATATTTTGTTTGAACAGTGTAGCAACAAAAAGCATGATTAAAAATAAGTTTTGTTTTTCTGGCCAAAGATGGGATTATTTGTGCTGATACTTAGAATTACTGCTTTACTGAAGTGAGGATGGCAGTCTCATGCCTAGCTAATGAGAAATCTAGTCATTCACTCTTAAAATAAGTTTCAGATCTTGCTGTGTGGAAGAAGAGCAATACCTGAGCCTGCAGGCTGCAGATAGTGTGACAGAGTCGTCAGTCTGATTCTAAAATTATCATTTGACACTGAAAACCGGGCTAATCTTTGTTTTAAAAAAAAAAAAAAAAGGTATAATATTAGTGAAATCATCAGAAAGGAAGAACTCTGGCGTTCATGGTTCTTATCAGTGGTTATAATCACCTAATGGGTGGGAGTCAAGAAGATGGGGCCAGGCTCTTTTTAATGGTGCTCAGCAACAAAACAGGGGCCAATGGGCACAGACTGGAGCATAGGAAGTTTCATATGAACATGAGGAAAAACCTTTTTACTTGGAGGGTGACAGAGCAGTGGAACAGACTGCCCAGAGAGGTTGTGGTGTTTTCTCTGGAGATATTCAAAACCCACCTGGATGCTTTGTCGTGCAATCTGCTGTAGGAAACTGCTTTAGCACAAGGTTGGATTGGATGCTTTATGGAGGTCCCTTCAATCCTTGTAATTCTGTGAATACTGAGATAATCTTGGGACAATATGGATTTAATAAAGGACTCAACTCTTGTATTTTCAATTATTTTAAAATTAGTGAAGATCAACAGGACATGCTGATAATTTGCAAATAATGATACACAGAAAACTGACCAGTTTCGTCCGGTAATTGGAAGCACCAGTCTCTTCCCAATGGAAATGCCATAGTTGTCACCTTTATTGATAGTCTTTCTCGCTGAAATAAAAATATTTTTAAAGAAGCATGCAAATCACAACGAAGATGCCCCTTACAGTGAAAGGCAAATTGAAGAATCAGTTTCCCTATTGTTCTCTCTTGCTTAGAGATAGGTGAAAGACTTCAATGAAATCTTTCAAATTACTCCTCTTCCTCTTGCTTTCTCTAATAGCTTCTGTCTCTAGGGAGAAGCCTTTGTGGTTAACTAGGGCAGATTAGCAAATCTTTCCTAGCTATTATGTTCCTGCTCAAAATTTGCTTTCATAAACTGCTGGCCTATTTCCAATTTGTATGCATAAACATAGTTTCCCCTGAAATTATATCAAGATTTTTTTTTGTAAATTAAACTTTCAAAAGCCATAGAGTAGTGAATTAAAATGATTGGATTTACCTGTGAAACATCAGCAAATTTAGCAGGGAAAGAACATCTACAGAGTTTAGTGAGATCGTATTACTCACAGAATGATGAAGTGCTAGTGGTTAATGCAAGTGTATTCTCTCTGTCTATGCCAGCAGAATTGATTTTGGCAGAATATACCTGCATTCATCCTTGTTCCAGGACTGCAGCAGCAACAGAACAGAACAGAAAGGGCTCACTTATTTAGAACCCACTTACACAGCTAGGTCCCACTTCTCAGCTCAGTAAGTTGGCAGATCTTGAAGTCTAATTACAATGAAGGTGGGCCTTCATCTGCTGATGATTCAGCTTAACACTGCTTAATCAGATATCCACTGGAAAAGGCAATAGAAACAGCATGATTCTTTGAGCTAGCCCAGAGATAAGTGCAAGAGACCTCTGATAAGCACAAAAGTTTTCATGCCCATTGTGGGAATATCCTATATGAAAAATCAGTTTATTGTGAGTAAAAAAAAAAATCAAAAATCTACTAGTCAAATTTTGTCTTCATTTGAAGTCCATGAAGCCCCATTGTAAAAACAAAGATTCTGATGTCATGGGCGTCACTGTTGTGACCATGTCATGACTGTCTTTAGAGGTAGGTGGGCTCTTTAGGACAAATTCTCTTTTAAGATACATCATTTATATTCAGCTTATTCTGAGTGACTCAGTAGTCAGTACTGTTGACATTTGTGTAAATGGTTGCATTGCTGCACAGTGAATAAAGTCCTAACAATGTGGCCAGTGGGCTTTTTGGACATTTCTAAATGCAGTATACCTCCACGTAGCAGTGGATCTAGGTTCCAGTAGAGGTCAAGAAGTACAATCACCATGTTTCTGAAGGCATCTCACTGCAGTTTTGAGTAAAGTCATCTACTCTGTGAAAACTGCTGAGTTGAGATGACCGTGCTGTTTTGTGCTTGTTTTTTTTTTTTTTTTTATTTTGGAGCTAGCTTATTTGGCACAGATTTAAGTATCTCTGTGCAGACTAGTTCGTGTTCCAAAAGACACAGAGTTCATGAACTGAAGCTGTATTGCTTTATTCCATCCAAATCTTCCACCTTTATTCAAGAGAAATGTTCAGAAAACTGATGTTTTTGTTTAGCTTGTGGTATCCCAGGTATTGGGAGGACTGTAAATCTCTCTAAACAAAGCCACATTCTCAATTATTAAAAGCCTATGTTTCAGTAACAGTGGAAAAGAGAAGTGTATAAGTAGCTTGCAGAAGTGATACAGCTTCTGAAGTTTTTCTTCTTTTTAAAGAAAATGTTTTCTTTAATGAATGTGATTATACTTTTATGAAAATGCGCTACGTTAGCATTCCTTTTTTCTTTTTAGGGAAAGCAAATACTATATATTTCTTTTATGTTTGTACAGTATAATCGCGCACAGCCCACACAGTGGGTAATTTAAGTGAACAGCAGGCATTCAAATTACACTGAGAGAGCTGTTATATTTCAAGCAGGGAACATTTTTATTATAGTCACATTTGTGACATCCTACAGGATGCATACATTTTTTTTCCTATTTCTTTATCTCAGACCAATATGGAACCAGCTGTGATAAATAGGCATTTCTGAGATGTCCATGAACAGTTTATGAATACAGGTATCTCACCTTTCTGATACTGACATATTTTGTCCAGAGGAAAAAATGTATTTTATACTCAGGAACAGTAGCATGAACTGCATGTGGGAAGCTTCATCATATACTCAGTAATCCACAATTCTATTCAGAGCAGAGAGCTACTAATGACGTTATCCAGCCCAGTAATCAGGGATTTGTATACCAGTGCTTCCCAAAAGTATTATCACAGCAGTGAAGGGAGGCAGCAGCTCTGTATTTTCTGTTTGCGCTTGACCTTTTAGCAATTGTTGGACCTTGATGCAGCCTCGACTGAAGACATCTTGTTTTGGAATGAATCTGACTTTTTTTCTGTAGTTATCCTAAGACAATAACTGATGGCAGTTACATGTTTAGTGTATGTCTGTTTTCTCAGCTCATTAGCTTTCTCCTTTCTCACTCTCACTGCCTCTCTCAAATCCAAGGCTATAGAAGCTGCATAGAAGCATTAATCATGCTTTCGCAGTTGTAGAATACTGGACATTCCTCACAATCACCCAAACTAATAAGATAAAAAACTGGGATATCTTCAGTTTTCAAATGGTGCTTTTGCAAACTCTCAGTCACTTCAAAAGAAAAAGCACATCTAGGGATTCCACAAAATGCATATGTTTTAATGAATGCTACAAAACCCAAAAGGTTGCAGACAACTATGCATTGGAACATAAACATTTAGGTTGGATTTTAGGAAAAATTTCTTCTTTGAAAGAGTAGTCAGGTGCTGGAACAGGCTGCCTAGGGAGGTAGTTAAGTCACTGTCCCTGGAGGTGTTTAAGAGATGTTTAGATGCAGCACTAAGAGACAAGTTTTGGTGGGGAAATATTGATGGTATGTAGACAGTTGGACTGGAAAATCTTGGAAGGCTTTTCTAATCTTGGTGATTCTATGATCCTATGATTATTGTTAATATTTCTATGTCACAGACTCAGATTGTATCTTTACCACTATCACTGGTGTGAAATATACAGATATCCAAAAGCATGCTAATGACTTAATTCTGCAAGCAGTCCAGACAGAGAAACTCACTACACATGTAACTTCACTCTCATTCATGAAACCAGACTAAGACTGGTTCTGCTCCCTTGACCAGCAGTGAAGATGCATCAAAATCCAGTGAAAATAACTTAAATTTATGCTTGCGAATGATAGAAGAATACCCAGGTCCTTGAGGCCACAGCTGCAGAGGAGTAATTTCTTGGGAGTCCTGGTGGACAAGAAGCTGGACATGAACCTGCAGTGTGCACTCACAGCCTGGAAGACCAGCTATATCCTGGACTGCATTAATAAAGGAGTGGCCAGCAGGGAGAGGGAGGTGATTGCCCCCCTCTACTCAGCTCTTGTGAGGCCCCACCTAGAGTACTGCATCCAGGCCTGGGGACCCCAGCACAAGAAAGATGCAGAGCTCCTGGAATGGGTCCAGAGGAGGGACACTAAAATGATCAGAGGGCTGGAGCATTTTTTCAGTGAAGAAAAGTTGAGGGAACTGGGCTTGTTTAACTTGGAGAAAAGAATGACAGAATGCTCCAGGGAGACCTCACTGTGACCTTCCAGGACTTGGAGGGAGAATAGAAACAAGGGGAATGTCGGTTTACGTGGGTTGATAGTGATAGGACAAGGGGGAATTGTTTTAAGGTAAGACAGGAGAGATTTAGGTTAGGTGTTAGGAGGAAGTTTATCATTCAGAGGGTGGTGACACACTGGAACAGGTTGCCCAGAGAGGTTGTGGTTGCCCCATCCCTGGAGACATTCAAGGCAAGGCTGGATGTGGCTCTGGGCAGCCTGCTCTTATGATTGGTGACCCTGCCCAAGGCAGGGGTGTTGAAACTAGATGATCTTTGAGGTCCTTTTCAACCCAGGCCATTCTATGATTCTATGATGATTCTATGATAATAAACATAAGGGATGGACAGGAGGTGCTAGTGTTCAGAAAGCCCTGCTAAGACTCAGCAGGTTCAACTCTGCTCGGAGTCACCGTGGACTAGATGATATTGGACAAACAAGTTCACCTCTCCAGATAAATAAAGATCAATAGGATAGCTTTCTTGGAATATTATTCAGAAGGGAAAGTAACTTCTTCCGTATTAATTTATAAGAATGATGAATTTCTGCCAAGACATTTTGCTTACACCACACTGTCCGTTGGAAAATTGTTCCTCCTACCTTGGCTAACGCTGTGAAGTGGCTTTGAATTTCATGTCCAGTAGAAAAACTACACTTTGTATTCTACAAGGTCATTGATAGCAAATAAAGAATAAAAGACTTGTGTTGTGTTTTGTTTTTTTTTTCTTCCCAATTAAGATGTTGAATATGATAATTCAAGAGAAAAAATGTTCTGTATATTATATTCTTTTTTTCCATTATGGCAATTCCACATTTTTATGTGGCTAACAAGTTTTGTTCAAGATCATTTATTTTGAAGGATATGCAGAACCACTGGGAAGAGAGGCTATCCTTTGTAAAAATGCAAATCTGACTCTTTGGCTTCCACAGTGAGTCCATAGTGATGGTATTAACATTCATCAAGAGCAAGTCATGAAAATTACCAGGCATCACTGAAGCCAAAGCATTATCTGCAAATATAGATAGGTGCACTGATGCTATGAAATGTCTTAAAATATTAAGACATTTAATAGACAAACATGAACCAAGAACCATAAGGGAAACTGAAGTGTAACCCTGACATAAAGCAAAGATAGAAACATTCCTGTCATTTTCATGGAAGCTCCATTAAAATACGCGTAATATTAAGCAGTGACATGGAGCAATCTACCAGACATATTATCAACTGGCTTTCTCATTTCACATTACTTAGTTTTCATATCTGGATATGCACATAACATTTTTGCCTGAATTTGGTTGTCATTGTAAGATACCTTGGGGGGGAAGGTGGAGGCACATCCCTGTAAAATGAAGTGGCATTAGACTTTTTAAGTTGCTGGTATAACCTTTCAGTATCAATGCCAAGAACAGGATGTATGGAACGGATAGTCTGATCAGCTTTCATTCTGACAAGCAATGTCAGCTAAGCAAGCTGCTGTGCAGAAGCAGAGGAGAACACAGCCTGATTTCTGCACAAGGTTGTCAGAACTGCCATCCTGGCATGCTTGACACCATCACCCAGGGGAGATTTTAGCAGACCCAAACAGTGTTCCTTAAGTGCAGTCAGGTGACTATGGTACTGTGTGTTCCTTCTTTAATCTTGACAGGTAAATATGAATTTCAGCGTAGAATATAGAACTGTTAAATCTGCAGCTATTCATGGCAAGGCAGAGTACTGCTTGTTAAAACATTGCCAGACATGTAAAATTTCTATAGAAACAGAAATGCTGATGGGAGAGTAGAAACAATGGAGTAAAGGGCTGACAGAATGGGACCCAGAAAGTGAAGCAGATCGGTTCATCACTGTAATGACAAGAAAGAAATTGACATGCACTTAACCTTGCTTCACAGAACATGTCGTCTTCGGGAAGTAGATTCTCACAAACATTGGTACTAATAGGCTTGTACACTAGGCCAGAAACTGTTCTAGTATTTAACATTTAATGATGGCTAGGTGTGCAAACCAGTTGGTGGTACTTGAAAACCATAGTGCCCAGCTAAAAAGAAATCACTGGCAGCTACATAGTTCTGCTGTCCGCTGTACATCCTCAAGAAAGCGATGAACAGCATCAAGATTTAAGATACAACATCAAGATACAACTGCATCTAATCTAGTTAGCAGAAGTGACAATTTATACTAGACAAGAATTGAGAAGATGAAAAAGTCATGGAGGTGTTATGGGTATACTGCAGAAACCAGAGTATTGCATACAATGTGCAAATTTTGTGCACGCTATAGGACTTCTAAGACAAATGCCATTCTTGTCCCTGGGTATTTCTGCAAAAACTCAAGAAATTATACTTATGGTAGTAGAAGAGTATGATATTAGGGATGTTTCAGGTCTAATTAGCAATTCCCTGTTGTTTCCTTATTTGGTACTCTGATTCTACTCTTTGCATGGTGTTTCAGTACATTTGGATCTGAGAGACAGGACATCTCAGGAGCAGAGGCAAGCAAATTACACACTCAGAGCAGCGCAGAGAGTTAAGAGTTTTATTCAATATACGCACACAAAGAAATCAATTTTAGATAATCCTAGTAAGTGGCAAGCAGACACTCCCTAAGGAAGTGCACTACTACTTACCAACCCTTGAGAGATAGTGAAATACTGAAAAGAGAGAGAAGGAACATGCCAGTGGTGGATTTGATGTGTGGTGCCAGCAGGGCATCCCCTGCTTCTAAGTGGACTTCTCTCTCCCACCACAGCCTCTCTCCTGATTTATTATCCCCAGGGTCTACAGAGTTTATTCCACTTGCACACTGTACCTGTGTGTTCAATGCATGATACAGAACCCAAGTTAAATAGCTGCTGGCAAAACAAGTCCTTGCAAAAAACTATTAAGATCAGCTCTCCCTACAAAAACAAAACATTTCCCTTAAAACTGTCAGAATATTTTTTCCATCCCAGTATCATTCTTTCAGTCAGGGGCCTTTAGGTCTCCAGCACACACAGATACAAATCCAATAGCAATTGGGAGCAGCAGTCTGGAAAATGACAGAGGGCTCTTCATCCCTCACTGCTCACATTCATTTGTCATTGTAATTGAGGGATCTGAGTATGTCATGGGCTGGTTTAGCCTGCTTCTGTGACAAATGGGGTGGGGGGACCCAGAGCCCATGAGTCGGAGAAGGGCAAAGGGGAAAGGGAAAAAAGGGAGGTGGGCCTAAAAATAAAATAGCGGCAATGATCTGAGAAGGAAAGCTGATATACTAAATTAGATATTGGAAAGCAAAATAACACAATACAGTACAGTATAATTAGAATTGAAGCTGATAAATCAAATAAAGTGAGAGAGAGAGTGTCCAAAAACTGCAGGCCTTACTCTGTCACTGAAGGTGATGTGGCAAGGGAGCATCTACTGCTGGGATGGTCTGAAAGGGAAAAGAGAATGATCTTGTGTCTTGCTAACAGTTTTATCTTTCCCTCCGAGTAGAAAATTGAAAATCACAAAGTAACGCATAGTCCTCTGGGGTATGTATTTCTTATTCTATTCTGAGACAGGTATACCCAGAACTATTGATGATCCACGGAACTGGAGCATTAACTCTTTAATGTAGCCAGTGCTCTACGTGATATTATGATGTGGAATACCAGTAACAAAAATCATAAAACCACAACAGAGTACCAACTAGATCAATGATGTTAAGAGAACCTATAATGAAAGTTTCAGTTTAAAACAGGCAACAATAAGATCTGAAGAGAAAATTGGGAACTGTGACCTTGAACAAAAAAACCAGTGTATTTTGCAAAGGGTGTATTATGTTGTCAGTAGTTAAAATGCCAAGACCTTTTGTCCGCTGCACTCCAGATGATTAATAGAGGATCCTTACAGCTGATACATCAACCAATTATCCTTAAATGAAGAAAGCAATAGCAGGTTTCAGACTGTTCTTTATTAACAAATAAGCTCCCAGTGAATAGGGATCTTTTGAAGTATTGAAAATGCAAAGGTAATATGATGTCTATGCACACATATTCTGTTGTAATTGGTATAAATTCTAAACAGGTATTACTTAAGTATGGAAGTTGCTTATATTCAAAGTGCTGCAAAAATAATGAAGTGAATGCATTAAATGTCAACATTATTTACATTTTTGAGTCTTACACAAAATACCTTAATATCAATTCTGGCTAATAACGGTAAATAAAATATTTTTTCAATGAGACTGGGTAATGTAATTATAACTCTTATACCAGCTACTTAGTCTTTGTGACCCCAGTAGTGGATGACACCTAACAGCAGCTACAAAATTAGAATGGTGTTGTCCTCCTTTTTAGGGATACAAGAGAAATAATGGTCTATAAATGAAGGACTTGCACAGTTATGGGTTTTTGGCCTTTCTTTTTTTTTTTTTTTAATTTATTTTCAAGAGCAATGCAAGTAGTTTTCATAATTTTGGAATTTTTAGGACATTATGTGAATGCAAATCTAAGTCTTGGACTACCTGAAGTACCGTTCATCTCACTGTGAGCTGTTATTACATTTGTAGTACCTGGGCTCATTTGCTGATTCTTAATCCTATGTAAATGTAGAAGGAAAGGGTAATCCCAGCTCTACAAATTTCTTTCTCCCTTGTTTTCAGTTTGATCTAAATACTTGGTATTTGTAAAGCAACACAGTCACTTCATAAATATTTACTAAGTACAAAGTTGTATTGCTGTTTTGTGTGTACACGTGTTCATCCATCATTTAATGCTGATATTTGAGGAGAAAATAAAACTGGGAAGGACTATAGGCCTTTTTTGCACTCCACAACAAATATTTTTCTAATTCTGTTTTTCTTTGGTTGTTATGAATGTTATCATTATACTGTTCAGAAATGATCATTTTAGTAGGGCTAAAGTATGTTCCCATCTCACAGAAAATCAGGTTAAATGCAGTTACCTACAAATTTTCAGTGACAATAACATTCTCCCCTGTGTTGTTGATAGACAGTAAAGTCAATTGAAAATCTCCTTCAGTTGCCTTTGTGGCTATCTGACATCCCAGATGCTAGAAGGATTAGGCCCCATCTGGCTTCTCATGTAAAGCATCAGTAAATCCTTCTTGCTACCTAATATTCAGAAGGAGGTCCTGGAGTTGCAGGCAGTAAGAGAAAAATTACTCCTTGTGTCATTTCCTTCTCCAGGAATGAGGTCAAAACTTGGAAATTATGTTTCAGAGTAATACAGCCAGTAACATAAATTGGTAGTTTAGAGGGTACATAAAAGCAACTGCGTTCATAAAGAGATTTGATTAACAGAAAGCCTGGGATAAAATCCAATGAAATCTTAAAGGAGAAAAAAAAATTATAATATAGGGGATGGATATATTTTCTCAAATCTGCTAATTTCATCTACAATCTATCATGTATTGTAATTTTGCTGATTAATCCTTATGCGCAATATGGCATTAATTTACAAAGTGGCAAATTAATGCCCACAGCTAGTAAACGCAGTCTTGTGCACACTAACAAGGCTCTAAAATAGTAGAGTAACAATCTGCTCTGCAGAAGAGTCACTGATAGAACTTTCTCCAGCATTGCATTTCAAAGTGCAACTCTGGCTGTCAGATGAGGATTTACTCTTAGCTGAAGATTCATCTCTGTAACCTCAGTTAAATCAAGAGGAAAAGTGGAGTCACTTCTACATAAATAAGACCCTTTGTTCACTCAAGAAGAATCTGGCCCCATCATCTTGTGGCACTGGTGTAGACTACTACCATTTGTGTAGACCACTACCACAGCGTATACTGTCTGATACACTCCTATGAGTTTAGTCAAATTTGCTTAACATAAAAGAACGATGCTATTTTAGCAGGGATGGTGGCATTCCCCACTGTGTTGTAAACTGACTGTGATGCACTTTTGCCAAATTCTATAGATACAGTGAATAATTCAATTATTATAGTTTCAAAATTATGTGCAGTGCTGACATTGTTTTTTGAGCTTTTCAAGTTCAAAGCAGTGTGCAGGTATTAAAAGACCATGAAAATTGTAAACTTTGTTTACAAAATGGTGAACACTGGCTAAGATTTAAATACAGTGCACAAATACAAAATACAACCTTTATGATAGCTTGTCCTGTAGCCACAGTCATACAGTCATTCACAAAGTAGGAATCAAATTACTGAACCAAGTATAGGACATGAACACATCCAGTGCTGACTGTGAACTGTCCTGAACACTTTCAATAATAATTTCTTATCATTATTATGAAAACATCAGTAAATCTTTTTAAGAAAAAAAAAGGAAAGACCTTTTCTAAAGACAGTTTACAGAGACATACAGCTGATGAGGCCAACTTAGCTAACTTCTAATTCAGAAATACAGAGTAAGAAGATAACATGGTATTATTATAGATTGAAGATAAGTATTAGCCTCTTTTAAGGGAAGAATTTTGTCTGTTTATGTCACTGCATAGCTAAAACAGTAGTTTCTCAAGTAGGCAAGAAACGATGTTTGTACATATGGTGTGGTTTAATGACAACATTCCAGAGAATCAGGAAGATTAGCAGGAGGAAAGCGACAGAAGGCATAACTGAGCCTAGCCCTTGTTCTCTGCTGGCTGTTATTTGAAAAGATTGTGTTCTGCCTTGCAGAGGTGAAACATCTTTACAAATAAGCAAGCATTCTTCATTTTAAACTTACAAAGTATCTTGAGAAACTTTCTCATTTTTGCATGCTGTACATGGGCCACAGACTGAATTTTTACTGAATTTTGATTTGTACTTTTCAGAACATGTAGTTTTAAAATAAACTGTGTGTTTATAAGTAAATTGTGCGTTCAATCTTTAGATAGCTCATGTTTTGTTAACTAAGAGAGTCTCATGGACAAATGTGTACAGGAACACAACAATCATGTAGCTTGCATAAAGCTTTTATTGAAAATGAATGTTTAATGGAAATAGGAAAAACTACAGGGCTTAGTACTCTCGCCCTCTCCACCTTCCCTGACACTTGAGCAATGCATGGAGCACACTGTATGTTGGGGCTTCACCACTGGGGTCCTTGGGGTGGGGAAGTTCTTTAATGTGAACAGCATAGTGTTGTCAGGGCTATAGGGCACTAATGAAACAGGACTGACTGCGTGTCAGGCTGAAGGACTCAGTATTGCCTCTGTGATCCCTGTGGCTCTGCAAACCACAAACTCCCAAGGGGCACTGGGGGTGCAAACATGGGCTCACAGCTCCCTCTGTGGGGCTGCATCCCCTCTGCCCAGAGCTGTCCCCCAGCACAGTATAATACAGTTTCCTACAGCCTGGGGTGGGGAATTTCTTGTCCTGCTGTTACTGGCCTGGGTCAGGCCTTTGGAATTTGTTGGGATTACTCTGTGAGGTGATTACAGTGAGGTGAGGCACACCTGGGATTTCCACAGCCTGCATATCCTGGAATACCTAGATAATCCTGTTGAGCACAACAGCGTTATAAAGCCATAGCTGAGGGCAGAAGTAGCTGTGCTCATTTTCAGCAGCGGTAGGCAGGGAAATCTCACAACAAAAGGCATGGGCTGCTCTGAAAGTAATGCCTCCCATTTTATTATTCTGGACCACAAGGTCAGAGGCAGATATTCATGGTAAGACAGTAGTTTGCACCTTTCCACCTATATTCTGTTACATTTTGTTGCAGTGTGACAGATGGCAGCAAAGGGGCACTCTGATAAAATGGCATCTGACATGGAAGCGTGTGCAAAGCAAAGGTGTGCCATTTGGTTTCTCCGCGCAGGAAAATGTTGCCCACTGGCATTAAACCACACCTGGTGAATGTTTATGGAGACCAAGCAGTGGATGTGAACACAGTGAGGCAGTGGGTGGTACATTTCAGCAGTGCTGACAGCAGCAGTAGGTCACCTCCACTGGTACAGATTTTCACAAGCACAGTTTGCAAGCTCTTATTCATCACAGGCAAAAATGTGTAGTAAATGCTGGTGACTATGCTGAAAAGCATTATTTTGTAGCAAGAACATGTTCTATCAAACAGTGTTAACGTGCTCCTAGTATCCTTGGCAAATTCCATTGAAATAAACAGGAAGCATTATTTTAGCAGCACCCTATGTCTCTTGCAATGCTTTACAGTGCAGTGGCCCAGCAGTGTACTTGTGCTCAGAAAAATCTTACCATGATTGCAGTGAGAGGTTAGCCCAGGTGAAAGCTGTTTATCTGGAGCTTGTGTATGCCAGGGCAGATGTGTCAGCCCAGGAGAGAACTCTTTGGAAATGTTAGTAGAATTACAACAGCCTACACTGATAGCTGTAATTGAAGTACATTGTATTTCAGAAAGGATCGGGATTTTGAAAGACACGATCTTGAAGTTTTGAACATCCGTCTTGTTGGGATACCATTCAAGAATTAGTATCTCCCTTACTAGTAGTGTAAACCAAGTGAAAGTTGTAGCAAATCATGACTCTAATACTCATCAGATACTTCTAACATTTTTCAGGCAAGTTAAAAGACACTGGTATTAAGGGCATGCTTGCTGAAGTCTGAGATCTGCTACCCAGAAAACACAGGGGAGCTGTATTTTTTGTAGTTTCAGAATCTGGAATAAGCAGAGCCAGGTCCTGCATGCATGCTGCCATGAGCAGTACCAGGAGGAAGCCAAATCCACGTCTAATATTACACGGTCTGTAGATTAAGCTTTGCTTTGCTGCAGTAATTGCAATCTTATAATACCTCGACTTTTTGCTTTCAGTGTACTAATTAGCCAATCCTCTGAGCCCACAGGATTAGATTATTGCTATGGTAGGGCTGTGCCGGCAGGCTGCTCTAGCAGGCCTGTTGTTGGGGGGGCACGGCTAGGCCCATGGCTGCTGCCTGGTGGCCCACTCAACAGGGGTGAAGGCTGGTCTGCACCACACCTAGCACAAATCGCTTCTCAGGGCTTGAAGGACAGGTCATCCTGCAACCTCATGTGCTCATACGTCTGCAAAATGCACATGTAAAGGAAAAACCTTTTCATTTCTGTGTCAAGCAAAACCATTAACATGATGAATGAATATTTCATGAAAACAAACAAAACAAAGTCACCCTTTACCAAGAGTGGCATTTAACAAACTCTGCCAGCTGTTGTGGGCTGACTGCTCAACTCTTGGCTCTCCCAACGGTCACAGCAAGCCTAAAAATCATATACTCTCCATGCTGCTGTACCTGGTACTGCGTGCCACCTGTCCCTGCAGGGCAGCTTCTTGTCCCCACCAGGTTGGCAGCCAGGCTACAGGCCATGAGAAACCATGGTGCCATTAGGCTATGAGGTACCATTGCCCCACACCATCCCTGGGTGATCCGTGACCCATGTGAGGGAATATGAAGACATCTCCCCCTGTAGCCTGCTTCTACTTAGGGGAGAAAAAGCTGTTCTGGGCATTGCTAGGAGGCTGTTTGGATATAAACAGCTGAAGAGGCATTAGAACTTGTCTCTGGATTTTTCATTTAAAAATTGCAATTCAAGTTAGAAAAATCAATGTGCTTGCTCACTTTTCATTTGACTGTAAAACCCAAGAAAATGATCTTACACTGCTGTGTTTTACCAACACACAGAAAATTTATCACATCTGCTTCCACTGACCAAAATGTTGAGGGGCTCTGTTGGATAATATCTGCTTTTATGCCACGCTTTTAGCACTTCTTTTCTACTGTATTTTTGCAAATAAATATTGGACAAATTTCTCAGCTAATATAAATCAGCTGAGCTCCACTGATTTGGATGGAGCTATGGTGATATAGGCCCACTGGGGATTAGCCTAACCAAAGGCTCTGTAAGCTTTTTAAACTTAAAGGAGCAGGCTTGTTCCATATTTAGCTGCTAAAAATAAAAAATAATGAGATAATGTAAGATTTAGTTTTAATTACTGCATATTTGGAATGCTTGAAGTGCAAATGTATAACTGTACTGCATTTGGGGAGAAAGTCCAAAATTTGCAGCCTATATCACTTGTACATCCATACATATATTCCACATTTCTTCAGTAGGTGGCAGTTAAAAGCTTAGACGAGCTGTGCAGTCGCCATTTAGGCAGCAGCAGCAGCAGCAGCGGAGGCTGGAGCCAGTCCATCTGTAACAGCAGAAAGCAGGAGTGAGGCTGCAGCCCAGCCAACAGCAGCACCCACCTGGCCCCAGCACCCGGGGAGAGCGCAGAGCTGCAGCCTGGGGCAGGCAGCAAGCAACGGACATCACAGGGCTCAAGCCAGAGGAGGAGAGGACAGAGCTACAGCCCTGCGACTGAGACACACTCTCCTTCCTAGTAGAGAAAACCCCACAGCAGAGAGGGCGAGCAGCTGGTATGATGACAGGCATAAACTGAAGAGCTTTTGGAGCCTTCTGTTTCTTCACAGGTAATTTTCTTTCCATCACTTGTCTTCACTGCCTTATACATAAACATAGCTTTTTAAGGAGAGTAGAGATTCTTATTATCTTCTTTGACAAAAACCCACTGTCCTCACTCAGGAAAAAATTCAGTAGAGTTTTGCTTGAGTTACAACTGCAAGATCTGATCCAAGTTGTTACCATAGGTAGAGAATATGGCCCATTACAAGCTGGGGCTAGTATAGAAGCCAGAAACCTGTCACATGCATACTGACTACTGACCTGCTTAACAGCACTACTGTTTATTGGGATGTTAGTCATGGCTTTATCACTCTTTATTTTTTTAAACTGCCTTTCTTTAAAACTAAATGTGCTGAATTTTGTCCTACTTATGATTGCCACTGCAGTGGTGTAAAGGGAGATTTTTTATTTTCTTTAAAAAAAAATACTTTAAAGTTAAAGCTAAATTTTACCTTACCATTTTACTTTACATTTACCTGAGGAAAGAACACAAAAATGCTGTGGGTGTCTTTGAAATAAACACAGCATTTCAACATTCACCTTACAGGTGAACAATATTTTGTAGATTGTGTCGTTCTCAGATGAATTAATAAAAATAAATAATGAGGGGCTATTCACAATTGTCTTATCAGTGACACGAATTCAGAGTTGACAGTACTTCCTCTGTTGGTAAAATGTGGGGTGTTTTGAGTGCTGCAGCACTCAGTCACAGCTGGTTGAGCTCAGGCTGACCAACAAGATTTGAAGTGTTTCATTTTTACAGAATTTCTGAATCTCTTCTTTTTAAGTGTGGTTGATCATACGTGGATGTGTAATGCCTGTTTATGAATGCACACATTTGCACATGTGTCATGTGTGCACTTGCGTACCTTTTCGTATAAATGAAGCTGTTACAACCAGTTGTTGTTTCACTTTTGCCAGGATTTATACTTTACTGTACCTGGAATGTTTTCGGATCCTAAAATGGTTAATTCCGAGTCAGACTTTGGTTACTGTTTTTTCCCCTTTTCTGGCTTCACTCCTATTTCAGGAGCTGCCTGTGGGGGGACCCAGCTGTGCTTACCAAACACACTAGAGCCCAGTTCTCACAGAATGACATCTGTGCCATTCTTCAGGGGCTACGAAATAGCTTCATGTTTCACAATACCTCCTAAAATTGCACAAAAAGCTTTTGCATGAAGAGCTGTCCAAAATCGATGGGCCCATGGAAATGAAAGTCTGGGAAAATGATTGCAATATATAGCAGTCTTCATCCCTGTGAAAATCAAAGAACAAATGGGTATAAATGGAATGTGAATACTCTCAGGATGGATGGTTTCAAACCATTAGAGCACCAACCAGCTGAAATTACTTTCTTGTTGAAGTAATAAAAAGAAGACGTTCTGCATCAGATGGAACTCAGTGGAAGAGATTACGAAATTGTTAGCTGCAAAAACATAGAATTGGATTTGTTATTCTAGAAAGTCTATTTCACTGCTAAATACCATTCTTGCCACTCACTAGAAGTTGTCTACACTGAAAAATCTCTTTGCAAATGGGTCACACTATTTGGAAGCACAGTTTTCCACATGTCCCATAACAAAACCAAATGCAAGCATATTTTTCTTCTAGGTTTTGCTGCACCTTTTTTTTGAACAACTGTAGTACTACAACAGATACAGAAACCCTGATATCAGAATGAATGATATCCCCTTCTTATAGAGCAGAGCTCTTCATTATGGAAGACTGGAGTTCAGAAAGTTCCTCCTGCCCGAGTGTTCATTGTTGTATTAATACCAGCACTGCAGTCTATTATTGAAAACAAACAAACAAACAACAACAAAACAAAACCAAAAACCAAGCCTCCTAGAGTGGATAAGATGTTCTGTCACTGCTGATTCTGAAGCTGCTACTACTGCTGGTCCTAGTTTCCTCTGAGTTTCAACTGGAAACTTCACTCTTTTGCTAGCCAATACATGTCCCTGTAAAGATCCTACCACCGTGTGTGAAAATTAAAGACCCACCTTTTCACTGTGACAGAGCATACCCTGTTCCCTCTGGCACAGCTGTAAAAACTATTCTGGCTCAGAGATACTCTTCTTTACAGAAGAGAGTGAGTGCATTCAACTCTGTTTTCCCTTTTCTTCTACTTCATTTTCTCTTTAATCAAATACTTTACTTTTTTTTCCTTCTATATTGTTTTTATTCAAGAGAACATCATTGAATTGGATTGCTCTCAATTTGCAGTGGATCTCAGTAACTATTCGGTAATAATTAACTAATCAGATGCATTTCAGTCTTCCAGGTTCCAGGTGGCATGTGAGCATCAGGCCATTTATAAATGGAAACTGATACAGAACATACTGATTACTTGTCAGTATTACTAGAATAAAGTAAAAAAAAAAAGTGTAATAGAAATACAAAATAACAGAAATATTTTCCTTTTCAGATGGACAGTTTTCTTACAGGAAACATATATATATATATATATATTTAAACAAGAACAAAACCAAGGAAAATGTATTCTGAAAGTTCTTTTTAAGTTTCCACTCAGAGGTTTTTAAGTATCAGCAGATAGGTCTTTTCACTGCACTGTTGGTGTTGAAGTAAAATAAAAATATGTACAATTTATCTTATTGTTGCAAAGCCAGTGATAAAGATCAAGTGACAATTCAACTGTATGTATAAATTGAAACAGAGTATATTTTCTTTCATCTCTTTGAGAAAACAAGCAAAAATACTGATTACTGCATAATTCTTCATACAAGTATCAAAAGAAGAAAGCAAAATGTCAAAAAAATGGGTGTCAGGATGTGACAAGCATACTTTTCCATTCACACTGAAGTCAGGAGCATTTCTGTTTGAGTGAATTCAAGCTGAATATCAAACTTATGATTATGAGATCAAAATAAGCCCCTGATTTCTCTGACTGTGTAGAGCTTCAGTGCACCGTGGCACTGAAATACAATCTCCCTCACCATGACTTCAAGTAATGGAATTGGTTTAAGGTGAATCAGGGTAGGTGTCAATGAAATCCTCAGACTTTTAACGTCATTGTTTAAAATCTGTATGTAGGAAACCAATCATTTCAAAAGAGCAGATACATTCCTGGCTTACAGATGTTTCCCTTCCACTAAAAGTTCAGTAATTCTACCTTTAAAAAATGTGAAGCCTAGGAAAAGGAAAATACTCTCTTTTATTGATTTTTATATTCTTCTCTCAAAATACAGGCTGTCTGTTCTGAAAAAGTAATATGTGTAATCAAATACTAACACAAATGGCTAATATATTCCTGCAAACTCAACAAAAAGTGCTACAGTTTTCTCTGTGTGGTCAAATATTAAAATGCAGACTCATGTTACTGAGGAAGTATTTTTTGTTTTTAAAATATAGACTTTATATTATAATTTTACACACTGCTACAAGGAAAAGAAACACGAACTGAAAATAAACTACTCAGAAGGCTAAGAATACATTTTTTACTTCAGAATATAATGTACAGAAACTTTAGAAAATTAATAATAGCATGAAATTACTCTTCTGTTTAGAAGTAACACAGTATTTCAGTAACAGAAGTATTCAGTTTTGTGAATGTCCGTAGATGCAGGTTTGCAAAGTAATTGTTTGAGAAAATGCACTTTACTCTTTTACATCAGCAAATGGCGCATTATGGACAGCAAATACATTCTTGTGAAAACTTAGAAACTACTATCACAAATCTTCATTCTTTTATCACACCCCACATTTATACTTTAGTTGATGCTTTCCAAACTTTTTGATTTGCAATTTCTGTTGAAAATACAGGCTTCTTCTTGGAACATGGAACCTTACTGACAACAGAACTGTGCTGTATATTCATTGGTCAGGTATCTTTTCAGGTCCTGAAACCCACTGCATTAATCTATTCACAAGTTCTTGCCTGCAGTTGAAACATTAATTGGCTGGTAGTGTTTTGTACAGCTTGCTGTGCACAGCAAAAGCAAAACAGATGATACCCTTGGTTAGATCTAATTCACACTGTTTCAAATGGGGAATTATTTAGTCTGTATAAGAGTATCAGAAGTATCTCAGTGATCAAGATTGCAATCACTACATGTATGGTGAGAAAACGTTAACAGTAGGAGCTATATACTTTTAAGTCATCAACCCTTGATCTTCAATGATTCTGCTCATGTAGGAATGTTTAAACAGCCTCATGTTTACAAGGGGGAATTGAGACCTTGGAGGAAAGGCAAAACGGACCTTGGTCTTTGTACAATATTGTACAGTATTTTCTGCTGACCAGAAACCATCTTCCAAGGACACACACACTGTTACATGCAAGCCTGTACATTTGTATGCCCATGTTTTTATCAAGAATCTTACAATATATGGGAACTGACAACCAAAGCATTTAGAGCCAAATGGTTACATAAGAAATTTTGGTTCTGATTTTTTGTTGTTGTTCTTGTTTGTAGTTTTATAACTTTCTTCATTCAGGAAAACTTTAAGCCCACACAACTTTCTGTTAAATACAGAAGAAGAAGTTACTTTCTGAGGGCTAGTGGACATCTAGAGAGGTAGTCATATCTCATTTGCATAAGGAACATTCTGCTTTTAAGAAACAGGCGGACTGAGAGATGACACTGAGTCTTCAACTGCAAATATTTGTATGAGTGGAACATTTCAATGAAAAGTTGCATAGCTTCATCCAGTGGCATTACAGATTGAAAAGTTAATATATAAAATTCTAATTTTTTCTTTAGTAAGACAGATGAAACCCATGGAACAAAGCCTACTTGGCTGTTATGCTGGTGGGAAAAATCAAATAAAAGCAAATCAGTCCCATAGTGATTTAATACCATGCTGTTATCTCAACATTTTTGTTGCTATGTGTGAATTAACAAATACCTACTGACATATATACAAAGATTTCTAAGGTTTCTCAGTAACATTTGTCTCTGAGCACTTAAAATATTAACATACTGCTTTACCAAATACTTCAATAGATAAATAGATAAATAAATATAAAAGTAGTTTTGGTTAAGTGAAGTATCTAACATGCCAAAAATAAAGATGAATTTAAATAGAACTTGAGTGTAGATATTTTATTTTTTTTTAATTTAAGGTTACCTAATCCACTAACTTGATAACTTTTATTATTATCAGTTCATCATCAGTAAACTTATTATTTAGTATAATTTCTGTTTGTGTGAGTGAGGAAGACTTTTCATATGGTAAGCAGATTCAAAGATGGTGGTAACAGTTCAGGCCTGTAGTTCAGAGGTTAGTTCTGACAGGTCTTTGGACAAAACAGAACAAATCATTTAGGCATACTCACAATTATAAAGATTTTTCACAGAATCAGGCCTAGTATCTTCTGTGTTTTGTGCACATAAACCCAATGTACAAAAGGAAATAAACTGAAACCTCCAGACAATTATTCTTCTGTTACCAGTCTTGTGTTCTTCAACACAAGAAACCAGTTCATTTAGACACAATTTTAGATATATGTACTACATGTTGTCCCTATAGAAAACATACCTAATTCTCTCCCCTTTCTAGCTTCTTCTTGCCTAATGCAACTACTACAAGAATCTCTGCCAGACACATATTTGCCCAAGAGCTGGTGAAGACTTTCTTAGTGTTACACTACAAATTTGTGTTCTATGCTTCAACAAGGGAAAACAACTGCTAGATCCATGTGATATAATAATTCATGGTGTTTCAAATTGAAAAATTAGCACACTGGGACATGAGATTTTCAACATGGGCATGATGAAAATGTGACAATTTGCTAGAGCTGAGTATGGCACCTTTGGCCATAGTGTACAGGGTTGGTTTTAAACATACATTTGATGTTCCTGAGAAAACCTCTGCAAATATAAAACAAAACCATCACAAATTAAGCAGAATTAAGGCAAACTACAAATGTGCTTAGAGAACCTTCCTAGAAAAAAAAAATTAAAAAATACAAAATAATCTACAATGAGTAGGGAAGGGACAAAGATGATAGCTGGGCTCTTCTAGATGATGCCCAGTGTCATGACAAGAGGTGATGGCCTTGATCTGAAATACAGAATGTTCTGCCTGAACACTAGAAAACACTCTGCTATGTGGCTGGCAGAACACTCACATAAGTTGCCCAGAGATGCTGTGGGGTCCCTTCAGAAGCTGCCTGGACATGTTCCTTGGCAACCTCCTCTGGGTGTTCTTCCTTGTATGGGAGTTAGGACAGGATGATGACTCAGAACTTTGTTTTTTTTTTTTTTTTTTAATCCTTCTGGCTCATGTTAAATTAGTCTTGTTCTACTCTCAGATTGTATTTGAGAACAACTGGCTGTCATTGTCTACTGTCCAGTGTTTTTACTGACTCTGAAAATAAATTTGTAATTCCAAAAACCTCTGTTCAGTCATATGTCTATTTGGAGGCAGTAGTTGGTAACTTCCCCACAGATCTCAGAGAAGTAGATTGCTTTAACTGTCTAACTGTTGAATGCTCTTTGGTCAGTAACTTGTTATACCCTAAAATTTTCACATAATTAGTAACTGCTGCATCTACTGAGCTGACAAAATCACTGATTTTCTTAATCTTTCCTATGTTCAAGAGCCCTCCTATGTCATGAATGCTGTATATGCAGACTTTGGAAACAATGTTCAATTAGATCACAGTTAAGCCCATCTTAAAAAATAATTGAGAAGAACATCTCATTTTCAGTACTTTTGCAAGGAATTTCCTGAAGTGGGACCTTAGAGTCCACATCAGCAGAACATTTCCCTATCATGATTATTATACTTCACGTAAAAATTATGCAACTTACTTCGGTAATCTGTATGTCATTACTTCACCATTCAGTGCTGGAAATCTTGAAGTATCTTCACTGATTTTCTAATATGGCCTTTATTTTGAAGAAACATTTGTCAACATCATGCAGTGCTAATTGGGATCATTGTTTATATTTATCAGTAATCAGTGAGTAGCTGAATAAATTTTGGTCTTGGAGGGAGTCCTTACATGAGCTTTCAGACTAATTTAAAAATGTATATATTTTTATATATAATCGTGACAGAAAAACTAGTGCTGGAGATCCAGAAGCTCCTAGAAGCACCTAGATTAAACTATCAGTATTTCAACAGCAAAACTGTCATTCCTGAAGATAAAGAGCTACTCCTTGGAGTTATCAGTAGGTGGAACTGCTATGGGCAAATAAGCCTTTTTTTAGAATAACTGCAAGATGTTATCTTAAAAGTCCACTGGAAATGAGAAGACCAAAAGTCATCTTAAAGATACCTGGCATTACATAAACACATTGAACAAAATACAGCCTGTTGTTATCTTGAAATTACGTAACTGATTTCTTTGCATTTCAAGACTTTGTTTTGTTTGGAAGAAGCTATGGTCCAAAACAGTTCCCTATAATTTTGTCTTAGAATGGTATTTAAAAAGTTGTAACAATTATGAGTAAATAGTGTTTAAATTAATATAATTTTATTTAATCTATTTTTGATGATATCCAACAGTATGCTAACTGTTTAGAAAAGCATCAGGATCTTAAACTCAAGCGCAAGGAATTCACGAAGTTATAAGTAAACATTCTGAAAATAAGCCAAGACTTTCAAACTGAAATTTTGGGAAAAAAAAAAAAAAGCAGTATTGCTCTGGATGTCCAATAATTTTATTAACTTTAGTACTGTTAATCCATGTATAGGTATTGTATTGTTGTTACTTGGCCAGTTGTCCTATTTTATGCAAATGTAATGCAAAAATAGTTTTGAATGGACACTTATCTGTGACCAAGGCTGTGTTAAAGTATCAAACAAAACATCAACAGCACAAAATATTCACCTCTGCTTTCAAAGATAGCAAGATCAAAATCTGCAAAACAAAACAAAACAAAACAAAACCCAGAGCTGACATAAATCAAGTGTTAACAACAGTCCTGCAGTGAAGAAATCACAATTTATTCAGCTGATCATCAAGAAGCATCCTTTCAAAGAACATTCTGTTCTGCACAGGAATAAAAAAAGTGCTTTCCAAATGCACTAGAACCTCATGCTGCCATGAAAAGCTGTTTTAAATGCCTTTTGAAGCTGTTTAGTCTTTGAATATGTGAAGATTTTCGTTGATAAGAAAGTCTAAGAAAGTACAGAAAAGCAAAAAAGAATAGAAAATATAGTATTGCACTAAAAGATGGAAATACCAGTAGTATAAAATCCCCATTCTTTAAATCTATATAAATTGGCAAACATTGTGATAATACTCTCACAGAAATACTTTCCTGTGGACAAGTAAAAATTCCTTTCAGGGTCCTTTTTGTCTCTTCATTCATAATGTTTATCTTTTTCACCTTTGATGTAATCATAAACCACGCTCAAATCCACTGTATCTCTAACAGCATTTTTTACTATTGTCCAGCATGTATCATTGCAAAGTGGTATCACTAAGTAGCCTTATGGATTGTTATTTTACGTTGCTGTAAGGTTTTGAACCAAACAGATTGCTGAAACTTCATTGAATTTTCATCATAACTGTGAGAATACAGAGACATTTTCTTAGTCTTAATGAACAAACAAATAAATAAATCTGATTGACATGAGATGATTTTGCCAGAGGAAAAAGAGCTTTCAGGAAATTAATACAGAGCATCTGACAATTGCTATATTGTATATCAAGCTGACGTCAGTAGGATGTCATAAAAGCTCAAGAATTGGGTCAAAGCCTCTGGCTCCAGATAACAGCTATTAGGATCACATTTTTTGTAAAAATGAATGGTGTCCTAAAACATACAGTCTAACCAGTTTGAAAGAAATTTGCAGTGGGAATTTGTATGGAGTTCTAACAGTGCAACATGGTGAAAACATGTTGCAACAAAACCAAAAGATCTGGTAGAACTGAAGCCAGTACCTTTTTCTTAACTGCTTTCAGTTTTAAAGGAGAAGGATTTTACCAGCCCTGATGGTCTATATGGTCATAGAATCATTGAACCACTGAGGTTGGAAAAGACATCTAAAATCAAGTCCAACCATCAGCCCATTACCACTGCACCCACTTAATGCCATATCTACGTGTTTCTTCAGTGCCTCCCGGGACAGTAATACCACCACCTCCCTCGGCAGTTTGTTATAATACTTGATTACTCTTTCTGAGGCAATTTTTTTCCCCAGTATCCAACCTAAAACTCCCCTGGCACATCCCTCTCATTCAGTTGATAGATATCTGGGAGAAGAGCCCAACTCCCACCTCACCACAACCTTCTTTCAGGTAGTTGTAGAGTGTGGTAAGGTCTCTCTTGAGTCTCCTCCAGACTGAACAGTCCCAGTTCCTTCAGCCTTTTCTCATAAGACTTGCGTTCCATATCTCTCACTAGCTTTGTTGCCTTTCTCTGGACATATCCCAGGGCCTCAGTGTCTTTCTTGTAGTTGAGAGGACCAAAACTGAACACAGTACTCAAGGTGTGGCCTTAACAGTGCTGAGTAATACGGATGATAACCTCCCTGCTCCTCCTGCTGGCAACAGTATTTCTGATACAAGTTATGATGCTATCTGGGCACACTGCTGCTCATGCTCAACTGTCCAACAACTAAAACCTCAAATAGTTTTTTGTCACACAGGATTCCAGGCCCTCTGTCCCAGGCCTGCAGCACTGCATGGGGTTTTTGTAACCAAAGTGCATGACCCAGCACTTAATCTTTTTGAACTTCATTCCCACAGTCTCACTTAGAAAAGTTGATTCTCCTTCTTTTTATAATCCCCCTTTAAATTCTAGAAGGTTTCAATGAGGGCTCCGGGCAGTCTTCTCTTCTTCAGGTTGAGCAAACCCAGTTCCCTCAGCCTGTCTTCATAGAGGAGGTGGTCTAACCCTACGATCATCTTCATGATCCTTCTCCAGACGCTCTCCAACAGTTCCATATCTTTTCTGTATTGGAAGCAGATCTGGATGCTATATTCCAGATGAGGCCTCACAAGGGCAGAATAGAGAGGAACAATCACCTCCCTCACTCTGCTGGCCACCCCTCTTCTGATGTAGCCCAAGATACCATTGGTCTTCTGAGCTGCAAGAGCATACTGCTGGTTCATGTTCAGTTTTTCATCCACCAGGATCCTCAAGTCCTTCTTCACAGGGCTACTCTCAAGGAATTCTTCTCACAGTATATATACATATCTGGGATTACTCCAACCCAATTGCAAAACCTTGCAGGTCTCTCTGGTTCATATCCCTTCCATCTAACATGTCAACCACATTACTCAGCTTGGTGTCATTGTCAAACTTGCTGCGCTAGCAGACTATTTCCAAGAAACAGAGCTAAGTCAACAGAAATATCTGAGGATGCACAAATTTGTAAGTGACTAATTAAAAAGGAAGGGCATGGATATATGTAAACTAAGAAGTAATTAAGTAAGGACAGTTTTGTTAAACCTGGCACTTCAGAGATGCTAACAAATTTTCACCAATATGTAAACTCAGCAAAAGAACAACTGAGTCCTTATTACACAAAAATTCTTAAATAAGACAATCATTGAGTGTACAGAGCAACTGCTGTTTTCCATGCACAAAATATGAAATAAATGGACAGATTTGCAGGGTATGGATAAGCTAAGATACCATTTATCTGAAAATTTAGTCTTCTTTCAAGTTCATTTTTCCATACTCACATTTATCAGAATACAGAAAACTAATTAAACAACATAGACTTTACTTGGTTCTCTCATGTGTTTAAGTTAACATACTTTAAGACAAAGAAAATCAATAAATTTACAGGGCAGAAGAAAACACATTTACAAATGCACTTCTGGTTGTAAGTACACATGATCACAGAATGATTTTCACTGCAGGAGAATCTCTATCTGGAGAGAATATAGCCATGTAGTAAAAATGATCTATGTAAAGTCTTTTTGCTGAGTGATTTAAAATCCATGCTCAAGCATTCTTATTTGCTCCAAAAAAATAAATCATTCTGTATACTGCTATCATTGATGAAATTTAGGACCTGTGCATGGGGCAGACAAAATTTCTTGCAGCAACCTAGGATGAGGGCTGCTGGAAATATAGGGGGTAGCTCTACAGAAAAGGCCCTGGAACCATGGTAGGCAGCAGTATGAGCAGTCACCTTGACCACAGTGAAAGCACACTGTATTTTGTGCTGTGAAAACTGGAGCATGTTGAGTTAGTCCCAGTACAAGGAAACATAGCAGGACCGCCCAGGTGCTCAGAGATAGAGTACTGTCTTGTTCAGCATGCTGAGGGACCAGGTGTGGTTCAGTAAGGTGCACTATGCAGTAGACCCCTCAGAACTTACAAGGAGTTCACCAAAAAGCTGGAGTAAAGTTCTTCACAGCAGTGAACGGTGGGTGAAGAAGACAACGGATACGAATTGAAACACAAGAAATTTGCATTAGATAGAAGGAAAAAAATGCTCTGAGGAATAATTTAGTAATGGAACACATTGTCTTAGCTAGGCTGTGGGAAATGCAAGTTTTCAAACCCTAATGGAAACAACCTCTGTTCTCATGGCTGACCTTGCTGTGATCAGTAGGTTTGGAGACCTCCTCACGTCCCTTCTAGTCCCAATAATCCTGTCATTCTACAATCATTTCTGAAACCAGTCTAAAATCTCCCTGAGTTGATATGGTGTTCTCCCCACTGTCAAGTTTTCCCATTGCCTAAAGAGAACTCTTCCTTTGCAATTCAAACTCATTAACTCCTGCTGTTTTTTGTCATCGTCGTTTGTTTTTTCTCCCCACTACAGATATACACTCTCCCTCTTAGCAAAAAACTGGCTTTGTATTTGAAGACTATTACCATGTCACTTCAGATTGTCTTACAGGCTTTTCAGATGCTTAAAAATTTTTGCCATAAATGTCACATTTCAATATGTTCTAACTTTTGGGTAACCATGTGTGCCAGCTTTCTTGAAAATTTCCGAAGACTCTTAAAGAAAGCAGTTTAACACAGCAGGAGTACACTAATGTAGCTCCTTTAATTTTACTTTTTTTTCTCATAGTGTTTTGCTGCTTTTTATAGTCAGATGTATTCTTTTTCTCATCATCCTGTAGTTCCTAGGCTTCATGTTATATCATCGTGCAACACTTGAGCTACTTCAGAGGTGAAATGGCCATGTTTTTTTTTCTATTTTTTTTCTCTTCCCTTCTTGCTCATAGAAATTATAAAATTGTATCTCTAACATTAGTTCATTCTCTGCAGTCACTTATGACTCTAAGCTCTATGACTGTTCTCACTTTGCATGTCTGCAGCTGTTTTAGGCACAGGTTTATTCTCAGTGGCATTGTTTCCTGCTAGCTTCCTCCGTTCTCATTTCTTGCTGGCTACTTTGATTTTGTTTTCTCAACAGCCTGAGCTGTTTAACCATTTTCCTTTTTCCTCAGAGGTCTTTCCCTCTTATTTAAAAACATACACTGATGTTTTCTATGACAATTTCATTCCCCGAATTCGGCTGTCAGAGAGAAACAATTTTGCTTCATTGCCTCAGGATAAACACCCTTACTTATTAGTCTTTCCTGTATTTAATCTGGTCTCTAAGAGTGACAGTGACTGAAGCATGGGAGGGATGGAAGGGCAAAGCTGCCTTCTGCCTGAAGCCAGGATGGGTGGGCAGAGATGTCACAACTCTTCACTGTGCCTCTGGATCAGCATCCTCCATTGCACTGGTTATTCTGCCTACAGCGTGGCAGATGAGGAAATTTCCAACACATTGTGTAAAGACAGATGTTTTCAGCTTACTCAAACATAAGAATTAAGACAGAATAGGATGCCCTGGACAGGAAGGAAAGCAAAAATCAGAGTATGCTTGAACAGAAAAATGAAGACATTAGTGCAGCATGGGTAGGCACGGCTTTTATCTAACTGCACAGGCAGATATAGCATTGAAGATGAAGAAGCATGGAATTTTGCATTGCTGGCAACTGGTATAAGGCTGTGGGGGCTGGGGGCTGTACATCTGTACCACTATAACAGCGCTGCTATTTTTCCTCTGCTAGACAAATAAATAGTAACCTAAAATTCTGTTCCACAGCACAACCACTCCTTCAGCTGCTTTGAATAGCTTAAAGGCTTTCCTTACTTAATAAGGAGCCCCTTGGGTGCTCTGGATTAGCTACTATCTAGGCAACATTGCACCTTCAGCCATATCTGGGGCACTTGGACAAGGGAATGGTATTTGACTAACAGCCTTCCCTAATAAATCAGCTCATTTTCCTCTAAACAAACAAGTGTTCAAAAAATTATGCAGTTTGTCCCACATATTTATAGAACGCTATATCTAGCTTTGGCCTGAAAAGCATGGACATCCTACTCTATTTCTTATGTTTCGTTTGTTTAGTGTTTATTTACTTAAATTTCACGGAGCAAAAGAGAGACTTGTACATGATGTGTACTTAATGAGCTGCTACTAGTATAAAAACAAATTCATTTTCACATTCATTTTAATTAATTCTAGCACAACTATGTTGGGTGAGAAGCCTTATCGGTTTGATCATTTAATAATAATGACAATATCTGTGGTCTTAGTGTTTACAGTTAGTATTTGTCAACTGTTGTTTGCTTTGGGTATCACAGTGAACATTGACATATGCATTTACTATACCTGACAGTATGCACTTAAAAATGTTGTGAAGATGCCTGCACAACCTTTCTGATAAGCTTAGCAATCAAATATCATCTACTGTGTGTAGTTAATTAAAAACTTGGAAAGAAGCTGTGGCAGTCACCAGACGACAGTAGGACCCGCAGGGGCCCCTTGACTCCTGGGAAACCATGGTAACACTATCTTGAAGATAAGAGAAGAAGAACAAGTAAGGCCAAATATGGAGAAGACAAGACATGCCACACATCTATTGGGCAGAGTTAACCGTAGCATAGGTGACTGGTAGTACTGTGATGAAGAAAGCTATAAGAAGAGTGTGTTG
Source organism: Callipepla californica brunnescens (assembly GCA_023055505.1). Lineage (NCBI taxonomy): Eukaryota > Metazoa > Chordata > Aves > Galliformes > Odontophoridae > Callipepla > Callipepla californica. Next base: position 616,147 of record JALIRH010000023.1, on the reverse strand, counting down.
CTTTCAATAAACGTCATTTTGCCACCCATCATACTGACGCATTCATGGTGTGCGAATGGCCCAGGTGGGGCGCGGGACCAACAGGGTCGGGCGTTGGGCCTGAAAGCTGTCAGACCACTGCAGGCCGGAGCGGACTGTAACCCAGGTTGCCATGAGAACTAGGCAACAACTGTGAAATAAACATTAGAATGAAAAAGTGATCTGAACATGGACTATCTCAGATTATCAAACTGTACTCTTTGACGTGAAATGAAAATGGAAAAATGCATCAGAGTGGGCCACACACTCCAGAAGTGTTAAAAAGAATGCTTGATGCTAGCAAGGCATTTGATACTGTCCCACACGACATCCTTATAACAATGCTAAGGAAGTGTGGATAGACGAGTGGACAGTGAAGTGGGTTGAGGACTGGCTGACTGGCAGAGTGCAGAGAGTTGTCGTTGGTGGAGCAGAGTCCAGTTGAAGGCCTGTAACCAGTGGTATCCCCCAGGGGTCCATGCTGGGTCCAGTCTTGTTCAAAATCTTCATCAGTGACCTTGATGAGGGGATAGTGGCCACCCTCAGCAAGTCTGCTGATGATACGAAGTTGGGAGGATTGGCTGACTCTCCTGAAAGCTGTGCTGCCATTCAGCAAGACCTGGACAGGCTGGAGAGCTAGGCAGTCAGAATCTCAATGAGGTTTAACAAAAGCAAGTGTAGAGTCTTGCTCCTAGGGAGGAATAATTGCATGCACCAGTACAGGCTGGGGGATTCGTAGATACACAGATACATTAGGTTGGAAAGGACCTACAAAATCATCTAGTCCAACCATCCTCCTACCACCATCCCATCCACTAAGCTACTAAATCAAATCCCTTGGCACCTCATCTAAACGCTTCTTGAACAGCGCTAGGGACGGTGCCTCAACCACCTCCCTGGGCAGGCCATTCCAGTGCCTGACCACTCTTTCAGAGAAAAAATTTTTCCTCAAATCTAATCTAAATCTTCCCCAGCGCAACTTGTGGCCATTCCCTCTTGTCCTGTCATTAGTTACCTGGGAGAAGAGGCTGACCCCCTCCTCACCACAGCCTCCCTTCAGGAAGTGGTAGAGTGCGAAGAGGTCTCCTCTGAGCCTCCTTTTCTCCAGGCTAAACAATCCCAGTTCCCTCAGCCGCTCCTGATAAGACTTGTGCTCCAGACCCCTCACCAGTTTTGTTGCCCTTCTCTGAACACGCTGGGTGACCTGCTGGAGAGGAGCTCTGAGGAGAGGGACCTGGGTGTCCTGGTGGATGACAGGTTGACGATGAGCCAGAAGTGTGCCCTCATGGCCAAGAGGGCAAATGGCATTCTGGGATGCATTAAAAAGAGCATGGCCAGCAGGTCAAGGGAGGTGATCCTCCCCCTCTACTCTGCCATGGTGAGGCCTCATCTGGAGTACTGTGTCCAGTTCTGGGCTCCCCAGTACAAAAACGACAGGGATCTCTTGAAAAGAGTCCAGCGCAGGGCCACAAAGATGGTAAAGGGCCTGGAGGGTCTCCCCTATGAAGAAAGGCTAAGTGAACTGGGTCTGTTTAGCCTTGAGAAAAGAAGACTGAAAGGGGACCTGACCCAGGTTTATAAATATCTGAGGTGTGGGGGACAAAGTGGTGAGGCCAGACTCTTTTCAGCAGTGTGTGGAGACAGGACAAGGGGAAATGGCCAGAAACTGCAGCATAGGAAGTTCCACACGAATGTGTGCAAGAACTTCTTCACAGTGAGGGTGACGGAGCACTGGCACAGGCTGCCCAGGGGGTTTGTGGAATCTCTTTCTCTGGAGATATTCAAGACCTGCATGGACGCCTATCTGTGCAACCTGGTATAGGGAACCTGCTTTGGCAGGGGGGTTGGACTTGATGATCTCTTGAGGTCCCATCCAACCCCTACGATTCTATGATTCTATGATTCTATGATTCTATGATTCTATTGCTGATTAATTATATAATCATAGAATGATAGAATCTTTAGAGTTAGTTGGAAGAGAACTTGAAAGTCATCCAGTCCAACTCCCTGCAATGAACAGGGGCATGGCTCAGCTAGATCAGTTTGCCCAGGCTTGATCCAGCATTGCCTTGAAAATCTCCAGCGTCAGGGCATCAACCACATCTCTCAGCAACCTGTTCCAGTGTCTCGCGACCCTCACTGTAAAAGACTTTTTCCTTACATCTAACCTAAAACTACCCTCTTCAGGCTTGAAGCCATTTCCCCCTGTTCTGTCACCACAGATCCTGCTGAAGAGTCTATCTTCTTTCCTGTAGCTCCCCTTTAGATACCGAAAGGCCACTATCAGGTCACCTTGGAGCCTTCTTTTCTCCAGACTGAACAGCCCCACCTCTCTCAGCCTGTTCTCATAGGAGAGATGTTCCATCCCTTCCATTTTGTGTCCCTCTGGATGCACTCCAACAAGTCTACATCTTTCCTGTACTGAGACACATCTGGATGCAGTACTCCAGGTAATCTGGAAATATGTTCTTCAAGTCATGGAGACGCATTGTCCAGGGGCACTGGAGATAAAATCTCTAGCTTCTGAAGAGATGGCATATTTAGAGTGATGGAATGATATATCGACTGGATGACCTTAGTAGTTTTTTCCAACCTTAACAATTCAGTGATTCTGTGACTGTTATGTAGCAGTGTGTCTTAACAATGATTTGAATCTCATTATTTGGATACAAAGTTGTTCAGTCTCAGTTCAGCTCAATTTTTTCAGGACATGGCCATGGTGAAATACCAGTTCTCATATGCGGCATTTTGCTTGGGTAATGTTAGTCCAGTAGGAATATTACTTAAAATCACAATGTTCATTTTAAGTAAGTGATGAAGATAGTAACTGTTACTTATCTAGGACAGATTGAAGCTCTGCAACATGCATAACATAACTTCTACCACACTTATGTCTCTTATCAGGAAGATAAGTGCAATCCCTGAAATTAACAAAGACATTAATGCAGGTTTTTTTTTTTTCTTTTTCTTTCCTAGATTTTCCCCTCTAGCTGAACAACAGACACATTGAGAAACATGCCAGAGCAAAGCAATGATTACAGGGTTGTTGTATTTGGAGCTGGAGGAGTTGGCAAAAGTTCTTTGGTCTTGAGATTTGTGAAAGGCACGTTCAGAGAGAGCTACATCCCCACCATTGAAGACACCTATCGGCAGGTGATCAGCTGTGATAAGAGTATATGCACTTTGCAGATAACTGACACTACAGGGAGCCATCAATTTCCAGCCATGCAACGTCTTTCTATTTCAAAAGGACATGCTTTCATTTTGGTTTACTCTATCACTAGCCGACAGTCCTTGGAGGAGCTTAAACCAATCTATGAACAAATATGTCAGATTAAAGGAGATGTAGAAAGCATTCCAATAATGCTGGTGGGGAACAAAAATGACGAGAACCAAAATCGAGAGGTAGACAGCAGTGAAGGAGAAGCCATGGCCAAGAAGTGGAAGTGTGCCTTCATGGAGACCTCTGCCAAGCTGAACCACAATGTGAAGGAGTTATTCCAAGAGCTCTTAAACTTAGAGAAACGCAGGACTGTGAGTTTACAAATTGACGGCAAAAAAAGCAAGCAGCAGAAAAGGAAAGAGAAGCTGAAGGGCAAATGTGTACTAATGTGAAACTTCACAGACAGGAGTCTGTCATGCATTCTCACATGTCTGATATTCCCTGCATAAAGCCTATACACAGCAAACAACCACAAAAGATCCTACTTATTGGTATCTGTTTTAAAACAAATATTTGGAATTTTGGAAAAAAAAAAAAAAGTTATTGTTACTATGAAAAGAGACAACATTTGGAAGAACTGTGCTCTCTAGCTACCAGTGAAAAATTCAGGACAAGAAAAAACAGCCTTAGCATACTGTGGAAGACTTAGAAATCAACATCATGATATTTATATTCTCATGTAACTACAATGGAAATCAATGTATAATGCTAGAAAGAAAAGAAAAGAAAAGAAAAGAAAAGAAAAGAAAAGAAAAGAAAAGAAAAGAAAAGAAAAGAAAAGAAAAGAAAAGAAAAGAAAAGAAAAGAAAAGAAAAGAAAAGAAAAGAAAAGAAAAGAAAAGAAAAGAAAAGAAAAGAAAAGAAAAGAAAAGAAAAGAAAAGAAAAGAAAAGAAAAGAAAAGAAAAGAAAAGAAATCAAACAACAAACGTTCATGCTAGGACATGTAACTGCATGCTGGATGAAGTTATCATACCCTTGAAGAGTGCTGTGGACAAACAGTTCTGTGCAATTTTCAGTACCGACTGCTGAGACAGTGTGAATAAAGTAATAATCTCAGATCTGCCAAATAAACTGTTTCTCACCAAAAGGAAGTACGAGGGTCACACAGTTAAAAGAAATGAAGTTTCTCTCTACCTCCCCAAGCATGACATGTCTTTCCTCTACCTATCAATCCAGGAATGACCTGCAGTTTTGACCCCAAAGTATTCCAGATGAGAAGATGCTTGCTGTTGAAGAACATTAGGATATGTATGAACAGTGTGTGCATATGGCAACAGGTAACTTCTTCAAAGAGGACTGGATGGAGAGTTGCCTACAAAGGTTTCTGTGGAAAAGGCTGACTTTGAGCACCACTGATGGACAAGTGAACATACAGCACATTTTGTAAATGAACCAAAGGACTACAGAACTCGTGCTGCTGTTGGAGAGGGATCAGTGTAGTAATGTGAAGGTTTTACTCAGATTTCCAGATCAGCTGAGTGAAACTTCTTTCCATCAGTATAATCCAGTTAGAATGGTTTTGGATTCATATTTTGTTATGTTTATTGTGTTTACATTGTCTAAAGGGTTTAATGTTCAGAGAAAGGGAGAGGAGAGAGGAAAGGAGGAAGAGGGAAAAGAAGGGGGAAGGAAGGAAAGGAAACAGAATCTTTCAAACCATTCTGTCAGGGGATAATTCTCAAAACATTTTGAAGGGGATAAATGTTCAAAATGTGAGTTTTGCTGGATATATCTCTAAACTCTTTTTTTTAAATAATAGGAATGACTAAAGTTTGTATCCTATTGATAGCGAAGACCATGAAATATAAAAGAAGCACATACATTTCTTAAAGGACACATGAGAATTGTATAAACTACAATATGCACCTTAGAAACTGCTTTGACATATTAAAAACAAACAAACAAACAAAACATATTTTTCAGAAACTTCTATGTCACAAACAGAGGATAGGAAAATGCTGTGTAGTGCTAGTATTATTAGTATGCATGCTGTTGCATTATAAATATCTTCTAAGAGCTATTCAAATGCAGTATTTACATTGAAAATTGTTAACCTTGTTGCTCTCAAAGCCACTGCTTGTTTATATTCTACCTTCCAAACAAAGTGTAGACATTTCATAGGTAGGATGGTAGTTAATACATGTCTTCGAGCACAAATTGCTGTTAACACTGTCTCTATAGGAACAGACCTTCTGTCATTCACTTGAAAAAGGTTCTGGCAGCATTATTATCAAGCATAAACCTGCTGATTTTGAAGACAGTTTTTGTGTTTATTTCATTAGAAAAGTGAAGAAGGAAAAAAGCTAAGGCTCTTCCTTAGCAATAAATTACTCACTCTTAAGCAATGCTTCTTCTCCATTAGTCCCAAAGCACTTTATACAAAAGACAGTATCATTACCTTAACTTCACAGGTGGTGAACCTGAGGCACAAAGAGAAGAAGCAACAGCACATAGATTACCCAGCAATGACAGACTCAGGAAGAAAAGCAGATCTCTCCAGTTCCACTCAAGTGCTGTCTGCCTTTGCTCATACTGCTTCTTCAAATTCATAAATAGTTTCCAAAACATACAGAGAAGCCTGGTATAGCTAATATGGCTGAGTGCATCCTGTCCTTCTCAGTGTGTCAGTCAATCAAACACTGTTTCAGATCAGGGATGCAAAACATTTAAAAGCGCTGTCTTTAGTACATGTTTTCTACATGTCTATACATTTACTGCGTTTGCAAGCAAATATGCATACCTTTACTGCATTGCAATCCACTAGCAGAACTGGAAAGTCAAAAGAAATGACCACACTTGGGAGTGGTGAGTCACACACAGAGATCAGCAGTACAGAGATCTCCACTGACACTATGTCACGCTCCAATATACAGGCTGGTCCTCAGATTATTGCACGTGGTGCACTCCTAAATGGTCAGTGTGGAATAACCATAGAAACAAAAACAAGAAAAGGCCTTGTTCTAAAGAAACAACCCAGTTAGAATTATTTCTTTAAGTAGATGAATTATTTGCATGATGAAGAATCTTGCGGAAGTAGAAAACAGATCTGAATTAAACTCACTAGGTTATGACTGTGTGCAAATTCCAGACTGAAATTCTAAAATTTGGCGCTTTTTTTTTTCTTCTTTTTTTGAATGCGGATCATAGAAAGAAAAAGTATGTGTCAAAGCAGGAAATATAGCAAGTAGTTGCCAGTTATTACACTTAAGGACCATTTCCTCTAATTTCCAGTTGACTCTTCTCCTAGTAGGCCATGGACTTGCATGCATCAAATCAAGGCCAGTACAGAAGCAATATTACTTATGGACCGTAGACCCAAAAGAGAACATATTTTATACCCTTGCATTTTCATTCTAGTTTATACTACTAGATTATATGTATCACTACTAGATTATATGTATCTTACGTGTATGTGTTTAAAACACTTGTTCTGTTACTACTATCCTTTTTTTCTTTTAGTTCAGCTAAAATATAGAGCAAATACTCAGCTTTATTACAAGTTTGTTTTCTTTGGGGATGTGATATTTGTATAATAATCTATTTAAAAGATACAGGAGAAACATGATTTATTTAAAATGTAAGATCTGTGGTGGATTTTAGCACCCAGCCTTTACAGCGCATGAATTTTGTATGTATATAAGATGCATTAAATTATGTAGTTGTCATGAAAATGTGTCATTGTGATTTCATTAGCAAATATTTTATTCAAAAATTCTGGATATTAAGTTGTTTGTGTCTACAAGCTTCTATGTTTCCAGTGATGTTCCAAACATAAGAAATAAAGTTTTAAATGAAAACATGGTTTGGGAAAAAGCCTTTGTGCCTGTAGTATCTGTATATCTGTTTCCTAAATACATTTACCATACTATTTCTAAATGAAAATACTCTAAATCAGAATAGATCCATACATGTTAGCTAATGTCCTCAAGTCTGCACCTGTACAAATTAGAGTCCTGAAAAGTCCTAAGAGGTAGAAGAGGATCGCCTTTTCCTTTATTATAGTGAGACAAAACTCCTACATGTTCAAAGCAGTTTTCTTTCTACATAAAACAGAGTTTATCAAGGAGTGTTTATTTTGGTCATCAAAAAGCAGAATATCTCTGGATACCAGTCTATATTCTGTTATTTAGTTTTAAATAATGGTATATATTAACTTGGTGCTTGTGCTCCTGCTACTTCTTTTCTACCAAATGCCTGATGTTTTCACAAAATTTCCTATGATGGCACATTATTGCAGAAAAAAAAAAAAAGTCCCACAGCTGATCATGTTCTGCAATTCAGAAGTTGTTCAGATAATTGATAATTTCTGGATGTTAGCCATGATTTGTACTCAGCAAAGGATCAACAAACTTGAATACCTAGGTGCTTTTGTAAGCATTTCAAATATTGAAATATCGAGGAGATAGTGTAAATGTCAAATAATTTCTACTATTCCTTTCTTTTGTCATATACATTGACAGTCACAGAGTGCTACCCTGATACCGACACAGCATACCCTGGAACACTAGATGTTCTACGTCAGTGCAGGGATTTGAACAACATGAATGAATTGCTTCATAGGTATTTGTCCATTGATTTGTTCACAGCAACACCACAAGAATCACACAATTTGCTTGCCTCTCAATTTTTTCTTTCTTTGGTTACAATTTGTACATACTCATGAACCTGTAAGTCACTGGCATTCTAACTACATCTCAGTCACCTCATATATATGTTTTTGAATTAATTTAAATGTTTATTTAATGTGGACAATGGTACTTAATGTGTTGGTGCTCTTGTGAGAGTTTTGATTTTTCACTACAATTGGACCTTCTATGAATATCATAATCTGTTTGAAAGTGGGGGGAACTCACCTGTTTAGAAGAGGCAAAGCAATTTTAGGCAACAGGCTGGCTAACCCAGTGAGGCACACTTTAAACCTAAGGACTTACGAGACAGGGTCCATAATCACAAGGCTCATGCCATTGCTGTCAAGCGGGGAGCTAGGAGAACTGTAAGAGTAACAAATGTTCCTTAGCTGTCTCCAATTACAAAAAATAAAACAATCAGAAGACTGGCCACCTCAAGAATAGATATGCCTACAGGAAATCTTGCATCCCTCTAGGGATATCTGAACCCTCTGCTTCCCTGAAGTGCTAGCACACACTGCATGGGAAATAACGTCTTTTTCCACAACTTTGTCAGAATGAAGGGGTAGAGTGCAGACTCAGCAAGTTTGTTGATGATACAAAGCTGTGAGAAGTGGCTCTCATGTCTGTGCTGCCATTCAGAAAGACTTGAACAGACTGGAGAGTTGAACAGCGAGGAACCTGATCAGGTTCAACAAGAAGTGCAGAGACTTGCACCTGGGGAGGAACGATCCCATGCATCCGTACAGGATAGGGGCTGACGTGCTGGAAAGGAACTCTGCAGAAAAGGACCTGGTGCTGGTGGAAAATAGGTTGGCAATGTTGGCAGTGTGCTCCTGTGGCAAAGAAGGCCAGGCTGATCCTCCCCCACTACCTGCCCTGGCAAGGCCACATTGAGACTACCTTGTCCAGTTATGAGTTCCTAGGAAGAGATCGGTGGAGGTCAAGACAATTAGGAGCCTGGAGTACCTCCTGTGCAAGGAAATACCAAGAGACCTAGGACTGTTTAGCCTGGAGAAGGCTGATGGGGGATCTCATTAATGTTTATAAATATCTAATGTCCAAGAGACAAGTCACTGCAGGTGAACTCATTTATGTGGTGTGGTGTGCAGCAACAGAACAAAAGGAGGAGCTAACTACCTGTGAGTATCACCCCTCTCTATTATACTGAAGCTAGGTGCTGAGTGTGGGAGCTTGTGTAGCTGGGTGTAGGATTTCTATTCCTCCTCTCTTGTGAATTCATCCTATTTACTACTGGTGTCTGTGCTCTCACAGTTGTGTTCTACTTTTTGCTTATTTCATTTTTTATTTATCTTATTATCATCATACATATATTTATTTATTCTTTTCATTTATTATTCTTATTTCTGTACCATGGTCTCTACCAGACAGAGGGCTTGCCGTAAAAAGACGGTGGCGACCCAGACAGAAGGTCTGCCTAGAAATGTGGCTACACAGGTCTCTGGTTGCAGTGAGTGCCAGAGCCTGCTGCTGCTGGAGGAGGATGGCAAGCAGATCTCCTGCATGAGGTGTGAACAGGTTGAAGATCTGCTTAGCATGGTGATAGAACTGAAAGAGGAGGTTGAGAGACTGAGGGCCATCAGGGACTGCGAGAGGGAGATTGACTGGTGGAGTAGCTCCCTCAAGTGCCAGAGAGAAAGGCACCCAGGAGATCCCCCGAATTTGGTGGTGGACTCCCTGACCTGCCCCCGTCAGGTTGAGGGGGGGTATCTGAGGGATGGGGAGGGCTGGCAGAGAGTCCCTGCTCGGTACTGTAGGCGATCTCCCCCTCTGCCTACATCATCTCCTCAAGTCCCTCTAAACAATAGGTTTGCAGTGTTGGATGCTGAAGGAGAAATAAGGGGGGAGGAGCGGGAAGATTCTCCCAAGAAGTCACCAACGGCAAGGCAGTCGACTCCATGCATTGAGACTGCCGCTGCCAAGAAGGAAAGAAAGGTGATCGTGGTGGGTGGCTCCCTTCTCAGGGGTACTGAGGGCCCCATTTGCAGACCAGACCCGTGCCGTAGGGAAGTGTGCTGTCTCCCTGGGGCCCGGGTTAGAGACATAACTAGAAGACTCCCAGATCTGATTCACCCCAATGACTACTATCGGTTGCTCATAGTTCAAGCAGGCAGCAATGAAATAACTCAAAGAAGCCTATGAACTATGAAAAGAGATTTCAGGGGTCTAGGACGATTAGTTCAAGGTGTGGGAGCACAAGTGGTATTTGCTTCCATACCTTCTGGGGCAGCGAAGGACACAGAATGGGCTAGGAAAACACAAGTGATGAATAATTGGCTGAGAGGCTGGTGTAGAGACAGACACTTTGGGTTTTTTGACCACGGGGCAGTTTACTCAGCTCCTGGCCTGTTATCCGCTGATGGAATACACCTGTCCCAAAGGGGGAAACGAATTCTAGCCCAGGAGCTAGCTGGACTAATTGAGAGAGCTTTAAACTAGCTGTGATGGGGGTAGGGGATATAACAGGGCTCCCCAGTGAAGAGCCCAGGGGGGCTGTGCTGGGACAAAGGATGAGGCAAGTGTCTCAGCTGAAGTGCATATACACCAACGCATGCAGCATGGGCAATAAACAAGAAGAGCTTGAAACCATTGTAAGGCAGGCAAACTATGACCTTGTTGCTATTACGGAAACATGGTGGGACCCCTCCCATGACTGGAGTACTGGGATGGATGGCTACAAGCTCTTCAGAAGGGATAGGCGGGGAAGAAAGGGTGGTGGCATAGCTCTCTATATCAAAGAGTGTCTTGATGTTGAAGAGCTTGAGGTTGGAAACGACCAAGTGGAGTGTCTGTGGGTAAGGATCAGGGGGATGGTCTGTAGGAGTGACATCGTGGTGGGGCTCTGTTATAGACCGCCTAGCCAAGATGAAGAGATAGATGAGGTGTTCTACAAGCAACTAGTAGATGTTGCACAATGGCCAGCACTAGTTCTCATGGGGGACTTCAACTTCCCTGATATATGCTGGAAATATAATACCGCGCAGAGGAAGCAGTCCATGAGATTTCTGGAGTGTGTGGAAGATAGCTTCCTGACACAGCTGGTGCAGGAACCTACCAGGGGAAGTGCCCTGCTAGACCTGCTCTTCACTAACAGAGAAGGACTAGTAGGAGATGTGAAGGTTGGGGATTGTCTTGGCCAGAGTGACCATGAAATGGTAGAGTTTGCTATTCTTGGTGACATCAAGAGGGTGACTAGCAAAACTGCTGCCTTGGACTTCCGGAGGGCAGACTTTGACCTGTTCAGGACGCTTGTTGCAAGGGTCCCTTGGGACTCGCTCCTGTGGGGTAAAGGGGTCCAGGAAGCCTGGGCCCTCCTCAAGACGGAAATCTTAAAGGCACAGGAGCAGGCTGTCCCTGAGTACCGTAAGTCAAGCCGGAGGGGAAAAAGGCCAGTGTGGATGAACCGAGATCTTTTGTTGAGACTCCGGGAGAAAAAGAGAGTCTATGTCCTCTGGAAGATGGGACAGGCTACTTGGGGAGACTACAGGGAACTTGCCAAGATTTGCAGGCAGGAAGTTAGAAATGCAAAAGCCCAGCTTGAACTTAGACTGGCTACTGCAGTAAAGGAGAACAAAAAATCCTTTTATAAATATATTAACAGTAAAAGAAGAACTAAGGAGAATTTCCCTCCTTTACTTGATGCGGCAGGGAATGTAACCACAGAGGATAAGGAAAAGGCTGAGGTTCTCAATGCCTTCTTCATGTCTGTCTTTAATAGACAGACCAGTTATCCTCAGGATACTCCTCGCCCTGACCTGGAAGTCTGGGAAGAAGCGCATCATACACCCCCTGTGATCCCAGCAGAGACAGTCAGAGACCTGCTCCTCCATCTGAACTGCCACAACTCCATGGGGCCAGATGGGATCCACCCAAGGGTGCTGAGGGAGCTGGCAGAGGTGATTGCCAAGCCGCTTTCTGCCATCTATCAGCATTCCTGGTCATCTGGAGAGGTCCCGCAAGATTGGAGGCTTGCCGATGTGACTCCCATCTACAAGAAAGGCCGTAAGGAAGATCCGGGGAACTACAGGCCTGTCAGCCTGACCTTGGTATCAGGGAAAGTTATGGAGCAATTGATCTTGAGGGAGATCACACGGCACGTGCATGGCAATCAGGGGATCAGACCCAGACAGCACGGGTTCACAAAGGGCAGGTTGTGCTTGTCCAACCTCATCTCCTTCTACGACTGGGTGACCAGACTGGTAGATGAGGGAAAGGCTGTTGATGTAGTCTACCTGGACTTCAGCAAAGCCTTTGACACGGTCTCCCACAGTATTCTCCTGCAGAAGCTGGCAGCCCGTGGTGTGGACAAGTTCACTCTTCAATGGGTTGAGAATTGGCTAGAGGGCCGTGCCCAGCGGGTAGTGGTTAATGGAGTCAAGTCCAGCTGGCGTCCTGTCACGAGTGGTGTCCCCCAAGGGTCGGTATTGGGGCCTGTCTTGTTTAATATCTTTATTGATGACCTGGATGAGGGGATTGAGTGTACCCTCAGTAAGTTTGCGGATGACACCAAGTTGGGAGGATGTGTCGATGTGCCTGAGGGTAGGGAGGCCCTTCAGCGGGATCTGGATAGGCTAGACAGTTGGGCTGAGGTCAATGGGATGAGGTTCAATAAGGCCAAGTGCCGGGTCCTGCACTTTGGCCACAATAACCCCATGCAATGCTATAGGCTTGGGGCAGAATGGCTTGAGGACTGTATAGAGGAAAAGGACCTGGGGGTGTTGGTTGATGCTCGGCTCAATATGAGCCGGCAGTGTGCCCAGGTGGCCAAGAAGGCCAATGGCATCCTGGTCTGTATTAGGAATAGTGTGGCCAGCAGGAGCAGGGAGGTGATCATCCCCCTGTACTCAGCTCTGGTGCGGCCGCAACTTGAGTACTGTGTTCAGTTTTGGGCCCCTCACTACAAGAGAGACATCGGGGCCCTGGAGCGTGTTCAGAGAAGGGCAACAAAACTGGTGAGGGGTCTGGAGCACAAGTCTTACGAGGAGCGGCTGAGGGAGCTGGGATTGTTTAGTTTGGGGAAAAGGAGGCTCAGAGGAGACCTCATTGCACTCTACCACTTCCTGAAGGGAGGCTGTGGTAAGGAGGGGGTCGGCCTCTTCTCCCAGGTAACTAATGACAGGACGAGAGGGAATGGCCACAAGATGTGCCGGGGAAGATTTAGATTAGACTTGAGGAAAAATTTTTTCTCTGAAAGAGTGGTCCGGCACTGGAATGGCCTGCCTAGGGAGGTGGTTGAGGCACCGTCCCTAGCGCTGTTCAAGAAGTGTTTAGATGAGGTGCTAAGGGATTTGATTTAGTAGCTTGGTGGGTAGGGATGGTGGTGTGAGGATGGTTGGACTAGATGATCTTGTAGGTCCTTTCCAACCTAATGTATCTATGAATCTATGAAAAAGACAATGGTCAGAAACTGAAACACCAGCAGTTCCATGCTAACACAAGGAAGAACTTCTTTACTATCAGAGTGATGAAGCACAGGGTGCCCAAAGATGTTGTGTCCTCTGCCTTCTCGGGAGATATTCGAGACCCATCTGGATGTTTACCTGTGTGACCTGCTGTAGGGAATCTGCTCTAGCAGGGGAGTTGGACTCAATAATCTCTAGAGATCCCTTCCAACCTGTAGTATTCTGTGATTCTATAAAGTTCAACTTCACTTACATTGAAATAAGAGGGAGTAGTACATAAAATGTCTTTGAAAACATGGACCTGGATACACCTTGTGTAGGATGCTTTAAATGAACCATAGCAATATAAGATTTCATGTGGATTACTTTGGTGAAGCACTACTTTTTTGTAATGAGTCATAATGGACCTATTGGGAAGTCATAATGGAACTGAAGCACAGAGGATCAAATGTTTTTCAGTCAGATGTACTTAGGCCTCATTCAGACATTAATAAATGGCCTAAAATGGATCCTAGGACTGCTGTTTTATCCCAGTGCCATGAAAACTGTGGATAACAGTGACTGCCACACATAGGCTGCAATTGTATTTGTTTTAATAGAAAAAGCAGAAGAGGTATAAAAATATTTTTTCTGTAAGAAGAAAAAAAGTATTTTCATTCATTTTCAGACAGAAATGAAGAGAACATCAAGGTGCTAGAGCTTTCGCTCAGTGATGTTGAGAAGACCCTTTCTCTGTGATTCTTCCTATCCTTATCAGTTCCTGCTGCCAGCCAGCTTGGTCCTTAAAACATAAACATTTAGTAAATTGATCAAGGTTAGGCACATTTAAAGTCATAGTCATCTGCTTGCTTTTGCAGATGAAGTTAATTTCAGATTTTACCAGTGAGAATCCCAGTGGCACACCTATACCCTGCAAAGTTAGATCATTGTAATAAAGAGACCAGAGGAATAAAATTCTGAGGGAAAATAATGAAAACGTCAATAGTAGCTGAAGATTTTACGTGAACTTACTACCTCCCAGGAAATTCTGACATCAATCAAGACTCCTAAGTGCATTTTCAGAGGAGAAGTCAATATTTAGTTGTCATAGAGAGCTGTGCTAATGAGTACTGCTGTTACGGACACTACAACAGGAAGATGCCCATGAAGAACCATTGCACCTCACTCAGTGATCTAGGCAAATTTGTAATTCCTTAAAAAAAAAAAACAACCTTAAACTGGATGTCTAACTTGTCCACCATCTAGCCGTAGGATTTTAGCTTTCCATTCTCCCACCATTAGCCCAAGAAGAGTAGCAATTCTTCAAAAGCAGAAACATTTGGTGGATCACAGAATGGTTTGGGTTGCAAGGGATCTTTAAGATCATCTAGTTCCAGCCCCCCTGCTATAGGCATGAACACCTCCCACTAGACCAGGTTGCACACAGCCCCATCCAGGCTGGCCTTGAATGTTCCCAGGGAAGGATAATTCATAACCTCACTGGGAAACCTGTCCCAGTATCTCACCACCCTCACAGTAAAAGAATTTCTTCCTGACATCTAGTCTAAATCTACCATCTTCCAGTTTAAAACCATTTCCCTTTGTCCCATTGCTACATGCCCTTATATAAAGTTCCTCCCCAGCTTTCCTGTAGGCCGCCTTCAGGTATTGGAACACCACTATAATGTCTTCGCAGAACTTCCTCTTCTCCAGGCTGAAGAGCCCCAGCTCTCTCAGCCTGTCCTCATAGGAGAGGTGCTATAGCCCTCTAATCATCTTTGTGGCCTCTCTGGTCCTGCTCCAACAACTCAATGTCCTTGTACAGGGGGCTCCAAAACTGGATGCAGTACTCCACGTGGGGTCTAACATGAACAGAGGTAGAAGGCCTCAACCTGCTGGTCACATTTTTCTCAATGCAATCCAGGATATAGTTGGCCTTCTGGGCTGCAAGCACACATCACCAACTCATGTTGGTAAACTCTCCAAAATTCTTCTCAGGGCTGCTCTCAAGTCATCTTGCACCCAGCCTCTATCTGTGCTTGAGACTGCTCTGACCCAGGTGCAGGGCCTTGCACTATGTCTTGTTGAACATCTTGAGCTTGGCATGGCCCACTTTTCAAGCCTATCCAGGTCCCTCTGGATGCAACTGCACCACTCAGCTTGGTACTGCCTGCAAACTTGCTGAGGACGCACTTGATCCCAATATCCATGTCATATACAAAGATGTTAAATAACACAGGTCCCAGCACCAGTCCCTGAGGAATGCTACTTGTCACTAGTCTTCACTTGGATATTGAGTCATTGACTGCAGTTCTCCAAGTGTGACCATGCATCCAATTCCTTATCCAGAGAGTGATCCATTCATCAAATCCATTTTTCTCCAACTTGGTGACCGGCATGTAATGTGAGACAGTGTCAAATGCTTTACACAAGTCCAAGTGGATGACATCTTTTAGATGTTCAATAACAGCAACAGCCCTTCTCCCTGTTATGCAGATAAATGCCTATGAAAATGTGTTGCAAAAAGCTGAAAGGTGAATATACAGTCACCTCAGCTGAGCAACATGGAAGAGAAGGCCCTTGTTAGTCCTCTTTCCCTGCTACATGGGAAGAGATAGATGTTCTCACCCTATTTTTAGGGTGAGAATAAAATGTAAGGGTGGCTGAGACAACAAAGTCTAATATAGTAGCAAGTGACAGGAAGGAAGTTTTATATAATTACATCCGTAAGTGTCAAAATAATTTATTTACATACAGCTTTGAGAAGAGCATATTTAGATGCAAAAAAAGGTGTGAGTACAGGCAGACTGTGGTGTGACTGGATGCTGAGTGTGGAGGGAAAATGGATTCATATATTTTCAGTGGTAAAATTCAGGAAGAAAAGGATGAAATAAAAAGGAAATAAAAAGTAAAATGATACAATTAGTATTATCCCTATAAGGAAATCTATTAGTACAGAAAAATCACTCTGAGTAAGTAGAAGTCAATCTCAACAGTAAAAAGAACTGTTTTGAGTGAAAGAAACAGTCTTAATCTTTTGCTGCCAAAAGCATATTTGCCAAAGCAAGCTCTCCTGTTTCTTTTCAACTCAAATCTGAGTTTAGCTGTAGAGTTCAGATCTGAATTTGAGCAGCGCATAATTAGTTCACAGTCTTTGCTTTTCTAATCACCAAAGCTGGATGCCACTATACAAAAACTACCTCAGACATTCCTCTAAAGCAGACGATCATTTTCTTTGATTAAGAAGTTGGCAATCATGTAACAAATCCAGTGATCGAAGGGATATAATGACTCTCTATCCTCATATGGGTAATAATTACACAGTAGTATTTAAAGCGTGCCCAGACTGCAGAGTTGAAAAATATAATTAAAGCCAGATGCATGCAAATACAGAATTTTATTAGTGAAAAGGTAGGGAAAAGAGGCAGTGAGATCTCTGTTAGGCTCCTCTGTCCCTGCCCCTCCTCTCCCCAGGAAGTTCAGCCAGACAGGCTACATTCACCACGGCTGCAGCACTCAATGCTGGAAATAGTTCACAGAGGGGAGAAGAAAAGCAAGAAGACAAGTAGGTCAGTGGCATCCAAGTGCTTTTTCCTTTCCACTAGAAGTAGCTGCTGCTACATGTGCAGCCTTGCATGAAGGGAAGGAAGACCAGGCGGGAGAAGATCTGACCTGGGGTCAGCACTGCCCTGAGTATTCCCTGCTGTGAGTGGGTGGAAGGGAGAGAGAGCACAAATGGTCCTGTCTTTCCTGGCAAACACTGCCCATATGCTGCAGAGGTGCTAGTGCTGGAAGCCTGCAGTCTTTGAGGTTACATACAGGCATCGTGGTTTAACAGGAACCTCAGCATGTACAGGCACAAAAGCCTTACACAAATAATATACTAGGTGCTAGAAAAAAATGAAAACATTCCAGGTCAGCAAGTAACAGGTAAAAAGTAAACATTTAAGTGAAGTATTTCCTGAATCCAAAACACACTTACTGTATACACTGATCAGTTTATTCAGAGCTCCACTCTTGCTTCCACCAGTGAAATCTAGTCCAGCATGTGTACAGCACATGATCTGGGACAGAAACAGGCTTATATAATAAGTTGACCCAGTGGTATTTGGGGGAATTTATATACTGTGTGTTAACAAGGTGTTGTGAAAATGTTCAAAAAGGATGAGACCTGAATGCAATACACTCCACTTTCTCCACATGGCCTCCATAACTGTTCTCAGCCACAGCTCTGCATGTTTAAAGTTAACATATTAAAAAAGGTGGGTCATTTAGGCTACATGGCACTATTTTAAACCTTAAATCCAGAAAGCATACTATTCTACACTACACAGGTGCATGAGATAATACAATTTCAAATGCAAGATAGTAGTTGCAACTCTCTTCCCTTTATTGTTATGATCTCTTCAGTCTGTTTCCTTAAAAACTTGAAATACTATTCTAATGAACCTTGAAACTTAGAAAAGAAACTTCCATATTAGGTCTACTTTCAGCAAGAGATTTTTAAAGTGCATTCAATGGCAATTAGAATTTGAAGTTCTAAAGAAAATTAACAGTCATTTTGTAGAGACAGTATTAGTCACCCATTTCCCACACAAATGTTTTATAGTTTGAAATGTCACTAGAACGGGTATTTTAGAACACAAAGCAGAAGCCTGAATAGGAACAGCTTGAGCTTCTTGTATTTTAACTTTCAAATACATTGAAGTATGTGCAATTTCTTTTTTTTTTTTCTGAATACCAGAGGCCAAACTCATTCTCAGTTCAGTTAAGCATAAATTTGTTTCCACTAAGAATGATGTATTTGGGAGCTGATCTGGTAACAAACTACAGGTTTTGAGATTCTGAAGTGTTACGGAGAATAACAGAATCACAGAATCAGAGAATGGTTTGGATTGGAAGGGACCTTTAAGATCATCTAGTTCCAACCCCCTGCTATAGGCATACACTCCCCACTAGACCAAGCTGCTCAACGCCCCATCCCGCTTGACCTTTGTAATGACAACAGGACCAGCACAATGAGAAGTTGTTACAAAGAAAACTGAATGCTCACCCATCTCCAAGGATCTAGGCTCACAGGAAAAACTCCGCAAAGGAGGGATCTCCAACAAGAGATCCTTCTTCAGTTGCAGTCAGCCCTTAAATTAGGTCTAAGATGGTGGAGGTGCATCACAGAGGTGAATGGCCTTCACCTTACTTGCAGGGCTGACCGGGTCTTTTCACCAGGTGCTCCATCAGTGGTTCAGGCCATGACACAGCAGTATTCCAGTATACCTAAGAACTCCTGAAGCTTCTTTGGTGTCATAGGGATTGGGAGAACCTTATCTTTGTCCAGTACTGGGTAGTACTTGCATCTTCCTGGCCAAACAACCCCCAGGAATTTTACAGACAGTCCTGCACCGTGCACCTTGTGAGGGTTTATAGCCCATCATTTTCCCTGCAGGGAGCCAGTCAATGAATATACTGCCTGTCCTAATATCTTCAGTAAGTCAGATGTCAACATGAGATTATCAGTATATTATAAGTTAACCCTGCTAGGTTTTTCCCAGTTTGCCAGGTCACTCACCATCAGATTATGACAATAAGTTGAACGCGCGTAGCCCTGTGGTAGGACCTGAAAGGTCCACTGCCTGCCTCCCCATGTAAATGCGAACTGGTCCTGCAATAAGTTTTCAGCATTTGGAATACTGAAGAATGCATTTGCCAAGTCTAGGACACAATGGTATGATTTTGTTTCCCTACTCAGTTTGTTCACTAGGGAGGCAGTATTGGGTACAGCTGTGTGAATGGGTGGCATGATCTTATTTAACTCTCTGTAATCTACTGTCACTCTCCATGTTCCATCTGACTTCCACACTGGCCATACAGGAGGATTATACAGGCTATGTGCAGGTCTTAGGATCCCAACTTTCTCTAATTCCTGCACAGTCCTTGTTATTTCATCTTGCCCCCCAGGAGTCTATATTATTGCTTCATGCAAGTAATCCATCATGGTTCTGGCAGGTAAATAGACCCATGCTTTGCATGGCCTCTCAATATCACCTGCATTGCCCAGTCACTAATACAGCTTTCCTCAGAGTCTGAACCCTCTTACAGTTGTTTGAAGAGCCAGACCCCACAGAATGTTTATGCCCAAGATGAACTCTGGGACCGGGGCAATAGAAACATTATACTCCCAGGGCAGGAGACACTCAACCCCCAACCTCAACCATGTCTAGGTAATGGAAATGGTCTGTCCCCCAAACCCATCAAATCATCACTCTATCCCCATTTAACTCAGTTGGATCCCTGTAAATACTTGATGTTTCTGTGCTTGTATCCACAAGAGCCATTTCATGCTGTACATTTTTCTGGGACCAGAAAATCATTAATTCAACATAGGGCCTCTGGTCCCATATGAAGACCCTAGTCACACCATGAATTGTGCAGTTGTCAAATCTTTCTCCTCAGGTGGCTCAGGCATAGTGGCATTTTTCACTCCACTGGGGAACCAGGAAATCCGACAGGTTCCATGTCATTGGTATTCTTTCATTAGTTCTCAGCTGTTTTTTGAGGGGCGATGTTGAAATTTTTGATTGTCCTCCAACTGCCTTCACAGCTGGAAAAGGACATAATTGGGCTGGTGATCAATTTTAGAAAACCGAACTCCACTTTATATTAAATCACTGAAGACTCATTTTCAAGATACCCATATAGGTCCCAACTGAGGAGTCTGTGGGGCAGTTATGGGGAGGACCTCTGCCCCTTCCAATGTTCAAATATTGCACTTGTTTTGAAGGCACTCTGTCTCCTGCAGATCAGCCACTCACTGGGCAGCCTTTGAGTCCACTAAGGTGTTCAGTCTTGACACCAGTGTGCCATACTGGTAGAGTGGAGCATCCTGTAGTATGAGGTCCCCCATCCTTGCTGAAAACTTAACCAAGTCTGGATTCTAAAAGGTGTTGTAAATTGCCTCCTTTGTTCCTAGTTCTCTGATATAATTTTGGAGTTCTTCCTCTGAGGTCCATAGAACAGCATGTATTGGTACATCACTTTTGTTCTGCCATGTGATACCACATGCCACCATTATCCACTGAATTAAAGAACAGTTCCCATCATTATGTATTACTGTCACATACGGTCTCTGTCTGAGAGCTGGATGTGTGGTAATGGATGCCAGTTTAGAAATCTCAGGACCATTAATTACCATACTTTCAGCCTCCGTGTCCTGTAATCTCAAAAGCCAGTCCTACGTGCTCTCTCATGATCTTCACTTCAAACATTTTAACAGATCCACCAGCTCCAAAACTGTAGGAGCATGCCATCATATGTAGCAGGGTCTGCTCACGGGGCCATTCTTCAGAGGCCAACCCTGCTGGTCTGTCATGGATTTTTTGTTTGTTTTTTGAGTTATAACTGGCCTTATTTCTAGAATATGTAATATTTTAGTTTTAGGTTTTTTGGCCTTTTTCTGTGTTCTCTGGCTCAACTAGGATCCAAGGATCCTGCTGATCCAAGTCCTTTTCCTCTTCTAGTGAAATAAGATATTAATTTCAAGAAATTCCATTTGAAGTGGAGGCAGTCAGATGTAATTTTACTTTCAAGTTGTCTAATACAAGTTTTCAAAAGTTCATTTTCATCGTATAATTTTTCTTCTGAGGAATGACATGCATTAACAGTGAGAAACAGCAACCATGCCATGGCAGATGCCATTACTACTCTTTCCTCAGCATTCAAAAGGGTTTATCCAAGTTTATTAAAAAAAAAAAATATACAGCTATTTTGAAGGGGACTTAATAATGGGATTATTGTCTCT
Organism: Callipepla californica brunnescens; assembly: GCA_023055505.1. Classification (NCBI taxonomy): domain Eukaryota; kingdom Metazoa; phylum Chordata; class Aves; order Galliformes; family Odontophoridae; genus Callipepla; species Callipepla californica. The sequence goes on along the minus strand of JALIRH010000023.1, from coordinate 595,081 downwards.
TATAGGTCCCCATTCTTCAATATGCCGCACAGTTCTCAGACACAGAGAGAACAGCAATCTTGAGATTTCCCCCAGCAGCCCCTCTTTGGGTGTATTTGGGGTCCCAGGGACCATTCAACACATAATCATTGTAAGGTAATCCATCATAAATAAATACTTGCCTGGCTTGACAAAAGTAAAGGCAGCAGGACCAGAGTAATGAGAAAGTGTTACGAAGAAAGAAGGAAATAGAAGACTCACCTGTCTCTGAGGATCTAGGCCCTCCCAAAAAACTCCACAAAAGGAGGAATCTCCCACAAGAAAACCACCCTCAGTTGCCATCAGCCCTTAAATTGGGTCTAAGAGGGGTGAAGCCTGGCTTCACTACTTCTCATCACACAGCTGAACTGCCTTCACCTTACTTCCAAAAGTGCTTTCTTTGCAGTGTAGTCAGACATGCTTGAAGACCACATCCATGTATACATAATTCATTGTTAAAAAGAAGAAAAGAAAATACTGTATTTGCAAACCTGCAGGGATTGCTGATATATTATTATTTGATTCTTATTTACATTGCTCAGTTTTTTAAACATCATTGTTTTTTGTTGATGATCATTTTGTAATAATTTCTTTTTCTTTTTTTCTTTCTTCTCCACCCAACCTGACTTTGAATATCTACTAGGATAGGGTTTCCACCACATGTCTGTGCAACCTATTCCAGTGCCTCACCACCCTTATCATAAAAAACATTTCGTTATGTCCAGTTGAAATATGCCCTCTTTAAGTTTTAAATCATTTCCTCTTGTCCAGTCACCACAGGCCCTGCTGAAGAGTCTGTCTCCTTTCTTACAGTTCCCCTTTAGACACTGAAAGGCCACAGTCAGGTCTCACAAGGGCCTTTCACAGACAGAACTACCCCTGCTCTTTCAGCCTGTCCTCATCGGAGAAGTGTTCCATCCCTTCATTTATTTCTGTGGCCCTTCCCTAGACATGCTCCAGCAGGTCCATATCTCTCCTGTACTGAGAACTTCACATCTGAATGCAGTAGTCCAAGTGAAGACTCACTTTTCTGGCCATTGGACAGTTATTGTGATGTAGGACAACAATTCTCACCTCTCAAGAAAGTTTGTGAGAGGAAAAATGTGAAAAGATCCTTGTTTAATTGCATTTTTTATATTTCTTTTCATTGGTTCATGTTTTTCTGTTTTCTTATGTATTTCCAGATATGTCAAAACAGACTGGCTTTAGCAGTTTTATGAAGGACAAGCATTTTTGTCACCAAAAATGATGGGAGATTTGTCATATGGGGAATATGATTATGTAGCAAGCAATCTCAGAGGGAGATTAATCATGAGAGATTCACAGGGAAAAAAAAAAAAAAGCAACAACCAACCCAGAGGAAATGCCAAAAATAGTCATTCAAGAGGATTGACTGTCAAAAAAGCTTATCACATGGGTGGCTTAGATTTTTATGAAAGCAATCTTTATTTAACATTTTCTTAATTGCCACCTTTAAAACATTCTGAGATGGGGAAGTATGTTTACAGGGAAAATCCCAATGGAATTTGAAGACATTAATACAATTTTTTAAACTCTTTTGGCAAATTATATATTTTATTTAACTGAATGGATTTGCAGTAGCTTCTTTTCCTTTCATTTAAATAAATACCCTTGATGAACTTGGGAAGTGCAAATCTTCAGTGTTGGGCTTGGTTCAGCACTGTCCGCATCTTCTATATTTGTATTACACATGTAACATGATAATTTCAGATCACTGCTACCTTTCTGGAGTGTACTTTAATACGGGACATAATGTTGAAAATTAAAATGCATTAATTTTCTTCTTCTTCTTCTTTTTGTTTGTTTGTTTGGTTTGGTTTTTGTTTACACACAGTTATAAATCCTACAGTGCAAAAACAAATTACCCATTCATTTTAAAATTCATTTTCCATGGCTTATTTAATTAGTAAGCTATTAAATAAAACTATCTAGCATCTTTAAAGATAAGTTCACCATTAAGAAGTAGCATTTCTATTACAATAATAATTGTCTATGTTCAGATTAAAAGGCACTTAATAAGAAGGCAAAAATCCTTGATCGTTCCCTTGAAATACATAGAATATGTGTAACTTCCTGCATATTTTATATTGGGTATGATTGGTACTCAGATAGAGGCAGAAGAATATTCATGTTTTATTTCATTTCTGTGTGTAAAGATGAAGATTTCTGTTTCAAAGTGTTACAGTTGTTTTCTAGTACACATTGTGTTAGTTTTCTGCTTATCTGAAGTATAGACAGACCATGTTCCAAATTTATACGTAACCCCAAAGCTGAAAATATTTGCAGAACCCAAGGTCAGGAAGATTTTAAACATTTCAAAGTCCTTGTTTTCCTATTGCTTTTTGGGTGTTCAAGAAAATAAAAGAATTACTCATTCCTGTTTTGGTAAAACATGATTTTGTTAAAATAGCTACTTGTTGAGATGTTGCCTTCAAGTGTAAATCAAACCTGCCATTTAATTCATGTTTTCTGGTCAGTGATTCAAACTGCAGAGTAGTATGACATCCAAAACCAACTAATCAAGAAAAAGTTGTGGGCTTTTTTTTGTTTGTTTGTTTGGTTGGTTGGTTTGTTTGTTTTAATATTTGGGGAAAAAAAATGCCTGTAATATTTTAAACTTGAATATTTTTTATTAGAATTTGTCTAATGCTCGTTAACAAGAAAAACAAGAGCAATACTGAAAACTTAGGTGTAAATATTCTGCCTAATTTTATGGGTTTAATGTTTTGGCTATCATGTAGCACGGTAATATTACCAGAAAGGCTATACTCAAAATAAGATGCTGAAAAGTCTTTCACAAACTTGGAAACAAAAACAAAAACAAAAAAACAAACAAAAAAACCTCACAAATAACAGCAAGCAAAAATACCATAATTTCTTTGCGCTAATTATATAGGAGAGAATTATAGGTGGGATAATTGTAAAAAACCTAGAGGTATTTCTGCGAAATGTGGACTTAGCAATTAGGTAAATGTTTTAGTGGTGAGCTTGGTAGTGTTAGGTGATGGGTGAACATGGTGATCTCAAGGATCTTTTCTAGCCTAAACAATTCTATTATTTTGTGCCTCTCCTCTTTCATGAAGGACCATAGCTCTTCAAAATAGAGCAAAAATGCCAAGCCTGTAAGTGAATAGCCATCCAGATGTCCTCAATCAGTGGTCTTGAAGACTCAGATGAAGGAAGGTGAGGAGTTGAGGGATATCTCTGGGATGTTGTCACATAGCCTGATGATCTGAGAATAATAATGTCTTCAAGAAAACAGGGACAGCTACTAAAGAGAATTAGCTGCCCCAGAAGCCACTCTTAAGGAATTCACATCATTTGAAAGCTTTAAATCTACTTATTTTCTATAAACTGATTACTAACAAATGACTAAACGAATTTATAATTACTTTGCTTGAAAAATACTGCCACTTCAAGTGTGTCTTATGCAATTAAATGCTACCAAATCAACCAGAGACTTGATAATATCTGACGTTTTACAGTTTTGGTCTGCTAAGCAAGATACTTACAGTCCGGAAGAAAAGAGAAATCTGTGTGGAATATATTTATTACTAATAACTTTCCTTTAATTTAAATCCATGTTTCCTATGTCTGAGGCCAAGCAATGTTCTGTGTTGTGTTAAAAAAAAAAAGGGGGGGGTTACTTTCCATTCTCACAATGACATTAACCCATCTATGTGCTTTTATTAATAGCATCATTGAGACAAAGAAACCTGATAAGAAAATTAATTTCCATACCTGGCTTGCCTTTTGGGTAGTCCCACATAGGTATAATCCCAGATTACAATGAACATAGACTGCAGAGTTTGATCTGAAATGAAGGGAAAGAAAAATAAACAGGAGAACTATTTTTTTTTTTTTGCTGATAAATAGGTTAAAACGGGATTATGACAGATAAGTTTAGAACATTCTAATTTTACAGTCTTTGCTTTTACCACTGCTTGGGGTCAGGCAAATAAATGCCTCTTGCACATGAAATGGTTTTAAACTAAAAGAAGGGAGATTTACGTTAGCAGTAATTAATACATTTTTTATTTGGAGGGTGATGAGACACTGAGACAGGCTGCCCAGAGAAGCTGTGGATGTCCCATCCCTGGAAGTATTCAAGCCATTCTAGAATCCTACAATATTTTCTCAGAAAAATGGTGTCTTACTGTAATGCTCAGTAACTTTAAACTTGGACTATCATTGTCATCAGTTTAATTACAAAATTTTTACATAGGTCAGTTTTGTACTAGGCTGTTCTGTTGGTATATTTCACAACTGGGCTGGAGTATTTTGCAGAGTTAATGGCTAGCATAGTTAAACAGAGCATTGCTTTCCCCCTCTCACTAGAAAAAAAAAACGAAGTTTAAATTATAACTAGTAGTTGGATAGGCCATTCTTAAAAACTGTATTCCTAAGGAACAGAATTGGATTATGCGTTGGTTTTCTGATTTGCAAATGATTTAGTACAACATTTTGCAATCTCACAATTTGATACAAATGTCTTTATGTTCATCGTCATGCAACCAGCAAACACATACTCTTCCAGCACTACAGATATGAGTGCTTCATTTAGATATATATGTTCTGAACAACATGGGATCCACAGACACCCATAGAGAAAAACAGCAATGAACATAGAAGAGGATCTTTGAGTGCCATTCTGGGACAACATCAAGTAATCTAAACCATATCACCTTACCATAAGTTGCAGATGCTTCAGCAATAGCTTAAGAGCTGGCCCTGTATGTCTTCTATAAAACACTGTCAGAACCTCTGGGCTCTGACTGTTTGGAGTAATCTCCCAATTTCTAACCCAAATATTATTTATCTTTCTCGTCTATTCAGTCATTCTTTTGTTTTAAATTTGTCTTTCTAAAATATAGATTATCAGAAATGTACATCAGAACATAAAGATCTCACTGGCAACAGTTTTAATTTCTTTTTAGCAACAAAAAACAATGATTTACACATACCAGATCTATATTTTTTCACTATTGTCTCACAATCTGATTGTAATAGCTGGAACTTTTCTTGTTCTATTATTATCAGCAGATAAGCTTGGACCTGACAGAAATAGTTACTGTTATTCTTTAAGATCTTGTACTTTGAGTAATTAGGAAATAAAATCTGAAACCAGATATATCCAAATCTAACATATTCAGGCCACAAACAGTGTGAAAAAGGAAACGAGTTAATTTTTTCCCAAACCTATTGTTTTAGTCCTGTGTACATCTCAGTATGTACAGACAACATGCTCTCATGGCATCTGAGCATACAATTTTAAATATTCTTAAAGTGCTTTTGAAAATTATAAAACCATAGAATACTGATTCCAGAAAAAAAGTTAAATCTGGGGCTCATGAATATACATTCTCTTGTAAATAGCAGAATCTAAATATTTAGGCTTAGTGTTAAGTTCCTTTGAAGGAGCTTTGGAAATTATGTATCTAGATTCACATTAACATAGTGTACTGTACCAATAAAGTTTTTATTGGGGACAGGAGTCCAGAGAGACAAAACTGATTCTTGTTAGGCAACAATGTTAGAGAAAATAATATATATATATATGTTGAAATTCATGTAATGAGCTTTGGCATATGTGCTGTGAGTTTCACATCAGTGGTACCAACCAATAAGATCTACAGTAGGAACAGGCTAAAAAAGAGAAAAGGTGTAGAGAAATACAGCAAGGAAATCTGCCAAATTACTTCTGAAGTCTTCTGCCAATAAGCAAAGAAATACTGTTCTTAAGAATTTCATTTCTTTCATGAGATTATGCAATGAAATGCAGAGAGAGATCCATTCAGTGAGGGAAAGTGGTTTCTATAAGGAAGTGTGGACCATAAATCTCCAGTTGAGTAAAACAAAGAAATAATGAATAGGGGAAGTAAGATTGATTGCTGGACATCAGAATGATACAGTATTGGTTCTAAAAAGAAACTTCCCCTGTCATTTTTCTAGCTCTCACAAGTATTTGTTTTTATAGAAATAAAAGTTTCCAGAAGAAAGGAAAGAAAAGAGTTGAAGAGCAAAGTTTCAATTCCTACTGAATTTTGACCATCACATTAGACCTAACAAGCTTATCTAGAAGAGGCAGGAGGGAATCATGTATTTACTTCCATTAGTCTAATCCAAAGCAAGGATAAATAACAGGCTGTTGGTCATCACCCCCTCATCTGATCTATCTTCAGACTAAGAAAACACTTTTTGTAGCCAAAATCATACATGTTTCAAACCAATTCTACTCTTTCAAATAAAGAAATACATAGAAGAGATAACTTCTCAGGGCTATTACCTGTCTAAGTAATACTTTTTGTTGTATTGAGAACTCCAAGTTATAATTGCAGTGTGAACATCAGTTTGTAGCTGATGTGATCTTGTTACCATGCAGTGACATTTATGCAAATATGAGGCAAGGTACAGAAGAAATGTTCTGACTGTAGTGTGAACATTGCCTAGGCATTCTTACCCAGATAAACTTCATTAACTTAAGGAAACTTAAGATTTATGACTACAAAGTTTGTAAATAGCAACAATACACAAATAACCACTTTGTCATGTGTGTCACAATATTTGCTTTTACGTAGCATGGCCTCAGCTGCTGAGTGCTTTATATTTTTTTTGACAAGACTGAAAACATGCCCTGTTTTCTTCCTGTGGTTGCTCGTTCTGTCATGCTTTTCTGAAATGCCACTGGAGATACTGCTCCTGAGGCAGGGAGAACAAAAAAAAAAAAACAACAAAAAAAGTACATTTGGCAGCAGAGCAAAATTGTTGAGGTAATACTACAGTGCGTCATTAGGAAGACTCCCACTTAAAACTTGAAATAGCAGCTAGCTCCAGCTAAGCTTTTCTTGTAAGCATAGTTTTGCTCCTAGGTCTAGCATCACTACTCTAATCAATAAATAAATCCCACTTAGTGTACTTGTTGTGCTGACCCTGTTAGGAGCACTGAATATCTTGCTGCCATGAAAAGAAACAAGTCCTTAAAGTGAAAAATACTTAGTAGATTTCTGAGTAGAATAATAAACACATTATATTAATGAAAAAGTTAAACTGCATACATATTAATCTAGTAAAATCAAATACTGTTTATTCTTTTATCCCATATGAAATGTTCATTTCAGATTTCTTTTTGTTTGCTGATGATTTAAATTCCTTTTCCAGGGCATATTTTTGCCTTCAGGTGTGTTAGAAATGAGTACAAATTCATGTCACACACAGTGCAAATCTGTCAGAGAACTCCATTTCATCTGGAACAAGCAGCATCCTGTTCTCATTCACTGGGTAGTACTTCCTCATCAAAAACTCATTCTGTTATGATGGAGGGGAAATAATAGCTGAAACCGAACATAAGACTTCCCTTCTTTTATTAAGTGCTGTCCTATTCTTCTCTGTTATATAGTACTAAGACTGAGAAACATTTTAAGTGGAAGCTATTCTGCATTTCTACAGTTCTTCTGTCTACTGGGTACCACATCAATGGAATAAAGTTTAAAGCAGTCCAAGTAGTGAAGCAGCTGCTATCTTCAACTTGAGTGTCTGAGAGATCTTGTAAACATACTGTTATAGCATCACCAGCTAATAAACCCTTTGTCCTTCAATATAAATAAAAAAACTATTTTTATTAATTCTTAGCTTGAACAAATAATTGTCAGAAAAATCAGTTTTCTTGTATTCTGAATGCTCACTGAAGTCATTGCTAGTCTGCAACCTTTCCTGTTTCCACTGCTTCAACTCATTACCAGAATTAGGTTGCTAATCTCCCTTCTCTGAAGGAGTCACTTCGTAAGTGTTTTGAGAATATGTAAGAAGGGAGCACTGGGTTCAGTGTTCTGTCATAGTTTCTATTTGCAAAAATACTTTTTTTTTTCTCCTTCATTAATTGGGTCAGGCAGCTGAATGTTTTGGGTTTGTTGTTGTTGCTTTTTTTTTTTCTTGCAGCATAGCAACTATTTAATAAAAATGTTTCTACTTTGAGTCTTCTTACAAAGAAGACTGGAAGAAGGAAAACTTCATATTTTGAAGGTAACATAGAGCGCTGAAATTAAAGGCAGTGCATACTGAGTTTTTTTTACACCTACTTATGTTGCAAGTCTCTCCCAGTCACCAAGGCATTGCCCTGACTGGTGGCATGTATAAGTTTTCATGGGACAAGAAGAATTTTCTGGGTGGATTCTCCTGCAACACCTGTTCCTAAACTCAGCTCCTGACTCCTTTTGCCTCTGTTTTTTTCCTACTCTGTCTTAATCTTTCCCTTGCACTTTTACTGAGGAGCAGTTACATCAGCATGCCCCCAGACATGCAATTTAAAAATGTTCCTGCACTTCCTTGAACTGCTTAAGGCCTTGGTACTCTGTACTTCAGAAAACAAGGAAAGGATTTTTCTGATCTCTGAGTGCTATGTTTTAATTATGTTGAGAGAAAAGTTTTCAGCTTCTTCCTTCAGTTGCAAGAAGAAAAGTGTACAAAGTGGAAAAAAAAACACTAGAAATACGGATAAATAGCAAGGATTTTTCCCCTCATGCTTCTCTCTGCTCCCAAACACAGCAGTTCCTTCTTTCAGTATCTGCCATCACAACTAATTAGTAGTTACAAACATGACTAAAATATGAATACGTGGCAATTCTGGACATTCTCCTATGTATGAGCTGTTAAAAACTGCAACTTAGAGTTACAAAACTAGGAAAATTCATTAAAAATAAAAAAGTCTTGAGTAGATTCAGATTCAAAATAGAATTATGAAAGCTAATCATTCAACCTAATTAACTTCAGCCTTTGTGTATGTGTGTGTTTTTAAGGAGTTTCACAAGCAATTAGATCATTTCACTGAAAGCCTTGATCACTCTTTATTTTTTATGCTACAAGCTCAGAATAGTACATGAATCTTAATTATTTTTTCTTTCCTCTGGAAAGAACAGTGAATGCAGACATACAGCATCCTCACAGAAATGCCAGCTTTTAAGTAGAGTACTAGTACTTCTTTCCACTTCAATTTGAGTAGCACTGTTGCTTTATGACTCTAAGAAAACACCAAAAACACTTTGGTTGGAGCAGGATTCAGTGGATACTGTTAGGAATTTTGGCTTGTCTAGAGATAAGGAGGACAATTTCTCTATAAAACTGAATTTGTGACTTGCATTTAGCTACAAAACATTTAAAAATAGACATGTTTGTGGCCAGAAGCAATTTATTTATATATGAAACTACCTCAAAAAAGAAAACAAATACTAGGAATAAAGCAATACCTACTTAGGAGTTGCTGAATACTATTAATTAATAGCTGTGTACAGTTTAATAGTGTATTGTTATCCTGTTGTAATATTAGAAGTACATTTTGTTTCATATTCCTAATGTCTTTAAGAAAATGAGCTTAAAACAGTTTACAGCATACCATGAATATTCAATCTGTTTACATTTGCAATTGGGTTAAGCTGTAATTTTTTTGCCTCAAAGAGGAAAAAGGAATACTGAAAAAAAGATCTCTTATCATTTGAAGAATAAATCATTTGGTAACAAACTACTGCAGTTCAGCATGCTTCCGTCAACCCCATCCATTTGACAGTGTAGATTAAGCTCTGAAAAAACATCTGTATGTATCAGGATTGTGGATATTTCCTAATTAAATTTATGAGTTTGAAATCCCTTGGAAGTTGCAGTTCACATCAACACTGAATATTTCTTGAAATATTCTGTTTATAGGTAACTGAAATAAAGACTTCAGAGTATTCTGAAGATTTTTTTTCTTTGCTTACTAATAAAATGCTTCTAAATTATTCAGGTGAGCACAGGGGAAATACTTGCAAATACTGGCATGAAATACAAACAGCTGTTTTATCTGCACGTCATGTCCCTCACTATATGGAACTTTTCCTTCTATCAAAGGAAGGTCTGTCTTGAATCTTTGGGAAAGGGATTCTTTCCATATAAACAGATCTACCTGCATCAAAAATACAAATATGCTCAAAGAAGTTTGTTGTACCACAAAGAACCAGCAAGTCCAGCTAAACTGGGTTAGAGAGGCTGAATCAGGGCTGACGCCCACAGTGCATGCAGCAAGGTATAATGAAGCATGGAAGAGAGCATCCTCAGTAAGTCTGCAGATAACACAAAGTTGGAAGAATGTCGACCTGCCTGGGGGAAGGAAGGCACTTCAGAGGAATCTGAGCAGGTTTGATCACTGGGACAATGGGATGAGGTTCAACCACGTGCCAGGCCCTTCACTTTACATGGGATTTGAGAAAAGCACATGCAATGCTACAGTCTTGGGGCAGAGTGGTTGGAAACCTGTGTGCAGAAAAAGGATCTGGGGATATTGTCAGCCAATTGAACATGATCAGCAGTGTGCCCAGGTGGACAAGAAGGCCAATGGCATCCTGGCTTGTATCAGAAATAGTGTTACCAGCAGGACTAGGGAGGTAACTGTCCCTCTCTGTACTCAGCTCTGGTGAGGTCTCAACTTGAGTACCATGTTCAGTTTTGGGTCCCTCACTACAAGAAAGACACTGAGACCCTGGAGCATGTCCAGAGAAGTGCACCAAAGCAGGTGAGGGGTCTGAAACTCAAGTCTAATGAGGAGCAGCTGGGGGCACAGGGATTGTTTAGAATGGAGAAGAGGAGGCTCAGGGGAGACTTCACAGCTCCCTACAACTCCCAGAAAGGAGGTTGTGGCAAGGTGGGGTCAGTCTCTTCTTTTAGGTAGCATTTCCAAGAGATAATGACCTTAAGTTGTGCCATAGAGATTCAGGCTGGATATTTGGAAAACAGATATCTTTACCAACCTTAATGATTATGATTCTATGAAAATCATACAACAGTTCAGACTCTGGATTTCCCCTAGAATGCACAATTACCTAATTACTTAATTACCTACCTGGGAGCCACTTCTATTGCCTATATCTCAGTTTCTGTCACAATTTCTTTGTCACTCCAAATTGTCTTTTATATTTGGTTACAAAAGTCCTCCAGAGATCTCATGACTCCTATTTCCTCCAAAACCTTCTGCCCTTCTGACAACTAAATCAACTGTTGTCTGCACAAGTTACCAAACTGCTTTCCAAGGTGAAATGACACCAAGACTGCGGATGGTATCAGCCTCCTCACCTTGGTGACTTCCTCCAAAAATATGCTCCTTTAAACACACACTAGGAAACGCTGCTGAAAAAAAGAGTCCCCACCTTGCTGCACACGCAGCATGGACACTGGATTCCCACCTACTGTTCACTTTCCAGTTATGTATTGAATACATCTGCCAAAGCTGAAGGTGAATTGAAACTAGTAAGTTACATCAACCAGAGAGAGGAAAAAACGACGTATTGAGAGGATTGCCTCTAGCAACTAAAAATGCAATTTTGCATAAAGGCAACACCAATTTAAATCATTGCCTATTCAGATAATTTCATAATTTAATTTTCAAATGATAAATAGTTTGAGGGTATGCATGAAAATGCCAGACATCTTCAAGGCTAACACTCTGCCTGTGAATAAACGAGCTCTGTATTCAGTGAACTAAATTAATCAAGTTTAAGATGGTGCAGGGTAGTATCAATTTTTTCTAGTTATACTTTGTAGTTTCATCAAGGTGTTTGTGTTGGTAACATCAAAGAAACATTTATTCAGTTCTTCTTCAAAGGAACAGTATAAAATATAACACATGAAATGTGAACAGACTTTTTTGTTTTCTTTTCCCCACAGATCCTTTGCTGTGAGTTAGAGCAGGATTAATGCTTTGAAATAACAGTAATGGTACAACAGAGTCATTATTAGAAGATCAATTATATTCAACATTCTTTACAGGCCAACTTTTTCTTTAAGTGTCACCAACTCTGGTTAGTAAAAGAGCTTTTAAGAGTCTGATCACGTAGGGGGCTTTAGGAACACCAAAGAGATAGCATGGGCCATTCAGTGTGTAAAAGAGAGCAAAGATTTCTCTAACAAAAGAAAGAGGACTGCCTGTTCTTCCTCAAACAAGTTTTACTTGAAGAAATTCTGTTGAATTCATCTAGAGTCATATTTATATAGTAATAATTTAAAAAATGGAATAGAGTCTCTGGACAAAGGTTTGAAAATGTGGAACTGACTTCGAAATAAGGATACAGTATTATCTTAGAAAAGAAGATGAAGGAAGACAAAGAAGAGAAAAATATTAAAAGATTAGCACACCATAGCAACATACAGATCTTTAAAAATGTCTAGGTACAGACACATTAGAAGATAATAAATTTTGGATAATTTAATTCCGAATTATTTAAATTAAAAATAAATCATATTTGAGATCTGAAAGTGTTGGTAACTTTTACTCTGCATTAATTTTCATTTTTTGAGCTTCCTAAGTTCTGAAATTTGACCAGGTCTGGTAGGGAAATGTCAAAGTATCTCAAGAGATTCCTCACAAAAAACCCCCATATTAAAATAAAGAAATAAATAGATAGAGAAAAGCACCCTTACTTTGAAAGGTTTTTGCATATCTTGAAAATGGGGCTGATAACACCTTGAACAGTTAAGTCCTCCTTATGATTAGGCTGCCCTCCACAGAGCTGTTACTTGGAGTAAGGATCTTTCAAACCAACGCTTGACAGACATTATTTTCTTTTGTCAGCGTAAACTGAAGTGCAGGCTTTCTAACCTGGTCCCTCAGTAAAATTATGAACAGATTCATCCACTAGTGATATGAACACTTTTTAGAGGTGCTAAATTTCTAACACAAAAACTGAAAACTAGCTGATCGCATCCAGTAAGATTAATGTAGGAAGAAATGTTTTACTATTTTTTGTCCATTTTCCTAAGGACGTAATTAAATTTTTATAGGGTAGAATGCTGTAGCAGAAATGTAAGCTCTTTATAACACAAACTCATTAACTTGCAAAAAAGCCCACAATTTTTCATCTAAAAGTCCTTTTTTTTTTTTTTTTTTTCTGTTTTTAACATCTAAGAGTCAACAGTTTGGATAGAGTATCAACCTCAATTTTGTGAGTTTGCATGTTAAATTCAGTTCTTTTCAGTTAAAGCTATTTTCATCTGTTGAATTACCCTGAGTAAGCCTTAAAAACTACATATTACAAGAGATTATTTATTCAATTTGTAATTAAGTTCAAGAGATGAAGCAGACATATTTCTTATGCTCTTTTGAAACATAAGCAAGAATGTTACTAGTTGTGGAAAATAAACCCAAAATAAATGTAAAGAGAAGTAAAATAAATAAGATATAATAGAGATTTAAATGAAACTCAGAAGCAGAATTTGTTTAATTTTACAGAACTTTAAATTCTGAGAATTCACATTTTTTGGTATGTATATAGTGCTCAGTAAAATCACTATTGGCACTGCATCTCCAAAGATGAATAAATGAGTTACAAATATATTCTTTATTTCCCGTGTATTCCTTTACTCCTATAGCTGAGACATTAGTAAGAAAGAAGTGTAATGTTTAGGCAAGAGGAAAGAAATTGTTCCAAGTTTACTCTGAAACTCAGAACAAGGAACTGAACTTAGCTTAATGCCTCAGTTTAATGCTCAGTATACAGAATTTTTCCATCTCTAAAAACATACAGTAAACTGAAACTCATTACATAGTTAACAACAACAACAACAACAACAACAACAACAAAACCCAAAAACACAGAGTTGAACACATGATTTACACAGAAAAAAACTCAGGTAATTGTGTGAGTTTTAACTCAGCGTGAAAATCCACCACAACCAGCTTCCATTCATCAGGCCATATTCCTGTTTGTCAAGACTTTCTTTTATTTTCTTTTTCTTCTTCCTTCAAAGATGTGACATAGTGTTACTGGAAAAATATTTTTAAATATTCTGAAGTCTATATTAATAAATTAAAAAAAAAGTGTTTTATATGTATTGTGTTTGTGCGCTGCAAACAGAAAGATTATTTTTTTCTGTATCTATGCAGCATTTTGAAACTACACGGGTCAACCTCCAGTCTTACACTCTCAAATTTTTTTCAAATAAGGTTTTTTTGAAACAGGCTTTGCTAGAAAATGAACAAAGCAAGCTATTACAGAATGATTATATACCATACTTTAAAAAAATCACAGTACTGGGAACTGGTGCTAACATAGGATCATACAATCACAGAAATAGGGAGGAATAACTGCATGCACCAGTACAGCCTGGGGGATGACCTGCTGGAGAGGGACTCTGCAGAGAGTGACCTGGGTGTCCTGGTGGACGACAGGTTGACCATGAGCCAGCATTGTGCCCTCGTGGCCAAGAAGGCCAATGGCATTCTGGGATGCATTAAAAAGACCGTCAAGGGACGCTCTTTAAAAAGAGGTCAAGGGAGGTGATCCTCCCCCTCTACTCTGACACATGGTGAGGCCTCATCTGGAGTACTGTGTCCAGTTCTGGGCTCCCCAGTACAAAAACGACAGGGATCTCCTGGAAAGAGTCCATTGCAGGGCCACAAAGATGGTAAAGGGCCTGGAGGATCTCCGCTATGAAGAAAGGCTAAGTGAACTGGGTCTGTTTAGCCTTGAGAAAAGAAGACTGAAAGGGGACCTGACCCAGGTTTATAAATATCTGAGGTGTGGGGGGACAAAGTGGTGAGGCCAGACTCTTTTCAGCAGTGTGTGGAGACAGGACAAGGGGAAATGGCCAAAAACTGCAGCACAGGAGGTTCCGCACAGAAGTCTGCAAGAACTTCTTTACAGTGAGGGTGACGGATCACTGGCACAGGCTGCCCAGGGGGTTTGTGGAATCTCTTTCTCTGGAGATATTCAAGACCTGCATGGACGCCTATCTGTGCAACCTGGTATAGGGAACCTGCTTTGGCAGGGGGGTTGGACTCGATGATCTCTTGAGGTCCCTTCCAACCCCTACGATTCTGTGATTCTGTGAAGTATAAAATCACAGAATCATAAAAACATAGAAACATAGAATCAGAACTAGAAGGGACCTGTAAGGATCAAGTCTAACTCCTGGCTTCACAGAAAATGACCCAATGTCACCCCATATCTGAGAGCATTGTTCAAATACTCCCTGAACTCCTGCAGCTTTGGGTCCACTGCCCTGGGAAGTCTGTTCCATACTCACCACCTTCTGGTGAAGAACCTCTTCCTAGCCTTCACCTGAGTCTCAGCTGACACAGCTCCATGCCATTCTATCTGATTCCTCTGGTCCAGACCACCAGAGAGCAGAACTCAGTGCTGCTCCTCTGCTTCCTTTGAGAAGCTGTAGACCGCCGTGAAGGCTCCACTCAGCCTCTTTTGTTCTGGGCTAACAAACCTGGGGACCTCCGCACACATCTTGCCCCTTTTCAGCAGGTTACGTTTGGAGAAGCATTATGTAATATGAACAATCTACCTTTCCTACCTACATTTTCTGTTTTTTTGTTTGGTTGGTTTTTGTTTTGTCTTGTTTTTCTGTTGGATTGTTGTTGTTGCTTGGTTTTTTAGTAATCACCACCTACTTCTTGTGCTTGGAAATCTTATGGGCCTTGCTGATCAAAATCCAGCTCCAAAACTGCTTGAATGCAAATTAAAGGGATATTAACAAAAGATGCTTAAATAACATCAGAAGCAATGTCTGAAAATCTCTAGGCAAGATAAAATATATCGCTATTCAGTGGTGATATCCAGCAAGGAAGGAAAACCAGCACAAGACCAACCTCTAACTTGATAGAAATGCTCACCTCAGGAGAGTGAGACAGGGTTCTTGACCCCTCTGGAGCATCTGTAGGATTCTTACACCCTAGGAGAGACAAGGCTACTAATTTGCCCTGTCCCTGGGAATATTTAAGGTCTGCTGGACTGGGCGTAAAACCTGATTTACCTTTCAGTGTCCCTGCTCATTTCAGGGGAGCTAGACTAGAAGGCCCTTAAAGGTCCCTTCCAACACAGAGAATTCTATATTTTGAATTGAAATACCATTGAAATGGTGTGGATGTAATAGGTATTAGCATCCTTACCTATCAAGTAGATTGAGGTGCTTGGTTCATGCCTACTCCTCTGATGCCTGTCATGGTTTTATAACTTTTTGTTATTAGTATTCAGCGTCATAACATCATGTAGTGCACTGGCAGTTAAAGAGTTAATATTCCAGTTTTAAGGATTTTCAACAGTTTGTGGGTACCTTTCCCAGAAAAGAAGACAACCTACAAATCCCAGAAGAATTCACCCTTCCATTTCCATTTTCCATTCAGAAGGAAATAAAATAATGCCTGGGAGTCGTGAGATTGCCCTTTTCTTTCCCTGCTTGTCTCTACTGTGCGTGCTCCCTAGCTGTCTCACCTTCAGTTTTGGATACTTTCTCATTTTATTTGATTTATTAGCTTCCATTCTAAATATATTGTGTTATCTCACATTCTGCTATAATATTTAGTAAATTAGTTTTCTCCCTTAGCTCATTGCCGCTGTTTTGGTTTTTAGGGCAACCTAACTAACTTTTTCCTATTCCCCCTTCTCCTCTCTCAGGGTGTGGGTCCATGGGTCCCCCTGCCTCATTTAATCATGGAACAAAACTGAACTGGGCCAGAACCATAACAGGTGCCATAGACTAATTCTTTCAATATTGTTGGAAAAAGATTAAAACTAGTGGGGTTGGGTAGTCTTGGAACCAGAACTTCACTGTAAATAACAGAGAATCATAGAATCATAGAAGAGTTTGGGTTGAAAGGGACCCTTAAGGTCATATCATTCCAACTGCCTGCTATAGGCAGAGATACCTTCCACTAGACCAGGTTTGCTCAAAGCTCCATCCAGGCTGGCCTTGAATGTTTCCAGGGAAGGATAATTTATAACCTCACTTGGCAACATGGTACAGTGTCTCACCACCCTCACAGTAAAAAATTTCTTCCTAACATCTAGTCTAAATCTATTGTCTTCCATTTTAGAACCATTTCCTGTAGGCCCCCTTCAGGTACTGGAACACCACTATAATGTCTTTGCAGAGCTTTCTCTTCTCCAGACTGAAGATCCCCAGCTCTCTCAGCCTGTCCTTGTAGGAGAGGTACTATAGCCTTCTGATCATCTTCACAGCCTTCCCTGGACCTGCTCCAACAACACAATGTCCTTCTCATGTTGAGGACCCCAGAACAGGATGCAGTACTCCAAGTGGGGTCACATAAGAGCAGAGTAGAGGGGCAGAATCACCTCACTTGACCTGCTGGTCACATTTCTCTTAATGCAATCCAAGATACAGTTGGCCTTCTGGACTGCAAGCACACATTGCTGGCTTATGCTGAATCTTTAATCAACTGACTCTCCAAAATCCTTTTCCTCAGAGCTGCTCCCAAGCCATTCTGCACCCAATCTGTATTTGTGCTTGAGATTGCCGAGACCCTAGATGCAGGATCTTGCACTTAGCCTTGCTGAATTTCAAGAGGTTGACATGGGCCCACTTCTCAAGTCTATCCATGTTCAGCTGGATAGCATCCCTTCCCTCATTTAGAGGGTGCCAGCTGCATGCCATCTGCACCACTTAGCTTGATGTTGTCTCAAAACTTGCTGAAGGCGCATTCAGTCCTACTGTCTATGTCACCAACAAAGATGTTAAATAACACCAGTTCCAACACCAGACTCTAAGGAATGACACTCATCACCATTCTTCATTTGGACATTGAGCCACTGACCGCAACTCTTCGAGTGCGATCATCTAGCCAATTCCTTGTCTAGTGAGTGGTCCATCCATCAAATCCATTTTTCTCCAGTTCAGTGACCAGCATGTCACAGGTGACAGTGACAGACACTTTGAGATGTGAGAGATGTGTTTTAATTCCTAGGATCCTAATATCCTCTATCTGACAGTGCACAGAATAGCACTATATGGATTTCCATATTCCTTAGAGACTTTGGTCACTATGAAGAATGGAAGATTCTTTTTCTTATGCCTTCCAGTTCTTATGGTGTTAACACAAATTCCTTGTATTGTCAGTAACTTCTCAAGAGAGTGATTCAGGTTATTCAGGTTATCTGCTTAGAGCAAGGCATTTTGAATATACTACCTCAAGTGAGCAGTAGGCAGGAATAAGATGTTTGAGCTTATATAAATTTGTAATTTCCAGTTACCACTGAAATAAATTGCCTACATAGCTGTATATATCTTGGCTTGACCTTTTCAGGATGATCTGCAACACTGTGAAGTGCGAAAAGGTAAAAAGTTGCACTTCATTTCCATTTTAAACCTTAAGATCTAACTGATGCTACAGAAAGACCAAAAAAATTGAACTCTTGCTATGTCTGCTTAACCTCAGATGATTGCTGTTACAGTCTATTAGAATTAAATTATTTCTTCTTTAACTTTTCCCAAAATAACTCATGACTGAATTACAGAACAGATTTTTATAAATAGCTGCAATACAAATTTCATACTACTTGAAGAAAAATTGAAGCATTTTGAACTCAAAAAAAACCAAACAACTGAAAAATCTAGTATTATGGATAGTGTACAGGGCTTTCCTTGACATTCAAGTGAAGGTAATTTATCAGTACCAAGGATTTTTGTGTCAATGGCATCTAGCATAATTTCTCCGTAAATATTCTACCTATAGAGGAGTCATATATTGGAAAAATTATCTAACTAAAAAAAGATCATTTTCTAATAAATTAGGAGGAAAAAAGCCACCAAATAATGTTTTCTTTTGTGAATGCAGAATAGAAATCCTGAAAATAGTTACCTCTCCAGAATTTTCATTTATATTTAATTTAAATATGAAGATTGAAATTTTATATATAAATTATAATGATTGTTTCCTGATAAGGTTCATGAGCCAGATCAGTAGGAGATACAAAGCTAATATGGATATCTAGTATCTTAAGTTGAAGTTTAAGACCATTTAAACTAGTGTCTCACAATGATGTTTTTGGTGTTTGGTTTTTTTTTTTTTTTTTCATTTAAATAATTGACTAAATTTTGAAGTGATCTGTATAGGTTCACAGAACCACAGAATCGTAGGGGTTGGAAGGGACCTCAGGAGATAATGGAGACCTACACCTCTGCCAAAGCAGGTTCTCTATACCAGGTCGCACAGGTAGGTGCCCAGGCGGGTCTTGAATATCTCCAGAGAAAGAGATTCCACAACCCCCCTGGGCACCCTGTGCCAGTGCTCCATCACCCTCACTGTAAAGAAGTTCTTGTGCACATTTGTGCGGAACCTCCTGTGCTGCAGTTTCTGGCCATAAATCAACTACTACAGTTAACTATGTGAACCTGACAGAGGAGTCCAACTTGCTGCCAACAGTTGAGGGACACATAATAGCCTGTTAAAAGAACCAAGGGTCTGCTTTATCCCCGCTAGGCTGCCTCAGGAGCCAGCTACTGAAGGGATCCATACTATGCCTTTATTTATATGTATTTCCCAGTGATGGTCCTTCATTCCGATCAGCCAGTGAGGGGAGCTGGCTGATGCTGTTGTTGCTCGTGGTTGTGTGAAGGCTGAGCATGCTGATATGTATGGCTGGCTGTGTTGAGTAGGTATATATATCTATTCTATGTGTTCCTCCCCCCTCACCCCCAATAGGAATATACTTTCAATATTAGTACCAGCAGGACCTAGGTACATGCTAGAAGTAGGGGCAGCCTCACCACTGTCAGGCCACTGAACTTCATAAATCATTTTCACCTCATTAGATTGCTGTTGGGGCAAACAGTATGTAAGTAACAGTTCAAAGATATTTCTGAAAGCTTGGGAAGCAACTAACATTTTTTTATATATTTGGTTACAGATGATATTTGACAATATTCTAGTTTTAATACATATTTTCTGAAAGCATACTCTTGTATCTTGATTGATAACTTTATCCAAGTGTGCTTTTGAAATGAGCGACAAGTGTTTCCCTCAGTGCGTGCTCACAGGAGACTTGTCAGAGTTCATATGGGTTAACTTACCTCTCCTGTATTTGAAGAAGGTATGTTTTCATGCCTGAAAATCCTTCGGTAGTGTTAAGATGCACATTATTTTGTTTGGTGGATAATGTTGCCCCCTGGAGGCCATATCTCAATTATGACAGTACTAGATTGGAACATGAATTAAAACTTAGAAATGTTTTCTATTATAAACTAAATATTCCCTTTAGCAATTAAAATATTGTGATTTTAATTAAAAGGATTCATGGGTTTATCAGAAAAATAACTGATTTCTTACTATGCTGATTATTTTTCTACATTTTCTGTTTAGATTTGCAAATCAGCAGACAGCAAAATGTAATTGCTTTTTAAGGGAGATGAATATTTAATTTGAATACAGTACTTGGGAAAAAAGGGGAATTTCATGAACATGTGCATGTGTTTAGGCAACGTAGATAATCAGACTTGGCAATGTGAGCATCTCCACGTGCACTTCATGTTTGTGCACAGTGTTACTAATGCTCATGTATGTGCAAGAAACAGTGCAGTGTAAGGTTGTGAGTAGAGGCAGCTCTGGACTGCATTCATGGTTTATAGCTCCAGTGTTGCCCCAGCTGGAAACATTACTAAAGACAGCTTGCAGAGCTAAGCATTATTCTTGGCCACTGATGACAGCAGTTATGCTGGTGGCCAAACAGGCAAAATCACATCCAGCTCCTCTATCGCATGCTCTCCCAGCATGGAAATGGAAACTACTTTTCTGCATTTTCATTAAAAAGACGGACATAAAATAAAAAAGTCCCTGCTTTTTCTTCCTTTTCAATGTTTGTGAGAGACTTAGATAAATTCCAGTGGGGTCTGTTTCTCGGCTGCTCAGGTCTTGACTTCTGTGCCTGGAACTAACTAGGTTAAGTGCTTGTTACAGCAGTTTGGTGGTTGATGGTCTGTAGTTCACACTCAAACTCAGCAGCAGTGACTGTTAGTCCTTGTCCACTGGAGTCCAAGCTCAATTACTGAGCCTATTGGATAGGTAATACTTAATTGAGCTATGAACACAGAACAGCATTTCACTACTTAAGTAAAAGTATTTCTAAACATTTTGTTCTTACAGGCATTGCTAATCAGTATTGGTAGTGGTATAAATTAATCATTAATTTATACATGTTTGACTGTGTAGCTTTCGCATTTACTCCCTTGTCTATGCTTGTAATCACATTGTATTTTCTTTACAAATGCTGTAACTCTCAACCTTTTTTCTCTGCTGGTGCTCTGATATCTGCTGCATCACTGGCCCCATTGGTGCTGAGATTTGCTCTTGCTATTCTTCACTGAGCTTCCTGCTCAAGCATGTGCCAGCTTTTGAGGAGATATCTATGCCAACAAAAAAGCAACCTCACAGTTTGCAGGGAGGAACAGCACTACATACGATGAAAAGAGGACAAGGGCAATGTGTAGTTAGGCTTCTTATATAGATTGCCAGGAGTCCAGTGCTGCTGGTGGCTGATGAGCTGTGCACCCCAGCAGACATTTGTTTACTCTGCCATGCACTAGTTCCTCAGCTATGATCAGTACCAGCATTCTATGTATGAGCATAGTTCACATACTGCTGTGTAGTCTTCATGCAAAATTTAATGCAGTCTGTTGCACTGAGCTTCGCTAGTACTGCAGGTAAGCTGAGTGACAGTTTTAAAACTACTGAAAAACAGATGAAGGGCATCTGTTAGTAAGTGCAAGAACTGGACTTATGCTAGCTACTTTCTGATGGAATGACACAGTACCGCATGCAATACATTCAAGTTTTCAAATATAACAGGATAATATAAAATATAATAATAATAAAATAAATATAATATAACAAAAATAAAATAATATAAAATAATAATAATAATAATAATAATAATAATAAAGCTTTTTTCTGGGCTTGGGTCTGAGTTATCATACAAGCTGATATGTGAAGAACTAGTAGTCAAAGTGCTCTCAATATCCTCCCTAATAAATAAGAGGGATTGAAATTTCCTCCACTGGAAACATTCATTCCACAACTTAACGCAGCTGAGCTGATATACAGAAAAAAATAAATTGAGGACATGTGTGTGATTTGAGTCTCTTGAGATTATGTGCATATACCTCTACTTTGTTTTTACATACCTAACACATATCATTTATAAAGAGTATACATTTATTATACATTTATGCACCGGGGAAAGCTGGGAGTCTCTGCAGTGGTAGAGGTGGTCTGAAAGGTAAGTAGCCTTTATGTGCTGACTTCTGCTATTTATTACTCCTATTGGCTAGGAAAAGCCAGAGAACAGGTAAACCTGAAAGCCATATTGCTTTGGAGAGGAGGGTGAAATGTCCACTTCTGTTTGAAATCTAGCTTTTTCCTGTTAAAACTCCTGGGTTTAGGAGTAAAGCTTGAAGAGTGACTACAAAGAAGATTTAGGCTAACCATGTCTGTACCAACAGCTAATTCCACCTTTTGTTTCTGCTCTGACCACAGATCACAACCCCTAGTTGGCCCAAAGGCAGCCACGAGCTGCTGTAACTATCTGCAAGGTATTTACAGTTACAGGAGCCCTCAAGAAAGGCATTATTGTTGTCAATTACAAATACCGTGGCTGGAAGGAGAACTAAAATCTGCACACGTCTTCTTGTGTTGGTGATAGAGGGTAAGCACAGACAGAAATGGAAGATTTGAACAGCATCAAGAGGGAATTCTAAATTGGACCGTCTGCATGCAGATCACAGTGCAGCCCTGAAGGGGCAGCCAGGACCTTGTTGTGATAGGCCAGAGCCTGGTGCAGTCTGCTACTGCAAGCAGCGTAGCTTGGATAGATAGTGGATGGGTGAATGCATGGATAGATGGATGGATGGTGTTGTACACAGTGATGACCAGTAATCCCATCTAAAAACTCCTAAGAATTACCAGCTCAGGTAGGGGGCATTGCTATGACTGGGCCTGACCCATTCAGTCCAGTTAACTCTCCAGACCGTGTGCAACTATTCTGCTCTAGAACAGCGTGGGAAAAACAAAAAAGCCCATGAGATCTTCAGATCAGTTATTATTTATGGTTTAAATTAGCAGCTGTGCCCTGTACATTATTGTTAAATATTACAGGGGTTTGAACAACAGCTGCATCTTACACAGAAGTATTTTCACCTTTACTGTAATGTAGTGATTTGTTCCACATTGTTCACTAGGCAAGTAACCTTTTTTTAATCCATCCACAGGGCAAACTGCCATTACTTATTTAAGAAATATGTATTCACTGTTTACAGTGAAGTATTAATGGTATTTATTAAAAAAAAAAACAAGCTTCATTTGACATTGTAGGTGAGGGATGGGGAGAAAACATGCCCTCACAATAACTTAAAAAATGAGTTGATGTCAGAACTACGGTTACAGCAACCAAGGTAATGACTCAGTAGGAACACTTGTGGCATAGAAACTCTTTGTGTGGTATCTGTGGTTGAGGAAGCTCTCTGCTTTTGTTTTACCCTTACCATAAAGACCTGAACAGCTATGTGCTCAAAGGCTTCAGGTGTTGCCCCTGTTGGGAGGTTGAAGGTGCTTTAAGCTCAGACAAGTTCATTCTAATGGGGATATGATGATGAGTCTGTGTTCTGCATACACGCATGCTGACAACAGCCTAAGAAGATCTGTAGCTGGTGGCTGATAAGTCTTCTTAACCATTTCATGAAAACGTGCTAAGGTGAGCAAGTTCTTATGCAAGGGGCATGTAAAGGGTCCTATATGGCATAGCCGAAAGGTCTGAATGCAACAACCAGTGGAGAAAAAAAGTAACATCTGATTTTCCCATAGCTCAGAGTGTGAGGATGTTAGCCTGAATCCATATATCTGGGTGGTCCTGTATGGAGCAAGGAGTTGGACTCAGTGATTATAATGGGTCTCATCGAACTGGGGATATTATGTGATTCTATGAAATTTGGATAAACTTGACACGACAAGTACTCAGGCACCTGTCAGATTCGTACTCACTCACATACTTTAAACCAGGAGATAGAGCCTGGAAGTTCTTTTAGAGCAGAAAGCTTCAGATAAAGGAAGCATGTACTTCTGCTTTACTTTCCAGATCATAGAATCAGTGTCACAGAATGGCCTGGTTTGAAAAGGACCTCGGAGATCTAGTTTCAACCCCCCTGCCATGGGCAGGGCTGGCAACCACTACAGCAGGCTGCCCAGAGCACATCCAGCCTTGCACTGAATGCCTCCAGGATGGGGTATCCACAATCTCTCTGGGGAAACCTGTTCCAGTGTGTCAGCGCCCTCTGAGTGAAAAACTGCCTCCTATCATCTAACCTAAATCTCCCATCTTAGTTTATAACAATTCCCCCTTTGACCTATCACTATCAACCTTCATAAACAGATCCTTCCATCTCTTTGAGCAGCCTTGAAATGATGGTTTCTAAACCAGAGGCTGGATCACAAACAGGTAGTAGTTTCTTTGTGTGAGGCTGAGAGAAGATAGTGAGAAATGGTGGCTTGTACCTGCATGCAGGCCTAGAGAACTGTCATCTGGCTGTTAGTACACTCATCATTTGGTTTTGACTCATTCAGAGGAACTGCATCCATGTGTGTTTTGCTGATTTCTCTTCTTAATAAGCAAAGCCTATTCTTCCCCTTGCTGCTCAGCAGAAGTAAACAGTATTGATTGGGCCAAAAATTTAGCTTTCCTCTAGCTCTTTGTATCATTTAGCTCATGGTAGTTAATAACATTAGTCAGAGATCTCCCATTAAAGTGTCATAAAGTGCTAATTCTAATGAGGTTCTTGGTGCCTCTCCCTGGGTGTAGCTGCTCAGGATGCTGCTGATGTACTGTTGGACAAGAGTTACTGATACAGAACAAGGAAGATGCTCTGCTGCGCTATGGAGGAGGCTAATTAGAAAACTTCTGACATTACTGATGAGCCTAATTAATTTCACAACTTTAGAAGAGAGTTTTGTTTATGTCTGGAAAGTAGCTGATGGCCCCAGTAACAAATTATGGATAATCTGATACAAAACCACTGTAATTTGTGGTTATATGGCAACAGCACATTTTGCTGACTCTTATGTAAGAATAATGACCCAAGCAGAGAGAGCTATACAGAATGTCCAGTGAGCAGAGAGTGCCTTGTCCTGTTTTCCAAGGAGAAAGTCCTGATGATTTCAGGGAGTAAAAGAAGGTGTTGACATGGATACCCCATTTCCACTAAGCATGTCATGTCTAAAGACTACCTTCTTACAGACGCTGTTGTGACCACACTTCTGCTGGAGGAGGGTGGCAAGCAGATCTCCTGTGTGAGGTGTGAAGAGGTTGAAGATCTACTTAGCATGGTGACAGAGCTGAAAGAAGAGGTTGAGAGACTGAGGGCCATCAGGAACCACGAGCAGGAGATTGACTGGTGGAGTAGCTCCCTCGAGTGTCAGAGAGAAAGGTGCCGGGGAGATCCCCCGAATTTGGTGGTGGACTGCCTGACCTGCCCCCGTCAGGTTGAGGGGGGGTATCTGAGGGATGGGGAGGGCTGGCAGAGAGTCCCTGCTCGGTACTGTAGGCAATCTCCCCCTCTGCCTACCTCGTGTCCTCAAGTCCCTCTCAGCAATAGGTTTGCAGCATTGGATGTTGAAAGAGAAATAAGGGGGGAGGTGCGGAAAGATTCTCCCAGGAAGTCACCAATGGCAAGGCAGTCGACTCCATGCATTGAGACTGCCGCTGACAAGAAAGAATGAAAGGTGATCGTGGTGGGTGGCTCCCTTCTGAAGGGTACTGAGGGCCCCATTTGCAGACCAGACCCAAGCCGTAGGGAAGTGTGCTGTCTCCCTGGGGCCCGGGTCAGGGACATAACTAGAAGACTCCCAGATCTCATACACCCCACTGACTACTATCGGTTGCTCATAGTTCAAGCAGGCAGCAATGAAATAACTCAAAGAAGCCTATGAACTATGAAAAGAGATTTCAGGGGTCTAGGATGATTAGTTCAAGGTGTGGGAGCACAAGTGGTGTTTGCTTCCATACCTTCTGGGGTGGTGAAGGACATGGAATGGGCTAGGAAAACACAGGTGATGAATAATTGGCTGAGAGGCTGGTGCAGAGACAGACACTTTGGGTTTTTTGACCACGGGGCAGTTTACTCAGCTCCTGGCCTGTTATCTGCTGATGGAATGCACCTGTCTCAAGGGGGAAACGAATTCTAGCCCAGGAGCTAGCTGGACTAATTGAGAGAGCTTTAAACTAGCTGTGATGGGGGAAGGGGATATAACAGTGCTCTCCAGTAAAGAGCCCAGAGGGGCTGTGCTGGAGCAAGGGGCGAGGCAGATGTCTCAGCTGAAGTGCATCTACACCAATGCACGCAGCATGGGCAACAAACAAGAAGGGCTTGAAGCCATTGTGAGGCAGGCTAACTATGACCTCATCACTATTTCGGAAACATGGTGGGACCCCTCCCGTGACTGGAGTACTGGGATTGATGGCTACAAGCTCTTCAGAAGGGACAGATGGGGAAGAAAGGGTGGTGGCATAGCTCTCTATATCAAAGAGGGTCTTGATGTTGAAGAGCATGAGGTTGGAAATGACCAAGTGGAGTGTCTGTGGGTAAGGATCAGGGGGACTGTCTGTAGGGGTGACATCGTGGTGGGGCTCTGTTATAGACCGCCTAGCCAAGATGAAGAGATAGATGAGGTGTTCTACAAGCAACTGATAGATGTTGCACGATGGCCAGCACTTGTTCTCATGGGGGACTTCAACTTCCCTGATATATGCTGGAAATATAATACTGCACAGAGGAAGCAGTCCATGAGATTTCTGGAGTGTGTGGAAGATAGCTTCCTGACACAGCTGGTGCAGGAACCTACCAGGGGAGGTGCCCTGCTAGACCTGCTCTTCACTAACAGAGATGGACTAGTAGGAGATGTGAAGGTTGGGGATCGTCTTGGCCAGAGTGACCATGAAATGGTAGAGTTTGCTACTCTTGGTGATGTCAAGAGAGTGACCAGCAAAACTGCTACCTTGGACTTCTGGAGGGCAGACTCTGACCTGTTCAGGACGCTTGTTGCAAGGGTCCCTTGGGACTCGCTCCTGAGGGATAAAGGGGTCCAGGAAGCCTGGGTCCTCCTCAAGACGGAAATCTTAAAGGCACAGGAGCAGGTTTGGTGATGATAAAACTTTGCCGTTCAATACAATGTAACCTGTGTTTGCTCACTTGGTTAATCTGTATACTCTGTCTGCCTTTGAGAGCGGTCTTCTTTGCTTAGGCAATCACAGCTACAGCCTACCAACCCCTTCCCACTTGATGCTTTATAGCCAAGCAAATGCCATCTAGGGGCAAAGCCTAATCATTTGCCACGTAGGTGGCTCATAGCATCCAAAATTCCTTCCTCCTCTGTATCTCCCACTTTGCATTCCTTTACACATGCTGTTGCATTCTAACTCAGTCTTACTCCTTATGATGCTCAGGCCCAGCAGCACAGCACTACTGAGCAAGGGACATGCTCAGGTGCAGTGTCTGTGACACAGTCTCAGATGCGGATGATGCAAATTGTTTATTACAGGTTCTAACATCCCTTGTATACACTGACAAGTTTTCTCTTGTAACTTTCCCACCCACCAGTGGAGTCTCCTCTGTAGACATTCAAGACCCACTTGGATGCCTACCTGTGTAGCATGTTCTTGGGAGCTGCTTTGGCAGGGGGTTTGGACTAAATGATCTCTAGAGGTCCCTTCCAGCCCCTGCAATTCTGTGATTTTGTGTCCAGGCCTGTGGCCCACAGCACAAGATTAGATGCAGGGCTCTTCGAACGGGTCCAAAGGAGAGCCACTAAGATGATCAGGGGACTGGAGCACTCTGCTACAAAGGAAGGTTGAGGGATCTGGGTTTGTTTAGCTTGGACAAGAGAAGGCTCCACGGAGACCTCATTGTGGCCTTCCAGTACTTCAAGGGAACATATAATCTGGAGGGGTAATGACTGTTTACATGGGCTGACAGCGATAGAACAACGAGGAAAGGTTTTAATCTAAGACAGGGGAAACTCAGGTTCAATATAGAGTGTTAGTTTTTCACTCAGTGAGTGGTGATGCAATGGAACAGGTTGCCCAGAGAGGTTGTAGAAGGCCCCCATCCCTGGAGGCCTTCAGGGCAAGGCTGGATGTGGCTCTAGACAGCCTGTTCTAGAGGTTTGCAACCCTGCCTTTGGCAGGGGGGTTGAAACTAGGTGAAGTTTGACGTCTGCTGCAACCCAGGCCATTCCAGGATTCTATGATTCCATGATACAAGCTCTGTTTCATCTGTGAACTTATTAAGGGTGCAATTGATCCTCTCATCCAGATTGTTGATAAAGATGTTAAACAAAACTGGCCACAAACCCTGAGCCCTGGCTGATGCCACAGATGACTAGCCTTACTAGTAAAGAGTAAGGAAAAGCAGTCACTAACTACCTCAGTCCTATCCTGATCTATCATCACTGGTTTTCCCCCCACATCCAAGAAAGAATGGTGATCCTTTTTAACCCTCCTTTTGCTGATCATGTGTTTGTAAAAGCATTTTTATCATCTTTTTACTGTTCTAGCCAAACTGAGTTCTAGTTGAGTTTTGTTCCTTCCTGTTTTCTCCCCATACAACTTCTGCTGATCAATTTTTTTTTATTCACGAGTTCCAGAAGAAGCCTTCTGTTCAGCCAGGATGGAATTCTCCTCCATTAGCTGCACTTTCAGTATCTTGCCTGCACCTGCACATTTAATCTTTAATTACTGAAGAATGTCCAGACTTCCAGGACTTCTTAGCCTTTCAGAATTATGCTCCTAGGGACTCTGTCAGCAAAGTCTCCAAATAAGCCAAAGTCTGCTCTCTGGAGATCCAAAGTGGCAGTTCTGCTAACTGTCTTCCTTACTTCACTAAAGATCAAAAACTCCATAATTTCACAATCCCTTGTGTTCAGGAATCGTGTTCAGAATGCCCCAAACCATCACAGATCCTTCTCTGTTTACAAATAACACAGCAAGTACAACACATTCTGATTTCCTGACCTTTCCCCTGATTCTTACCCAGAGACAGTCAACATTTTTATCACCATTACCCAGTTCCAAGCGGCCAAGATGCTCCCCAATGCACATGACTACTGTGTTTCCTCTCATCCCTTTCCATCTCCCCTGAAGAGATTCTAGCCATCTATTCTAGCACTCCAGCACGCAAATCACTCCACAGTATCTCACTGAGGCCAGTGGTATCTTAGCCCTGAGATTTAACTAAAACTTCTGTTCCCCCTTCTTTCTCATGCTCCATGCATTTGTGTAGAGACACATAAGGTGCTTCAGATGGACCACCAATGACATTGTTCCACCAAATTTCTCCTAATGCTGGGCTTGAAAGGAACTGAAAAATAATGCAAAGAATTTGTTTATATGGGCTTTGAAGATTTATATATTTTAACTGGAGTTTCATATATACGCAAAAGCACAGATGGTGTTGTCTCATGGTGAAGATAGTCTCCTACTAACCACAGAACAAGTAATTCAGTCTTACAGTTAAACAGTGAGGATTTATTTAGTGTCTAATTGTGAAAATAGGTCCTGTACCAGCATACCACAGTGGCAACAAGCCAATGCCACAGTTACAAAGTCTGCTTCTGACACAAAGTACTGAGTGTCTAAACATTTATTGGCTGTTAAATTGATGAAGCAGGGCATTAAGCTGTAAAGTAGGTATGGGGTATTACAAGTGGAGATAAAGGAGTAGAAAAAATTACAAGAAGCTTGATAGCTTGATTAGAAAACACTAACAGTACTAAAAAATAAATAAATTGGCTGGAGAAGTCACAGTGCAAACTGTTGCCATTCACAATAAGTCTCCCTCCAGCCCTGACGGAGTAGCAATATTGAAGGCCAGCGTGCTGGGCTGGCAGCAAAGTCTTGTGACTTTTTTTGCTTTTTATTTTTATTGTTTTTTTTTTGTTTGTTTGTTTTTTTGTTTTTTTTTTCCAATTGGTTGGAAATAGAAATGCTGAGGGACTAACAGGCTGACTCCTGTTCTTACCCCTGCCATCAGAATGGTTCCAAAAAATGTTTATCAATCAGCTATATAAAGTCTGAGCTCTAGAAAACAATGTATTTCAAGTCTGCTAATGTCTGAGGAAGACTGTGTTTCTGCAGTGGAAGTTTCCAGCATTTTTCTGTATAACTTGCTGAACTTATAGCCCCCCTTGCATCTATTACGGAGCAAAGAAAGTTGTGAACAGATGTACCGTCTAAAGGTGAGCACAAGGTAAGGAGAACATGTAATGAACTTGAGTAGAATTAAACAAGCACTAGGTAAGATCAACACGCAGGAAGTGGGGAGGAGACAAGATAAGATAGATAGAATGTGCTGTCCTTGACTGGAAACACTGCACTCCATAAAGTACAAATTACTCTATAAAAATGTCAGGTACAGCGGAGCTCCGCCCCTCCGCTGCTCCCACAGCATTAACTCCTTAACTGCCTGCATGATGTTCTGATGTGGAATACCGGCATCAAAACCACAAAACCACAACATTCCACCCCTTATTCCACATCATGACATCATGCTTAACATGCATCTATATAGAACCAAAAACAGTAATAACACAGATTACATACAAACATATCTATACATATATATATATACACATGGAATCACAGACTGCACTCCCCCAACATCAAATTCCCTTGTGGGACACACTGGACGTCCCCATTTTTATCCATTACCCACCAGGTGCACCCAGGTCCCTGTGCAAAAACTGTTCCACGGAGGGGTCTGCCCTTTCCAGAGTCTGGAAGGACCCACACTGCTTTTCCCAACATGCTCTTCACATGTACTACAGGGACCTTATCTCCCTCTATGGTCTGTAGGGAGCTGGATTGTGTAGGGGTTGACTGATCCCCTAGTGTTGACCAACCAGGTGGCTTCTGACAGATTTTTCTCCCAATGCTTAAATGTCCCGCCACCCAGTGCTTTCAGTGTGGTTTTTAACAACCCGTTGTAGCGCTCGATCTTACCAGCAGCCGGTGCATGGTAGGGAATATGACAGACCCATTCAATGCCATGTTCTTTGGCCCAAGTATCCACAAGTGAATTTTTGAAATGAGTCCCATTATCGGACTCAATTCTTTCTGGGGTTCCATGTCGCCATAGGATTTGCTTCTCTAAGCCTAAGATGGTGTTTCGGGCAGTAGCATGGGGTACTGCATATGTTTCAAGCTACCCAGTGCTCACCTCCACCATGGTGAGCACATAACGCTTACCATTGCGAGGCCGTGGCAAGGTGATATAATCAACCTGCCACGCCTCCCCATATTAATACTTCTGCCATCGCCCTTCCTGCCAGAGAGGCTTCATCCTCTTGACTTGTTTAATTATGGCACATGTATCACGGTCATGGATAACCTGTGTGATGACATCCATAGTTAAGTCCACCCCTCGGTCTCTAGCCCACTTATAGGTCGCGTCCCTTCCTTGATGGCCTGAGGTCTCATGGGCCCACCGAGCTAAAAATAAGTCTAATTTGTTCTGCCAGTCCAAGTCTATTTGAGACACCTCAATTCTGGCAGCTTGATCTACCTGATGATTATTTTTCTGCTCTTCAGTAGCTCGATTCTTGGGCACATGAGCATCTACTTGACGCACCTTTACACCCAACTTTTTTGTTCGGACAGCAATGTCAATAGGGGGCATGCGCCCATTATTGCAATCATGAATAAAATTGCTGCTATCACTAAGATCGTTGCCTGAGCAGAAATTCTTGACTTGAGCATTTCTAACAATTTTTCGTGTTGAAACCTGGTAAGCTAACATCTCCTGCACTGCACCTCCACCTCCACAACACAGGACGGTGCACCCTGCTCTTGTTTCTGCAGCCCTGTGGTTAGTGACCCGGTGGTTCATCATGGAGCCATCTGTGAACCTGAGGATGCTTTTAAGAGGCAAAGATCTGTGAACAACTGGGGGATAGGGACAGAGAGCGGGCACTGTGGTTTTGTGAGATTGGCCTGGTAATTCCTGGCAACTCCGTGCGCAGACAGGCTAAGAACAATTGTTCATTTGCTTTGCAGCTGAGTACTGCCTTGGCAGTCAAGGTTGGGAACACTTATGCTGCATGTGAACAGCTTTCAAAAAGGGTTGCTTGATGGCACACCTCATTCTCTAGAACTGAGAATTGGGTGTGAGCAGTCCTGCAGATCACAGCAGTACGACCATAGGTTGCTGAGAGAAACGGGGAATAAGATTCATAGATTCATAGATTCATTAGGTTGGAAAGGAACCTACAAGATCATCTAGTCCAACCATCCTCCCACCACCATCCCTACCCACCAAGCTACTAAATCAAGTCTCTTAGCACCTCATCTAAACACTTCTCGAACAGCGCTGGGGATGGTACCTCAACCACCTCCCTAGGCAGGCCATTCCAGTGCCTGACCACTCTCTCAGAGAAAAAATTTTTCCTCAGATCTAATCTAAATCTTCCCTGGAGAAAAGGCTGACCCCCTCCTCACAACAGCCTCCCTTCAGGAAGTGGTAGAGTGCAATGAGGTCTCCTCTGAGCCTCCTTTTCTCCAGGCTAAACAATCCCAACTCCCTCAGCCGCTCCTCGTAAGACTTGTGCTCCAGACCCCTCACCAGTTTTGTTGCCCTCCTCTGAACACGCTCCAGGGCCCCGATGTAGTAGTGAGGGGCCCAAAACTGAACACAGTACTCAAGGTGCGGCCGCACCAGAGCTGAGTACAGGGGGATGATCACCTCCCTGCTCCTGCTGGCCACACTATTCCTAATACAGGCCAGGATGCCATTGGCCTTCTTGGCCACCTGGGCACACTGCCGGCTCATGCTGAGCCGAGCATCAACCTACACCCCCAGGTTCTTTTCCTCTGTACACTCTTCAAGCCATTCTGCCCCAAGCCTATAGCATTGCATGGGGTTATTGTGGCCAAAGTGCAGGACACGGCACTTGGCCTTATTGAACCTCATTAGGTTTTCATGGGCCCACTTCTCCAGCCTGTCCAGGTCCATCTGGATGGCTTCCCGTCCTTCCAGTGTATCAACTGCACCACTCAGCTTGGTGTCATCAGCAAACTTGCTGAGTGCGTACTCGATGCCGCTGTCTATGTTGTTAATGAAGATGTTGAAGAGCACCAGTCCCAAGACCGGCCCCTGAGGGACACCGCTTGTGACCAGCCTCCACACTGACACACAACCGTTGATCACAACTCTTTGGCTGCATCCAGCCAGCCCATTCCTAATCCATTGAACAGTCCATCCTTCAAATCCCCATCTCTCTAATTTAAAGAGAAGGATGTGATGAGAGGCCATGTCAAAGGCCTTGCAGAAGTCCAGGTAGATGACATCCACTGCCCTTCCCCTGTCCGCCAAAGCCATCACTCCATCATAGAAGGCCACCACGTTGGTCAGGCAAGATCTGCCCTTGGTGAAGCCATGCTGGCTGTCTTGAATCAGCTCTTGATCCTGTATGTGCCTTAGCATAGCTTCTAGGAGGATCTGTTCCATGACCTTTGCAGGCACAGATGTGAGGCTCACTGGCCTGTAGTTCCTTGGGCCATCCTTTCTCTCTTCCTTCAAAATGGGAGTAATGTTTCCCTTTTTCCAGTCACTGGGGAATTCACCAGACAGCCATGATTTTTCAAATATGATGGAGAGCATCTTGACAACCACATCAGCCATCTCTTTCAGAAACCTAGGATGGATATCATCCAGACCCATGGACTTATACACTTTCAGTTTCATGAGGACGTCTCAGACTTGCTCCGCTGGGACAGAAACCACTCCCCACACCCTCAGCTAGAGGCTCATGGTCCTGGCAGACTTGGGAAGCCTGACCACCCATGAAGACTGAGGCAAAGTACCCACTGAGTACCTCAGCTTTTTCTACATCTGAGGAAGCCACCTCCCCATTACCTGTTGTCAGAAAGAGAACACTCTCCTTGGCCTGTCTCTTTCTGCTTATGTACCTGTAGAACCCCTTCTTGTTATCCCTCACCAAGTTCAGCTCCATCTGCGCCTTGGCTTTCCTCATCCTATCCCTACACACACAGGCAACAGCCCTGTATTTTTCCCAGGATACACAACCCTGCTTCCACCTCCTGTACATTTCCCTCTTCTCCCTCAGTTTAAGCTGCAGGTCCTTGCACAGCCACAATGGTTGCTTACATCCCCTGCTCGACTTCCTCTGCTGGCACTGGAGAACCACTGCGCTCCCAAAACGGCATCCTTAAGCAGCTGCCAGCTTTGTTCTGTACCCGTGCCTCTACGGACAGTTTCCCAGGGGTCCCCACTCAGCAGTTCCTTATGCAGCTGGAAGTTTGCTCTCCTGAAGAACAGGGTCCTAGCTCTGCTTTCTTCCAGGCCCACCCACATTCTTCAAGATCACAAACTCCACCAAGGCATGGTCACTTCAGCCCAGGCTGCCTCCAATCTGAACCTCTCTAATGCTCTCCTCTGCATTAGTGAGCACCAGGTCCAGTAAGACTTCACCTAGGGTTGGTCCATCTATTACTTGGGCCAGGAAGTTGTCCTCGACAGACTCCAGGAATCTCCTGGATGGTCTGCCACCCACCATGCCACTATCCCAGTAGATTTCCATGTGGTTGAAATCCTCCATCAGGACAAGAGCCCATGAGCACGATACATCCTGCAGCTGAAGCAAGAAGACCTCGTCAACAGGCTCCCTCTGATCAGGTGGCCTGTAGCAGACCCCAACCACTAGATGCCCTTTACTGGACCAATCCTTGATTTTCACCCACAAGCTCTTGACCTTATCGTGGCTGTTCCTCAGACACAGCAATGTATCAACTTCCTAACATGGAGGGCAACTCCGCCACCCCTCCTACCCTGTCTGTCCCTTCCAAAAAGGCTGTAGTACTCCATCAGGGTACTCCAGTCAAGGGGTCCATCCCACCATGTTTCTGTGATAGCCACAGTCCCAGTCCGCCACGGTTTCTAGCTCCTTATTTCCCATGCTGTGCACACTGGTATAGAGGCACTTCAGCTAAGCTATTGGCCCTGTTGCCTTCTCAGAGGAGGCCTCCCTAGTACCTCCAGGACATGGCTGGGGTTTTCCTATACTGTCTCCCAAGCTGACAGCATTCCCATGCACTTCTCTGTCACCGAGTACACCCCCTTCCCCTATCGTATCTAGTTTAAAGCCCTGCTAACCAGTCCACCCAGCATGTTCCCAAGAATATCTGCAGCCCTTCTAGTCAGTCAGCTCCTGTTTGCTATCAGCCTTCCCCCTTTCTCAAGCTGTGTCCCAAGCGATAGTACCCAAAGCCCATGAGAGAAGTTGGAGACAGCTGACCAAGGGGAGGACGTTGGGTCTGATCACCCCTCCCCCCCCCCAAAAAAAAAGCTCACCTGAACGGAGTTCGGTGACTAATGCTGAACCAAAAAAAGGGAAAGTTTTGCTGGCTTAAGAAAGAACTGGAACAATGTGAAAGAGATATTATAAATTTTCCCTTTCCTAAAACTACACTGACTGTGTTAACACACCCTCCACTAATTCTGCCAATGCTCCTATGTACCCTCTTAGGGAAGTTCCAATGTTAACAGGTAAAGGATATGTGAATGCCCCACTTACTAGTGGAGAGGTGAGAAATTTTGAAAGAGAAATGAAATCATTAGCGGAACATCCTATTGGACTAGAAGAGCAGTTTTATCTATTATTGGGGCCAAGCTTTTACTCATGGGATGAGATGATGTCCACCCTAAGTATGCTGTTTAACAGGGAGGAAAGAGGAATGATTAGATGAGCTGCTATGCGGGAATGGAAGAAAATGCATCCTCAGGGTGCAGACGCTGTCCCAGATGAAGTAATATATCCGTTAACAGAGCCAGGATGGAACAGTAAGGAGGATGACGACAGGGCGCGTATGAGGAATCTTCTGGAAATAATAATCTTAGGAATTAAGGGAGCAGTGCCTCGGTCTCAGAAGTTTGCTAATGTCTTTGAAGTTCAACAAGGTAAAAGATGAAACTCTGAGTGAATTTTTGGAGAAACTGAGGGAAAGAATGTGAAGGTATTCAGGGTTGGATCCTGATGATCAAGTAGCTCAGGGAATATTGAGGGTTAATTTTGTGACTAAATCCTGGCCAGACATATGGAAGAGACTGCAGATAATAAAAAGGTGGCATGAGCAGCCAACAGTGAATCTGTTGAGAGAGACGTAGAGGGTGTATGTCAGAAGAGAGGAAGAGAAGCAAAGACAGAAGACAAAATTGATGATTGTTGCAGCAGATCAAGTAATTAAACAGAAAATGGAGAACTGACAAAAGAGAAGCTCCTAAGGGGATCAGTATTCAAGGGGCAGTTGGGATAAAGGGGGTAAGAGCAAAAATAGGGAGGTGAGGAGGTCGTTTCCTGGACCTCCACAGCAAAAACAAACATCAGGAAAATGTTTTAACTGCGGAAAGGAGGGTCACCTTAGAAGGAGGTGTCCCGAGTAAGAAAAGCAAGAGTGATTGATTGCTGTTATGAATGAAGACTGAGGGTGTCAGAGGCTTCCTGAAATTGGGTCCCACATGGAGCCCGTGATAAATTTGGAAGTGAATTGTGAAGAACTGGAGAATTGAACAAATTAAAACTGGACAATTGGACAAACTAAATTCACAGTGAAGGGAGCAATGTTTCTATTAACTGTGATAGGTAGAATTAGTTGCCAAAGAGATTTGACTTGGCCACGGCAACGTGGACACGCACGATACACTTCAAGTACAATGAGCACATGTACTGACTGTACAACTAAAATCCAGCTGATACCAAGCGCAGGGAATCAAGTTTAAACACTAGAGTCCTAAATGGAAGTGAAGTATACTTGAGACAGGAATGAACTTAGGACAAATCAGGAAAATCTTTCCTTCCGAGGAAAGATCGCAGAATAAAGTAGGATGCTGTCAGCGGTTTGCGGGCCGGTTTGACCTGGTACCATGACAACTGAGGCAGGGGACCCACGGGCCCATGCGCTGGGGAAGAAGAAGGGGGAAAGGGAAAAAGGAAGAAGGGAGATGGGCCTAGGAACAAAACAGCGGCAATGACCTGAGGAGGAAAGTTAATTTACTAAATAAGATATCAGAAAGCAAAGTAACACAATATAATACCACATAAATGGAATTGAGGCTAATGAATCAAATAAAATGAGCAAGAGAGAGTGTCCAATAAACCGAAGGCCTTACACTAACGCTGAAGGCAGACGGCTGCAACAAACACCCACTGCGGAGCTCGATCCCGAAGGGAAGAGAGACAGTCCCGTGACCACAGACAGTTTTTATCTTTCCCTCTGAGCGGAAGCACGTAAAAATGCAAAGCATTGCACAGTCCTCTGGGAAATGTAGCTCTTCTCTTCTGAGACAGGTATACCCAGAACTATCGATGATCCACGGAGCTAGAGCGTTAACTCTTTAACTCCTAATACACTGCATGATGTTATGATGTGGAATATCAGTAATATAACAAAAATCATAAAATCATGAGAGATGCCAAGTGACAAACAGAACTACCTATGAAGAGCCATCCCAAATAGCAGTAATCACTGAAAGAGATTCCACAGATAGATGACAAGTGACCTGTGCCAATCACAGACCAGACTGTTGGCACAGTCTCACATTAATAGATCTGATATTAGTAGTTTGTCAATGGTTTCATCAGAATTTGGTGCTCTAATTCATGTTTGAAATAGATACTCTCATAACCACTCTTTCCTTACCCTCAGAATTCAGATCACTCAGGTCGTTTGAGACTGGCAAAGTATCTGAATGGCCCTGATCACACATACACGTCGATCATACTGGAACCATGGGAAGGCACCCCGGTGACAAGGACTGGAACCTAGCAACTGTAACTATTATACATGAGAATGAAATTTATTCGGAACAAAAGTGGGGGTGGAATGATAAGTATCAAACAGCCAGACTTCACGCGGTGCCGGGAGAGAAAGTGCAAATTGGCTGCCGAGTGATTAATGGATCAACTTATTGCAGACCAGTTGAAACTGAAGCCTTGTAACTGACGCAGTTAGACCAGAACATCAATTAAACATCATTGCATCAATAAATGGACTTTTATTGTTGCAAGATGACAGAGCAAGATCAAGATTGATGGTATATCTTCACCTATACCAAACCACTATTTATATACTGCAAATGGGGATATAAAATTTCAGGACCAACATTCAATTTCATGACGGATACTCAAGATGTATGGCACTCGTGTACCACTGGATGGCTATGGACTGATGTCTATGTTGCCCAGGAAAGGCAAGTGTCAATCTTGTCTGCAGTAGTATTGAAAAACAATGATACAGTTTCTAGAGATGAATGGAAATTAAAGGAGGAAAATTTTCAGACACCGTCTGTGATTGGGAACACAGATAC
Source organism: Callipepla californica brunnescens (assembly GCA_023055505.1). NCBI lineage: Eukaryota > Metazoa > Chordata > Aves > Galliformes > Odontophoridae > Callipepla > Callipepla californica. Next base: position 556,867 of record JALIRH010000023.1, on the reverse strand, counting down.
GGAGATATGACATTTGTCTTGAAACTGAACAGAATGAATGCCATTTTGAAATCCGTCCCATTGAAAAATCAGAAACTGTCACATATAGGAAAAGGCTGTGTCTGTATGATGACCCACTGTAGTTTTATTATGATTAATGATGGTATCGTAGATACAAGATGCTGCAGTGAAGGGACAGGAACCCTGCTTGATGCAAGCTAATGTTCGTTTATTAAGGAACAACTCAAAGCTTATATACACAGAAAGGCAATGTGTGTTAAGATATGATTGGGCGGAGGTTACATTCCTTAAGGTTAAACATCATAACAATACAAAGCGCTCCTGGTTGACTAAATGAGCAGTTCCCTATCGCCTTCTGTTCCAGTGTCCTGTTTCTTTTCATTCCGCAAATGCGGTTCTCATGACCTTGTCAGCTTATCTTTACACAGCCTGCATCCAAGGCTTGTGGTCAGACTGTTGCATAGCCAGCAGTTCTGTCTGGCTTGCACTCTTGCCATTACCCACAACAAGAGATTAGGTTAATATTTGCAACTTCCCCACAGTAACAGGGTGTGATTTTACATACACTGTACCTGTCACCTCATGCCAGTTCTTACAGGCTGACTACACGCTGATCCAGAATGTACCACCTGGTCATACTGGAATGAATATTACCATGGTGAAGGAGTTATTACAGCATAAAGATTTGAAACAACTACTGAAGCAATCCAAGGAGAATGGACTGAGAACTCTGATCACGGTACGCCACAATGTGAAGCAAATATGCCGTACAATGGAAAGAATAAAGGAAGAGGGAGAACATCGGTGGTGGGATGTTCTCTCTGGATGGTCACCTACTGCAGCAGAACTCTTTAAAAAGTGCTGCATCCTACTGCAATTATTTAAATTTTCTGCCTGGTCTGCATACTTCTAATGATAACCATATATATTAGAATTTGGAAACTAGCGAAACAAGTAGTTTTGATAGATTAAATGCAACAGGTGTACTTCATAGTGTGATGCAAAAAAAAAGTGTAAAAAGAAAAAGGGGGGCAATTGTGAGAGGTTGACTGTGTTTTTGCAATGGAAGTTTCCAGTGTTTTTCTGTATGTAGTGTAGGCCTTACTGAACTTATAACCACCCTTGCGCAACCATTGTGGAACAAAGAAAGTTTGGATCAGGTGAATCATCTCTAGATGAGCACGAGGCAAGGAGAACATGCAGTGAATTTGAGTAGAATTAGGCAAGCACCAGATAAGATCGACAGGCAGGAAGTGGGGAGGAAGCTTCCAGTAATTTCAAGATAAGTGAACTCAGTTGTTCTGATTGTGCGTTGACTATCTGAAAGAAAATTTTGTCAGTTTTCACACTTATCAGCTACTAACTGGACCGAGGTAAGTAAGTGTTTAATGTATTTGCTGCGTGCCCGTCTTGCCAGTAGTCTGAAATAAACGTATAACATTTTATTTTATTGTTAAAGCATAGTATGCTGTGTTAAAATGTTGATAACAAGGAGAAGATTTTTCTTCCTTTAATTTGCAGAATAGGCTGTTCCACAAACACTGATTGCCTTTCTTTTGGAATTCTCTTGAATTTCTATGTATTTATTTGTTTGTTTGTTTGTTTTCATGGCTTATGATAATAATCTCTAAGACACTGCGGGGAAGAAATTAATAAATCACCGCATCAGACATTCTGTGCAGAACGCAGATCTCTCCTTGTAAGTCAGAAGGATTTATTTATTTGTACTTTATTCTCAAACTGACAACTCTTGCTCCAAGTTCCAAGGGGTACTGCTGCTCAGTATATTTTTTTGAACAGAGGAAAAAAAGGAGAAAAACACTCTGGAATACAAAATCTAGAAAGAAAAAAAGATTTTATATCCACATTTATGTATCCGGATATACTTGTATATTCTTATAGGATATATATTCCTCATATGGATTTTTTTCTAATATTTAGTTCATTCTGCTTTATTCTGCGTCATTCTGTTCTTGTTTCTCCAAGAGCCTATTAACTATTGTAATCAACTTTATAGATACCGGTCAGAAGTAAAGGAAAGGTCCGTTCTGCTGCTACGCTCAGCCCAGTCAGCAAGCAGCCTGTGACTGCAGCTCAGGTTTCTGCTTCAAACTTAGGACAGTTAAAAATGCAAATGCTCATTCTAATTACTCTTCCAGGTGAAAACCCTAACACAGAACTGCATAGGAATTTGCAACCTGATGCCCGTAAGAAAGCATTCACCTGTGTGACAACACTGGGATGTGAGCTCAGGGCTCAGGGCATCTTTATGAAGATGCGATGACAAAGTCAAGCTCTTCCATGAGGTGGTGTCACAGGTAGGCATCCAGTCCGTACACCAAAACACCTTGTGCTTTGCTTGAGCATCTTGGTTACTTATGGGGATATGGCACGTCATTGAGGGCGGAACCTTAGGGTAGGATGGTCTGCAACTCCTGCCCCTGTTGATCTATTGGTGGAACTTCATCAGTTAATTTTACTCCAGACATTGAGCATGGTCAAGTGCTAGGGATCAGCAGGTATCAAACAGAGTTGGATAGCTGAAACATCACTGAGGATCTGGGGACCCATCTCTGTGTTTGTGCTGTTCCACCTGTAAAATGGAGGTCATATTTTTTTATAAATTACAAATGCGATCTACTGTGAGACACGAGAGAAGCACAGAGAGGTACTGTTCCATGGTCAAGCTCAGACACAGTTTTCTTCTCCTCTTAACAGAAGCTCTTCCGTTTTCTTTGTCATTAAGATCATAAAGCCAGGAGCTCTCTGAGCTATACTGAAGATAGGATTCTTTTGGTTTCAACATCAAGATGAGTATGTACATAGCCTTAACCCTGTTCAGTTCAGTAAGATGGCAAATCCCGGACATTTTTATTAGAAAGAGATTACTAACCTACTTGATTCTGTCCCGTCTGTGAGCATAGAGGGATTTCCATTTTACGCTTCATATAACGGGCAGAGATTTGTCTCTTAACTGTTTGTTTGGGAAAGAAGAGGAAAGAAGCAAGGCTCCTGTTAACACAGAGTCTACAATTTGTTTAATATCAGTGGACTTCCTTCAAAAATCAGCAATGCTCATGCTAACTCTTCTGGACTAGGTTTGTATTTCAGTTCTTAGAAACCAGAAAGAAACCAGGATCCAATGGGCAACATGCTCAGTATGCGTGAGAAGCTGGGTTCGATGCCTAGACTAATTTTCGGTCATCTGGTCTTAAAATTCTCAACTTTGAGTTACCACCAACAGAACCGTTTTATTTCCTAAGCATATGGTTCTTTTCTTCTTACCCATCATCAGCAGAGAGCAAATAAAACAAGTGACACTGTTTCTTCTCGTGAAACCTACCAGCACCCGAATGACATGTAAAATACAGAAACTGTGGTGAATAAAACTTGGATATTATTCTGGTAAACTGAAAGGACAGCAAAGCTTTCAAGAGATGGCAAGAGCTGATCACATCATTATCACAGTAGGCAAATTTTTGCATCCATGATTTCACAGAATCATAGAATCACTAGGATTGGAAAAGGCCTCTAAGATCATCTAGTCCAACCATCAATCCGTCCCCATGCCTACTGTGTCCTTTGGTGCCTTGCCTTAACTACCCGTTTCTTGAACACCTCCAGGGATGGTGGCTCCACCATCTGTTGGGGAGCCTGCTCTAATACCTGACCACTCTTTCTGAGAAGAATTTTTTCCTTATATTCAAGCAGAACCTCCTCTGGCACAGTGTAAGGCCATTAACTCCCATCCTGAGTGCTCTTAGTGCTTCTCCTCAGAGCACTGTGCACCGCAGGCCTGCTCTCTCCCTCTACAAGCCTGTTCTCTCCTCCCTCAGAGCCACTCTCCATCCCCACACTCTCTCACCCTCTCCTGAGATTCCCCATCTCTCCCCACACCACACCCCAGACATCACCCCCCATTTTGAGCCAGACTCCTGTGCGATGTGTTGATGTCCTGTTTTTAACCAAGTAGGCTTACTTCCTCACTGCCTGGGAATTCAGTGGAAATCTCAGTAAAGTCATTTTGTCATGTGTGCTTTCTTTTGACCTTGGAAAGCAGGCGTTAATATACACATCTTGTATACGCACAACTGTGATCCAGTTCCCAGTGAGCCAACTAACCGGTTTAATAACCATTCAAATAGTAGTGAAAATGAACGTGACTCTTGGGACAGAATGTGACTAAGCTTAGGGGTAGGTTATTCATATCCTAAAGTTCGATACATGGTTTAGGTAAAAGTGTAGCTACCTCTACGTGGTACTGCAGCTATGCCTACATAAAGATGTAGATAAAGTTAGATACGTGCTTTACTAAATAAGGACATATCAGTGACACAACTTTGTGATCAGAATTTTACTGACATCTTTTACTGTTCTGTTCTGTTACTAGAGCTTGCTTGCTGTTGCCTTCTTAGCTCTGAACAATCCAAGCAGCAGTAGCGGCAACTGCACACAAACTAAGAAGTGCTCCAGTAATGCTCTCTCTTCTCAATCGATAATGGGGAAATGCTGCATTAAGAAAAAGCTGAGTGTTTTCTGTCTGACTCATACAGCACAAGTACTCCTTGCCAGAGAGGAAGATGTAGTTGCCTGAACTCTGAATGGGTAATAAAGTACTTAGCTGTATTTTAATACATTATTAGTTTGAGTGGTAATGAGAAGTAACATAAAACGTAAAACAGGACAGTATTCTCTTGTTCAGAGCTTTGACAGCAAAATGCAATCATATCACTTGGACACTATGCAGTTGAAAAGATCTGCAGCTGTGTTAAAGATTGAGGAAGTATGCGTCAAATGAGTCGGTATCAACACTTAAGTAGCAGTGAAAAGACATACTGCATTTTCTAAACAGTCCAAAAACCTGGCTTTTTAAAGACCAATATTAACGTGGCATCATGGATTCAGATCTCAGTTTCTTCCGGATACCATGTGTATAGGTCACATTTGAAATTTTCTACTGACATACATACATAGATAAAAAGTAAAAATACATTCAACCCGCCCCCCTATCTTCCCCCCCCCCCCCCCCCCCCCAACCCCCTTGCCCCCATACCACAATATTTATCCCCAAAGGCAAGAAAATAGCGCAGTTAGTCCCTTTTCATTCTACAGCTGAACCTGGCACTGGGGAACAAACTGGTGGATTTGGGAACATGGAGAAACCTGCCGTGCTATGAACCACACAAGTGTCAAAAGACAAACCGTTATTACCATGCTTAGTAAATGGCCGACAGCTATTAGGCCCCGTGGAGACCGGAGCTGATGTTACCATCATTAAGTCAAATGAATGGCCCTCTGAATGGCCGCTGAAAGATCCTTATTCTGCTATTATAGGAGTTGAGGGTTTGCAGCAGCCCAAACAAAGTGCCCAAATTTTATCTCTTGAAGGGCCCGATGGTTGCATTGCTCATGCTATTCCTTACATCTTAACAATTTCCTGTACTCTGTGGGGTCAAGGTCTTTTAAGCCAATGGGACATGGTTTTGCAGATGCATTTTCAATAGGGGCCGTTGATAGGCAACAACTTATACCCCTAACTTGGAAAAAAGAGCAGCCTGTTTGGGTAGATCAGCGGCCCCTAACAAAGGAAAAGTTGCTGCATTTACACGAGCTAGTTCAGGAACAACTGGCTGCCGGTCACTTAGTGCCTTAGGCACTTAGTGCCTACTACCAGCCCTTGGAACTCTCCAGTCTTTGTTATTCTCAATAAGAGCGGTAAGTGGAGGCTTTTACAGGATCTGCGTGCTCTCAACGCAGTAATTGAGCGCATGGGGGTGTTGTAGCCTCGTCTCCCCTCACCTTTGATGTTACCCAGGGGTCTGCTCCTCCCTGGGCTCACTTAAGGGCTAGCCTCCAGTGGGAGAATGTCTCCTGGATGAGTGGGAGTGTTCTGCAGCCACAGAACCTCATCACCAGACAAATTAATGTTTTCCTGTATACGATCTTTGGCTTTCATAATGACACTTTGCCTGGTATTGCGAAGAAGTTATTGGAAGCAATGTGACTGGTTCCAGAGACCAACACAGAAGAACAAATAAAAAAAAATTACCAATTCTCATGTCGAATAAAATCCATCTGCAACTTAAGTAAAACACATTTTTATTAATGTCAGTGTTGAAGGAAAGCCCTGTTAAGTTTCTAAGCCACTCCTTCATTTCTGTTGAACTTCTGAGTGTATAGTGACTTGTATCTTATTTATTTATTTATTCATTCATTCATTCATTCACATGAAATGCGTTCATTCTTCTCGCTGACTGCTTCTTGTTAAGAAACCAGTTCCTCTTAGAAGGTAATGTGAAGCAGCTCAATAAGAGCACAAGAACCTGGAGACTAATTTGGTGGAACGGAATCTCCACACTGCCGCTCACAGAATGTAACTTTCTGTTTTCTGCCTCCAGGACTGAACGGACATCCTTACACTTGGGTTTTAGAATGCATGGCATCATATCCACAGGACTCAGAGATGCGGCAGTCAGAAACTTGTAGGCGTTCAAGATCTTGTGCGTGCAGACAGTTCCTCACCAAGGACAGCTATCTAGCATTAACCACAGCTAGGTACAAGCAGGTCTGACTGAAACTGCCCCCTGAGAAGAAGGCTCCTTTCTCTCATGCGCAGATAAGAGGATGCCCATGCTCCACCTGGCCGTAAAGACGGCGGCCTGAAAAGATGAAGCCCTCAGTGCTGGAAAGGACTTCACTAACCAGAAAAGGGTCACTGCCGGAAGCACACGTGGACATTTGGGCGTGTGGCTGGAAAGCAAGGCAAGGAGGCAGGCTATGCGGTTTTCCTTCGAGGAACAGGGCAGTCTTAAGCACAGGAGGACAAATGTGCTGATGCGTGAAGACAGATAACGTCGCGTATTGCTTACTTTTTGAATTCCTCTACTTCAGTTAGGAAAAACAACTTTGGGGCTTGTAGCAATTCCAGCTCACAGGGTCCAGAAGTCTGGAAAGCATTCCACCTTCAAACTGTTTATCCAGAGCTCTTTGCTGTATAACTGCAGGCTGATTTTATTCTAGAGAAGAAGAGCAAGCAATTCCTCTGTTCCCTTCAAAATCTTTAAACCGTCCCTAAGTGTGATCAAATAAGCACAGACAGAAAGAACGACCTGCTGAAAACTTGTCTTGTGCTATCGTTATTGTTAATTAATACATGATTCTGTGAGTGCTTGATTTGGGAGGGGGCATTGCCAGTTCAGAATAATTGGCAACCAGGATGCTAACTGTGTTTTATATATAAATATTAATGTGTAACAATTGGTAAGGGCAGCAACTCTGCATGCTACTGGGCTTCTGTTCATGTCTCTCCCTCGGCCTGTTGCCTTCTAGTGCTGAAACAAGTTGTAAGTAAGTAGTGACTGGTACCTATCCTAGGCCATGCAACAGGAATGAAATTAAGTTCTAAGAACTGCTAATTAACTCAAAAGTGTGCAGGAAACTACATACCCCAGAGGACTTTGCGTTCCCATTTTCCACCCCGAGGGAAAGAGAAGACTGCACGCAAGTCCCGAGACTTTCTCTTTCACTGGTCATCTCAGCAGTGGAAGTTCCCTAGCCAAGTCGCCTTCAGCTTTAGCCTAAGGCCTTCAGTTTCAGACGCTCTCTCACTTTATTTGGTTTCTTAGCTTCAGTTCCCATTACACGGTATTATATTCTGTCATTTTGCATTCCGATATGTTCTTTAGAAAATTACTTCTCCCCTTCGGCTCGCTGTCGCTGTTTTGTTCTTAGGCCCATCCCCCTGCCGTTTCCCTTTTCCCGTTTCCCTTTCCCGGGGCGTGGCTCCATGTGTCCCCTGCCCCATGAGTCACGGAACCGGGCTGAACTGGCCCGTAACCAATTGACAGCACTGTTACCAATTATCTGACAGCGTATTGTCAGCGAATCAGAAATGAGAGCACAGGACTATATATCCTGTATGGAACTCATCCTTTACATCCTTATGATTCAGGAACGGATGCCTTGGAGCTCACAGGCCCGTGAGCAAGACAGCTGCCGAGCTGACAGCGAGTCTTCGTCTTCCCCCTCTGTCCTGCTGCAGCTGTCTCTGGCCTCACAGCAGAAGCACGAGGGCCTGGGCAGTCTGGCTACTCCTGCAAAACTTTCTGGGTAGGCAGGGGCACACATCCCTCCTGCTGGGGAACTTTGGTCTGAGCCATTTCAGCCCGGGGCCTGGAACCAGCCCCGCCCAGGCGGGGCAGCGTGTCACAGCGGGGCCCTTTGTGACCCAATCCTGTGAGACCTAGGGATCCCTGGCACCGACACGGAGGCCCCGCAGTGTCCGTCAGGACAGCAAGGGGACAGGGCAGGAGTGTGCGGGTCTGGCGAGGAGCCCCCGAGCGCAGCCCAAGTCGTTTCCCTCTACCCCCGGCAGCCCCGTGGCTGCTCCTTCCCAACTTCAGTCCTCATCCCCCAGGATGGAGGAGAGACGCCCCAGCCCACCGAGGGTGGCCTGGGAGGAGAGTGGGGCTCCCCGGGAGAGAACACCTTCACCGGAGCCCTTCGAGGTGACAGAGGTGCAGCCGATGCATGCCGGTGAGCGAGGGTCCCCGGAATTGGCAGGCAGGGCTGGGGCAGCGAGTGCCCCCTGGTTGACACCAGGGCCCTTGTCCTGACAGCCACGGGTACACTGAGCCAGGCGAGCGGGCACAGGGCTGCAGAGGGCACAGCTCCACAGCTCCTTCCTCTGCTCGCGCCTGCTTTCGGCCGCTCTACAGCGCTGCTCACTCTTCTCCTTGGTTAGATGCTGACTGTCTGCCTGTGTCAGAAGAGGAAAAGGAGGCTTTAGATTGTTTCGAGGCCTACATCAAGAGGACAAAGAAGGTAACGGCAGCCGTCTCCATCTCAGCTGTGCCTGCAACTCCAGACAGTCCCTCCAGCTCTGCTGCCAGGCTGCAGAAGGGCTGCTGGCTGGCTGGAGCTGCTGCCTTCCAGGCATGCCGTGCTGCTCCGCGCCCTGCAGTGCTCTGGGCCTGCAGGACACGGCCCTCCCAACTCACGCTTCCTTCTTGTCTCTCTGTGGTGGCCAGGACGGGATGCTAACAACGATGTTCCTGGAGAGCATCTGCAACATTTGCAAAATCAGGAAAGAGAAGGCCTTGAGTGAGAGCCTGGCTATTTTCTGCCATCGAAAAGGCTTGGCAGAGAGAATACAGGTGAGGGGACAATATAAGAGGTTGTGGGAGGAGCAGAGCCGCTCAGGGGCTGTGAGGCAGGGGTGGCTGGGGGCCTGTGGGTGCCACAGAGATCTCAGCAGGAGGACACAGGGTGGCTCTGCGTTCTGGTGCTGGGCTGGGGGCACGGGGGCTCCTCTGGCCCTGGCGACCAGCGCCAGGTTTGCTGGTGCTGGTGACCACCAGGTCTCATCTCGGTTGTTTCCTACAGGAACTGCTGGAAAATAAGCCCACAGAGCAGATGTGCACGGCCATGCTTGCTATCACTGCCTTGAGGTACGTGCCCAACCCTGCTTTTGCCCACGCATCCCCTGATCACGATCCTGGTGGCCCTGACCGTAGCCTGGATGCATCCCCCAGTGTGTGCAGGGTGGCCCTCAGCTCTCCCCTTCTCTGCGCTTCTCATGAGGTTGGAGGAAGCCCTGAAGCTTCCTGCAGGCTCTCAGCTGTAGCCCCACAGCAGGAGGCATCAGGACTGCCCTCCAACCTGGGCCAGCCCCATGGTGGAGTTGGCTCCCAGTGGGGCTCCACGTCACTCGCATGGAGCCCTACCCAGGGGAGGACCTTTTTCAACCCTGCTCTGGCATCGAGGCACTGGTCCCCACATCTAGGTCTCTTTATTTGCAGTGAAGTGAAGGCAGCTTCAGAGGATGAAATTATACCTCTTTTAAATGCGTGCTTCAAATCCGTCTTCTACCTTCCTCCAAAAGAGGACTTGAACATTGGCCTTTACTATCACGTATGTACTGGGTAAACTACTGGAGATCCCATGTCTGTGCATTATTCATGTGCAAACATTACTAAGGATCCTTGAAGGCAGTGTCTTGGCCTTGTTGCCCTGCAGCCCTTTAATGGGCCTGGGAGAGAGGGCCTTCTGAAAGACTCTCACAACCTGTTGCTGTCTTTACAGACCCTGTATGCTATGGACAGAATGCTGCAGGTACGGCTGGTCAGCCGTCGCATCTATGACGGAGAGGAGCTGAAGAATATCCTGGAGGTCTGTCTATTGCACAGCTCTGCCCCCAGAGCTCTCTTTGGTGGAATTTGAGCCCTCTCTGTTGGAATGCCATGGGCGGCAGCAGGAGCTTCCGAGTGACCTCATTGGCAGTAGCCCCATAAAGGGCTTGGCTCCAGCCCAGGGAAAGCCTGGATGGATGCTGTGATTCCAGCTGGAGCTCAGCAGTTCTGCTCCTGCTCAAATGGGCATCAGCAGCTCCCAGGCTAACCAAACCAGCATCTCCTCTCCTCACAGGTGCTGCTGCCCTTCACCACCTCCGAGAGCAAAATTGTGCGTGAGAGGGCCATCAAGCAGACCTGGAAGCTTTGTGGTTTCTTGGCCAGCCGTTTCTGTCTGAAGGTAAGGAGCCAGGAATTTTCCAGCCACGCTCTGTCTCCCATTCTCTGCATCCCAGAGCTGCCTGCAGCTCAGGGGTACCTGCAAGGCAAGCTTGGGTATACCTGGGAACCCTCAGCATGTGTCTGCCCTGAAGGGAGGATCTTAATCCTTCCTTTCCCTCGGACAACAGTCTCTCTCCTAGTTTGACATGTCTTCCCTCCCTTTTTCCTTTTTACCACAGCCACTAAAAGAATTCCTCCCACCAACTCAGAGGACAGACATAGTCCACATGACACTTGAAAAGACCGCCGGAAACTGCAGCATTGAGGACCAGGCGTACGCCAGGATTATACTGGAGATGGTTCTGAAAGACCCTGTCTCCTGGCTGATGGATGTAAGCAGACTGAGGCTGGATTGCCATGCCCTGCCCTCCACAGCTCTTGAGCATCCAAAGCCATTTAGAGGCAGCAAAGAGCAATGGGAAAGGCAGTAATATCACTGGAGGCAGAGCAAATGACTGCAGCACACCAGCAGTAATATTCTTCCTGTGTCCTCTCAAACAGGTGACAGAGATTCTGGGTTTCATCCACAGAAACCTGAAAAAAAATCAAGGATCACTTCAGCAGACTGTCCTAACATTGCTGGATACACTCGCCAGCCATTTTCCCAGGGATGTGACGCTGAGTGTGTTGGTGGACCTTCCAGAGAGTGACAGGTACCAGCCCTGATAGCCCCACACGCTTGTTCCATGTGAAAACAGGGACACTCTGTCTGCTGCAGAAAATCCCTGAGCAGCAAGCTCTCCACTGCACTGTGCTTTCCAGTGCTGGTGGGCTGCTCAGGGCTGCAGCAGCCAAAGCCAACCAAGGCGGCCTAGAGCTCCCCATCAGGCTCCAGTCCTGTGCCTCGGGGAAGGCCATCTCAGCCTCTGCTGCGCACCCACGCCGGGTCCCCAGGCTTCCACAAGGACGTGGAGCAGAATGGCCAAGGCTTCAGCGCAGCCCCCCAGGCCTGCTGGGCCTGCCAGATCAAAGGTGTTGTTGCTGGGGCAGACCTGGTGACACAACATTTCTCTTCTTTTGCAGCACTACTCTGGAGATCTGGAAGGGTCTGCTTTCTTCCCCAGAGTTATCACACAGGGTCTTAGAAGAGCTGTTCTTCATTCTCAAGGTGGAAAATTTCACCAGGATCCCTACAGAGATCACTCTATTGCGCCAGACGGTGAGTTACCAGACCATGCCCCTTGCTGGCCTTCAGGGATCTTTTTCTGCAGCTCCCTGTCTCTCCCTGCCTTGCCTTGCCCCCCAGACAGGAGAACTGAGGCAGGGGAGGGGCAGAGTCGAGGCCGTATGCCTGGCTCCAGGAGAGCCGTGGCCTCCGCTCAGACGGAGCAGGCTGCAGGGCTGGGGAGAAGAGCCTGTGGCCACACATGTCTGGTACCAACTTTGTGCCAGCTCCTGCAGGTCCATCTCTTTTCAAAGATGTGAGAGCAAGAGGCTGTGCTGGCCCAAGGGCAGGAGGAACAGGCCTTGTCCCTGGTAGCTTTGTTGTTCTTAGTGATGCGTGGCCCCTGTGCTGGGGACCTGCTCAGGCTCTGTACAACAAAGCATCTGCTGCGTAGGGTTACTTTCTGACCCTCCACTGCTGCCTTTACTTCCTCCACTGGGCATTCTCCCCATGTGCCACAGCAGAGAGGTGGAGGCTAAGCAGGCAGCAAGTGCTCCAGAGGCACTGCTGAGGGCCAGCCCTGTTTCCTCCTAGGCCTGGAGCCCGGGGAGCTTTGCTTTGCTGTGGTAGGGTGGCCGGGGAAGCACTCTGAGGCACAGGCACCCCGTGCTGGAAACCTGCTGCACTGATTTGCTTGGACCCACAGAGTTTTTGTGGAAAATTTGATCCTGGAGCATCTCCCTTTCATCAGCCATGCTAATGCTATGGCCTGCTCTCCACAGCTCTTGGGCATCTGAGACCATTGTAGGCCAGCATAGAGCAATGGGAAAGGCAGTAACATCACTGGAGGCAGAGCAAATGACTGCAGTACAGCAGCAGTAATATTCTTTCTGTGTCCTCCCAACAGATACCAGAGATTCTGTGGTCCATCCGCAGAAACCTGATAAAACGTCACAGATCACTTCATGAGACTCTCTTTGGATTGGTGGAAGTACTGACCTGCCAGTTTCCCAGAGAGGTGCTGAAGGATGTGTTGATGGACCACCCTCATCATGACAGGTACCAGCCCTCACAGACCCATGGGCTTGTTCTATGTGTAGAGTGTGGCTCAGACACCCTCTTGGTTGGCAGATCCAAGGAAAGCTGCAGGACATCTCCAAGCAGCAAGCCTTCCAACCTAATGTGCTTTCCAGTGCTGGTGGTCTGCCCAGGGCTGCAGCAGCCATAGCCAACCAAGGCGGCCTAGAGCTCCCCATCAGGCTCCAGCCCTGTGCCTTGGGGGAGGCCATCTCAGCCCCTCCTGCTCACCCACACAGGGTCCCCAGGCCTCTCCAGGCATGCACGGCTTCAGGGCCAGGGCTGGTGTACAAACCACTCAGGCCTGGTGTGTCTGCCTGAGCCATGGTGCAGTTGGTGGGGCAGATGTGCTGACACAGCATTACTCTTCTTTTGCAGAACAGCTATGGAGATGTGGAATACTATGCTTTCTACCGCACAGTCATCAGACGGTGTCTTAGGAGAGCTGCTCTTATTGCTCGAGAATACACACTACCACGAGATACCCAGAGTGGCCATCAAACTCCTTCGCTGGACGGTGCGTTACTAGACCATGCCCCTTGCTGGCCTTCAGGGCTCTTTTTCTGCAGCTCCCTGCCTCTCCCTGCCTTGCCTTGCCCCCCAGACAGGAGAACTGAGGCAGGGGAGGGGCAGAGTCGAGGCCGTATGCCTGGCTCCAGGAGAGCTGTCGCCACATATGTCTGGTACCAACTTTGTGCCAGCTCCTGCAGGTCCATCTCTTTTCAAAGATGTGAGAGCAAGAGGCTGTGTTGGCCCAAGGGCAGGAGGAACAGGCCTTGTCCCTGGTAGCTTTGTTGTTCTTAGTGATGCGTGGCCCCTATGCTGGGGACCTGCTCAGGCTCTGTACAACAAAGCATCTGCTGCGTAGGGTTACTTTCTGACCCTCCACTGCTGCCTTTACTTCCTCCACTGGGCATTCTCCCCATGTGCCACAGCAGAGAGGTGGAGGCTAAGCAGGCAGCAAGTGCCCCAGAGGCACTGCTGAGGGCCAGCCCTGTTTCCTCCTAGGCCTGGAGCCCGGGGAGCTTTGCTTTGCTGTGGTAGGGTGGCCGGGGAAGCACTCTGGGGCACAGGTACCCCGTGCTGGAAACCTGCTGCGCTGATTTGCTTAGGCCCACAGTGATTTTGTGCAGAGTGTGACCCTGGAGCATCTCCCTTTCATCAGCCATGCTAATGCTATGGCCTGCTCTCCACAGCTCTTGGGCATCTGACACCATTTTAGGCCAGCACAGAGTAATGGGAAGGCAGTAATGTCACTGGAGGCAGAGCAAATGACTGCAGTACAGCAGCAGTAATATTCTTTCTGTGTCCTCCCAACAGGTACCAGAGATTCTGGGATCCATTCATAGAAACCTGAAAGAAAATCACAGATCGCTCCAGCAGACTGCCCTAACATTGCTGGATATACTGACCTGCCACTTTCCCAGAGATGTGCTGAAGAGTGTGTTGTTGGATCTTCCTCAGTGTGACAGGTACCAGCCCCGACAGCCCTGCACTATAGTTCCGTGTGAAGAGTGTGACTCAGAAATTCTCTGGCTGCCACAGCCATGGAAAGCTGCAGGTCATTCCCAAGGAACAATCCTGCTATAACAGTATTAATCTTCATTTGCAGCATTACTCTGGACATGTGGAAGAGAATTCTCATCCTGAGAGAGACATCAGCAGAAGACCCTAACGTGGTCTGTCTTCTAGTGCGAGGAGTGTTAAGGGAAATACCTAACATCACCTCAGTGGAGATGAAACTCCTTCAACTGACTGTGAGTTACAGGACATGGTACCCTGCTCTCCTACAGGACTCTCTTTCCCCAGTTCCCTGTCTCCCCTTGCCTTACTCCTCTCCCTGGTGCAGGGCCATAGCAGAGGCAGAGCCACAGCTGGGGCTGGGGAGAGCCACTGCCTCCACGCAGGCAGAGCAGGCTGAAAAGTGTCTGTGGCCACTCATGTCCAGAGCCTTTGTTATGCCAGCTTCTGCTGGGCAGGTGCTCCTCGAAGGCTTTAGAATGTCAGAGGACAGGGTGTGCAGACCAAAAAAGTCATCCTGCATAGTGCTAGGCCTGGGGCACAGAGGGACCGTTGTGCCTTCCCGAGGCACTGCTGCCCCAGGCCAGGCTGTGCTGCCCCAATACTTTGCCCTGAGCTGACAGAGGAGCCAGGAGCTGCAGGGTGCAGGGAGTCCTGCTGCCTGTGTCTGGCTCTCACCGCTGCCTTTGTTTCAGGTGATGCCTCCCACTGAAGAGAACCTGACAGGATTGTGTAAGCCAGCAGTGCTCCAGACGCTTCTGAAGACTAAAAGCCTGCCGATACTCTGGCTGGTGCTCAGAGGCCTTGACCTGCTGTCACAGACACCCGAGACGGTGAGCAGGACCTAGTCAAGTGAAGCCCCGTTGGCAGCCTGGCGATGGGGTGGTGGGCATCCTTGTGCCGTGGCCTTGCCTGAGACTCAGGAGTTGGGGTGATGGCCGTGGTGGGGCCTGGGGAGATTTCCGGGAGCTTTCCAGATGAGTTCCTTGGGGGCCTGCTGCAACAGAGAGCGGCTGAGCAGGGGACACGGAGTCCTTGTTCTCCTGCCTTCCTTTCTCCTTCCTCCCCATGTCCTTATCGGTGCAGTCATGGCCACCACCTACCTAGAGTCTGCTACTGCAGCTGCCAGGAAGCAAGGCGTGTGGCTGGTTATCTGTAACTTGAGCTTTTACTCCAGGGTGGTCAGTGCTCTCTTGATGAAAAGGAAATTGTGTCTTTTGGACAGGCAAAAGAAATACGGGCCCTGGTTCCAAACATGTTTACCGTGCTGTCTGACAACGCGAACATTGCTCTGAAGCTGCTGAGTGTCTTCAGAAACACGCTGAATCATCTGGGGAAGAGAGAGGCCAGTTCCTTTGCTCTGGAGCTGTCTGAGAATCTCCTGCCTCTTTTTAATCATGTAAGTCTGCTGCACGTTTGGGTTCTCAGCAAAAGACCCTTCTCCTTTCTTTGTTCCTCTGGGCTCTCGTGGGATATCTTCTGGGCTCTACAGCCTAGCAGGCCTTGCCCCTGACAGCTTGACTGTTCTTGGCACTGTGAGGCCCCTGTGCTGGGAACCCGCTTAGCTGCTGTATAATAAAGCACCCGCTGCCTCGGATTACTTTCTGACCCTCCACCACTCCCTTTACTTCAGCACCGGGCATTCTTCCTGTGTGCCACAGCAGGGAGGTGGAGGCTAAGCAGGCAGCATGTGCCCCAGAGGCATTGCTGAGGGCCAGCGCTGTTTCCTCCTTCGCCCAATCCGAGGCGACCTGTCTGGACCTGGTGGGGTGTCTGGGGGAGCACTCTGAGACACAGGCACCTCGTGCTGGAAACCTGTTGCATTGCTTTGCATGATGGCACAGCGTCCTTATGCAGAATGGGACTTCAACGCATCTCCCTCGTCAGCCATGCCTACGCTCATGCTCACCTTGAGCAGCAAGAATGTGGTGCTGAGCTCCTCCTGCTCTTCTCCCTCAGGTGTCAAGCGAAGTGCGAGAGTGTTCCATCCACCTCTTCAAAGATCTGATGGAGGCTGTGGTGTTGTGGCACTGGGGAAACATGAAGGAGAACGTGCGCAGGGGCCTGCTCCCTCTGCTCTTTCGGTTGAGTGATGAGACCCCGAGCGTCGCACAGGTACAAACTTCAGGGCTGACCAGAATGCAGGCTAGGGTGTGCTGACACCTCAGGAGCGGTGTGAGAACTGAGGGTAGGGCAGGAAGCATCTCAGCTCTTGGGATGTGTGTCTGTGGTGCCATCTCCCAGCATCTGTTGTTCCGTAGGCTTCAAGGGAAGCCCTCGTGGCTTGTGCAAAGTTCCTGAAGTGGAAGAAGCTGAAGCACCGGGCCCGGGAGGAGAACAAAGAGGGGATCATGAAGTGCTTGGTAAGGACACTTTGACAGCCCCCACCTTTTTGCTGGGGAAGGGGACGCTGGCTGAAGGAGCTGCGCCAGCATCTGGGGAGGGTCTGCAAGTCTCATGGCTCTGTGTTCTTCTCCAGATGCAGCAGGGCAGGAAGACAGTGGAAAGATACCTGTGGCAGAGCCTGCCATACCTGAGGGATTCTCAGTCCTCTGTGCGATGCGAGGCAGTCAAACTCATTGGTGAGTGCAGCCCCTGTTTCCCTCTTTTGGCTGTGCCCTGTCGGCAGTGGCGCAGCCCTGCACCCCACAGATACATCCTGCACGTGCCAGTAGCCCCGATGGGTGCCTTGCTCAAGTCTGCACTCGGGCACCCTCCCTGCCTGGGGCACAGCAGGGGAAGCAGCTGGGTTGGCTGGGATGGAGTATGAGCTCCTGGGAGCATGTTAGGGAACCGGGGTCTGATGGGATCTCTCTACCTAGGGCTGGCTGCACAGCACTGCAGGGACCAAAGTGAGGAAAAGCTGAATGAAATCTACAGTGGTGAGTGAGGGCAGCGCTGCGTGTGCCGGGGCTGAGGGCAGGGGGCAGATTCTGGGCAGTGTGCAGCTGTGCCTTGCCTTGCTGCAAGGAAATGCTGCAGGGGCAGGTGGGGCACTCCTGAGCAGTGGCTTCCAGCTGACCTCTTAGTCTGTGTGCTCCTCCTGATCCAGAAAATCAATGGGTGGGGCTGGCATGGTCCGGAGGGGATGCTGGTGGGTCTCTGCAGGTCGGTGGGTTTCACCTTTGCTCTGTTTCCCTCTGTTGCAGCCCTCAAGCCTTTGGAAGATGATGTCAGTCTGGCAGTCCGTTCCCTGTCAGACAGGACAACACTGATGCTGAGAGAGCAAAGCCAGCAGGCAGTATCTGTACGGCGCTGGCTTGCAGCTCTGTGCTGCTGGCCCTGATGTGAGCTATGTACTGGCTCATTTTGCTAGGCCTTAGACAGATAGACTGCAAGAAATTCTGCGTTCTTCTAACTTCTTGCAAAGGTGAAGTACCAGAAAGCAATGCTCCTGCTCGCTCAGTAGTGCTGTGTGCCTGGGCGTGAGTGTCATGTGCATTAAGACAAATGGGTTTTCATTTCAAGGGAAAGAAACAAAACCATCTTCCTTTGTATCTTGGAGACCCAGAAATCTGGACTCAAAGATCTTCCATTTTGAGTTTGCATTTCAAATCTGGGAAAGGAATGATTCTCCTAATCTTTTTTGCTGACGTGGAAGTTCTAACAAGGAAACAACACAAAAACAGCAAAATAGATCTTGAAGAAAGGTGAACGAAATCGTAGGGAGAATCACAGAGCCACAGCGCTTGCAATGGTCCTCATGAGCTCATTGAGTCCAATCTCAGCATGTCAGTATGGAACTTCCTGTGTACAAGCTTTAGGCCAGTTCTCCTCCTCCTGTTGCTTCACAGCACCAAGAAGAGCCTGGTCTGTCTATTGCACAGCTCTGCCCATAAAGGGCTTGGCTCCAGCCCAGGGAAAGCCTGGATGGATGCTGTGATTCCAGCTGGAGCTCAGCAGTTCTGCTCCTGCTCGAATGGGCATCAGCAGCTCCCAGGCTAACCAAACCAGCATCTCCTCTCCTCACAGGTGCTGCTGCCCTTCACCACCTCCGAGAGCAAAATTGTGCGTGAGAGGGCCATCGAGTGGATCTGGATGATTTCATCATTCTGAAGGCACTTACCTGCAGAGGATGAAAGAAAGAGATTGCTTTAAGGCATTTCCACCCATGTGACAGCTAGGACTAGACTATTTGATCTTTTGAGTTAAACCACCACCCTCTAGCACTGAAGTGTTTTGACTCAAACACTTCTAAAGGCTTCTGGGGACTATTGGTAGCAGGGGAGTGTTGTAATAATTAGGTTGGAAATCACAGAAGAGGATGAGTCACTGCAACCAAACTAGCGCTACATTAGGATGGGATTAATTTCCTTAGATTCTCATAGGCAGAAGGAAATACTGCTTCAGTTGCAGTAAGAATTGCAGAGGAAGCAGGCTGCTTACAGAGGTTCTGAAAGGAGCTGTGTGGACACTTCAGCTCATGGATTGATGCAGTTTTAGTGCATGCTCCAGGAACCGATCAAGACTCAGAGCTTCGAGGTATTGCTGGGAGGAGAGGGATTTCCAGATGCAGAGTACAACCTTCTCATCCCATGTTACACAACTTAGCTAAGGAGGTGGTCTCTCCCATCTAGAGAAAATAGAAAAATGAACATAACTGTCTGCAGTTTGGATGTATGGGTCAGGTGTAAGTACCAATTCAAAGCCACAGCCTTACCACTCCATTTGCTCCCCAGGGAGCAATGTTACTTGAGGAGTAGAGCACCTTTCCAAGAGCAATGGAAAGCCAAGGAGCGCTAGACCATGAACTGCCTTCCCAGCCACGATTCTGCAGTATGCATCTCAGATTATCTTGCTTCTGACCGTTGAAAGAAGGGCATAAGTGAAATGGAGAAATTCTATTGTTTTTTCTTTCTGTTGGTTGGTTTGTGTTTAGTGCATTGGGCTGCACTAAGAACAGCCAGTTATTTAAATTCCTGGCCATCATACATTTGCGGAGGTGTGGTATTTCACCATACTCCCTACTAAAGCTGCCTTTCTGCTTGAAGAAAGCACCAAGAAGAGCCTGGCCTCCTCCATTTGCCTCCCACTTCCCCGTAGACATTTAGAAGCATCGTTCAGCTCCCCCCTCCGTCTTCTTTTCTCCAGGCTAAACATTCTCATATGGGAGATGCTCCGCACCCTTTAACTCTGAAGTTCATGGAGTGACACCAACAGGGAATTTTGCCTTGCAGCCTTACCTGTAATGGCTGATTCTCATTACTGCATTTCAGCTGACACATCCCCAGATGTGTCACATCTGGTTTTCATCACTGCATTTAATTATCCTCAGGTTAAAAACATATAGCTGTGCTCTAAAGCAGGCACTGAAGTAATATTGATAGAACAGAACAGAAAAATGACATAACAGATATGGCTTGGAGAAGCTGACCACCACATAAAGACAACAATACTGCTGCATGGCAATGAAGGTGACATTCTCTGCTGCGTTATCTGTTGGGCCAGACATGTCAGACAAACAAAGAGAAAAGAAAAAAGCTCTGAGAAATGGGGAATAAAAGGCCTTCACTGAACCAAGGATTTTAGAGAAGAATTCCTGTAGAAGAATTCCTGGAGAAGAACTCTTAGAGAAGAACTTCCAGAAAAGAACTTTGGAGAAGAACTCCCAAAGAAAAAATCTTTGACAGAGAACTGCTGAAGAGAAAAAAGCTTTGGCAGAGAATTCCCTGAGGGGAAAACCTCTTTGGAAGAACCCCTTGGCCTGCTTGCTGCGAAGCTTCCTAGCTTTCTCCCATCCCCCACGGTGACTAGACAAGTTCCTGAGATCAGCGGACCTACTATGAACCTCGCTGGATCCACAATGGTGATTATAGCACTTTTGCTTTCTGCCAAGACTCCTTGCTTTTTATATTTCTTTTCTATCGTTCACCTTCCCTTCCCCATATCCCTAAGCAACTAGTATTTGAAATAAACTGGTTGGGCTAACATTTGACCCGTTGTGCCTTCATCTCACACCAGGTATACACATAATCAAAGAACACGGTGAGCTCAGATGGGGAACCTCAGCCATTCAGGAATCCTAGAGGTGATCATGGACTGGCCTGCAGGCAAGAGATTTGGGACATCAGCAGCAGAGGAGGTACCATGTGCTAAAGAGGCCCCACCACAGAATGAACTACCAGAAAAGGAAAAGAGATATGCCCTGTTCACAGACAGATTGGGTTGTATTGTTGGGAAGCACGGCAGCGTGAAGGCTGCTGGGTGGGAGCCCCCCATGACAAGCTGCAGAGGCCACTGAAGGAGAAGGAGAATCAAGTCAATTTTCAGAGGTAACGGCTGTCCTTAGATGGGCTGGCCTTGGATGAGGCGGAATGGGAGCAGTGGCCAGCGCTGTGTCTTTGTACTGACTCGTGGATGCTGGCAAATGCTCTATGGGGGTGGTTGCAGCAGTGGGAACAAAGCAACTGTCAAGAGAAGGGTAAACCTATCTGGGCTGCTGAACTGAGGAAAGACATCACTGCCCAAGCAAAAAATATGGTATTAAAGGTGCATCGTGTAGATGCTCATGTGCCCAAGAGTTGAGCTACTGAAGAACAGAAAAATAGCCATCAGGTAGATTGAGCTGCCAAAATGGAGGTGGCTCGGGTAGACTTGGACTGGCAGATCAAGGGAGAGTTATTTTTTCGCAGAGGGCCCATGAGGCCATCAAGGAAGAGACGTGACCTGTAAGTGCACTGGAGATGGAGGGGTGGACTTAACTATGGACACTATTGCACAGGATATCCACGACTGCAACAAATGTGCCGTAATTAAACAAACCAAGAGGATGAAACCTCTCTGGCAGGAAGGGCAATGGCAAAATATAAATATGGGGAGGCGTGGCAGGTTGATTATATCATCTTGCCACGTACTTGCGATGGCAATCGTTATGTGCTTACCGTGGTGGAGGAGACAACTGGGTGGCTTGAAGCATATGCAGTACCCCATGCTATCGCCTATAACACCATCTTAGGCTTTGAGAAGCAAATCCTGTGGTGACATGGCGCTCCAGAAAGAATGGAGTCCAGTAATGGGACATTATTAACACAGTAATGACACCTGTCATGAGCTGCACGCCTCTCTTTTCCGCTACATTTTCTTTCTTCAGTCAGGAGAAAGACAAGAGGAAAATGCCTCTTCAACATTCTTTCTGAGGCATATCACGGCAAGTTGGTTTAGAATGTACGTAACCGATTCATTTACTATTTAAAGTCATGAGTAGTTTTGCAAAAAGTAAACTTTTTTAATAACGTATACTCATATGCTATTTATTTAACTACGGATTTCTCGTTTTTTATTTTATCTGTGAATAATCGGTTTGAACAATGCCTTAATTACTGTCTGGGCTGTTGCCCTAGCAGTGGGGTAGGCCTCCACAAAATGTGTTAAGTGGTCTACTATCACTAATAATTATTTATATCTTCCAGCCTTTGGGAGATCTGCGAAGTCTATCTGTATTTCAGCAAAAGGTCTAACAGCCAATTCCCTTCCTACCTGTATTTTTTTCCTCAGTTGTTTATTTACTTTCCTACAAGTCATACAATTATCTTCAATTCGTTTGGCTATACTATAAACGCCTATACACATCTATTTAATTGCAAATTGGTCCACCACGGCCTGAACTCCCCAGTGAGTCTGTTTATGAAATTCTCCTAATATTCTCCAAGCTAGTCCTTTAGGGATTACCTCTCTTCCATCAAGTAATGACCGTTTTCCCTCCTTTTCCTCAGCCTTCACTTGTCGGAGCCTTTCTCTTGTGTAGCAAGTGTAGCCTCGCTTGTTTCTTTTCGGCGACTATCAGCCTGTATTTCCTTTAGGATCAATAAGACAGCTCTTCTTGCTTCTTCATCAGCTAAATTATTTCTCCTTATTTGAGCCGACATCCCCCCCTGTTGGCCTTTTACGTGTACTACTGCGATTTTCTCTGGTTCTCTTATTGCCCTTAGAGTTTGTCTTATTAACCACTTGTGAATTAACCCTTTCCCACGTGAGGCTACCAATCCACTTTCCTCCCATATTTTTCCAAAGGTATGGACTACCCCATACTCATATCTAGAATCTGTATAGATGGTCCCAGTTTTTCCTTTTAACATCTGTAGGGCTCTAAGAACGGCATATAATTCACAGGCCTGAGCTGACCACGTCTTATCCAATGGTCCCGATTCAATTACTGCAAATGTTTTCCCGTTTATTATAGCATACCCTTATTTTCGCTTTCCTTCTACCACCCGGGAGGAGCCATCTACAAATAATTTTTCCCCTTCTCATAACTCCTCCTCTTCTGAGTCCTCCCGTATTTTAGCCTGATACTCTATGCACTGAATACAGTCATGGGTTAAATCTTCATCTGGTTCTGCGTATAAAAATGGAGCAGGATTTTGTAAACTTGTAGTTTCTGTTTCTAACTTAGGTGAACGTATTAGGATCCCTTCATATTTCAATAGTCTAGCATCTGTAATCCACTTATCTGCTCTTTGTTGTAGTACTCCCCTTATGTTATGTGGAGTATAAACTTTAATTCACCCCCAAAAGCAATCCTCCCTGCTTCTTCTACTAACAGAGCTACAGCAACTATTGCTTGTAAACAGGTAGGGCACCCACAGCTAATAGGATCTAAGAGTTTTGAAAAGTGTCCTACTGGCTTCTTTTTTCCGGGCCCATTCCTGGGTCAGTACTCCAAAAGCAGTCCCTTTGTCTGTATTTACAAAAAGGTAAAATGGTCTTTTTGTATCAGGTAAGCTTAACACTGGTGCATGAGCGAGATCTTCTAATCTTTGCTCATCCTCCTGACTCCACTTGACTAATAGCCCTTTAGTTATTAATCTCTCAATTTCAGGTTGTAGCCCTAATTTACCTCCCTGTGAAATGGGGTATTGTTTTATCCAAACCAGGATCTCTGGGTCCTTTATAGTCACTCAAAGGGTTCTATGTCTAACTTCCCCACTGATACTGGAGTATGCCAAACTTCTGGGTTAATTCTAGCCTCTATCTTCTATCGTTAGAGTACATAGCTTAACAGTTAATTCTCTATCTTTTACTTCCAAATTTACTCCTAACTCCACAATTCAATCTCTCCCTAGCAAATTATGTTCTGCTTCAGGTACCAATAAAAAAGACCCAATTCCATAGGTACTAGGTGGTTCTATTTCTACCTGCTTTATAACAGGTACCGTAGAAGGTTCCTCTTTTGCTCCAATTACTAGTAGCTTTTCCGAGGATAAAGAACATCCTCGAGGTAAATATTGAACAGTCGATCTTTCTGCCTCAGAGTCTACCAAAAATTCAGTTTCCTGACACTGAGGACCCAGTTTCCATTTTATTAACGGCTCTTTTCTTTCCCGGATCCCCAGGGGCACATAGAGCCCCTGACCCCCTCAGTCCTCCTTAAACATTTTCTCGTCCTGGATTCTCTTTCTACAGTTTTTCTTCATGCGTCCCCTTTTTCTGAGAGTGGAAGCATTCTACTGTCCTCATTCTCTGGGTCTCCGGTTAGGTTGAAGCGCATTCTCTGCCTGAGGAATATTCCCTCTTCTCCTTGCCTGAAACGCCCCCTTCTGTCCTCCTCTTACCGCAGCCGCCAGAATTCTAGCTTGCCTCTTCTGAGTCTCCTCCTCTCTCCTTACGTATACTTTCTGAGCCTCTCTTAGCAATTCATCTAATCCTCCCTGTTGCCAATAGTCCAGCATCTCTAGTTTCCTTCCAATATCTATCCAGGACCTAGCCACAAACTGCATTTTCAGGAGAGCTTGCCCCAAGGGGGCAGCAGGATCTAATCCTGAATACAACTGTAAATTTTTGCATAGTCTCTCTAACCACTCAATAGGAGTTTCATCTTTTTTCTGTTGCTCTCTAAAAGCTCTCTAATCCCTTGAATAATAATAACTCGCAAATCTGCCATGTGAGTACGATGTTCCTGGTTCTGATTATCCCAATTGGGCTGCTGTACGGGCCACTTTATATCTGCTCCTGGACCAGCCTGGTGTTGCTGATCCCAAACTCGCATACCTGCCCTCCTGATCATATCCCTTTCTTCTGCTCTGAATAGCATGCCCAAAATTGCCTGTATTTCATTCCAGGTATAAAGGCTGGGACCTAAAAATTCATCTAGCCTCTCAGAGACCCCTAAAGGATCCTCTCGCAAGTTCCCCTTCTCCTTTTTAAATTCCCTTACGTCTCCTGAATTTAGGGGAACTGAAACATATCCAGCTTCTGAGTTTGGTCCCCCGGTAGCTACGGGTATTTCTCTTAAAGGGAGAAGGTTTCTTCCTCGACCCCTCTCCTGCCTAGTTGTCCTTCTAGCGATCCTTCTCCTAAGGAAGTCTAGGGGTTCAGATTCAGGTTTGTCTCCCGAGTCCGATTCAGCTTGCTCTGAAGGAGCATAAGGTGGGGGGGGGGGGGGGGAGGGGTAGATGGATAGTGTATAATGTCCTCCTCTGTGGTATTCCTTTTTTTAATTAGGGGGAACAAAAAGGTTCGAATATCGGATTCTACCCATAATTTGGCATACTCGCTCTCTTCTAGATTAGAAGGCTGTTTTTCATTCACATGAGCATTTAGAGCCTAGCAGATCCGGTCCTCAAAGGACCCAAATACTGGCCAGAACAACTGATCTGCCCTTATCTGCTTTCCTCCCCACACCTCCATAAAATAATGTACCATTTCCACCTTACTTTTCCTTGTCTAGAGGGAGAATCTCCCCAGTGTTTTAACATTAAACCTGGGGGGCTTTCTAGTGGTATGCCTGGTAGCTTTACCTGCAAGCCATCCATGGGGTCAGAGGGCTTACTCTGCCTCTGTCCCATCTTCTGGAGCACTCTCACACACACACACACTCGTGCCCCTCGGTCGTGACCCACACCCTCACGGGCAATGGGAACTGCACTACTGGAGGGTCCACACTCGCTTCACCCCTGTGGGACATCTCAGTCAGGTGTGCTCTGGGATAGCCACGCCAACCGAACAGTGTCATGCAAATACTTACTCAATCCTGAGTCTCCATTTGGGTCTTTGTGCACAAAAATTATGGGGTACTGCAGTTTCTTTTGCTCGTTTACTCTGCACAGGAATTACCCAGCCCAGGGGTGTCTGGAGACGGGGTGCCCCCCCTGGAGTGGGAATTCTGTAGCATAGATTCATAGATTCACAGATTCATTAGGTTGGAAAGAACCTACAAGATCATCTAGTCCAACCATCCTCCCACCACCATCCCTACCCACCACGCTACTAAATCAAATCCCTTAGCGCAGCACCTCATCTAAACGCTTCTTGAACAGTGCTGTTGTGGTCTTATGGTTTTGATGCCGGTATTCCACATCAGAACATCATGCAGGCAGTTTAGGAGTTAATGCTGTGGGAGCAGCATTGGGAGGAGCTCGGCACCGGACGCGAGGCCCGCGCTGCTCTGGGCGGGCGCTGGGCTGCCGCGAAAGAATTCAGCACGTGTAACGTAAGCTCCCAGTTTCTGGTTTGGAAATTTTGTCTCTCTCTCTCAATTCTTCAATTTTATTAGATTTAGTAAAGTTACCGTTCCTTCTCAGATCGTGCCATTGTGTTCTTTTTTTTACAGACCCATCTATTCCCTCTGTTTCCCCCGGAGCGCGCGGCTCTGCTGGGGCGGCCGCGTGGCCACTGACGGGGCAGTTGTTTTTTCTCTTTCTTCCCTTTCCCTCTCCCTTCTCCGTTTCCCTTGGGTTACTGTCACGGATAACACCGTGACAAAATTTTTCCTCAAATCTAATCTAAATCTTCCCCGGCACAACTTGTGGCCATTCCCTCTCGTCCTGTCATTAGTTACCTGGGAGAAGAGGCTGACCCCCTCCTCACCACAGCCTCCCTTCAGGAAGTGGTAGAGTGCCATGAGGTCTCCTCTGAGCCTCCTTTTCTCCAGGCTAAACAATCCCAGCTCCCTCAGCCGCTCCTCGTAAGACTTGTGCTCCAGACCCCTCACCAGTTTTGTTGCCCTTCTCTGAACACGCTCCAGGGCCTCGATGTCTCTCTTGTAGTGAGGGGCCCAAAACTGAACACAGTACTTGAGGTGCAGCCGCACCAGAGCTGAGTACAGGGGGATGGTCACCTCCCTGCTCCTGCTGGCCACACTATTCCTAATACAGGCCAGGATGCCATTGGCCTTCTTGGCCACCTGGGCACACTGCCGGCTCATGTTCAGCCGAGCATCAACCAACACCCCCTGGTCCTTTTCCTCTATGCAGTTTTCAAGCTATTCTGCCCCAAGCCTACAGCATTGCATGGGATTATTGTGGCCAAAGTGCAGGACACGGCACTTGGCCTTAGTGAACCTCATCCCATTGACCTCAGCCCAGTTGTCCAGCCTACCCAGATTCCGCTGAAGGGTCTCCCCACCCTCAGGCAGATCGACACATCCTCCCAACTTGGTGTCATCCGCAAACTTACTGAGGGTACACTCAATCCCCTCGTCCAGGTCATCAATAAAGATATTAAACAAGATGGGCCCCAGTACCGACTGTGTTGGAGGCAGAAATAAGCCTCACCGGTAAAGACTGGCAGAAGCGTCCCATAGTGACTGGACTACATGGACTGGGCTCCATGCATAGTCGGTATTATCTCATCTCAGAAGGGGACAATTCAAGGATCCCAGGGGATACCGATGGGCTTTTGGAATAGCTGCTGTAGATGCAGACAGCGTTCAGCAGCTGTCTATTTTACGTGGCCTGTCAGAAGATCCGTCTGTTGTGGGGGTACTGAAAGTAAAAGAACAGCAGGTACCAGTTGCTACAAAAACAGTACACAGACGGCAATTCCGCACTAACAGGGGTTCCTTGCTCCCCATTCATAACTTGATCCGTCAGTTAGAGAGCCAGGGAGTGATCAGCAAAACCCACTCACCGTTTAACAGCCCCATCTGGCCGGTGCGTAAACCAGTGGAGAATGGAGGCTGACAGTAGATTACCGTGGCCTGAATGAAGTCACACCCCCACTGAGCGCCGCTGTGCCAGATATGTTGGAGCTGCAGTATGAACTGGAGTCAAAAGCAGCCAAGTGGTATGCCACCACTGACATTGCCAATGCATTCTTCTCTATTCCTTTGGCCACAGAGCGCAGACCACAGTTTGCTTTCACCTGGAGGGGCGTTCAGTACATCTGGAACCGTTTGCCCCAGGGGTGGAAACACAGCCCAACCATTTGCCATGGGTTGATCCAGACCACACTGGAACAGGGTGGGGCACCTGAGCACCTCCAGTACATTGATGACATGGTTGTGTGGGGTGATACAGCAGAAGAAGTTTTTAAAAAAGGAGAGCGAATAATCCAAATTCTTCTGGGTGCTGGTTTTGCTATCAAACGAAACAAAGTGAAGGGACCTGCCCAAGAAATTCAGTTCCTAGGAGTAAAATGGCAAGATGGGCGTCGTCACATCCCAGGAGATGTGGTTGACAAAATCACCAGCATGTCACCGCCCACTAGCAAAAAGGAGACACAGTCTTTTCTCGGTGTAGTAGGCTTTTGGGGGATGCATGTCCCAAACTACAGCCTCATAGTAAGCCCCCTCTATCAGGTGACCTGCAAGAAGAATAATTTTGCATGGGGTCCTGAACAGCAGCAGGCCTTTGAGCAGATTAAACAGGAGAGAGCCCGTGCTGTTGCCCTGGGGCCAGTACGGATGGGACAGGACGTAAAGAACATCCTCAACACTGCTGCTGGAGAGAAAGGTCCCACTTGGAGTTTGTGGCAAAGAGCCTCTGGGGAGACCCGAGGCCGACCCCTGGGATTTTGGAGCAGAGCGTACAGGGGTTCGGAGGAGTGCTACACTCCAACTGAGAAGGAAATTTTGGCAGCATCCGAGGGAGTTCGGGCTGCCTCTGAAGTAATTGGCACTGAGAAGCAGCTCCTCCTGGCACTTCGATTGCCAGTGCTGAACTGGATGTTCAAAGGAAAGGTTCCCTCCACCCATCATGCTACCGATGCCACCTGGAGTAAGTGGATTGCGCTGATTACACAGCGAGCTCGGATGGGAAACCTCAGCCGTCCAGGGATGTTAGAGGTGATCACGGACTGGCCTGAAGGCAAGAAATTTGGAACATCACCAGCAGGGGAGGTACCACGCGCAAAAGAGACCCCACCATACAACGAACTAACAGAAAATAAAAAGACGTATGCCCTCTTCACTGATGGATCGTGTCGTATTGTTGGGAAACATGGCAGATGGAAGGCTGCTGTGTGGAGCCCCGCATGACGAGTTGCAGAGGCCACCGAAGGAGAAGGAGAATCGAGTCAATTTGCGGAGGTGAAGGCTGTCCAACTGGCCTTAGATGTGGCTGAACGGGAAAGGTGGCCAATGCTGTATCTTTATACTGACTCTTGGATGGTGGCAAGTGCTTTATGGGGGTGGTTGCAGCAGTGGGAACAAAACAACTGGCAACGGAAGGGTAAACCTATCTGGGCTGCAGAACTGTGGAAAGACATTGCTGTCTGAACAAAAAAGTTGGGTGTAAAGGTGTGTCACGAAGATGCTCATGTGCCCAAGAATCGAGCTACTGAAGAGCAGAAAAATAACCATCAGCTAGATCAAGTTGTCAAAATTGAGGTGTCTCAAATAGACTTGGACTGGCAGAACAAAGGGGAGTTATTTTTAGCTCGGTGGGCCCATGAGACCTCAGGCCATCAAGGAAGGGATGCGACCTGTAAGTGGGCTAGAGACCGAGGGGTGGACTTAACTATGGATGCCATCGCACGGGTTATCCATGACCGTGATACACGTGCCATAATTAAACAGGCCAAGAGGATGAAACCTCTCTGGCAGGAAGGGCGATGGCAGAAGTATAAATATGGGGAGGCATGGCAGGTTGATTATATCACCTTGCCGCGGTCTCGCAATGGTAAGCGTTATGTGCTCACCATGGT
Organism: Callipepla californica brunnescens; assembly: GCA_023055505.1. Taxonomy (NCBI): domain Eukaryota; kingdom Metazoa; phylum Chordata; class Aves; order Galliformes; family Odontophoridae; genus Callipepla; species Callipepla californica. Next base: position 527,731 of record JALIRH010000023.1, on the reverse strand, counting down.
GGAGGCGACCACTGGGTGGCTTGAAACATACGCAGTACCCCATGCTACTGCCCGAAACACCATCTTAGGCTTAGAGAAGCAAATCCTATGGCGACATGGAACCCCAGAAAGAATTGAGTCTGATAATGGGACTATGAGTTCAGTAGCCAGCAGTTCTGTCTGGCTCGCACTCCTGCCATTACCCACAACAAGAGATCAGGTTAATATTTGCAACTTCCCCACAGTAACAGGGTGTGATTTTACATACACTGTACCTGTCACCTCATGCCAGTTCTTACAGGCTGACTACACGCTGATCCAGAAGGTACCACCTGGTCATACTGGAATGAATATTACCATGGTGAAGGAGTTATTACAGCGTAAAAATTTGAAACAACTACTGAAGCAATCCAAGGAGAATGGACTGAGAACTCTGATCACGGTACGCCACGATGTGAATCAAATACGCCGTACAATGGAAAGAATAAAGGAAGAGGGAGAACATCGGTGGTGGGATGTTCTCTCTGGATGGTCACCTACTGCAACAGAACTCTTTAAAAAGTGCTGCATCCTACTGCAATTATTTAAATTTTCTGCCTGGTCTGCATACTTCTAATAATAACCACATATATTAGAATTTGGAAACTAGAGAAACAAGTAGTTTTGATAGATTAAATGCAACAGGTGTACTTCATAGTGTGATGCAAAAAAACCACAAAAGTGTAAAAAGAAAAAGGGGGGCAATTGTGAGAGGTTGACTGTGTTTTTGCAATGGAAGTTTCCAGTGTTTTTCTGTATGTAGTGTAGGCCTTACTGAACTTATAACCACCCTTGCGCAACCATTGTGGAACAAAGAAAGTTTGGATCAGATGAATCATCTCTAGATGAGCACGAGGCAAGGAGAACATGCAGTGAATTTGAGTAGAATTAGGCAAGCACCAGATAAGATCGACAGGCAGGAAGTGGGGAGGAAGCTTCCAGTAATTTCAAGATAAGTGAACTCAGTTGTTCTGATTGTGCATTGACTATCTGAAAGAAAATTTTGTCAGTTTTCACACTTATCAGCTACTAACTGGACCGAGGTAAGTAAGTGTTTAATGTATTTGCTGCGTGCCCGTCTTGCCAGTAGTCTGAAATAAATGTATAACATTTTATTTTATTGTTAAAGCATAGTATGCTGTGTTAAAATGTTGATAACAAGGAGAAGATTTTTCTTCCTTTAATTTGCAGAATAGGCTGTTCCACAAACACTGATTGCCTTTCATTTGGAATTCTCTTGAATTTCTATGTATTTATTTGTTTGTTTGTTTGTTTTAATGGCTTATGATAATAATCTCTAAGACACTGCGGGGAAGAAATTAATAAATCACCGCGTCAGACATTCTGTGCAGAACGCAGATCTCTCCTTGTAAGTCAGAAGGATTTATTTATTTGTACTTTATTCTCAAACTGACAACTCTTGCTCCAAGTTCCAAGGGGTACTGCTGCTCAGTATATTTTTTTGAACAGAGGAAAAAAAGGAGAAAAACACTCTGGAATACAAAATCTAGAAAGAAAAAAAAGATTTTATATCCACATTTATGTATCAGGATATACTTGTATATTCTTATAGGATATATATTCCTCATATGGATTTTTTTCTAATATTTAGTTCATTCTGCTTTATTCTGCGCCATTCTGTTCCTGTTTCTCCAAGAGCCTATTAACTATTGTAATCAACTTTATAGATACCGGTCAGAAGTAAAGGAAAGGTCCATTCTGCTGCTACGCTCAGCCCAGTCAGCAAGCAACCTGTGACTGCAGCTCAGGTTTCTGCTTCAAACTTAGGACAGTTAAAAATGCAAATGCTCATTCTAATTACTCTTCCAGGTGAAAACCCTAACACAGAACTGCATAGGAATTTGCAACCTGATGCCCGTAACAAAGCATTCACCTGTGTGACAACACTGGGATGTGAGCTCAGGGCTCAGGGCAGCTTTATCAAGATGTGATGACCAAGTCAGGCTCTTCCATGAGGTGGTGTCACAGGTAGGCATCCAGTCCGTACACCAAAACACCTCGTGCTTTGCTTGAGCATCTTGGTTACTTACGGGGATATGGCATGTCATTGAGGGCTGAACCTTAGGGTAGGATGGTCTGCAACTCCTGCCCCTGCTTCTGGTGTCGATCTATTGGTGGAACTTCATCAGTTAATTTTACTCCAGACGTTGAGCATGGTCAAGTGCTAGGGATCAGCAGGTATCAAACAGAGTTGGATAGCTGAAACATCACTGAGGATCTGGGGACCCATCTCTGTGTTTGTGCTGTTCCACCTGTAAAATGGAGGTCATATTTTTTTATAAATTACAAACGCAATCTGCTGTGAGACACGAGAGAAGCACAGAGAGGTACTGTTCCATGGTCAAGCTCAGACACAGTTTTCTTCTCCTCTTAACAGAAGCTCTTCCGTTTTCTTTGTCATTAAGATCATAAAGCCAGGAGCTCTCTGAGCTATACTGAAGATAGGATTCTTTTGGTTTCAACATCAAGATGAGTATGTACATAGCCTTTACCCTGCTCAGTTCAGTAAGATGGCAAATCCCAGACATTTTTATTAGAAAGAGATGACTAACCTACTTGATTCTGTCCTGTCTGTGAGCATAGAGGGATTTCCATTTTACGCTTCATATAACGGGCAGAGATTTGTCTCTTAACTGTTTGTTTTGGAAAGAAGAGGAAAGAAGCAAGGCTCCTGTTAACACAGAGTCTACAATTTGTTTAATATCAGTGGACTTCCTTCAAAAATCAGCAATACTCATGCTAACTCTTCTGGACTGGGTTTGTATTTCAGTTCTCAGAAACCAGAAGAAACCAGGATCCAATGGGCAACATGCTCAGTATGCATGAGAAGCTGGGTTCGATGCCTAGACTAATTTTCGGTCATCTGGTCTTAAAATTCTCAACTTTGAGTTACCACCAACAGAACCGTTTTATTTCCTAAGCATATGGTTCTTTTCTTCTTACCCATCATCAGCAGAGAGCAAATAAAACAAGTGACACTGTTTCTTCTCGTGAAACCTACCAGCACCCGAATGACATGTAAAATACAGAAACTGTGGTAAATAACACTTGGATATTATTCTGGTAAACTGAAAGGACAGCAAAGCTTTCAAGAGATGGCAAGAGCTGATCACATCATTATCACAGTAGGCAAATTTTTCCATCCATGATTTCACAGAATCATAGAATCACTAGGATTGGAAAAGGCCAATCTAGTCCAACCATCAATCCGTCCCCATGCCTACTGTGTCCTTTGGTGCCTTGCCTTAACTACCCGTTTCTTGAACACCTCCAGGGATGGTGGCTCCACCATCTGTTGGGGAGCCTGCTCTAATACCTGACCACTCTTTCTGAGAAGAATTTTTTCCTTATATTCAAGCAGAACCTCCTCTGGCACAGTGTAAGGCCATTAACTCCCATCCTGAGTGCTCTTAGTGCTTCTCCTCAGAGCACTGTGCACCGCAGGCCTGCTCTCTCCCTCTACAAGCCTGTTCTCTCCTCCCTCAGAGCCACTCTCCATCCCCACACTCTCTCACCCTCTCCTGAGATTCCCCATCTCTCCCCACACCACACCCCAGACATCACCCCCCATTTTGAGCCAGACTCCTGTGCGATGTGTTGATGTCCTGTTTTTAACCAAGTAGGCTTACTTCCTCACTGCCTGGGAATTCAGTGGAAATCTCAGTAAAGTCATTTTGTCATGTGTGCTTTCTTTTGACCTTGGAAAGCAGGCGTTAATATACACATCTTGTATACGCACAACTGTGATCCAGTTCCCAGTGAGCCAACTAACCGGTTTAATAACCATTCAAATAGTAGTGAAAATGAACGTGACTCTTGGGACAGAATGTGACTAAGCTTAGGGGTAGGTTATTCATATCCTAAAGTTCGATACATGGTTTAGGTAAAAGTGTAGCTACCTCTACGTGGTACTGCAGCTATGCCTACATAAAGATGTAGATAAAGTTAGATACGTGCTTTACTAAATAAGGACATATCAGTGACACAACTTTGTGATCAGAATTTTACTGACATCTTTTACTGTTCTGTTCTGTTACTAGAGCTTGCTTGCTGTTGCCTTCTTAGCTCTGAACAATCCAAGCAGCAGTAGCGGCAACTGCACACAAACTAAGAAGTGCTCCAGTAATGCTCTCTCTTCTCAATGGCTGCGCGGAAGGGCGGGGCCGCCACAGCGGCTCTGACCTCATCCTCGGTTTTGTTGTCGGGGAAGCTCACGTGTGCCCAGCATGACTGCGAGCACCCCAGGAAGAAGGGGGCATACGTGGGTAAGCATGGTGCTGGAGAGGCGGCACGGGTCCCTGACCCACAGCAAAGCCACGGGGACGTCCCCAGCCCAGGCTGTGAGCACAGAGCCCCGTGCCTGCTTCTGGTGATGCTCTGGGGGGCCAAGGGAGCAGAACACAGCACCCAAGCAAGGAGGCTGCTCGCTCCGCTCACCCTGCTTAGGGAAGATCCCCTCCTCAGCTGGGACGAGGCTGCGTGGCCTTCATTTTCCCAGCTCACAGATCGCATCTTGGGACAGGGCTGGTTTGCATTAACTCTGCAAACTGAGCAACGCCCTTCCTGGCTGCACTCCGGGCACTCAAAACGATGTTTGTGCTAATGGCCCACCTCACAGCTGAGCATCTGCATCTCTCTAAGCGGGAGCGTTCGGATAAACACAGCTGCTCGGGGTATTTCAGCTATTTCTGCAGAAAAGCCGCTTTGCTGCAGAGGAAACAGCCTGGCACAGATGCCACACAAACACTCACAGAAACAGACACACTCATGCTTTGGACTATGTGGGAAGTCAGGCAAAGCTGCACTGTCTGGGACTGAGTTAAGCTGCTGCATGAAGATCACAACTCCAAATTGATCAGTGAGAAGCTGGACTAAGGACAAGCATGGAAAACACAGTCATGAAAGATGCTGCTCTTCCCTAGGACCTGGCTTTGTGACAGAGGCTGAGAAATCTGGGGTGGTGATTATGCTTTAATTCTGTAATACTTCCAAGCCTTTTTTAACACACTTTCAAGATGGTCCTTCTCATTCTTTGTGACACCAGTAACAAAACTGATGATCATTAACAAGAGTTCCATGACTTATCGTATATACAGCATAAAGAAATTGCATTTTCCTGATTTTTATAGTACAAATGCTGTCAAAACCAAATAATACACTTTGCAAAGCCACGAGAAAATGATTTTCCTCCTGATTTCATAGGAAGGTAATGCAAAAGGAAATGGAAAACAATAATAATTACTATTTTGTATCAACATATCAGTGACTATATGTTCAAGAACAAACTCTCATCTTCAAACCTACACTTATCTGCCTGTGTTTCACACACAAAAATTGCTTGGTTCAGCTTACTCCTTTTTTTCTTCTTTAGAAAGGAAGAAACATCACTAGGTAGATAATATTTAATACTTTCCGGGGCAGACAATCCTCAGACTAAACGTAAAAGCTTCACAAGACAACTAAAAATTCCCATAACATTCATTTATTTTTACAAGACCACGATTTTCAGCCTGGTACCATAGCCAAACTGTAATTGGAGTAATTATGGCCTACTTAAAATTCTCCATCATCAGGAAATGGCTTTCTTCCATTGTGAACAAATGAGTATTACTAGCATGTCCTGTTGAACCCCTGCAAAAAATTTTAAGCATCTCAAAACAATTTGAAAACTTGGAATAGGACTACGCTATCATTTTGGAAATATGCACAAATCAGAGCACAGCCTTGAAGAGGCCCGAGGCTGTACTTGTTTCAGGGACATAATTACAACGTGATTAGTATCCACTTGGTACTGAAGAAAGAAATAGTTCCAAAGAGGAATCAAATGTAATCATGTTCCACAGAGAACATAAAGGTTTACAAGTCTATCCAGTGAACTCTTTCAACAATCATTCCTACACCTGTTGCTTCAGTGAGGAAAAAAGTGTTGCAACTTGTTAGTGCTCCATTAAGTTCTCTAAGAGAACAGCACAGTTTCCCAATCAGATGCAGAAGAGAACATTCACAAATATTGTCTTACTAATGCATTTTAATAGGTGTCACCTGTTACCTTGAAAATGTAATACGTCCGAGATTAAAGATGTACACTCAATAACCTGACAAGACTGTATTGGCTAGTCACTGTCTGCCTCCAGCCAGAACTCTCTGGATCACACAAATGCTAAATACAGGTTCAGTGTGTCCAACTTAGACCAAAAAAAAAAAAATTGTCAAAGATTACTACATCTCTCAGTCTTCAAGTTTACCACACAAAAAACTGTCCTTGTAATAAATTTGTCCTCTGAGGAAAACGTCTTGCTCTTATATTCCTCATACTGTTAGGAAACAAAAAGATTTTCAGATCTTCCGGGACACAATTTCGTGAATGGAAATCCAAGTTTAAAAGCTTCAAGACCACAGTGCAAACTCTGCTTCTTCGTTACCAACCTCCGCTTATGACCACATGAAAGTAATGACAATCCAATCAAGATTTTTTCCCTTGGGGAAAAAGAGGAACTGCTTACAAGCACTGGTCTCACTTCAGATGCACAATTCTACTCCTTATCTTCCTTAGTCTCCGGATTTATGCAAGTATTCTATATAAAAAGGAAAATTGTAACGAGGAAAGATGAAAGGGACTTGACACCAAATGTACTAATTTCCTTAAAAGCAGACTCTTTTAACAGTGTCCCTTACAAAACAAGCACTTTAAATATTTGCTTAAGTACTTACAAGCATATTGTGTCATGTTATGAATCACCAGTCCTGGCACAAGCAGAGGTGAACCATGATAGATACATAAGCCATTAAACCTAAATATTGATTTGTTAAACATAAATAGCACGAATATCAACACAGAATTTAATCAAAAACAGAAAAATCCTTTATAACAGCTACAAGAAAAGTAGCTACAACAGCTACTTAAATATTTAAAACAAAATCAAGTAAATTCAGAGTAAAAAGTAACTCAAGTCAGAATTCATATGTAATACAGTATCCATGACTCAACTCAAAAGTTTAAGCTTAGTTAAATGTAAATAGCAGAAACGCAAAGCATTAAGCAAAATATTCAAAAATTAATAATGCTGACTCAAAATACTACAAAGCAAAACATCTGTCAATTAATTTATATTAACAATTTTCCCCAGAAACTCCAGTAACAAGAAAAAATCCCATTAAAGAAAATAACCACTAGTCACTCGTTCTACCTGATCATTACCTGGTAAAGTAAAGTATGGGTTGAGCACCCTTAAACACACAAGATGCTTTTCTTTTTGCAGTCAGTTTTGACAAGTGTCTCTAATTCTCATACAGGAAATCAAAAGACACAATGGAAAAAGTCATGGCAGAAAAGAACCCAACACGCTCCTATAATTTAAAAAAATACATCTAAAGTTGAGCTCAAGAGACAGTGGCAAGTTACAAGGCAAGTTACCATGGAAAAGCCACTATTCTGATATGGTTTTGTTTGTTATACAAAGTTTACAAGAATCCAGACTAAAGAACTTCCATTCATGTAACTATTAAAGAAAAAGTTCTTCAGGGTCAAAAATACAAATGCTCTTGTTTTGAGAAAGACTCTCTCACAATCCATCTGGAAATAAAACATATTATTCAACGAAGCTTTCCATTTCTCCTCTCCCAAGCGTGTCCCCGTGCATACCAAACACAGACTGATGTATAACTAAAAAAATAAAGGGAATAACATCAACACCTGCTTTTTGGGAGGCTCACAGGATTGCACTGTGATCACCAATCGATCAACAGGAAATCAGGACAGCACAGCTGTTTCCTTATTCCCTTCAGAGGAAAGAAAACAACTGAGCTCAAGAGCAGCAGTAAGGAGATGCTCTACACCCCAAAGGCCTCCGGCATCCATGCTGACACAAAGTCTTCCCAGTTATAAATTAACTGTTTAGACTGAAAACCCACAAGTCTCATATTTCTGCTGCTCTGCTTATTCTCGACCAAATCTACTCTAGACTGTTTTGTAACTATTGTCTTAAGTTCAGACAAACTTAAGTCACGCCAGACTGTGAGTTACCTTTCTGTCTGAAACTTTTCATTGGGGTCTTTTAACTCTGGTTTCCAGTTACTCCACTTCACCAAGACAGTTGTAGCACTGCTCAAATACTGCACAGATATATACCGTATATACATATATATACACACACACATATGTGTGTGTGTATACATATATATACACATGTATATGTATATTAATACACACACACACACACAAATTGATACTATAATGTTGCCAGAAATTAACACAGTCTACAAGCATAATGAATACTGAGAAACACACAAAAAAAAGAAACAGGTTTATGAAAACTGTTTCTGCAAATTGTTTTTCTGTTTTCTGCATTCTTGTGAAATACATAGAACGAAAGCAAGTGTTTCAATAAACAGAACACCTACTGCTCTTTGGAAAGAGTTAATGGAAATAAATTATACTCAGTGCTCAGAATTCATAAAGCTGACATTTGTATAAGAAATTATGTAAAAAGAAAGAACAATAAAAAAGCAGGCATCTTATCAGCACAACATACATCAAGTTAAAGCAACAATTCAGTTGTTTTCTTCTAAAATTATTTAGATGTATATTAGTTAGATTGCATTTTGAAATCTCTAAAACGCCAAGTCCAACTACGGTACAGTCACCATTGACAGTAACAGAGAGATTAAAAGAAACAGGTTTTTTTTTTTTTTGTCTGACAGCTTATGAAGAACGGGTTATCTCTGCTACTGAAAGTCTTAACCTGTTCTACAGAACAAAAATCTATTTTTACCAAAAATACTTACAGTTTAGGTGGTAGTAAAAAAAGAAAAAAAAATCTCTAAGATTCTTCCTCTAATTGCTCAATTATTAAAAAAAAAATAATAATAATTCTCCCACACCATAATACTACCTAAATGAGTGCTCAGCATTTAGTTACTTTCTCCCACAGGACTTCATTTGTTCCAAAAATACAAATAATTGAGGGAGTCTGTAGATTCCTACAACCTGGCACTATCATGTGGTTTGAACATCACTACATTTAGGAATTCACACAGCACTCATTACTGAGATGGAAAAGATCACCACATTATAAGCTAGACCAGGAGCACATCATCTGACCATAGGACTTCGAACTTGTGCGAATTTAACAAAATCACACGACAGAAATTAACCAACAAGAGATGTACCATGAGATGTTAGTCTTCAAGAGATAATCCAACAAACCAGATCTTGAGTATTTTGTATATTTACAAAAATAATTTTGCTAATTCAGTACACGTTGGGAAGACAACTGTCCATAAGCTTTACTGAAAGAGATACATATTTTATTTCAGAATTTAATTTCAAAAGGGTGAATACACAATACTTTCTGCAGTTAAAAAAAGGCAATGTGTTTCTGTAGCGGGACATGGTACCACAGGAAAAGTCTTTCCAAATCTGAACCCAACCCTACAGCAGAATTGTGGTCAAACAGCAAGCTATTCGCATCAACTCTCTTTTGTAAAAGGAAACTCCACTAATTTCTCTCACGAGTTACAAGAAAAATATAGGTATACCAAGTTAAACCAAATTAGCTACAGTAACATTAGCTAAGTGTGTGTTTTTCAGCAAAATTATTTATGATTTTGCAACACTTGCAGAAGCGCTTTTGATTATTAGCAATCTAGAGACATTCCATTTAGAAATCCATTTAAACCCTTAAGACTGACAAGAAGTCAGTAAATCCCAGTATTCCACAGAAATAAAACTTCCCCAGCTTCCTTTGCCTAGGAAAGACGACTGCTGCTTATAGTTATGCTTTCAAATCTCAGCTGCTAAACAAGTAACATGGAAATGAAGTAACAAACAATCAACTCTTTGTAGAATACAAAAGGAGGAATAGCAACAGGAGATTTCTTATGGAAAGTTTTGTATATTAATTCTATAAAATACTAAAAGACAGCTGAATTTTAGGTTTAGTTGCCATGATTTAGTATGATTTCCGATTTACATTGTTTAATTTCAGTGTTGCACAGAATTACTTTCTTTGACCACCCTGGAAAACTTTTACTCTGCAAAAGATCAAAGACACCTCCATGACTTGATTCCCAAGCCTGGTTGTTTATTTCTATATGAATTCAATTACTTCGTGCTGTAAGGCTTCAAACTTCTGCTCTCCCATCAGCACTCCTATTTTCTCAAAAACAGCAAGGACCAGTGATTTAGAATGATACTGCAATGAGGCTCCAAAGAAAGAACAACGCATCCAAGTGGAACAAGTATACCTCTTTGAGATTTGTCATTTCCCAGTACATGTATTAACAAAGTTAACAGATATTAACAGATAATTTCAGAGACTGGATGTGGCTCTGGGCAGCCTGGTCAAGTGGTTGGTGACTCTGCCCACAGCAGATCTGATGATGTTTGAGGTCCTTTTCTATGATTCTACGATTCTATGTTATTTTGGTGATCCACATTTGACAAAACTTCTGGATGAAGTACTGCGTATTCAGATTTTACTAAGACCTAATGATGTACAAACAAGCAGACCTGAGATGGGAGAAATAATGAAAACTGTCAGAACTGAACCACAGCAAGAGAAACCTTCAGAGTCTAAACGTCCTCAGGAATACAGGCTGATTCCACAGTGCCACTACAGACCAAAATGAAGGGGATTTCTGATGCAGATACAAGAAAAAAGTTAACTTAAGGCATTCAACTCCCAGAGAAAATCTGGGACCTGGCAATAGCTGGTTTGCAAAGACAAAATGAGTCATGGGTAGAGTACAGAAATGACTGCAGGATATGGACCCAGAACATACATTTTGATAATCAAGGAAATCAGTAGGCAACAGTAGCATGAGGCAGGTCAGACTAAGTAATAAAAATCCTACAGCATCAGAATTTATCCTAATTTATTTTCCTAATAAATAAATAAATAAAAGGTTGAGTTCACTCTAGAATCAGGTACAATACTACTTAACTGCTTGTGCTCTCTTGAAGTGGGTAATTTGAAATTTTATATTTGAAACAATGAAACAACTCATTACATAAAAAAAGAACAACAAGCTAAACATTTAGCCAGAACTAAAAAGGAACTGACAAGAAATCACAGAGAGAGCCAAGAATTTGGTTTTTTTAGGAGTACTGTTATATTTGTGTAACAGTAGAGGTTTTATATCCTACCTAATGGTACCAGCAGCTGCTTCTCCAGCATTTATTTCATTGTTGCTACAAAAAAATACAGTCACCTGAACAGTCAATTCCGGTGAGCAGGCTTTAGCTGGGACAGTTGACATTCTTCACAGTGTTTGGTATGAGGCCAAGCTTTGACTTAAGGAGAAAAATGATACTGATAATACTTATGTTTTAGTCGTTGCTGAGCAGGTACAGTGATAAGGACATTTCAGTTTCGTCATGTAAAAAGAACAATAAAGGTGGGGGGAGTTGGCCACGAGGGCTCCTGCTGATCAGGGACTCTCTGGACACCAGTTTGTCAGTGGTAACCAATTCAACTGTGCATTACTTGTACATATGTGAAATTATTACGTAATACATATGTAGTACATGTAATTATTATTTTTCTCTTCTTTTTCTGTCACAGTAAACAGCTTAGTCTTTTGTTTTTATCTCAACCTAAATATTCTACTTTTTTTTTTTTCCACGCTGATTCTCTCCGTAATCCCACTGGGATAGGGGGGAGTGAGTGAATGGCTGTGTGATGCTCAGTTGCCTGCCAGGCTAAACCACAACACCAGGAAGGTTTAGAGAAAAAAGAACAAGCCGTTAAACTTTTAACCAAATATAGAGACATGCATCATCTGAGTATCTGTGGTACCCAAGTTCTGCTGTTCAGGGTTTTCTCCTTGCTTTTGTTAGAGCGAATACAGGTTTCTTCTATGTCTGTTAAAAGCGACTGGCTTTTATTACATCTAAAAACAAAAACAAAAAGAACACTCCTCAGCTACAGCTGTATATTTTCTCAAACAATTTTGAGATAACTCTCCTCCCTAACCTTTATCCTACTTCTTTCTATCCTTAACTGATAAAACTCTGAACACATTGAAAAAAGGTACCCAAAACATTTATATAAAACACTTATTTGCATAGTTCTTTTATAATGTGGAAAAAAGACATGAAATAAATGAAGCATATTAATTAATGATGAGCTTCATTTAAGGTTCACATACATGTGTTTTAAAAATCTGCATATTTTTAAATGAAAACAATTGCCTGCATTTGTTGAGTAATCGCTACACAAAATCTGCATTTCAAAGCACAGTCACACTTCATCTGCAAGTCCAATCACAAAGGAAAGAGCACACTTTTAATTAAAACATTAAGGAGCAACAAATTACTTACATTATCTTCATCTTCCGTATCATCATCGTCGTCATCACTGTCCTTGAACCCTGGTGGAAGTGGTGGCCCAATGAATTCTTCACTATCACCATCCCCAGCAGAACTTTGAACAGAATTCTGGAGTACCGTGGAAGGACCAGTTAACTCTTCATCTGAGCTATCTTCACTTCCACTACAAGTTGTGTCTCTGTACGTAAAAAATTAAGACAATGGCTATTTTATGAAAGTGACAGTTCCTTAGGAATTTCTGATATTCAACAGTGACATACGTTTTCAAACGCTGAAATTAGCAGTAAAATATGAAGTCATTCTTATAAACAGAATGTTGGCTCACCATTATCTTGAAAGCATTAACACATCTTTAAAGGAAAGGAGAAATGCAGCACTAAGTAGTTTAAAAGAAGGGACAGAATGCAATCAGGAAAAATCGGATGTATAATTAACAGAGTCACACCATTAGTACGGGTTTAAATATCACTCACAAGACAGTAGAACACCTTGATACACAGCAGTTTCAAGATGCTGCAAGAGGCTGCAGCATACTCAAACACACTGCACCTCTGTTTACTCAAAGCAGTAAGGGTCCACACTCACAACCAGGGCACAAACACCAGTCAGAGCATTTGCCTCTTATGACCAGTAAGGAAGTAGCAGGATTCAAGCACTTTTGACCAAATACGTGATACATAATAGATTGTAACATACAGATTCCAAAAGTTACACTTACGTTATAGTTTCAGTGACGTCAAATCAGCTGCTTTGAATGCAGACTTCCGGCATCAGAAAACTTCTAGAAAGCGGAACTACTTAATCCACATTCATGGCGGCCATTCAAAATAAACGGGCTCCCCCTACTGGTAGTTATCAGGTAGGTGGTTACCCTCACCGGCACAAGATTAGAAGTGCTGAGCGCAACTTTGCTTTCTGCCAAGGCTACAGTATATCATTACCGTGTTTGGCAAGCCAGATGTTACTTTGTGACTCAGAAACAAATTCAAGGTTCAAGACCTGCTTTGGGGGCTTACATGTTAAGAGCTAGCATGTTAATTTACAAGTGAGTAGACTTTAAAAGCCAGATAAAGAATGAAGAAAACAAAAACCTACAAGTTGTTAGAGTTCGTTTTTTTGTTGTGTTTGTTTTTTTGTTTTTTGTTTGTTAGTTTTTTAAGTTTAGGTTACTATTTTCAAATTATAACAAAAGGAAACACATTTAAGAACGTAATAAAGCATCAAAAAAGCAGATTCTGAACTGTGATTGTAACAAAATGCACACCCTGCCCACCACAGCCGTACACCAACTGGGTCACAGGTTATACAGCAAATGAGTCTTAGATACACAAGTGGAATTACTTTTCAGGAAGAAATCAAAATGAAATTAAAAGAACATGAACCAGGACCTCAGGTATCATGGTGAAAAAAGAAAGCTCTCATACCTGAAACCTTGTCTAATTTTCCAATTTATTTATTACCCTAATACAAGGCATTAGCCTTACACACAAACTTTCTTTTGCATACTGATGAGAGACATTTAAAGATCTGGGTCAGGATATAACCACCTAATAAACGTAAAACAAATAAAATCAGCTTATTTTACTGTAGAACAATGGGATAATAATATCCTTTTATCAAGAGGAAGCTTTGCCAACATCTGAGGAACAGATCCAGTTCTTCCAAAGGTCTTCAGATTATATAACCCCCAAAATTAACAATTTTATGAGTCTGCGTGTTAAGTATTATTGTCCTAAAAACCAACACACGTTTCCAGACCAGCAAATCACTCGTATTTTCAAAACGGAAGCAAAACAAGTTAATCAGATTTTTAGCAGAACAAAACATGAAGTGTGGCTACCAGTGAGAAAAATGTATATAAGGCAGTGATTCAATGCACCCTTTCCAATCCAAAGTACCAGACTTTCAGATATTTCTATAGAGATTCAAGAGCAATACCTAGCTTACCTTCTAATTGTCTATCCCTATACTTGCTAAGCAGGATCATTCAATTCAAATACTTCAGCGTTTTCAGAGGCTATGTAACCATTTTTCACATTGCACATGAAACGATCAGAATTCCAGCACTGTTTTCACCACACTTCAAGCTTGCTGTAGACAACCAAGCTCTCAAGCTCCAGCTACTAGCATACTCTTGAAACTGGAAAGGACAATAAATAGATCAACATCCCAGTTCAGTCATCCCAAAAGCCCATCAAGCTGAGCTTCATTCTTCTGACTGTTATGGGGAGCAGTACTGACAGAAATGACAAAGCAAGACAGCAGATGTCATGGCACTTCCTTCAACTTCCAGGGACAGTTTTTCTCCGCTAAGTCCTGCAAAGAATCAGGCCTTTTTCCACTGTTGAGAGACATATGAGGAATTGATATTTGATTTCCCTCATTATTTCCTCAATATGAGAAATACGCTGTAAGAAGTGAAAAAATAGCTGAATTAGAGTACAGATGGCATGTGAAGAGTGGGAGTAATGAAAAACATTGGGAATTGTTAAGTATGTGGGCATATCCCCCCCCATGGGTTTGCTTTCCTCGCATCATACACTCTAATTTGTTACAATTTGTGAAATGAAAGCATCTGCTATACACACAGAGTCTAATTATTACCATCCTTGTGCATTTATGTGTAAGCACTGTAACCGTTGTAAACATTTATCGTAGCAAATTAATTCAAGAATCAAAAGAATCACGTCTTTCTGGAGTGACCACACCCTTGCCAACAACTCAAAAATTGCGAAGGGTGCTACTAAGATAAATGAATATATTTGGAATTTTAAGAGAATAAGAGTTACTATTTAGGGCAACATTACCATTTTAAAAAACAGAAAAAACTACATATAAGTTCAGTTTATAGTAACTAATGTCTACATGAAGGGAAAGAAGAGGGATCAAGAGTTATATAAACCAGATTTCCTTCGCTGCAGATTACCCTACAGATTGAGGCTAAGATACAATGGGTATGTTTCCTCTGCTCATATACTGTCTTCAGAACTAAGTTCTAAACCGACAATCATAACTTACAAGAAATTAAAATTCTGCAAGCTGACATGTTCAGCTTCCAGTTCGCCTGTTTTTCACGCCACACACTCCCTCCTCAATCCTCAGGGAAAGCAAAGTAACGGAAGGGAACAGAAAGGAAACTTAGTATCAACAGGACTCTATTAGAGTTACCCAAGCCTATGCAGAAACATCCAACTAATGAAAGGTGGTTATCATCTTCTTTTACACAAGGGGCCTAGAGTTCTCTTCTCTCAAACCCCTTAACAAAATGAGAAAGACTCTACAGCACCTGTCTATCATGTGTTTCAATTGATTCCTTATCTGAAGTTACCCACACAGTACATAATCACACTACATCTAACTCTGGCCGTCCTGCATTGCTTCCTCGGGAATGTTATCTAAGAACATCAAAAGTACATGAGATTACAGAATTCTTTTCCCTCCTGGATAAGATAAAACACCGATCAAGTACTACAGTTGTGTTATCAGCTATTTCTGGGAGAGTCCAGAGCTCATTAGACCTTTGCATATGTCCATGCACATAAAAGAAATTTTGTAACAGAAATGTGTTATCTGCACTGCTACAACCTTGTGCTCCTCAACATTCTTATCAACTGCCTCCACAGTGGGACTGTGTGAACACTCAGCAAGTTTGCTGATGACTAGGCTGAGTGGTGCAGTAACATGAGAGAAGGAAGGGATGCCATCCACAGGGACCTGAACAAGCTTGATGAGTGGTCTCATGTGAACCTAATGTAGTTTAACAAAGTCAAGCGCAGCGTATTGCACTTGGGTCTTGGCAATCCCAGATATATGTACAGACTGGGACTAGAACTCAAAGTTCAGCCCTCTGGAGAAGGAGTTGGGGGTTCCAGTGGATGAAGAGCTTGACACAACTCAACAGTGTGCGCTTGCAGCCTGGAAGGCTGACTATATCCTGGGCAGCATCAAAAGAGGTATGGCCAGCAAAGAGAGGAATGTGTCCATCCCACCCTGCTCAGACTTCATGAGGCACCACCTGCTGGGGCCCCCAGCACAAGAAAGACATGGAGCTATGAGAAAAGGTTCAGAGGAGGGCCACAAAGACAATCAGAGGGCTGGAGCACCTCTCCTATGAAGAAAGGCTGGACAACAGAAGGCTTTGGGGAAACCTCACTGAAGCCTTCCAGTAAAGGGAACTTGTAAATTGAAGGGAGATTGACTTTTTAGACAGGTAGAGAGTAATAGGACAAGGGGGAATGGTTTTAAACTACACAGGAGAGATTTAGATTACATGTTATAAGAGGGTAGTCAGGCACTGGAACAGGCTTCCCAAAGAAGCTGGAATTGTACAAGGCTGGGCTAGACGGGGTCCCCAGCAGCCTGACCTAGTACCTGAAGCAGCAACCCTTCCTGCAGCATGAGGGTTGAAATCAGATGGTCTTTAAAGTCCCTTCCAACCTAAACCATTCTGTAATTCTACTGCACACAATTAGCCTACACAATGCATATAGGTCTACCAAGCTATTGTATGGATTATAAGACTTCCATTGATACAAAAAATTCCTACAGAATTAGTGATCTCAACAATCCCTGTAACACAATGGAGTGATGTGGCCTCCATTATGTTTAGCTGTTTTTTAGTTCACAGCATTTAAAAATTCAAGCAAGCTATCAGAGCAGCTGATAAGACTGATAAGTTTGTCAAAAGACAAACAAACTTAAAGAAGTTTTGAAGTAAATTTCAGACTGAAGTCAAACACAAATACTTCTTCAACATTACCATTACTTCACATAGGTATGTATGCATACTTCAGTCTCCATATCTACTTGACTTTATTTTGTTGCAAGCATGAACAAGTTTATTCTAAATAAAACTAAGAATAAAAGCTGGTCACAAAGTCAGCATACGTGTTAGCTATATCTGCCCATACCCTGTCAAATAAAAAGCAACAACAAAAAAAGCTACAGATAACTTTTTTTTTCCAAGATGCCAAACAAGACAGGGAGGAGTCTGTAAAATTTACTATGAACTATATGCAATTACAGTATTCACAGACACTGAGACATCCAATAAAGCAAAGAGGAAAAACAAACAAACAGATTTTACACTTAAGATAACATAGACACATTCACAGAAGTTAAGCAATGCTCAGGCATCCCATCCCTCTCTCCTCCGAAAAGAAGCCACAACAAACAACACAAACTCTCTCAGATTAGAAAGTTGTTAAATGACATCCAATCATAACTAAATAAGTACCTTGGCTTTAATGTGGACCTAGCTTCTGTTGCACTTGAAGCTGAAGCTGATGAAGCAGAACACGAACTTTTAAATGTTTTTTCAGCTTGGTCTACCTGCTCTCTTTCACGAGCCTTTGAATGAAGAGCACAGAAATGAAAACATAATTCAGAGACCTGCTGAGGACAGCAAAACAATTTTCTTCATTGCAGGGCAAATAACCCCCCCAAGAATAGCACCCAAAAGAAATAGTGCCAAAGATGGTATCTTTTAGATGGGCTTAAGTAGGTGGTACACAGACAGTTAATGAGGAAAGAGTGGCTCACCTTTGAAGACGGTCGAGGCTTGCCGATAACCCCACTAAGGAGGGATCTCCAACCAGAGATCCTTCCCTGGTGGCGGTCAGCCCTTAAATGGGGTCTTAAGAGAGGTGGAGTCAAACTCCACCCCTTCCAGTCACACTCACTTGTGCCCCTGCAGCTGACTCAGTGCTCACCTCAGGAGATCAATCAGTGGTTCAGGCCCTGATTCAACAGTTCCCATACATTCATTTTAAGGCTTAATTAGGTTATTTGAAAAGATAGCAGCAAATAAAGCATTTCACCTGAAAATGGCTTCGAGATCGAATGTCCGAGCCTCCTTCCCTAAAGACGGGCTGTCAGCACGGCTCGGCGCCGTGAGGGGCGCTAGGGGGGCAGGGGACCCGCCGAGCCCCGCCCGCTCCCGCCCAACCCCGCGGCTTATGCGGCGACGGCCCCGCTCCCCTCAGATACCCCCGTCCCGCAACGCACCGAAGCCGGAGAAGCCCATGGCAGCCGCTAGCTCCGGGTCGGGTCCCGCCAGCATCTCAGCGTCTGCAAAGAAGGGGAAGGGGGAGGGAAATAAGGGCGGTCAGCGCAGGGCGGCAGGGCTGAGCCTGCCTTGGAGCAGGATGGCTGAGACAGTCCCCATAGTGGTGGCCCTAACACACACTGAGGCCAGCAAGAGGCCATGTGTGCAGCTTGCCAGTGTGTGTGCAGCACTGCTTATGTCCTCTGGCCATTCTGCTGTGCAGAACTGGGACTCATAATAGTAAATTCACGTATACCAAGAGGAATATTGACACGAGCTGGCAAAACCGTTCTCCCCTGCCCCTTTCTCCCTGCTCCTTCCTTTTTCCCTCCTGCTCTGAGAAAAGACAGTGATTGATAGGGAGAGCTTCACTGCCTCCCAGCATATTTCTCCACTATCCACCAATGGAACAGATCCTGTTTTGGGATTGCAAACCCAAGATGATGGGGCTGTGCAGCTGTGGAGAACTGTTTCAGCAGTTTCTCATCCTTCTCGACCAGAATTCGAAGCCTTTGGATATCTGTCTGGACATCTGCCTGCAAATATCCGTTATGCACGGGAGGTTAGCTCTGTGGCACAAATCCAGATGTCTGATTGTGTCACACTACAGATACAAAGACTTCTGGCTCCCAGGCAGAGATGCGGCAACCCTAGACAACAGCATGGCAAGGATTGCTAACCCCAATAAGCCATCAGGAGGCCTAAAGGACTTGACTCTTGATGCTGGGAAATCCAACATAGTGACTTGACACACCAATGAAATATGTCAAGCAGCTATTCCCTTTATTACAGCGCTGGGTGCATGGGGGATCTCTCCACCAAACATGCACGCTGAAGAGAGAAACAACTACACATTTAAAGGCATAACACGTTAATATTAATCACATTCCAAAGATGGACAGAAATTACAAAGTGAGTGACATCTCTGGTGGTAAATTTCCAGACGTTAAAGGGATTACATTATGTCGCCAGCAAATCTGCCTCCTTATCTTCGCAGACTTCCCCACTGAGTTGCAAACAGCAATTCCACTTACCCTCTCTGGACCATCCATTGTGTTGTAAACAGCCACCCTCTACACCACTGCGTTGTCCTTATCTTCATGGGACCACCCTTGTATTGAGTTGCACACAGCAGCTCTCTTCAGCAGTACCTGTGTTTCTGTGGCCCCTGAGTTTCTTCCTAAAGCTTCCTGTTTGCTCAAGCTATGATGCCTAGTTTAGATTCAATCCAGTTCAACTCCCTGATTCACTCTTTCATTAAACCAGTGTTCTTTATAATCAGTGTAACAACTTCTGGCTTGCATTGGAAGATGTGAGAGAAAAGAGTTCTGTGTAACTGTGGGATTGGCGAAAGCCAACGTCAAAGAACTGAAGGTTTTCTTCTTTTCATCGTTCCTGGCCACGCGGCTCCAATCTTGTTTTTGTTGTGTAATGCCACTTTCTGTCACCTCTCTGGCAGTTGGTGGAGAGGTTTCATCGTATTTACAGGTTATTTTAAGCTAAAGTCAATTCTCAGCGGTCCAGATGAAGCATGCTGAGTATGAGAAATGGTAACACTGACAACTGGAGCACGAAAACGTCCCAATTTAGGAAAATCCTATAGTACTTATAAATTATTTCTGAAGTGCAAGCTTTATCCCACAAGGTCCTAAGGTTGATGTCTGGGGGATACTGCATGTAGGCTGGGACTGGCCCTGACTTACTGCTGCCCTCTTTGAAGATCTGCATAACAAAAGGTTTGCCTGTGTTTGAAAGTGGTGCAGGGCTGCTCACTGCATCGCTAGGGATCCGGAGAGGCTCTGGAGAAGGATTAGTTTTTGTGATCAGTAATAATCCAATCACTGAGCTAATGACCCTCTCCTGAAATAAATACAGTGTCTCTCCCTTGAACTTGCTATTTTTTTGGCTAGTTAGGAGTGACTGAAATCTGAATCGGGACAAGTGAAATGGTTTTGATGGTGCCTTTTTTTCACTCCTTTCTTTGCATTCCTCCACACTGGCACAGTTATGTTGCCAAAGAACTGCTTTGTGTGAAGGTGCTGCATCCACTTCCTCATGGACAGATGGAGTCTGTGCTTTGGCGTCCTCCTGGCAGCCCGGGCATCGCTCCTCTGCTGTCAGAGGAACCCATCATTTCCTACCCTGGGAAATGCCTAATGCATGAGAATAAGGAGTCCTCATTTACATCCTAAGGCGGCTTTCATTTTGAGATTGCCTGAGCATATGTGTTCAGCTTCCACAGCTCCTCGGAGCCGAAGTCTCTGCTTTCTCCCACATCTCAAGAGCTGTCTGGTGCAGAGAAGTGGGCACAGCTCAGCGCGATGGCAAGAGAGGCGCTTCCCAGCCCCTCAGGCAGCTTGGCTTGCCTCTCTTCCCTGTTTCTCCTGTTTCTTTTTTTAGCTACCCTCTGTGCATTCCTTTCTTGTGCACGTGATTTAAATCCTCTCCAGAAAACTGGGAGATCCTTAGAAACCACCACTTCTTTAGGTGAATGACAGCCCCAGCACAAAGGCAGAGCGAGCTCATGCCAGCCGAAGCCCCGTGGGAACAGGCTGCTCTCAAAGCATGCCCTTGGCAGCACCAGTGAAGGAGGCTCTTTGGGACGCTGCCTGCCTGCAGCCCCTAGGGCAGAGCCTTTCAATGCTCAGAACCTGCTGAGGCCTCCCATCTTCCTGCAGCGTCCATCGCAGGAAGAAAGCTGAATGACGGGCGGCACGAGGAGGGCTGTGGCGCTTCCTCCAAACAGCCCTGGCCCCGGCTACACTTTGGCTACGTGCTCATTACAGTATCAAGAAAAAGGTGCTTTTATCTGAAGGTATCCTGACACCTGATACATATTGGATGTATAGCACTAGACACTGAACCTTCCTGCCAGTGTTCCATTACATTTTGTTCCTCTGTGCCAGATGGTAGCTGAGGGGCAGCCTGACAAATGGCATCTGACATGGAAGCGCTCAAGGAAACAAAGGCGTGTGACTGAACTTCACCATGCCAAAAAACGGCACCCACTGACATTCACTGCCGCTTGCTGAATCTTTGTGGAGACCAAACAGCGGATATGAGCACAGGGAAATGTTTCAGCAGTAGCAGTGGCTGTGGGCCACCTCTGCTAGTGCAGACTGCGGCACACAGGCTCATTTTCACGACTGGCGAAAATGCACAGGTAATGATGGTGACTATGTTAACAGTTAGCATTTTATAGCTGAAAATCTGCCCCGCATAATAGCGTTAATTCTATTCTTTACATCTCTTGGAGTTTCCTTTAATCAGATAACGAGGCAACCTACCTACACGTGATGTTTGGCTACTGAGAAACCAAAGTCATTCAAAGCCACCTCAGAGAGAAACCGAAGCTGCTCGCAGTTTCAGGATGCTGCTGGATGCTGGCAACCCAAGCAGCACCGCGCAGCGGAAACTCAAATGCCCAAATCCCTTCCAGCGGGAGGCGGGCCCGAGGAGCACTACTCGCTCGTTCCTCGCACCCCGCTGCCTCCGTTACAGCCCCGTGGCGCCGCGAGGCCGGGCCGCGTCAGACCCAGCCTCGTTGGGGCCGCGAGGCGGGACGGCGGCCCGGACGCGAGGCGCAGCTCCCGCCCGCCAACGGCCCCTCAGGAGGCTGCCCGGCCCAGGGCCGCGGGGGGGAAGGGGCAGCGGGGCGGCGGAGGCGACGCAGGCGGAGGATGACGGGGCGCCGCTCACCGGGCGCGGGCGCGGGCACGGCCAGCAGCTCGGACAGGTCCGGGTAGCAGCGATCGTCCTGGATCTGCCGGTCGACGATGCGGACCGCGATCTCCAGCGCTTCGTGGCCGGTGGGCACCGCGGGGGCTCACGGCGGCAGGCGTGGCGGCGGGGCCGAGCGGGCCCCCGCACACGGACGGACCGCGCGAAACCACCGCTCCGCGACCGCCAAATCCCGGCAGGCCTCGCGCGGATGACGCACGTCCGCCTCCCGGCGGCCGGGATGGAACGGGGCGGGGCTGCCGTGTCCGGCAGGGCGCGGCGTGCGCGTACGGGCCGCGGGGTGTCCGCAGGGAGCCGTGCCCGTGACAGCTGCGCTTCTCGTGAGGCCGACCCAACTCCCGGCGCCGCCGTACCGCCGCGGCGCGGAACGGCGCCGAGCGCTCCGCCCGCCCCGGGAGGCGGTGCCGGCGGCTGCGCCCTTCTCCTCCCCGCCGCTTCCTGCCGCGGCTGTTGTGGTTCCGGGCCGGCCGCGGCATGGAGCCGCCGGCTGCTGACAGTGGTGAGCGGCGGGTGGGGCCTTGTCGCAACACACCCCTACAGACGTGCCTCTGGCCTGTTCATAAGGGCTTCCAGTGCTGGCTTTCCTGCTGGCACCAAGGTCAGTGCTGGAGCGCAGCTGCTTTCCCAGCTTATCCTTCTCCCCTGCTCCGCCCTTCTTGCGGCTCAGAACAGCGAAGTGCCACCCATGCAGAGATCAGGCTGTTGCCTTCCACTCTGCAGCAGAACTTCGTGTGAGCCCAGCCTGGACGGAAGGTTACAGCACTGGATACCAGGGGAGGGTGCAAAGCAGGAAAGCACAGACACCTAGGACGTAGCAGATTGGGTACAAAATGGATCGCATGCTGCTTCAATAAGCCAGACACTGGCTATCGAGGCAGAGGGGAATGCACAACCGCTGTGATTAGGATCCCTCACAGCAGTGTTCTCCTGAGGTCTGCAGGGTTTATAGCTGTTCTAGCTGAGATAATTCCATCTGCAGACTTAGTTCTGGGAGAGGAGACAGCCTGAGCTCTCATAACCCAGCAGGAAAGTGTGTCCTCTCCTCTGTGTGTCAAGAGCCTTGTTCCAGCCCAGGGGAGTGCAGAAAGCACACAGTGAGGCCAGTGGGCAAGCACATCACTTGCTGCTGCCCTCCAGAACTGGTCTGCCAGCTGCTCTGCCCGGATATGTATAAACCCCAAAGAGGGAGTGCTGCTTGTAGTTGCTCACCAAGAGCTCTCCTAATCCAAGACACTGACTTGAGGGAGAGCCCCAACTCTCTCCTGGTCAGCAACACAAAGGAACAGTGTACACGTAGCTCAAGGTCACGGCATCTGAGTGTTTTGCAGGTACCAGAGACCTGGAGCATCCCTGCAGCACCCTGAGAGGCTAAGCCACCAGAAAAGGAAGGTTATAAGGCAGTGAGCTCCAGAGTTAAAGCAAACTGGTGCTCACTCATTGCTGAGACACCGTGCATCACTGCTGGAACCACCTGTCCTTAAATGAACTATGTAGGCAACACAGAGAGCTGTGAAGGGGCAGCCTGGATCCTCCTTGCAGTGCTCACCTGCTCCCCTAGCAGTGCAGAGAGCAGCTATCTGCAACCAGTCCAAACAACAGGGGAAGGACTGAAAGGAAATCAAACAGCTTTGACAAACCTCAGAGGAAGAAAAGCCATATGGGATTGAAGCTTATCTGCATCTGCAAGTCAAGGGAGGTGATCTTTCCCCTCTACTCTGCCCTGGTGAGTACTGTGCCCAGTTCTGGGCTCCCCCGTACAGAAAATAGAGAGATCTCCTCCAAGGGTCCAGTGGAGGACCGCAAAGATGATAAAGGGCATAGAACACCTCTCTTACGAGGAGACGATGAGAGACCTGGGGGTCTGTTTGGCCTTGAGAAAAGAAGACTCAGAGGGGATCTGATCCACGTCTGTAAATATCTAAGGAGTGGGAGGCAAAGGGACGAGGCTGGACTCTTCTCAGCAGTGTGTGGTGATGGAATGAGGGGAAATGTCCACAAACTGAAGCATAGAAGTTCTGCACAAATGTGCATGGGAACTTCTTCCCAGTGCAGTGACGGAGCGCTGGCACAGGCTGCACAGAGAGGTGGTGGAGTCTCCTTCGCTGGAGGCCCGCTACCTATGCAGCCTGCTGTAGGGAGCTGCTTTGGCAGGGGGATTGGACTAGATGATCCCAACCCCTACAGTTCTGTGATTCTTTGATCAGTCCCTGGAGAGGCTGGACTGGGTAATCTGGATATTCACCCAGGTGCAAACAGGTTTGTCTGCCTGCATGAGACAGCTGGGATGCAAGTGCTCCTTCACATGTTTCTAGGCTCTCGGCACTTTTAAATATCTATGGATATTCTGCTCCTGTTAACTCCCAGAAAAGAGGAAGAAGTTAAGACCTTTTACAGAGGAAGCTAACAGCACATGGCAAAGAGCATGCTGATTTCAAACAGACTGGGATTGATACTGTTAAAGCGCATCTGAATCCCCATGGCAAGATGATGCTCATGCAGCTACAGCTGGAAGTTTGCACTATGGACATGGTGCTGACACAGCAAGGAGGAGTACAGGAGATGCACTGGATGGCACTGCTTGCCCTGCCAGGGCTTCACTTACCTCTTTCAAATCACCTTTTCAGAGTAGCTAAGCCTCCCCACCACAGGGTCGTGGTCACCATTGCCTGGCCACAAAAGCTGGGCCAGGAAAGCCCTGCCACTTGTTCACTTGTGAGCCACCACTGCTCTGCTTCCACCCTGCATGCCATCTGTTTTAATTTCTCTTCACTCTCTGAGAAGAGCTGGCTGCAGCCAGGGGAGTTGCACACACTGTCAGCCATGCCTGTACATTCCTCCTTTTCCTCCACATGTGGAGGAAACATTTAATTCAGTGTTCAGTGTCCCTTCAAACCAAACCAATAAGTGGAAGATGGATGGCTTAATAACACCAGAGCAGCAGTCTGTTTCCATCCCATTTATATGTTGCTTGGGATGTGGTACCTATAGGTTTAAGGTCAGCAGTAAGTGAACTCGGCTTTGTCAAAAGCGTGCAATTTACCTCTGCAGAAAGTTTGCAAAGGAAGAGAATTGAAGAGTTAATGACATTTGTACCTGTGTGGAGGGCTGCTGCTGGCCATGAGGAGTGGGGGAGACATTGTGACAGAAAAATCTGACAGATTTATTCTGACCCATGGCAGAGTATTGCTGGGTGCTGCTCACCCGATAGCTAGGTTTGTGCTGGACAGCAGCCACACTTGTGCCTGTGACCCATCTCCATTGGTGAACCCTTATGAAACCAGGGCCAGTGGCAGACACAGTGCTCAGCCATGCCAGAAAGGACTCATAAATCAGCTAGGAATCTTGTCCTGAGTCAAGCAGGTGGCAGCCCTGATAGTCTGGGTTATCTCAGGCTGTAGTTTTAATGGAAATGCAAAGGCATGGAGCTTATGAGACACTCTCCTCCACAGCTCCATCACCTCTAAACAGACTGCCACACTGCTCAGTATTCTACACTCTCTCAGCACAAGGAAGTTCATATTTCCAGTGGCATCCAGAAGAAAGGACTTTTTAAAAATCAGACAGAACGTTCTGGACTGACACCAGGGTGATTAGTTTCTGTCCAAAGACCTCACCTTACATATCTGGCTGGTAGTGTATATAAAACCTTTGGAGGTATATAAATAAGAAAAGATCACCCTGAGATACTGCTTTCCTGGATCGATTCTAAAAAGCCTGAAACTTTTCAGTTTATTATTATTATTGCTCTATTAAGCAAAGGGTAACTGGCTATGAGAATTACACGGGCTCAGACATGATGCTGCATTTGCAGCAATACAGGCTGTGGCTGGAGGAAACCCAGAAAGTCTAATAAAGGTACTGCGTGGGAGAGGCTCAGCATCCTGCAAGACTGGCACTCACAGCTGGGTGGGAAAAGGGGCTCCGCCAACTCATACAGGCATGTACATCTCATTGCTGTCTCCTGAAACTAGGATCCCATGACTCGCTCTTTTACAGGAGGGGTGACACATTGGTCAGAGCACAGACTATGATGATCCAGAGGAGCAAGAAGACTGACAGCGCAGGCTCTGCAGGAGGTCTCAGGGGGCAACTGATATCACCTAAATTCAAGTTTCCAGGAGTTTTGCAAACAAAACCCAAAGTTCAGGCAAGATAGGATGTTTGGGAAATCTATGAACCTCTGTGGAAGTTTCTAGGTTTGCCTGTAGCACTATGAGAAAGTTCTTTCTGATCTGTAAAAACCCTAAAGAGATCAAACTGCCTTACCACCACTCCCTACTCCCGCCCAGGAGTGAATTACGCTTTCTTACACTGACTAGCAAGCATTTCATGGTTTTAGGTAGATCTTGTTTTTTTTCCTTTAAGTATGTTGCATTTTGTCTTCTTATATGTTCCTGTGTTCTAGATTAGTTGTTTGTTTTGTGACAATAGCAACTATCTTCTTACATTATGAATTACTAATTTGTGATTATTTCTTTTATAAAAGCTTGAGCTTCAACGCTTGTTTTCTGCTCAGATCATCAGTTCCAAGAATGAGAATATACTACCTAGTCATGTTGACATGATGCATATTAACAGCGGAGGCCTTTCCATATCACCCAGACCCACCTGGAAATTTTGTCCCATCTTCTCGAATTTCTTAAGGATCCCAACTGTTACGACTACTAGTTGTGCCTCTCTAGGCAGGAAGGAGAATGTTCTTTCAAAATGAAGTGGGACTGGTTAGTGAAGAGCTTTGTGCTGTAGTGTGTTGCGAAGTTTTGAGAACTGTAGTGAAAAAAACAAGAAGGACTGATACTTTCATGCCAGTTTTTCAAGGTGCCACTCTTCTTGCCCTTTTCATGCTGTGTCATTGCATGCTGGTAGCACATGGATACTTTTGTAGGTGACCACATTAGTCCATCATATTCTATGACACTTAGGTATTAATTTGCAGAACACTTGAGTATGCTTAGCTGAATCTAAGACCAGACTCAGGGAAAATCAGTCTCAAACTGAATGTCCCAAGTAGTACAACTCAGTAACAGTTCAACTACCACGTGTAAGAATTAAGAGTAAGAAAAAGCAGTTTCTTCCAGCTTTGTGCTGGAAAAAGTGATGTCCATTGAAAAGGTCTAAATGACTCAGAGTGCTTTCAGAGTGGGTGCCTGTATCAGGCACAGGAGCAGTCAGAGGATGAAAATTATAAAAAGCATGTGAACAGTATTAATATTCAGTGCAGGGAACAGAATGTGTGCAGCAAGTAACACACGAATGCTGAAAACAAAAATGCTTGATAACTGCTATTGAAAGAGTCTTCTCTGTTTGACTCAGATAAGGAGTGCTGGTTTCACCGTGGGTTCGTGCTATTGTGTATTTAATTAAATAAAAGCTGTTGGAATGGGTTTGCAGAAGGGTCCTATAAAGACTGTGTTTACTAATCTGTTTTGACAACTTGGCACGGTGTTTTTTTGGGTTGTGTTTTCTGTTGTTTTTAAAACAAACATTTTTTTTGTTTTTTCCTTTCTAGTTTCCCCGTTGACTGTCGATAGCCCGTATCCTAGTCCTAGCTTATCAGCACCTGGGCCGGGTAACCACTACTCTTCCTCTGCTGAAGGAATTGAGAATTTTCTTCAACTGCTTTTCTATTTTTGTACACAGAGTAATTAGAGTAACCTTTGCATGCCTTTATCTTAGGTTTACAGCCTACTAATGTGTCAACCCCCATACTCCCTTCTGGGAATTCTCTGTCTCACCCTGGTACATCCATTAGCAGTGGTATGATGGGTCCGGAGACAGTATTTTCTGGAAGACACTATGGCATCTGCATATACTTTGCTCGGATTATTGGGTAAGGTGTTCATGTAAAATAATCACCCAAATCATTTAATAATTTTCCTGTCCCCTAATGCTTGTAAGTGATTCAGTCAATTCAATCTTAGTAGGATGTAAGAATGAGATTGTTGAAGTATGGTTCATTTCTGTATTTTAAGCACCTGTTGATACAGAGACTTTCTTTAGAGTTCTGTTTATAGCTCTACGTTCAGTGAATGGTTAGGACAGGAAAGTTCTTTGGATATTGATCGTGATATGAATAGCCCTGGAAAATTCTGTTGTATTTTTCAACCCTGTGAACTTTATGCTTCCAACTGCTTCTATAGGATAAAAAAGATACTCGGGGCTCATGGGACCAAAATCCTAACTTGAAGTCTTTTGCACTACAAAGCTTTAAACAGACTGAAGAAGATTCTAACTTTAATAGTGGGTTGCATATTACTGAACATGCCAAGCAAGAGTATAGAGCTCCTCATATATTGATCCACATCCCTCTCTATGCTGAGTGGGTGTAAAATATTTGTTATGACATTTGTTTGCCTATATTATATTTCCAGAGAGTAATGTAAACCCATTTATAAAGTATTTGAGAGCATCAAATCTCATCTGATTAAATATTTAGAACCTACCTGTACCTGTGCAGTGAAGGAACATTCAGTTGTAACAATTCTTTTGAATGTTAACTTTTAATCTAGACGTTTAATTTAGACTTTGAAGTAAAAGATCCTGCTGTTTCTTTAAGACAAATTTAACAGGTGTTCAAGCTCACGATACTTGTGGCTTTTAAACAATTCTCTTCTGTATTGCAGAAATATTTGGGATGGCAGTATAGTAGTGGAGAAAATTTTCAAAAGTGGCGATCAAGAAGTTGTTGCAGTACGTAAAAGATTATGTTATATTTCTAAAAGATTATTGTAGTATATCTCTCCAGCCCTTTATACTTGTGTTCCCAAATTATAAACTGATAAGGAAAAAATGACAACTGTCTTCTTGATATGTATATATATTTTAATTTTATTTGGCTGCCTTTGTGTAGTAATTGTAGTTTTTAAAATCTTAGTAAGTGACAGTTTTGAATGTTGCATCTTACCAACTGACAATGGCCAGTTTCTTCTCTGTTCAGTGAATTCATCTCTTTTATTTCTGTGTAAGAGCCTAAAAATAAAACGCTTTGGCTGGTTAGGATAAACACTGCAGTTATGTAAGAATGTAAAGTAGTTTTCCAACATCTTCATCATTAACATCTTTACATTTCACTTTTTCTTCATAATCCAAGCAACAAACTTTTCTGACTTTGGATGTTAATGCAATCCTAAACTGAGTTATTCCAGCAATGCAGAATTAGCTGCTGCATCAACTTCTCCAGTTTTGAGGCAACTGAGAGACTCAGGAAGACTGCAGCAGTTACACTCTGTCTCAGTGATGCTCAGTCATTTTAGTTCAGAGTTGAAAATAATAAAACACATCTGATTCACTCCTGCCCAGGAGTGAATTACACTTTCTTACACTGACAAGAACAGAAAAAGGCTTGAGGTAATCTTAAGCACTCTGCAACAGTGAGCCACTTTGCCAACATCATTGCACAGAGTAGAAAGGACACTAGTAGAAGGCAAGAAGAGACCTGCTGTGGTTTGGTCCCTCAGTTGTACTTACCTTGGGCACCTTGCGCAGATTGGGGGAGAGCTTCAGACAGGTAACCTGGCCTCGCTCATCTCCAATGATGACAACAGGGTGCACGGGGTTAAACTGGATATGGGTTATTTTATTTTTCTTCTGCTCCACCACCACCTGGGAGCACAGAGCTTCATACTTATCAACGTTCAGATCAAACACGTGGGCCTGGGGAAAAAAAAAAGGACAACACAAAAGAGATGAGCTGGGCAAGAAGAAGCCCCAGCAGCAGAACTATGCCTGGGGAAATTACAGAAATAAAAGGATCTAGGGAAAGGTAACTTCAGCACACAATTACCATCTGACTTCAGAAGATTCATCATCCTGTAAGTAAGCTATGTCCAGAAGCTGCCTGCTGCTTCTGAGGGACCCTCCCCTTCCTGCAGGAACTCACAGGATGATGACCCACTCCCTGAGGTTGGTGCAAACTCCTCCCAAGACTCCAGCATATCTGGACAGGAGACAGCTCAAATCTGGCACTGCTAGCCCCAGAGGTCCTCCCCTCCCCTCCCAGTGCTGCAAGCAATGAGCCAGCCAGGTGTGAAACCACAGTCTAACATGGACTGACTCACAAAGTAGGAAATGCTGTCCGAAATATTGACTACTCTTTATTGCAGACCTTTCTAATATCTGCATCTTAATAATAACAAGAGTCAAATCAGTAATTAATAGGGAAATAATGTGAACGTGGTTAGTATGATTCAGGATATACCTTGGGGTGAAGCACAGACAAACTTTGCAAAGCTCAAGACAGCATGGGGACAGCAGCTTGCTCCAGATCAGATGCTGTAAATGCTGTGCCAGCATGGCACTGCCATGGCACTTATAGGCAAGGGCTGGGCAAGTGGGGAAGGCAAAGGAGGGGGGAGAGAGACCTGAAGGCAGAATTTCGTCTAGCATGGACCTCAGAGCTACGGCACTGATACAGAGCACAGCACTAACTGCGTGACAGTGACTGTTCAGCATGACTCTGATGGGAACAGTGCAACATACTCAAGAGAGTGTCTAAATGCTGTCTCCCAGTAATTGCAATTAGCTCCTGTCAGTGCTACAGCCTGCAAAGTTTGATCAAGCACAGCATTCCTCACTGGTGCTGAAGGACTCTCCAGCATGCTGGGTTCCCACTTTGAATCCATTGTGTAGACTTTCAGCTGTAGTTTTCTTTCCCCTTTGTTACTTTCAGAAATCCTAAGGAAGGAAGTGTTACGCTAACAAGTACAGTGGGAATAGGGGACAAATCAGAACCGAACTTTGTGAGCATCTCCTGCCAGCTGTATCTTGTTTACCGGGCAGCTAGGAGCCAGATGACTTGTACTGATTCAACACTGTGCCATGCTCACTATTTGAATCTAGGAATTGTATGAAATCTGACAGCAGTATCCCTATAAAAGCTTTTTCCAAAGAGTATGAAAGATTTTGTATCAAACATTACATGTACTTTCTCATCACACACAACCAAGTTGGTCAGTTTTATCTGGATCTGAGTTAAGCAAAGAGGTCCCAGGACAGAGGTCCCAGGCAGTCTCAAATACCGCTGCATCTTTAAAGCCCATTTGTGATGTTTTTGTCCTGAGCTGGGGAATCAAGCGAAGACTTTGTAGCTGCAAAAAATATGATAAGGAGCTTCCTCTAAATCAAAGCGCAGTAAGACCTTCCTGAACAGGGAAGAGCAAAGGCTTCTCAAGTGTTTTAGAGAAACCCATTGCAGTTTGTACTTCAAGAAGGGGATTCAAAGCATCAGACACAGATACGAATCTCCAGTTTGTAGAGATTTTCCCTGTCCCCATCATCAGGCTGGAAAAAAACGATTTCAGGTTGATCCACACAAGATATCAGATACCGGTATTAAATTCTGAATCTACACCTGAAACTTGTCGTTCCACATTCCAGCCAAGGTAATCCTAATTCTCACCTCTTGATAGACAGAGGAGTTTATGTCCTGGCTTGCATCCTGCCATCTTCCTATCTCTGAAAAGAAACAAGCTCTCTCTTAAGTGCATCAGCTCCACATAACCCACACTCACCAAAGGCTTAATTGCTTGCCTTTACAGAATGCATATTTGTTAATTTAAGGGCATGATTCACTTCTCCCACCAATGACACAAGCTCAGTACTTAGTAACCCGAGAGCCTTGTTAGAGCAGCACCAATTAATCCAGATTTAAAACAGGCAGCACAGAATTAATGGCCAGTCTTCATTTCAGCAGCAAGGTCTGTTTCATAGGGCTGTCAAGTATCACACCTGCACACCGCAGCCAGCAGCAAACATGGCATGGTCCGAAGGCTCTGTTTTGGAGTACTGAGCAATGCAAATTACTCAGAGTGAGGCTGTTTTTCAGAAATGCCACTGACAGCCCAGACATGCAGAATGCCTAGGACAAGAACTCAAAACTATGAGCAGAGTGGAGAAGGTCAAAAGCAAACAACTTTATGAATGTTCCTACTATAAAGCTCTTCTTTTATGAGCTTCTAAACAAATGGACTTGTTTTCTTTTACCAAGGGAATCATGGAAAAGAACATACAATTCCAGTTCTTCAGCTGGAAATATCAACTTGTATCGGCTGGCAGATTCTCCAGATGGAGGGGTGGGCCACAGGCATTAGGAAGGACCTCAGAGGCTTTGATTACATGGAAAATGGGGTCAGACCAACTCAATTACTGATGCCTTGGGTGTATCCTAAAAGGGTACACACAATGCCTGAGTTTGAGGCAGCCTCATGTTGCCATAAAGCAGCAGAGCAGACAGTGACCACCGCTGGATGCAGATTGGAATGGGGTTTGGGGTGAGGCTTTCTGCCCTAAGAACAGAACACGGAAGCCCTGCAGCTGTCCTTGAGGTTCCTAGTGCCAGCTGCCCTGGCAGCTCAGGTCATGGGATTAAGGGTGTAGAGACAGCTGCATCTGCATCTCCCGTTCTGAAGAGTCACAAGCAGTACACAGCATCTCTCCATCCATCCATCCATCCATCCATCCATCCATCCATCCATCCATCCATCCATCCATTCATCCATCCACCCATCATTCCAGTGCCCTTCACCTCTCCAGCTGCAGATGACCACTCACCTCCAAAGACTGCCTCTCAGCTTTCATGAGATGAGCCCTCTCTGGGTTCACAACCCAGACAAGTGCCACTTGACCCTGCGTGTGACTCCAGCATCAGACCCATGGTGGTAGAGCTGCCACACGCACAGACACACACACACAGGTGCAAATCAGTCTGATGAGGGACAATATTTGCATAACTTTCCAGCATGGCAGACAAATGCATTTAGATGCTTACTGACATACAGCACGTCACATCAGCATGGCCAGGCCTGTTCCTACACATCCAGTCTTCCTCACTCAGTGCTGTAGCATCACCCGGGCTTGTACCTCCAGCAATGCAGCAAGGCAGTGATGTTTCACAGAATGTGACATTGCACAGTTCAGTGAATCCATGGAGAATACAGTAATTTGCTCATGGTCCCCAAAGCAGAGAGTATACATTTCTTGCTTTTCTCTGATACTTCTGCATATCCTGCAGGAGCAAACACAGGCCTGGAGGGGCAGCAGCCTGGCTGCATGCAGACCACGGGAGACACTTTCATTTCACGCTGCTAACAAGCACTGAAATAATGGGAAAGGGCATTTCAGTTCTCTTGCTATAGACTGCTTAGGAACAATATGTGGCCACTTCCATAAAGGAGCGTAAATCAGATTCTGAGAACAAGAAACCAGTGGAGAGGTACAGAGAGAGGTGAAGGAAATCTGAAAATTGCTGTAATGGGAAAGGGCAAGAATCCCCATCTGCACTCCCCAGCTTATCTGCAGAGAAGAAAGCACTGGGCAGTAACTGTCAACTCCAACAGCTCTTTTATTTATGGCCCTCGAAAACTGTGCACCCACCCCAAAGAAATGCAGGAGAACAACTACCACTCTCAAAATGAAGCCCAGCATGTTCACCTAGGCAGTTCCTAGCAGCACAGGGATTTATGAGCTGCTATCAACAGCCATCAGGGGAAGCCTGGACTCACAGCCCCAGATAGACTGTGACGGTAGATGTGTAAGGCAGATGTTCAAAGCAACCTTCTCCTAGACAGAAGGGCAAAAATTCTGATAAGTCAGCAGGCCCTGAAGAGGACCACTGAAGTTAAGTAGATGGCCAGTTATCTCTGAGATAGGATCAGGTGAACCCTGAAATCTCTGTCAGATGCTTTTAATCAATAAGAACATTTTTTAAATTACAATCAAAGTCACAACAGAGCCTCCATGCTTGATGTACTGGCAATAATGGCTATAACTGCTGTGTTAGAGTTGCAGAAAACATTTAACACAAATGAGCTGCTTTGATGCCTGACTCTCAAACAGCTGGAGAGGAAATCCAGCTCAGTTGCATCCAGAGTCATGGAAATGTATCCCACGCCCACCAGATCCCACTGAGACTCTGCATGGGCACTCTGTAAGTTTGGAACAGTGCAAATCCAAGGCTACTACTACAGCTCCAGCATCAAACCCTGTTCTTAATTTCAAACACTTCACATCTCCCTGCTCACTCTGCAAACTGCACCTTCAACTTAAAGGCCAGCCCAAGCTCCCATAGCCCAGCAGCTCCAAGGTGACCTGCACCCCTCTGCTGTCACCCACTGTCCTACAGCACAGCAGCCTACTCAACTTTTGTGGCCTATAAAATGGGAGTCCATAAGCTATGCAGACCTATCCTGCCCTTACTGCATGCCTCAAACACAAGCTGGGTCTGCAGCGGGTGCCGCCTTTCCTGAACTTTTCTCCTGGGTTTACAAGAACTCATCCCCTACCAGTGGCCAGGACAACACCAGTGTGCTCAAAAACAATCTGGCAGCAACCAAAACCCAGCTAGGGGAAAATATGCATGTATGTAAGAGCAAAGCAGATGTACCTGGTAGCTTGGCAACAAAGAATAAAATCGGTGCAAGAGCAAAAGGTGAGAGATGATTTAATATCACACTGCATATCTGCTGCCCCTTACCTGTTGACATCTCTTTCACCTAGTCCATAGTCCAATCATCAACCTATGCTTGTGACCACTCCAGTCCACGTCACCCCGTGAAACATGTACCCTCTTCTTGAAAATCTCCAGGTATGGAGACTCCACCACCTCCCTGGGCAGCCTGTTCCAATACATCACCGCCCCTTCTGAGAAGAAATGTTTCCTAATAACCAACCTGAACCTCCCCAGATATGAGTATGGCCATTATCTCTTGTCCTGTCAAGAAGGATCCACGCTTACAGAAGAACGTCCATATGCATCGATGAAGGTTTTGTCAAGCTGAACAAGACATGCAGCTGATGCTCACTATCTATTCAGAGTTTATTGATTTGTGATTTAACATCAGCTTGCCTGCACAGCTGGCCCTGTTGCTTGTGTGGCAGGTCCATGGACAGGAGGAATAAGAAATGCTGCTGTCTAGGTTTTCCCAGCTGCATTGGACACGTGTCCTCTGAAATCAGGTTTTTAAAAACTGGAATTAATAGTTTTGAGGGCTCAAGTCACCAAAGCGACCCTGTCCCTCTAAGAAGCCCAGACAAGCCTCAGACAAACCAGTTTAAGCCACTGGGCTGGATTCCTGCTGGTGGCTGATCCTCAGCTCCCAGATGTGCCTGGCCAGGATTGGGCTGACCTGTCCTCATACCTGGCCTCCATCTCCCCTGACTTTTTCCCAGTTCAAATTAGAGCAGTGCTGCTCCCAATCTCTCACCTTGCCATCAATGGTGACTGCTGCAAAGACTGTGGAAGAGTAAGGGGACCAGGCAACATCCCCTACAGCAGTTTTCAGGTCATAAACAAACAACGGAGTCCTGTAAAGAGAGATCCAGGCGCAGTTAAAAACATACCACTCTGACAGTGAGACACTGAGATCTAAACACGTTGATGTTGCAGCCTGTTAAATGCCAGCTTCAGAGACTGGAGATGGGATACTTTCTTATGGCAGACACCAGCCAGGGTCTGGCATACGAAGGCATTGCAGGGTTGAACCTCAACCTAATTTCATTGCACTGAGAAGAAAAGAAGCATGTTGCTTGCAGAAAGAAAGCATTTTGAAAGCTTTTACTGCACACAGTGAGAGAGAGATTCTGTGCTTATTAATCATACATGAAAAAAAGTGATCTTCTCTCTCTGTACCTCTGACATTGACTATGAGAGCAGTATTGGCAGCAGGAAATATTTGACTCTGACTGATTTACAATGAAATCAGTTTCCTGTTTGAAACCAGACATTTCTTAACCACTAACCCTGAACTTCATTATGCATTTCTAAATGTTCCAATTTGTTTTAATTTTTGCCTCTCTGTCTATTAGGAGGTGTCTGGCTCCTGAGGCCACCTACCAGCCCCTGACATTTCTCTGTGCCATTGCTCCAGTAGAGTCACCCTGCCACAGCAGGTCCCGTCTGAAGGTAGCATGTTCCAAGGCAAGGCAGTGATGTTGTTTTGCTTGAGCTGCACCTCCTGGCAAACTTCTGGACCAATGCTAAACTTCATACGTCATCCTCTGGATTGACTCATCACAGCATTGATAACATCAGTAAGACAGCAATGACAACATCTTAGAGTGGAACAGATTCAGGTTTGAGCAGAATCAACATGTGCAGCTGGATTGGACTGGATCTCACTACCTGTACCAGGACCCAGTAGGACCTACTTGATGGTGTGATCCCAGATCTTGACTGTCCAGTCAGAGCTGCAGGAAATGAAGAGTTTCGAGTCATTGGGATTCCAGCTGACTGAATCCACGGGCATGTGATGGGCTTCAAACACATCCAGAAACTGTCTCGAATACCATTTTGAACACTGCAATGGAAAGAACTAGTCAGTAATCAGAGCTAGACCTTCTTCCAGAGCTTGTATTCCCAGAGAAAGATGTGTGCAAATATTTGTATCACCTCCCAGGCTCATCTGGGCTGTCTGGGAAGAGGCAGCTGGTACCCAGAAGTGCTACAAACATCATCTAGCACATGCTTTTTTACCCCAACTGCAGGCAATACTGAGCCAGGCATACAGAAGGGAATAGGCTGGATTTAAAGCCAAAAGCAGGCTACAAAGCCCATTCTCCACTGTAGGAGCTCCCCCACCTCCTGCAGTGCCTCTGTGATGGGCTCTCACAAAGGCAGGGGGAAACAGCTCTCATGTTGCACAGGAGCACACCAGCAGTGCGCATTTGGACTGTGACAATTAAAACCTCAGTGCAGGAAGGACCTATCAGACCTTTGGCTCTAGCAAGTTTGGGGAATATGTCTAAAGCCCCTTGCCTGCCACCATCCTGCGACAGCTTATCCCAGCTGTCCCACCACACAGCTCTGCCCTGTGGCTCTTCCCATGTCTCAGCCACTCATGACTTCCCAGAAGGGTGTGAGAATCTAGCACTGGACATGGAATGTTCCCCTTGGGCTGCTGGGCCACCCTGTGCCCTACTGGCTATGTGAGCTCACCTAAGGGAGGAGAAATTACAGTCCACTTGCTGGCACTGACAGGATATGGGACTCAATCAGGATCCAGACAGCTTCATGTTCATGGAAAAATGAGGTTGTCCTCCCCCACATTCCTCCTACAGAAGGCTTCTTTCATTAGCCACAAGGATCCCCACTCACAAGTAATGCTGTCTTGGTTGTTTTTTCACATGTAAACCATATCTACACTGCAAGTTTGGGTTGGTTTCTTATTAAAGAAGCAGCAAGAGGGGTTCTGCGGGGCCTGGCTGGTGTCCTTTGTGAAAAACAAACTCCATGTGCCATACATGGTGCCCTGGCACTGCTGACCCTACCCACCATGTCCGTCCAGACCTTCAGTGACACATCTCTGATGTGTGACACAGCCATAGCCTTCCCAAGAGGAAGGGACTCTGATAGAACACCGTGAAAGTAACTTCCCGCTTTGAAGGAACACCATGAAATTAGTTCAGAAAGAAGTTTGACTTTAACGAATAAGAGTTTCTGAGTTTCCCAGAACAGCTGCCAAAGTCTTCTCCTGCTATTCATTTTAAAAACTATACTGTTATTAGACACATGTCAAGACAAAAACAAAACTGCTGGAAAATGCGATGCTTAACTTCTGACAAGATAGCTTTGAAAAGGATGAGTTAACTCAGGGAGCAGGCAGTTGTGCAGCCTGTCTGAACCTCTAGAGTGCTGTTCAAATTTGCTGAAAGTGTTTTTCTCTTATAGAAATGGTGGTACATGTGTGTGACTACTAAATTGTATTTTTTATGATGGGACAGGAAAGCAAGAAGGTAATACAGAAAAAAAGTAACAAGATGACTGGTGACAAGGCTACAGAACAACTGGGAGAAATACTGGGAGGAAAGGACCACTTCAAGGAACGCAGTTTATTCATAACTAATTCATATTCACTAAAAGCACTTCAGTTTATCCTAAATGTTAACCTGACACAAAGCTGCTCTGCTTCCATGTTGAATGGACATGTGGTTATAACATAGAGGGTTTCTGTAGTTCACTATCAGAAATGCTGAGACTCAAGGTAATGGGCAAATCCAAACAATAACACCGTTCAAAGGAATGTTCTATCTGGCAGCAGAAAGAGTACTGCCCATAACCAGTATTCCCAGCTGCTCTTCAGAAACTGCCAACATAAATGCGTCCTGTGTTGTGGACTGCCTGGCCTGATCACGCAGACACAAGCGTCCCAGTGCTTGGTACGAGAGAATGAATGCGTGTGAAAACAGTTGTGTTAACGTAAGAATTGCTTGCTTTCGTTCTTCAGCTGAGATTTGTTGCCTTAACTTGTTCTCAAGCAAACATCTAGGACTGAAAAAAAAAACCCTCTCTCACATGAAAGTGCTCAAACTTTATCTCAAGTTTGTTGTCACGAAGCTCTGCTGATCGAGAAATAATTCTGACCAAAAAGCTGAAGCCACGAGAATGCTCCAGCATCAATCTCACAGACCTTCCCTTCTGCACCAAAGTTGAACAATTCCTAAACAGCAAACAAGATATGCAAAGAGGCAGTTTTGCACGACGAAATCATGTTAATGTGGAAACAATCTGTCCTGTGTAAAAGGGCAATAGATGGCTCTGTGTCTAATTAAGATAATGATTTCTTGGCTTCAGAAGCACTATTAACTAAGCCATTTTTAAAAATCCGCTGTAATCACTCTGCAGCTGAAGAATTAACATATTATAATGCTATTTGTGGACATGCCCAGTCTTTGGAAAAATGCCTCTCTGAAATTCATTTCACAATTTATTTCATAAATAATCTAAAATTCAGCCTGTGCAGAGAGCATTCCATTTTTGATACTTGGCTTGTACCACATGTAAGGTTCAAATGTGCAGTTTTCAATAAAAGCTGGAATTAGAGCACACAGTAATCCTTGGAAAATGTCTGGATCAGTAGCAACCTGTTGATTCCAAAACTTCTGAAGCTTTTGTAGAAAACTCTTAGGGATCATCGACGGTGCAAGCACATTCCCCCCATTTCTTCTGGATACTCTTAAGGCTGGCTTGTCCAGATACTGAAAAATTCTCATCTCTGTGTTACTGCCTACAGTCTGATGGACAATTGCCTCTTCCTTCTCCTGGGAACACCTGAATTTGATAGGGTCATTGGTACAATGTGACAGTGGCCCTCTGGACAGGATACACATTTGTTACGCCTGTTTTGCCTAAATGATTGAAATTCAATTCAGAAAACAAATCCCTTTGGATTCTTTTTCTTTGTTCCGTTTCCATTTTGCAGGCAGGACAGAGGGACCTTTCAGCATCCTCAGTGGATGTTTGGATGACTGTGGTCTGCACCCCAGCGTCCCAGGGATGGCCTATTCCTAACACTGAAAGGCTGTTAATAAAGCCAAAAGTCAGCTTGGAGGAATGCTAGCCAAACAAAAGTTATATGAGTAACACAAGAAGTAACAAGCTTAATTTTCAGGGCTCAACATAGCAGAGATCAGAACTTCCTATTTTTATCTTGTTTTCTTAAGAAAAAAACAATGTCTGTCTCCTGCTGTCCAGTTCTCTCATCTCAAACAACTTTTGACCTCACCAGCAATTTTAGCCAAAGTTAGCTGTACACAGGACTTGGCAATATTAAGGTGTCACATACTTCATAAAAAGGGACGGCTGCAGAACATAAACATCTGGGCAATGCCCCTAACCATGGAAAAGCGATCAAAACTCAGCCCCCTGTCCTCACCACATGGCTGCAGGCTGTTGGGCATCATGCTGCAGGGAGGCACCAAATGGGAGATGGGCTATAGCACAGAGGTGGAACACAGTCACTGAGGTCAGACAGCATCCAGGTGGTTAAGGGGAGGCAGTGAGAAACTGGAGGCAGGAGGGCAACGAGAAAGGAGCTGGGACATAAGGGAGAGTTCAGGGACATTAATCTACAGGAAAAAAAAAAGGTTTCATCTGTTTCACTGCTCACAACAGGTATAAAAAGGAAAACAGATGAGATTTTTCCTGCCGTTTCCCAACAATCACAAGGACAGAGGATCAATGCCTTTTAACTTCTGCTCTGATCGTGGTTAGTGCCTGACTTGCACAGCTGCAGTCTGCAAAGCATTCTGGGACACAGTTTGCATTTAAAAAGTTTCTGCAAAATAATGCTTTAACTGGGTCTGTGCAGAGAGCTCCCTGTGACCCTATGGGGCTCTGTGCTGGTGTCAGGCTCGCCACAGTGATCTGAGGGCAGGACTGGCCTCTGAAATTGTACTTTGTTGCTGTCTGAGCAAACAGAAACATATGAGAGACCTGTAAGACAAGCATGGGTCAGGGAATGTGAAACAAGGGACAAAGAAGCCACTCTTACCTTATAGATCTTTCCCTCTTCAGTACCAACAAGAAACAAATGGTCTATCTTTTTGTGAAAATCAAATGATCTCCCGCTGCCTGTGAAGAAAAGAGACACACAGAAAATTGGTTCATTGGCACAGCACAAGCTCCCTGCCCATTAGATGTGCACGTTGCCAACGTGATTTATTAGCCAGAAGCTCCCCAAACATGTTAGAGCCTTCCCTCATGAAAACCCTTTCCAAGTTGTGCCTTTCTCCAGGACCTTCAGTTTGAAGAAACAACATACACAAAGGGGAAAGGGAACTGAAAAAGGGTGAACTGTCTTGGAGTAATACACACAGGAGGTCAGTAGCACATTTAGCTCTCAGAGCAGTTGCTGGACACAAAGATCACTCGGTGAGGAGATCCAAAGCCTACATAACAAGAGCCACAGGACATCATTTGCTTTCTAAAGCAACAAATGCCCTGAGACTGCCTCTGAGATTTTGTCTGTACAAAAAATAACTCTGTGCTCCAGGAAGAACTGACACAGACCTGTGATTAGCAGTGTCTGACAGATGGCCTATAAACACATGGGGGACCCAAGGGAGTCTCTGTTGTTCTCTGTGGGATCAACCTCAGCCCCCATCAGAGACTGCAGCTTCTGGTTCAGTCTTCTCTCTCAGATATGACTTCAAGGATATTGCTAGACACAGAACACAGATCAGCACTGCACTCTGCACTCAGTCACTGCCATTCTTTGGTCCTACCAAGCCCATACTGTGTTTAGAATCTGTCTTTCATTCCAAACATCTCTAAGGTCACCAAGACTTCAGATACACCTGTGGACCTCCAGCAAATCAGCATCCTCTAGTACAACAGAGGGAGTAGCAAATGTTTCGCATATGTAAGAGTGGTGAGGACCAGGTCTGCTTCCTGTTAGAGAAGAACAAATCTCTTGTGTTTGGTCGGTCTTCACAAAAACATAAATGTTTTTTGAGCATTAAAGGGTCCAGAGAGGTAACACGGTAACTCCTTGTGCCCCTTCTGTCCTTGGCTCAGAAGCCACTTAGCAGGCTCGCTCCAGTAAAGCCAACAGAAAAGGATGTGACTTGAGAATAAATCCTTTGGCAGACACAAGGATTCTTCTTATTTCAAAAGCCCCAAATCAAGCAGCACTGTAACACATAGACAAAACAAGCATCAAACACAATGGAATGTGATTCCTTGAGTTCCTCTGGCTTCTGCTCCCATAACAGATGTGAC
Source organism: Callipepla californica brunnescens (assembly GCA_023055505.1). NCBI lineage: Eukaryota > Metazoa > Chordata > Aves > Galliformes > Odontophoridae > Callipepla > Callipepla californica. The sequence continues at coordinate 486,082 of JALIRH010000023.1, read as the reverse complement.
ATCATCCAAGGAAATAAACTCTCATGCTGGTGAAAGAAAATTTCAGTAAGGCTCTTGAGCAGAAGATGGGATTTCTGCTGAGTTCCAGAGCAGTCTGGGTCTGCTGACCAGAAGGGAAATGCACTGCAATCATCAGAGGAGAAACCAGAACAAGCAAAAAGGGTTTAGAAGCACATCATTACAGAGAACTTTCTGCAAAGGCAGCTGAAAACAGCTTCATGTCTTAAATGTTAAGAAAATGTAGACCTCAAAGGAATTGCTAAGGTTGCTTTAATCCCATAATACTGTCTGCACTTTTTTAACATTTAAATAGATTGTTAAATATTCGAGACAAGCCTTAGAAAAATCCATTTCCCAGCAACACCAACAAATAATCCCAGAGCCTCTGGGTGTTCTGCACTGTTCAAATTTAGCTGGTCTCTTACAATCTGTGTGGCAGTTCAAGCCTTTCCACAAACACATGTTCAGGAATTACTAGCCTAGAACTATTTATAAATGCAGAGCAAGTGCCTTCTTGAAACCAAGGCCACAGCTTCAGTGCAAAAAATGGGTACAGTAGTATCATACAATCATACGATCGTGGGATCCACAAAGCTCCTTGTGTAGTCTGGAACTTCCAGAGCTGACTCATCTCATCCTATATCAAACACAGGATAGCCAGGATAAGGGGATTCATCCTAGAAAGACTGCAGTCTCCACCTTGTATGGAGAGAGTCTAACACAGTAACTCAGAATAGGCGTTGTGCTTTTAGAAGGCCAAAGCTATGTGAGGCGCATCCCACTGTAGGATGGGTTAGCTGTGCACTCAGGAGAGGTTGCTTTCCATTTTGATTTGGCCCATTCAGAACAACATCTAGTAGAAGGAGTGCAATTGACTCAATCCTGTAATACAGGTAATTTCCTTGCCTTATCCACAACAAGATGCCTCAGAAACATAGAATCACAGAATCGCCAAGGTTGGAAAAGACCTACAAGATCATCCAAGCATCCACCTCTTACCAATAGTTCTTACTAAACCATGTCCCTCAACACAACATCCAAGCACTCCTTGAACACCTCCAGGGTCGGTGGCTCCACCAGCTCCCTGGGCAGCCCATTCCAGCACCTGGTCGCTCTCTAGGAGAAGCAGTGCTTCCTCACGTCCTGCCTGAATCTGCCCCGGTGCAACTGGAAGCCATTCCCTCTAGTCCTATTTTTAGAACTAATATTCATCTTCTGCAAGTAGAGACAAGCAGCAAACCCTGACTCAATTAGAGGCCATTGCTACAGACAGACTTTGCCCTGTTCAAAGCCAGGAGGAGGAACACTTTTTTAGCCCTTTTTCTCCTCAACATCCCACTCCCAAATATATTGCCCAGAATGCCTGGTGAGAGGTTTTGAGTCAGTAATTAATCAGCGTGGTGTGTTCTTGGGCTCCTACCAAGCACTTGCAGCTGCAGGTCCTCTGGCGTTTTTCCTTCTGCTGGCAGCTTGATGACATCTGTATGAACCAGCTCCTTCTGCAGGCAGAGGAAATTCCACATGAATAACAGGCTTTACAGCAACAGCAACAATACAGAGACATTTGATACTTCCAAATGACAATTTTTATGAAGGAATTTTAAGAAGCTTTCCAAAAATTGCTTAATGTTTCATGCCCACAGCTGGCAACTTGCTAATATGCTGCTTTACGTAAGACCTCCAGGAAGCTGACATTTTGGTGCACTGGTGCTGAGAGCCACTTGTACACCACACAGGCACACGCATATGACCTGAACAGCTTTGGGTTTTGAGGTCAGTGCTTCCAAGTGTGGGATGACACTGTCAGCGTGAATTGAGACAAGTGAATTCACTCTGCATAGTGGAAAATAGATAACTGTCTGTAATTGTGGAGCCAGCTAAAACCCACAGTAAGAGTTAATAACATACCACCTCACCAGAGCTCTCTTCTTACCATCTCCCTGTTGTCCTAAGAGCAGCCTCAGGTCCCAGCATTCACAATCTCTCAGACTTTGAGATTCAACCAACAAGAATGTCCAGTGGACAGCTAATGTGCACCATGTTTTTGTCAACAGAGCTCTAAAGAGTTCTCACTGCAGGGCACAATACTGACATGCACGGTTTTGTATGAATATAGGGCAAAAAGTCTGTGTCCCAAAGAGTTTACAGCCTAGCTAGGAGACAAAAGGCAGATGAAAACAGACACCATGTGGGTGAGTATGAGGAAACAAAGAGAGGGCAAAGATTCATTCTTAGACTAGCTCTGGGAATTAAAATACCTCTGCAGATTGCAGTTGGTTGTGAATATAAGAATACCCTGGGGCTAATAAAAAGAACAAAGAACTAAAGATTATATTAGTGAGAAGTGTGGGCTGAGGACTGGATGTTTTCATGAATCTGCAGATTTCCCAATGGAGTACTGCAAGAACAAAACATAACTTCTTAGCTCACTGAATCAAGCTTTAGTTGGAGCTTCTCTAAACCCAGAACAGGACTTCAGTGAAAAAAGAAATTTTGCCTGGAAAGGTCAGTCCCAGGGATTTTTACATTAGGAATGGGTGAGAAGGCCTTGAGAATACTTATTCAGTACTACAATTCAGAGGGGACAGTGTTTTCTAAGACAATTTAATCATATTTTCAGGGAACACATTTACAGCATGTCCCAGAAGGGTCAAAATCCATAACATAATTTACTTCCTTCTCATCAGCTTGCACTGCTGTCTAACCACATGCCTTTGCTTACTGACGGGAGTAGCTTTTCCCTGAGACTGCAGCAAGGAGCCTCCTGCAGCCTGCAGAGTCTTACTTTCTGTTAGTTACTCTTCTTGCAGCACATGGCTTAAAGCAAACCAGATTCGGTGGGTAAAGGCAGAAATAACATTAAAGAAGAGGTCATATTTGCTGGTGCGTGTGTGCAAGAACTGGAAAGAGCAGTGCCCTGGGCATCCATGAGCAGAGCATGCTCCTCATGCCTCCTCCTGCCCATGCAAACAGAAGTGCTGTTGGACTGCTGGTGCACAGTCAGGACATGCTGAACTGGCACTCACCCCCTGCTCAGGCTCCCTGAGAGTGACTGTCACATCCAAGCTGTGCCTTGTGGACACTGAGTCAGGCCTGAAGAGCAGCTTTGGAGCTGCACGTGTCAATACACTCTGTGCCCAGCAGAGTCTCATTGGTCAGAGGCGTGCTCTGGGCAGGCAGACAGCTACACCAGCACACTTGCTCTGTTCTGGCAGAAGGATAGTCTGCATGAGACCTTCTATCTAAGCACAAGTCGTTCTGCAGCCTTTCTTTGAAGATGTCTCCCAGCACCTCCACCAGGCCAAGGCCTACACGGCGGGCAGCTTCTGTAAGCACTTGCCTTCATAAAGGATCTTACTTATGCAGAGTTCTCCATAGTGCTGCTTTTATTTTGTATGTAGCCTTGCAGTTTGGAAAATGCATCTGTTCCTGGGGCTGTTTACCGAGAGAACCATTTATATATTCCCCTGGGTAAACAGACTGTTGACAGTCTGGCCTTTCAGGAATACTGAACAATAATACGTTACTTCTGCTGAACAACTGTAAAGCATATTGAAAGCATTACCAAAGTAGGTCTTGCAGCTGCCTATTTCCCTTCAGTTGTTGTTATAAACCTCAGGTGACAAAGGTGGCCCAGACCTACTCAGCAGTTCAGCTCTAGGTCACATAGGAAGGGTGTGCTGTGGCTGCTAGGTAAACGGAGGAGCAGTGGGGGGTCACCCCAAGAAGCAGTGCCAGACTGCATCCCAACCAAAAAAGTCCCATCATTCTGACAGCTCTCCACAAAAGTCAATGCATGAATACAAGGAGGGAGAGCACAGCCTTCCAGCTGAAGAATTCCCACATTCCTCCCCTATTTTACACCTTCCTGGTGACCTAAACCCAATCCAAGATGACAATGTGAACACGTGAATGTTTCAGAGAGCTTGTTCAAAGTGATTGTGCCAGTTTTTAAGAGACAAGAACCACAGCCAAGGCAGCTCAACCATCCTTAGCTAAAATCTGATGTCTTCTATTCAAATCTTGAGTTGTGCTTGCCAGTTGTCCAGCTGGAAGTAAGAATTAATTTATTCACTTCATGCTCTCAGCTTTGGAAATGTCAAAGTTATCATTATCTGAAGAAGTTTTACTTCTGGATAGTCCTGTCAAAAAGACTAATGAAGTTCTTTTCCATTTATTTCATATTTGCACAATGGATCTGCAAAATAGAAAATCTCTGGGATATCATTCATTTTATTCTAAATAAAACTCAGAGATCAGTCTCTTGTAAAACTGGACTTTTAGAAAATTATTCATTTCTCTTTGCTGTGCATAAAGCCATGGATTGTAACAAAAAGCCCATTTTGTTCTGTTTCTTGCTTCCTCTTTGGAAGAAAGAAACAAGAACGTACCTAAAAACTTGTCAGTTTTCACCCACCCGCTAAGTACACATCAGTTCTGGCAATTTCAGAGGTAACTTCAACTCAGCTTCGTGCGTGGGTGTAGCCAAGGAGCATAAGGAACAAGTATAAACAACACTGATAAACAGGCTTTAGAAGTCATACCAGGTGACTCTTAACTAGCTATATCAATGTGTTCAAGGGACAGGATAAAGAAAAAGCTTTATGACATGGGAACACAATTAAGCACAGCTGAATCACAGAAATGTTGCAAAAAGCCCTCTTACAGGTGAGTTGTCATCAGGATCTGTCTGCAGATTCTTAGGTTATCCAAGCTGTGGCACTTCACTGAAGCTGAATTTAAAAAAGGTTCAATCCAGCACATCTCACCTCTGTGTGAAACAGTGTCATCCGGTTACAAGAGCACTGTCAGCTATTGGGGCCCAGGCAAGAGGTGTAACTTGCCAAGTCACCTTCCCTGGACGTGTTTAGCTCTAAGAATGTATTTCCCACTTCAGCATAAATCCTTCTGGCTTTTCTATACAGGGGATAAAAGAGGAGTTGAGTGTTGTGACAACATTAGTCTGTTTCTATCTCGGGAGCTCTGAGCATTCTTTTCAGAGGAGGACCTGGGACATGCTTAGTTGAGGGATTTTTGTAACCAAAGCTGTGTGTATGAACCAGGAGTTTATGAAGGAACGTGATTATCAATGCCCTCTGCACATGCCTGCTGTGTTCATCAGAAGAGGCTCCAACCCCTGATATGAACATGAGACTTTAAAATACAGATAATGTTACACGTGAAGCCCTGCTCACGGCAGCAAGGCCTAAAACTTTCAGAAGAGACAAGTTTTCAGTGGCTTGGTATAAAAGGTTAAAGAAGTAAGCATCTAAGGATATAGAGAAATGTCTTTGCTTTCTGGGAAATAATGGGACAGCTACTTCAAATTCCCACTCAGGGTAATTCAATTATTTCTGAAGTAAAACAAGCAAACAAACAAACAAACACTGAAATCTTCAAAATGTACAATCAAATACCCAGTTGAGAAAGCACACATTGAGACTGAGACACTTAAATCTAAGGGTTGTTAAGGAATCTTTCTGCTAATGCATGTACTGCAAACGAAAAAGTAACCAAAGGCAGAGAACACAAATGAGATTTGTAGGGTGTGAGCCAGCAATGTCTTGGCAATGGGAAACCCTCTGCCTTTTCAATTGTGTGTTGCTGTACCACTGCAAACACAGGCTTTTTCCCTGCTCCATGGCCGTAGTGCTACAATTTGCTTTTCCGTGCACCAGGTGCTCTGGGGAAACCCAGCAGCGGCTACCTATCTAGCTCTTATCTAGCAACTTGAATTCCTGAATTACTTTGTACCACTTCGGCCACTCACTGTATCGGAGCAGGAGAGAATTCTACATCTTCTTCTCTTCCTTTCTTAACTACAATCTATAGGGCAGCATTTTTTGAGTAGGAATCTTGAAACTACAAAAGAAGGCAGATTATTCTGCCTTGTCTCTGGATGACTCTCTCAGAACAAGGAAGGTTTCAGAGCAAGGATTAGTCTTGAGACACAGCAGCTGTGAAGCAGAAAGGTGTTGTCTCACAATCAAGCTTGGTGCTGAATATGCCCATTGGATGGCTGTGTCCTGAGCAAGAAGTAGGCTCATTCTGCTCAGTTCACTTTAACTCAGAGCCTCAGATTCAGCTGAAGGTTGATATCAGCAAGTTGTGACTGAACCAGAAACGTTTTGCTGCCACTTCTTTTCAAATCTTGCTCATCATAAATAATAATACAGTAGATACATCATTGAACTTTGTAAAAAAATGGTTCTGATTTGGCCAGGAAAGGAAATTGCCACCTACTGCTTACCTTAACTAAAGTCCAAGACACAATCCGCCCATCCGAGGAGACAGAGAAGAAATTCAAATTGTTGTCCATATCATCTTTCTGCCACTTGACCTTCAAACAAGCACATAATCCCAGTTAGCACAAAGCGCTCTGAATTAGTAGGGCAGAGCTTCTGGTCCTCAGCACGGTCTTCTCACACCCTTCCTAATGAGCAGCTGGTTTCCACCCTGGAAGCTGATGCTGGTTCACAGCATGTATGAACACATTCCCATCATCCCAGGCAATTTCACAAGTTCCCCACAACTCCCACTTCTCACTGTACTGCAGAGATGCTGCACAGGACACATCACTTCCCTGTGCACATGAACCCCTTCCCATTTGGCTAATTACCGCAGATACAGCGTTCTATGGCTCCTCTTCAGCCAGCTGACTTCAAATGAGCTTTCCGTGCCTATGACAGACACAGATGAGCCCTTGCAAGCAATGTTTGACATGGGTCCTTGCAGCACTTCGTTTTAGGGGGATCAAAAGGTCTCCATTAAAGTTGAAATCCTCCCCACACCTTCAGAGCATCTATGTGCCTAGTAAGGAGATTTGCCTTTTGACTGTGACAGCTCAGCAGGAGAGATTAAACTCAGACAAATGGCTTACAGTTTAGAAGAGACATTTCAGTTAGACCAAGAGCATTAAGAACACTCGATTTGCAGATCTGGGAATTCAATCAGACTGAAGGGAAAAGGATGACTTGCCACTGGGCCTGTCAGCATAAACTCCTGTGGGCATCTGTCAGTTCAAGATGGGACAAGATTTTGGCAGGTTCTGCTGTGGTTTTCAAAGGTATATTTGCTCCTGTCGAGCAGTGCATTAGACACATTTCCCTAAACACTGTCTACGATAAATGGGCATGAGAATCCTAGAGCTTATCAAATAATCTACAAACAGCTATTAATCTGGAACCTATTCCAGAAAGCAAGCAGCGTTCTCAATACTTTAATTACACAGCTCAGGTATCCCAATTTTAATTCTTTGGAAAAAGTGTTAATTCTGTTTTATGAAATGGTTTGTACCATGTAGTTCTGTGGAGCATGAAAATTCAGTGCGAGACTCACTAAGGAGTAATTAATTCTCTAGTGAACTGGTTTCCTACCTAGAACACACTGTTCTGCAGAAGGAAAAACAAAATGGAAGGCAATGCATGCGTAAGCGTACACAATGACAGTTACATGGCCATAAGATATGACTGAAGAGTCTCAAGTAGATTTGAACATCCATCCTTACACTGCAGAAATCAAAAGACTCCAAGTGGAACCAATTCTGTCTTGCATTAAGGAGTGGAATAATCCAAAATTGCTCAGAATAAATGGCTACTGATGAAAGGATGGGTCCAACGGAACATACAGAGAACAGCGATTTCCAAGGCTGGCTGCTGCACACATTTGTGTTGCATATATATCTGTTCCAGGAACAGCTCCCTGGGAACATGAGCTTCTGCTGATCATGGTGGTCATCAGCAGCTGCTTCAGATAATTAGGTTGGTGTAAGGAGGAATTTTAACTCAAAGAGAAAAATTCAGGCTTCAGAGGTACTGCTTAACAAACATGTTGACTTACGTATCTCACGCAGGGCACAGGAAACGGGATGTGCTTCAAATTAGAGCTTTTTAAAATGCCACTCTAAACTTATCCAACAATAAGGTGCACTTATTTCCATGTCTCACGTAACTCTCCTCTAACTCAGGTACTTTCTACTATCCCAAATATATGGAAAATGTCACACTTCCCAACCTACTTCTAAGGCAAAGTTACTTAGCTTGAGGTAGGTTTCTGTGAAAAAAAAGTCCCATTTAAACCTGGAAGCAGTTGGCACAAGTACCTTAAGTATCTCCTGGATACTTAAGGACAGGACAGGGGTACAAAGTATCTCCTGGATACTTAAGGACCAGGACAGGGGTACAAAGAAAGAAAAGGGGCTCTCCAGAATCTGACACCTGCAGGCTGAACCCAGCAACACCTTGATTGGCACATGGAAGGGAAGTGCAAGAGACACATCTGTGCTGAAGTCAGCATGGGTCTGAGATTAGGCTTGGGGTCACCACAAGTACATGAATGTGTCTCCATCCACAGTAAAAAGGCAGAGTAATGCTTCCCTCCATCCATGCCCCAGGAGCCCTGCCTCTGAGTAAAAGCTTGTAGTCAGTAAGATTGTAAGCTACCTATGGACTTGAATAAAAAAACCCACTAGTTTCCAGGATGGATATAGCACAAAAGACTTCCTAAAACACTCACTAATGGTCTGACATTGCTCTGCCTAATGCCTTAAGTCCTGCAGTGTATGCTTAAGCTGATCCTGCTGGTGAGCACATACCTGTCTCATCTAAATGTTATTTAACTTGCACTTCCTCACTCTGAACTATGCTTTCACTCCCTTTTTACATTAATCATATTAAGCAGTCAGTTTTTACACTCAACCTAAGATTAAACAATACAGCATCAAATATTGCATTCTTTTCCATACTACTCAGTATTAGCTGAAAGCTTGCCTTAGTAATGAACCTGTGTTCTTTGTTCCTTCAACTTCCAACACACTTCCCAAGTATCATCCTTTCCTTTTTATGACTCCAGATAATCACAGCTCATTTTGTACCTTCATCTTCTTTAACTTTGTGTCTTCACGCCACATTTAGTCTTCATAAAGGAGACTTCTTCCATTTTGCCACTATCCTATTTTCAGGCTTCCATAGCAGCCCACTGCAGGCTGATCTACAACGAATTGCTCTGTGGGTCACACTTTCCTGTGCCAGGCTGATCTCTCTTGTGTTCTGGTGTGAATATTGCTTGTATTCCTTTACAGCAGCCTTTAATTTGAGCCAGGAAGCAGTTCTCATTTCTTCCCACCATCACCTCCAAATGTGTTTCTTGTTGGTTCCTGCTAGTGACTCTCAACAGAACGGCATCCAGAAACATCAGCTCATTACCAGCAGAGAAGAAATCTTTCACATTCTCCTCCTGTTAATGACAAACTACCATTTTTGTATCACCTCCCTCTATCACTCGCTTCTGCTGTTTACCCAAGGGATCTGCTATGGTGGAAGTCTCTTCTGGCAATCAGCTGATCTCGAGCCTGCTGACTTTCAGTTTTGTTGGAGCAAATTCTTTGTCCCTCCTGGCTGCTAAGACAAAGTAGTGCCTCCGTAACAAACTTCCCAAATGCCCTCCATCAAAGACATTGCCAAATATTCTTTGTTTACTGCTTCCCAGCCCTCCCAGCCTGGCCCCATACACAGGCCTTGCTGCCTCATTGAGAATCTCTTGCCAGCTATTAAAAGTGAAGCCAAGGCCAAGCACCTGAGGAAAACATGGAGAAACAAGGCTGCCCTCCTGAAATCAGTCACAAAAGACCCTCCAAAATGCCTGACCTAGAAAGCACAGTTTACTTCACTCATATGCAAAGTAACTCCAGTGTCTGTCCTCATGCATACCAAGAGACAGACAGAGAAAGCTGTAGAAGTGAGGAGTAGGGAAGTGTCTGGAGTCCTGCCCTGGGGTGCAAACTCGGCCAAAGATGTCACTGGTCTGTATCGAGGCTTTTATCATTCCTGACTATTACACTGGGAAGCAGACGGTGTTTCAGCTGTTAGCAAGAATGTGACAAAATATCAGTTTTTGTCAACATTACCACAGAAGACATTAGCACTTGATTTTGTTCTTAGAAGTGTTGCTGTAAAAGGGTCGTCTCCATCCCCATCCCTGAGCCCTAGATGTGGTGCTGGTAAAAGCAGAGCAGATGGGTGAATCCAGCTGCAATTAAAGAGGAACAGCTGCTCCCAAGAGGAAAAAGTATCGCTGCTGAATGGGGAAAGTTGGGCTGCTGCTGCCAGGCTCAGGAGTCTTTGCATACCCAGAAACCTCAGGAGGGAAGCAACTGTCAGAAGTGCAGCAGTGCTAATAATACCTTTCTGCTACTGTCTGAGATATCTGTGTGGGGAAGAAGCTGCAGGCTCTTCCATGAGGGATGTGACTTTCTGAGACTGGAGACCAGAGTCTGCCAGCAGCCAAAGTCAGATATCCCAGGAATATTTACTTGTGACCAAGTTTGTGGTTCACAAAGAGGAAGAACCACAAGGAAAGCTCTCCTTCTTTCAGTGCCATCCAAAAATACACTGTGACTAGATACTTAACAAAATTAACTTTAAGCAGCACAGGAACGCTAAGACGGATACAGCCAACTGAGCAAGAACAGATGAAATTCACCCTAAGGTGCCTAAGCAGCAGCCAAAACAATCTCTAAATCATACATAATTATTTACAGAAATTAGGAGAGGTCCTGGGTGATAGGAACAGGACCAAAATATCCCCAGAAAGAGGTTCCCCAAAAACAAAAGCTAGCCTGTAAGACACATTAAAAGATCACGGACCTGTCAGCCTTCCTCAGAACCCTGAATGCTGAAGCAAAGTATTAAGTCATCAGTATGCATCTGTGGTACAAGAAGACAGGGAACAATGAATATGGGCTTGTCAAGGAAAGATCTTTTCAAACAAAATTGATTTCCTTCTCTGACAGGGTAATGGGTCTACAGGATTAGAGGAAAGGAGCAGATGTGATTTACCTTTAATTTAGTAAGGCTTTCAGCATATTCCTTGTGGTGTTTTAGAAACAAGCTAAGAAAATCAAGTCTAGATGTAATTACTGTGAACTGGATGAGTGACTGAAAAAATCAGTCTGCAAGAGCAATGCTCAGTGACTTCCTGACCACTTGAGAGAACAATCGTAGATGGTTCCCACAGGGGACTGTCCCAGGTCTGATTCTATTCAGCATTCTCATTAGTAAGTTGCATAATGGATGGCAACATACACAGAATATTTGCAGATGACACAGTGTGGAGACAAAGGTTTCTGTTGTTATCAGAACCCAAAGATATCTTTACAAACTGGAGACGCAGCCTGAAAACAATAAGACTAAAGTTGATACAGACAAGTACAGAGGAACATTGGAAGAAAAAAGCACTTAAACAAGTAGAAATTAGGGATTTTCTAGCTAAGTGGCAGTAGTGCAGAAAAGGATCAGAGGCTGGTGCAGAAATCAGCAAAGTGATATTGCCAGGTCAGGGGGGATTACAGAAATCATTCTCAAATGGATTAAGAGTTATGTTACATCTAAGACTTTCTAGATTATTACTTCAGTCTGTCAGTACTGGTGACGACAGCCAAACTCATTCTGAAGAAAGCACTTCAGGAATGATACTGTAGCATCTATGATTCCATAACCAGAAGAGGACACTGAAGGGCTCTGCCAGTTCTCATTTCTGTGAGGCAGGAACAGTCTCCTTTTTCCAGAAATGAAGGTTCAGTCTGATTGTAAATTCAGCCTCACTTCTCATGACTTTACTGCATATCAAGTTCAACCATACTACGACTGCTTCATCCACTGCTCTAGATGAGACTGCTTTGTACAGAAGACAAGTCTTTTGACTATAAGTAAAAGCTGATGGAAAGATATAAATAAAAACTACTTTGATTTACATACTCTTAAATAAGGAGTTAAAAATAAATCCAATGAAGAATGTTCCTATCTCAGAATCTGGATTTTCTTTTAAATGCAAATATGGCTATGACAGCAATCTAGAGATATGGGAGCTGCTAAGCAGAGGAGAGTCCTTAGTGCTCTTCTTTGCACTGTAGAAAAATATGTTGATGCTTTACTGTAAAATTATGCAACAGGACAGAATGGATCAGGTCAGGTTGCTTTGGAAGGGAACTTTTCCCCGCAATATAAGTTGTTAAACTGATAAGGCTTGTAATCACTGCCTCTTCCTAAAGGTGAGTAATACTTAAAATTGGGATGCACTGACTGTACTAGAGAGAAAATTGTTTAGGCAGCTGATGAATGTAAAATTGTTGAAGATCCCAATAGCCTTTGGTCTAATTTGGGCTTCCTTCATCTCTCTTACATTTGTAGTGAGCAATTCTGGCCAATTCTGGTACTGCCTGCCTGAAGCAGAATAGGGATTTAATTGGCTGTCTTCTTTTTACCTACTATCATTTTGTGTAACACAGCTTTCCTGATACTAAATATGCCAATTACAATGGTCAGAGCAGCTCACAGGCTTGAAAACAGTAGGTAGGTACTGAAATGAAGGTGTCAGACAGCATACAGCTCAATGATGGGTGCCAGAGGCCAGAAAACTTGGGGATATTTAACCAATTGGAATTCACAGCTCCTGATTTCAAATCTGATTGTGCTCATTGAGCAAGATACTCAATTTACAGACAAAATAAGAAGTTCCCCACTCCTTGCTCAGGGACAGCACATGGCAGGCAGGCTTACATCCAAATCCCCAAGCTGTCTGATGCTGCTAAATCAGAGACAGCATCTGCAATATGCCTGACAGAAGGTGCCCATTATTGCAGGGCTGGGACTCTGTACCCAAGCACACCAAGTCAAGGTGCTTGCCACTGCAGGAGATGGGTCGGAGCTGCAGCTGAAGCAAATTGTACATACTTTGCTTGCTGTTACTAGAAAAAAAAAATAAACAACTTGGCAATCCACAGTGAGGAGATCTGGATCTTGAGTAAAAGGATGGGGACAACAACAGCACTTCGCAAGAATCCTTTTAACAAGCAGCGGTGAGAGCAAAAGAAAGAAAATAAGTTCAGCATCTGTATGAAGTACACAGGGAAAAGCACCATCAAAGAAAAAAATAGTCAGTTAAAAAAACAAAAATCTTTAGAAGATACAGTCTGATATAATCTCAAAAAATATAACACCGAAGCTAAAAAATGAAGGATTTTGTCTATAATTGTCAAAGATACTTAGAAGGAAGCATTTGGACACTTCCTTTCTAAACTCACACGGGCTCACAAAGTGTCAAAAGGGTTCTGAACAAGGTATAAACATGATGTAAAAGATTTTATCCAGTATTTCTGCCACTGCAGTGCCTTGAGGTTTCCACCACCTTCACCATCGCCTTAATTAAGTCTAAAACTTCAGGACAGACTGAGAAAGCTGCAGGTGCAGACACTGAACTGACACAGCACAAGATGCAGTTTTTATTGCATTATCCCAGTTTTGTGTTATATGACCCTTGACGTCAAGTTTCTTCCCCTACATTCTCCCACTTGCCAGCTCTTGTGACAAGCCATCCTGCTTCTCCTCATCCCCATTTCCCGCCCAGCCTTCTTGGTTCAGGTCTCCATTGCTTTCCCTTCTCCAAACTTCTGTTTCTCCATTGAAGTTACCCCCTAACAGTATCTTCATGGAGCTGAACAAGGTTTTACCATGGCATTACCCACAGCACACCTAGTTTGTGCTCTCAGCCCCGCACACACCTTGCCCTACAAAGCCTTCCCCCCTTCCCAGGGGCTGCTCTCCAACCTCTCATCCCCCAGGCTGTACCTGCAGCCAGGGCTGCCCCTTCCCAGGTGCACAAGCCGGCAGTCTCTCTTGCTGAACTTCATGCAGTTGGTCTCAGGTGTGTTTTATGTGGTTTATATTTGAGAAAGAATTCCATAAATTCAACTGGTAAACCAATATGTCAACTGGGTTTCCTCTGGGAGCTTGCAGGCTCCTACCATGCTGCCTTGCCCATTCTGTCATAATCACGAGCATCACATTTAAACTGAAAGGCATTTGGTGAAGAGTTGGCAGGCAGTAGACAGCCCTTCCTCCTCCCATGCACAAGCAGAAGGCAGAAAATAATTCTTTCAGGATGCCATCTGAAGCTCCATGGCACCAGCACCACGGCAGGCCAGATCAGATACAGTACACAAACAATGAACCAAGTTGGTTTTCAGATCAGTGATCTCTCCATAGCAGTTCCAAAGCAAGCTGTGCACATGGGTCAGCCGACCACAGCTGAGACGTGCTCTAAGCACAACCAAAATAAATATTCTCTTCACAGATCTTAGGGTCAACACTCTGTACTGAGAGTTCAGTCAGTAATACTGACCGGAAAAAAAAGGTGGAAAAAAAAAGTCAATCCCCTGCAGCAGTGCTGGCACCATACTAATCCCAGAAGCAAGCAGAAATTAAGTCCTGTAGGAAAGCGGACCAAGAAGCACACAGAGGAAACAAATCTGTTGAATAAGATGTGCTTTAAGAGGGAAATTGAACAGCAGAAGAACACAGCAAATACTCTATCACCCAGTCCCTGTTTCTGAACTGCTCCAGCTTCCAAATGCTTCACACCTAAAATATTTCAAACATTCAGGGGAGGAAGAGTAAGGAAAAAAGCACTCTTTTAAGCTGTAGAGAAAAAAAATAGTTTTGTTTTTGTTTTGTTTTGTTTTGTTTTTTTAAGTTGAGAAATGAAAATAAAACTGAAAGGTGGACAACAGGAGGGCACCGCTATGCTGAGAGCCTCTTCCCAGTAGGCTGATTCTTATTCCTGGAGGAGATTGCCCTCACAGGCTCCGCATGCTGAAGCTTAGTCGAGTTGTACCACTTTGGGCTCCTTAGTCAACATCCAAAGCCAAAGCCGGTGGCTGAGCCACTGGCTGAATGAAGGAGATATCCTGCCTAGGGACAGCGATGGAGATGATGGGTATGAGGCACATGTTGCTTGTTTGGAGCTTTATTTCAATTACAGCAGGGTTTGGTCTGAGCCCACAAAAACTTCCCAGGACATGACAGCTGTTAGGCAGAGGTCTGTCCTCACTCATCTGCGAGATCATTTCTAATTTTATGTTCCCATAAAAGCTAAAGCTTTGGTGACTGTATTAGCCACATTGCACCCTATGCACAAACATTTGCATGGCTGTGTAATTGTTTATTCCTTTATTTTCCCTCTTCAGAGTTCTGACTTCAGAACTTAACTGGTGGCAGTGAAGTGTGAGAAATATCTAAAACAAGCCAGAATTTTCCTTTGTTTATACTGCAGTGCAACTTAATACAAAGAAGAGATTTCCCAAATTCAGAAGAAACTGTTATGATCTTTAAAAATATGGAAGCCAGCATCAGACATACGAACTCACTATTAGGTAACAGAATTGGAAATTTTATATTACATTTTTCTGTCTTAACAATGGGCTATGTTACATTGGGTTTTTTTAATGCAAACTTACCGATACTAAATTATTGAAGATGAAATGGTGAAAGAGCTGTCAGGCTGGTTTACTCAGTTCCTATTTTGCTTTCATTGCAAAAACACTGCACTGTTTCAAAAGGAAGGAGCCAGGCAGTCCAGAGAACAAAGGTTCTTAATAGTTCAGGATAAATTTGTTACTTTTCTAATTAGCCTTCATAGTCCAGACTTGCAGCCTCTATACCAGCGAGGGCTGCAGGGGACGGTCTAGACAAAGAACTGATTTAGACTGATTGGGGTATTGGTGGGGGTAGAACAGAGCATCTTTGAACCAAATCAGAGAAACAAGACATCACTTGCTAGATCCATTAGATGTCAAATGAGGAATAACAATCCAGCGTCACAACATAACAAATCATCTTCCAGGAACAATTTTTTCCCAACAAAAGGAGAGAAAACTCTTAGAAACCTTTTGCCTGATACTGACAATAGCTACATCTCAGATCTTTGCAACAAGATGTACAAGCTCTTTTCCTGACTGCTGTGCTATTACCTTATTACTAACTTTGCACACTCATTTTACAGCAAGGTAAGCCAGACACAATAAAGTTTACTAAAAATACAGGTACTTCACTGTAGGGGGGAAAAAAAAAAAGGATAATAATTCTCAGCGCTCAACCTGCAGATATGTAACAAATAAATGGAAACTACAGGCTACTCATACCTACCTCTATCCATATCCATTATGTGGTTTCTTTCCTTTGCAGAGCTATCTCCCTAGAGTGCCTAATAGTTTTCCTCACTTCCGAGCTGTCAGGTGGTACCCATGAACCTACTTCTAAAAGCCCCTTACAGATTGCATCTTCTGCTGCATGTAGCTGCTTCTGTTCTGCATGGATGAGGCCAACTTAGGCGTACTCTGCCTTTCCCCATATTACCAATGGTACAAATGATCTGTGATTCTTGTGTCTCTAAAGTGCAGTAACAACCATGACCAGCTCTAGCATGCTGCAGCAAGGTCATGGAAGGCTGCACGTAGGACTTACTACTTTGATTTTTCTTTTTTCACTGGAAGCCTGAATTGCAATTGGAGAGGCTTGGAGTTTTCTGCCCTCATGTGCATAGATAGATTTTCTGTATGTGTATGTATGACACACTGTATGATGAGAACAATCCAACCTTGGGGTATCACATAAACTTGAAAGAAGAGTGTAAGTGTGCACTTGAAGAAAAGCTTTGTCCAGACAGACAGCAAATACAAAATTTGATGTCCTCCGACATGTCACTTCTGCATCACCTATTTGTTTGTAGCAAACACCAGTATTGCTTCTGGCAGGTACCACATTCATCAGCAAGTCCCATTGGTATGCCTTGATTTTTTTGTATTTTTATGGAAAGATAAAATAACAAGGACCTATGATTAGGGGACAAATAATGTATTATGTGACAAAGTACAAGGAATACTGACCATGTGCATAGAGGTATGACTGCATTAGGCATCAAAGCCTAAATCAGGTGTCAGCAACACCTGTAGTCCAGGCCAAAATACACACAACTGCACCTCAGCAGGCTTATACAGACTGTGCTAAAGTCTGTGCTGCCACACTATGAACTAGATCAGAAACACATATTCCTTACTGTGCTCTAGTCTTAACTCAGATTACACTGCAGACATAACTACAAAGATAGCTGGATGTAGCAATATATTTACTCCAGTCCTTTACAGAATCCCTCTGGAGTCTCTTAGTGACAGATGCTATGTAGGCATTTTAAAAGGCATTAAGAGCATTACCTGCACACTGCAATTCTTAGAACACTAGAAAACTTGATCAACTACAAGGTGTTGTGTTTTGAATCTCAGTGACAGTCAGTTCCACAGACAGCTGTCCCTGGGTTTGTTGTACTCAGGACAAGTCTGTTTTAAGGCTGACGTATGTGTTTGAGATGATGCATTACTTTGATTTGCCCTTTGATTTAGTATTTGGAACATAAAAGCATTGCATGCTGGTATATTCAGAGGTGACTGGTTCCTCCCCAGACATAAATAATTTGTAATAATGAAAACTAAGGAGAAATAGTTCTGTAAGCAACACTGTGCATGCATGTTCAGTTTCTGCTGAGGACCAAGGATTCACGCAATTTCTTTGCCTTCCTGTGCATTTCAAAATTAGCTTTAAGTACAAATTATGTATCAATTACTAATGCATGTATTAAACCTACACTTCTACCCATAGAGCATATTTTCCTGCTGTGCCTAAACTCAGCTCAATTAAAAGTTCAGTTCAGGGAAAGGAAGAGCACTCTCACCTGCCACACTGGATCTGTATGCATTCCTGACTTAGCATCGCTCTTGTAGCTGGGCTGGGAGGATGCCTTCTTAAGGTTGTAGATGGCCACGTTGCCATCATAGAAGCCCACTACCACGAGGTGGGGGTGGTCATTATGGAAATCCAGGCACATGACGCCACTCTGACTGCTGAAGACATACTCGGGAAAGGAGGGATTCTTCAGAGTGTAGAGTACAAGCATGCCCCGGCTTTGATTCGTGAAGTCATCTAAACAAGAAGAAATTTTGCTGTTAAATCTGTTTCTAAGATTCTCTGCTATTGAGATACATGATCTGACAGCACTCACCCACGTCCCAAACTAGCCCGCATGCAAGATTTTTTTGTAGGATGGAAATTTGAGAGGCCTGGGAGGAAAAGCATATTTCAATGTCCTGGACAACTCTTTCTGTTGGCTTGGATTTCACACTTAGGCAGAACCAAGGATAGATGTATTTCAACATTCTCCATTGGCAACATGAGATATTAAAGCTTTCACTGTTTCTTAGAATCATAGTATCATTTGAGTTGGAAGGGACCCTTAAAGGCCTTCTGGTCCAACTCCTGTGCCATGAACAGGGAGACCAACAGCTCCATCAGGTTCTCAGAGCTCGGTCCAGTCTGACACTGACTGTCCCCAGAATGGGGCATCCACTCCTCTCTGGACAACTTGTTTCAGTGTCTCGTGGCCCTTCAGCAATCTAAATCTCCCCATTTTCATTAAAATCATTTAAAGCATTTCAGTGAAGTATGTGTAAAGCATGTGTAAAACACACAAATCATACAATCCAAAAGTCACTGCAGCTTGATTTTGCTTATGTCCAGCATCTCGTGTGGCACAGAAGATCTCTCTAGCTAAGTTCTTTTCATTTTCTCCTTTTCTGACTACATTTACCTTTCCTCTATGCTGCCTATAATTCTCTCTTCCTATTCTCAATAGGATCGTTTTACTTTCATTTTCTTTTCTTATTATGTCCTGACTGCTCTCTGCAACTCTCAGTTTTTTTGCTTGCCTAAAAACAAATTTCTAAATTCTTCCAATGGGGAAGAGAAGCTGCTGATGTAGATAAGCTTTCCAGAAGCAAAAGAGGAGCTTTCCTCATCTATCAACAAAGTTCTCCCTCTCAGGGTAACCTAGCCATCTCTACAACCCCCTTTTTTTTAATGGTCAAATGCCCTCTGATGGGTAATACATGGGAAACAACTTTCCTCCATGCTGTAGCAAATGTACAACAATGTATTTCCAGAACAGTGCTTCTTGCCTTGCCTAACATTTTGACCACCCTGCAGGACAAGGGCTTGGTAAATGTGTGCCACAGTGATAGCGCTAACCTCAGAGGACTTTCCTTGTCAGAAGTCTGAACCCCAGTCAACACACAGGTACAGGCACTGCTGACCTGCACCATGCACACACAGAACATCCAAAGAGTTAGTAAAGCAATTCACAAATCAATAAAATTACTAGTTCTGCTTTGTGTTTGGATGGTGTAAATATTCTAACTTTCCAAGTATGCTGCACTACCTTTCATGGGTCCCTCTGTACACTAGGGCCAGGCAGGAAAAGGGTTTCCTTATTTTGCAGAAAGGCAAGATTCCAAAACACGCATCACTTTAAATGCATTTGACCACAAATAGCATTATTAACATATTCCTAGAATTCTAGATGAAAAGGAAGCAAACTTGTTTGCTCCTTCAGCGATTCTCCCTGTCCTCAGAATTCACAGAACTGTCCTTGCCAAGTAATGTCACTGAACTGGTATTAGGTTGGGGTCCCCTCAGAAACAAAAACACCCAGAAGGCTGTGAAGATGACCTGCCAGGAGTGACTCAGATTAAATGGACTAGTAAATCAGATCTGTTTGACAGCCTTTGATCTCAAGCTGCGTGTGCTGAGCAGCTGGGTATATCTCCAAGAAGTCCACAGTGCACATTCATTTTCTATCTGATGGCACTGAGTTGAGGGGTACTGAATGTCTGCTCCCTGTGTTCTCTGTGAAGAGAGGGCAATACAGCCCACCAGATTTGAATGAATCTTCCCTAAGCCACTGCTGAGGAAGCAAAGGGTGCAGACTCAAGAACTAGCAGGGGCCGCTGTACCCCTGCTAGAGTCAAAAGTGGCAACTTCAGATCAAGAGCAGCTGCACTGTGCTGCTCTGAACCATACAGATACACCAGCACACACTGGAAGAGTTGAAAGTATATGCCTTCTGCAGATCCATAAAGTGCAATTTGCAATGTGGCTCTTTTTCTGAGATATAAGGCCTGGAGACACTAGACAGTTATCCTGACAAGCGTGCCAGCAGGAATTGTATTCCACCTTACAGGAAGACGCAAGGCAGTGCAGCAGAAAGAGGAAAGTGAACAGACTCTGGCTGTAAAGAGCTGTATGTGATGAGGATCCTCAGTGTTCATCTGAGCACAGGTTACATACTGGAGCCTGACATATAACAAGCCCTCTTTGGAAAAGCAGCTTCGCTCATGACAGACGCAAACAGCGTTGTTACTGGTCTCAACCAGGAGAACTGAGCCTCTAAGTATCATGTGCAATCAGAAGTAAGTTTCAAACCAACCGTCACTGCCATCTAAAATATTCATCTGCATCTGCATATAAAGATGGGCACATCCAACCCCAAGCCTTTTCAGAAAAATATTGACCTAGTGGGAGCACAGTACCTTGGAATATCACTCTGCTATCACCCCGTTGCTCATGCATCTAAATCTCTTGTTCTGACGTTTACCAAGTTAACAGATTTTTCATTTTGAGCTTTCCTGCACACTTAAAAGCACTGATATACGTTCAGTATCAGATCAAAATATTCTGCTTGTTGGACCATTTTTTTTCTTTTTATCTTTCCCTTTTGGGTCACCAAAAAACTCATGAGGCATGCATGTTTTTCCTCCATTCCTTACAAAATGCTTGGTGGCCAAGCCTGGAAGCTCAGCACAACAGTTGGAGGCTAGTGCCAGTTACAGTGCCCGGGGTAAATCCTGTATTCACATTAGAAGGGAAAATCTTCAATGGTCATGAGTCACAGTAGAGATTTTCTTTACTACAGATGAAGATAATGTTACAGTTTCTTGTGTCTTAAACTTGCAAATTATTTTATCTCTGCAGGGCATAAAACCCCAAACACTACATCCTTCCATCTTAAATCCTAAGACACATGTCTTTTTATAAATCAAGACCACCAGCTAACTCACAGATACAGCTTGTAACAAGAAATCACCACGCTGAAACACCATTGCTTAAAATCTGCCCATCTAAAAAAAGAAGCAAGATGGAGAAGAATGGCTGCGAACAGCTGCTTGTTTCTGAACACCACATCTGCAGAAGCACATCTACATTCCTTTCCTGGATATGCCCACACTTTGATTGCTGGTTGGGGCTCTCTTTTAGGCTTGGGTTTTGGAGAAGCCAAGAGCCATGGCTGGCTGTGCTCTTCACCCAGCTGTGGCGATATCCTCCAGGGAGATCAGTTTCAATGACAGAAGTTTTGGTACCTAAAGAAGTGCCTCAGCTGCTTACCTGCCTTGCAACTGTTGTAAGAGTAGAGGATAAAAAGGCTATCTGCGGTCCACCAAATGTCCCCAGGTAAATTATAATCATCACTCAGTTTTATAAAACCCTGTGCATAGCCTAAGTGTGTGCCAGCGCTACAACCTGCACAGCACAGCTGACTGAGCAAGTCACAAATTAATGAATTCTCAACGCGTTTTCTTTCTATCAGTGAGCAAAACCTGGGCAGTGTGGCACTGAGCACAGGTTCATCCACCCTGCTGCAAAACACACTGGGCGAGCTTGTGCTGCTTCATCAAGACTCTCTCCTCACTCTCTTAAATAACTGCCAACTGCACGTTTCTCTGCAGTCGCAGAATGGGCATGCTTGTAAAAAGGGAAACGGCTGGCAAGCTGAGCATCACTGTGTGCCAATACTTCAGAAAAAGCAGGAAAGAACAAACCTTTCCATGGAGCTCAGAGAATCTCAGTATGTGTTGAATGCATTTAGAAACGCTCACGGCTAACAATAATAACTGGGAGTTTTATGGCACTTCAGAGCTCTTTAAGCATGCATCTGCAGCACTACTTCTCACAGACAAAGGAAAGGTGAATGGAGGGACTGCCCAGGATATCACAGCAAGCTAGAAGAACTGGGAGCAGAACCAGGACTTCAAAGGGCTCTGCTCAAGGTTGACTCAGCCCAGGATCCCTGAGAGGTTTAAACTGAAATCGCTGATGCTCATTCTGTTTCTACTCAAATCGGCCACAAGTATCAAGTGTATTGCTGTTTCGATATAAACCCTGATCTCTGTGGATGTGGCTACGAAACTCGCTGTGGGCAGGGAAAATTCTGCTCATACAGAACTACCTAAACAAGCCCTCCTCAGAGAAGAAAATGCTTTGAGAATTCCTTACATTGTAGGTCAGGGCCAGAAAGCCTGGCCTTTTCTATTTCACAGCTCACAAATGTTACAAGTGTGTATCCTGTTTTGAACCCTATAACTTGTTTCTGGCTGCACAAGCATTCTTCACTTGCAGATCTTGAGGACAGAAGCCACGTCATTTTATAGTTTGAGTGCTTAATAATGTGGAGCGATTAAAAAGTCACACCTAAATCCTCCTAGGACTTGTCTGGCTTGCCGCTGTTAATTCTTACTCTGCTTATCTTGGTTGGATGAAGAAGTGCTTTCACATCTGGTACTTCTCTTCATTTAGTTACTTAAAGCCTGACTTAAAGCAAGTCAGCTTTCAGCATGTATTTAACTTTCCCCGTCTGAAGTAAAAAAATTGATTTAATTTCACCAGATTTGCACAGAGCTCAGCAAGGAGCTGGGGACCGTCACAAGTTTTGCCATCCCAGTCAAAGGTGCTACAGCTTCAGAGCTGCAAAGAGAAAGCTGCTTCTCAGTTGATGTGGAGAACTGTAGATTATTAAGAAATTTTCCACTGATTTGGAGTACCTCACATGGCTAGGAATTCTGCTCAGGTCAGAAAAAAAAACCTCACATGCAGCCTGGATTTCAACCGGATATACTGCTTTCTCTCCACCTTTAAAGCTTGGGGCACTCTGAACTATCTGCTGCTTTTGATGCATTCTTTGAAAAATATTGGCTCCAGAACCAAATACAGTATTCTAGTATCAGCCTCACTGACGCTTAAATCATCTCTCCACTGCCACTCAGGCTTCCCTGTTTGCACTCCAAGATCACATCCAGCCTCCTTGTCAAAATCTCACACTGCAAACTCACATTTATTCCTTGTCCACAAAAGCCTTCTTTTTTTTTTTTGGAGTCACAGCCTTCCGAGATGCAGCACTTCTTGTTTGGAGAGGTATAATGTTATATTTGACTGCAAATATTACTATATCACTGCAGAGTAATAGCCCTGAGAACAAAATGTGTGGCACTTGAAAAAAGTACAGATATTTACACTGTTGCGGTGCCAGAAGTTTCTAAAACCTCAGAATTTGATCTGTACTAATTTTTTAATGACCTTTTTTTTTTTAACTGCTCCTGATGGAACCATTGCATATGGTAGCCTATGATACGAGTCAGTGGAGGGTAAAATCCAGATATTCCTGGGTATATTCAAATGCTTTAGCAGCCTGCCGAACACTGTAACGCATGAAGTTAAGAATCGAAAACAATGACTTCATTCCCAAAGTTGCAGATCAGCAGGGAGAAATGTTCTACTGAACAATATGTATTTTTGTTGTGGAATGGCAAAACCAAAAGGGAAGCGAAGAACAGTTTCAATGTCTCACAAGTTTCAACTCCAGTGAAAACATTACATTAGATGGATTTCCTTTAGGTTTTTACTGATCCCCACTGTTGAAAAACGATCACCTTTCATCTGCAGAACAAAAGACAGAAGAGTCTTAGAAGATAAAGACTTTAACGGAGCCCTATGCAATTTCTTAGTACCATTCTGCCCTACAAATAATGACAAGCTATCTAAACTCAGGAGCTTACCAAGTAACTTACATATCACTAGAATTAATGATGGAATGAGCCCTACAAAGATTCGTAAACTGTAAGGCCAGAAGAGATCATTGTGATGAAATAATGCAGTATATGCTTCTATGCTTAATTAATTCCACTATTAAAAAATCAACTGATCTCCAGTTTTCCGAGATCTCTGAATTCCACTGGCTAGATTCCATCCTAGATGGAAAAGCTGGACAAAAAGAGTTCTGCTCCGTAAGATAACTCCTTCCTTTCCCTTCATATAATAAGAAAATAACTATTTAGTTAGCTTATTCTTTAGTAACTAAGCTAAGTAGAGCTGTGTAATAATTAACTGTAAGGTAGTTTCCAAACCCAAGTCATGCTGTGGCTCTCTTCTGAAGTTCTTTTTAGGTATCATACTAACTGTTCAGAGCTGGATACAATATTTCAGAAAGTCCTGAGCTGAAGTGGTCCCTCCTCCCTCTTGCTGGTCTCTGGTCAGTGAAAGCATTCCACATCCTGTGCCAGAGGATGTGCACCTGCCTCATAGGTTTCTTCTTTCTGAGTGTACATCAACACAGAAGAACATTTTCAAGTCCAGTTTCATGACAGGCCCAACACAACCTAAATATTGGCCACTCATCTACTTCCCTCTGCCATCTCCTTTTACCCCTCTTTGTTCTAACTCTGTGCCCCTGTGCTTGCTGATCTGCATGAAAACCACTCATTTTAAATGGTGTTGTCATCACAGAGAACTGACCGTGATATGACATGTGTGTAACACTCAATCTATGTAATTAGCAGTTCTTAAATGAAACCTAAAGAAGTCTTTTAGCCTTCAACCTTCAAAGCTGTCTTGTGACAGTTCATGGACTAGACATAAGCCAGAGAGGACAGACAGCTGCCTCACTGAGTTTTCTGCTCTTTGCAGGAGCAGAAGATGGTTTGGACTAGTTAGGCACACAGGCTTGGCTTTTTCCTCAGTATGAATGTAGGCAGGGTTGCCCAACCTCATTTGAGAAGACATAGGCCATCAAGGCAGAAAGGAACTGATCTATCAGAGCAATAAAGACCACTGAAGAATCTAAAAAGACAGGCAGAGATCCAACCCCCTCTGAAACCCCAGGGCACCATGGATCCACCAGCTCTGAATAAGCCTGAACAAACACGGATAACTGCAGCACAAGGCTGAAAGGCAAATAAAAGTAGAAATATGCACTGGTAGGAGAAGTGCAGCGCAGGTTACCCAGCCCATAGCTACTCCTGTTTCAGCCTTTCTCACAAATAATGTTCAGCCTGGAGGAGGTTGAAATCTTGTTTGTTTCTTTATATTTTGTAATGGCTTGGTGTCACAGCTGGAGCAGGAAGTGCTTCAAACGAACAGCAGAAAGCTGACCTCTGGTGCTGGGAGCACAGGTGCAGAAAGAAAACAGTGAAGAAGTCACACTGGCATGCTCCTGAGTGCTGCTTCACAGCCTGTGCCACTCTCTAGTAAGATTCACTCACTATCCCTTCAGATAAACGAACAGAACCAGCTGGCGAATGAAAGCAACACGTAGCCAGAGCTACAGTGCTTGGCACAAGTACTGTTGATTTCATTTCTGTGTTTCATACCAACTCTTCCTCCACAAAGCATCGAATCAGCCAACGCTGAGCAGCATAAAATTAATGGTTTCATTCAGAGAGCTGCCTCCTGATGCCAGACAGCATGGTGAGATTGTTTGTAAATATTTGATTAGAAAAGGCAAGCAAATTTGGCACGAAAACATGTACAAATTAATGCTGCTCCACTATCCAATAAGGATATTTATAATACAGAGAGGTATGGCAGACAACATTAACATATGTGGTACAACACCGAATCCTTTCACCAGTGTCTCTTATCTTAAGAAAGCCAGCAGATCCATAGATCCAGTCTGTGAACAGCTGATAGACAGGAGCCCGTGTAGATACACTGAGTGTTAAGATCTGCTCCGCCTTTAAACAACACACAAAAGGGAAAACATGGGAGCAACCTCAAAATGTTTGTACACAGCCTCAGCCCCTCTCTGTGCACTGGAAAAGGGGACAAGGCTCAGGGCAGCAATGCCCCTTGCTCCTTTGGCACTAAAGTGGTCTTTGAAGAGTTCCCAACCAGGAGCAAAGTATATTCTTGGTCATTAAGGCAAGCATGACTCTGTGTATGTCTTCATGCAGCAGAAACCTCTTTTGGAGAGATGCCCCTTGCAGGATGTTCTCTCCAAAGAGAAGGACAATGGAATAGGACACAGTCTGTGAAGAACTTCAAGACCTTCAGCGCACACATCCGCACAAGGAAGAAAAGGTTTTCTGTTGCCACAAGGAGACGTGTCCAGAAGGACATGTTGATGCCCTCCCATCAGTCTGAAGCAGGAAATCCTCCCCGTAGTTTCCAGCTCAAGCTCTGGCCTTTTACTTTTGAATTTCAGGTTTGGAGAAAAACCAACCCATGTGGCAAGGAGTGTCAGGTCTTGAAGGCTTTTTCTCCAGCAAGTGAATCTGACAGTGCTGGGACAGGATGCTTTAGTGGAGACAGTTACCATCTTTATGGATGTATGAAATGCCACACATCTGTTGTAAGCCATTAGGCAGAATTAAGCATGTCCTAACCCCAAGTAAATGATCTCTAGAGGCTCATTCCAGTCCAGTTATTTTAATTAACTTCCATCCACTTACCTAACAGACAGGTAAGTGGATGGAAGTTAATGGCCTGCAATGCACCAGAGACACAACAGGATGGCTGAGCAGTTCCTTTCCTTTCATCCTCAGGCTCTAAAAAATCTCTTAAGATGTCATTTTCCCCAGACACATCAACAGAGCCCTGTATTATTTAACGCTTAGCAAAACACCACAGCAAAAGACTACGTTATGATTTAACTGAAAATTAAACAAAACAAAAGGTTATGACAAGAAAAAATTAGGAAAAAACTCAGAGTATTTAAATGACAAGTAATTAAGACAGCAACTGAAATTAATCTTTTCATATGATTCACTTAATATATTGTATTTAGTACATTATATTTACTAACAGAGTTGACAGTATAATAGATACTGTCAATTTTACACTCCCAGAGCGTGTATGCATGGTAAGAGATATTTGGTATTTGGAAAACAGATTTAAAAGTGTTGTAATTTTCACTGTAATCATGCATAATTGACCACAATTAGTTATCTCAATAAACAGGATGCATGATGGCTCAAGTTTCCAACACCAGTTCCATCAGGAGGATTTTCAAAGACCTCCAAACCATGGAGGAGGATACAGTTGTTTCTCCAGTGAACTTCAAGGTCTCTGACATGAGACACTGCTATCAGCCTATGAAAAGGCCAGAAGAGTGAATAAATCAGGCTCCTGAGGAACAAATACATTAAGAACTTTTTTCTACATTAATTCTTGTTTTAAATAAATAAATAAAAAAAAACTTCTGCCACAGAGCAGAACTTGGAGACAAATATTAACCCTTTAAAACTGCTACAATTAAAAATTTCCAGAGATTGAGAATTCACTGTGACAAAACTAACTGCTCTCAATTACCCACCTGCTCTAAAAACCCACACTTTGTCTGGCCTAAATTCACACAGCTCCAGTTTCTCTTTGATCCTGTTACACCATTTGTCTGCGAGATTAAAGAGCCCTTTGTTCCATGATCTCTCCGCCCAATATAGGGAGTTAACAGACCAGGATCCAACCACCTAATAAGCCCTCCTTTGACAAGCTGAACAAACCGAGCTCCTTGACTTCTTTTCCCAGGTCAGCCCTCCTTAGATTATTACTTCACTCCACCACCTCTCTGTGCAGCCTGTGCCAGTGCTCCATCACTGCACTGTGACGAAGTTCCCACGCACATTTGTGCAGAACTTCCTATGCTTCAGTTTGTGGCCATTTCCCCTCATCCTATCACCACACACTGCTGAGAAGAGTCCAGCCTCGTCCCTTTGCCTCCCACTCCTTAGATATTTACAGACGTGGATCAGATCCCCTCTGAGTCTTCTTCATTCAAGGCTGAACAGATCCAAGTCTCTCAGCCCTTCTTCATAAGGGAGTGTCCAGAACTGGACACAATAGGAAATAAATAGGTAACTGGGTATAGTTAACAAAACATTGAAATTTTTTATATTTTTGTTATTAAAACATAAAAAAAAGAAAGCAACAAAACCATAAATGAGTGGGATATTTGAGCCTGTTTTTATGGAACTAATGCCTCGGTCTGTTTTGACAGCAGTGGTTGCGATTCTTAGTGAGGTCTCAAGGTGGTGGAGAATTTTGACAAAATCTTACTCCTCCTGTACTTCATGTAATGCCAAAAAGTGATGACATGAATAAGTTGTAATTGTGAAGTGAGAGGAATTCTTCCTGGTAAGTTAGGGCTTGTAAAAGTCCAGTAGAGAGACATGACCGGATTTTTGAGTTGAACATCTAATTGCAGCTATTTGATTCCATTTGGAAATTTGCAGGTCACGTACATATGTTGACTGAAAATGGAATCATGAATAGACCAAAAAAAAAAGAGAGATAAATTTTTGGCAATCTTGAAAGCTGTTCTAAAATTCCTTTATTGAAATGGAAGGCAAAGCTGCTGCATATTCTTTGCCATTCACAGGACAGCATTGGGCATTGTCTGAAAAGGCATGAACTTCTTCTGCCACCACTTGAGCTGGCAGTGCACCCAGACGGGGTTAACAGCACACTGCTGTCTGGTTATGGTGGATGGGGTTAACAGCACACTGCTGTCTGATTATGGTGGATGGGGTTAACAGCACACTGCTGTCTGGTTATAGTGGATGGGGTTAACAGCAAACCGCTGTCTGGTTATGGTGGAGTGCTGGGCTGGTTGCTCAAGAGCCACTGAAATGATGGCAAGCTGTGCTTGGCCAAATGCTGCCTGGCCTAATTACTTTTGTTGTATTTGCTTCAGAGGCATAAAAATGCTATGTTTTGTTTTTTACCCCACCACCACCTTTTTTTTTTAAACTCTACAGCCTCTTTTAATCAATACAGCTTAGTCACGGAAGAGCTCCTTACAGCTATGATGAAGTCTCATAGCACACACTACACATGAATTACAAAGAGTAGACCCATATTCTCCAGAGTTCTTTTTGATTGTGGGTGTACTGAGTGTCCATAAAAATGTTCTTCAGTGATTCACAAAGAGGACTCACATATTTTTTCTCTTTGCTTATGTTCTTGCTTTCTGCATTATAATACTCCTTTGCAGTACCAATTTGGCATATTATTTAGTGAGGCTTATGTTTGCCTATAACAAATATAACCAATTAAAATGACTGACAACTAAGCTACAATTACGTTTTAATTCTGACTGCCTCATTTTTCTTTCTCAAGGTAAGTCCTAATATATCACTAATAAACCGACCACCATTAATAACTGGCATCATCAGCATTTGTGAGTAGTGACAAGTCTTTCAACTCAGAGTACAAATACCCGCTGTCAGTAAGCGACACATTTACAGCTAAAATGAAATGCTCAGTCACCATGTTGGCACAACAAGGCTGTCAAAACTGCTACAAAAAGTGATTTTCCTGGGTTTTTGAACACTCAAGTCATGTTTAACTTTAGCAACTTTAGATCAGTGCTGAGCACAAGCATTTGAATTGACATGGAGATATTTTCTCAACGCTGGGTTTTGTTTTGTCTTTTTAGTGCTTTACATAAATATAGCCCAAATAGCAAACTGAATCCAGATTAAAAGTATCAGTCACCCTTTGAAGTGTGTGGAAGCAACTGTGGGCCACATGAATCCCAATGAGCCTTTGTGATATTGTGCTTAGATTACCGCAGCAGTTTCACTGGGGGTGTCTCACAAGGCCAAAGCTGCCTGCTGTCCCAGCCCAGCACAGCTGCTGTTTCATGACCAGGGACCCAACTCCAGTGTAGTCCCCTCATGCAAATCGCATGCACACAGCCTCACACAAGACAAGGAATTTCATTTGATAAATCCAAAATGCTTTTTCCCTCTCTGACAATGTCTTCAGTATCAGTATTATCAATACAAAAAAGAAGTCATGTAGCTTACAGAAAGATTAGTAGGGAACTCCACTCACAGCCATCTTCTGTGTCTGTATAGAGAGTACAGTTTAAATACATACATCCCAAAAGCCATCTGAAAGAGACTTTCCACAACCAGGTTCAGGCATCTGAATTCCTTAGCACCTTTCAATCCTCTTAGTGCTCTTACTTAAAGCTCTTTGGCCATTTATCAGAAAATACCAAGTTTAATAGCTGCTAGTTATGTAAATCCAGTGCAGGCTATCTTCCACAAGCTGCGTCACCGCCTTTGTGCCACAGCAGAGAGAAAAATGAACACCTAGTACAACTTCTTGCACAGCCTGTCCTCAAACCCATGGCCTGTATTGTCAAGTTGAGTTTTCAGTCTTGCGGAATTCTCCTTCTCCGACATATGCCTCTGTCCTTGTCACATGGATTGCTTTCAGCCTTGCCAGCAATTACACTGCACGCCAAGTGGGACTAAGTTTAATCCTCAGTGAGTTTGAAGACTGTTTGGGAACTGTTGAATCACAGCCTGAACCACTGATTCATCACCTGAGGTAGGCAGAGTCAGCTGTGGGAGCACAGGTGAAGGCAATGCACTGTGTGACCAGAAGGGGTGGAGTCTGGCTCCACCTCTCCCAAACCCCATTTAAGGGCTGACCACCACCAGAAGGGGCCTCTTGCTGGAGACTGCTCTTTTGGAGGGTTCTGTTGTAAGCCTAGAGCAGAGGTGAGCATTTGCTCTTTATTTCAATTGTCTCTTTGCTATCACAGTAATCTGTTAATCTGCTTAACTATATTATCTATAAAATATCTTGGCTATAATACCGTTTGGTGTTAATCCTTGTTAACCTCACATCTAACAAGGACTAATTATTAGATTAAATTGTTATGATTTATTAAAGTCCTACCTTGTACTTAGATGGACTAATAACTTTCAGAAACATTTTTCAGTTCTGTTTTCTGTGATTTTTCTGTGACTTTCTAATGCATCTGAGAGCTTCAGGGAACTGGGCTTTGTAAGTTTTTGGTACTTTGATAACATAATTGACTAAGACCTTAGAGAAAACCTCTATTTTTTTATCTACATCTCAATCTAAGTACCTTTCAAGGTAAAGCATTATAGTATTATATGTAGTTAAAATTAATTAATGAACACAGGCGTTATCTAAGTGCAGTAAAATTCTTTCAAAGTGAGGATCCCAACCCTCCTGGTAAACTGCCTCCTCTATTACTGAGGTATCCAGACCTATGGAGAGGGTAAATGTCTTGTCGAAGCTGCCATCCCTGGTGAAGTAACTGGAGATAAACTGGGAGTTGATGAGGTAACTGAGCTGACAAGAATATATCTGCACATTCCCTTGGCATTCTGTTAAGTACATCATAACATGTAATCTCATATGATATGGAATTAGCAGAGCACATACTAGATATATCAAAACCTGGTTCACTGTCAGGGCCTAAAGCAGAGCTGTAAAAAATGGAGAGATGCTTTCTGTTGCAGATTTATGGACATCATTTCTGGTCCTGCATTGCTTGGTATTTTTATTTTAATCCCTGTGATGATGTTAACCATCTGCTGGTACAAAAATGATGAAAAAAACAGCTACTTTTACAGTATGCTCTGATCCCCTTATTTGAATGGGCACCACTGTAAGTGTGTTCTTGTGAATAAAGGTTACACGAAGGACAGGAAGCTACAATTTGGAAAGCAAAAACTGGAAGACTGATGCCAGTCATTGTTGACAGCCATTACCATAAGCTGTGACTACGCAACGGCTTGGTCTAAGACTGTGAGGACTATCAGGGGAGGTGAATCTGTGCTTCTGTATGAAGAACCTGTGAGAGAAACTAGGTTGTTATGTCTGACTGTGGTGTTTGCACTCAGGAAGAATGTGGGAGGTTGAGGGCGAGTGGATGAAAGGCTCACAATCAGACAGAGTTTTGACATGGAAATTGAGTGTGATTGTACAAGGCAAGCTTTGATCCAGCCTTTAAGATAAATCTCCAGACAGCATATGAAGGCAGGATAGGATCCTGTTCTGCAGTCCATTGCTTTCTTTCTTTACTCCAAGAATGTTATATGCTCAGAACTGTCACAGGCTTGCCTTGCCTTAGGAGAATTATGACCTCAGCTTATGTTTCAGTTCTGATTGGTCATCTACTGGGATCAGGCAAGACTGCTCTTTTGATACCTAACCCAGCTCCCAGATGTGTATTTTCTGCAAGTTTGTCTTAATCAACAGACAGTTCACAACTGAAGAGAAGGTGGCTGGCAGGACAGGGCATGGGCCTGTAATGTGTGTCAGAGAATATCTGCCCTAGCTCACATTGCCAAGAGTTCAGGGTTTACTCTCTATATATCATCATGAGGTAAGAACTGCAGTCTGAAACCACCTGGGTAGACGATGCCTAATGAATTTCCTTCCCTTGGAAGAACTTGGAAACAGGGTACCTTGATATCCCCTATTTCTGATATGTGCCTCTCAAATCAGTATTTAGAAGTTGCCAGGGAACAAAGTATTTGACCTGAAAGAAACCTCTCGGGCTTGGAAGGCTCTGTAAAACTTAATTGACTTGTAACATGTAGGTGATTTAATCGTCATGAAATCTTTGGAGAGAACAGTGGGTTGGGAGTTCTGTATTAACTATTTTTTTCCACAGCTCTCTTTCTAGAGGGGGTCTAGGCCTCTTGCACAATAAAGGGGAAAAAAATGGCATACATCAAAACAGACTCTCTCTCCATCCCTTGCAGGATGGTTTTTAACTTCCAGAAGTAAATACATTTTGTTACCGAACATTTTCTTCATTCTTAGTTCCAATTCGAAGTCCAGATTGTACAAATAATAGGATCACCAGTTGTGGGTGAAACTGTTTCTGAAGTTTAGACTCACAGAGAGAAACTGTCTGCAAGGCAAGAGAAGTGCGCTCCTTGACCATGCAGCCTCATTTCCTCCAAAGAAATTACTGATGAAACATCAAGTAATAGGATACAAAAGCAGGAGAGGTGCTGGGGCCCAATTTGTAAAGAATTCACCATAATGGGGTGAAATGGGCCCACAGAAAACAAGGGATCTTTTGTTTCAAAAGACATACTTTGGGCAGCAGGACAAACGTGTTGCTTGTATCCTGGCAGCACTGACAAATGGATGCTGCACAAAAGAGGGGTGATGTAATTATGCTTACCACAGACCCAAAGATCTGAGTTCCATCTGTGGCTCCAGCCCAGTCCCTGTGTGACAGCAGGACTATTTCTTCTGGCTAGGATTCATCTCCCCTTCTGCACCTGGGTGGCAGAGCAGTGGGAAAGCCCTGCCTAACTCCTGCATTCTGAGCACAGGGGCTGTGAGCACAGTAAGATTTCACTCTGCTGGACAAGGTGAGGGATATCCTGAGCACTTCTTGCCATGCTTTGTTTTGCAAAGTCTGATCCTAATCTGTTTTTCAGAATTCCTGCTAGATTAAGGAAGTTGTCAGGCCAATTCAGGTCTCTCAACAAACTAACAAGAACGTTTCCTGGGCTCAGATGGAGTTCAAGAGAAAATAATTAAAATAAGTCATTTTAAAAGAAAAATGAAATGCTAGAATACTGCACACAGAATGTAATCTTAACTGGTACAAATTAAGATAACCCATCCAAGTTTTACTGCCCGAGTACAGAGAAATACATGAGAATGACTATTTGGGACCACACCAAAGGCCCCCATAGCTAGGTGTCTTCCCTCTAAGAGCACTGAGTAGTAACTGATCAAAGGGCACAAGAATCACAGCAAAAGTTGTTCATTTTCGGTTTCTTGCAGCTTGCAATTATCAACTTACTGAATCAGAGGACTTGTCCTTGGCAATGGCTAGGAGCAAACTGCCCCTCTGTGAATTGATCTTTTGACCCCATGTATATCTTTGTCCTCCAGGGCACAGAGGATGGGAAGAAAAGTTCCACAGTTTTGTTATGTATCGTATTATTCTATTTTAAATCTGTGTTAGCCCAGCAGTATAAGAATTTCATACAGTCTCCCTCATCTTTGAATTCAGGCAATAATGAATATTTGATCCTTATTCCCTTTTGCTGCTCAGGATTCTGTAGACCCACATCAAACCCCCTCTCCCTTGTCCTGTTGTAAGAGCATTGGTCTGTTTATGCTGGCTGATACAGAAGTTGTTATATATCTCTGCTCATTCCTGCTGCCTTTTTCTGAACACGTTCCCATCTTCCCATAGCCATACTGGGAACATATCTTTCTTCAGAGTTCACAAACTCTGAAGTTAGTACAGAATCCTAACAACAGGCTGTTAAGTTTTCATTCCCAAGAACGCTGGCAAAAAAGTTATGTCCGTGGCTTGCAAGTGGATATAGCGCGACTGAAATGACAGGTGGAAAAGCCAAGGCCCTGTCTCTGTCTCCCTGACCTCCACTCTATGTCATCCACAAATGACTCCCAGGGTTGAAGTGCTTGGGGTAATAAATTCCGTGACTAGTCCTGCTATTTGCAGTTCTCAGACACTGTTTGCCTGTAGCCCCCTGGCTGATTTTCATTTCAAGCAAGATGAAGGACTATTTGTGCTCCATAGTGGAATCAGCTTTTACTTCAAAAGGTAAATAGTAACACTCAGAGAAGAAGTACAGCTCTCCTGATAGAATCAATGTTGAAACCGACTGGGTCAACACACCCCATCTTTCTCATAAATTACATGTACCATTCCATGGCCTATCCTTTTCTGGAAGCAAGGAGAAAGCTCTGCTGCCTTTGTAATGTTATTTTTTTTACTTCATTTCAGAGTGAATGGTAAGACAGGTAGTTGCAACGCACACAAACAGCATGAAAATTTTGAGAAAATATCAGCCTGTTAGAATTCTTTTCCATTCCCTGAATGTGCGGGCAGTAACATCAGGTAGGAATTGTAATGGACTAACACAGGAACCTCTGTGTTATAGCGGCTCATAATAATTGCATATCTAATCCCAGACAGTATGGCAAGAAAAGTGCACTTTCACAGAATTCAGGCCTGGCGTGCCCTAATAGAGAGCTCACCTTTTCAGACATCCCTGGAGGATGCTCCCGAACAAGAGGACGAGGAGTTTATACTTAGAGATGTCTCTCGTGATTAGCTTCTGATGAAGCAGAACAGATCTGGTCTTTAAGCAGTTAGAAGGGCAGGGACAGAGGAATCCCAGTCACAGTCCACCAGATGAGATTAATGGGATTAAGTGGTGCTTCTAGGGGCAAGTCCTTGACCAAAGGGAGGGTCAGCACCATTGTAAGCCCATTGTAAGCCAAAACTCCCAGCTAACACTGACTAGAACTATGCATTTCTGAACGTCCACATCGTGGAATGTAGAGGTATAATCCCTATCTTGAATTAAATCTCAGTTTACATATATGAAATTAAGTTAGCCCTTGCTACGGGGTGTAGTCTGTGCCCCCACGCTGTGATATGAATTAAGCTCAGTGCACCAGTTTAATATTTTAAGTGACAGTGGCAGAGTTTTGTATTTGTTACTTACAAGAGCCATACCCCGCTGCAAATAGGTCATTGTACTTTGGATTCCTGTAATGAGAAAATTCATATAAGTAAGCATTTATAATTAACTACATAATTCAACAGAAATGCAGTGTTTCATGTTGTAATATCATAGTCCATTCTCACAGGACCAGGTACAGAGTGAGGGCTAGACCCCTTTGAATATATGCAGTAGTAAAGTTCATGTATGAGTAATTCTTCTGAACTCAACATGCATGAAATAAATACAATATCTGACGAGCACAGCAGTAGATGAAAGGGAACCCTACAGACAAATCCCACTGCTGTCTCAGGAGTGACTGAAACATGTGCCATTGTCCTGTATAAGGGCCAGGTGTGAGTGCTTCAGCATCTCACAGCACATGGTGATAACAGAACCAGCACATGCAATGTTTGCATTTCCCTTTCTGCTGCTTTATATCTCTTGTGTTAATACTTGTCAAAAAGGCACTTTTCCTTTTTTGGGCTTTTCAGGAGTGATTCTTACAGCATATTATCCAAAGATATGTCCCGTCTATCTCAGCTTTCCCAAGAAAGGACACTTACTTGCTCTGTTCACTGCACTCACTTTGCCCTAGCACTGTCCCACACCTGCTGTGTCTTCGCTTTAGGCTGAATGTGTCAAGCTAGATGTTGTCAAAGAAGATGACTGTAATTACTCAAAAAATGTTTCCTCAGAAACCAGCTCCACCTTGTAAGGTGGTATGACAATTAACTCCACTAGGCTGCAAAACTGAGAGCAAGTTTGCATTAAGGAGACTTACCAGGAGATGGCAGTAACTGAAAGTCTCTCGGTTTCGCCATACTGGAACTTCCAGAGCGGGAGGAGAGTTCCCTTGTTGTCTCTGTATTCATCGGAGGGATCCTCAAAATATTTAAAATCTAAAACCAAAAATCAAAGAGTATGTCTCATGGAAAAAGTCTGAAGCACATAACCATGGTGGAGTACCAGATAAGCTTTATGTCATTCTCAATGCCTCGATACAATGCAATTGTTAGTATAAAAACTGTCTCAGTCTTTAAGTCTCCAAAACAACATTGAAGTCCTGCACTTTACCAAGCACCAAGTCCCCACACAAAAGGCTGATGGTCTGAAAAGAGACAAAGAACGAATGAGAAAGCAGCAGTGAGAGCAAGGAGTGGCCTCAAGTCATTCTCAGAGCTAGATGCAGACTTTCAAGAGGGAGCTGAGCAAATAAGAAAACCCTTGCAAAACAGTGTCAGTACTACATATGTCCCTGTGGCTGGGACCTGTAGTCCAGCAGGAAGGCAGAAATGGACACAAAAATGATTGAGGCTCTGAAGCACCTGCCTTAAGAGGAACAGCTGAAAGTGGATGGGGTCAGGCTTTTTTGGTGGTATCCAGTGACAGGTCAAGGGGCAACAAGTAGAAGCTGGAACACAGGATGTTCCATTGGAACATCTTCACTGTGAGGGTGACAGCACTGGCACAGGCTGCTCAGAAAGGCTGGGGAGTCTCCTTTTCTGGAGACGCTCAAAACCCACCTGGACACTTTCCTACTGTAACCTATTGTGGAGAACCTGCTTTAGCAGGGGAGTTGTATTCAGTCATCTCCAGAAGTCCCTTCCAACTCCTATGATTCTGTGATTAGCCGAAGGTTGCTCTGCACTGGCTGCTCTGTCACTGGGACCTGCATCCAGGGGGGAACTACTGACTGAGGAAAGATAACGCTTACCAGACCTGCTGGCCCAGCCTGCACAGAGAAGGGCTGACACACGTGACTTTTGAATGACTGCAGCTTGCTGTCCTGTTTGCCTTGTGTGAGTCAGCAGGCTGCTAGTCCTGGTCATTTTAGCTCTATCTGTCTAACATTCAGCACTGGAGACACCAGCATACTCTAAGACAGCAAACCAGTTTTCACACAAAGGCTCTGTGCTCCAATCTTCCACTGCTAACCACTGCCTTGGCATCTTTTGCCTCCTTCTTCTACTAACAGCCAGCTTTCCCAGAGGACTTGTTGTTATTCTTGCCACAGTCATGGCCGTTCATCTGCAGGAATTCTGTTTTGAGAGGAAACAGCATCTCCCAGTAGAGCTGTACCTTGTAAAATGTCATCAAATACGCTGTGATTCACCATCCGCTCTGTTATTTTGGCAGCCCTGGCGATCTTGGTTATATAATCACTCTGTTGAAAAGATAAACAAATAAAAGAAAATGTATATCCTGCGGGTTACAAGTCCTTCAGACCTTTTGTTACAGAAAAGCTTGAGTCTCTCCACCTTGAATACAGGGTAAACTGAAGCTCCTCATACCACTACCTAACGATAAAGGCACTTGAATTAAGGCAACAAATCTACATTAAGTTCAGCAAGGTGCTATTCACATCTGGTATAAACTAACTTCAGTGTTTGTGTATGATTTAGCTCAGTGGCAAGGTGATTGTCTATGAAAGCAGTTAGAGTCTTAACTTCCTCAACTTATTCAGTCTGTTTCATGATGGAATGAACTAAAAGCACACACATGATCCACCCCCCCATCTCACATGATAAGAATTCATTAGCTTCAGTAATACAGCCATGTTTGATCACGTATCAGCAACCCCTTATATTTGCCTGCAGGGCTTTAAGGTATCCTGTATTAAGTAAAGATCACAGGATGGAGAAATCCTCCCATTAATCAGTGTTAATTCCAGCTCAATGCATACACAGATCCATGAGCTCATGCAATATATACAATAAACACACAAAGGGCAGGTTGCTGTCCAGCTTTTGTGGAAAATGCCTTGATACCATGGAAAATCCCACCCTCCTCACTAGAGCACACCACAGGTGGGCAGACCTGCATACGAGAATTTTCACTGGTAGTATTTCAGGTATAGCAAGGGAGACCTCTTGGAGAGTGATATTTTGCAAGGCCAGTAGTCCCTGGTTAACTGTGTAGCCACCAGCACATGGCGGGTTGGCATACTTGTCTGACTGAGCCCTGTGCCTGATCACAGCAGTCTCATCCCATCTTCTTATTAAACTCTATTCCTAACTACTTTTTCTCTATCAGTATGTTCTCTATTCTGTGAATTATTTGAGTGAACAGAAGCAAAATTCAAGCTGAACTAACCACAAGTAGGACAAAATCTTCAAGCCACCAACTGGAGGGACAGAGCTTAAAGTTCCCCAGACAGTTTGGGGACAGTTTGTAAGGGCAATGCCAGAACAGCTTTGCAAAATGATGAGAGAATGCCAAAGTATATTCAGAGTGTTTTGATAGCATGTTGCTCCAAGGGCCTGAATCCCCCTCTAAATCCTACTGCTGCCCCAAAGCCCCAGCAGGGTTTCAAAGCCTTTCATCTTCAAACCCCTGCCAGGAACCAAAGACTGCCAGCACAGTATGATTTCCCCTACAGTCAAGACAGTCAAAAGAAACTTGTCAACCTTGGCACAGTCCAGAGATTGACCCAAGCATAAAAATAAAAAATGAAACGACTTTCCAAAACTACACTGTACAGTCACAATCAGAACCAAGAACATGGCTTTGAATCATGTGCATCTCAACCCTCTGCTTCTTTTGAGGGCCCCAAACAGGCTCAGGAGAGACAAAGCCTTGTGGTAAAGAGGATAAAAACCATACAGAAAGATGACAGGACAAAGGAAAAAAAAAAGAAAAGCAATTCTATAATCTGTTTACACTTTTCACATTACATAGTTTCCCTGTATCTTTGTTAATGAGTACAGTCTTCTCCCACCTCAGAAAAGATCAAGTAGAACTTGGAAGAGTGCACAGAAGGGCAGTAGGGGTGACCCATGATCCAGGATAGTTTCTGTTCCAGGAAAAACTGAGTAGACTAGGACTTGCCAGTCTGGAGAAGAGTTAGCTTAGAAGGACATGAGACAAGTCTATGAAATCCTACATAGCTCAGAGAGGATGGACAGTGGCTGACTAGTCATTGAGTTTTCCAGTACAAAACTAGAACCGTCAAGAAAAGTTAATGAAAGTCAGCTTAGGAATAAAGAAAATTAGGTGTTTCACAGCAGGATGACATCTATGCAACACCTTGTCAAAAAGTGTAGCACATGCAAAAATTCTACGTGGATGCAGGAAGATTGCACACATACTTCTATGTGCCAAACAACATCAACTCCAGGAAAAAGCTGAAAGTAGTTGAATGCTGGAAGAACGCGTGGGTTAGGGAGGGGTATTATGCATGCTTGCTGTATTCTTAGCCTTTCTCACACACTCACTTGTGGTTAGAGCCCCAGCCACATAATGTGACCACTACTACACTCGTCAGTTTTTCCCTAGGTTGGTGGGAGGACTTCTTGAGACCTGCCAAGAATTTACTGTCATGTTCAGAATTTCAGACAGCACAGGGATGAATGTTTTTAAATTTTAACATAGTTTGATTTTCTGCAAAATATTCCTTAGACACCCTGACTTCATAAGTACTGAAAAAAATTAAAGAGTGATAGAAAGGGGATACTTGACACATCCCAAGCAGAAATCAATATTCTCAGTTGCTGAGGTTTCACTCTTTCAACTTTACGTTGCTATTACTGCTTCTGTCACGAAAGTCCTGTCTTTCTCTCAAATACTTCGTAGGAAAAAAAAGCAATTCACCTTTGATAACACTTCTTCAGCAATGCTGGGATCACGACTACAAAAACGGCATGGGCTGCCACCAGCATATTGCTCTAAGTGAGCTTAGCTGACAGAGGTTAAGTGCTGAAAAGGTTACAACTTGATTTAGAGAAAGAGAAGAGCAATAGGCACTGAAAAAGTAATGGTTGCTGGGTGTAAGGAATGGATCCCCTCAAGTGGTGCTGGTTCATCAGGTGTGCTATCTACTCTGTCATCTGTTCACCCTCTAAGTAGGATAAATTCTTCTTTTTTGATATGCCTGTGCTGGTGGAAGGAGCTGGGAAATAATGGCAGTGTTGGACCTGGCAGACATGAGCAGTACTGCAGACCTTTTCTCTTACATATGCAATGAAAACTGCACTGAAAACTTTCTGAATTTCCAACCTGAGAATCCATTCTGGGCTGTAGAGCGGAAGACAAAGATTACTTTATTGTGTTCCCAAAGATGAATGCTAGGTCCTGAAACATCTGTAAAATCTTTTTATTGTGGCTGTCAGTGGTGTATGGGAACTGTTGAATCACGGCCTGAACCACTGATTGATCACCTGAGGCAAGCCCTGAGTCAGCTGCAGGGGCACAACTGAGTGTGATTGGAAGGGGTGGAGTTTGACTCCACCTCTCCCAAGACCCCATTTAAGGGCTGACCACCAGCGGGGAAGGATCTCTTGTTGGAGATCCCTCCCTGGTGGAGTTATCGGTGAGCCTCAACCATCAGCAAGGTGAGCCAATCTCTTTTGCTATTATTTTGTATACCATCTACTTAAAGCCTACCAAAAATATACCATCCTTTCGCACTAACTTCCTTGAAGTGCTTTCCTTGGGGTTATTTGCCCTACACAGTGGGAAGTAGAAAAAAACTGGGAAAAAAAGCCCACAACAACACTAAATCTTTAAGTCCAGGAACAGTGAATCACTCAATTGAAGGTTTTCTGCAATGTAGGAAACTGTTCAGATGAATTGGAAGAGCCTTTCTTATTAGGTAGCTATGCTGTAAGCAATGTAGTTGTGAATAACCACATTTTTTGGCACTAAGCTGTATCAGAGTCAGTTACCTTCTCACTCAATCCTTTGCTATTTCAGGTTTGATTTATTCTGTATCTTACTGAAACACATCTTCAGTGGAAGTGATAGGCCTAATTTATCCTTTTTCAAAGATCTGTTTGAAACTGATTTTTTTCTTTGTAGGGCAAGTCTGCTTTAGCTAGCCAAAAGTAATGAGAGCTCATCAGCTCATACATTTGTTTTACTCACTTCTGCGAATAAATTATTTTTTCAACAGCAATACTGTTATTGGAACCATCTGTTAAGATAGTTCATGGGTTAATACTTAGAAAATAAATGTCCTGGGCTTGTACTACTCATTAACACTAATTGTTTCATGTTTGCATCTCAGCAGCTGGCCAGTTGCAATGTGCAATTCCACTTCACTGGAGCATGGAACAAGGCTTCTGCTGATCCGTAATTGTATAACAAAGCTCCACCCGAAAAGTCACTGCAGTAACAGCTCATACCTCCTGCAACACATATATGGCTACTACAGGAATTCCAGGCTTTCAAAGAGAAAACATAGTACAGGTGTGTTGCCATCTCTTGCCCAGCCAGCACCTCCATGCAACGCAAATCCCAAACAGAGCTCCCCACACTGAATCCTGTCAAGTAACTGTTACTTTCTAGAATTACACTTTGTTTTTATTATTTGCTTTTAATACTGACACGCGGTACACAACAGCATGAAGACAAGGATGTTGGTAACAACTCATCCCGTCCTTCAGTTGAACAGAAGCAGGCAAACACTAATATGAAGGTTAATTGCATCTGATTTTCCACTGCTATTACAAGAATAACTGGTGAGTGTCCAAGAGCTTCCAAATTATAATTACGATCCTGTGATATGGGCTGTCTCACTGGGCATAACTCAGAAAGTTACAGAAAGTCACTGTTGTGGGATAGATGTAACAGAAATATTATTCCTCTGTTATCTCTCACACTAGATTTTCCAACAGTGC
The DNA here is from genome assembly GCA_023055505.1 of Callipepla californica brunnescens. NCBI lineage: Eukaryota > Metazoa > Chordata > Aves > Galliformes > Odontophoridae > Callipepla > Callipepla californica. The sequence continues at coordinate 444,418 of JALIRH010000023.1, read as the reverse complement.
ACTTCTCTTTTTACATGCACACCGCAACCCACCAACTGACAGATTTGTTTCTCCCTTTCACTTCAAGCAGTAAGCCCTTACTTCCTCCAAGATTTCTCTAATGCTCCAAAACACAGTTTCCCACTCTACTAGTCCTTCCCAATCTATACTAGCAACAGCCTTTCCAGTTTACGCTTTACTTCATTTTTTACTTAATTTTTTTTCAGTTTGCTCTTTACTTAAATTTGCATCTACGTCAAACATGGTAATTTCTATGCTCACATAACAACAGAAGGAGGGTTGTACTGGATCAGACCAAGATTATCTCTGGGCTGGGATCCTCTCTGCAATCAGGGGCATAAGCAGATGGCTCAGGAACAGTAAGAACAGGACATGCAGATACAACGCTTCTGCCTAGCTCCCCTCACTTTCAGCTATTTTCAGGTTTCGTGTAATTTTTTTGGTATTCAACCTTCTCCATGTTCTATTTTCCTCCCTTGATTGAAGACTTAAGAAAAATTTTAAACATTATATCCCTGCTCTTGGATGTAGCATAGCACATCCTCTTCTCTCTAGATCCATTTGAATGACAGGTAGATAGAGAGACTTCTGAAAGTCTATCACAGACTCTGGTCAAACACTTTCTGTCTTCCATTCACTTGTATTCTTCTTTATATCATCCTTATCCATAATTCAGCTAGAATCCTGGTAATCTCAATTTCTTTATCTGCTGCCTGCCTCTCCCTTACGCTTTGCAAAACCATTTATTTCCTGCTTTTTCTCCTCATTCTCCAGTGTAATGCATGGCCTGATTCTACATCTTCTCCCACAGCAGTGCTCCTCTGTTCAACTACCAAAGCTCTTCCTCTGCCTTTGGCCACATTCTTTTATGGATTATTATCTTCCTCAACCAGTCATCTGTTCTTTTGGCCTCAAACTCAGTACTAGCACTGTTATTCCTTTATTTTATTCCACTTTTTCTAATTCCTCACCTAACTCCTACTATGTATCATCTCAAATTGCAGCTCCCTAGCTTGGATGTTCTCTTTCATGGCCTCTTACCACAGCAAGAACTTCCATCAGTGATCCACCTTCGGTAATATCTGACCACTTTATTCTCTTCCTCCTTTAGGGCTGAACCCATTACTATCTCGTAGCTTCACTGTCTAATCAGCTGATACAGGAATAACAGTGGAAATCAGTAACTGCTTCTAGTCACAGGTTCCTTGATTTTAGCTACTGTATAAATCTCCTGTATTTCCTGCTTGAGATTCCATTTGCTGAAGCTCCTCTTCAGCAACAGCCAAAGGCAGAAAGTCCTCAGAAAACGTTTAGTCAGAAAAGCTTTTTTTCTAATTGCTACGTGCAGCCAGAACTATAATAACTTAGGAGTTAGAATTTGGAAGCCACTTTTCCATTTGCCAACTTGAGACTAGAGGTACAGATTCTGATGCCATCAATCTTTAATTTCCATACAATCATCTAGGTTGGAAAAGACCTTCACAATCATCAAGTTCTACAATCAACCTAACCTCCTAAGTCACATCACTGAACCACGTCCCTTAGTGCCACATCCACATCTTTAAAATACCTTCAGGACGGGGTTTTCACCTCTTCTTGGGTGACCTGTTCCAACATTTCACCACCTTCTCCATGAAGAAATTCTTCCTAACATCCAACCTAAACCTCCCCAGTGTACCACGACACCTGTGTCCTATTGCTTGTCATCTGAGGGAAAAGACCGGCACTCTTTTCACTACAACCTCCTTTCAGGGAGTTGTAGAGAGCAATACGGTCTCCCCTCATCCTCCTCTCATCCAGACTAAACAATCCCAGTTCCCTTAGATGCTCTCCATAACACTTGCTTTCTAGTCCCCTCAACAGTTTTGTTGCTCTTCTCAGCGCACGCTTGAGCGGTTCAACATCCTCCTTACGCAGACAGCTCCAAAATGCATACAGAGCTACTCATAACAAGACTGTGATGCCTGGATGCTTTGGATTACTCCAGGTTGCATGTTCCCAGTAAGTGACTGGAAAATTCAGCAGCTTTTTCACCTGCTTTAAACCACCCCACCAGTCTCACAGTGTGTTTCAGTTTCAAGTGCAGGCTCTGCATAAAGAGATTTCCATTACACTTCATTGCATTCACTTTCTGGTTTCCTTGTAATCATCCTGGAAAATGCTACAAGTGAAAGGCAAAGCACCAAAGGGAGGGATTGTAGATACATGGATTTCAGCTTCCCACCATTGTCAGTTGAACATGCCATAGTCGTTTTTTCTATATGGTTTCACTGGTAGAATTTTTATTTCATTTTAATGGCCAACTGTAAAAACTCCACACTTCAAGCCCATAGTTGTATCACTGACTTCAGGCTTAGTTCTCAACACTTACTCAGGTGAAAGGTTTATTAGTTTTAGAAAGTACCGTGGAAATCAATGGCACCGTTCACAGGAGGAAGCCTGTCAGGACGTGTGTCTGGGCTGTTTAAACTGCAAGACTTTTAAGGGCAGAGTGCTATGAAAGCTCAGCCAGCCAAATCCTCTACAACTGAATCAGTGTATGGTATGAAAGTGCTGAAGTCCATTTCAGGAGCCAGCTTACATTACAAAGGCGTATCTTAGTTACACTAATACACCTACACTTCTGGTGGGGGCAAGCTATGAACTGAACCCTGTGCTTCTATTGTAATAAATTTGTATGTATACAGCTGTAAAATACGTTACAATTACATAACATTATCATTAAAATAATAATAATAAATAATAAAAAGTAGCAAAATGTATTTTAATACATTGTTTCAGTAAAGAAACAGTAAAGAAATGCTACATTTCTTTTTTTTTCATATTAGAAGACTATACTTAATGCTCCTACATCCCTTGGAAAAGTCTGTAGTAAGTCAAAGCGTGTTTCTACTTATTTCATTCTTTTACCCCTCACATGCTAATCAAAAATCATAAACATGACAATGCACAAAAAAGAAAGTTACAAATCTTCCTTGGAAATGTGCTTTGAAGTCATGATTACAGCTTCACACTGTTTTGCATTCCTAGAAAGAGTGCAACAAACCAAAAATGGAAGAAATTTCCTGTTTTGGAAATACAATTCCTAGCGGAAAATCGTAGTTGCACTTCTCAGGTTTGCTACATGCCAACTGTCAGAACCTGCTGCATGGTCAGCATGGGTTGCTAGATTCCACCTGGCTCATGTGATGAAAGCATTCACTACCACTCAGCAAGCATCTTCTAGAGCTGTGAAATATACCTGTGATTCCAGTGAAGTTAACTGTCTTCCCCTCTTCTCCTCTTTCTTTCCTGTCTGAGATTTTGGTTTTTCTTTCTCTTTTGATTTTTCCATTTTCTGAAGCTCCTCCATGTAGGCATCATAGATCACCCACTGAGAGACAGACAAGAGGCAGGATTTGTAAGGACTTGATTATACTCCAGAAAAAAAAATCATCCACCCCATCAAAATAAAAAAGATAATGTCACCGGAATCTTCTGAAAGATAGCGGTCAAAAACAAAAAAAAAAAAAAAAAAAAAGAAGGATCGAAACTATATATTTAAATCTTGATGTGGCATGTCTCACTTTCTGAGAATAAAGTGTTCTACTACTAATAATTTCCTTTTCCCAACACTATCCTTGGTACTTCGACTCCATATCATTGTGTAAATGAGATATTTTGTTTGTCTGATTTGCAGTGCTTAATAGGAAACATGCATTAAACATCTGCTCTATGACATTTCTCACGTGGTGCTGGAAAATTAAACTGTAGCTGCTTAACACAGTTTAAATCTTGGACTCTAACTCTGAGTCACACGATGAAATGGAAACTGAGAGCAGTTTTCATCTTCTTCTATGCCACATGCCAGGAATGACTTACTTGAGTAGATTCAAAAGTAATTTTTCCACTTGAGAATTATTCATTAGTATTGCAGTGCTTGTACTGTATCTGAAGCATTATATTACTTTCAGCAAAGAGAAACAGTAGTCTAAATCTGACATATCATCTTAATTATGACTCAAATACATAAAGTAGAATAAAATGTTGGAATACAGAAAGTAGAAGTAAACCTGTAGCAAGAAAATGTGCATTGTGTCCTAAGTTTGCAGGCGGAAATGAGAAGAAAAGATATTCCAAATATCAAAGGAAGGGCAAAAGAAATGTTATGAGAACAGTGAGAGAAGCAACAAAACAGGAGACTTTGTAAGAAGAAATTATAAGCACAAGGGAGGCGGCAAAAGAGTTGAGGAATAAAACAGCTTATGTTAAAATGTTTTTTATCAGGAAAATAAAAAGAAAAAATTTTCCTCTCAGCTTTCAAAACTTGCATGCAAAATTCCTACATCCTCCAATTCTGAGGTCACCTCACTGATCAAAAAGAAACCTCCAGCTGAAAAGGATGAAAGCTCTCTGGCCAGTTACTCTGTGAATTCAAGTCCAGGAATAAGCAATCTCCAGCTTGACAGAGACACCTTCCTTCTTCTTCCTACCACTTGCTTACAGTACCGTTTTAGTTGCTCTCATTACCTCATACTTTCTCCTGGGTGTTCCCGGGATGCTTTGATAATATGCTTTGAGACAAGATTTTTATCACTGTATATACACAAACATATCTGTCAAATATTCGTGATAAACAATCAGCAAAACTGGCTTTCCAATAAAAACTATAGCATATTTCATTCCATGCAGAATTTTTAGGTATATTTAGTTCAGCTCAGCTCCTGCTGAGCCCAGAACCATTTTAACGGTGTGGGTCTCCATTTCTATGCACTTAAAGCCTTCTAAAACAAAGCAGCCAGCTGAACAGGGACATCTGACCTTAGAAATAAAGTTTACCCATAAAGGCAGAAAGGAGGGCCATGTTAGTTTGCTCTCCAATTCAAACCAGAAATCGAAGCCACAGTACAGGAATTCATTCCAGTGCAAGGAACGCAAAGACAACAATTTTCCTGTATATATTCCAAAATGGTTAATGAAGTCAAAAGGATATACCTGGTTAGCATTGTCTGAAAAGTTTTCGTAACGTTTATGCTCCGATTGGCATGCTCTTTCCTAAAAAAAAAAAAAAAAAAAAGCATAAGAAAGTGTGATGTATACACTGAAACTCTTTGCAGTGACACAGTGCAGCTGTGGAAACTACCGTCTGTACCTGAGAATAGTATTGATCTTGGATTGATTCAGCATCCAAATACAAATAACTCCCAGATCACTGAACAAACACTATTGGTTATGAAGCAAATACACATTTTCTTGTTGACCAAAAAGACGTGTGAGGATTTACAGTAGCACCAAATTTTTGTAGGCTGTCCTAGAGTCCACAAGGCAAGAATTTTTTGGTCACCACCTTCACTATCCCAAATGTTCTACCATTGTCAAACGTTTTACTGTAGTGAAAAACTGTTGTGCTTCTTTTTTTTCCACCCAGCAGCACCTACAAGCATTATGCAATATGATGCAAAGTGATGCCCCACTTGCTCGCTCAAGCAGAAGGAAACTGCAACAGCAGCCTACCCGCAGAGGTTTGACAAGTGTCATTGAAGATCTCTCAATGAAAATGAACCGGTTTGCAAGCTTTTGCTCCTTTACTCTTGGGGGAGGAGCCTCTTCTGCCTCTGCTGCTTCAGCTGCTTCTGCTGCCTCTGCCCCCTCTGCCTCTTCTTCTGCAGCCTGCAAGAGAACCCTGGGAGGATCAGCAACATTGGTACCTATTCAAATGGTCATAAGTTGACAGTGGGAAAAAATAAGATCAAAATATATAAGATGATAATTAAGAAACTTCTAGCTGTCAGAGCAAGGAGATTCTGGACAAGTATCTAAGTGGGGAAAGAGAAGAATAGGAAATGAAGTGACTTTAAAACAGAGCCTGATATGAATAGGATAATATAGCACCACTGCCTTTGATAAAATGAGTCAGACCTAAGAATCAGAAGACTGTATTAGAGTGCCATGTATTGATATTTTCTCTGCTTTTCTAGACAGTCAGCTCTACCTGAAACTAGTCTGGAATTGATTACAGGGCTCATAGCATACTCCTTTCCTGATCAGCCAACTGTTTCTAAGTCGGCCACTCTTCAGTTAAGCTATTATTCTTGCTGCTTTCACCTCCCCACTTTCTTTCTTTCTTTCTTTCTTTCTTTCTTTCTTTCTTTACCAACTTCCCTTTCAGGGAAATTCAGATTTCGCATACTGTTTGGAAAGACTCCAGGTCCCAGCACATTACGGTCTATCATGATACAGTATCTGGAAGTGCAGGATCTCAGCAACAGCTGAGACATTTCAGGTACAAAAGAACAGATCACAGAAGCATCTCAGTGAGCTCATTTTCTAATAAAGAGTGATTCCAATCTAATATTAAAAATAGAATGACAGCTCTCAGCTGACTATAGAGAATTACCTGAGTGCTTTTTTCATCTTTAATCTCTGCCTCTTCAGATTCTACAGCAGAAGTCTCAGAAGGAGTTTTTTCTGATGACAGAAAAGATAAGTAAATGAATCTAGGATAATAAAATATGATATATGATATTCAGGAGTCTGTTCTATCTTCTGAAGTATTAATATACAAACGCATCCTTTTCTAAGGCTCTTTCATTAGACAACACAGTAACCAATCCCCAGTTTGCACGGTGATTGCTCAAAGACATAGAAAGAAGCTATGTTGTTATTAGATTAGTCTGCAGTAATTCTCTCTGGACTGAAATAAAGAAGTCTGATTTTCACTTCAGTCGAACTTCTGAAATAAAGTCTGATCTGAGTAACTTTGTTTCTGGAGTATCCTTTCACCTCTGGACCTGCTGCACTCTAAACATTTCTGCTGTTAAATGCAACTATGAGCAATGCTTTCAAGGTACAAAAGAGTTACAGTGTGATTTGTTCTTATTTGTACAGATAAAAATAAATGTACTAGCTGCCTGCTGGGTTAAACCGCAACACCATATTAAGAGGATGATGGATATCTGCATTCCAGTCACAGCCTTGAGTGTGTAGTGATGCTAGCTAGCATCAAGCTGCTGTAGTTAGTTTCTGCACAATGAGAAGTAATGCCAAATTAACAATCCATACTTTCATGGCTATGACAGTTCTATTTAGGATTGTGTTGTGCTTCAAATCAAGACACATACTTTGTTAAGTGTAAAAGAAAAGAGACACCACCCCTCTGAGGCCACAGGTAACAACTGTTCTCAGGAACAGTGATATCATTGTGTTACCACATTAAAAGAGCATCCTATGTGACACAGCTTCTTTCTCAAACAGACAAAACATGAGAAAAACACTAAACTGTATTTCCCTGAGAAAAATTCTAACCTAGAAATGTTTCCTGACAACATCGTTTTTTAGTGTCTGATCAAAGTATCTTTCTCCACTGATAACGTAAGAATCACAATACTACAACCATAGGATCATTGAACAGTTTGGGATGGAAGAGACATTTAAAATCACCTAGTTCCAGCCCCTTGCTATAGGCAGGGACACCTCCCTCTAGACCAGGTTGCTCACAGCCCCATCCAGTCTGGCTGGAGGAGGCATCCCCAGCCTTGCTGGACAACCTGTTCCAGGGTCTTACCACTCTCACAGTAAAGAATTTCTTTCTAATACCTAGCCTAAATCTAACCTCTTCCTGTGTAAAGCCATTTCCCCTCATCCTGTCACTACATATCCTTATAAAAAGTCCCTCCCCAGCTTTCCTGCAGGCCCCATCAGGTACTGGAAGGCCACAATATGGTGTACCCAGAGCCTTCCCGCCTACAGGCTGAAGAATCCCAAATCTCAGCCTACCCCCATAGGGGAGGTGCTCCAGCCAGCCCTTTGATCATCTTCACGGCCCTCCTCTGGACCCATTTCAACAGCTCCATGTCCTTTCTGTGCTGGGATCCCCACAACTGATGCAGTACTCCAGGCGGGGTCTCACAAGAGCAGATCAGAGGGTCAGAACCTTCTCCCTCAACCTGCTGGTCACACTTCTCTTGATGCAACCCAGGATACAGTTGGCTTTCTGGGCTTCAAATGCACACTGCTGGCTCATGTTGAGTCCTTTCTCAACCAGCATGCCCCAGATCCTCAGAGCTGCTCTCAAGCCAATCTCTGCTCAGCCTGTATTTGTTCTTAGGATTGCCGTGTCCCAGGTGCAGGATATGCATCTTATATTTCACACTGTCTAGTAGATATCATGATAAGAGAAAAAGAATGCATCAAGTATATAACAGTCTCCCAAACAATCATCCTGCCTCTAAACATATCTGCTTTAAAACTTTACACCATGGCTGAAATTCTCAAAGCAGGATAAGGAGTCTGGACACGTATGTCCAAACAGTAGTAGAAGACATTCAAAAGACACTATGCAGCTCTGAAAATTTCAGTGGGTGGTGTTCACCTGGCTTCAAAAGCAGGCATTGTTTTCTGTGCTGTGGCAAACCCCTGGCTGGCTGTTCATGTGCTTTTCTTGTTTTTGTTTCTTGAGAAAGATGCAACCTGTTCAATTCTGCAGTTGTAAAGTATGATTATTCCCTCATGTTGAATAAATGGTACCAGTGCCCAGCTGAAAATGATTGTGATTTTAGAAAATAAACCAACCTGATGCATTGCTTAATCTCAGACTCTGTCGCCTGCCTTCATCTGAATCTCTGAGTATCAAGTTCCCGCCCAAAGATAAGTGAATGGCTGTTTGATCTACATAGCTTACTGGCTTGTAAGCTCGTTCCTATAAAAATGAAAAAGCAACACAATCAGCACGATGAAATATATTTGTAAGCCAGAAATACTGTTTAGCCTAAATTGCTAAAGCTAAGAAGTCCCATCCTGATAAAATGTTTGTTAACATTTTTACAAAGTTTCTTCCTACAGTTATTTGTATCTCAAGACACTGAAAGTCATAAATTAAAGACACAAGGAAAATAAGAGAGAACATGAAACCTCTAGATCTCAAAAAAATCCACAGAAAGGGAGTTTAAATATAATTCTAGTACATCTCTTGCACAGCACTCCCTAAAAGACTTTGATGTTCTCTTGTGCTGAGATAACCTGAATGATTTGTCATTCCTAAATGAGAGCAGCACCACACAGAAAGAGCAGCTCTGATCTGGAAACAGTATGGGCTCTTAGCACTGTGCTCAGGCTTACAAGCACTATGCCAATTCAGTTATTTGAAACTATTTGAAACTGTACAGTGCAGTCATGCAGTCAGGCTCAAACTATATATTAAGACTTACAGCTACACCTAAAAGCATTCAGAATGACTGCAGACCACAGATGCTTCAATAGCTTCCTCTAAAACTATGACTGCATCCTGTACCCATGAGAGCATCGTACTGAGCCTAATTCACTCACTGTGGAGGACCTGGAGACATGGATCACTTATCTACATAGCTTGTGTAGTTTCCATCCCACAAAGACAGAAAACATTAACTCCAAGTAGAGGAGAAAGAGAACCCAACAGCTTCCACGAGACTGGAATATTTCTGATGATCTGCCAAACTGCTTACAGAAATTCAGAGGTGAGACAGGCTCACGTCTGTTTCACCTGGTTGTCTATTCCCTGATTACAGTTGGGCTTAATCCAGGCCAGAGCTAGAAGAGCTGTCCCTGTGGGCTCTCATTTCTTTCAGGAGGTGTGACCCTTCCGAGGGACGGCTGGGAGGCAGAGCCATCCTTCTCTTTTGCTGCTGCTGCTAGAGGTAAATTCCAGCTGGAGAAAGCCTCTCCAGGGTAATGCAGCATATATTCTTTACACAGAAATGCGAAGGTGTGACTCTTGGATGTTTCCTGGCAGTGTTTGATGCACTCTCCCCTGCTTACTCCTACTCATAATGAATAGAGTCCTTGTCACTAGTTTTACAAAACACATTTCTGAATTTCCTACATTGCAAACAACTGAATCTTTATCTACAAACACTGAGGAGGCAATAACTACTTATAGACCAAATAAACTATTGCCTTTTAGACTCTAATCACCACTGAACAGGGAAAAAATAATAAATAAAAATACAAACAAAAAAAAACGTTGCCTGAGATTAGGCGCACAAATTACATTCACTGACAAAACTCATAGAGTAATTGTTATTTCCAGCTTCTGAATAAATTTTTCAACACTTTTAGGCCTTCACCCTCTGCAAAATCCCTTCAGGAAGCATTGACAGTAAGTATGTAACAAGATGAAGCCACATTAAAAATAGATCACCGGATAAGAAATAAAAACAAAACTCAAAAACAAAAATACTCATCCTCATTTCAGAGGTTATGCCACACTTACTTTAAAGCTGTATCTGACGATATTCTGAGGGGCATGAGGATTATTAGCTGACAGAACACGTCTAAATTCCTCTTCTAATTCCTTTGGAAGAGAAACAAAATAGTATAACAAAGAAAATTTTGCTGTTATTACACTGAACATACAAAGATCACCAGAGTTTTTACACTCAGTTCTAGGATATTTGCTGCAGATATCTCACCCACAGTTGATGCCTCCACAAGAACAATGGTGTGAGCCAAGGTAGCTCAGAGTGGGTTCAAGAACAAAGTCATCTTGCTTCCCAGCATAACACTCTGATAGGGTTCCTTGAATTCTTTAGTCATCATGTTAATTTTAATCTAAGCTGTGGTAACACTTGAAAAATGCTAGCTGCATTTTGTATGGAAAAAAAAAGACAAGCTCTTGTCTTGTAGCACAAAATCCATTGAACACTCAGCACAGAAGCTCAACCAGTCCAAACAAAAAATAGTACTGGTGTCAACTGCTTTCACTGGTTGAAGAAGATGCAGTATGTGTAGCTTCCTTTTGAGAGCTGTTCGGAGGACAGGAAGCAACACTGCAGTTTTATACGGCCATTAGAAAAGAGAAAAATGCGGTTAGAAGGGTGAATGACTGCATTAGCCAAGAGGACAATAAATGGCATCAAAACAAAAGGACCCTTCTCCGTATGACTCTGTGTGTCAAACTCTCTCTGGTACCTGAAAAGCTCAGGGTTAGCACTGGTGTCCTTCTTATCTGAGGAAGTACTCGGCCCCATTCCCCTCCCAGTTCAACTCCATGTAGATTTACTTTGCCTTAAGCCCAGAGCTGTTTCAAAGCACATTCTGCCTGCTTTCCTGCTGAAAGGCATTTTAGCTTGTGCTCCAGACACTATACATTAACAACTATCAGTCCTACTCTTGTAGAAGTTCCTCCAAAAAAAAAAAAAACAAACAACCCAACAACAAATGTGAAAGAGGTAGGCTTCAGTTTAAGGAATTTTGTATGCCTCTCATGACAAATACAGACACTGTTCTTTACTCACAGCTTCAGTCAGTTCCAGCTGATCTGGAGGTTTGAGCAAAGTCTTTGCTGCTGACGACTCATCCACTCCTTCTCCAACTTCAGTGGATGAATCTTCATACTAGTGCAGGAAAAGGAACCCAGTTAGAACACCAAGACTGTGACTGGTTTGCTCACTTGCAGAGAGGCCCTTCTCCATGAATGCCACAATGAAGACCAGCATTTTTGCATCAGATATACCAGACAACCCCAAATTTGCAAATAGTTGGGAACAGTGGTTCATTGGGTTGGGGGAGATACTGTCTGAAGATAATTCCTGGACCATAGTAAAACGGGAGTGATTCCAATAACAAAACTCAAGAAACGCCACTTGAATTTCAGTTCCAGAGTTGACAACTGTTTATTCTGACCACATAATAACACAAACGACAGACACTTTAAAACTACTCAAAGGCATAATTTAAGCAGCTGCAATTACTTCTTAAGCGTTATTATAAAAGCTACACGTAGAAATTCGTTTAAGATATAAAGCTGCTAGGATGCAACTTCCACATGAATGCTGTTTCCTGGTAAAGACTAGTAGGTCTGCATTCCTGCAACGGTGAAAGCTGCTCTCCTGGGACTGGGCTTGGGTTGAAGCCATGATACAGTATCATTAATAGGAAATGGATCACTGCAGGCATGAATTTCAATTACTGGTCATTACAGATAAACTGCAAGAGCACAAGGTTGCTGATTACGGTGTTTAACTGCTCAGCATAAAATTTCTACCTCAGTTTGAAATGTGTAATGAGTTGTTTTAAAATAAATCAGCCACTTTTTTAAAAACAGGTTTCTCTGGTCTATTAAACTTTATAGCCACATGGAGCTGTCGATGAATCCAGGGCATAAGTGAAGGCTGTTTGCAAGACCTAGCAAAGCTACGCTATCTGCATAGCACCACAAAGGTAAAAAACACAGAGATGTGTGTTAAGCAGTGGCTTAAAAGTAACATAGTTCTGCATATGCCAGAAGCCAGGGAAATTCACAGGCTGCGGCCTTTCTCTCACGAAGGGTAAAGGAAGCTGAAATGAGGCAAGCTGGAAGGAAGGTCAGGCTCCTCAGTCCTCAAAAGACTATGACGGCAGAACACTTGTCTGTGATTTAATGCTACCCAAATGAACACCCACTTAGAGGACATTTTTCATACACAATTCAATGCCAGTTAGTTTAGAGCTGATGTTTTTCTAGTGACTAAGATAAAAATAGTGTTGTGTTTTCTGTGTTCTTTCATTTTCTTATTTCAAAGTCAATACCTTTCCCTTTTAAGAGACAAAAAGGGGAAAAAATTAACAGGACAATAATTCATTCTAAGGTAAAACATTGCTTATCACAAGGTCTCTTTAAAGGCATGTAAATTGTCCTTGCCCCACTCATACCAATGGCAATAAACCCATCTACATCAGCTTAGGATTTGTCTCTATAAAAGAAGAAGGTAGATTAAGGTTGTTATCCTAAGCACCTGCCTGTCTTCCAGTGAAAGGATTATCAGAAGTTCAACAGCCAAAAAGTTGACACTGTTTTCCCTAATGCTTGTATTCCTATGTTAATGAAATGAATCTGGAATATGTTTTGAATTTTCAAACAGAGTGGGCAGGTTTCCCACTGCCTATGTCAGTTTATAGTTTGGAATCTGTATCACATACTTTTAAAAAATCTTTTCATTTTGCAGTTTGGATAAATTCTGCCTTTGTTTTGGCTTCCATTTTTATTCTACCTTGCTAGTATAATTCTCTTCTCAGTGGAATATTCTAGAGAAATCCCTCACTGTTAAATCAACTGAAATGTTACTAATGCCTTGAAACAAGTCATTGTTCGGACAGAATCTAGTCTGCATCTCATAGACAAAGAAGGGAAAATTGTATTTTAAAACTCTGGGACTTGTGAATCCAGACGCTAACATTTTGACAGCCTGTCCCCAAAGACCAGTGACAGCAAAAAGAAGCCGTCGACCTTGGGAGCCAAGGAGCAGAAGAGAGCTGAGTACACCATCAGAAAAGGGGCATCAAACTAGGAAGCTTACATGTAACAATTTTAACTACGCTGTTATTATTACTGTTATGCACGGAAGTTTCTGACAATCCATACTGTGCCTGGGGCAGCTTGCCAGGGGTTCTACTAGCAGCTAAACTAAAAAGCTCCCCTCAGAAGAGAGCAAGGACACTTCTATAAACCACACTTCTTATCTCTGGTATTTTGAACCACTAAACACACCACCACCACCCCCAAGTCCTAATGATTACACCTTAGGACTGCTTGGCTTTCGTGCAGATACTCGGCCAAGTGCTACATGCTACAGACACAGCTAACACAGAGACCTAGTCTGACAACAAGAAATGCGAATATAGAATTTGTTGGATATACTGTATTCCAGGCACAGAAGGTAACAACTGCTACTGTATTTGCCTCAGTATTCTACAGAAGCCAATACAAAAAGCAGAAAGCAGCATGCAGGAAGCAAACATCATTCTGGCTGGGATGCGTGACTACGGCCCATGCTAGCAAAGTGCCTGAGGCGATGCAAGGTTCACATCCAAGTACCTGAAACTGCTGCAGTCCAGCTGGAAGGTGACACAACTATAGGGATATGTGATAAAATGATAAAATTTTGCTAATATTTGCTCTACGAAGATGCACTAAAACTGGCAGGTCTGCTTAAAACCGTTAAAAGAAGCAAGGTGAATAACAAAATTGGGTCAGTCAAGAATAAAAAACATTTTGCAGCACCTCCAATTCAGATAACAGCACAAAGCCAACTGCTGTGCTAGCTGCTGGAAAGGACAGCCCTTTTCACTGGTGTGCCTGTGGCTGGTCCCTTTGTTAATTCTTTCACAAGCTCCAGCTTCCTGCAGATCTTTCCCAAACCAGCACATTGTTCTTCCGCACATCTTTCCTTAAAACTCCTCTCTGTCACGCTAGCTGTGAAGAGTTCTCAACAGCACCCAGGCAGCTCAGAATGATGACCACTGTCCTCATCATTCTGTTATTCCCTCAATGTATTCATAGATTCATAGATACATTAGGTTGGAAAGGACCTACAAGATCATCTAGTCCAACCATCCTCACACCACCATCCCTACCCACCAAGCTACTAAATCAAATCCCTCAGCACCTCATCTAAACGCTTCTTGAACAGCGCTAGGGACGGTGCCTCAACCACCTCCCTGGGCAGGCCATTCCAGTGCCTGACCACTCTCTCAGAGAAAAAATTTTTCCTCAAATCTAATCTAAATCTTCCCCGGCACAACTTGTGGCCATTCCCTCTCGTCCTGTCATTAGTTACCTGGGAGAAGAGGCCGACCCCCTCCTCACCACAGCCTCCCTTCAGGAAGTGCTAGAGTGCCATGAGGTCTCCTCTGAGCCTCCTTTTCTCCAGGCTGAACAATCCCAGCTCCCTCAGCCGCTCCTCGTAAGACTTGTGCTCCAGACCCCTCACCAGTTTTGCTGCCCTCCTCTGAACACGCTCCAGAACCTCTTTGGACCCTGTCTGGGTTCCTCTGGATGGCGGTCCTCCATTTTGTCAGCTGCACCACTCAGCTTGGTGCCACCGACAAACGTGCTGAGAGTGCACTCAATCCCACTGTCTCAGCTGTTGACAAAGACGTTGAAGAGCACCAGTGGCAAGACGACCCTCTGGGGCACACCACTTGTGACTAGCCTCCACCTGGACACTGAGCCACAGGTCACAGCCCTCTTGCTATGGCCACGAAGCGCACAGGGGGCGACCCCTTACCTGCCGCTGCTCGCCACCACAGGCCTCGGCTTCGCTCATGGCTGCGCGCCGCCGACCGTTGCGCCGACAACCGGAAGCTGACGGCGGCAGCCGCGGCAACGCGCCGGAAGCGGCCGCGGGGCTCCTCACCGACCCCGCCCCCCTCTCGTCGGGATCCGCTCCGCAGCCGGAACGGTACGGCCCGGGGGCGGGGTCGGAGCCCGCATGCTCGCGTCCCGGGGCCGCTCCTCCTCCACGTACGCGAGGGCCGGGGTGTTTGTGTGTGGCAAGGGCTCTCTGTGCTGTGCCCCGGCGCCACGTGCAATAGGTGTGCAGATCCTCCTGACAGCAGGTCACCGGCAGGTCAGCGCTAGCGCTGAGGATACAGCCGAGACTGCTGGAGCGCCGGACCGCTGGCAGCTTGGTGTTGGTGTGTCTTGATCTTTTGTTGCAGCTGGTAAAGCACCAGGAACAGAGCCAGTGAGTCGTGGCCAGATGGAGCCTTCCCGTGAAGGGCTGCAGACTTCTGAGCGCTGAGAAAAATGCGTTTCTTGCGGTGGGACTTGGCACGTTTTGGATGTGCTTTTGGCTTTTCCGTTTGGTTCTTTCATGGTGGGGAGGAAAGCTGCCTGTACAAAGTGGGCTTGCTGCATGCCCTGCTCCATCAAGTGGAAGAAGATATGGCAAGGCTGGCCCTTGTTTTTCTTGGTGGGGCAGTGAGAAAGTTTGGTAAATCTACTGGCACACCAAAACAAAAGTAACATTAAAAAAAAAACACCAATGCACAATCAGAGAAAAAAAAAAATGACACCTCCTAAACGTTTTCTGACACACTTTCTACTCCCAGCAAAACGTGATAGGAGAGGGTACGATGGTGTATCGTGCATCAGTGATAGTAAGTTTAAGTAGCTTTCCTTCCCCTCTTCAGCAGCCAGCAGTTTGGAAAATGTCACTTTGCACGTGATTTAAAAATGTACTCTGAAGATGCATTCCAAGAGGTTTTCTTTCTGTTCGTCAAGGTTTCAGCTGACCTCAAAGTAATGGTGTTCATAGTGAAAACTGATGCGCGTGAGGGTCAGCTGCAGTGAGTGGGTGCTGTGAGATTCTTCCATGTTCCTGGGAATGCTGGCAATAGCCTCAGATGTGTAACAGACTAAGCCTGGTATAGCGTTTTCAGCAGTGTCTGCTTAGTAGGTCCTGGTTGGTTCCTTGCAAGAAGGGACTGTTTCTTGTGAGAAAAGAGAAGTTTGCATTTTGTCTGTAGTTTGCTATAGTAGTTTGCTTGGGTAACTGAGCTGTGCCCCATGCTGCTGCTTCATTGTATGATAGTACTTCTTATCCCATTTCTCTTCTTTCTGTGCTTTAAAGTACAAAATAACCTTTGATCTCTATCTGGTGTTGAAGGATGAAGGAGTCTGGCAGTGTTTTCCCTATCCAAAGAACAGAAGTAGAAGCTAGCTTTCCAGGTCTGACCCAAAAGCCAGAATTAAGAAATGCATTTACCAGCTGCATCTATAAGGAAAACCATGTTTGAGCGTAGTCTGGAGCCTTTCTAAGCCCATGAAACGCCCAAACCTTCTGCTGATACATTATTGATCGGTTGTCTGTCAGGGGTTGTCAGTGTAGACAAATTTGGTGAAAACATTTTCACATTTTGTAGTGTTTGGTTCTTTAGCTTCTGGATTTTACACTTGAAAAGAAAACTGTCTATTCAGGCTGATGTCCACTTGTAGCATTCCCTTCTTGTTGAGTGTATTTTTGTCAAGCAAAAGCACAGTCTCCCACCTAGGAGATAATCAGATGTCTCCTGGGCAGCTGTCTGTAGGTGTCTCTGCTCAAAGTGGGGCTCAGACCTCCAGAGGTCCTGCCAAGCTCAGTCTCTGCTATTACCCTTACTTGCCTGTCAGTTGCAGTTATGCAAAGCTATGAAGGCGGGCAGTCATTTCCTTCCCCCTTTTCAGTCTGTTTGAATAAGCATTGCTGAGTCATGCAGACTGTCTTGATTCTGCTTCAGCCCTACAAATGTTTTACAGGAACTGCTGCGCTCTAATGCCAACCTAAGGAAAGGTAGAGTGGAGGTCTTAATGATGGGGAGTTGTTGCAGACAGATGGGCAGGATGGCCTATAGACCCTGACTGAACATTGCCGGGTCATAGGGTGAGATGAGGCCAGTGTTTCGCGTTGTTGCAGGACATATCACTGCATATTTTGGTTTTGAGGCACGACACATGATAATAGGAAGGTTTTGATTCCAGATTCCTATCTTGGATACTGCTGGCTCCAAAATAGCTGCCCCTTCAAATTAACAGAAACTTAATTACCTGGAGTCTTGTTTACTTCTAATGCTTTAGTATCATGTCTTATCTATCAACATGATTTAAGCTCACCTGTGGAAGCTCTGTTCCAATTATTTTCTCTTTCATTAAATCACCAAGGTTGCAGAAAAGCTCTGAGATGACCCAGTCCAACCATCCATCTACCACCGGTTTTTCCCTACTAAACCATGTCCCCACATGTAAGCATTTCTTGAACATAAATTTGATCTGTGTCTGGTCACAGTCCTTCTGTGCTCACAAAACGAGCTCCTCAAGAGCTAGTTGTTTTCAGATAAAAGCAGTTTCCAGCATGGTTGAGGCGTGTAATGTGGTGATGCCTTCAAACTCAGTATTTCTGCAGTGCTCACACCTGGTAGGTAACTGTCTTTAATGATGTTATTGCACTGTTGTGATGATTAGTGTTGATTTTTCTCCTGATGGTGGTTGTTTTGTTTTTCTTGGTTTTTTGGTCAGGAAAAGTTCACAGCATGTAATTCTTTTTGGAGATCCTCTTAGTAGTCTGTCCTTTTCAGTAGTGAAGGTGAGGGTCAGAAGCAGTGGAGAAGACTACTGGCATTCTTAAAGACAAGCTAGTGAAACACGGTTTCTTCACCTTACTGTGCAAGACCTTATTTGCTGTCCCAAAGGGACACTCTTCAGAGTGCATGCTTGGTGGAGCGATCTCCACGTACCCAGCGCTGTATTAAAGGGGATACCTACTCGACATAGCTCATTGGCATGTCAGGTTACTTCGTCATATTTCTCAGCTTCAGCAGAGACCTTAGTGAACCTTCTGTTGGAAATACGGTTTAGGACACTTGGCATGTTTCATGCAAGATCTTGAAAGTAAAAGTCCCTGCTTCCCCATTCCCTATGTGACTTCCAGATTCCAAAATCGCATACTTAGGTCCTCTTCCCAGTTGCCTTAACCTTCATCTGCAGTGTGACCCCTGAATTACCAAGGACATCCCATGTCCTTACATGAATGTGCCATTAGAGCACACAGGTTGCAGGAGCTGCAGCAGCTGTATTTCAGAGCTTGGCTAACCAGCCCTGCTGTTTTTCTGTAACATCAGTTCCCTGCAGTTTTAACAGAGGGAAGTGAGCTGTAAAGAAAGCCCAGCATGGCCTGGCATAGCAACACCAGCATGGCTCAGGGCCATTGGAGCACTGAGCTTTGTGCCACCAGCCTTTGCTACCGATTTCTTACCGTTTCAGGAAGGCTTTTGGAGCTTAGCACAAGGATATTCAGGTACACACTGGGAAAATAATAGCAGTGGTAGGTTTGATGACACCAGTACTATCTCTTCTTTGTTTTCTTGGATCTGTTTGTCCAGGAATATCCTTCCACCACTCATGGCTACCTTTCCTCACCGTTTCTCCTACCCTTCCTTCTCCCACCCTTCCCAGTCTAGTTCACATCCCCCAAGCAGACTCTGTCTGCTTTCGTTCGTGACATCCCACTGCCAGTCCCCTGCCCTCATCAGCCTCATGCTGCGATTGGTGAGAGGGATGTCACCGGGCATGGAAGGTGAAAAAATATATTCCCAACACAGTACTCCAACAATGACAACAAGAGTATTACATTGTATGTAATACAAAACCCTGGGTGTGGCTGAGGGGCACAACTCCATGCCATGTCCCACCTGCACTTGAGCTCCATTTGCTCAGGACTGGTGTGCAGGTTTGCTGTTGTTTTAACTAATTGACATTTGCTGGAGAAAAACGATCTTGTTTATGAAAAAGCTACTCATCCCCAATTATCTTGGACGCCATATTTTAATGCCAACAACGTTTAATAGCAGTGCATTGCTGCTGCCAGCCACACCAGTGCCAGCTCAGTTCCACCACTCCCCTGCCTGGCTGGCCCTTTCTGATTGCTGTTCTGTAGTAAATTCCAGCTAATGTGTTTAGCAGTTTTTATCAGTCGGCTGCACATCAAGGTATGCTTTCCCTCCAGGCTACTGAAATCACTTTGGCTGGTCAGGCACAGCACAGACAGGCTAAATCCAGCAGGACAGAAGCTACTCTGTTGCCATTACCATTAAACTTCATTTTTTCTGTATATAAGAAAACTTCCTGAAACAGCTGGAGGAGCCAACAAGGAGAGATGTGCTGATGGAACTCGTTCTTACAGAGACTGGTGGGGAACATGAAGGTTGGGGGAAGTCTTGGATATAGCGACCGTGTGATCGGGGAGAGCTTACGTGGAAGAAACAACGCTGTAAGTAGGATTACAACTCAGGACTTCAGGAGTGGTGACTTCGACCTCTTCAAGGACATGCCTGGATGTACCCCCATAGGTTAGACTGCTGGAAAGTAAGAGGGGCCAAGAGAGTTGGTTGACATTCAGGCACTCTTTCTTCCAGGTTCAAGGTTGGTGCATCCCTAAGAATACGAGATCAGGCAAAAGTGGAAGGAGACATGCAGGGGTGCGTGGAAAGGCGCAAATAGAATAAGAAATTCTTTGGAAAGTGGGAGTTGGGTCCAGCCACTGGGGAAGAGTATAGAAACATTGTCAGGGCATGCTGGGTTGCCACAAAGGATGCTAAGTTTCACATGGAATTAAACCTGGTGAGGGAGGTCCAGGAGGCAAGCCAAAGCCCTCTGCCAGAACTCAGCTGACAGCTGGGGAGTATCTCCCATGCTCTGAACTACCTCCTCTGCCCCCACCACCCAGCCCACGCTCCCTTCCTGCTCTTCTGTCCCCAATCACCACTTGTACCTCATACATCTGTGGTCAACAACGGTCCCATTCTCAATAAGCAGCCATGCCTGAAGAAGGCAAGGGCTGTTCATGCGGGATCTCTGCTGTGTCCATCTCCAGTTGTCTCCCGCCTCGCAGGGAACAGTGGAGGGAATCCTGCCACAGTACCTGGCAAAATGTCCATACATTCTGCAGATATGGTGCATACACTTCTTCAGCTGCCCAGCTGAAGTGCCTCTACACCAGCACACACAGCTTGGGAAGCAAATGGAAGGAGCTGGAAACCACTGTGCTACCTGAGAATCATGACACAGTTACCTTCACCAAAACCTGGTGGGACAATTCCCATGACTGCAGTGTGGCATTGATGGCTACAACTGGTTCAGAAGAAAAGGTGAGGAAGAAGGAGAGGAGGCAATGCCCTCTACCTCAAGGGAGGAATAGAGTGTAAAGAGAGGTCCCTGCAGAATGGCCCTGAACAAGATAAAAGTATAGGAATTGCCAAATCTGTGGCCTGGTTTGTCCTGGTTCTGTGTCTACTGGGGCAGAGGGACACAGACCCATGCCCAGAAAGAGGAGGGAGATGGACCTAAAAACAAAACAGAGACAATGAGATAAGGGAGAAAAACTGATTTAATAAATAAGACAGTGGAATACAAGATAACACAATGTAACACAATACAGCTGGAATTGAAGCTAATGAATCAAATTAAATGAGAGTGAGTGCCCAGAACCAAAGGCCTTACTCTAATGCTAAAGGTGAGATGGCTGGTGAGCACACACAGCAGAGAGGAGCAGTAACAGAAGGGGCAGTCTTGTGACCTCCAAGCACTTTTATCTTCCCCTCTGAACTGAAAATGAAAACGGTACCTTGAAATCTTCAGGGGTTTGTAGTTCTCTTCTGAGAAAGGTAAACCCCAAAACGTACATGTAGGAAGTCAGAAAGGAAGGTGAGAGACTGGCATGGCTGAACCAGGACCTGGTGGTCAGCAGGAAGAAATTTCACAGGCACTGAGGAGTTCTGAAGAGGCCCCACTGTATAATAAAGTATTGGAAATTGAGAAGAAATACGCTGTGTTCACTGGGGATCCTGTCATATTGTCGGAAGGCAGTGGAGATGGAATGTTGCTGTGTGGAGTCCTACATGAGGAGTTGGGACTTGATATCAAGTGAGAACAGCCAGTGCTTTGAATTGTGTGGTGCTAATTGCTCTATAATCCGGCTTGTCTCCCTTACTAGGTTGCTATTTGCCTTATCAATGGTTTTACAGCAATTTTACTCTTCCGGTGCTTCATCCCTGGAAGTGGTTGTTCTCAAATGTGCAGGCTGCCAAAAAGCGATGACGTGAAAAGGCGTGACTGTGAACGGAGGGATATCTCCTTCTGGTAGCAGAGATCTCTTAGGAACCCAATAGGGAGGCACACACATTTTGTTGAGCTGAAACCCCCATTGTGGTTCCAGAATCAGCTGGGGTCTCCAAAACGGCCCCGAATCTCCACCTCAGTTCAGTCTCTTCGTGCACAGAAGGGTCGTGCTGCTGGTGTGGCCAACACCCCGTGCCAGCAGTGCCAGGTTCAGTGCTTTTTTAGAAGATCCCCACGCTCCTGGCCCAACACCAGCCCTGGGGTCTGATCCCAGCACCGCTCGCTTGGTTTTCGGATCACTCAAAGGGATTTGGGGTAGCGCCGGGGCAGCGCCAGGGACTGCAGGTGGCACTGGAGGCACACAGCAGAGGAGCAGGAGGAGCGTGCTATTTCTGCAAGCTCCTGGCAGAACTCTCCCTGACAGCTGCTTTCCTTGCACTCTGAGGGGACCAGAGCTCACCCTGCATGCACTGTGTGCTGGTGCACATGCAGCCCCTGCACTTCAATTCTGCTTTTCCTTCCTACGCTTCCTTCCCAACCCGCTTCCCATGTGTGTCCACACTCAGAGGCACTGAGCACCATCAGCAGCGCCTGCGGTGGCACAGGGGATGTGGTGATGTGGCTGTCATTGCTGGCACTGGCACCACCACACCATGGGGTGTGGGACAGGCAGAGCGGACAGGTGTGGGAGGGGAACTGGGATGCCACGGGAGCCAGGAGTGCAGCCCAAAGAGACATGGAGAGAGCCAGAGTGTGTCTGCAGCAAAGCTTTATTGGGAGGATAAGTGGTGCCAGCGGTCCGGCATTGGTGCTGCATGGGACTCACAGGGCCACGCTCACTCCTTCAGTGTGCGCAGGCCAGTGAAGACGTTGTTGCCGACCCTGTGGGGAGAGAGAAGAGATGTAAGGTGGGAAGTGCATGGCCACTGGGTCACTGCCCGTGTCTGTGTCTGCCCTGGGCTCACCTGGTGGCTTTCCAGTCATCGCCAGCGTCACCAACTCTTGACCGCAGCAGCCACATGGTCTTCAGGACCTCCTTCCCGTTCTTGTCCACGAAGCACTGGCCCGTGAAGACAGTGGTGGACTCTGTGGGAAAGGAGCAGAGGAGGGGAGAGGGGTTATGAGTTCTGCACAGGGCAGGGCAGGGATGGGGCTGCTGGGGACACAGCAGGGGATGGGCCAGCACCGGGGGCATGGGAGGCAGCGGGCGTCAAAGGCACTGCAGGAATGGGCAGGAAATCAAAAGGGACACCACACAGAGACTGAGAGATCATCAGAGACAGCATAGGAAAGCGCAGGAGACATTGTGGGGAAGGGCAGGAAAGCAAAGGGGATGTCACAGGGAAGGGCAGCAGAGGAGCAGGGACATGCAGGGAGGCTGGGAGAGAAGCACCTATAAACGTCCATTGCACTGTGAAGCCAAAGGTGGGCTGCCAGACTGTGTTGTTTTGGATCCCAAGCAGCGGTGACGTCGTGATGTTATATGGTGCGTCTGCTACCGCCGTGAGGTAGGTGCCGCTGAACTCGCCTTTGTCGTTCACGGCCCCAGTGGTCATGTTGGAGCCCAGGTCGTTGGTCCAGTTCCCAGCCAGTGAGCACTGGGGTGAAGCAGAGGGACTGAGTGCTGGGCAGGAGGCAGGGGTGGGCACCTAGGGGCACCCGCTCCCAGCCCCATCCCATCGTTACCAGTTGGGCAGAGAGGCCGGGAGCCAGCAGAGCCAGGCTGAGCAGCAGCAGCACGGAGGAGGTTGCGTGCACCATCTCTGCAGCAGGTGGACAGCTGGGTGTGCTCCTCACAGGACTCTCCCCTCCTGCATGCTCCTGGCCTTTTTATTGCTCCCTGCACTGGCTTTTCCTCTCAGGCATTACGCAATCTGGGTGGGTCCACAATCACAGTTCCCAGTTGCAGGCGCATACCCAAAACTATGCAGGAAGGTCTTTCAGGAAGCTTTCCTGTGGGCACCAGAGCTCTCCATCCCCAGGTGCAGGAAGTCAGAAAGGAAGGGGACAGACCGGCTTGGACAAACCAGGACCACTTGGACAAACCAGGACCAGGACCAGCTGCTCAAAGTGGAAAGCAGGAAGCCGTGGTTGATTTCAGTGGGAGATCACCTTGTCTAGCTCCTGCTAAAGCACGTTCCCTGCGGTAGGTTTCACAGGAGTCCATACTGCCCGGGGAGAAACCGTGGTGGTTCAGGTAGGTCTGGACTGGCAACATAAGGCTGAGCTATTTCTAGCTCGGAGGGCCCCTGGCACTTCAGGCCACCAAGGAAGGGATGCGACGTACAGATGGGCTTGGGATCGAGGGGTGAACTTAGCCATGGATGCTATCGCTCATGTTATTCGTGACTGTGGATCATAGGCTGCAATTATGAAAGCCAAGCGGATAAAGGCTCACTCGTACGGAGGACAGTGGCAGAAATCTCCATGCTGGGGGGCCGGGCAGGTGGATTTTCTCCCATTTCCACAAACGCGCCATAGCAAGCTCTGTTCACTCACAGTGGTGGAAGCAACGACTGGATGGCTGGAAACATATCCCGAGCACCATGCCACCACCTTGAACACCATCCTGGGTCTTGGAAAGCAAGTCTTCTGGCAACATGGCACCCCAGAAAGAACTGAATCGGATAATGGGACTCGTTTCTGGAACAATGACATAAACACCTGGGTCAGAAAGCATGGCATCCACAACAGAGAGTCATAGAATTGTAGGGATTGCCAGAGATCATTTAGTCCAACCCCTCTGCCCAAGCAGCTCCTTAGCCCAGGTTGCACAGGTAGGCGTCCAGGTGGGTCTTGAACATTTCCATAGAAGGAGACTCTACCACCTCTCTGTGCAGCCTGTGCCAGTGCTCCATCACTGCACTGTGAAGAAGTTCCCATGCACATTTGTGCAGAACTTCCTATGCTTCAGTTTGTGGACATTTCCCCTCGTCCTGTTGCCACACACTGCTCAGAAGAGTCCGGCCTCGTCCCTTTGCCTCCCACTCCTTAGATATTTACAGAGGTGGATCAGATCCCCTCTGAGTCTTCTTCATTCAAGGCTGAACTCTAGACCCAGGTCTCTCAGCCTTTCCTCATAAGGGATGTGTTCCACGCCCTTCATCATGTTTGTAGTGCCCTGCTGGACTCTTGAGGAGATCCCTCTCTTTCTGTACTACAACACACTGTTAAAGACTATACGGAGAGCAATGGGTGCTGGGACACTCAAACTTAGGATGCAGGTTTAGTAAAACCCACCTGGTTAGTCAATACTCACAGACCCATCTGCCAGCTGAGCTGGTCCTGCCCTATCAAATGTCTTACGTACCTCACATACCTTGTAACACCTTGCACTTGGACTTGCTGAACCTCAGGAGGTTCACCTACCTGCACTGCCCATCTTGATTAGGTGACTCTGGATGGCATCCCAACCCTCAGGCATGCGTGGTGAGTTTGGGCTGAGCAGGGGAGAAGGATAAGCTGGGAAAGCAGCTGCGCTCCAGCACTGACCTTGGTGCCAGCAGGAAAGCCAGCACTGGAAGCCCTTATGAACAGGCCAGAGGCACGTCTGTAGGGGTGTGTTGCTCTGAGCCTGCCTTGGAGCAGGATGGCTGAGACAGTCCCCATAGTGGTGGCCCTAACTCACACTGAGGCCAGCAAGAGGCCATGTGTGCAGCTTGCCAGTGTGTGTGCAGCACTGCTTATGTCCTCTGGCCATTCTGCTGTGCAGAACTGGGACTCATAATAGTAAATTCACGTATACCAAGAGGAATATTGACACGAGCTGGCAAAACCGTTCTCCCCTGCCCCTTTCTCCCTGCTCCTTCCTTTTTCCCTCCTGCTCTGAGAAAAGACAGTGATTGATAGGGAGAGCTTCACTGCCTCCCAGCATATTTCTCCACTATCCACCAATGGAACAGATCCTGTTTTGGGATTGCAAACCCAAGATGATGGGGCTGTGCAGCTGTGGAGAACTGTTTCAGCAGTTTCTCATCCTTCTCGACCAGAATTCGAAGCCTTTGGATATCTGTCTGGACATCTGCCTGCAAATATCCGTTATGCACGGGAGGTTAGCTCTGTGGCACAAATCCAGATGTCTGATTGTGTCACACTACAGATACAAAGACTTCTGGCTCCCAGGCAGAGATGTGGCAACCCTAGACAACAGCATGGCAAGGAGAGCTAACCCCAATAAGCCATCAGGAGGTCTAAAGGACTTGACTCTTGATGCTGGGAAATCCAACATAGTGACTTGACACACCAATGAAATATGTCAAGCAGCTATTCCCTTTATTACAGCGCTGGGTGCATGGGGGATCTCTCCACCAAACATGCACGCTGAAGAGAGAAACAACTACACATTTAAAGGCATAACACGTTAATATTAATCACATTCCAAAGATGGACAGAAATTACAAAGTGAGTGACATCTCTGGTGGTAAATTTCCAGACGTTAAAGGGATTACATTATGTCGCCAGCAAATCTGCCTCCTTATCTTCGCAGACTTCCCCACTGAGTTGCAAACAGCAATTCCACTTACCCTCTCTGGACCATCCATTGTGTTGTAAACAGCCACCCTCTACACCACTGCGTTGTCCTTATCTTCATGGGACCACCCTTGTATTGAGTTGCACACAGCAGCTCTCTTCAGCAGTACCTGTGTTTCTGTGGCCCCTGAGTTTCTTCCTAAAGCTTCCTGTTTGCTCAAGCTATGATGCCTAGTTTAGATTCAATCCAGTTCAACTCCCTGATTCACTCTTTCATTAAACCAGTGTTCTTTATAATCAGTGTAACAACTTCTGGCTTGCATTGGAAGATGTGAGAGAAAAGAGTTCTGTGTAACTGTGGGATTGGCGAAAGCCAACGTCAAAGAACTGAAGGTTTTCTTCTTTTCATCGTTCCTGGCCACGCGGCTCCAATCTTGTTTTTGTTGTGTAATGCCACTTTCTGTCACCTCTCTGGCAGTTGGTGGAGAGGTTTCATCGTATTTACAGGTTATTTTAAGCTAAAGTCAATTCTCAGCGGTCCAGATGAAGCATGCTGAGTATGAGAAATGGTAACACTGACAACTGGAGCAAGAAACTTTTCAGTTTATTATTATTATTGCTCTATTAAGCAAAGGGTAACTGGCTATGAGAATTACACGGGCTCAGACATGATGCTGCATTTGCAGCAATACAGGCTGTGGCTGGAGGAAACCCAGAAAGTCTAATAAAGGTACTGCGTGGGAGAGGCTCAGCATCCTGCAAGACTGGCACTCACAGCTGGGTGGGAAAAGGGGCTCCGCCAACTCATACAGGCATGTACATCTCATTGCTGTCTCCTGAAACTAGGATCCCATGACTCGCTCTTTTACAGGAGGGGTGACACATTGGTCAGAGCACAGACTATGATGATCCAGAGGAGCAAGAAGACTGACAGCGCAGGCTCTGCAGGAGGTCTCAGGGGGCAACTGATATCACCTAAATTCAAGTTTCCAGGAGTTTTGCAAACAAAACCCAAAGTTCAGGCAAGATAGGATGTTTGGGAAATCTATGAACCTCTGTGGAAGTTTCTAGGTTTGCCTGTAGCACTATGAGAAAGTTCTTTCTGATCTGTAAAAACCCTAAAGAGATCAAACTGCCTTACCACCACTCCCTACTCCCGCCCAGGAGTGAATTACGCTTTCTTACACTGACTAGCAAGCATTTCATGGTTTTAGGTAGATCTTGTTTTTTTTCCTTTAAGTATGTTGCATTTTGTCTTCTTATATGTTCCTGTGTTCTAGATTAGTTGTTTGTTTTGTGACAATAGCAACTATCTTCTTACATTATGAATTACTAATTTGTGATTATTTCTTTTATAAAAGCTTGAGCTTCAACGCTTGTTTTCTGCTCAGATCATCAGTTCCAAGAATGAGAATATACTACCTAGTCATGTTGACATGATGCATATTAACAGCGGAGGCCTTTCCATATCACCCAGACCCACCTGGAAATTTTGTCCCATCTTCTCGAATTTCTTAAGGATCCCAACTGTTACGACTACTAGTTGTGCCTCTCTAGGCAGGAAGGAGAATGTTCTTTCAAAATGAAGTGGGACTGGTTAGTGAAGAGCTTTGTGCTGTAGTGTGTTGCGAAGTTTTGAGAACTGTAGTGAAAAAAACAAGAAGGACTGATACTTTCATGCCAGTTTTTCAAGGTGCCACTCTTCTTGCCCTTTTCATGCTGTGTCATTGCATGCTGGTGGCACATGGATACTTTTGTAGGTGACCACATTAGTCCATCATATTCTATGACACTTAGGTATTAATTTGCAGAACACTTGAGTATGCTTAGTTGAATCTAAGACCAGACTCAGGGAAAATCAGTCTCAAACTGAATGTCCCAAGTAGTACAACTCAGTAACAGTTCAACTACCATGTGTAAGAATTAAGAGTAAGAAAAAGCAGTTTCTTCCAGCTTTGTGCTGGAAAAAGTGATGTCCATTGAAAAGGTCTAAATGACTCAGAGTGCTTTCAGAGTGGGTGCCTGTATCAGGCACAGGAGCAGTCAGAGGATGAAAATTATAAAAAGCATGTGAACAGTATTAATATTCAGTGCAGGGAACAGAATGTGTGCAGCAAGTAACACACGAATGCTGAAAACAAAAATGCTTGATAACTGCTATTGAAAGAGTCTTCTCTGTTTGACTCAGATAAGGAGTGCTGGTTTCACCGTGGGTTCGTGCTGTTGTGTATTTAATTAAATAAAAGCTGTTGGAATGGGTTTGCAGAAGGGTCCTATAAAGACTGTGTTTACTAATCTGTTTTGACAACTTGGCACGGTGTTTTTTTGGGTTGTGTTTTCTGTTGTTTTTAAAACAAACATTTTTTTTGTTTTTTCCTTTCTGGTTTCCCCGTTGACTGTCGATAGCCCGTATCCTAGTCCTAGCTTATCAGCACCTGGGCCGGGTAACCACTACTCTTCCTCTGCTGAAGGAATTGAGAATTTTCTTCAACTGCTCTTCTATTTTTGTACACAGAGTAATTAGAGTAACCTTTGCATGCCTTTATCTTAGGTTTACAGCCTACTAATGTGTCAACCCCCATACTCCCTTCTGGGAATTCTCTGTCTCACCCTGGTACATCCATTAGCAGCGGTATGATGGGTCCGGAGACAGTATTTTCTGGAAGACACTATGGCATCTGCATATACTTTGCTCGGATTATTGGGTAAGGTGTTCATGTAAAATAATCACCCAAATCATTTAATAATTTTCCTGTCCCCTAATGCTTGTAAGTGATTCAGTCAATTCAATCTTAGTAGGATGTAAGAATGAGATTGTTGAAGTATGGTTCATTTCTGTATTTTAAGCACCTGTTGATACAGAGACTTTCTTTAGAGTTCTGTTTATAGCTCTACGTTCAGTGAATGGTTAGGACAGGAAAGTTCTTTGGATATTGATTGTGATATGAATAGCCCTGGAAAATTCTGTTGTATTTTTCAACCCTGTGAACTTTATGCTTCCAACTGCTTCTGTAGGATAAAAAAGATACTCGGGGCTCATGGGACCAAAATCCTAACTTGAAGTCTTTTGCACTACAAAGCTTTAAACAGACTGAAGAAGATTCTAACTTTAATAGTGGGTTGCATATTACTGAACATGCCAAGCAAGAGTATAGAGCTCCTCATATATTGATCCACATCCCTCTCTATGCTGAGTGGGTGTAAAATATTTGTTACGACATTTGTTTGCCTATATTATATTTCCAGAGAGTAATGTAAACCCATTTATAAAGTATTTGAGAGCATCAAATCTCATCTGATTAAATATTTAGAACCTACCTGTACCTGTGCAGTGAAGGAACATTCAGTTGTAACAATTCTTTTGAATGTTAACTTTTAATCTAGACGTTTAATTTAGACTTTGAAGTAAAAGATCCTGCTGTTTCTTTAAGACAAATTTAACAGGTGTTCAAGCTCACGATACTTGTGGCTTTTAAACAATTCTCTTCTGTATTGCAGAAATATTTGGGATGGCAGTATAGTAGTGGAGAAAATTTTCAAAAGTGGCGATCAAGAAGTTGTTGCAGTACGTAAAAGATTATGTTATATTTCTAAAAGATTATTGTAGTATATCTCTCCAGCCCTTTATACTTGTGTTCCCAAATTATAAACTGATAAGGAAAAAATGACAACTGTCTTCTTGATATGTATATATATTTTAATTTTATTTGGCTGCCTTTGTGTAGTAATTGTAGTTTTTAAAATCTTAGTAAGTGACAGTTTTGAATGTTGCATCTTACCAACTGACAATGGCCAGTTTCTTCTCTGTTCAGTGAATTCATCTCTTTTATTTCTGTGTAAGAGCCTAAAAATAAAACACTTTGGCTGGTTAGGATAAACACTGCAGTTACGTAAG
Source organism: Callipepla californica brunnescens (assembly GCA_023055505.1). Classification (NCBI taxonomy): domain Eukaryota; kingdom Metazoa; phylum Chordata; class Aves; order Galliformes; family Odontophoridae; genus Callipepla; species Callipepla californica. Next base: position 414,689 of record JALIRH010000023.1, on the reverse strand, counting down.
AATGTAAAGTAGTTTTCCAACATCTTCATCATTAACATCTTTACATTTCACTTTTTCTTCATAATCCAAGCAACAAACTTTTCTGACTTTGGATGTTAATGCAATCCTAAACTGAGTTATTCCAGCAATGCAGAATTAGCTGCTGCATCAACTTCTCCAGTTTTGAGGCAACTGAGAGACTCAGGAAGACTGCAGCAGTTACACTCTGTCTCAGTGATGCTCAGTCATTTTAGTTCAGAGTTGAAAATAATAAAACACATCTGATTCACTCCTGCCCAGGAGTGAATTACACTTTCTTACACTGACAAGAACAGAAAAAGGCTTGAGGTAATCTTAAGCACTCTGCAACAGTGAGCCACTTTGCCAACATCATTGCACAGAGTAGAAAGGACACTAGTAGAAGGCAAGAAGAGACCTGCTGTGGTTTGGTCCCTCAGTTGTACTTACCTTGGGCACCTTGCGCAGATTGGGGGAGAGCTTCAGACAGGTAACCTGGCCTCGCTCATCTCCAACGATGACAACAGGGTGCACGGGGTTAAACTGGATATGGGTTATTTTATTTTTCTTCTGCTCCACCACCACCTGGGAGCACAGAGCTTCATACTTATCAACGTTCAGATCAAACACGTGGGCCTGGGGAAAAAAAAAAGGACAACACAAAAGAGATGAGCTGGGCAAGAAGAAGCCCCAGCAGCAGAACTATGCCTGGGGAAATTACAGAAATAAAAGGATCTAGGGAAAGGTAACTTCAGCACACAATTACCATCTGACTTCAGAAGATTCATCATCCTGTAAGTAAGCTATGTCCAGAAGCTGCCTGCTGCTTCTGAGGGACCCTCCCCTTCCTGCAGGAACTCACAGGATGATGACCCACTCCCTGAGGTTGGTGCAAACTCCTCCCAAGACTCCAGCATATCTGGACAGGAGACAGCTCAAATCTGGCACTGCTAGCCCCAGAGGTCCTCCCCTCCCCTCCCAGTGCTGCAAGCAATGAGCCAGCCAGGTGTGAAACCACAGTCTAACATGGACTGACTCACAAAGTAGGAAATGCTGTCCGAAATATTGACTACTCTTTATTGCAGACCTTTCTAATATCTGCATCTTAATAATAACAAGAGTCAAATCAGTAATTAATAGGGAAATAATGTGAACGTGGTTAGTATGATTCAGGATATACCTTGGGGTGAAGCACAGACAAACTTTGCAAAGCTCAAGACAGCATGGGGACAGCAGCTTGCTCCAGATCAGATGCTGTAAATGCTGTGCCAGCATGGCACTGCCATGGCACTTATAGGCAAGGGCTGGGCAAGTGGGGAAGGCAAAGGAGGGGGGAGAGAGACCTGAAGGCAGAATTTCGTCTAGCATGGACCTCAGAGCTACGGCACTGATACAGAGCACAGCACTAACTGCGTGACAGTGACTGTTCAGCATGACTCTGATGGGAACAGTGCAACATACTCAAGAGAGTGTCTAAATGCTGTCTCCCAGTAATTGCAATTAGCTCCTGTCAGTGCTACAGCCTGCAAAGTTTGATCAAGCACAGCATTCCTCACTGGTGCTGAAGGACTCTCCAGCATGCTGGGTTCCCACTTTGAATCCATTGTGTAGACTTTCAGCTGTAGTTTTCTTTCCCCTTTGTTACTTTCAGAAATCCTAAGGAAGGAAGTGTTACGCTAACAAGTACAGTGGGAATAGGGGACAAATCAGAACCGAACTTTGTGAGCATCTCCTGCCAGCTGTATCTTGTTTACCGGGCAGCTAGGAGCCAGATGACTTGTACTGATTCAACACTGTGCCATGCTCACTATTTGAATCTAGGAATTGTATGAAATCTGACAGCAGTATCCCTATAAAAGCTTTTTCCAAAGAGTATGAAAGATTTTGTATCAAACATTACATGTACTTTCTCATCACACACAACCAAGTTGGTCAGTTTTATCTGGATCTGAGTTAAGCAAAGAGGTCCCAGGACAGAGGTCCCAGGCAGTCTCAAATACCGCTGCATCTTTAAAGCCCATTTGTGATGTTTTTGTCCTGAGCTGGGGAATCAAGCGAAGACTTTGTAGCTGCAAAAAATATGATAAGGAGCTTCCTCTAAATCAAAGCGCAGTAAGACCTTCCTGAACAGGGAAGAGCAAAGGCTTCTCAAGTGTTTTAGAGAAACCCATTGCAGTTTGTACTTCAAGAAGGGGATTCAAAGCATCAGACACAGATACGAATCTCCAGTTTGTAGAGATTTTCCCTGTCCCCATCATCAGGCTGGAAAAAAACGATTTCAGGTTGATCCACACAAGATATCAGATACCGGTATTAAATTCTGAATCTACACCTGAAACTTGTCGTTCCACATTCCAGCCAAGGTAATCCTAATTCTCACCTCTTGATAGACAGAGGAGTTTATGTCCTGGCTTGCATCCTGCCATCTTCCTATCTCTGAAAAGAAACAAGCTCTCTCTTAAGTGCATCAGCTCCACATAACCCACACTCACCAAAGGCTTAATTGCTTGCCTTTACAGAATGCATATTTGTTAATTTAAGGGCATGATTCACTTCTCCCACCAATGACACAAGCTCAGTACTTAGTAACCCGAGAGCCTTGTTAGAGCAGCACCAATTAATCCAGATTTAAAACAGGCAGCACAGAATTAATGGCCAGTCTTCATTTCAGCAGCAAGGTCTGTTTCATAGGGCTGTCAAGTATCACACCTGCACACCGCAGCCAGCAGCAAACATGGCATGGTCCGAAGGCTCTGTTTTGGAGTACTGAGCAATGCAAATTACTCAGAGTGAGGCTGTTTTTCAGAAATGCCACTGACAGCCCAGACATGCAGAATGCCTAGGACAAGAACTCAAAACTATGAGCAGAGTGGAGAAGGTCAAAAGCAAACAACTTTATGAATGTTCCTACTATAAAGCTCTTCTTTTATGAGCTTCTAAACAAATGGACTTGTTTTCTTTTACCAAGGGAATCATGGAAAAGAACATACAATTCCAGTTCTTCAGCTGGAAATATCAACTTGTATCGGCTGGCAGATTCTCCAGATGGAGGGGTGGGCCACAGGCATTAGGAAGGACCTCAGAGGCTTTGATTACATGGAAAATGGGGTCAGACCAACTCAATTACTGATGCCTTGGGTGTATCCTAAAAGGGTACACACAATGCCTGAGTTTGAGGCAGCCTCATGTTGCCATAAAGCAGCAGAGCAGACAGTGACCACCGCTGGATGCAGATTGGAATGGGGTTTGGGGTGAGGCTTTCTGCCCTAAGAACAGAACACGGAAGCCCTGCAGCTGTCCTTGAGGTTCCTAGTGCCAGCTGCCCTGGCAGCTCAGGTCATGGGATTAAGGGTGTAGAGACAGCTGCATCTGCATCTCCCGTTCTGAAGAGTCACAAGCAGTACACAGCATCTCTCCATCCATCCATCCATCCATCCATCCATCCATCCATCCATCCATCCATCCATCCATCCATCCATCCATCCATCCACCCATCATTCCAGTGCCCTTCACCTCTCCAGCTGCAGATGACCACTCACCTCCAAAGACTGCCTCTCAGCTTTCATGAGATGAGCCCTCTCTGGGTTCACAACCCAGACAAGTGCCACTTGACCCTGCGTGTGACTCCAGCATCAGACCCATGGTGGTAGAGCTGCCACACGCACAGACACACACACACAGGTGCAAATCAGTCTGATGAGGGACAACATCTGCATAACTTTCCAGCATGGCAGACAAATGCATTTAGATGCTTACTGACATACAGCACGTCACATCAGCATGGCCAGGCCTGTTCCTACACATCCAGTCTTCCTCACTCAGTGCTGTAGCATCACCCGGGCTTGTACCTCCAGCAATGCAGCAAGGCAGTGATGTTTCACAGAATGTGACATTGCACAGTTCAGTGAATCCATGGAGAATACAGTAATTTGCTCATGGTCCCCAAAGCAGAGAGTATACATTTCTTGCTTTTCTCTGATACTTCTGCATATCCTGCAGGAGCAAACACAGGCCTGGAGGGGCAGCAGCCTGGCTGCATGCAGACCACGGGAGACACTTTCATTTCACGCTGCTAACAAGCACTGAAATAATGGGAAAGGGCATTTCAGTTCTCTTGCTATAGACTGCTTAGGAACAATATGTGGCCACTTCCATAAAGGAGCGTAAATCAGATTCTGAGAACAAGAAACCAGTGGAGAGGTACAGAGAGAGGTGAAGGAAATCTGAAAATTGCTGTAATGGGAAAGGGCAAGAATCCCCATCTGCACTCCCCAGCTTATCTGCAGAGAAGAAAGCACCGGGCAGTAACTGACAACTCCAACAGCTCTTTTATTTATGGCCCTCGAAAACTGTGCACCCACCCCAAAGAAATGCAGGAGAACAACTACCACTCTCAAAATGAAGCCCAGCATGTTCACCTAGGCAGTTCCTAGCAGCACAGGGATTTATGAGCTGCTATCAACAGCCATCAGGGGAAGCCTGGACTCACAGCCCCAGATAGACTGTGACGGTAGATGTGTAAGGCAGATGTTCAAAGCAACCTTCTCCTAGACAGAAGGGCAAAAATTCTGATAAGTCAGCAGGCCCTGAAGAGGACCACTGAAGTTAAGTAGATGGCCAGTTATCTCTGAGATAGGATCAGGTGAACCCTGAAATCTCTGTCAGATGCTTTTAATCAATAAGAACATTTTTTAAATTACAATCAAAGTCACAACAGAGCCTCCATGCTTGATGTACTGGCAATAATGGCTATAACTGCTGTGTTAGAGTTGCAGAAAACATTTAACACAAATGAGCTGCTTTGATGCCTGACTCTCAAACAGCTGGAGAGGAAATCCAGCTCAGTTGCATCCAGAGTCATGGAAATGTATCCCACGCCCACCAGATCCCACTGAGACTCTGCATGGGCACTCTGTAAGCTTGGAACAGTGCAAATCCAAGGCTACTACTACAGCTCCAGCATCAAACCCTGTTCTTAATTTCAAACACTTCACATCTCCCTGCTCACTCTGCAAACTGCACCTTCAACTTAAAGGCCAGCCCAAGCTCCCATAGCCCAGCAGCTCCAAGGTGACCTGCACCCCTCTGCTGTCACCCACTGTCCTACAGCACAGCAGCCTACTCAACTTTTGTGGCCTATAAAATGGGAGTCCATAAGCTATGCAGACCTATCCTGCCCTTACTGCATGCCTCAAACACAAGCTGGGTCTGCAGCGGGTGCCGCCTTTCCTGAACTTTTCTCCTGGGTTTACAAGAACTCATCCCCTACCAGTGGCCAGGACAACACCAGTGTGCTCAAAAACAATCTGGCAGCAACCAAAACCCAGCTAGGGGAAAATATGCATGTATGTAAGAGCAAAGCAGATGTACCTGGTAGCTTGGCAACAAAGAATAAAATCGGTGCAAGAGCAAAAGGTGAGAGATGATTTAATATCACACTGCATATCTGCTGCCCCTTACCTGTTGACATCCCTTTCACCTAGTCCATAGTCCAATCATCAACCTATGCTTGTGACCACTCCAGTCCACGTCACCCCGTGAAACATGTACCTTCTTCTTGAAAATCTCCAGGTATGGAGACTCCACCACCTCCCTGGGCAGCCTGTTCCAATACATCACGGCCCCTTCTGAGAAGAAATGTTTCCTAATAACCAACCTGAACCTCCCCAGATATGAGTATGGCCATTATCTCTTGTCCTGTCAAGAAGGATCCACGCTTACAGAAGAACGTCCATATGCATCGATGAAGGTTTTGTCAAGCTGAACAAGACATGCAGCTGATGCTCACTATCTATTCAGAGTTTATTGATTTGTGATTTAACATCAGCTTGCCTGCACAGCTGGCCCTGTTGCTTGTGTGGCAGGTCCATGGACAGGAGGAATAAGAAATGCTGCTGTCTAGGTTTTCCCAGCTGCATTGGACACGTGTCCTCTGAAATCAGGTTTTTAAAAACTGGAATTAATAGTTTTGAGGGCTCAAGTCACCAAAGCGACCCTGTCCCTCTAAGAAGCCCAGACAAGCCTCAGACAAACCAGTTTAAGCCACTGGGCCGGATTCCTGCTGGTGGCTGATCCTCAGCTCCCAGATGTGCCTGGCCAGGATTGGGCTGACCTGTCCTCATACCTGGCCTCCATCTCCCCTGACTTTTTCCCAGTTCAAATTAGAGCAGTGCTGCTCCCAATCTCTCACCTTGCCATCAATGGTGACTGCTGCAAAGACTGTGGAAGAGTAAGGGGACCAGGCAACATCCCCTACAGCAGTTTTCAGGTCATAAACAAACAACGGAGTCCTGTAAAGAGAGATCCAGGCGCAGTTAAAAACATACCACTCTGACAGTGAGACACTGAGATCTAAACACGTTGATGTTGCAGCCTGTTAAATGCCAGCTTCAGAGACTGGAGATGGGATACTTTCTTATGGCAGACACCAGCCAGGGTCTGGCATACGAAGGCATTGCAGGGTTGAACCTCAACCTAATTTCATTGCACTGAGAAGAAAAGAAGCATGTTGCTTGCAGAAAGAAAGCATTTTGAAAGCTTTTACTGCACACAGTGAGAGAGAGATTCTGTGCTTATTAATCATACATGAAAAAAAGTGATCTTCTCTCTCTGTACCTCTGACATTGACTATGAGAGCAGTATTGGCAGCAGGAAATATTTGACTCTGACTGATTTACAATGAAATCAGTTTCCTGTTTGAAACCAGACATTTCTTAACCACTAACCCTGAACTTCATTATGCATTTCTAAATGTTCCAATTTGTTTTAATTTTTGCCTCTCTGTCTATTAGGAGGTGTCTGGCTCCTGAGGCCACCTACCAGCCCCTGACATTTCTCTGTGCCATTGCTCCAGTAGAGTCACCCTGCCACAGCAGGTCCCGTCTGAAGGTAGCATGTTCCAAGGCAAGGCAGTGATGTTGTTTTGCTTGAGCTGCACCTCCTGGCAAACTTCTGGACCAATGCTAAACTTCATACGTCATCCTCTGGATTGACTCATCACAGCATTGATAACATCAGTAAGACAGCAATGACAACATCTTAGAGTGGAACAGATTCAGGTTTGAGCAGAATCAACATGTGCAGCTGGATTGGACTGGATCTCACTACCTGTACCAGGACCCAGTAGGACCTACTTGATGGTGTGATCCCAGATCTTGACTGTCCAGTCAGAGCTGCAGGAAATGAAGAGTTTCGAGTCATTGGGATTCCAGCTGACTGAATCCACGGGCATGTGATGGGCTTCAAACACATCCAGAAACTGTCTCGAATACCATTTTGAACACTGCAATGGAAAGAACTAGTCAGTAATCAGAGCTAGACCTTCTTCCAGAGCTTGTATTCCCAGAGAAAGATGTGTGCAAATATTTGTATCACCTCCCAGGCTCATCTGGGCTGTCTGGGAAGAGGCAGCTGGTACCCAGAAGTGCTACAAACATCATCTAGCACATGCTTTTTTACCCCAACTGCAGGCAATACTGAGCCAGGCATACAGAAGGGAATAGGCTGGATTTAAAGCCAAAAGCAGGCTACAAAGCCCATTCTCCACTGTAGGAGCTCCCCCACCTCCTGCAGTGCCTCTGTGATGGGCTCCCACAAAGGCAGGGGGAAACAGCTCTCATGTTGCACAGGAGCACACCAGCAGTGCGCATTTGGACTGTGACAATTAAAACCTCAGTGCAGGAAGGACCTATCAGACCTTTGGCTCTAGCAAGTTTGGGGAATATGTCTAAAGCCCCTTGCCTGCCACCATCCTGCGACAGCTTATCCCAGCTGTCCCACCACACAGCTCTGCCCTGTGGCTCTTCCCATGTCTCAGCCACTCATGACTTCCCAGAAGGGTGTGAGAATCTAGCACTGGACATGGAATGTTCCCCTTGGGCTGCTGGGCCACCCTGTGCCCTACTGGCTATGTGAGCTCACCTAAGGGAGGAGAAATTACAGTCCACTTGCTGGCACTGACAGGATATGGGACTCAATCAGGATCCAGACAGCTTCATGTTCATGGAAAAATGAGGTTGTCCTCCCCCACATTCCTCCTACAGAAGGCTTCTTTCATTAGCCACAAGGATCCCCACTCACAAGTAATGCTGTCTTGGTTGTTTTTTCACATGTAAACCATATCTACACTGCAAGTTTGGGTTGGTTTCTTATTAAAGAAGCAGCAAGAGGGGTTCTGCGGGGCCTGGCTGGTGTCCTTTGTGAAAAACAAACTCCATGTGCCATACATGGTGCCCTGGCACTGCTGACCCTACCCACCATGTCCGTCCAGACCTTCAGTGACACATCTCTGATGTGTGACACAGCCATAGCCTTCCCAAGAGGAAGGGACTCTGATAGAACACCGTGAAAGTAACTTCCCGCTTTGAAGGAACACCATGAAATTAGTTCAGAAAGAAGTTTGACTTTAACGAATAAGAGTTTCTGAGTTTCCCAGAACAGCTGCCAAAGTCTTCTCCTGCTATTCATTTTAAAAACTATACTGTTATTAGACACATGTCAAGACAAAAACAAAACTGCTGGAAAATGCGATGCTTAACTTCTGACAAGATAGCTTTGAAAAGGATGAGTTAACTCAGGGAGCAGGCAGTTGTGCAGCCTGTCTGAACCTCTAGAGTGCTGTTCAAATTTGCTGAAAGTGTTTTTCTCTTATAGAAATGGTGGTACATGTGTGTGACTACTAAATTGTATTTTTTATGATGGGACAGGAAAGCAAGAAGGTAATACAGAAAAAAAGTAACAAGATGACTGGTGACAAGGCTACAGAACAACTGGGAGAAATACTGGGAGGAAAGGACCACTTCAAGGAACGCAGTTTATTCATAACTAATTCATATTCACTAAAAGCACTTCAGTTTATCCTAAATGTTAACCTGACACAAAGCTGCTCTGCTTCCATGTTGAATGGACATGTGGTTATAACATAGAGGGTTTCTGTAGTTCACTATCAGAAATGCTGAGACGCAAGGTAATGGGCAAATCCAAACAATAACACCGTTCAAAGGAATGTTCTATCTGGCAGCAGAAAGAGTACTGCCCATAACCAGTATTCCCAGCTGCTCTTCAGAAACTGCCAACATAAATGCGTCCTGTGTTGTGGACTGCCTGGCCTGATCACGCAGACACAAGCGTCCCAGTGCTTGGTACGAGAGAATGAATGCGTGTGAAAACAGTTGTGTTAACGTAAGAATTGCTTGCTTTCGTTCTTCAGCTGAGATTTGTTGCCTTAACTTGTTCTCAAGCAAACATCTAGGACTGAAAAAAAAAACCCTCTCTCACATGAAAGTGCTCAAACTTTATCTCAAGTTTGTTGTCACGAAGCTCTGCTGATCGAGAAATAATTCTGACCAAAAAGCTGAAGCCACGAGAATGCTCCAGCATCAATCTCACAGACCTTCCCTTCTGCACCAAAGTTGAACAATTCCTAAACAGCAAACAAGATATGCAAAGAGGCAGTTTTGCACGACGAAATCATGTTAATGTGGAAACAATCTGTCCTGTGTAAAAGGGCAATAGATGGCTCTGTGTCTAATTAAGATAATGATTTCTTGGCTTCAGAAGCACTATTAACTAAGCCATTTTTAAAAATCCGCTGTAATCACTCTGCAGCTGAAGAATTAACATATTATAATGCTATTTGTGGACATGCCCAGTCTTTGGAAAAATGCCTCTCTGAAATTCATTTCACAATTTATTTCATAAATAATCTAAAATTCAGCCTGTGCAGAGAGCATTCCATTTTTGATACTTGGCTTGTACCACATGTAAGGTTCAAATGTGCAGTTTTCAATAAAAGCTGGAATTAGAGCACACAGTAATCCTTGGAAAATGTCTGGATCAGTAGCAACCTGTTGATTCCAAAACTTCTGAAGCTTTTGTAGAAAACTCTTAGGGATCATCGACGGTGCAAGCACATTCCCCCCATTTCTTCTGGATACTCTTAAGGCTGGCTTGTCCAGATACTGAAAAATTCTCATCTCTGTGTTACTGCCTACAGTCTGATGGACAATTGCCTCTTCCTTCTCCTGGGAACACCTGAATTTGATAGGGTCATTGGTACAATGTGACAGTGGCCCTCTGGACAGGATACACATTTGTTACGCCTGTTTTGCCTAAATGATTGAAATTCAATTCAGAAAACAAATCCCTTTGGATTCTTTTTCTTTGTTCCGTTTCCATTTTGCAGGCAGGACAGAGGGACCTTTCAGCATCCTCAGTGGATGTTTGGATGACTGTGGTCTGCACCCCAGCGTCCCAGGGATGGCCTATTCCTAACACTGAAAGGCTGTTAATAAAGCCAAAAGTCAGCTTGGAGGAATGCTAGCCAAACAAAAGTTATATGAGTAACACAAGAAGTAACAAGCTTAATTTTCAGGGCTCAACATAGCAGAGATCAGAACTTCCTATTTTTATCTTGTTTTCTTAAGAAAAAAACAATGTCTGTCTCCTGCTGTCCAGTTCTCTCATCTCAAACAACTTTTGACCTCACCAGCAATTTTAGCCAAAGTTAGCTGTACACAGGACTTGGCAATATTAAGGTGTCACATACTTCATAAAAAGGGACGGCTGCAGAACATAAACATCTGGGCAATGCCCCTAACCATGGAAAAGCGATCAAAACTCAGCCCCCTGTCCTCACCACATGGCTGCAGGCTGTTGGGCATCATGCTGCAGGGAGGCACCAAATGGGAGATGGGCTATAGCACAGAGGTGGAACACAGTCACTGAGGTCAGACAGCATCCAGGTGGTTAAGGGGAGGCAGTGAGAAACTGGAGGCAGGAGGGCAACGAGAAAGGAGCTGGGACATAAGGGAGAGTTCAGGGACATTAATCTACAGGGAAAAAAAAAGGTTTCATCTGTTTCACTGCTCACAACAGGTATAAAAAGGAAAACAGATGAGATTTTTCCTGCCGTTTCCCAACAATCACAAGGACAGAGGATCAATGCCTTTTAACTTCTGCTCTGATCGTGGTTAGCGCCTGACTTGCACAGCTGCAGTCTGCAAAGCATTCTGGGACACAGTTTGCATTTAAAAAGTTTCTGCAAAATAATGCTTTAACTGGGTCTGTGCAGAGAGCTCCCTGTGACCCTATGGGGCTCTGTGCTGGTGTCAGGCTCGCCACAGTGATCTGAGGGCAGGACTGGCCTCTGAAATTGTACTTTGTTGCTGTCTGAGCAAACAGAAACATATGAGAGACCTGTAAGACAAGCATGGGTCAGGGAATGTGAAACAAGGGACAAAGAAGCCACTCTTACCTTATAGATCTTTCCCTCTTCAGTACCAACAAGAAACAAATGGTCTATCTTTTTGTGAAAATCAAATGATCTCCCGCTGCCTGTGAAGAAAAGAGACACACAGAAAATTGGTTCATTGGCACAGCACAAGCTCCCTGCCCATTAGATGTGCACGTTGCCAACGTGATTTATTAGCCAGAAGCTCCCCAAACATGTTAGAGCCTTCCCTCATGAAAACCCTTTCCAAGTTGTGCCTTTCTCCAGGACCTTCAGTTTGAAGAAACAACATACACAAAGGGGAAAGGGAACTGAAAAAGGGTGAACTGTCTTGGAGTAATACACACAGGAGGTCAGTAGCACATTTAGCTCTCAGAGCAGTTGCTGGACACAAAGATCACTCGGTGAGGAGATCCAAAGCCTACATAACAAGAGCCACAGGACATCATTTGCTTTCTAAAGCAACAAATGCCCTGAGACTGCCTCTGAGATTTTGTCTGTACAAAAAATAACTCTGTGCTCCAGGAAGAACTGACACAGACCTGTGATTAGCAGTGTCTGACAGATGGCCTATAAACACATGGGGGACCCAAGGGAGTCTCTGTTGTTCTCTGTGGGATCAACCTCAGCCCCCATCAGAGACTGCAGCTTCTGGTTCAGTCTTCTCTCTCAGATATGACTTCAAGGATATTGCTAGACACAGAACACAGATCAGCACTGCACTCTGCACTCAGTCACTGCCATTCTTTGGTCCTACCAAGCCCATATTGTGTTTAGAATCTGTCTTTCATTCCAAACATCTCTAAGGTCACCAAGACTCCAGATACACCTGTGGACCTCCAGCAAATCAGCATCCTCTAGTACAACAGAGGGAGTAGCAAATGTTTCGCATATGTAAGAGTGGTGAGGACCAGGTCTGCTTCCTGTTAGAGAAGAACAAATCTCTTGTGTTTGGTCGGTCTTCACAAAAACATAAATGTTTTTTGAGCATTAAAGGGTCCAGAGAGGAAACACGGTAACTCCTTGTGCCCCTTCTGTCCTTGGCTCAGAAGCCACTTAGCAGGCTCGCTCCAGTAAAGCCAACAGAAAAGGATGTGACTTGAGAATAAATCCTTTGGCAGACACAAGGATTCTTCTTACTTCAAAAGCCCCAAATCAAGCAGCACTGTAACACATAGACAAAACAAGCATCAAACACAATGGAATGTGATTCCTTGAGTTCCTCTGGCTTCTGCTCCCATAACAGATGTGACATCATCCAAGGAAATAAACTCTCATGCTGGTGAAAGAAAATTTCAGTAAGGCTCTTGAGCAGAAGATGGGATTTCTGCTGAGTTCCAGAGCAGTCTGGGTCTGCTGACCAGAAGGGAAATGCACTGCAATCATCAGAGGAGAAACCAGAACAAGCAAAAAGGGTTTAGAAGCACATCATTACAGAGAACTTTCTGCAAAGGCAGCTGAAAACAGCTTCATGTCTTAAATGTTAAGAAAATGTAGACCTCAAAGGAATTGCTAAGGTTGCTTTAATCCCATAATACTGTCTGCACTTTTTTAACATTTAAATAGATTGTTAAATATTCGAGACAAGCCTTAGAAAAATCCATTTCCCAGCAACACCAACAAATAATCCCAGAGCCTCTGGGTGTTCTGCACTGTTCAAATTTAGCTGGTCTCTTACAATCTGTGTGGCAGTTCAAGCCTTTCCACAAACACATGTTCAGGAATTACTAGCCTAGAACTATTTATAAATGCAGAGCAAGTGCCTTCTTGAAACCAAGGCCACAGCTTCAGTGCAAAAAATGGGTACAGTAGTATCATACGATCATACGATCGTGGGATCCACAAAGCTCCTTGTGTAGTCTGGAACTTCCAGAGCTGACTCATCTCATCCTATATCAAACACAGGATAGCCAGGATAAGGGGATTCATCCTAGAAAGACTGCAGTCTCCACCTTGTATGGAGAGAGTCTAACACAGTAACTCAGAATAGGCGTTGTGCTTTTAGAAGGCCAAAGCTATGTGAGGCGCATCCCACTGTAGGATGGGTTAGCTGTGCACTCAGGAGAGGTTGCTTTCCATTTTGATTTGGCCCATTCAGAACAACATCTAGTAGAAGGAGTGCAATTGACTCAATCCTGTAATACAGGTAATTTCCTTGCCTTATCCACAACAAGATGCCTCAGAAACATAGAATCACAGAATCGCCAAGGTTGGAAAAGACCTACAAGATCATCCAAGCATCCACCTCTTACCAATAGTTCTTACTAAACCATGTCCCTCAACACAACATCCAAGCACTCCTTGAACACCTCCAGGGTCGGTGGCTCCACCAGCTCCCTGGGCAGCCCATTCCAGCACCTGGTCGCTCTCTAGGAGAAGCAGTGCTTCCTCACGTCCTGCCTGAATCTGCCCCGGTGCAACTGGAAGCCATTCCCTCTAGTCCTATTTTTAGAACTAATATTCATCTTCTGCAAGTAGAGACAAGCAGCAAACCCTGACTCAATTAGAGGCCATTGCTACAGACAGACTTTGCCCTGTTCAAAGCCAGGAGGAGGAACACTTTTTTAGCCCTTTTTCTCCTCAACATCCCACTCCCAAATATATTGCCCAGAATGCCTGGTGAGAGGTTTTGAGTCAGTAATTAATCAGCGTGGTGTGTTCTTGGGCTCCTACCAAGCACTTGCAGCTGCAGGTCCTCTGGCGTTTTTCCTTCTGCTGGCAGCTTGATGACATCTGTATGAACCAGCTCCTTCTGCAGGCAGAGGAAATTCCACATGAATAACAGGCTTTACAGCAACAGCAACAATACAGAGACATTTGATACTTCCAAATGACAATTTTTATGAAGGAATTTTAAGAAGCTTTCCAAAAATTGCTTAATGTTTCATGCCCACAGCTGGCAACTTGCTAATATGCTGCTTTACGTAAGACCTCCAGGAAGCTGACATTTTGGTGCACTGGTGCTGAGAGCCACTTGTACACCACACAGGCACACGCATATGACCTGAACAGCTTTGGGTTTTGAGGTCAGTGCTTCCAAGTGTGGGATGACACTGTCAGCGTGAATTGAGACAAGTGAATTCACTCTGCATAGTGGAAAATAGATAACTGTCTGTAATTGTGGAGCCAGCTAAAACCCACAGTAAGAGTTAATAACATACCACCTCACCAGAGCTCTCTTCTTACCATCTCCCTGTTGTCCTAAGAGCAGCCTCAGGTCCCAGCATTCACAATCTCTCAGACTTTGAGATTCAACCAACAAGAATGTCCAGTGGACAGCTAATGTGCACCATGTTTTTGTCAACAGAGCTCTAAAGAGCTCTCATTGCAGGGCACAATACTGACATGCACGGTTTTGTATGAATATAGGGCAAAAAGTCTGTGTCCCAAAGAGTTTACAGCCTAGCTAGGAGACAAAAGGCAGATGAAAACAGACACCATGTGGGTGAGTATGAGGAAACAAAGAGAGGGCAAAGATTCATTCTTAGACTAGCTCTGGGAATTAAAATACCTCTGCAGATTGCAGTTGGTTGTGAATATAAGAATACCCTGGGGCTAATAAAAAGAACAAAGAACTAAAGATTATATTAGTGAGAAGTGTGGGCTGAGGACTGGATGTTTTCATGAATCTGCAGATTTCCCAATGGAGTACTGCAAGAACAAAACATAACTTCTTAGCTCACTGAATCAAGCTTTAGTTGGAGCTTCTCTAAACCCAGAACAGGACTTCAGTGAAAAAAGAAATTTTGCCTGGAAAGGTCAGTCCCAGGGATTTTTACATTAGGAATGGGTGAGAAGGCCTTGAGAATACTTACTCAGTACTACAATTCAGAGGGGACAGTGTTTTCTAAGACAATTTAATCATATTTTCAGGGAACACATTTACAGCATGTCCCAGAAGGGTCAAAATCCATAACATAATTTACTTCCTTCTCATCAGCTTGCACTGCTGTCTAACCACATGCCTTTGCTTACTGACGGGAGTAGCTTTTCCCTGAGACTGCAGCAAGGAGCCTCCTGCAGCCTGCAGAGTCTTACTTTCTGTTAGTTACTCTTCTTGCAGCACATGGCTTAAAGCAAACCAGATTCGGTGGGTAAAGGCAGAAATAACATTAAAGAAGAGGTCATATTTGCTGGTGCGTGTGTGCAAGAACTGGAAAGAGCAGTGCCCTGGGCATCCATGAGCAGAGCATGCTCCTCATGCCTCCTCCTGCCCATGCAAACAGAAGTGCTGTTGGACTGCTGGTGCACAGTCAGGACATGCTGAACTGGCACTCACCCCCTGCTCAGGCTCCCTGAGAGTGACTGTCACATCCAAGCTGTGCCTTGTGGACACTAAGTCAGGCCTGAAGAGCAGCTCTGGAGCTGCACGTGTCAATACACTCTGTGCCCAGCAGAGTCTCATTGGTCAGAGGCGTGCTCTGGGCAGGCAGACAGCTACACCAGCACACTTGCTCTGTTCTGGCAGAAGGATAGTCTGCATGAGACCTTCTATCTAAGCACAAGTCGTTCTGCAGCCTTTCTTTGAAGATGTCTCCCAGCACCTCCACCAGGCCAAGGCCTACACGGCGGGCAGCTTCTGTAAGCACTTGCCTTCATAAAGGATCTTACTTATGCAGAGTTCTCCATAGTGCTGCTTTTATTTTGTATGTAGCCTTGCAGTTTGGAAAATGCATCTGTTCCTGGGGCTGTTTACCGAGAGAACCATTTATATATTCCCCTGGGTAAACAGACTGTTGACAGTCTGGCCTTTCAGGAATACTGAACAATAATACGTTACTTCTGCTGAACAACTGTAAAGCATATTGAAAGCATTACCAAAGTAGGTCTTGCAGCTGCCTATTTCCCTTCAGTTGTTGTTATAAACCTCAGGTGACAAAGGTGGCCCAGACCTACTCAGCAGTTCAGCTCTAGGTCACATAGGAAGGGTGTGCTGTGGCTGCTAGGTAAACGGAGGAGCAGTGGGGGGTCACCCCAAGAAGCAGTGCCAGACTGCATCCCAACCAAAAAAGTCCCATCATTCTGACAGCTCTCCACAAAAGTCAATGCATGAATACAAGGAGGGAGAGCACAGCCTTCCAGCTGAAGAATTCCCACATTCCTCCCCTATTTTACACCTTCCTGGTGACCTAAACCCAATCCAAGATGACAATGTGAACACGTGAATGTTTCAGAGAGCTTGTTCAAAGTGACTGTGCCAGTTTTTAAGAGACAAGAACCACAGCCAAGGCAGCTCAACCATCCTTAGCTAAAATCTGATGTCTTCTATTCAAATCTTGAGTTGTGCTTGCCAGTTGTCCAGCTGGAAGTAAGAATTAATTTATTCACTTCATGCTCTCAGCTTTGGAAATGTCAAAGTTATCATTATCTGAAGAAGTTTTACTTCTGGATAGTCCTGTCAAAAAGACTAATGAAGTTCTTTTCCATTTATTTCATATTTGCACAATGGATCTGCAAAATAGAAAATCTCTGGGATATCATTCATTTTATTCTAAATAAAACTCAGAGATCAGTCTCTTGTAAAACTGGACTTTCAGAAAATTATTCATTTCTCTTTGCTGTGCATAAAGCCATGGATTGTAACAAAAAGCCCATTTTGTTCTGTTTCTTGCTTCCTCTTTGGAAGAAAGAAACAAGAACGTACCTAAAAACTTGTCAGTTTTCACCCACCCGCTAAGTACACATCAGTTCTGGCAATTTCAGAGGTAACTTCAACTCAGCTTCGTGCGTGGGTGTAGCCAAGGAGCATAAGGAACAAGTATAAACAACACTGATAAACAGGCTTTAGAAGTCATACCAGGTGACTCTTAACTAGCTATATCAATGTGTTCAAGGGACAGGATAAAGAAAAAGCTTTATGACATGGGAACACAATTAAGCACAGCTGAATCACAGAAATGTTGCAAAAAGCCCTCTTACAGGTGAGTTGTCATCAGGATCTGTCTGCAGATTCTTAGGTTATCCAAGCTGTGGCACTTCACTGAAGCTGAATTTAAAAAAGGTTCAATCCAGCACATCTCACCTCTGTGTGAAACAGTGTCATCCGGTTACAAGAGCACTGTCAGCTATTGGGGCCCAGGCAAGAGGTGTAACTTGCCAAGTCACCTTCCCTGGACGTGTTTAGCTCTAAGAATGTATTTCCCACTTCAGCATAAATCCTTCTGGCTTTTCTATACAGGGGATAAAAGAGGAGTTGAGTGTTGTGACAACATTAGTCTGTTTCTATCTCGGGAGCTCTGAGCATTCTTTTCAGAGGAGGACCTGGGACATGCTTAGTTGAGGGATTTTTGTAACCAAAGCTGTGTGTATGAACCAGGAGTTTATGAAAGAACGTGATTATCAATGCCCTCTGCACATGCCTGCTGTGTTCATCAGAAGAGGCTCCAACCCCTGATATGAACATGAGACTTTAAAATACAGATAATGTTACACGTGAAACCCTGCTCACGGCAGCAAGGCCTAAAACTTTCAGAAGAGACAAGTTTTCAGTGGCTTGGTATAAAAGGTTAAAGAAGTAAGCATCTAAGGATATAGAGAAATGTCTTTGCTTTCTGGGAAATAATGGGACAGCTACTTCAAATTCCCACTCAGGGTAATTCAATTATTTCTGAAGTAAAACAAGCAAACAAACAAACAAACACTGAAATCTTCAAAATGTACAATCAAATACCCAGTTGAGAAAGCACACATTGAGACTGAGACACTTAAATCTAAGGGTTGTTAAGGAATCTTTCTGCTAATGCATGTACTGCAAACGAAAAAGTAACCAAAGGCAGAGAACACACATGAGATTTGTAGGGTGTGAGCCAGCAATGTCTTGGCAATGGGAAACCCTCTGCCTTTTCAATTGTGTGTTGCTGTACCACTGCAAACACAGGCTTTTTCCCTGCTCCATGGCCGTAGTGCTACAATTTGCTTTTCCGTGCACCAGGTGCTCTGGGGAAACCCAGCAGCGGCTACCTATCTAGCTCTTATCTAGCAACTTGAATTCCTGAATTACTTTGTACCACTTCGGCCACTCACTGTATCGGAGCAGGAGAGAATTCTACATCTTCTTCTCTTCCTTTCTTAACTACAATCTATAGGGCAGCATTTTTTGAGTAGGAATCTTGAAACTACAAAAGAAGGCAGATTATTCTGCCTTGTCTCTGGATGACTCTCTCAGAACAAGGAAGGTTTCAGAGCAAGGATTAGTCTTGAGACACAGCAGCTGTGAAGCAGAAAGGTGTTGTCTCACAATCAAGCTTGGTGCTGAATATGCCCATTGGATGGCTGTGTCCTGAGCAAGAAGTAGGCTCATTCTGCTCAGTTCACTTTAACTCAGAGCCTCAGATTCAGCTGAAGGTTGATATCAGCAAGTTGTGACTGAACCAGAAACGTTTTGCTGCCACTTCTTTTCAAATCTTGCTCATCATAAATAATAATACAGTAGATACATCATTGAACTTTGTAAAAAAAATGGTTCTGATTTGGCCAGGAAAGGAAATTGCCACCTACTGCTTACCTTAACTAAAGTCCAAGACACAATCCGCCCATCCGAGGAGACAGAGAAGAAATTCAAATTGTTGTCCATATCATCTTTCTGCCACTTGACCTTCAAACAAGCACATAATCCCAGTTAGCACAAAGCGCTCTGAATTAGTAGGGCAGAGCTTCTGGTCCTCAGCACGGTCTTCTCACACCCTTCCTAATGAGCAGCTGGTTTCCACCCTGGAAGCTGATGCTGGTTCACAGCATATATGAACACATTCCCATCATCCCAGGCAATTTCACAAGTTCCCCACAACTCCCACTTCTCACTGTACTGCAGAGATGCTGCACAGGACACATCACTTCCCTGTGCACATGAACCCCTTCCCATTTGGCTAATTACCGCAGATACAGCGTTCTATGGCTCCTCTTCAGCCAGCTGACTTCAAATGAGCTTTCCGTGCCTATGACAGACACAGATGAGCCCTTGCAAGCAATGTTTGACATGGGTCCTTGCAGCACTTCGTTTTAGGGGGATCAAAAGGTCTCCATTAAAGTTGAAATCCTCCCCACACCTTCAGAGCATCTATGTGCCTAGTAAGGAGATTTGCCTTTTGACTGTGACAGCTCAGCAGGAGAGATTAAACTCAGACAAATGGCTTACAGTTTAGAAGAGACATTTCAGTTAGACCAAGAGCATTAAGAACACTCGATTTGCAGATCTGGGAATTCAATCAGACTGAAGGGAAAAGGATGACTTGCCACTGGGCCTGTCAGCATAAACTCCTGTGGGCATCTGTCAGTTCAAGATGGGACAAGATTTTGGCAGGTTCTGCTGTGGTTTTCAAAGGTATATTTGCTCCTGTCGAGCAGTGCATTAGACACATTTCCCTAAACACTGTCTACGATAAATGGGCATGAGAATCCTAGAGCTTATCAAATAATCTACAAACAGCTATTAATCTGGAACCTATTCCAGAAAGCAAGCAGCGTTCTCAATACTTTAATTACACAGCTCAGGTATCCCAATTTTAATTCTTTGGAAAAAGTGTTAATTCTGTTTTATGAAATGGTTTGTACCATGTAGTTCTGTGGAGCATGAAAATTCAGTGCGAGACTCACTAAGGAGTAATTAATTCTCTAGTGAACTGGTTTCCTACCTAGAACACACTGTTCTGCAGAAGGAAAAACAAAATGGAAGGCAATGCATGCGTAAGCGTACACAATGACAGTTACATGGCCATAAGATATGACTGAAGAGTCTCAAGTAGACTTGAACATCCATCCTTACACTGCAGAAATCAAAAGACTCCAAGTGGAACCAATTCTGTCTTGCATTAAGGAGTGGAATAATCCAAAATTGCTCAGAATAAATGGCTACTGATGAAAGGATGGGTCCAACGGAACATACAGAGAACAGCGATTTCCAAGGCTGGCTGCTGCACACATTTGTGTTGCATATATATCTGTTCCAGGAACAGCTCCCTGGGAACATGAGCTTCTGCTGATCATGGTGGTCATCAGCAGCTGCTTCAGATAATTAGGTTGGTGTAAGGAGGAATTTTAACTCAAAGAGAAAAATTCAGGCTTCAGAGGTACTGCTTAACAAACATGTTGACTTACGTATCTCACGCAGGGCACAGGAAACGGGATGTGCTTCAAATTAGAGCTTTTTAAAATGCCACTCTAAACTTATCCAACAATAAGGTGCACTTATTTCCATGTCTCACGTAACTCTCCTCTAACTCAGGTACTTTCTACTATCCCAAATATATGGAAAATGTCACACTTCCCAACCTACTTCTAAGGCAAAGTTACTTAGCTTGAGGTAGGTTTCTGTGAAAAAAAAGTCCCATTTAAACCTGGAAGCAGTTGGCACAAGTACCTTAAGTATCTCCTACCAGGACAGGGGTACAAAGAAAGAAAAGGGGCTCTCCAGAATCTGACACCTGCAGGCTGAACCCAGCAACACCTTGATTGGCACATGGAAGGGAAGTGCAAGAGACACATCTGTGCTGAAGTCAGCATGGGTCTGAGATTAGGCTTGGGGTCACCACAAGTACATGAATGTGTCTCCATCCACAGTAAAAAGGCAGAGTAATGCTTCCCTCCATCCATGCCCCAGGAGCCCTGCCTCTGAGTAAAAGCTTGTAGTCAGTAAGATTGTAAGCTACCTATGGACTTGAATAAAAAAACCCACTAGTTTCCAGGATGGATATAGCACAAAAGACTTCCTAAAACACTCACTAATGGTCTGACATTGCTCTGCCTAATGCCTTAAGTCCTGCAGTGTATGCTTAAGCTGATCCTGCTGGTGAGCACATACCTGTCTCATCTAAATGTTATTTAACTTGCACTTCCTCACTCTGAACTATGCTTTCACTCCCTTTTTACATTAATCATATTAAGCAGTCAGTTTTTACACTCAACCTAAGATTAAACAATACAGCATCAAATATTGCATTCTTTTCCATACTACTCAGTATTAGCTGAAAGCTTGCCTTAGTAATGAACCTGTGTTCTTTGTTCCTTCAACTTCCAACACACTTCCCAAGTATCATCCTTTCCTTTTTATGACTCCAGATAATCACAGCTCATTTTGTACCTTCATCTTCTTTAACTTTGTGTCTTCACGCCACATTTAGTCTTCATAAAGGAGACTTCTTCCATTTTGCCACTATCCTATTTTCAGGCTTCCATAGCAGCCCACTGCAGGCTGATCTACAACGAATTGCTCTGTGGGTCACACTTTCCTGTGCCAGGCTGATCTCTCTTGTGTTCTGGTGTGAATATTGCTTGTATTCCTTTACAGCAGCCTTTAATTTGAGCCAGGAAGCAGTTCTCATTTCTTCCCACCATCACCTCCAAATGTGTTTCTTGTTGGTTCCTGCTAGTGACTCTCAACAGAACGGCATCCAGAAACATCAGCTCATTACCAGCAGAGAAGAAATCTTTCACATTCTCCTCCTGTTAATGACAAACTACCATTTTTGTATCACCTCCCTCTATCACTCGCTTCTGCTGTTTACCCAAGGGATCTGCTATGGTGGAAGTCTCCTCTGGCAATCAGCTGATCTCGAGCCTGCTGACTTTCAGTTTTGTTGGAGCAAATTCTTTGTCCCTCCTGGCTGCTAAGACAAAGTAGTGCCTCCGTAACAAATTTCCCAAATGCCCTCCATCAAAGACATTGCCAAATATTCTTTGTTTACTGCTTCCCAGCCTTCCCAGCCTGGCCCCATACACAGGCCTTGCTGCCTCATTGAGAATCTCTTGCCAGCTATTAAAAGTGAAGCCAAGGCCAAGCACCTGAGGAAAACATGGAGAAACAAGGCTGCCCTCCTGAAATCAGTCACAAAAGACCCTCCAAAATGCCTGACCTAGAAAGCACAGTTTACTTCACTCGTATGCAAAGTAACTCCAGTGTCTGTCCTCATGCATACCAAGAGACAGACAGAGAAAGCTGTAGAAGTGAGGAGTAGGGAAGTGTCTGGAGTCCTGCCCTGGGGTGCAAACTCGGCCAAAGATGTCACTGGTCTGTATCGAGGCTTTTATCATTCCTGACTATTACACTGGGAAGCAGACGGTGTTTCAGCTGTTAGCAAGAATGTGACAAAATATCAGTTTTTGTCAACATTACCACAGAAGACATTAGCACTTGATTTTGTTCTTAGAAGTGTTGCTGTAAAAGGGTCGTCTCCATCCCCATCCCTGAGCCCTAGATGTGGTGCTGGTAAAAGCAGAGCAGATGGGTGAATCCAGCTGCAATTAAAGAGGAACAGCTGCTCCCAAGAGGAAAAAGTATCGCTGCTGAATGGGGAAAGTTGGGCTGCTGCTGCCAGGCTCAGGAGTCTTTGCATACCCAGAAACCTCAGGAGGGAAGCAACTGTCAGAAGTGCAGCAGTGCTAATAATACCTTTCTGCTACTGTCTGAGATATCTGTGTGGGGAAGAAGCTGCAGGCTCTTCCATGAGGGATGTGACTTTCTGAGACTGGAGACCAGAGTCTGCCAGCAGCCAAAGTCAGATATCCCAGGAATATTTACTTGTGACCAAGTTTGTGGTTCACAAAGAGGAAGAACCACAAGGAAAGCTCTCCTTCTTTCAGTGCCATCCAAAAATACACTGTGACTAGATACTTAACAAAATTAACTTTAAGCAGCACAGGAACGCTAAGACGGATACAGCCAACTGAGCAAGAACAGATGAAATTCACCCTAAGGTGCCTAAGCAGCAGCCAAAACAATCTCTAAATCATACATAATTATTTACAGAAATTAGGAGAGGTCCTGGGTGATAGGAACAGGACCAAAATATCCCCAGAAAGAGGTTCCCCAAAAACAAAAGCTAGCCTGTAAGACACATTAAAAGATCACGGACCTGTCAGCCTTCCTCAGAACCCTGAATGCTGAAGCAAAGTATTAAGTCATCAGTATGCATCTGTGGTACAAGAAGACAGGGAACAATGAATATGGGCTTGTCAAGGAAAGATCTTTTCAAACAAAATTGATTTCCTTCTCTGACAGGGTAATGGGTCTACAGGATTAGAGGAAAGGAGCAGATGTGATTTACCTTTAATTTAGTAAGGCTTTCAGCATATTCCTTGTGGTGTTTTAGAAACAAGCTAAGAAAATCAAGTCTAGATGTAATTACTGTGAACTGGATGAGTGACTGAAAAAATCAGTCTGCAAGAGCAATGCTCAGTGACTTCCTGACCACTTGAGAGAACAATCGTAGATGGTTCCCACAGGGGACTGTCCCAGGTCTGATTCTATTCAGCATTCTCATTAGTAAGTTGCATAATGGATGGCAACATACACAGAATATTTGCAGATGACACAGTGTGGAGACAAAGGTTTCTGTTGTTATCAGAACCCAAAGATATCTTTACAAACTGGAGACGCAGCCTGAAAACAATAAGACTAAAGTTGATACAGACAAGTACAGAGGAACATTGGAAGAAAAAAGCACTTAAACAAGTAGAAATTAGGGATTTTCTAGCTAAGTGGCAGTAGTGCAGAAAAGGATCAGAGGCTGGTGCAGAAATCAGCAAAGTGATATTGCCAGGTCAGGGGGGATTACAGAAATCATTCTCAAATGGATTAAGAGTTATGTTACATCTAAGACTTTCTAGATTATTACTTCAGTCTGTCAGTACTGGTGACGACAGCCAAACTCATTCTGAAGAAAGCACTTCAGGAATGATACTGTAGCATCTATGATTCCATAACCAGAAGAGGACACTGAAGGGCTCTGCCAGTTCTCATTTCTGTGAGGCAGGAACAGTCTCCTTTTTCCAGAAATGAAGGTTCAGTCTGATTGTAAATTCAGCCTCACTTCTCATGACTTTACTGCATATCAAGTTCAACCATACTACGACTGCTTCATCCACTGCTCTAGATGAGACTGCTTTGTACAGAAGACAAGTCTTTTGACTATAAGTAAAAGCTGATGGAAAGATATAAATAAAAACTACTTTGATTTACATACTCTTAAATAAGGAGTTAAAAATAAATCCAATGAAGAATGTTCCTATCTCAGAATCTGGATTTTCTTTTAAATGCAAATATGGCTATGACAGCAATCTAGAGATATGGGAGCTGCTAAGCAGAGGAGAGTCCTTAGTGCTCTTCTTTGCACTGTAGAAAAATATGTTGATGCTTTACTGTAAAATTATGCAACAGGACAGAATGGATCAGGTCAGGTTGCTTTGGAAGGGAACTTTTCCCCGCAATATAAGTTGTTAAACTGATAAGGCTTGTAATCACTGCCTCTTCCTAAAGGTGAGTAATACTTAAAATTGGGATGCACTGACTGTACTAGAGAGAAAATTGTTTAGGCAGCTGATGAATGTAAAATTGTTGAAGATCCCAATAGCCTTTGGTCTAATTTGGGCTTCCTTCATCTCTCTTACATTTGTAGTGAGCAATTCTGGCCAATTCTGGTACTGCCTGCCTGAAGCAGAATAGGGATTTAATTGGCTGTCTTCTTTTTACCTACTATCATTTTGTGTAACACAGCTTTCCTGATACTAAATATGCCAATTACAATGGTCAGAGCAGCTCACAGGCTTGAAAACAGTAGGTAGGTACTGAAATGAAGGTGTCAGACAGCATACAGCTCAATGATGGGTGCCAGAGGCCAGAAAACTTGGGGATATTTAACCAATTGGAATTCACAGCTCCTGATTTCAAATCTGATTGTGCTCATTGAGCAAGATACTCAATTTACAGACAAAATAAGAAGTTCCCCACTCCTTGCTCAGGGACAGCACATGGCAGGCAGGCTTACATCCAAATCCCCAAGCTGTCTGATGCTGCTAAATCAGAGACAGCATCTGCAATATGCCTGACAGAAGGTGCCCATTATTGCAGGGCTGGGACTCTGTACCCAAGCACACCAAGTCAAGGTGCTTGCCACTGCAGGAGATGGGTCGGAGCTGCAGCTGAAGCAAATTGTACATACTTTGCTTGCTGTTACTAGAAAAAAAAAATAAACAACTTGGCAATCCACAGTGAGGAGATCTGGATCTTGAGTAAAAGGATGGGGACAACAACAGCACTTCGCAAGAATCCTTTTAACAAGCAGCGGTGAGAGCAAAAGAAAGAAAATAAGTTCAGCATCTGTATGAAGTACACAGGGAAAAGCACCATCAAAGAAAAAAATAGTCAGTTAAAAAAACAAAAATCTTTAGAAGATACAGTCTGATATAATCTCAAAAAATATAACACCGAAGCTAAAAAATGAAGGATTTTGTCTATAATTGTCAAAGATACTTAGAAGGAAGCATTTGGACACTTCCTTTCTAAACTCACACGGGCTCACAAAGTGTCAAAAGGGTTCTGAACAAGGTATAAACATGATGTAAAAGATTTTATCCAGTATTTCTGCCACTGCAGTGCCTTGAGGTTTCCACCACCTTCACCATCGCCTTAATTAAGTCTAAAACTTCAGGACAGACTGAGAAAGCTGCAGGTGCAGACACTGAACTGACACAGCACAAGATGCAGTTTTTATTGCATTATCCCAGTTTTGTGTTATATGACCCTTGACGTCAAGTTTCTTCCCCTACATTCTCCCACTTGCCAGCTCTTGTGACAAGCCATCCTGCTTCTCCTCATCCCCATTTCCCGCCCAGCCTTCTTGGTTCAGGTCTCCATTGCTTTCCCTTCTCCAAACTTCTGTTTCTCCATTGAAGTTACCCCCTAACAGTATCTTCATGGAGCTGAACAAGGTTTTACCATGGCATTACCCACAGCACACCTAGTTTGTGCTCTCAGCCCCGCACACACCTTGCCCTACAAAGCCTTCCCCCCTTCCCAGGGGCTGCTCTCCAACCTCTCATCCCCCAGGCTGTACCTGCAGCCAGGGCTGCCCCTTCCCAGGTGCACAAGCCGGCAGTCTCTCTTGCTGAACTTCATGCAGTTGGTCTCAGGTGTGTTTTATGTGGTTTATATTTGAGAAAGAATTCCATAAATTCAACTGGTAAACCAATATGTCAACTGGGTTTCCTCTGGGAGCTTGCAGGCTCCTACCATGCTGCCTTGCCCATTCTGTCATAATCACGAGCATCACATTTAAACTGAAAGGCATTTGGTGAAGAGCTGGCAGGCAGTAGACAGCCCTTCCTCCTCCCATGCACAAGCAGAAGGCAGAAAATAATTCTTTCAGGATGCCATCTGAAGCTCCATGGCACCAGCACCACGGCAGGCCAGATCAGATACAGTACACAAACAATGAACCAAGTTGGTTTTCAGATCAGTGATCTCTCCATAGCAGTTCCAAAGCAAGCTGTGCACATGGGTCAGCCGACCACAGCTGAGACGTGCTCTAAGCACAACCAAAATAAATATTCTCTTCACAGATCTTAGGGTCAACACTCTGTACTGAGAGTTCAGTCAGTAATACTGACCGGAAAAAAAAGGTGGAAAAAAAAAGTCAATCCCCTGCAGCAGTGCTGGCACCATACTAATCCCAGAAGCAAGCAGAAATTAAGTCCTATAGGAAAGCGGACCAAGAAGCACACAGAGGAAACAAATCTGTTGAATAAGATGTGCTTTAAGAGGGAAATTGAACAGCAGAAGAACACAGCAAATACTCTATCACCCAATCCCTGTTTCTGAACTGCTCCAGCTTCCAAATGCTTCACACCTAAAATATTTCAAACATTCAGGGGAGGAAGAGTAAGGAAAAAAGCACTCTTTTAAGCTGTAGAGAAAAAAATAGTTTTGTTTTTGTTTTGTTTTGTTTTGTTTTTTTAAGTTGAGAAATGAAAATAAAACTGAAAGGTGGACAACAGGAGGGCACCGCTATGCTGAGAGCCTCTTCCCAGTAGGCTGATTCTTATTCCTGGAGGAGATTGCCCTCACAGGCTCCGCATGCTGAAGCTTAGTCGAGTTGTACCACTTTGGGCTCCTTAGTCAACATCCAAAGCCAAAGCCGGTGGCTGAGCCACTGGCTGAATGAAGGAGATATCCTGCCTAGGGACAGCGATGGAGATGATGGGTATGAGGCACATGTTGCTTGTTTGGAGCTTTATTTCAATTACAGCAGGGTTTGGTCTGAGCCCACAAAAACTTCCCAGGACATGACAGCTGTTAGGCAGAGGTCTGTCCTCACTCATCTGCGAGATCATTTCTAATTTTATGTTCCCATAAAAGCTAAAGCTTTGGTGACTGTATTAGCCACATTGCACCCTATGCACAAACATTTGCATGGCTGTGTAATTGTTTATTCCTTTATTTTCCCTCTTCAGAGTTCTGACTTCAGAACTTAACTGGTGGCAGTGAAGTGTGAGAAATATCTAAAACAAGCCAGAATTTTCCTTTGTTTATACTGCAGTGCAACTTAATACAAAGAAGAGATTTCCCAAATTCAGAAGAAACTGTTATGATCTTTAAAAATATGGAAGCCAGCATCAGACATACGAACTCACTATTAGGTAACAGAATTGGAAATTTTATATTACATTTTTCTGTCTTAACAATGGGCTATGTTACATTGGGTTTTTTTAATGCAAACTTACCGATACTAAATTATTGAAGATGAAATGGTGAAAGAGCTGTCAGGCTGGTTTACTCAGTTCCTATTTTGCTTTCATTGCAAAAACACTGCACTGTTTCAAAAGGAAGGAGCCAGGCAGTCCAGAGAACAAAGGTTCTTAATAGTTCAGGATAAATTTGTTACTTTTCTAATTAGCCTTCATAGTCCAGACTTGCAGCCTCTATACCAGCGAGGGCTGCAGGGGACGGTCTAGACAAAGAACTGATTTAGACTGATTGGGGTATTGGTGGGGGTAGAACAGAGCATCTTTGAACCAAATCAGAGAAACAAGACATCACTTGCTAGATCCATTAGATGTCAAATGAGGAATAACAATCCAGCGTCACAACATAACAAATCATCTTCCAGGAACAATTTTTTCCCAACAAAAGGAGAGAAAACTCTTAGAAACCTTTTGCCTGATACTGACAATAGCTACATCTCAGATCTTTGCAACAAGATGTACAAGCTCTTTTCCTGACTGCTGTGCTATTACCTTATTACTAACTTTGCACACTCATTTTACAGCAAGGTAAGCCAGACACAATAAAGTTTACTAAAAATACAGGTACTTCACTGTAGGGGGGAAAAAAAAAAGGATAATAATTCTCAGCACTCAACCTGCAGATATGTAACAAATAAATGGAAACTACAGGCTACTCATACCTACCTCTATCCATATCCATTATGTGGTTTCTTTCCTTTGCAGAGCTATCTCCCTAGAGTGCCTAATAGTTTTCCTCACTTCCGAGCTGTCAGGTGGTACCCATGAACCTACTTCTAAAAGCCCCTTACAGATTGCATCTTCTGCTGCATGTAGCTGCTTCTGTTCTGCATGGATGAGGCCAACTTAGGCGTACTCTGCCTTTCCCCATATTACCAATGGTACAAATGATCTGTGATTCTTGTGTCTCTAAAGTGCAGTAACAACCATGACCAGCTCTAGCATGCTGCAGCAAGGTCATGGAAGGCTGCACGTAGGACTTACTACTTTGATTTTTCTTTTTTCACTGGAAGCCTGAATTGCAATTGGAGAGGCTTGGAGTTTTCTGCCCTCATGTGCATAGATAGATTTTCTGTATGTGTATGTATGACACACTGTATGATGAGAACAATCCAACCTTGGGGTATCACATAAACTTGAAAGAAGAGTGTAAGTGTGCACTTGAAGAAAAGCTTTGTCCAGACAGACAGCAAATACAAAATTTGATGTCCTCCGACATGTCACTTCTGCATCACCTATTTGTTTGTAGCAAACACCAGTATTGCTTCTGGCAGGTACCACATTCATCAGCAAGTCCCATTGGTATGCCTTGATTTTTTTGTATTTTTATGGAAAGATAAAATAACAAGGACCTATGATTAGGGGACAAATAATGTATTATGTGACAAAGTACAAGGAATACTGACCATGTGCATAGAGGTATGACTGCATTAGGCATCAAAGCCTAAATCAGGTGTCAGCAACACCTGTAGTCCAGGCCAAAATACACACAACTGCACCTCAGCAGGCTTATACAGACTGTGCTAAAGTCTGTGCTGCCACACTATGAACTAGATCAGAAACACATATTCCTTACTGTGCTCTAGTCTTAACTCAGATTACACTGCAGACATAACTACAAAGATAGCTGGATGTAGCAATATATTTACTCCAGTCCTTTACAGAATCCCTCTGGAGTCTCTTAGTGACAGATGCTATGTAGGCATTTTAAAAGGCATTAAGAGCATTACCTGCACACTGCAATTCTTAGAACACTAGAAAACTTGATCAACTACAAGGTGTTGTGTTTTGAATCTCAGTGACAGTCAGTTCCACAGACAGCTGTCCCTGGGTTTGTTGTACTCAGGACAAGTCTGTTTTAAGGCTGACGTATGTGTTTGAGATGATGCATTACTTTGATTTGCCCTTTGATTTAGTATTTGGAACATAAAAGCATTGCATGCTGGTATATTCAGAGGTGACTGGTTCCTCCCCAGACATAAATAATTTGTAATAATGAAAACTAAGGAGAAATAGTTCTGTAAGCAACACTGTGCATGCATGTTCAGTTTCTGCTGAGGACCAAGGATTCACGCAATTTCTTTGCCTTCCTGTGCATTTCAAAATTAGCTTTAAGTACAAATTATGTATCAATTACTAATGCATGTATTAAACCTACACTTCTACCCATAGAGCATATTTTCCTGCTGTGCCTAAACTCAGCTCAATTAAAAGTTCAGTTCAGGGAAAGGAAGAGCACTCTCACCTGCCACACTGGATCTGTATGCATTCCTGACTTAGCATCGCTCTTGTAGCTGGGCTGGGAGGATGCCTTCTTAAGGTTGTAGATGGCCACGTTGCCATCATAGAAGCCCACTACCACGAGGTGGGGGTGGTCATTATGGAAATCCAGGCACATGACGCCACTCTGACTGCTGAAGACATACTCGGGAAAGGAGGGATTCTTCAGAGTGTAGAGTACAAGCATGCCCCGGCTTTGATTCGTGAAGTCATCTAAACAAGAAGAAATTTTGCTGTTAAATCTGTTTCTAAGATTCTCTGCTATTGAGATACATGATCTGACAGCACTCACCCACGTCCCAAACTAGCCCGCATGCAAGATTTTTTTGTAGGATGGAAATTTGAGAGGCCTGGGAGGAAAAGCATATTTCAATGTCCTGGACAACTCTTTCTGTTGGCTTGGATTTCACACTTAGGCAGAACCAAGGATAGATGTATTTCAACATTCTCCATTGGCAACATGAGATATTAAAGCTTTCACTGTTTCTTAGAATCATAGTATCATTTGAGTTGGAAGGGACCCTTAAAGGCCTTCTGGTCCAACTCCTGTGCCATGAACAGGGAGACCAACAGCTCCATCAGGTTCTCAGAGCTCGGTCCAGTCTGACACTGACTGTCCCCAGAATGGGGCATCCACACCTCTCTGGACAACTTGTTTCAGTGTCTCGTGGCCCTTCAGCAATCTAAATCTCCCCATTTTCATTAAAATCATTTAAAGCATTTCAGTGAAGTATGTGTGAAGCATGTGTAAAACACACAAATCATACAATCCAAAAGTCACTGCAGCTTGATTTTGCTTATGTCCAGCATCTCGTGTGGCACAGAAGATCTCTCTAGCTAAGTTCTTTTCATTTTCTCCTTTTCTGACTACATTTACCTTTCCTCTATGCTGCCTATAATTCTCTCTTCCTATTCTCAATAGGATCGTTTTACTTTCATTTTCTTTTCTTATTATGTCCTGACTGCTCTCTGCAACTCTCAGTTTTTTTGCTTGCCTAAAAACAAATTTCTAAATTCTTCCAATGGGGAAGAGAAGCTGCTGATGTAGATAAGCTTTCCAGAAGCAAAAGAGGAGCTTTCCTCATCTATCAACAAAGTTCTCCCTCTCAGGGTAACCTAGCCATCTCTACAACCCCCTTTTTTTTAATGGTCAAATGCCCTCTGATGGGTAATACATGGGAAACAACTTTCCTCCATGCTGTAGCAAATGTACAACAATGTATTTCCAGAACAGTGCTTCTTGCCTTGCCTAACATTTTGACCACCCTGCAGGACAAGGGCTTGGTAAATGTGTGCCACAGTGATAGCGCTAACCTCAGAGGACTTTCCTTGTCAGAAGTCTGAACCCCAGTCAACACACAGGTACAGGCACTGCTGACCTGCACCATGCACACACAGAACATCCAAAGAGTTAGTAAAGCAATTCACAAATCAATAAAATTACTAGTTCTGCTTTGTGTTTGGATGGTGTAAATATTCTAACTTTCCAAGTATGCTGCACTACCTTTCATGGGTCCCTCTGTACACTAGGGCCAGGCAGGAAAAGGGTTTCCTTATTTTGCAGAAAGGCAAGATTCCAAAACACGCATCACTTTAAATGCATTTGACCACAAATAGCATTATTAACATATTCCTAGAATTCTAGATGAAAAGGAAGCAAACTTGTTTGCTCCTTCAGCGATTCTCCCTGTCCTCAGAATTCACAGAACTGTCCTTGCCAAGTAATGTCACTGAACTGGTATTAGGTTGGGGTCCCCTCAGAAACAAAAACACCCAGAAGGCTGTGAAGATGACCTGCCAGGAGTGACTCAGATTAAATGGACTAGTAAATCAGATCTGTTTGACAGCCTTTGATCTCAAGCTGCGTGTGCTGAGCAGCTGGGTATATCTCCAAGAAGTCCACAGTGCACATTCATTTTCTATCTGATGGCACTGAGTCGAGGGGTACTGAATGTCTGCTCCCTGTGTTCTCTGTGAAGAGAGGGCAATACAGCCCACCAGATTTGAATGAATCTTCCCTAAGCCACTGCTGAGGAAGCAAAGGGTGCAGACTCAAGAACTAGCAGGGGCCGCTGTACCCCTGCTAGAGTCAAAAGTGGCAACTTCAGATCAAGAGCAGCTGCACTGTGCTGCTCTGAACCATACAGATACACCAGCACACACTGGAAGAGTTGAAAGTATATGCCTTCTGCAGATCCATAAAGTGCAATTTGCAATGTGGCTCTTTTTCTGAGATATAAGGCCTGGAGACACTAGACAGTTATCCTGACAAGCGTGCCAGCAGGAATTGTATTCCACCTTACAGGAAGACGCAAGGCAGTGCAGCAGAAAGAGGAAAGTGAACAGACTCTGGCTGTAAAGAGCTGTATGTGATGAGGATCCTCAGTGTTCATCTGAGCACAGGTTACATACTGGAGCCTGACATATAACAAGCCCTCTTTGGAAAAGCAGCTTCGCTCATGACAGACGCAAACAGCGTTGTTACTGGTCTCAACCAGGAGAACTGAGCCTCTAAGTATCATGTGCAATCAGAAGTAAGTTTCAAACCAACCGTCACTGCCATCTAAAATATTCATCTGCATCTGCATATAAAGATGGGCACATCCAACCCCAAGCCTTTTCAGAAAAATATTGACCTAGTGGGAGCACAGTACCTTGGAATATCACTCTGCTATCACCCCGTTGCTCATGCATCTAAATCTCTTGTTCTGACGTTTACCAAGTTAACAGATTTTTCATTTTGAGCTTTCCTGCACACTTAAAAGCACTGATATACGTTCAGTATCAGATCAAAATATTCTGCTTGTTGGACCATTTTTTTTCTTTTTATCTTTCCCGTTTGGGTCACCAAAAAACTCATGAGGCATGCATGTTTTTCCTCCATTCCTTACAAAATGCTTGGTGGCCAAGCCTGGAAGCTCAGCACAACAGTTGGAGGCTAGTGCCAGTTACAGTGCCCGGGGTAAATCCTGTATTCACATTAGAAGGGAAAATCTTCAATGGTCATGAGTCACAGTAGAGATTTTCTTTACTACAGATGAAGATAATGTTACAGTTTCTTGTGTCTTAAACTTGCAAATTATTTTATCTCTGCAGGGCATAAAACCCCAAACACTACATCCTTCCATCTTAAATCCTAAGACACATGTCTTTTTATAAATCAAGACCACCAGCTAACTCACAGATACAGCTTGTAACAAGAAATCACCACGCTGAAACACCATTGCTTAAAATCTGCCCATCTAAAAAAAGAAGCAAGATGGAGAAGAATGGCTGCGAACAGCTGCTTGTTTCTGAACACCACATCTGCAGAAGCACATCTACATTCCTTTCCTGGATATGCCCACACTTTGATTGCTGGTTGGGGCTCTCTTTTAGGCTTGGGTTTTGGAGAAGCCAAGAGCCATGGCTGGCTGTGCTCTTCACCCAGCTGTGGCGATATCCTCCAGGGAGATCAGTTTCAATGACAGAAGTTTTGGTACCTAAAGAAGTGCCTCAGCTGCTTACCTGCCTTGCAACTGTTGTAAGAGTAGAGGATAAAAAGGCTATCTGCGGTCCACCAAATGTCCCCAGGTAAATTATAATCATCACTCAGTTTTATAAAACCCTGTGCATAGCCTAAGTGTGTGCCAGCGCTACAACCTGCACAGCACAGCTGACTGAGCAAGTCACAAATTAATGAATTCTCAACGCGTTTTCTTTCTATCAGTGAGCAAAACCTGGGCAGTGTGGCACTGAGCACAGGTTCATCCACCCTGCTGCAAAACACACTGGGCGAGCTTGTGCTGCTTCATCAAGACTCTCTCCTCACTCTCTTAAATAACTGCCAACTGCACGTTTCTCTGCAGTCGCAGAATGGGCATGCTTGTAAAAAGGGAAACGGCTGGCAAGCTGAGCATCACTGTGTGCCAATACTTCAGAAAAAGCAGGAAAGAACAAACCTTTCCATGGAGCTCAGAGAATCTCAGTATGTGTTGAATGCATTTAGAAACGCTCACGGCTAACAATAATAACTGGGAGTTTTATGGCACTTCAGAGCTCTTTAAGCATGCATCTGCAGCACTACTTCTCACAGACAAAGGAAAGGTGAATGGAGGGACTGCCCAGGATATCACAGCAAGCTAGAAGAACTGGGAGCAGAACCAGGACTTCAAAGGGCTCTGCTCAAGGTTGACTCAGCCCAGGATCCCTGAGAGGTTTAAACTGAAATCGCTGATGCTCATTCTGTTTCTACTCAAATCGGCCACAAGTATCAAGTGTATTGCTGTTTCGATATAAACCCTGATCTCTGTGGATGTGGCTACGAAACTCGCTGTGGGCAGGGAAAATTCTGCTCATACAGAACTACCTAAACAAGCCCTCCTCAGAGAAGAAAATGCTTTGAGAATTCCTTACATTGTAGGTCAGGGCCAGAAAGCCTGGCCTTTTCTATTTCACAGCTCACAAATGTTACAAGTGTGTATCCTGTTTTGAACCCTATAACTTGTTTCTGGCTGCACAAGCATTCTTCACTTGCAGATCTTGAGGACAGAAGCCACGTCATTTTATAGTTTGAGTGCTTAATAATGTGGAGCGATTAAAAAGTCACACCTAAATCCTCCTAGGACTTGTCTGGCTTGCCGCTGTTAATTCTTACTCTGCTTATCTTGGTTGGATGAAGAAGTGCTTTCACATCTGGTACTTCTCTTCATTTAGTTACTTAAAGCCTGACTTAAAGCAAGTCAGCTTTCAGCATGTATTTAACTTTCCCCGTCTGAAGTAAAAAAATTGATTTAATTTCACCAGATTTGCACAGAGCTCAGCAAGGAGCTGGGGACCGTCACAAGTTTTGCCATCCCAGTCAAAGGTGCTACAGCTTCAGAGCTGCAAAGAGAAAGCTGCTTCTCAGTTGATGTGGAGAACTGTAGATTATTAAGAAATTTTCCACTGATTTGGAGTACCTCACATGGCTAGGAATTCTGCTCAGGTCAGAAAAAAAAACCTCACATGCAGCCTGGATTTCAACCGGATATACTGCTTTCTCTCCACCTTTAAAGCTTGGGGCACTCTGAACTATCTGCTGCTTTTGATGCATTCTTTGAAAAATATTGGCTCCAGAACCAAATACAGTATTCTAGTATCAGCCTCACTGACGCTTAAATCATCTCTCCACTGCCACTCAGGCTTCCCTGTTTGCACTCCAAGATCACATCCAGCCTCCTTGTCAAAATCTCACACTGCAAACTCACATTTATTCCTTGTCCACAAAAGCCTTCTTTTTTTTTTTTGGAGTCACAGCCTTCCGAGATGCAGCACTTCTTGTTTGGAGAGGTATAATGTTATATTTGACTGCAAATATTACTATATCACTGCAGAGTAATAGCCCTGAGAACAAAATGTGTGGCACTTGAAAAAAGTACAGATATTTACACTGTTGCGGTGCCAGAAGTTTCTAAAACCTCAGAATTTGATCTGTACTAATTTTTTAATGACCTTTTTTTTTTTAACTGCTCCTGATGGAACCATTGCATATGGTAGCCTATGATACGAGTCAGTGGAGGGTAAAATCCAGATATTCCTGGGTATATTCAAATGCTTTAGCAGCCTGCCGAACACTGTAACGCATGAAGTTAAGAATCGAAAACAATGACTTCATTCCCAAAGTTGCAGATCAGCAGGGAGAAATGTTCTACTGAACAATATGTATTTTTGTTGTGGAATGGCAAAACCAAAAGGGAAGTGAAGAACAGTTTCAATGTCTCACAAGTTTCAACTCCAGTGAAAACATTACATTAGATGGATTTCCTTTAGGTTTTTACTGATCCCCACTGTTGAAAAACGATCACCTTTCATCTGCAGAACAAAAGACAGAAGAGTCTTAGAAGATAAAGACTTTAACGGAGCCCTATGCAATTTCTTAGTACCATTCTGCCCTACAAATAATGACAAGCTATCTAAACTCAGGAGCTTACCAAGTAACTTACATATCACTAGAATTAATGATGGAATGAGCCCTACAAAGATTCGTAAACTGTAAGGCCAAAAGAGATCATTGTGATGAAATAATGCAGTATATGCTTCTATGCTTAATTAATTCCACTATTAAAAAATCAACTGATCTCCAGTTTTCCGAGATCTCTGAATTCCACTGGCTAGATTCCATCCTAGATGGAAAAGCTGGACAAAAAGAGTTCTGCTCCGTAAGATAACTCCTTCCTTTCCCTTCATATAATAAGAAAATAACTATTTAGTTAGCTTATTCTTTAGTAACTAAGCTAAGTAGAGCTGTGTAATAATTAACTGTAAGGTAGTTTCCAAACCCAAGTCATGCTGTGGCTCTCTTCTGAAGTTCTTTTTAGGTATCATACTAACTGTTCAGAGCTGGATACAATATTTCAGAAAGTCCTGAGCTGAAGTGGTCCCTCCTCCCTCTTGCTGGTCTCTGGTCAGTGAAAGCATTCCACATCCTGTGCCAGAGGATGTGCACCTGCCTCATAGGTTTCTTCTTTCTGAGTGTACATCAACACAGAAGAACATTTTCAAGTCCAGTTTCATGACAGGCCCAACACAACCTAAATATTGGCCACTCATCTACTTCCCTCTGCCATCTCCTTTTACCCCTCTTTGTTCTAACTCTGTGCCCCTGTGCTTGCTGATCTGCATGAAAACCACTCATTTTAAATGGTGTTGTCATCACAGAGAACTGACCGTGATATGACATGTGTGTAACACTCAATCTATGTAATTAGCAGTTCTTAAATGAAACCTAAAGAAGTCTTTTAGCCTTCAACCTTCAAAGCTGTCTTGTGACAGTTCATGGACTAGACATAAGCCAGAGAGGACAGACAGCTGCCTCACTGAGTTTTCTGCTCTTTGCAGGAGCAGAAGATGGTTTGGACTAGTTAGGCACACAGGCTTGGCTTTTTCCTCAGTATGAATGTAGGCAGGGTTGCCCAACCTCATTTGAGAAGACATAGGCCATCAAGGCAGAAAGGAACTGATCTATCAGAGCAATAAAGACCACTGAAGAATCTAAAAAGACAGGCAGAGATCCAACCCCCTCTGAAACCCCAGGGCACCATGGATCCACCAGCTCTGAATAAGCCTGAACAAACACGGATAACTGCAGCACAAGGCTGAAAGGCAAATAAAAGTAGAAATATGCACTGGTAGGAGAAGTGCAGCGCAGGTTACCCAGCCCATAGCTACTCCTGTTTCAGCCTTTCTCACAAATAATGTTCAGCCTGGAGGAGGTTGAAATCTTGTTTGTTTCTTTATATTTTGTAATGGCTTGGTGTCACAGCTGGAGCAGGAAGTGCTTCAAACGAACAGCAGAAAGCTGACCTCTGGTGCTGGGAGCACAGGTGCAGAAAGAAAACAGTGAAGAAGTCACACTGGCATGCTCCTGAGTGCTGCTTCACAGCCTGTGCCACTCTCTAGTAAGATTCACTCACTATCCCTTCAGATAAACGAACAGAACCAGCTGGCGAATGAAAGCAACACGTAGCCAGAGCTACAGTGCTTGGCACAAGTACTGTTGATTTCATTTCTGTGTTTCATACCAACTCTTCCTCCACAAAGCATCGAATCAGCCAACGCTGAGCAGCATAAAATTAATGGTTTCATTCAGAGAGCTGCCTCCTGATGCCAGACAGCATGGTGAGATTGTTTGTAAATATTTGATTAGAAAAGGCAAGCAAATTTGGCACGAAAACATGTACAAATTAATGCTGCTCCACTATCCAATAAGGATATTTATAATACAGAGAGGTATGGCAGACAACATTAACATATGTGGTACAACACCGAATCCTTTCACCAGTGTCTCTTATCTTAAGAAAGCCAGCAGATCCATAGATCCAGTCTGTGAACAGCTGATAGACAGGAGCCCGTGTAGATACACTGAGTGTTAAGATCTGCTCCGCCTTTAAACAACACACAAAAGGGAAAACATGGGAGCAACCTCAAAATGTTTGTACACAGCCTCAGCCCCTCTCTGTGCACTGGAAAAGGGGACAAGGCTCAGGGCAGCAATGCCCCTTGCTCCTTTGGCACTAAAGTGGTCTTTGAAGAGTTCCCAACCAGGAGCAAAGTATATTCTTGGTCATTAAGGCAAGCATGACTCTGTGTATGTCTTCATGCAGCAGAAACCTCTTTTGGAGAGATGCCCCTTGCAGGATGTTCTCTCCAAAGAGAAGGACAATGGAATAGGACACAGTCTGTGAAGAACTTCAAGACCTTCAGCGCACACATCCGCACAAGGAAGAAAAGGTTTTCTGTTGCCACAAGGAGACGTGTCCAGAAGGACATGTTGATGCCCTCCCATCAGTCTGAAGCAGGAAATCCTCCCCGTAGTTTCCAGCTCAAGCTCTGGCCTTTTACTTTTGAATTTCAGGTTTGGAGAAAAACCAACCCATGTGGCAAGGAGTGTCAGGTCTTGAAGGCTTTTTCTCCAGCAAGTGAATCTGACAGTGCTGGGACAGGATGCTTTAGTGGAGACAGTTACCATCTTTATGGATGTATGAAATGCCACACATCTGTTGTAAGCCATTAGGCAGAATTAAGCATGTCCTAACCCCAAGTAAATGATCTCTAGAGGCTCATTCCAGTCCAGTTATTTTAATTAACTTCCATCCACTTACCTAACAGACAGGTAAGTGGATGGAAGTTAATGGCCTGCAATGCACCAGAGACACAACAGGATGGCTGAGCAGTTCCTTTCCTTTCATCCTCAGGCTCTAAAAAATCTCTTAAGATGTCATTTTCCCCAGACACATCAACAGAGCCCTGTATTATTTAACGCTTAGCAAAACACCACAGCAAAAGACTACGTTATGATTTAACTGAAAATTAAACAAAACAAAAGGTTATGACAAGAAAAAATTAGGAAAAAACTCAGAGTATTTAAATGACAAGTAATTAAGACAGCAACTGAAATTAATCTTTTCATATGATTCACTTAATATATTGTATTTAGTACATTATATTTACTAACAGAGTTGACAGTATAATAGATACTGTCAATTTTACACTCCCAGAGCGTGTATGCATGGTAAGAGATATTTGGTATTTGGAAAACAGATTTAAAAGTGTTGTAATTTTCACTGTAATCATGCATAATTGACCACAATTAGTTATCTCAATAAACAGGATGCATGATGGCTCAAGTTTCCAACACCAGTTCCATCAGGAGGATTTTCAAAGACCTCCAAACCATGGAGGAGGATACAGTTGTTTCTCCAGTGAACTTCAAGGTCTCTGACATGAGACACTGCTATCAGCCTATGAAAAGGCCAGAAGAGTGAATAAATCAGGCTCCTGAGGAACAAATACATTAAGAACTTTTTTCTACATTAATTCTTGTTTTAAATAAATAAATAAAAAAAAACTTCTGCCACAGAGCAGAACTTGGAGACAAATATTAACCCTTTAAAACTGCTACAATTAAAAATTTCCAGAGATTGAGAATTCACTGTGACAAAACTAACTGCTCTCAATTACCCACCTGCTCTAAAAACCCACACTTTGTCTGGCCTAAATTCACACAGCTCCAGTTTCTCTTTGATCTTGTTACACCATTTGTCTGCGAGATTAAAGAGCCCTTTGTTCCATGATCTCTCCGCCCAATATAGGGAGTTAACAGACCAGGATCCAACCACCTAATAAGCCCTCCTTTGACAAGCTGAACAAACCGAGCTCCTTGACTTCTTTTCCCAGGTCAGCCCTCCTTAGATTATTACTTCACTCCACCACCTCTCTGTGCAGCCTGTGCCAGTGCTCCATCACTGCACTGTGACGAAGTTCCCACGCACATTTGTGCAGAACTTCCTATGCTTCAGTTTGTGGCCATTTCCCCTCATCCTATCACCACACACTGCTGAGAAGAGTCCAGCCTCGTCCCTTTGCCTCCCACTCCTTAGATATTTACAGACGTGGATCAGATCCCCTCTGAGTCTTCTTCATTCAAGGCTGAACAGATCCAAGTCTCTCAGCCCTTCTTCATAAGGGAGTGTCCAGAACTGGACACAATAGGAAATAAATAGGTAACTGGGTATAGTTAACAAAACATTGAAATTTTTTATATTTTTGTTATTAAAACATAAAAAAAAGAAAGCAACAAAACCATAAATGAGTGGGATATTTGAGCCTGTTTTTATGGAACTAATGCCTCGGTCTGTTTTGACAGCAGTGGTTGCGATTCTTAGTGAGGTCTCAAGGTGGTGGAGAATTTTGACAAAATCTTACTCCTCCTGTACTTCATGTAATGCCAAAAAGTGATGACATGAATAAGTTGTAATTGTGAAGTGAGAGGAATTCTTCCTGGTAAGTTAGGGCTTGTAAAAGTCCAGTAGAGAGACATGACCGGATTTTTGAGTTGAACATCTAATTGCAGCTATTTGATTCCATTTGGAAATTTGCAGGTCACGTACATATGTTGACTGAAAATGGAATCATGAATAGACCAAAAAAAAAAGAGAGATAAATTTTTGGCAATCTTGAAAGCTGTTCTAAAATTCCTTTATTGAAATGGAAGGCAAAGCTGCTGCATATTCTTTGCCATTCACAGGACAGCATTGGGCATTGTCTGAAAAGGCATGAACTTCTTCTGCCACCACTTGAGCTGGCAGTGCACCCAGACGGGGTTAACAGCACACTGCTGTCTGGTTATGGTGGATGGGGTTAACAGCACACTGCTGTCTGATTATGGTGGATGGGGTTAACAGCACACTGCTGTCTGGTTATAGTGGATGGGGTTAACAGCAAACCGCTGTCTGGTTATGGTGGAGTGCTGGGCTGGTTGCTCAAGAGCCACTGAAATGATGGCAAGCTGTGCTTGGCCAAATGCTGCCTGGCCTAATTACTTTTGTTGTATTTGCTTCAGAGGCATAAAAATGCTATGTTTTGTTTTTTACCCCACCACCACCTTTTTTTTTTAAACTCTACAGCCTCTTTTAATCAATACAGCTTAGTCACGGAAGAGCTCCTTACAGCTATGATGAAGTCTCATAGCACACACTACACATGAATTACAAAGAGTAGACCCATATTCTCCAGAGTTCTTTTTGATTGTGGGTGTACTGAGTGTCCATAAAAATGTTCTTCAGTGATTCACAAAGAGGACTCACATATTTTTTCTCTTTGCTTATGTTCTTGCTTTCTGCATTATAATACTCCTTTGCAGTACCAATTTGGCATATTATTTAGTGAGGCTTATGTTTGCCTATAACAAATATAACCAATTAAAATGACTGACAACTAAGCTACAATTACGTTTTAATTCTGACTGCCTCATTTTTCTTTCTCAAGGTAAGTCCTAATATATCACTAATAAACCGACCACCATTAATAACTGGCATCATCAGCATTTGTGAGTAGTGACAAGTCTTTCAACTCAGAGTACAAATACCCGCTGTCAGTAAGCGACACATTTACAGCTAAAATGAAATGCTCAGTCACCATGTTGGCACAACAAGGCTGTCAAAACTGCTACAAAAAGTGATTTTCCTGGGTTTTTGAACACTCAAGTCATGTTTAACTTTAGCAACTTTAGATCAGTGCTGAGCACAAGCATTTGAATTGACATGGAGATATTTTCTCAACGCTGGGTTTTGTTTTGTCTTTTTAGTGCTTTACATAAATATAGCCCAAATAGCAAACTGAATCCAGATTAAAAGTATCAGTCACCCTTTGAAGTGTGTGGAAGCAACTGTGGGCCACATGAATCCCAATGAGCCTTTGTGATATTGTGCTTAGATTACCGCAGCAGTTTCACTGGGGGTGTCTCACAAGGCCAAAGCTGCCTGCTGTCCCAGCCCAGCACAGCTGCTGTTTCATGACCAGGGACCCAACTCCAGTGTAGTCCCCTCATGCAAATCGCATGCACACAGCCTCACACAAGACAAGGAATTTCATTTGATAAATCCAAAATGCTTTTTCCCTCTCTGACAATGTCTTCAGTATCAGTATTATCAATACAAAAAAGAAGTCATGTAGCTTACAGAAAGATTAGTAGGGAACTCCACTCACAGCCATCTTCTGTGTCTGTATAGAGAGTACAGTTTAAATACATACATCCCAAAAGCCATCTGAAAGAGACTTTCCACAACC
Organism: Callipepla californica brunnescens; assembly: GCA_023055505.1. NCBI lineage: Eukaryota > Metazoa > Chordata > Aves > Galliformes > Odontophoridae > Callipepla > Callipepla californica. The sequence continues at coordinate 372,583 of JALIRH010000023.1, read as the reverse complement.
AGGTTCAGGCATCTGAATTCCTTAGCACCTTTCAATCCTCTTAGTGCTCTTACTTAAAGCCCTTTGGCCATTTATCAGAAAATACCAAGTTTAATAGCTGCTAGTTATGTAAATCCAGTGCAGGCTATCTTCCACAAGCTGCGTCACCGCCTTTGTGCCACAGCAGAGAGAAAAATGAACACCTAGTACAACTTCTTGCACAGCCTGTCCTCAAACCCATGGCCTGTATTGTCAAGTTGAGTTTTCAGTCTTGCGGAATTCTCCTTCTCCGACATATGCCTCTGTCCTTGTCACATGGATTGCTTTCAGCCTTGCCAGCAATTACACTGCACGCCAAGTGGGACTAAGTTTAATCCTCAGTGAGTTTGAAGACTGTTTGGGAACTGTTGAATCACAGCCTGAACCACTGATTCATCACCTGAGGTAGGCAGAGTCAGCTGTGGGAGCACAGGTGAAGGCAATGCACTGTGTGACCAGAAGGGGTGGAGTCTGGCTCCACCTCTCCCAAACCCCATTTAAGGGCTGACCACCACCAGAAGGGGCCTCTTGCTGGAGACTGCTCTTTTGGAGGGTTCTGTTGTAAGCCTAGAGCAGAGGTGAGCATTTGCTCTTTATTTCAATTGTCTCTTTGCTATCACAGTAATCTGTTAATCTGCTTAACTATATTATCTATAAAATATCTTGGCTATAATACCGTTTGGTGTTAATCCTTGTTAACCTCACATCTAACAAGGACTAATTATTAGATTAAATTGTTATGATTTATTAAAGTCCTACCTTGTACTTAGATGGACTAATAACTTTCAGAAACATTTTTCAGTTCTGTTTTCTGTGATTTTTCTGTGACTTTCTAATGCATCTGAGAGCTTCAGGGAACTGGGCTTTGTAAGTTTTTGGTACTTTGATAACATAATTGACTAAGACCTTAGAGAAAACCTCTATTTTTTTTATCTACATCTCAATCTAAGTACCTTTCAAGGTAAAGCATTATAGTATTATATGTAGTTAAAATTAATTAATGAACACAGGCGTTATCTAAGTGCAGTAAAATTCTTTCAAAGTGAGGATCCCAACCCTCCTGGTAAACTGCCTCCTCTATTACTGAGGTATCCAGACCTATGGAGAGGGTAAATGTCTTGTCGAAGCTGCCATCCCTGGTGAAGTAACTGGAGATAAACTGGGAGTTGATGAGGTAACTGAGCTGACAAGAATATATCTGCACATTCCCTTGGCATTCTGTTAAGTACATCATAACATGTAATCTCATATGATATGGAATTAGCAGAGCACATACTAGATATATCAAAACCTGGTTCACTGTCAGGGCCTAAAGCAGAGCTGTAAAAAATGGAGAGATGCTTTCTGTTGCAGATTTATGGACATCATTTCTGGTCCTGCATTGCTTGGTATTTTTATTTTAATCCCTGTGATGATGTTAACCATCTGCTGGTACAAAAATGATGAAAAAAACAGCTACTTTTACAGTATGCTCTGATCCCCTTATTTGAATGGGCACCACTGTAAGTGTGCTCTTGTGAATAAAGGTTACACGAAGGACAGGAAGCTACAATTTGGAAAGCAAAAACTGGAAGACTGATGCCAGTCATTGTTGACAGCCATTACCATAAGCTGTGACTACGCAACGGCTTGGTCTAAGACTGTGAGGACTATCAGGGGAGGTGAATCTGTGCTTCTGTATGAAGAACCTGTGAGAGAAACTAGGTTGTTATGTCTGACTGTGGTGTTTGCACTCAGGAAGAATGTGGGAGGTTGAGGGCGAGTGGATGAAAGGCTCACAATCAGACAGAGTTTTGACATGGAAATTGAGTGTGATTGTACAAGGCAAGCTTTGATCCAGCCTTTAAGATAAATCTCCAGACAGCATATGAAGGCAGGATAGGATCCTGTTCTGCAGTCCATTGCTTTCTTTCTTTACTCCAAGAATGTTATATGCTCAGAACTGTCACAGGCTTGCCTTGCCTTAGGAGAATTATGACCTCAGCTTATGTTTCAGTTCTGATTGGTCATCTACTGGGATCAGGCAAGACTGCTCTTTTGATACCTAACCCAGCTCCCAGATGTGTATTTTCTGCAAGTTTGTCTTAATCAACAGACAGTTCACAACTGAAGAGAAGGTGGCTGGCAGGACAGGGCATGGGCCTGTAATGTGTGTCAGAGAATATCTGCCCTAGCTCACATTGCCAAGAGTTCAGGGTTTACTCTCTATATATCATCATGAGGTAAGAACTGCAGTCTGAAACCACCTGGGTAGACGATGCCTAATGAATTTCCTTCCCTTGGAAGAACTTGGAAACAGGGTACCTTGATATCCCCTATTTCTGATATGTGCCTCTCAAATCAGTATTTAGAAGTTGCCAGGGAACAAAGTATTTGACCTGAAAGAAACCTCTCGGGCTTGGAAGGCTCTGTAAAACTTAATTGACTTGTAACATGTAGGTGATTTAATCGTCATGAAATCTTTGGAGAGAACAGTGGGTTGGGAGTTCTGTATTAACTATTTTTTTCCACAGCTCTCTTTCTAGAGGGGGTCTAGGCCTCTTGCACAATAAAGGGGAAAAAAATGGCATACATCAAAACAGACTCTCTCTCCATCCCTTGCAGGATGGTTTTTAACTTCCAGAAGTAAATACATTTTGTTACCGAACATTTTCTTCATTCTTAGTTCCAATTCGAAGTCCAGATTGTACAAATAATAGGATCACCAGTTGTGGGTGAAACTGTTTCTGAAGTTTAGACTCACAGAGAGAAACTGTCTGCAAGGCAAGAGAAGTGCGCTCCTTGACCATGCAGCCTCATTTCCTCCAAAGAAATTACTGATGAAACATCAAGTAATAGGATACAAAAGCAGGAGAGGTGCTGGGGCCCAATTTGTAAAGAATTCACCATAATGGGGTGAAATGGGCCCACAGAAAACAAGGGATCTTTTGTTTCAAAAGACATACTTTGGGCAGCAGGACAAACGTGTTGCTTGTATCCTGGCAGCACTGACAAATGGATGCTGCACAAAAGAGGGGTGATGTAATTATGCTTACCACAGACCCAAAGATCTGAGTTCCATCTGTGGCTCCAGCCCAGTCCCTGTGTGACAGCAGGACTATTTCTTCTGGCTAGGATTCATCTCCCCTTCTGCACCTGGGTGGCAGAGCAGTGGGAAAGCCCTGCCTAACTCCTGCATTCTGAGCACAGGGGCTGTGAGCACAGTAAGATTTCACTCTGCTGGACAAGGTGAGGGATATCCTGAGCACTTCTTGCCATGCTTTGTTTTGCAAAGTCTGATCCTAATCTGTTTTTCAGAATTCCTGCTAGATTAAGGAAGTTGTCAGGCCAATTCAGGTCTCTCAACAAACTAACAAGAACGTTTCCTGGGCTCAGATGGAGTTCAAGAGAAAATAATTAAAATAAGTCATTTTAAAAGAAAAATGAAATGCTAGAATACTGCACACAGAATGTAATCTTAACTGGTACAAATTAAGATAACCCATCCGAGTTTTACTGCCCGAGTACAGAGAAATACATGAGAATGACTATTTGGGACCACACCAAAAGCCCCCATAGCTAGGTGTCTTCCCTCTAAGAGCACTGAGTAGTAACTGATCAAAGGGCACAAGAATCACAGCAAAAGTTGTTCATTTTCAGTTTCTTGCAGCTTGCAATTATCAACTTACTGAATCAGAGGACTTGTCCTTGGCAATGGCTAGGAGCAAACTGCCCCTCTGTGAATTGATCTTTTGACCCCATGTATATCTTTGTCCTCCAGGGCACAGAGGATGGGAAGAAAAGTTCCACAGTTTTGTTATGTATCGTATTATTCTATTTTAAATCTGTGTTAGCCCAGCAGTATAAGAATTTCATACAGTCTCCCTCATCTTTGAATTCAGGCAATAATGAATATTTGATCCTTATTCCCTTTTGCTGCTCAGGATTCTGTAGACCCACATCAAACCCCCTCTCCCTTGTCCTGTTGTAAGAGCATTGGTCTGTTTATGCTGGCTGATACAGAAGTTGTTAGATATCTCTGCTCATTCCTGCTGCCTTTTTCTGAACACGTTCCCATCTTCCCATAGCCATACTGGGAACATATCTTTCTTCAGAGTTCACAAACTCTGAAGTTAGTACAGAATCCTAACAACAGGCTGTTAAGTTTTCATTCCCAAGAACGCTGGCAAAAAAGTTATGTCCGTGGCTTGCAAGTGGATATAGCGCGACTGAAATGACAGGTGGAAAAGCCAAGGCCCTGTCTCTGTCTCCCTGACCTCCACTCTATGTCATCCACAAATGACTCCCAGGGTTGAAGTGCTTGGGGTAATAAATTCCGTGACTAGTCCTGCTATTTGCAGTTCTCAGACACTGTTTGCCTGTAGCCCCCTGGCTGATTTTCATTTCAAGCAAGATGAAGGACTATTTGTGTTCCCTAGTGGAATCAGCTTTTACTTCAAAAGGTAAATAGTAACACTCAGAGAAGAAGTACAGCTCTCCTGATAGAATCAATGTTGAAACCGACTGGGTCAACACACCCCATCTTTCTCATAAATTACATGTACCATTCCATGGCCTATCCTTTTCTGGAAGCAAGGAGAAAGCTCTGCTGCCTTTTTAATGTTATTTTTTTTACTTCATTTCAGAGTGAATGGTAAGACAGGTAGTTGCAACGCACACAAACAGCATGAAAATTTTGAGAAAATATCAGCCTGTTAGAATTCTTTTCCATTCCCTGAATGTGCGGGCAGTAACATCAGGTAGGAATTGTAATGGACTAACACAGGAACCTCTGTGTTATAGCGGCTCATAATAATTGCATATCTAATCCCAGACAGTATGGCAAGAAAAGTGCACTTTCACAGAATTCAGGCCTGGCGTGCCCTAATAGAGAGCTCACCTTTTCAGACATCCCTGGAGGATGCTCCCGAACAAGAGGACGAGGAGTTTATACTTAGAGATGTCTCTCGTGATTAGCTTCTGATGAAGCAGAACAGATCTGGTCTTTAAGCAGTTAGAAGGGCAGGGACAGAGGAATCCCAGTCACAGTCCACCAGATGAGATTAATGGGATTAAGTGGTGCTTCTAGGGGCAAGTCCTTGACCAAAGGGAGGGTCAGCACCATTGTAAGCCCATTGTAAGCCAAAACTCCCAGCTAACACTGACTAGAACTATGCATTTCTGAACGTCCACATCGTGGAATGTAGAGGTATAATCCCTATCTTGAATTAAATCTCAGTTTACATATATGAAATTAAGTTAGCCCTTGCTACGGGGTGTAGTCTGTGCCCCCACGCTGTGATATGAATTAAGCTCAGTGCACCAGTTTAATATTTTAAGTGACAGTGGCAGAGTTTTGTATTTGTTACTTACAAGAGCCATACCCCGCTGCAAATAGGTCATTGTACTTTGGATTCCTGTAATGAGAAAATTCATATAAGTAAGCATTTATAATTAACTACATAATTCAACAGAAATGCAGTGTTTCATGTTGTAATATCATAGTCCATTCTCACAGGACCAGGTACAGAGTGAGGGCTAGACCCCTTTGAATATATGCAGTAGTAAAGTTCATGTATGAGTAATTCTTCTGAACTCAACATGCATGAAATAAATACAATATCTGACGAGCACAGCAGTAGATGAAAGGGAACCCTACAGACAAATCCCACTGCTGTCTCAGGAGTGACTGAAACATGTGCCATTGTCCTGTATAAGGGCCAGGTGTGAGTGCTTCAGCATCTCACAGCACATGGTGATAACAGAACCAGCACATGCAATGTTTGCATTTCCCTTTCTGCTGCTTTATATCTCTTGTGTTAATACTTGTCAAAAAGGCACTTTTCCTTTTTTGGGCTTTTCAGGAGTGATTCTTACAGCATATTATCCAAAGATATGTCCCGTCTATCTCAGCTTTCCCAAGAAAGGACACTTACTTGCTCTGTTCACTGCACTCACTTTGCCCTAGCACTGTCCCACACCTGCTGTGTCTTCGCTTTAGGCTGAATGTGTCAAGCTAGATGTTGTCAAAGAAGATGACTGTAATTACTCAAAAAATGTTTCCTCAGAAACCAGCTCCACCTTGTAAGGTGGTATGACAATTAACTCCACTAGGCTGCAAAACTGAGAGCAAGTTTGCATTAAGGAGACTTACCAGGAGATGGCAGTAACTGAAAGTCTCTCGGTTTCGCCATACTGGAACTTCCAGAGCGGGAGGAGAGTTCCCTTGTTGTCTCTGTATTCATCGGAGGGATCCTCAAAATATTTAAAATCTAAAACCAAAAATCAAAGAGTATGTCTCATGGAAAAAGTCTGAAGCACATAACCATGGTGGAGTACCAGATAAGCTTTATGTCATTCTCAATGCCTCGATACAATGCAATTGTTAGTATAAAAACTGTCTCAGTCTTTAAGTCTCCAAAACAACATTGAAGTCCTGCACTTTACCAAGCACCAAGTCCCCACACAAAAGGCTGATGGTCTGAAAAGAGACAAAGAACGAATGAGAAAGCAGCAGTGAGAGCAAGGAGTGGCCTCAAGTCATTCTCAGAGCTAGATGCAGACTTTCAAGAGGGAGCTGAGCAAAGAAGAAAACCCTTGCAAAACAGTGTCAGTACTACATATGTCCCTGTGGCTGGGACCTGTAGTCCAGCAGGAAGGCAGAAATGGACACAAAAATGATTGAGGCTCTGAAGCACCTGCCTTAAGAGGAACAGCTGAAAGTGGATGGGGTCAGGCTTTTTTGGTGGTATCCAGTGACAGGTCAAGGGGCAACAAGTAGAAGCTGGAACACAGGATGTTCCATTGGAACATCTTCACTGTGAGGGTGACAGCACTGGCACAGGCTGCTCAGAAAGGCTGGGGAGTCTCCTTTTCTGGAGACGCTCAAAACCCACCTGGACACTTTCCTACTGTAACCTATTGTGGAGAACCTGCTTTAGCAGGGGAGTTGTATTCAGTCATCTCCAGAAGTCCCTTCCAACTCCTATGATTCTGTGATTAGCCGAAGGTTGCTCTGCACTGGCTGCTCTGTCACTGGGACCTGCATCCAGGGGGGAACTACTGACTGAGGAAAGATAACGCTTACCAGACCTGCTGGCCCAGCCTGCACAGAGAAGGGCTGACACACGTGACTTTTGAATGACTGCAGCTTGCTGTCCTGTTTGCCTTGTGTGAGTCAGCAGGCTGCTAGTCCTGGTCATTTTAGCTCTATCTGTCTAACATTCAGCACTGGAGACACCAGCATACTCTAAGACAGCAAACCAGTTTTCACACAAAGGCTCTGTGCTCCAATCTTCCACTGCTAACCACTGCCTTGGCATCTTTTGCCTCCTTCTTCTACTAACAGCCAGCTTTCCCAGAGGACTTGTTGTTATTCTTGCCACAGTCATGGCCGTTCATCTGCAGGAATTCTGTTTTGAGAGGAAACAGCATCTCCCAGTAGAGCTGTACCTTGTAAAATGTCATCAAATACGCTGTGATTCACCATCCGCTCTGTTATTTTGGCAGCCCTGGCGATCTTGGTTATATAATCACTCTGTTGAAAAGATAAACAAATAAAAGAAAATGTATATCCTGCGGGTTACAAGTCCTTCAGACCTTTTGTTACAGAAAAGCTTGAGTCTCTCCACCTTGAATACAGGGTAAACTGAAGCTCCTCATACCACTACCTAACGATAAAGGCACTTGAATTAAGGCAACAAATCTACATTAAGTTCAGCAAGGTGCTATTCACATCTGGTATAAACTAACTTCAGTGTTTGTGTATGATTTAGCTCAGTGGCAAGGTGATTGTCTATGAAAGCAGTTAGAGTCTTAACTTCCTCAACTTATTCAGTCTGTTTCATGATGGAATGAACTAAAAGCACACACATGATCCACCCCCCCATCTCACATGATAAGAATTCATTAGCTTCAGTAATACAGCCATGTTTGATCACGTATCAGCAACCCCTTATATTTGCCTGCAGGGCTTTAAGGTATCCTGTATTAAGTAAAGATCACAGGATGGAGAAATCCTCCCATTAATCAGTGTTAATTCCAGCTCAATGCATACACAGATCCATGAGCTCATGCAATATATACAATAAACACACAAAGGGCAGGTTGCTGTCCAGCTTTTGTGGAAAATGCCTTGATACCATGGAAAATCCCACCCTCCTCACTAGAGCACACCACAGGTGGGCAGACCTGCATACGAGAATTTTCACTGGTAGTATTTCAGGTATAGCAAGGGAGACCTCTTGGAGAGTGATATTTTGCAAGGCCAGTAGTCCCTGGTTAACTGTGTAGCCACCAGCACATGGCGGGTTGGCATACTTGTCTGACTGAGCCCTGTGCCTGATCACAGCAGTCTCATCCCATCTTCTTATTAAACTCTATTCCTAACTACTTTTTCTCTATCAGTATGTTCTCTATTCTGTGAATTATTTGAGTGAACAGAAGCAAAATTCAAGCTGAACTAACCACAAGTAGGACAAAATCTTCAAGCCACCAACTGGAGGGACAGAGCTTAAAGTTCCCCAGACAGTTTGGGGACAGTTTGTAAGGGCAATGCCAGAACAGCTTTGCAAAATGATGAGAGAATGCCAAAGTATATTCAGAGTGTTTTGATAGCATGTTGCTCCAAGGGCCTGAATCCCCCTGTAAATCCTACTGCTGCCCCAAAGCCCCAGCAGGGTTTCAAAGCCTTTCATCTTCAAACCCCTGCCAGGAACCAAAGACTGCCAGCACAGTATGATTTCCCCTACAGTCAAGACAGTCAAAAGAAACTTGTCAACCTTGGCACAGTCCAGAGATTGACCCAAGCATAAAAATAAAAAATGAAACGACTTTCCAAAACTACACTGTACAGTCACAATCAGAACCAAGAACATGGCTTTGAATCATGTGCATCTCAACCCTCTGCTTCTTTTGAGGGCCCCAAACAGGCTCAGGAGAGACAAAGCCTTGTGGTAAAGAGGATAAAAACCATACAGAAAGATGACAGGACAAAGGAAAAAAAAAAGAAAAGCAATTCTATAATCTGTTTACACTTTTCACATTACATAGTTTCCCTGTATCTTTGTTAATGAGTACAGTCTTCTCCCACCTCAGAAAAGATCAAGTAGAACTTGGAAGAGTGCACAGAAGGGCAGTAGGGGTGACCCATGATCCAGGATAGTTTCTGTTCCAGGAAAAACTGAGTAGACTAGGACTTGCCAGTCTGGAGAAGAGTTAGCTTAGAAGGACATGAGACAAGTCTATGAAATCCTACATAGCTCAGAGAGGATGGACAGTGGCTGACTAGTCATTGAGTTTTCCAGTACAAAACTAGAACCGTCAAGAAAAGTTAATGAAAGTCAGCTTAGGAATAAAGAAAATTAGGTGTTTCACAGCAGGATGACATCTATGCAACACCTTGTCAAAAAGTGTAGCACATGCAAAAATTCTACGTGGATGCAGGAAGATTGCACACATACTTCTATGTGCCAAACAACATCAACTCCAGGAAAAAGCTGAAAGTAGTTGAATGCTGGAAGAACGCGTGGGTTAGGGAGGGGTATTATGCATGCTTGCTGTATTCTTAGCCTTTCTCACACACTCACTTGTGGTTAGAGCCCCAGCCACATAATGTGACCACTACTACACTCGTCAGTTTTTCCCTAGGTTGGTGGGAGGACTTCTTGAGACCTGCCAAGAATTTACTGTCATGTTCAGAATTTCAGACAGCACAGGGATGAATGTTTTTAAATTTTAACATAGTTTGATTTTCTGCAAAATATTCCTTAGACACCCTGACTTCATAAGTACTGAAAAAAATTAAAGAGTGATAGAAAGGGGATACTTGACACATCCCAAGCAGAAATCAATATTCTCAGTTGCTGAGGTTTCACTCTTTCAACTTTACGTTGCTATTACTGCTTCTGTCACGAAAGTCCTGTCTTTCTCTCAAATACTTCGTAGGAAAAAAAAGCAATTCACCTTTGATAACACTTCTTCAGCAATGCTGGGATCACGACTACAAAAACGGCATGGGCTGCCACCAGCATATTGCTCTAAGTGAGCTTAGCTGACAGAGGTTAAGTGCTGAAAAGGTTACAACTTGATTTAGAGAAAGAGAAGAGCAATAGGCACTGAAAAAGTAATGGTTGCTGGGTGTAAGGAATGGATCCCCTCAAGTGGTGCTGGTTCATCAGGTGTGCTATCTACTCTGTCATCTGTTCACCCTCTAAGTAGGATAAATTCTTCTTTTTTGATATGCCTGTGCTGGTGGAAGGAGCTGGGAAATAATGGCAGTGTTGGACCTGGCAGACATGAGCAGTACTGCAGACCTTTTCTCTTACATATGCAATGAAAACTGCACTGAAAACTTTCTGAATTTCCAACCTGAGAATCCATTCTGGGCTGTAGAGCGGAAGACAAAGATTACTTTATTGTGTTCCCAAAGATGAATGCTAGGTCCTGAAACATCTGTAAAATCTTTTTATTGTGGCTGTCAGTGGTGTATGGGAACTGTTGAATCACGGCCTGAACCACTGATTGATCACCTGAGGCAAGCCCTGAGTCAGCTGCAGGGGCACAACTGAGTGTGATTGGAAGGGGTGGAGTTTGACTCCACCTCTCCCAAGACCCCATTTAAGGGCTGACCACCAGCGGGGAAGGATCTCTTGTTGGAGATCCCTCCCTGGTGGAGTTATCGGTGAGCCTCAACCATCAGCAAGGTGAGCCAATCTCTTTTGCTATTATTTTGTATACCATCTACTTAAAGCCTACCAAAAATATACCATCCTTTCGCACTAACTTCCTTGAAGTGCTTTCCTTGGGGTTATTTGCCCTACACAGTGGGAAGTAGAAAAAAACTGGGAAAAAAAGCCCACAACAACACTAAATCTTTAAGTCCAGGAACAGTGAATCACTCAATTGAAGGTTTTCTGCAATGTAGGAAACTGTTCAGATGAATTGGAAGAGCCTTTCTTATTAGGTAGCTATGCTGTAAGCAATGTAGTTGTGAATAACCACATTTTTTGGCACTAAGCTGTATCAGAGTCAGTTACCTTCTCACTCAATCCTTTGCTATTTCAGGTTTGATTTATTCTGTATCTTACTGAAACACATCTTCAGTGGAAGTGATAGGCCTAATTTATCCTTTTTCAAAGATCTGTTTGAAACTGATTTTTTTCTTTGTAGGGCAAGTCTGCTTTAGCTAGCCAAAAGTAATGAGAGCTCATCAGCTCATACATTTGTTTTACTCACTTCTGCGAATAAATTATTTTTTCAACAGCAATACTGTTATTGGAACCATCTGTTAAGATAGTTCATGGGTTAATACTTAGAAAATAAATGTCCTGGGCTTGTACTACTCATTAACACTAATTGTTTCATGTTTGCATCTCAGCAGCTGGCCAGTTGCAATGTGCAATTCCACTTCACTGGAGCATGGAACAAGGCTTCTGCTGATCCGTAATTGTATAACAAAGCTCCACCCGAAAAGTCACTGCAGTAACAGCTCATACCTCCTGCAACACATATATGGCTACTACAGGAATTCCAGGCTTTCAAAGAGAAAACATAGTACAGGTGTGTTGCCATCTCTTGCCCAGCCAGCACCTCCATGCAACGCAAATCCCAAACAGAGCTCCCCACACTGAATCCTGTCAAGTAACTGTTACTTTCTAGAATTACACTTTGTTTTTATTATTTGCTTTTAATACTGACACGCGGTACACAACAGCATGAAGACAAGGATGTTGGTAACAACTCATCCCGTCCTTCAGTTGAACAGAAGCAGGCAAACACTAATATGAAGGTTAATTGCATCTGATTTTCCACTGCTATTACAAGAATAACTGGTGAGTGTCCAAGAGCTTCCAAATTATAATTACGATCCTGTGATATGGGCTGTCTCACTGGGCATAACTCAGAAAGTTACAGAAAGTCACTGTTGTGGGATAGATGTAACAGAAATATTATTCCTCTGTTATCTCTCACACTAGATTTTCCAACAGTGCACTTCTCTTTTTACATGCACACCGCAACCCACCAACTGACAGATTTGTTTCTCCCTTTCACTTCAAGCAGTAAGCCCTTACTTCCTCCAAGATTTCTCTAATGCTCCAAAACACAGTTTCCCACTCTACTAGTCCTTCCCAATCTATACTAGCAACAGCCTTTCCAGTTTACGCTTTACTTCATTTTTTACTTAATTTTTTTTCAGTTTGCTCTTTACTTAAATTTGCATACTTAAATTTGCATCTACGTCAAACATGGTAATTTCTATGCTCACATAACAACAGAAGGAGGGTTGTACTGGATCAGACCAAGATTATCTCTGGGCTGGGATCCTCTCTGCAATCAGGGGCATAAGCAGATGGCTCAGGAACAGTAAGAACAGGACATGCAGATACAACGCTTCTGCCTAGCTCCCCTCACTTTCAGCTATTTTCAGGTTTCGTGTAATTTTTTTGGTATTCAACCTTCTCCATGTTCTATTTTCCTCCCTTGATTGAAGACTTAAGAAAAATTTTAAACATTATATCCCTGCTCTTGGATGTAGCATAGCACATCCTCTTCTCTCTAGATCCATTTGAATGACAGGTAGATAGAGAGACTTCTGAAAGTCTATCACAGACTCTGGTCAAACACTTTCTGTCTTCCATTCACTTGTATTCTTCTTTATATCATCCTTATCCATAATTCAGCTAGAATCCTGGTAATCTCAATTTCTTTATCTGCTGCCTGCCTCTCCCTTACGCTTTGCAAAACCATTTATTTCCTGCTTTTTCTCCTCATTCTCCAGTGTAATGCATGGCCTGATTCTACATCTTCTCCCACAGCAGTGCTCCTCTGTTCAACTACCAAAGCTCTTCCTCTGCCTTTGGCCACATTCTTTTATGGATTATTATCTTCCTCAACCAGTCATCTGTTCTTTTGGCCTCAAACTCAGTACTAGCACTGTTATTCCTTTATTTTATTCCACTTTTTCTAATTCCTCACCTAACTCCTACTATGTATCATCTCAAATTGCAGCTCCCTAGCTTGGATGTTCTCTTTCATGGCCTCTTACCACAGCAAGAACTTCCATCAGTGATCCACCTTCGGTAATATCTGACCACTTTATTCTCTTCCTCCTTTAGGGCTGAACCCATTACTATCTCGTAGCTTCACTGTCTAATCAGCTGATACAGGAATAACAGTGGAAATCAGTAACTGCTTCTAGTCACAGGTTCCTTGATTTTAGCTACTGTATAAATCTCCTGTATTTCCTGCTTGAGATTCCATTTGCTGAAGCTCCTCTTCAGCAACAGCCAAAGGCAGAAAGTCCTCAGAAAACGTTTAGTCAGAAAAGCTTTTTTTCTAATTGCTACGTGCAGCCAGAACTATAATAACTTAGGAGTTAGAATTTGGAAGCCACTTTTCCATTTGCCAACTTGAGACTAGAGGTACAGATTCTGATGCCATCAATCTTTAATTTCCATACAATCATCTAGGTTGGAAAAGACCTTCACAATCATCAAGTTCTACAATCAACCTAACCTCCTAAGTCACATCACTGAACCACGTCCCTTAGTGCCACATCCACATCTTTAAAATACCTTCAGGACGGGGTTTTCACCTCTTCTTGGGTGACCTGTTCCAACATTTCACCACCTTCTCCATGAAGAAATTCTTCCTAACATCCAACCTAAACCTCCCCAGTGTACCACGACACCTGTGTCCTATTGCTTGTCATCTGAGGGAAAAGACCGGCACTCTTTTCACTACAACCTCCTTTCAGGGAGTTGTAGAGAGCAATACGGTCTCCCCTCATCCTCCTCTCATCCAGACTAAACAATCCCAGTTCCCTTAGATGCTCTCCATAACACTTGCTTTCTAGTCCCCTCAACAGTTTTGTTGCTCTTCTCAGCGCACGCTTGAGCGGTTCAACATCCTCCTTACGCAGACAGCTCCAAAATGCATACAGAGCTACTCATAACAAGACTGTGATGCCTGGATGCTTTGGATTACTCCAGGTTGCATGTTCCCAGTAAGTGACTGGAAAATTCAGCAGCTTTTTCACCTGCTTTAAACCACCCCACCAGTCTCACAGTGTGTTTCAGTTTCAAGTGCAGGCTCTGCATAAAGAGATTTCCATTACACTTCATTGCATTCACTTTCTGGTTTCCTTGTAATCATCCTGGAAAATGCTACAAGTGAAAGGCAAAGCACCAAAGGGAGGGATTGTAGATACATGGATTTCAGCTTCCCACCATTGTCAGTTGAACATGCCATAGTCGTTTTTTCTATATGGTTTCACTGGTAGAATTTTTATTTCATTTTAATGGCCAACTGTAAAAACTCCACACTTCAAGCCCATAGTTGTATCACTGACTTCAGGCTTAGTTCTCAACACTTACTCAGGTGAAAGGTTTATTAGTTTTAGAAAGTACCGTGGAAATCAATGGCACCGTTCACAGGAGGAAGCCTGTCAGGACGTGTGTCTGGGCTGTTTAAACTGCAAGACTTTTAAGGGCAGAGTGCTATGAAAGCTCAGCCAGCCAAATCCTCTACAACTGAATCAGTGTATGGTATGAAAGTGCTGAAGTCCATTTCAGGAGCCAGCTTACATTACAAAGGCGTATCTTAGTTACACTAATACACCTACACTTCTGGTGGGGGCAAGCTATGAACTGAACCCTGTGCTTCTATTGTAATAAATTTGTATGTATACAGCTGTAAAATACGTTACAATTACATAACATTATCATTAAAATAATAATAATAAATAATAAAAAGTAGCAAAATGTATTTTAATACATTGTTTCAGTAAAGAAACAGTAAAGAAATGCTACATTTCTTTTTTTTTCATATTAGAAGACTATACTTAATGCTCCTACATCCCTTGGAAAAGTCTGTATTAAGTCAAAGCGTGTTTCTACTTATTTCATTCTTTTACCCCTCACATGCTAATCAAAAATCATAAACATGACAATGCACTAAAAAGAAAGTTACAAATCTTCCTTGGAAATGTGCTTTGAAGTCATGATTACAGCTTCACACTGTTTTGCATTCCTAGAAAGAGTGCAACAAACCAAAAATGGAAGAAATTTCCTGTTTTGGAAATACAATTCCTAGCGGAAAATCGTAGTTGCACTTCTCAGGTTTGCTACATGCCAACTGTCAGAACCTGCTGCATGGTCAGCATGGGTTGCTAGATTCCACCTGGCTCATGTGATGAAAGCATTCACTACCACTCAGCAAGCATCTTCTAGAGCTGTGAAATATACCTGTGATTCCAGTGAAGTTAACTGTCTTCCCCTCTTCTCCTCTTTCTTTCCTGTCTGAGATTTTGGTTTTTCTTTCTCTTTTGATTTTTCCATTTTCTGAAGCTCCTCCATGTAGGCATCATAGATCACCCACTGAGAGACAGACAAGAGGCAGGATTTGTAAGGACTTGATTATACTCCAGAAAAAAAAATCATCCACCCCATCAAAATAAAAAAGATAATGTCACCGGAATCTTCTGAAAGACAGCGGTCAAAAACAAAAAAAAAAAAAAAAAAGAAGGATCGAAACTATATATTTAAATCTTGATGTGGCATGTCTCACTTTCTGAGAATAAAGTGTTCTACTACTAATAATTTCCTTTTCCCAACACTATCCTTGGTACTTCGACTCCATATCATTGTGTAAATCAGATATTTTGTTTGTCTGATTTGCAGTGCTTAATAGGAAACATGCATTAAACATCTGCTCTATGACATTTCTCACGTGGTGCTGGAAAATTAAACTGTAGCTGCTTAACACAGTTTAAATCTTGGACTCTAACTCTGAGTCACACGATGAAATGGAAACTGAGAGCAGTTTACATCTTCTTCTATGCCACATGCCAGGAATGACTTACTTGAGTAGATTCAAAAGTAATTTTTCCACTTGAGAATTATTCATTAGTATTGCAGTGCTTGTACTGTATCTGAAGCATTATATTACTTTCAGCAAAGAGAAACAGTAGTCTAAATCTGACATATCATCTTAATTATGACTCAAATACATAAAGTAGAATAAAATGTTGGAATACAGAAAGTAGAAGTAAACCTGTAGCAAGAAAATGTGCATTGTGTCCTAAGTTTGCAGGCGGAAATGAGAAGAAAAGATATTCCAAATATCAAAGGAAGGGCAAAAGAAATGTTATGAGAACAGTGAGAGAAGCAACAAAACAGGAGACTTTGTAAGAAGAAATTATAAGCACAAGGGAGGCGGCAAAAGAGTTGAGGAATAGAACAGCTTATGTTAAAATGTTTTTTATCAGGAAAATAAAAAGAAAAAATTTTCCTCTCAGCTTTCAAAACTTGCATGCAAAATTCCTACATCCTCCAATTCTGAGGTCACCTCACTGATCAAAAAGAAACCTCCAGCTGAAAAGGATGAAAGCTCTCTGGCCAGTTACTCTGTGAATTCAAGTCCAGGAATAAGCAATCTCCAGCTTGACAGAGACACCTTCCTTCTTCTTCCTACCACTTGCTTACAGTACCGTTTTAGTTGCTCTCATTACCTCATACTTTCTCCTGGGTGTTCCCGGGATGCTTTGATAATATGCTTTGAGACAAGATTTTTATCACTGTATATACACAAACATATCTGTCAAATATTCGTGATAAACAATCAGCAAAACTGGCTTTCCAATAAAAACTATAGCATATTTCATTCCATGCAGAATTTTTAGGTATATTTAGTTCAGCTCAGCTCCTGCTGAGCCCAGAACCATTTTAACGGTGTGGGTCTCCATTTCTATGCACTTAAAGCCTTCTAAAACAAAGCAGCCAGCTGAACAGGGACATCTGACCTTAGAAATAAAGTTTACCCATAAAGGCAGAAAGGAGGGCCATGTTAGTTTGCTCTCCAATTCAAACCAGAAATCGAAGCCACAGTACAGGAATTCATTCCAGTGCAAGGAACGCAAAGACAACAATTTTCCTGTATATATTCCAAAATGGTTAATGAAGTCAAAAGGATATACCTGGTTAGCATTGTCTGAAAAGTTTTCGTAACGTTTATGCTCCGATTGGCATGCTCTTTCCTAAAAAAAAAAAAAAAAAAGCATAAGAAAGTGTGATGTATACACTGAGACTCTTTGCAGTGACACAGTGCAGCTGTGGAAACTACCGTCTGTACCTGAGAATAGTATTGATCTTGGATTGATTCAGCATCCAAATACAAATAACTCCCAGATCACTGAACAAACACTATTGGTTATGAAGCAAATACACATTTTCTTGTTGACCAAAAAGACGTGTGAGGATTTACAGTAGCACCAAATTTTTGTAGGCTGTCCTAGAGTCCACAAGGCAAGAATTTTTTGGTCACCACCTTCACTATCCCAAATGTTCTACCATTGTCAAACGTTTTACTGTAGTGAAAAACTGTTGTGCTTCTTTTTTTTCCACCCAGCAGCACCTACAAGCATTATGCAATATGATGCAAAGTGATGCCCCACTTGCTCGCTCAAGCAGAAGGAAACTGCAACAGCAGCCTACCCGCAGAGGTTTGACAAGTGTCATTGAAGATCTCTCAATGAAAATGAACCGGTTTGCAAGCTTTTGCTCCTTTACTCTTGGGGGAGGAGCCTCTTCTGCCTCTGCTGCTTCAGCTGCTTCTGCTGCCTCTGCCCCCTCTGCCTCTTCTTCTGCAGCCTGCAAGAGAACCCTGGGAGGATCAGCAACATTGGTACCTATTCAAATGGTCATAAGTTGACAGTGGGAAAAAATAAGATCAAAATATATAAGATGATAATTAAGAAACTTCTAGCTGTCAGAGCAAGGAGATTCTGGACAAGTATCTAAGTGGGGAAAGAGAAGAATAGGAAATGAAGTGACTTTAAAACAGAGCCTGATATGAATAGGATAATATAGCACCACTGCCTTTGATAAAATGAGTCAGACCTAAGAATCAGAAGACTGTATTACAGTGCCATGTATTGATATTTTCTCTGCTTTTCTAGACAGTCAGCTCTACCTGAAACTAGTCTGGAATTGATTACAGGGCTCATAGCATACTCCTTTCCTGATCAGCCAACTGTTTCTAAGTCGGCCACTCTTCAGTTAAGCTATTATTCTTGCTGCTTTCACCTCCCCACTTTCTTTCTTTCTTTCTTTCTTTCTTTCTTTCTTTCTTTCTTTCTTTCTTTCTTTACTTATTTATTTATTTATTTACCAACTTCCCTTTCAGGGAAATTCAGATTTCGCATACTGTTTGGAAAGACTCCAGGTCCCAGCACATTACGGTCTATCATGATACAGTATCTGGAAGTGCAGGATCTCAGCAACAGCTGAGACATTTCAGGTACAAAAGAACAGATCACAGAAGCATCTCAGTGAGCTCATTTTCTAATAAAGAGTGATTCCAATCTAATATTAAAAATAGAATGACAGCTCTCAGCTGACTATAGAGAATTACCTGAGTGCTTTTTTCATCTTTAATCTCTGCCTCTTCAGATTCTACAGCAGAAGTCTCAGAAGGAGTTTTTTCTGATGACAGAAAAGATAAGTAAATGAATCTAGGATAATAAAATATGATATATGATATTCAGGAGTCTGTTCTATCTTCTGAAGTATTAATATACAAACGCATCCTTTTCTAAGGCTCTTTCATTAGACAACACAGTAACCAATCCCCAGTTTGCACGGTGATTGCTCAAAGACATAGAAAGAAGCTATGTTGTTATTAGATTAGTCTGCAGTAATTCTCTCTGGACTGAAATAAAGAAGTCTGATTTTCACTTAAGTCGAACTTCTGAAATAAAGTCTGATCTGAGTAACTTTGTTTCTGGAGTATCCTTTCACCTCTGGACCTGCTGCACTCTAAACATTTCTGCTGTTAAATGCAACTATGAGCAATGCTTTCAAGGTACAAAAGAGTTACAGTGTGATTTGTTCTTATTTGTACAGATAAAAATAAATGTACTAGCTGCCTGCTGGGTTAAACCGCAACACCATATTAAGAGGATGATGGATATCTGCATTCCAGTCACAGCCTTGAGTGTGTAGTGATGCTAGCTAGCATCAAGCTGCTGTAGTTAGTTTCTGCACAATGAGAAGTAATGCCAAATTAACAATCCATACTTTCATGGCTATGACAGTTCTATTTAGGATTGTGTTGTGCTTCAAATCAAGACACATACTTTGTTAAGTGTAAAAGAAAAGAGACACCACCCCTCTGAGGCCACAGGTAACAACTGTTCTCAGGAACAGTGATATCATTGTGTTACCACATTAAAAGAGCATCCTATGTGACACAGCTTCTTTCTCAAACAGACAAAACATGAGAAAAACACTAAACTGTATTTCCCTGAGAAAAATTCTAACCTAGAAATGTTTCCTGACAACATCGTTTTTTAGTGTCTGATCAAAGTATCTTTCTCCACTGATAACGTAAGAATCACAATACTACAACCATAGGATCATTGAACAGTTTGGGATGGAAGAGACATTTAAAATCACCTAGTTCCAGCCCCTTGCTATAGGCAGGGACACCTCCCTCTAGACCAGGTTGCTCACAGCCCCATCCAGTCTGGCTGGAGGAGGCATCCCCAGCCTTGCTGGACAACCTGTTCCAGGGTCTTACCACTCTCACAGTAAAGAATTTCTTCCTAATACCTAGCCTAAATCTAACCTCTTCCTGTGTAAAGCCATTTCCCCTCATCCTGTCACTACATATCCTTATAAAAAGTCCCTCCCCAGCTTTCCTGCAGGCCCCATCAGGTACTGGAAGGCCACAATATGGTGTACCCAGAGCCTTCCCGCCTACAGGCTGAAGAATCCCAAATCTCAGCCTACCCCCATAGGGGAGGTGCTCCAGCCAGCCCTTTGATCATCTTCACGGCCCTCCTCTGGACCCATTTCAACAGCTCCATGTCCTTTCTGTGCTGGGATCCCCACAACTGATGCAGTACTCCAGGCGGGGTCTCACAAGAGCAGATCAGAGGGTCAGAACCTTCTCCCTCAACCTGCTGGTCACACTTCTCTTGATGCAACCCAGGATACAGTTGGCTTTCTGGGCTTCAGATGCACACTGCTGGCTCATGTTGAGTCTTTTCTCAACCAGCATGCCCCAGATCCTCAGAGCTGCTCTCAAGCCAATCTCTGCTCAGCCTGTATTTGTTCTTAGGATTGCCGTGTCCCAGGTGCAGGATATGCATCTTATATTTCACACTGTCTAGTAGATATCATGATAAGAGAAAAAGAATGCATCAAGTATATAACAGTCTCCCAAACAATCATCCTGCCTCTAAACATATCTGCTTTAAAACTTTACACCATGGCTGAAATTCTCAAAGCAGGATAAGGAGTCTGGACACGTATGTCCAAACAGTAGTAGAAGACATTCAAAAGACACTATGCAGCTCTGAAAATTTCAGTGGGTGGTGTTCACCTGGCTTCAAAAGCAGGCATTGTTTTCTGTGCTGTGGCAAACCCCTGGCTGGCTGTTCATGTGCTTTTCTTGTTTTTGTTTCTTGAGAAAGATGCAACCTGTTCAATTCTGCAGTTGTAAAGTATGATTATTCCCTCATGTTGAATAAATGGTACCAGTGCCCAGCTGAAAATGATTGTGATTTTAGAAAATAAACCAACCTGATGCATTGCTTAATCTCAGACTCTGTCGCCTGCCTTCATCTGAATCTCTGAGTATCAAGTTCCCGCCCAAAGATAAGTGAATGGCTGTTTGATCTACATAGCTTACTGGCTTGTAAGCTCGTTCCTATAAAAATGAAAAAGCAACACAATCAGCACGATGAAATATATTTGTAAGCCAGAAATACTGTTTAGCCTAAATTGCTAAAGCTAAGAAGTCCCATCCTGATAAAATGTTTGTTAACATTTTTACAAAGTTTCTTCCTACAGTTATTTGTATCTCAAGACACTGAAAGTCATAAATTAAAGACACAAGGAAAATAAGAGAGAACATGAAACCTCTAGATCTCAAAAAAATCCACAGAAAGGGAGTTTAAATATAATTCTAGTACATCTCTTGCACAGCACTCCCTAAAAGACTTTGATGTTCTCTTGTGCTGAGATAACCTGAATGATTTGTCATTCCTAAATGAGAGCAGCACCACACAGAAAGAGCAGCTCTGATCTGGAAACAGTATGGGCTCTTAGCACTGTGCTCAGGCTTACAAGCACTATGCCAATTCAGTTATTTGAAACTATTTGAAACTGTACAGTGCAGTCATGCAGTCAGGCTCAAACTATATATTAAGACTTACAGCTACACCTAAAAGCATTCAGAATGACTGCAGACCACAGATGCTTCAATAGCTTCCTCTAAAACTATGACTGCATCCTGTACCCATGAGAGCATCGTACTGAGCCTAATTCACTCACTGTGGAGGACCTGGAGACATGGATCACTTATCTACATAGCTTGTGTAGTTTCCATCCCACAAAGACAGAAAACATTAACTCCAAGTAGAGGAGAAAGAGAACCCAACAGCTTCCACGAGACTGGAATATTTCTGATGATCTGCCAAACTGCTTACAGAAATTCAGAGGTGAGACAGGCTCACGTCTGTTTCACCTGGTTGTCTATTCCCTGATTACAGCTGGGCTTAATCCAGGCCAGAGCTAGAAGAGCTGTCCCTGTGGGCTCTCATTTCTTTCAGGAGGTGTGACCCTTCCGAGGGACGGCTGGGAGGCAGAGCCATCCTTCTCTTTTGCTGCTGCTGCTAGAGGTAAATTCCAGCTGGAGAAAGCCTCTCCAGGGTAATGCAGCATATATTCTTTACACAGAAATGCGAAGGTGTGACTCTTGGATGTTTCCTGGCAGTGTTTGATGCACCCTCCCCTGCTCACTCCTACTCATAATGAATAGAGTCCTTGTCACTAGTTTTACAAAACACATTTCTGAATTTCCTACATTGCAAACAACTGAATCTTTATCTACAAACACTGAGGAGGCAATAACTACTTATAGACCAAATAAACTATTGCCTTTTAGACTCTAATCACCACTGAACAGGGAAAAAATAATAAATAAAAATACAAACAAAAAAAAAACGTTGCCTGAGATTAGGCGCACAAATTACATTCACTGACAAAACTCATAGAGTAATTGTTATTTCCAGCTTCTGAATAAATTTTTCAACATTTTTAGGCCTTCACCCTCTGCAAAATCCCTTCAGGAAGCATTGACAGTAAGTATGTAACAAGATGAAGCCATATTAAAAATAGATCACCGGATAAGAAATAAAAACAAAACTCAAAAACAAAAATACTCATCCTCATTTCAGAGGTTATGCCACACTTACTTTAAAGCTGTATCTGACGATATTCTGAGGGGCATGAGGATTATTAGCTGACAGAACACGTCTAAATTCCTCTTCTAATTCCTTTGGAAGAGAAACAAAATAGTATAACAAAGAAAATTTTGCTGTTATTACACTGAACATGCAAAGATCACCAGAGTTTTTACACTCAGTTCTAGGATATTTGCTGCAGATATCTCACCCACAGTTGATGCCTCCACAAGAACAATGGTGTGAGCCAAGGTAGCTCAGAGTGGGTTCAAGAACAAAGTCATCTTGCTTCCCAGCATAACACTCTGATAGGGTTCCTTGAATTCTTTAGTCATCATGTTAATTTTAATCTAAGCTGTGGTAACACTTGAAAAATGCTAGCTGCATTTTGTATGGAAAAAAAAAGACAAGCTCTTGTCTTGTAGCACAAAATCCATTGAACACTCAGCACAGAAGCTCAACCAGTCCAAACAAAAAATAGTACTGGTGTCAACTGCTTTCACTGGTTGAAGAAGACGCAGTATGTGTAGCTTCCTTTTGAGAGCTGTTCGGAGGACAGGAAGCAACACTGCAGTTTTATACGGCCATTAGAAAAGAGAAAAATGCGGTTAGAAGGGTGAATGACTGCATTAGCCAAGAGGACAATAAATGGCATCAAAACAAAAGGACCCTTCTCTGTATGACTCTGTGTGTCAAACTCTCTCTGGTACCTGAAAAGCTCAGGGTTAGCACTGGTGTCCTTCTTATCTGAGGAAGTACTCGGCCCCATTCCCCTCCCAGTTCAACTCCATGTAGATTTACTTTGCCTTAAGCCCAGAGCTGTTTCAAAGCACATTCTGCCTGCTTTCCTGCTGAAAGGCATTTTAGCTTGTGCTCCAGACACTATACATTAACAACTATCAGTCCTACTCTTGTAGAAGTTCCTCCAAAAAAAAAAACAAACAACCCAACAACAAATGTGAAAGAGGTAGGCTTCAGTTTAAGGAATTTTGTATGCCTCTCATGACAAATACAGACACTGTTCTTTACTCACAGCTTCAGTCAGTTCCAGCTGATCTGGAGGTTTGAGCAAAGTCTTTGCTGCTGACGACTCATCCACTCCTTCTCCAACTTCAGTGGATGAATCTTCATACTAGTGCAGGAAAAGGAACCCAGTTAGAACACCAAGACTGTGACTGGTTTGCTCACTTGCAGAGAGGCCCTTCTCCATGAATGCCACAATGAAGACCAGCATTTTTGCATCAGATATACCAGACAACCCCAAATTTGCAAATAGTTGGGAACAGTGGTTCATTGGGTTGGGGGAGATACTGTCTGAAGATAATTCCTGGACCATAGTAAAACGGGAGTGATTCCAATAACAAAACTCAAGAAACGCCACTTGAATTTCAGTTCCAGAGTTGACAACTGTTTATTCTGACCACATAATAACACAAACGACAGACACTTTAAAACTACTCAAAGGCATAATTTAAGCAGCTGCAATTACTTCTTAAGCGTTATTATAAAAGCTACACGTAGAAATTCGTTTAAGATATAAAGCTGCTAGGATGCAACTTCCACATGAATGCTGTTTCCTGGTAAAGACTAGTAGGTCTGCATTCCTGCAACGGTGAAAGCTGCTCTCCTGGGACTGGGCTTGGGTTGAAGCCATGATACGGTATCATTAATAGGAAATGGATCACTGCAGGCATGAATTTCAATTACTGGTCATTACAGATAAACTGCAAGAGCACAAGGTTGCTGATTACGGTGTTTAACTGCTCAGCATAAAATTTCTACCTCAGTTTGAAATGTGTAATGAGTTGTTTTAAAATAAATCAGCCACTTTTTTAAAAACAGGTTTCTCTGGTCTATTAAACTTTATAGCCACATGGAGCTGTCGATGAATCCAGGGCATAAGTGAAGGCTGTTTGCAAGACCTAGCAAAGCTACGCTATCTGCATAGCACCACAAAGGTAAAAAACACAGAGATGTGTGTTAAGCAGTGGCTTAAAAGTAACATAGTTCTGCATATGCCAGAAGCCAGGGAAATTCACAGGCTGCGGCCTTTCTCTCACGAAGGGTAAAGGAAGCTGAAATGAGGCAAGCTGGAAGGAAGGTCAGGCTCCTCAGTCCTCAAAAGACTATGACGGCAGAACACTTGTCTGTGATTTAATGCTACCCAAATGAACACCCACTTAGAGGACATTTTTCATACACAATTCAATGCCAGTTAGTTTAGAGCTGATGTTTTTCTAGTGACTAAGATAAAAATAGTGTTGTGTTTTCTGTGTTCTTTCATTTTCTTATTTCAAAGTCAATACCTTTCCCTTTTAAGAGACAAAAAGGGGAAAAAATTAACAGGACAATAATTCATTCTAAGGTAAAACATCGCTTATCACAAGGTCTCTTTAAAGGCATGTAAATTGTCCTTGCCCCACTCATACCAATGGCAATAAACCCATCTACATCAGCTTAAGATTTGTCTCTATAAAAGAAGAAGGTAGATTAAGGTTGTTATCCTAAGCACCTGCCTGTCTTCCAGTGAAAGGATTATCAGAAGTTCAACAGCCAAAAAGTTGACACTGTTTTCCCTAATGCTTGTATTCCTATGTTAATGAAATGAATCTGGAATATGTTTTGAATTTTCAAACAGAGTGGGCAGGTTTCCCACTGCCTATGTCAGTTTATAGTTTGGAATCTGTATCACATACTTTTTAAAAATCTTTTCATTTTGCAGTTTGGATAAATTCTGCCTTTGTTTTGGCTTCCATTTTTATTCTACCTTGCTAGTATAATTCTCTTCTCAGTGGAATATTCTAGAGAAATCCCTCACTGTTAAATCAACTGAAATGTTACTAATGCCTTGAAACAAGTCATTGTTCGGACAGAATCTAGTCTGCATCTCATAGACAAAGAAGGGAAAATTGTATTTTAAAACTCTGGGACTTGTGAATCCAGACGCTAACATTTTGACAGCCTGTCCCCAAAGACCAGTGACAGCAAAAAGAAGCCGTCGACCTTGGGAGCCAAGGAGCAGAAGAGAGCTGAGTACACAATCAGAAAAGGGGCATCAAACTAGGAAGCTTACATGTAACAACTTTAACTACGCTGTTATTATTACTGTTATGCACGGAAGTTTCTGACAATCCATACTGTGCCTGGGGCAGCTTGCCAGGGGTTCTACTAGCAGCTAAACTAAAAAGCTCCCCTCAGAAGAGAGCAAGGACACTTCTATAAACCACACTTCTTATCTCTGGTATTTTGAACCACTAAACACACCACCACCACCCCCAAGTCCTAATGATTACACCTTAGGACTGCTTGGCTTTCGTGCAGATACTCGGCCAAGTGCTACATGCTACAGACACAGCTAACACAGAGACCTAGTCTGACAACAAGAAATGCGAATATAGAATTTGTTGGATATACTGTATTCCAGGCACAGAAGGTAACAACTGCTACCGTATTTGCCTCAGTATTCTACAGAAGCCAATACAAAAAGCAGAAAGCAGCATGCAGGAAGCAAACATCATTCTGGCTGGGATGCGTGACTACGGCCCATGCTAGCAAAGTGCCTGAGGCGATGCAAGGTTCACATCCAAGTACCTGAAACTGCTGCAGTCCAGCTGGAAGGTGACACAACTATAGGGATATGTGATAAAATGATAAAATTTTGCTAATATTTGCTCTACGAAGATGCACTAAAACTGGCAGGTCTGCTTAAAACCGTTAAAAGAAGCAAGGTGAATAACAAAATTGGGTCAGTCAAGAATAAAAAACATTTTGCAGCACCTCCAATTCAGATAACAGCACAAAGCCAACTGCTGTGCTAGCTGCTGGAAAGGACAGCCCTTTTCACTGGTGTGCCTGTGGCTGGTCCCTTTGTTAATTCTTTCACAAGCTCCAGCTTCCTGCAGATCTTTCCCAAACCAGCACATTGTTCTTCCGCACATCTTTCCTTAAAACTCCTCTCTGTCACGCTAGCTGTGAAGAGTTCTCAACAGCACCCAGGCAGCTCAGAATGATGACCACTGTCCTCATCATTCTGTTATTCCCTCAATGTATTCATAGATTCATAGATACATTAGGTTGGAAAGGACCTACAAGATCATCTAGTCCAACCATCCTCACACCACCATCCCTACCCACCAAGCTACTAAATCAAATCCCTCAGCACCTCATCTAAACGCTTCTTGAACAGCGCTAGGGACGGTGCCTCAACCACCTCCCTGGGCAGGCCATTCCAGTGCCTGACCACTCTCTCAGAGAAAAAATTTTTCCTCAAATCTAATCTAAATCTTCCCCGGCACAACTTGTGGCCATTCCCTCTCGTCCTGTCATTAGTTACCTGGGAGAAGAGGCCGACCCCCTCCTCACCACAGCCTCCCTTCAGGAAGTGGTAGAGTGCCATGAGGTCTCCTCTGAGCCTCCTTTTCTCCAGGCTGAACAATCCCAGCTCCCTCAGCCGCTCCTCGTAAGACTTGTGCTCCAGACCCCTCACCAGTTTTGCTGCCCTCCTCTGAACACGCTCCAGAACCTCTTTGGACCCTGTCTGGGTTCCTCTGGATGGCGGTCCTCCATTTTGTCAGCTGCACCACTCAGCTTGGTGCCACCGACAAACGTGCTGAGAGTGCACTCAATCCCACTGTCTCAGCTGTTGACAAAGACGTTGAAGAGCACCAGTGGCAAGACGACCCTCTGGGGCACACCACTTGTGACTAGCCTCCACCTGGACACTGAGCCACAGGTCACAGCCCTCTTGCTATGGCCACGAAGCGCACAGGGGGCGACCCCTTACCTGCCGCTGCTCGCCACCACAGGCCTCGGCTTCGCTCATGGCTGCGCGCCGCCGACCGTTGCGCCGACAACCGGAAGCTGACGGCGGCAGCCGCGGCAACGCGCCGGAAGCGGCCGCGGGGCTCCTCACCGACCCCGCCCCCCTCTCGTCGGGATCCGCTCCGCAGCCGGAACGGTACGGCCCGGGGGCGGGGTCGGAGCCCGCATGCTCGCGTCCCGGGGCCGCTCCTCCTCCACGTACGCGAGGGCCGGGGTGTTTGTGTGTGGCAAGGGCTCTCTGTGCTGTGCCCCGGCGCCACGTGCAATAGGTGTGCAGATCCTCCTGACAGCAGGTCACCGGCAGGTCAGCGCTAGCGCTGAGGATACAGCCGAGACTGCTGGAGCGCCGGACCGCTGGCAGCTTGGTGTTGGTGTGTCTTGATCTTTTGTTGCAGCTGGTAAAGCACCAGGAACAGAGCCAGTGAGTCGTGGCCAGATGGAGCCTTCCCGTGAAGGGCTGCAGACTTCTGAGCGCTGAGAAAAATGCGTTTCTTGCGGTGGGACTTGGCACGTTTTGGATGTGCTTTTGGCTTTTCCGTTTGGTTCTTTCATGGTGGGGAGGAAAGCTGCCTGTACAAAGTGGGCTTGCTGCATGCCCTGCTCCATCAAGTGGAAGAAGATATGGCAAGGCTGGCCCTTGTTTTTCTTGGTGGGGCGGTGAGAAAGTTTGGTAAATCTACTGGCACACCAAAACAAAAGTAACATTAAAAAAAAAACACCAATGCACAATCAGAGAAAAAAAAAATGACACCTCCTAAACGTTTTCTGACACACTTTCTACTCCCAGCAAAACGTGATAGGAGAGGGTACGATGGTGTATCGTGCATCAGTGATAGTAAGTTTAAGTAGCTTTCCTTCCCCTCTTCAGCAGCCAGCAGTTTGGAAAATGTCACTTTGCACGTGATTTAAAAATGTACTCTGAAGATGCATTCCAAGAGGTTTTCTTTCTGTTCGTCAAGGTTTCAGCTGACCTCAAAGTAATGGTGTTCATAGTGAAAACTGATGCGCGTGAGGGTCAGCTGCAGTGAGTGGGTGCTGTGAGATTCTTCCATGTTCCTGGGAATGCTGGCAATAGCCTCAGATGTGTAACAGACTAAGCCTGGTATAGCGTTTTCAGCAGTGTCTGCTTAGTAGGTCCTGGTTGGTTCCTTGCAAGAAGGGACTGTTTCTTGTGAGAAAAGAGAAGTTTGCATTTTGTCTGTAGTTTGCTATAGTAGTTTGCTTGGGTAACTGAGCTGTGCCCCATGCTGCTGCTTCATTGTATGATAGTACTTCTTATCCCATTTCTCTTCTTTCTGTGCTTTAAAGTACAAAATAACCTTTGATCTCTATCTGGTGTTGAAGGATGAAGGAGTCTGGCAGTGTTTTCCCTATCCAAAGAACAGAAGTAGAAGCTAGCTTTCCAGGTCTGACCCAAAAGCCAGAATTAAGAAATGCATTTACCAGCTGCATCTATAAGGAAAACCATGTTTGAGCGTAGTCTGGAGCCTTTCTAAGCCCATGAACGTCCAAACCTTCTGCTGATACATTATTGATCAGTTGTCTGTCAGGGGTTGTCAGTGTAGACAAATTTGGTGAAAACATTTTCACATTTTGTAGTGTTTGGTTCTTTAGCTTCTGGATTTTACACTTGAAAAGAAAACTGTCTATTCAGGCTGATGTCCACTTGTAGCGTTCCCTTCTTGAGTGTATTTTTGTCAAGCAAAAGCACAGTCTCCCACCTAGGAGATAATCAGATGTCTCCTGGGCAGCTGTCTGTAGGTGTCTCTGCTCAAAGTGGGGCTCAGACCTCCAGAGGTCCTGCCAAGCTCAGTCTCTGCTATTACCCTTACTTGCCTGTCAGTTGCAGTTATGCAAAGCTATGAAGGCGGGCAGTCATTTCCTTCCCCCTTTTCAGTCTGTTTGAATAAGCATTGCTGAGTCATGCAGACTGTCTTGATTCTGCTTCAGCCCTACAAATGTTTTACAGGAACTGCTGCGCTCTAATGCCAACCTAAGGAAAGGTAGAGTGGAGGTCTTAATGATGGGGAGTTGTTGCAGACAGATGGGCAGGATGGCCTATAGACCCTGACTGAACATTGCCGGGTCATAGGGTGAGATGAGGCCAGTGTTTCGCGTTGTTGCAGGACATATCACTGCATATTTTGGTATTGAGGCACGACACATGATAATAGGAAGGTTTTGATTCCAGATTCCTATCTTGGATACTGCTGGCTCCAAAATAGCTGCCCCTTCAAATTAACAGAAACTTAATTACCTGGAGTCTTGTTTACTTCTAATGCTTTAGTATCATGTCTTATCTATCAACATGATTTAAGCTCACCTGTGGAAGCTCTGTTCCAATTATTTTCTCTTTCATTAAATCACCAAGGTTGCAGAAAAGCTCTGAGATGACCCAGTCCAACCATCCATCTACCACCGGTTTTTCCCTACTAAACCATGTCCCCACATGTAAGCATTTCTTGAACATAAATTTGATCTGTGTCTGGTCACAGTCCTTCTGTGCTCACAAAACGAGCTCCTCAAGAGCTAGTTGTTTTCAGATAAAAGCAGTTTCCAGCATGGTTGAGGCGTGTAATGTGGTGATGCCTTCAAACTCAGTATTTCTGCAGTGCTCACACCTGGTAGGTAACTGTCTTTAATGATGTTATTGCACTGTTGTGATGATTAGTGTTGACTTTTCTCCTGATGGTGGTTGTTTTGTTTTTCTTGGTTTTTTGGTCAGGAAAAGTTCACAGCATGTAATTCTTTTTGGAGATCCTCTTAGTAGTCTGTCCTTTTCAGTAGTGAAGGTGAGGGTCAGAAGCAGTGGAGAAGACTACTGGCATTCTTAAAGACAAGCTAGTGAAACACGGTTTCTTCACCTTACTGTGCAAGACCTTATTTGCTGTCCCAAAGGGACACTCTTCAGAGTGCATGCTTGGTGGAGCGATCTCCACGTACCCAGCGCTGTATTAAAGGGGATACCTACTCGACATAGCTCATTGGCATGTCAGGTTACTTCGTCATATTTCTCAGCTTCAGCAGAGACCTTAGTGAACCTTCTGTTGGAAATACGGTTTAGGACACTTGGCATGTTTCATGCAAGATCTTGAAAGTAAAAGTCCCTGCTTCCCCATTCCCTATGTGACTTCCAGATTCCAAAATCGCATACTTAGGTCCTCTTCCCAGTTGCCTTAACCTTCATCTGCAGTGTGACCCCTGAATTACCAAGGACATCCCATGTCCTTACATGAATGTGCCATTAGAGCACACAGGTTGCAGGAGCTGCAGCAGCTGTATTTCAGAGCTTGGCTAACCAGCCCTGCTGTTTTTCTGTAACATCAGTTCCCTGCAGTTTTAACAGAGGGAAGTGAGCTGTAAAGAAAGCCCAGCATGGCCTGGCATAGCAACACCAGCATGGCTCAGGGCCATTGGAGCACTGAGCTTTGTGCCACCAGCCTTTGCTACCGATTTCTTACCGTTTCAGGAAGGCTTTTGGAGCTTAGCACAAGGATATTCAGGTACACACTGGGAAAATAATAGCAATGGTAGGTTTGATGACACCAGTACTATCTCTTCTTTGTTTTCTTGGATCTGTTTGTCCAGGAATATCCTTCCACCACTCATGGCTACCTTTCCTCACCGTTTCTCCTACCCTTCCTTCTCCCACCCTTCCCAGTCTAGTTCACATCCCCCAAGCAGACTCTGTCTGCTTTCGTTCGTGACATCCCACTGCCAGTCCCCTGCCCTCATCAGCCTCATGCTGCGATTGGTGAGAGGGATGTCACCGGGCATGGAAGGTGAAAAAATATATTCCCAACACAGTACTCCAACAATGACAACAAGAGTATTACATTGTATGTAATACAAAACCCTGGGTGTGGCTGAGGGGCACAACTCCATGCCATGTCCCACCTGCACTTGAGCTCCATTTGCTCAGGACTGGTGTGCAGGTTTGCTGTTGTTTTAACTAATTGACATTTGCTGGAGAAAAACGATCTTGTTTATGAAAAAGCTACTCATCCCCAATTATCTTGGACGCCATATTTTAATGCCAACAACGTTTAATAGCAGTGCATTGCTGCTGCCAGCCACACCAGTGCCAGCTCAGTTCCACCACTCCCCTGCCTGGCTGGCCCTTTCTGATTGCTGTTCTGTAGTAAATTCCAGCTAATGTGTTTAGCAGTTTTTATCAGTCGGCTGCACATCAAGGTATGCTTTCCCTCCAGGCTACTGAAATCACTTTGGCTGGTCAGGCACAGCACAGACAGGCTAAATCCAGCAGGACAGAAGCTACTCTGTTGCCATTACCATTAAACTTCATTTTTTCTGTATATAAGAAAACTTCCTGAAACAGCTGGAGGAGCCAACAAGGAGAGATGTGCTGATGGAACTCGTTCTTACAGAGACTGGTGGGGAACATGAAGGTTGGGGGAAGTCTTGGATATAGCGACCGTGTGATCGGGGAGAGCTTACGTGGAAGAAACAAGCTGTAAGTAGGATTACAACTCAGGACTTCAGGAGTGGTGACTTCGACCTCTTCAAGGACATGCCTGGATGTACCCCCATAGGTTAGACTGCTGGAAAGTAAGAGGGGCCAAGAGAGTTGGTTGACATTCAGGCACTCTTTCTTCCAGGTTCAAGGTTGGTGCATCCCTAAGAATACGAGATCAGGCAAAAGTGGAAGGAGACATGCAGGAATAAGCAAGGAGTGCGTGGAAAGGCGCAAATAGAATAAGAAATTCTTTGGAAAGTGGGAGTTGGGTCCAGCCACTGGGGAAGAGTATAGAAACATTGTCAGGGCATG
Organism: Callipepla californica brunnescens; assembly: GCA_023055505.1. Classification (NCBI taxonomy): domain Eukaryota; kingdom Metazoa; phylum Chordata; class Aves; order Galliformes; family Odontophoridae; genus Callipepla; species Callipepla californica. Next base: position 340,727 of record JALIRH010000023.1, on the reverse strand, counting down.
CTGGGTTGCCACAAAGGATGCTAAGTTTCACATGGAATTAAACCTGGTGAGGGAGGTCCAGGAGGCAAGCCAAAGCCCTCTGCCAGAACTCAGCTGACAGCTGGGGAGTATCTCCCATGCTCTGAACTACCTCCTCTGCCCCCACCACCCAGCCCACGCTCCCTTCCTGCTCTTCTGTCCCCAATCACCACTTGTACCTCATACATCTGTGGTCAACAACGGTCCCATTCTCAATAAGCAGCCATGCCTGAAGAAGGCAAGGGCTGTTCATGCGGGATCTCTGCTGTGTCCATCTCCAGTTGTCTCCCGCCTCGCAGGGAACAGTGGAGGGAATCCTGCCACAGTACCTGGCAAAATGTCCATACATTCTGCAGATATGGTGCATACACTTCTTCAGCTGCCCAGCTGAAGTGCCTCTACACCAGCACACACAGCTTGGGAAGCAAATGGAAGGAGCTGGAAACCACTGTGCTACCTGAGAATCATGACACAGTTACCTTCACCAAAACCTGGTGGGACAATTCCCATGACTGCAGTGTGGCATTGATGGCTACAACTGGTTCAGAAGAAAAGGTGAGGAAGAAGGAGAGGAGGCAATGCCCTCTACCTCAAGGGAGGAATAGAGTGTAAAGAGAGGTCCCTGCAGAATGGCCCTGAACAAGATAAAAGTATAGGAATTGCCAAATCTGTGGCCTGGTTTGTCCTGGTTCTGTGTCTACTGGGGCAGAGGGACACAGACCCATGCCCAGAAAGAGGAGGGAGATGGACCTAAAAACAAAACAGAGACAATGAGATAAGGGAGAAAAACTGATTTAATAAATAAGACAGTGGAATACAAGATAACACAATGTAACACAATACAGCTGGAATTGAAGCTAATGAATCAAATTAAATGAGAGTGAGTGCCCAGAACCAAAGGCCTTACTCTAATGCTAAAGGTGAGATGGCTGGTGAGCACACACAGCAGAGAGGAGCAGTAACAGAAGGGGCAGTCTTGTGACCTCCAAGCACTTTTATCTTCCCCTCTGAACTGAAAATGAAAACGGTACCTTGAAATCTTCAGGGGTTTGTAGTTCTCTTCTGAGAAAGGTAAACCCCAAAACGTACATGTAGGAAGTCAGAAAGGAAGGTGAGAGACTGGCATGGCTGAACCAGGACCTGGTGGTCAGCAGGAAGAAATTTCACAGGCACTGAGGAGTTCTGAAGAGGCCCCACTGTATAATAAAGTATTGGAAATTGAGAAGAAATACGCTGTGTTCACTGGGGATCCTGTCATATTGTCGGAAGGCAGTGGAGATGGAATGTTGCTGTGTGGAGTCCTACATGAGGAGTTGGGACTTGATATCAAGTGAGAACAGCCAGTGCTTTGAATTGTGTGGTGCTAATTGCTCTATAATCCGGCTTGTCTCCCTTACTAGGTTGCTATTTGCCTTATCAATGGTTTTACAGCAATTTTACTCTTCCGGTGCTTCATCCCTGGAAGTGGTTGTTCTCAAATGTGCAGGCTGCCAAAAAGCGATGACGTGAAAAGGCGTGACTGTGAACGGAGGGATATCTCCTTCTGGTAGCAGAGATCTCTTAGGAACCCAATAGGGAGGCACACACATTTTGTTGAGCTGAAACCCCCATTGTGGTTCCAGAATCAGCTGGGGTCTCCAAAACGGCCCCGAATCTCCACCTCAGTTCAGTCTCTTCGTGCACAGAAGGGTCGTGCTGCTGGTGTGGCCAACACCCCGTGCCAGCAGTGCCAGGTTCAGTGCTTTTTTAGAAGATCCCCACGCTCCTGGCCCAACACCAGCCCTGGGGTCTGATCCCAGCACCGCTCGCTTGGTTTTCGGATCACTCAAAGGGATTTGGGGTAGCGCCGGGGCAGCGCCAGGGACTGCAGGTGGCACTGGAGGCACACAGCAGAGGAGCAGGAGGAGCGTGCTATTTCTGCAAGCTCCTGGCAGAACTCTCCCTGACAGCTGCTTTCCTTGCACTCTGAGGGGACCAGAGCTCACCCTGCATGCACTGTGTGCTGGTGCACATGCAGCCCCTGCACTTCAATTCTGCTTTTCCTTCCTACGCTTCCTTCCCAACCCGCTTCCCATGTGTGTCCACACTCAGAGGCACTGAGCACCATCAGCAGCGCCTGCGGTGGCACAGGGGATGTGGTGATGTGGCTGTCATTGCTGGCACTGGCACCACCACACCATGGGGTGTGGGACAGGCAGAGCGGACAGGTGTGGGAGGGGAACTGGGATGCCACGGGAGCCAGGAGTGCAGCCCAAAGAGACATGGAGAGAGCCAGAGTGTGTCTCCGGCAAAGCTTTATTGGGAGGATAAGTGGTGCCAGCGGTCCGGCATTGGTGCTGCATGGGACTCACACGGCCACGCTCACTCCTTCAGTGTGCGCAGGCCAGTGAAGACGTTGTTGCCGACCCTGTGGGGAGAGAGAAGAGATGTAAGGTGGGAAGTGCATGGCCACTGGGTCACTGCCCGTGTCTGTGTCTGCCCTGGGCTCACCTGGTGGCTTTCCAGTCATCGCCAGCGTCACCAACTCTTGACCGCAGCAGCCACATGGTCTTCAGGACCTCCTTCCCGTTCTTGTCCACGAAGCACTGGCCCGTGAAGACAGTGGTGGACTCTGTGGGAAAGGAGCAGAGGAGGGGAGAGGGGTTATGAGTTCTGCACAGGGCAGGGCAGGGATGGGGCTGCTGGGGACGCAGCAGGGGATGGGCCAGCACCGGGGGCATGGGAGGCAGGGGGCGTCAAAGGCACTGCAGGAATGGGCAGGAAATCAAAAGGGACACCACACAGAGACTGAGAGATCATCAGAGACAGCATAGGAAAGCGCAGGAGACATTGTGGGGAAGGGCAGGAAAGCAAAGGGGATGTCACAGGGAAGGGCAGCAGAGGAGCAGGGACATGCAGGGAGGCTGGGAGAGAAGCACCTATAAACGTCCATTGCACTGTGAAGCCAAAGGTGGGCTGCCAGACTGTATTGTTTTGGATCCCAAGCAGCGGTGACGTCGTGATGTTATATGGTGCGTCTGCTACTGCCGTGAGGTAGGTGCCGCTGAACTCGCCTTTGTCGTTCACGGCCCCAGTGGTCATGTTGGAGCCCAGGTCGTTGGTCCAGTTCCCAGCCAGTGAGCACTGGGGTGAAGCAGAGGGACTGAGTGCTGGGCAGGAGGCAGGGGTGGGCACCTAGGGGCACCCGCTCCCAGCCCCATCCCATCGTTACCAGTTGGGCAGAGAGGCCGGGAGCCAGCAGAGCCAGGCTGAGCAGCAGCAGCACGGAGGAGGTTGCGTGCACCATCTCTGCAGCAGGTGGACAGCTGGGTGTGCTCCTCACAGGACTCTCCCCTCCTGCATGCTCCTGGCCTTTTTATTGCTCCCTGCACTGGCTTTTCCTCTCAGGCATTACGCAGTCTGGGTGGGTCCACAATCACAGTTCCCAGTTGCAGGCGCATACCCAAAACTATGCAGGAAGGTCTTTCAGGAAGCTTTCCTGTGGGCACCAGAGCTCTCCATCCCCAGGTGCAGGAAGTCAGAAAGGAAGGGGACAGACCGGCTTGGACAAACCAGGACCACTTGGACAAACCAGGACCAGGACCAGCTGCTCAAAGTGGAAAGCAGGAAGCCGTGGTTGATTTCAGTGGGAGATCACCTTGTCTAGCTCCTGCTAAAGCACGTTCCCTGCGGTAGGTTTCACAGGAGTCCATACTGCCCGGGGAGAAACCGTGGTGGTTCAGGTAGGTCTGGACTGGCAACATAAGGCTGAGCTATTTCTAGCTCGGAGGGCCCCTGGCACTTCAGGCCACCAAGGAAGGGATGCGACGTACAGATGGGCTTGGGATCGAGGGGTGAACTTAGCCATGGATGCTATCGCTCATGTTATTCGTGACTGTGGATCATAGGCTGCAATTATGAAAGCCAAGCGGATAAAGGCTCACTCGTACGGAGGACAGTGGCAGAAATCTCCATGCTGGGGGGCCGGGCAGGTGGATTTTCTCCCATTTCCACAAACGCGCCATAGCAAGCTCTGTTCACTCACAGTGGTGGAAGCAACGACTGGATGGCTGGAAACATATCCCGAGCACCATGCCACCACCTTGAACACCATCCTGGGTCTTGGAAAGCAAGTCTTCTGGCAACATGGCACCCCAGAAAGAACTGAATCGGATAATGGGACTCGTTTCTGGAACAATGACATAAACACCTGGGTCAGAAAGCATGGCATCCACAACAGAGAGTCATAGAATTGTAGGGATTGCCAGAGATCATTTAGTCCAACCCCTCTGCCCAAGCAGCTCCTTAGCCCAGGTTGCACAGGTAGGCGTCCAGGTGGGTCTTGAACATTTCCATAGAAGGAGACTCTGCCACCTCTCTGTGCAGCCTGTGCCAGTGCTCCATCACTGCACTGTGAAGAAGTTCCCATGCACATTTGTGCAGAACTTCCTATGCTTCAGTTTGTGGACATTTCCCCTCGTCCTGTTGCCACACACTGCTCAGAAGAGTCCGGCCTCGTCCCTTTGCCTCCCACTCCTTAGATATTTACAGAGGTGGATCAGATCCCCTCTGAGTCTTCTTCATTCAAGGCTGAACTCTAGACCCAGGTCTCTCAGCCTTTCCTCATAAGGGATGTGTTCCACGCCCTTCATCATGTTTGTAGTGCCCTGCTGGACTCTTGAGGAGATCCCTCTCTTTCTGTACTACAACACACTGTTAAAGACTATACGGAGAGCAATGGGTGCTGGGACACTCAAACTTAGGATGCAGGTTTAGTAAAACCCACCTGGTTAGTCAATACTCACAGACCCATCTGCCAGCTGAGCTGGTCCTGCCCTATCAAATGTCTTACGTACCTCACATACCTTGTAACACCTTGCACTTGGACTTGCTGAACCTCAGGAGGTTCACCTACCTGCACTGCCCATCTTGATTAGGTGACTCTGGATGGCATCCCAACCCTCAGGCATGCGTGGTGAGTTTGGGCTGAGCAGGGGAGAAGGATAAGCTGGGAAAGCAGCTGCGCTCCAGCACTGACCTTGGTGCCAGCAGGAAAGCCAGCACTGGAAGCCCTTATGAACAGGCCAGAGGCACGTCTGTAGGGGTGTGTTGCTCTGAGCCTGCCTTGGAGCAGGATGGCTGAGACAGTCCCCATAGTGGTGGCCCTAACTCACACTGAGGCCAGCAAGAGGCCATGTGTGCAGCTTGCCAGTGTGTGTGCAGCACTGCTTATGTCCTCTGGCCATTCTGCTGTGCAGAACTGGGACTCATAATAGTAAATTCACGTATACCAAGAGGAATATTGACACGAGCTGGCAAAACCGTTCTCCCCTGCCCCTTTCTCCCTGCTCCTTCCTTTTTCCCTCCTGCTCTGAGAAAAGACAGTGATTGATAGGGAGAGCTTCACTGCCTCCCAGCATATTTCTCCACTATCCACCAATGGAACAGATCCTGTTTTGGGATTGCAAACCCAAGATGATGGGGCTGTGCAGCTGTGGAGAACTGTTTCAGCAGTTTCTCATCCTTCTCGACCAGAATTCGAAGCCTTTGGATATCTGTCTGGACATATGCCTGCAAATATCCGTTATGCACGGGAGGTTAGCTCTGTGGCACAAATCCAGATGTCTGATTGTGTCACACTACAGATACAAAGACTTCTGGCTCCCAGGCAGAGATGCGGCAACCCTAGACAACAGCATGGCAAGGAGAGCTAACCCCAATAAGCCATCAGGAGGTCTAAAGGACTTGACTCTTGATGCTGGGAAATCCAACATAGTGACTTGACACACCAATGAAATATGTCAAGCAGCTATTCCCTTTATTACAGCGCTGGGTGCATGGGGGATCTCTCCACCAAACATGCACACTGAAGAGAGAAACAACTACACATTTAAAGGCATAACACGTTAATATTAATCACATTCCAAAGATGGACAGAAATTACAAAGTGAGTGACATCTCTGGTGGTAAATTTCCAGACGTTAAAGGGATTACATTATGTCGCCAGCAAATCTGCCTCCTTATCTTCGCAGACTTCCCCACTGAGTTGCAAACAGCAATTCCACTTACCTTCTCTGGACCATCCATTGTGTTGTAAACAGCCACCCTCTACACCACTGCGTTGTCCTTATCTTCATGGGACCACCCTTGTATTGAGTTGCACACAGCAGCTCTCTTCAGCAGTACCTGTGTTTCTGTGGCCCCTGAGTTTCTTCCTAAAGCTTCCTGTTTGCTCAAGCTATGATGCCTAGTTTAGATTCAATCCAGTTCAACTCCCTGATTCACTCTTTCATTAAACCAGTGTTCTTTATAATCAGTGTAACAACTTCTGGCTTGCATTGGAGGATGTGAGAGAAAAGAGTTCTGTGTAACTGTGGGATTGGCGAAAGCCAACGTCAAAGAACTGAAGGTTTTCTTCTTTTCATCGTTCCTGGCCACGCGGCTCCAATCTTGTTTTTGTTGTGTAATGCCACTTTCTGTCACCTCTCTGGCAGTTGGTGGAGAGGTTTCATCGTATTTACAGGTTATTTTAAGCTAAAGTCAATTCTCAGCGGTCCAGATGAAGCATGCTGAGTATGAGAAATGGTAACACTGACAACTGGAGCAAGAAACTTTTCAGTTTATTATTATTATTGCTCTATTAAGCAAAGGGTAACTGGCTATGAGAATTACACGGGCTCAGACATGATGCTGCATTTGCAGCAATACAGGCTGTGGCTGGAGGAAACCCAGAAAGTCTAATAAAGGTACTGCGTGGGAGAGGCTCAGCATCCTGCAAGACTGGCACTCACAGCTGGGTGGGAAAAGGGGCTCCGCCAACTCATACAGGCATGTACATCTCATTGCTGTCTCCTGAAACTAGGATCCCATGACTCGCTCTTTTACAGGAGGGGTGACACATTGGTCAGAGCACAGACTATGATGATCCAGAGGAGCAAGAAGACTGACAGCGCAGGCTCTGCAGGAGGTCTCAGGGGGCAACTGATATCACCTAAATTCAAGTTTCCAGGAGTTTTGCAAACAAAACCCAAAGTTCAGGCAAGATAGGATGTTTGGGAAATCTATGAACCTCTGTGGAAGTTTCTAGGTTTGCCTGTAGCACTATGAGAAAGTTCTTTCTGATCTGTAAAAACCCTAAAGAGATCAAACTGCCTTACCACCACTCCCTACTCCCGCCCAGGAGTGAATTACGCTTTCTTACACTGACTAGCAAGCATTTCATGGTTTTAGGTAGATCTTGTTTTTTTTCCTTTAAGTATGTTGCATTTTGTCTTCTTATATGTTCCTGTGTTCTAGATTAGTTGTTTGTTTTGTGACAATAGCAACTATCTTCTTACATTATGAATTACTAATTTGTGATTATTTCTTTTATAAAAGCTTGAGCTTCAACGCTTGTTTTCTGCTCAGATCATCAGTTCCAAGAATGAGAATATACTACCTAGTCATGTTGACATGATGCATATTAACAGCGGAGGCCTTTCCATATCACCCAGACCCACCTGGAAATTTTGTCCCATCTTCTCGAATTTCTTAAGGATCCCAACTGTTACGACTACTAGTTGTGCCTCTCTAGGCAGGAAGGAGAATGTTCTTTCAAAATGAAGTGGGACTGGTTAGTGAAGAGCTTTGTGCTGTAGTGTGTTGCGAAGTTTTGAGAACTGTAGTGAAAAAAACAAGAAGGACTGATACTTTCATGCCAGTTTTTCAAGGTGCCACTCTTCTTGCCCTTTTCATGCTGTGTCATTGCATGCTGGTGGCACATGGATACTTTTGTAGGTGACCACATTAGTCCATCATATTCTATGACACTTAGGTATTAATTTGCAGAACACTTGAGTATGCTTAGCTGAATCTAAGACCAGACTCAGGGAAAATCAGTCTCAAACTGAATGTCCCAAGTAGTACAACTCAGTAACAGTTCAACTACCACGTGTAAGAATTAAGAGTAAGAAAAAGCAGTTTCTTCCAGCTTTGTGCTGGAAAAAGTGATGTCCATTGAAAAGGTCTAAATGACTCAGAGTGCTTTCAGAGTGGGTGCCTGTATCAGGCACAGGAGCAGTCAGAGGATGAAAATTATAAAAAGCATGTGAACAGTATTAATATTCAGTGCAGGGAACAGAATGTGTGCAGCAAGTAACACACGAATGCTGAAAACAAAAATGCTTGATAACTGCTATTGAAAGAGTCTTCTCTGTTTGACTCAGATAAGGAGTGCTGGTTTCACCGTGGGTTCGTGCTGTTGTGTATTTAATTAAATAAAAGCTGTTGGAATGGGTTTGCAGAAGGGTCCTATAAAGACTGTGTTTACTAATCTGTTTTGACAACTTGGCACGGTGTTTTTTTGGGTTGTGTTTTCTGTTGTTTTTAAAACAAACATTTTTTTTGTTTTTTCCTTTCTAGTTTCCCCGTTGACTGTCGATAGCCCGTATCCTAGTCCTAGCTTATCAGCACCTGGGCCGGGTAACCACTACTCTTCCTCTGCTGAAGGAATTGAGAATTTTCTTCAACTGCTCTTCTATTTTTGTACACAGAGTAATTAGAGTAACCTTTGCATGCCTTTATCTTAGGTTTACAGCCTACTAATGTGTCAACCCCCATACTCCCTTCTGGGAATTCTCTGTCTCACCCTGGTACATCCATTAGCAGTGGTATGATGGGTCCGGAGACAGTATTTTCTGGAAGACACTATGGCATCTGCATATACTTTGCTCGGATTATTGGGTAAGGTGTTCATGTAAAATAATCACCCAAATCATTTAATAATTTTCCTGTCCCCTAATGCTTGTAAGTGATTCAGTCAATTCAATCTTAGTAGGATGTAAGAATGAGATTGTTGAAGTATGGTTCATTTCTGTATTTTAAGCACCTGTTGATACATAGACTTTCTTTAGAGTTCTGTTTATAGCTCTACGTTCAGTGAATGGTTAGGACAGGAAAGTTCTTTGGATATTGATCGTGATATGAATAGCCCTGGAAAATTCTGTTGTATTTTTCAACCCTGTGAACTTTATGCTTCCAACTGCTTCTATAGGATAAAAAAGATACTCGGGGCTCATGGGACCAAAATCCTAACTTGAAGTCTTTTGCACTACAAAGCTTTAAACAGACTGAAGAAGATTCTAACTTTAATAGTGGGTTGCATATTACTGAACATGCCAAGCAAGAGTATAGAGCTCCTCATATATTGATCCACATCCCTCTCTATGCTGAGTGGGTGTAAAATATTTGTTATGACATTTGTTTGCCTATATTATATTTCCAGAGAGTAATGTAAACCCATTTATAAAGTATTTGAGAGCATCAAATCTCATCTGATTAAATATTTAGAACCTACCTGTACCTGTGCAGTGAAGGAACATTCAGTTGTAACAATTCTTTTGAATGTTAACTTTTAATCTAGACGTTTAATTTAGACTTTGAAGTAAAAGATCCTGCTGTTTCTTTAAGACAAATTTAACAGGTGTTCAAGCTCACGATACTTGTGGCTTTTAAACAATTCTCTTCTGTATTGCAGAAATATTTGGGATGGCAGTATAGTAGTGGAGAAAATTTTCAAAAGTGGCGATCAAGAAGTTGTTGCAGTACGTAAAAGATTATGTTATATTTCTAAAAGATTATTGTAGTATATCTCTCCAGCCCTTTATACTTGTGTTCCCAAATTATAAACTGATAAGGAAAAAATGACAACTGTCTTCTTGATATGTATATATATTTTAATTTTATTTGGCTGCCTTTGTGTAGTAATTGTAGTTTTTAAAATCTTAGTAAGTGACAGTTTTGAATGTTGCATCTTACCAACTGACAATGGCCAGTTTCTTCTCTGTTCAGTGAATTCATCTCTTTTATTTCTGTGTAAGAGCCTAAAAATAAAACACTTTGGCTGGTTAGGATAAACACTGCAGTTACGTAAGAATGTAAAGTAGTTTTCCAACATCTTCATCATTAACATCTTTACATTTCACTTTTTCTTCATAATCCAAGCAACAAACTTTTCTGACTTTGGATGTTAATGCAATCCTAAACTGAGTTATTCCAGCAATGCAGAATTAGCTGCTGCATCAACTTCTCCAGTTTTGAGGCAACTGAGAGACTCAGGAAGACTGCAGCAGTTACACTCTGTCTCAGTGATGCTCAGTCATTTTAGTTCAGAGTTGAAAATAATAAAACACATCTGATTCACTCCTGCCCAGGAGTGAATTACACTTTCTTACACTGACAAGAACAGAAAAAGGCTTGAGGTAATCTTAAGCACTCTGCAACAGTGAGCCACTTTGCCAACATCATTGCACAGAGTAGAAAGGACACTAGTAGAAGGCAAGAAGAGACCTGCTGTGGTTTGGTCCCTCAGTTGTACTTACCTTGGGCACCTTGCGCAGATTGGGGGAGAGCTTCAGACAGGTAACCTGGCCTCGCTCATCTCCAACGATGACAACAGGGTGCACGGGGTTAAACTGGATATGGGTTATTTTATTTTTCTTCTGCTCCACCACCACCTGGGAGCACAGAGCTTCATACTTATCAACGTTCAGATCAAACACGTGGGCCTGGGGAAAAAAAAAAGGACAACACAAAAGAGATGAGCTGGGCAAGAAGAAGCCCCAGCAGCAGAACTATGCCTGGGGAAATTACAGAAATAAAAGGATCTAGGGAAAGGTAACTTCAGCACACAATTACCATCTGACTTCAGAAGATTCATCATCCTGTAAGTAAGCTATGTCCAGAAGCTGCCTGCTGCTTCTGAGGGACCCTCCCCTTCCTGCAGGAACTCACAGGATGATGACCCACTCCCTGAGGTTGGTGCAAACTCCTCCCAAGACTCCAGCATATCTGGACAGGAGACAGCTCAAATCTGGCACTGCTAGCCCCAGAGGTCCTCCCCCTCCCCTCCCAGTGCTGCAAGCAATGAGCCAGCCAGGTGTGAAACCACAGTCTAACATGGACTGACTCACAAAGTAGGAAATGCTGTCCGAAATACTGACTACTCTTTATTGCAGACCTTTCTAATATCTGCATCTTAATAATAACAAGAGTCAAATCAGTAATTAATAGGGAAATAATGTGAACGTGGTTAGTATGATTCAGGATATACCTTGGGGTGAAGCACAAACTTTGCAAAGCTCAAGACAGCATGGGGACAGCAGCTTGCTCCAGATCAGATGCTGTAAATGCTGTGCCAGCATGGCACTGCCATGGCACTTATAGGCAAGGGCTGGGCAAGTGGGGAAGGCAAAGGAGGGGGGAGAGAGACCTGAAGGCAGAATTTCGTCTAGCATGGACCTCAGAGCTACGGCACTGATACAGAGCACAGCACTAACTGCGTGACAGTGACTGTTCAGCATGACTCTGATGGGAACAGTGCAACATACTCAAGAGAGTGTCTAAATGCTGTCTCCCAGTAATTGCAATTAGCTTCTGTCAGTGCTACAGCCTGCAAAGTTTGATCAAGCACAGCATTCCTCACTGGTGCTGAAGGACTCTCCAGCATGCTGGGTTCCCACTTTGAATCCATTGTGTAGACTTTCAGCTGTAGTTTTCTTTCCCCTTTGTTACTTTCAGAAATCCTAAGGAAGGAAGTGTTACGCTAACAAGTACAGTGGGAATAGGGGACAAATCAGAACCGAACTTTGTGAGCATCTCCTGCCAGCTGTATCTTGTTTACCGGGCAGCTAGGAGCCAGATGACTTGTACTGATTCAACACTGTGCCATGCTCACTATTTGAATCTAGGAATTGTATGAAATCTGACAGCAGTATCCCTATAAAAGCTTTTTCCAAAGAGTATGAAAGATTTTGTATCAAACATTACATGTACTTTCTCATCACACACAACCAAGTTGGTCAGTTTTATCTGGATCTGAGTTAAGCAAAGAGGTCCCAGGACAGAGGTCCCAGGCAGTCTCAAATACCGCTGCATCTTTAAAGCCCATTTGTGATGTTTTTGTCCTGAGCTGGGGAATCAAGCGAAGACTTTGTAGCTGCAAAAAATATGATAAGGAGCTTCCTCTAAATCAAAGCGCAGTAAGACCTTCCTGAACAGGGAAGAGCAAAGGCTTCTCAAGTGTTTTAGAGAAACCCATTGCAGTTTGTACTTCAAGAAGGGGATTCAAAGCATCAGACACAGATAAGAATCTCCAGTTTGTAGAGATTTTCCCTGTCCCCATCATCAGGCTGGAAAAAAACGATTTCAGGTTGATCCACACAAGATATCAGATACCGGTATTAAATTCTGAATCTACACCTGAAACTTGTCGTTCCACATTCCAGCCAAGGTAATCCTAATTCTCACCTCTTGATAGACAGAGGAGTTTATGTCCTGGCTTGCATCCTGCCATCTTCCTATCTCTGAAAAGAAACAAGCTCTCTCTTAAGTGCATCAGCTCCACATAACCCACACTCACCAAAGGCTTAATTGCTTGCCTTTACAGAATGCATATTTGTTAATTTAAGGGCATGATTCACTTCTCCCACCAATGACACAAGCTCAGTACTTAGTAACCCGAGAGCCTTGTTAGAGCAGCACCAATTAATCCAGATTTAAAACAGGCAGCACAGAATTAATGGCCAGTCTTCATTTCAGCAGCAAGGTCTGTTTCATAGGGCTGTCAAGTATCACACCTGCACACCGCAGCCAGCAGCAAACATGGCATGGTCCGAAGGCTCTGTTTTGGAGTACTGAGCAATGCAAATTACTCAGAGTGAGGCTGTTTTTCAGAAATGCCACTGACAGCCCAGACATGCAGAATGCCTAGGACAAGAACTCAAAACTATGAGCAGAGTGGAGAAGGTCAAAAGCAAACAACTTTATGAATGTTCCTACTATAAAGCTCTTCTTTTATGAGCTTCTAAACAAATGGACTTGTTTTCTTTTACCAAGGGAATCATGGAAAAGAACATACAATTCCAGTTCTTCAGCTGGAAATATCAACTTGTATCGGCTGGCAGATTCTCCAGATGGAGGGGTGGGCCACAGGCATTAGGAAGGACCTCAGAGGCTTTGATTACATGGAAAATGGGGTCAGACCAACTCAATTACTGATGCCTTGGGTGTATCCTAAAAGGGTACACACAATGCCTGAGTTTGAGGCAGCCTCATGTTGCCATAAAGCAGCAGAGCAGACAGTGACCACCGCTGGATGCAGATTGGAATGGGGTTTGGGGTGAGGCTTTCTGCCCTAAGAACAGAACACGGAAGCCCTGCAGCTGTCCTTGAGGTTCCTAGTGCCAGCTGCCCTGGCAGCTCAGGTCATGGGATTAAGGGTGTAGAGACAGCTGCATCTGCATCTCCCGTTCTGAAGAGTCACAAGCAGTACACAGCATCTCTCCATCCATCCATCCATCCATCCATCCATCCATCCATCCATCCATCCATCCATCCATCCATCCATCCATCATTCCAGTGCCCTTCACCTCTCCAGCTGCAGATGACCACTCACCTCCAAAGACTGCCTCTCAGCTTTCATGAGATGAGCCCTCTCTGGGTTCACAACCCAGACAAGTGCCACTTGACCCTGCGTGTGACTCCAGCATCAGACCCATGGTGGTAGAGCTGCCACACGCACAGACACACACACACAGGTGCAAATCAGTCTGATGAGGGACAACATTTGCATAACTTTCCAGCATGGCAGACAAATGCATTTAGATGCTTACTGACATACAGCACGTCACATCAGCATGGCCAGGCCTGTTCCTACACATCCAGTCTTCCTCACTCAGTGCTGTAGCATCACCCGGGCTTGTACCTCCAGCAATGCAGCAAGGCAGTGATGTTTCACAGAATGTGACATTGCACAGTTCAGTGAATCCATGGAGAATACAGTAATTTGCTCATGGTCCCCAAAGCAGAGAGTATACATTTCTTGCTTTTCTCTGATACTTCTGCATATCCTGCAGGAGCAAACACAGGCCTGGAGGGGCAGCAGCCTGGCTGCATGCAGACCACGGGAGACACTTTCATTTCACGCTGCTAACAAGCACTGAAATAATGGGAAAGGGCATTTCAGTTCTCTTGCTATAGACTGCTTAGGAACAATATGTGGCCACTTCCATAAAGGAGCGTAAATCAGATTCTGAGAACAAGAAACCAGTGGAGAGGTACAGAGAGAGGTGAAGGAAATCTGAAAATTGCTGTAATGGGAAAGGGCAAGAATCCCCATCTGCACTCCCCAGCTTATCTGCAGAGAAGAAAGCACTGGGCAGTAACTGTCAACTCCAACAGCTCTTTTATTTATGGCCCTCGAAAACTGTGCACCCACCCCAAAGAAATGCAGGAGAACAACTACCACTCTCAAAATGAAGCCCAGCATGTTCACCTAGGCAGTTCCTAGCAGCACAGGGATTTATGAGCTGCTATCAACAGCCATCAGGGGAAGCCTGGACTCACAGCCCCAGATAGACTGTGACGGTAGATGTGTAAGGCAGATGTTCAAAGCAACCTTCTCCTAGACAGAAGGGCAAAAATTCTGATAAGTCAGCAGGCCCTGAAGAGGACCACTGAAGTTAAGTAGATGGCCAGTTATCTCTGAGATAGGATCAGGTGAACCCTGAAATCTCTGTCAGATGCTTTTAATCAATAAGAACATTTTTTAAATTACAATCAAAGTCACAACAGAGCCTCCATGCTTGATGTACTGGCAATAATGGCTATAACTGCTGTGTTAGAGTTGCAGAAAACATTTAACACAAATGAGCTGCTTTGATGCCTGACTCTCAAACAGCTGGAGAGGAAATCCAGCTCAGTTGCATCCAGAGTCATGGAAATGTATCCCACGCCCACCAGATCCCACTGAGACTCTGCATGGGCACTCTGTAAGTTTGGAACAGTGCAAATCCAAGGCTACTACTACAGCTCCAGCATCAAACCCTGTTCTTAATTTCAAACACTTCACATCTCCCTGCTCACTCTGCAAACTGCACCTTCAACTTAAAGGCCAGCCCAAGCTCCCATAGCCCAGCAGCTCCAAGGTGACCTGCACCCCTCTGCTGTCACCCACTGTCCTACAGCACAGCAGCCTACTCAACTTTTGTGGCCTATAAAATGGGAGTCCATAAGCTATGCAGACCTATCCTGCCCTTACTGCATGCCTCAAACACAAGCTGGGTCTGCAGCGGGTGCCGCCTTTCCTGAACTTTTCTCCTGGGTTTACAAGAACTCATCCCCTACCAGTGGCCAGGACAACACCAGTGTGCTCAAAAACAATCTGGCAGCAACCAAAACCCAGCTAGGGGAAAATATGCATGTATGTAAGAGCAAAGCAGATGTACCTGGTAGCTTGGCAACAAAGAATAAAATCGGTGCAAGAGCAAAAGGTGAGAGATGATTTAATATCACACTGCATATCTGCTGCCCCTTACCTGTTGACATCTCTTTCACCTAGTCCAGGAATAAGAAATGCTGCTGTCTAGGTTTTCCCAGCTGCATTGGACACGTGTCCTCTGAAATCAGGTTTTTAAAAACTGGAATTAATAGTTTTGAGGGCTCAAGTCACCAAAGCGACCCTGTCCCTCTAAGAAGCCCAGACAAGCCTCAGACAAACCAGTTTAAGCCACTGGGCTGGATTCCTGCTGGTGGCTGATCCTCAGCTCCCAGATGTGCCTGGCCAGGATTGGGCTGACCTGTCCTCATACCTGGCCTCCATCTCCCCTGACTTTTTCCCAGTTCAAATTAGAGCAGTGCTGCTCCCAATCTCTCACCTTGCCATCAATGGTGACTGCTGCAAAGACTGTGGAAGAGTAAGGGGACCAGGCAACATCCCCTACAGCAGTTTTCAGGTCATAAACAAACAACGGAGTCCTGTAAAGAGAGATCCAGGCGCAGTTAAAAACATACCACTCTGACAGTGAGACACTGAGATCTAAACACGTTGATGTTGCAGCCTGTTAAATGCCAGCTTCAGAGACTGGAGATGGGATACTTTCTTATGGCAGACACCAGCCAGGGTCTGGCATACGAAGGCATTGCAGGGTTGAACCTCAACCTAATTTCATTGCACTGAGAAGAAAAGAAGCATGTTGCTTGCAGAAAGAAAGCATTTTGAAAGCTTTTACTGCACACAGTGAGAGAGAGATTCTGTGCTTATTAATCATACATGAAAAAAAGTGATCTTCTCTCTCTGTACCTCTGACATTGACTATGAGAGCAGTATTGGCAGCAGGAAATATTTGACTCTGACTGATTTACAATGAAATCAGTTTCCTGTTTGAAACCAGACATTTCTTAACCACTAACCCTGAACTTCATTATGCATTTCTAAATGTTCCAATTTGTTTTAATTTTTGCCTCTCTGTCTATTAGGAGGTGTCTGGCTCCTGAGGCCACCTACCAGCCCCTGACATTTCTCTGTGCCATTGCTCCAGTAGAGTCACCCTGCCACAGCAGGTCCCGTCTGAAGGTAGCATGTTCCAAGGCAAGGCAGTGATGTTGTTTTGCTTGAGCTGCACCTCCTGGCAAACTTCTGGACCAATGCTAAACTTCATACGTCATCCTCTGGATTGACTCATCACAGCATTGATAACATCAGTAAGACAGCAATGACAACATCTTAGAGTGGAACAGATTCAGGTTTGAGCAGAATCAACATGTGCAGCTGGATTGGACTGGATCTCACTACCTGTACCAGGACCCAGTAGGACCTACTTGATGGTGTGATCCCAGATCTTGACTGTCCAGTCAGAGCTGCAGGAAATGAAGAGTTTCGAGTCATTGGGATTCCAGCTGACTGAATCCACGGGCATGTGATGGGCTTCAAACACATCCAGAAACTGTCTCGAATACCATTTTGAACACTGCAATGGAAAGAACTAGTCAGTAATCAGAGCTAGACCTTCTTCCAGAGCTTGTATTCCCAGAGAAAGATGTGTGCAAATATTTGTATCACCTCCCAGGCTCATCTGGGCTGTCTGGGAAGAGGCAGCTGGTACCCAGAAGTGCTACAAACATCATCTAGCACATGCTTTTTTACCCCAACTGCAGGCAATACTGAGCCAGGCATACAGAAGGGAATAGGCTGGATTTAAAACCAAAAGCAGGCTACAAAGCCCATTCTCCACTGTAGGAGCTCCCCCACCTCCTGCAGTGCCTCTGTGATGGGCTCTCACAAAGGCAGGGGGAAACAGCTCTCATGTTGCACAGGAGCACACCAGCAGTGCGCATTTGGACTGTGACAATTAAAACCTCAGTGCAGGAAGGACCTATCAGACCTTTGGCTCTAGCAAGTTTGGGGAATATGTCTAAAGCCCCTTGCCTGCCACCATCCTGCGACAGCTTATCCCAGCTGTCCCACCACACAGCTCTGCCCTGTGGCTCTTCCCATGTCTCAGCCACTCATGACTTCCCAGAAGGGTGTGAGAATCTAGCACTGGACATGGAATGTTCCCCTTGGGCTGCTGGGCCACCCTGTGCCCTACTGGCTATGTGAGCTCACCTAAGGGAGGAGAAATTACAGTCCACTTGCTGGCACTGACAGGATATGGGACTCAATCAGGATCCAGACAGCTTCATGTTCATGGAAAAATGAGGTTGTCCTCCCCCACATTCCTCCTACAGAAGGCTTCTTTCATTAGCCACAAGGATCCCCACTCACAAGTAATGCTGTCTTGGTTGTTTTTTCACATGTAAACCATATCTACACTGCAAGTTTGGGTTGGTTTCTTATTAAAGAAGCAGCAAGAGGGGTTCTGCGGGGCCTGGCTGGTGTCCTTTGTGAAAAACAAACTCCATGTGCCATACATGGTGCCCTGGCACTGCTGACCCTACCCACCATGTCCGTCCAGACCTTCAGTGACACATCTCTGATGTGTGACACAGCCATAGCCTTCCCAAGAGGAAGGGACTCTGATAGAACACCGTGAAAGTAACTTCCCGCTTTGAAGGAACACCATGAAATTAGTTCAGAAAGAAGTTTGACTTTAACGAATAAGAGTTTCTGAGTTTCCCAGAACAGCTGCCAAAGTCTTCTCCTGCTATTCATTTTAAAAACTATACTGTTATTAGACACATGTCAAGACAAAAACAAAACTGCTGGAAAATGTGATGCTTAACTTCTGACAAGATAGCTTTGAAAAGGATGAGTTAACTCAGGGAGCAGGCAGTTGTGCAGCCTGTCTGAACCTCTAGAGTGCTGTTCAAATTTGCTGAAAGTGTTTTTCTCTTATAGAAATGGTGGTACATGTGTGTGACTACTAAATTGTATTTTTTATGATGGGACAGGAAAGCAAGAAGGTAATACAGAAAAAAAGTAACAAGATGACTGGTGACAAGGCTACAGAACAACTGGGAGAAATACTGGGAGGAAAGGACCACTTCAAGGAACGCAGTTTATTCATAACTAATTCATATTCACTAAAAGCACTTCAGTTTATCCTAAATGTTAACCTGACACAAAGCTGCTCTGCTTCCATGTTGAATGGACATGTGGTTATAACATAGAGGGTTTCTGTAGTTCACTATCAGAAATGCTGAGACGCAAGGTAATGGGCAAATCCAAACAATAACACCGTTCAAAGGAATGTTCTATCTGGCAGCAGAAAGAGTACTGCCCATAACCAGTATTCCCAGCTGCTCTTCAGAAACTGCCAACATAAATGCGTCCTGTGTTGTGGACTGCCTGGCCTGATCACGCAGACACAAGTGTCCCAGTGCTTGGTACGAGAGAATGAATGCGTGTGAAAACAGTTGTGTTAACGTAAGAATTGCTTGCTTTCGTTCTTCAGCTGAGATTTGTTGCCTTAACTTGTTCTCAAGCAAACATCTAGGACTGAAAAAAAAAACCCTCTCTCACATGAAAGTGCTCAAACTTTATCTCAAGTTTGTTGTCACGAAGCTCTGCTGATCGAGAAATAATTCTGACCAAAAAGCTGAAGCCACGAGAATGCTCCAGCATCAATCTCACAGACCTTCCCTTCTGCACCAAAGTTGAACAATTCCTAAACAGCAAACAAGATATGCAAAGAGGCAGTTTTGCACGACGAAATCATGTTAATGTGGAAACAATCTGTCCTGTGTAAAAGGGCAATAGATGGCTCTGTGTCTAATTAAGATAATGATTTCTTGGCTTCAGAAGCACTATTAACTAAGCCATTTTTAAAAATCCGCTGTAATCACTCTGCAGCTGAAGAATTAACATATTATAATGCTATTTGTGGACATGCCCAGTCTTTGGAAAAATGCCTCTCTGAAATTCATTTCACAATTTATTTCATAAATAATCTAAAATTCAGCCTGTGCAGAGAGCATTCCATTTTTGATACTTGGCTTGTACCACATGTAAGGTTCAAATGTGCAGTTTTCAATAAAAGCTGGAATTA
Organism: Callipepla californica brunnescens; assembly: GCA_023055505.1. Classification (NCBI taxonomy): domain Eukaryota; kingdom Metazoa; phylum Chordata; class Aves; order Galliformes; family Odontophoridae; genus Callipepla; species Callipepla californica. The sequence goes on along the minus strand of JALIRH010000023.1, from coordinate 321,426 downwards.
GAGCACACAGTAATCCTTGGAAAATGTCTGGATCAGTAGCAACCTGTTGATTCCAAAACTTCTGAAGCTTTTGTAGAAAACTCTTAGGGATCATCGACGGTGCAAGCACATTCCCCCCATTTCTTCTGGATACTCTTAAGGCTGGCTTGTCCAGATACTGAAAAATTCTCATCTCTGTGTTACTGCCTACAGTCTGATGGACAATTGCCTCTTCCTTCTCCTGGGAACACCTGAATTTGATAGGGTCATTGGTACAATGTGACAGTGGCCCTCTGGACAGGATACACATTTGTTACGCCTGTTTTGCCTAAATGATTGAAATTCAATTCAGAAAACAAATCCCTTTGGATTCTTTTTCTTTGTTCCGTTTCCATTTTGCAGGCAGGACAGAGGGACCTTTCAGCATCCTCAGTGGATGTTTGGATGACTGTGGTCTGCACCCCAGCGTCCCAGGGATGGCCTATTCCTAACACTGAAAGGCTGTTAATAAAGCCAAAAGTCAGCTTGGAGGAATGCTAGCCAAACAAAAGTTATATGAGTAACACAAGAAGTAACAAGCTTAATTTTCAGGGCTCAACATAGCAGAGATCAGAACTTCCTATTTTTATCTTGTTTTCTTAAGAAAAAAACAATGTCTGTCTCCTGCTGTCCAGTTCTCTCATCTCAAACAACTTTTGACCTCACCAGCAATTTTAGCCAAAGTTAGCTGTACACAGGACTTGGCAATATTAAGGTGTCACATACTTCATAAAAAGGGACGGCTGCAGAACATAAACATCTGGGCAATGCCCCTAACCATGGAAAAGCGATCAAAACTCAGCCCCCTGTCCTCACCACATGGCTGCAGGCTGTTGGGCATCATGCTGCAGGGAGGCACCAAATGGGAGATGGGCTATAGCACAGAGGTGGAACACAGTCACTGAGGTCAGACAGCATCCAGGTGGTTAAGGGGAGGCAGTGAGAAACTGGAGGCAGGAGGGCAACGAGAAAGGAGCTGGGACATAAGGGAGAGTTCAGGGACATTAATCTACAGGAAAAAAAAAAGGTTTCATCTGTTTCACTGCTCACAACAGGTATAAAAAGGAAAACAGATGAGATTTTTCCTGCCGTTTCCCAACAATCACAAGGACAGAGGATCAATGCCTTTTAACTTCTGCTCTGATCGTGGTTAGTGCCTGACTTGCACAGCTGCAGTCTGCAAAGCATTCTGGGACACAGTTTGCATTTAAAAAGTTTCTGCAAAATAATGCTTTAACTGGGTCTGTGCAGAGAGCTCCCTGTGACCCTATGGGGCTCTGTGCTGGTGTCAGGCTCGCCACAGTGATCTGAGGGCAGGACTGGCCTCTGAAATTGTACTTTGTTGCTGTCTGAGCAAACAGAAACATATGAGAGACCTGTAAGACAAGCATGGGTCAGGGAATGTGAAACAAGGGACAAAGAAGCCACTCTTACCTTATAGATCTTTCCCTCTTCAGTACCAACAAGAAACAAATGGTCTATCTTTTTGTGAAAATCAAATGATCTCCCGCTGCCTGTGAAGAAAAGAGACACACAGAAAATTGGTTCATTGGCACAGCACAAGCTCCCTGCCCATTAGATGTGCACGTTGCCAACGTGATTTATTAGCCAGAAGCTCCCCAAACATGTTAGAGCCTTCCCTCATGAAAACCCTTTCCAAGTTGTGCCTTTCTCCAGGACCTTCAGTTTGAAGAAACAACATACACAAAGGGGAAAGGGAACTGAAAAAGGGTGAACTGTCTTGGAGTAATACACACAGGAGGTCAGTAGCACATTTAGCTCTCAGAGCAGTTGCTGGACACAAAGATCACTCGGTGAGGAGATCCAAAGCCTACATAACAAGAGCCACAGGACATCATTTGCTTTCTAAAGCAACAAATGCCCTGAGACTGCCTCTGAGATTTTGTCTGTACAAAAAATAACTCTGTGCTCCAGGAAGAACTGACACAGACCTGTGATTAGCAGTGTCTGACAGATGGCCTATAAACACATGGGGGACCCAAGGGAGTCTCTGTTGTTCTCTGTGGGATCAACCTCAGCCCCCATCAGAGACTGCAGCTTCTGGTTCAGTCTTCTCTCTCAGATATGACTTCAAGGATATTGCTAGACACAGAACACAGATCAGCACTGCACTCTGCACTCAGTCACTGCCATTCTTTGGTCCTACCAAGCCCATATTGTGTTTAGAATCTGTCTTTCATTCCAAACATCTCTAAGGTCACCAAGACTCCAGATACACCTGTGGACCTCCAGCAAATCAGCATCCTCTAGTACAACAGAGGGAGTAGCAAATGTTTCGCATATGTAAGAGTGGTGAGGACCAGGTCTGCTTCCTGTTAGAGAAGAACAAATCTCTTGTGTTTGGTCGGTCTTCACAAAAACATAAATGTTTTTTGAGCATTAAAGGGTCCAGAGAGGAAACACGGTAACTCCTTGTGCCCCTTCTGTCCTTGGCTCAGAAGCCACTTAGCAGGCTCGCTCCAGTAAAGCCAACAGAAAAGGATGTGACTTGAGAATAAATCCTTTGGCAGACACAAGGATTCTTCTTACTTCAAAAGCCCCAAATCAAGCAGCACTGTAACACATAGACAAAACAAGCATCAAACACAATGGAATGTGATTCCTTGAGTTCCTCTGGCTTCTGCTCCCATAACAGATGTGACATCATCCAAGGAAATAAACTCTCATGCTGGTGAAAGAAAATTTCAGTAAGGCTCTTGAGCAGAAGATGGGATTTCTGCTGAGTTCCAGAGCAGTCTGGGTCTGCTGACCAGAAGGGAAATGCACTGCAATCATCAGAGGAGAAACCAGAACAAGCAAAAAGGGTTTAGAAGCACATCATTACAGAGAACTTTCTGCAAAGGCAGCTGAAAACAGCTTCATGTCTTAAATGTTAAGATAAATGTAGACCTCAAAGGAATTGCTAAGGTTGCTTTAATCCCATAATACTGTCTGCATTTTTTTAACATTTAAATAGATTGTTAAATATTCGAGACAAGCCTTAGAAAAATCCATTTCCCAGCAACACCAACAAATAATCCCAGAGCCTCTGGGTGTTCTGCACTGTTCAAATTTAGCTGGTCTCTTACAATCTGTGTGGCAGTTCAAGCCTTTCCACAAACACATGTTCAGGAATTACTAGCCTAGAACTATTTATAAATGCAGAGCAAGTGCCTTCTTGAAACCAAGGCCACAGCTTCAGTGCAAAAAATGGGTACAGTAGTATCATACGATCATACGATCGTGGGATCCACAAAGCTCCTTGTGTAGTCTGGAACTTCCAGAGCTGACTCATCTCATCCTATATCAAACACAGGATAGCCAGGATAAGGGGATTCGTCCTAGAAAGACTGCAGTCTCCACCTTGTATGGAGAGAGTCTAACACAGTAACTCAGAATAGGCGTTGTGCTTTTAGAAGGCCAAAGCTATGTGAGGCGCATCCCACTGTAGGATGGGTTAGCTGTGCACTCAGGAGAGGTTGCTTTCCATTTTGATTTGGCCCATTCAGAACAACATCTAGTAGAAGGAGTGCAATTGACTCAATCCTGTAATACAGGTAATTTCCTTGCCTTATCCACAACAAGATGCCTCAGAAACATAGAATCACAGAATCGCCAAGGTTGGAAAAGACCTACAAGATCATCCAAGCATCCACCTCTTACCAATAGTTCTTACTAAACCATGTCCCTCAACACAACATCCAAGCACTCCTTGAACACCTCCAGGGTCGGTGGCTCCACCAGCTCCCTGGGCAGCCCATTCCAGCACCTGGTCGCTCTCTAGGAGAAGCAGTGCTTCCTCACGTCCTGCCTGAATCTGCCCCGGTGCAACTGGAAGCCATTCCCTCTAGTCCTATTTTTAGAACTAATATTCATCTTCTGCAAGTAGAGACAAGCAGCAAACCCTGACTCAATTAGAGGCCATTGCTACAGACAGACTTTGCCCTGTTCAAAGCCAGGAGGAGGAACACTTTTTTAGCCCTTTTTCTCCTCAACATCCCACTCCCAAATATATTGCCCAGAATGCCTGGTGAGAGGTTTTGAGTCAGTAATTAATCAGCGTGGTGTGTTCTTGGGCTCCTACCAAGCACTTGCAGCTGCAGGTCCTCTGGCGTTTTTCCTTCTGCTGGCAGCTTGATGACATCTGTATGAACCAGCTCCTTCTGCAGGCAGAGGAAATTCCACATGAATAACAGGCTTTACAGCAACAGCAACAATACAGAGACATTTGATACTTCCAAATGACAATTTTTATGAAGGAATTTTAAGAAGCTTTCCAAAAATTGCTTAATGTTTCATGCCCACAGCTGGCAACTTGCTAATATGCTGCTTTACGTAAGACCTCCAGGAAGCTGACATTTTGGTGCACTGGTGCTGAGAGCCACTTGTACACCACACAGGCACACGCATATGACCTGAACAGCTTTGGGTTTTGAGGTCAGTGCTTCCAAGTGTGGGATGACACTGTCAGCGTGAATTGAGACAAGTGAATTCACTCTGCATAGTGGAAAATAGATAACTGTCTGTAATTGTGGAGCCAGCTAAAACCCACAGTAAGAGTTAATAACATACCACCTCACCAGAGCTCTCTTCTTACCATCTCCCTGTTGTCCTAAGAGCAGCCTCAGGTCCCAGCATTCACAATCTCTCAGACTTTGAGATTCAACCAACAAGAATGTCCAGTGGACAGCTAATGTGCACCATGTTTTTGTCAACAGAGCTCTAAAGAGCTCTCATTGCAGGGCACAATACTGACATGCACGGTTTTGTATGAATATAGGGCAAAAAGTCTGTGTCCCAAAGAGTTTACAGCCTAGCTAGGAGACAAAAGGCAGATGAAAACAGACACCATGTGGGTGAGTATGAGGAAACAAAGAGAGGGCAAAGATTCATTCTTAGACTAGCTCTGGGAATTAAAATACCTCCGCAGATTGCAGTTGGTTGTGAATATAAGAATACCCTGGGGCTAATAAAAAGAACAAAGAACTAAAGATTATATTAGTGAGAAGTGTGGGCTGAGGACTGGATGTTTTCATGAATCTGCAGATTTCCCAATGGAGTACTGCAAGAACAAAACATAACTTCTTAGCTCACTGAATCAAGCTTTAGTTGGAGCTTCTCTAAACCCAGAACAGGACTTCAGTGAAAAAAGAAATTTTGCCTGGAAAGGTCAGTCCCAGGGATTTTTACATTAGGAATGGGTGAGAAGGCCTTGAGAATACTTACTCAGTACTACAATTCAGAGGGGACAGTGTTTTCTAAGACAATTTAATCATATTTTCAGGGAACACATTTACAGCATGTCCCAGAAGGGTCAAAATCCATAACATAATTTACTTCCTTCTCATCAGCTTGCACTGCTGTCTAACCACATGCCTTTGCTTACTGACGGGAGTAGCTTTTCCCTGAGACTGCAGCAAGGAGCCTCCTGCAGCCTGCAGAGTCTTACTTTCTGTTAGTTACTCTTCTTGCAGCACATGGCTTAAAGCAAACCAGATTCGGTGGGTAAAGGCAGAAATAACATTAAAGAAGAGGTCATATTTGCTGGTGCGTGTGTGCAAGAACTGGAAAGAGCAGTGCCCTGGGCATCCATGAGCAGAGCATGCTCCTCATGCCTCCTCCTGCCCATGCAAACAGAAGTGCTGTTGGACTGCTGGTGCACAGTCAGGACATGCTGAACTGGCACTCACCCCCTGCTCAGGCTCCCTGAGAGTGACTGTCACATCCAAGCTGTGCCTTGTGGACACTGAGTCAGGCCTGAAGAGCAGCTCTGGAGCTGCACGTGTCAATACACTCTGTGCCCAGCAGAGTCTCATTGGTCAGAGGCGTGCTCTGGGCAGGCAGACAGCTACACCAGCACACTTGCTCTGTTCTGGCAGAAGGATAGTCTGCATGAGACCTTCTATCTAAGCACAAGTCGTTCTGCAGCCTTTCTTTGAAGATGTCTCCCAGCACCTCCACCAGGCCAAGGCCTACACGGCGGGCAGCTTCTGTAAGCACTTGCCTTCATAAAGGATCTTACTTATGCAGAGTTCTCCATAGTGCTGCTTTTATTTTGTATGTAGCCTTGCAGTTTGGAAAATGCATCTGTTCCTGGGGCTGTTTACCGAGAGAACCATTTATATATATTCCCCTGGGTAAACAGACTGTTGACAGTCTGGCCTTTCAGGAATACTGAACAATAATACGTTACTTCTGCTGAACAACTGTAAAGCATATTGAAAGCATTACCAAAGTAGGTCTTGCAGCTGCCTATTTCCCTTCAGTTGTTGTTATAAACCTCAGGTGACAAAGGTGGCCCAGACCTACTCAGCAGTTCAGCTCTAGGTCACATAGGAAGGGTGTGCTGTGGCTGCTAGGTAAACGGAGGAGCAGTGGGGGGTCACCCCAAGAAGCAGTGCCAGACTGCATCCCAACCAAAAAATTCCCATCATTCTGACAGCTCTCCACAAAAGTCAATGCATGAATACAAGGAGGGAGAGCACAGCCTTCCAGCTGAAGAATTCCCACATTCCTCCCCTATTTTACACCTTCCTGGTGACCTAAACCCAATCCAAGATGACAATGTGAACACGTGAATGTTTCAGAGAGCTTGTTCAAAGTGATTGTGCCAGTTTTTAAGAGACAAGAACCACAGCCAAGGCAGCTCAACCATCCTTAGCTAAAATCTGATGTCTTCTATTCAAATCTTGAGTTGTGCTTGCCAGTTGTCCAGCTGGAAGTAAGAATTAATTTATTCACTTCATGCTCTCAGCTTTGGAAATGTCAAAGTTATCATTATCTGAAGAAGTTTTACTTCTGGATAGTCCTGTCAAAAAGACTAATGAAGTTCTTTTCCATTTATTTCATATTTGCACAATGGATCTGCAAAATAGAAAATCTCTGGGATATCATTCATTTTATTCTAAATAAAACTCAGAGATCAGTCTCTTGTAAAACTGGACTTTCAGAAAATTATTCATTTCTCTTTGCTGTGCATAAAGCCATGGATTGTAACAAAAAGCCCATTTTGTTCTGTTTCTTGCTTCCTCTTTGGAAGAAAGAAACAAGAACGTACCTAAAAACTTGTCAGTTTTCACCCACCCGCTAAGTACACATCAGTTCTGGCAATTTCAGAGGTAACTTCAACTCAGCTTCGTGCGTGGGTGTAGCCAAGGAGCATAAGGAACAAGTATAAACAACACTGATAAACAGGCTTTAGAAGTCATACCAGGTGACTCTTAACTAGCTATATCAATGTGTTCAAGGGACAGGATAAAGAAAAAGCTTTATGACATGGGAACACAATTAAGCACAGCTGAATCACAGAAATGTTGCAAAAAGCCCTCTTACAGGTGAGTTGTCATCAGGATCTGTCTGCAGATTCTTAGGTTATCCAAGCTGTGGCACTTCACTGAAGCTGAATTTAAAAAAGGTTCAATCCAGCACATCTCACCTCTGTGTGAAACAGTGTCATCCGGTTACAAGAGCACTGTGAGCTATTGGGGCCCAGGCAAGAGGTGTAACTTGCCAAGTCACCTTCCCTGGACGTGTTTAGCTCTAAGAATGTATTTCCCACTTCAGCATAAATCCTTCTGGCTTTTCTATACAGGGGATAAAAGAGGAGTTGAGTGTTGTGACAACATTAGTCTGTTTCTATCTCGGGAGCTCTGAGCATTCTTTTCAGAGGAGGACCTGGGACATGCTTAGTTGAGGGATTTTTGTAACCAAAGCTGTGTGTATGAACCAGGAGTTTATGAAAGAACGTGATTATCAATGCCCTCTGCACATGCCTGCTGTGTTCATCAGAAGAGGCTCCAACCCCTGATATGAACATGAGACTTTAAAATACAGATAATGTTACACGTGAAACCCTGCTCACGGCAGCAAGGCCTAAAACTTTCAGAAGAGACAAGTTTTCAGTGGCTTGGTATAAAAGGTTAAAGAAGTAAGCATCTAAGGATATAGAGAAATGTCTTTGCTTTCTGGGAAATAATGGGACAGCTACTTCAAATTCCCACTCAGGGTAATTCAATTATTTCTGAAGTAAAACAAGCAAACAAACAAACAAACACTGAAATCTTCAAAATGTACAATCAAATACCCAGTTGAGAAAGCACACATTGAGACTGAGACGCTTAAATCTAAGGGTTGTTAAGGAATCTTTCTGCTAATGCATGTACTGCAAACGAAAAAGTAACCAAAGGCAGAGAACACACATGAGATTTGTAGGGTGTGAGCCAGCAATGTCTTGGCAATGGGAAACCCTCTGCCTTTTCAATTGTGTGTTGCTGTACCACTGCAAACACAGGCTTTTTCCCTGCTCCATGGCCGTAGTGCTACAATTTGCTTTTCCTTGCACCAGGTGCTCTGGGGAAACCCAGCAGCGGCTACCTATCTAGCTCTTATCTAGCAACTTGAATTCCTGAATTACTTTGTACCACTTCGGCCACTCACTGTATCGGAGCAGGAGAGAATTCTACATCTTCTTCTCTTCCTTTCTTAACTACAATCTATAGGGCAGCATTTTTTGAGTAGGAATCTTGAAACTACAAAAGAAGGCAGATTATTCTGCCTTGTCTCTGGATGACTCTCTCAGAACAAGGAAGGTTTCAGAGCAAGGATTAGTCTTGAGACACAGCAGCTGTGAAGCAGAAAGGTGTTGTCTCACAATCAAGCTTGGTGCTGAATATGCCCATTGGATGGCTGTGTCCTGAGCAAGAAGTAGGCTCATTCTGCTCAGTTCACTTTAACTCGGAGCCTCAGATTCAGCTGAAGGTTGATATCAGCAAGTTGTGACTGAACCAGAAACGTTTTGCTGCCACTTCTTTTCAAATCTTGCTCATCATAAATAATAATACAGTAGATACATCATTGAACTTTGTAAAAAAAATGGTTCTGATTTGGCCAGGAAAGGAAATTGCCACCTACTGCTTACCTTAACTAAAGTCCAAGACACAATCCGCCCATCCGAGGAGACAGAGAAGAAATTCAAATTGTTGTCCATATCATCTTTCTGCCACTTGACCTTCAAACAAGCACATAATCCCAGTTAGCACAAAGCGCTCTGAATTAGTAGGGCAGAGCTTCTGGTCCTCAGCACGGTCTTCTCACACCCTTCCTAATGAGCAGCTGGTTTCCACCCTGGAAGCTGATGCTGGTTCACAGCATGTATGAACACATTCCCATCATCCCAGGCAATTTCACAAGTTCCCCACAACTCCCACTTCTCACTGTACTGCAGAGATGCTGCACAGGACACATCACTTCCCTGTGCACATGAACCCCTTCCCATTTGGCTAATTACCGCAGATACAGCGTTCTATGGCTCCTCTTCAGCCAGCTGACTTCAAATGAGCTTTCCGTGCCTATGACAGACACAGATGAGCCCTTGCAAGCAATGTTTGACATGGGTCCTTGCAGCACTTCGTTTTAGGGGGATCAAAAGGTCTCCATTAAAGTTGAAATCCTCCCCACACCTTCAGAGCATCTATGTGCCTAGTAAGGAGATTTGCCTTTTGACTGTGACAGCTCAGCAGGAGAGATTAAACTCAGACAAATGGCTTACAGTTTAGAAGAGACATTTCAGTTAGACCAAGAGCATTAAGAACACTCGATTTGCAGATCTGGGAATTCAATCAGACTGAAGGGAAAAGGATGACTTGCCACTGGGCCTGTCAGCATAAACTCCTGTGGGCATCTGTCAGTTCAAGATGGGACAAGATTTTGGCAGGTTCTGCTGTGGTTTTCAAAGGTATATTTGCTCCTGTCGAGCAGTGCATTAGACACATTTCCCTAAACACTGTCTACGATAAATGGGCATGAGAATCCTAGAGCTTATCAAATAATCTACAAACAGCTATTAATCTGGAACCTATTCCAGAAAGCAAGCAGCGTTCTCAATACTTTAATTACACAGCTCAGGTATCCCAATTTTAATTCTTTGGAAAAAGTGTTAATTCTGTTTTATGAAATGGTTTGTACCATGTAGTTCTGTGGAGCATGAAAATTCAGTGCGAGACTCACTAAGGAGTAATTAATTCTCTAGTGAACTGGTTTCCTACCTAGAACACACTGTTCTGCAGAAGGAAAAACAAAATGGAAGGCAATGCATGCGTAAGCGTACACAATGACAGTTACATGGCCATAAGATATGACTGAAGAGTCTCAAGTAGATTTGAACATCCATCCTTACACTGCAGAAATCAAAAGACTCCAAGTGGAACCAATTCTGTCTTGCATTAAGGAGTGGAATAATCCAAAATTGCTCAGAATAAATGGCTACTGATGAAAGGATGGGTCCAACGGAACATACAGAGAACAGCGATTTCCAAGGCTGGCTGCTGCACACATTTGTGTTGCATATATATCTGTTCCAGGAACAGCTCCCTGGGAACATGAGCTTCTGCTGATCATGGTGGTCATCAGCAGCTGCTTCAGATAATTAGGTTGGTGTAAGGAGGAATTTTAACTCAAAGAGAAAAATTCAGGCTTCAGAGGTACTGCTTAACAAACATGTTGACTTACGTATCTCACGCAGGGCACAGGAAACGGGATGTGCTTCAAATTAGAGCTTTTTAAAATGCCACTCTAAACTTATCCAACAATAAGGTGCACTTATTTCCATGTCTCACGTAACTCTCCTCTAACTCAGGTACTTTCTACTATCCCAAATATATGGAAAATGTCACACTTCCCAACCTACTTCTAAGGCAAAGTTACTTAGCTTGAGGTAGGTTTCTGTGAAAAAAAAGTCCCATTTAAACCTGGAAGCAGTTGGCACAAGTACCTTAAGTATCTCCTACCAGGACAGGGGTACAAAGAAAGAAAAGGGGCTCTCCAGAATCTGACACCTGCAGGCTGAACCCAGCAACACCTTGATTGGCACATGGAAGGGAAGTGCAAGAGACACATCTGTGCTGAAGTCAGCATGGGTCTGAGATTAGGCTTGGGGTCACCACAAGTACATGAATGTGTCTCCATCCACAGTAAAAAGGCAGAGTAATGCTTCCCTCCATCCATGCCCCAGGAGCCCTGCCTCTGAGTAAAAGCTTGTAGTCAGTAAGATTGTAAGCTACCTATGGACTTGAATAAAAAAACCCACTAGTTTCCAGGATGGATATAGCACAAAAGACTTCCTAAAACACTCACTAATGGTCTGACATTGCTCTGCCTAATGCCTTAAGTCCTGCAGTGTATGCTTAAGCTGATCCTGCTGGTGAGCACATACCTGTCTCATCTAAATGTTATTTAACTTGCACTTCCTCACTCTGAACTATGCTTTCACTCCCTTTTTACATTAATCATATTAAGCAGTCAGTTTTTACACTCAACCTAAGATTAAACAATACAGCATCAAATATTGCATTCTTTTCCATACTACTCAGTATTAGCTGAAAGCTTGCCTTAGTAATGAACCTGTGTTCTTTGTTCCTTCAACTTCCAACACACTTCCCAAGTATCATCCTTTCCTTTTTATGACTCCAGATAATCACAGCTCATTTTGTACCTTCATCTTCTTTAACTTTGTGTCTTCACGCCACATTTAGTCTTCATAAAGGAGACTTCTTCCATTTTGCCACTATCCTATTTTCAGGCTTCCATAGCAGCCCACTGCAGGCTGATCTACAACGAATTGCTCTGTGGGTCACACTTTCCTGTGCCAGGCTGATCTCTCTTGTGTTCTGGTGTGAATATTGCTTGTATTCCTTTACAGCAGCCTTTAATTTGAGCCAGGAAGCAGTTCTCATTTCTTCCCACCATCACCTCCAAATGTGTTTCTTGTTGGTTCCTGCTAGTGACTCTCAACAGAACGGCATCCAGAAACATCAGCTCATTACCAGCAGAGAAGAAATCTTTCACATTCTCCTCCTGTTAATGACAAACTACCATTTTTGTATCACCTCCCTCTATCACTCGCTTCTGCTGTTTACCCAAGGGATCTGCTATGGTGGAAGTCTCCTCTGGCAATCAGCTGATCTCGAGCCTGCTGACTTTCAGTTTTGTTGGAGCAAATTCTTTGTCCCTCCTGGCTGCTAAGACAAAGTAGTGCCTCCGTAACAAATTTCCCAAATGCCCTCCATCAAAGACATTGCCAAATATTCTTTGTTTACTGCTTCCCAGCCTTCCCAGCCTGGCCCCATACACAGGCCTTGCTGCCTCATTGAGAATCTCTTGCCAGCTATTAAAAGTGAAGCCAAGGCCAAGCACCTGAGGAAAACATGGAGAAACAAGGCTGCCCTCCTGAAATCAGTCACAAAAGACCCTCCAAAATGCCTGACCTAGAAAGCACAGTTTACTTCACTCATATGCAAAGTAACTCCAGTGTCTGTCCTCATGCATACCAAGAGACAGACAGAGAAAGCTGTAGAAGTGAGGAGTAGGGAAGTGTCTGGAGTCCTGCCCTGGGGTGCAAACTCGGCCAAAGATGTCACTGGTCTGTATCGAGGCTTTTATCATTCCTGACTATTACACTGGGAAGCAGACGGTGTTTCAGCTGTTAGCAAGAATGTGACAAAATATCAGTTTTTGTCAACATTACCACAGAAGACATTAGCACTTGATTTTGTTCTTAGAAGTGTTGCTGTAAAAGGGTCGTCTCCATCCCCATCCCTGAGCCCTAGATGTGGTGCTGGTAAAAGCAGAGCAGATGGGTGAATCCAGCTGCAATTAAAGAGGAACAGCTGCTCCCAAGAGGAAAAAGTATCGCTGCTGAATGGGGAAAGTTGGGCTGCTGCTGCCAGGCTCAGGAGTCTTTGCATACCCAGAAACCTCAGGAGGGAAGCAACTGTCAGAAGTGCAGCAGTGCTAATAATACCTTTCTGCTACTGTCTGAGATATCTGTGTGGGGAAGAAGCTGCAGGCTCTTCCATGAGGGATGTGACTTTCTGAGACTGGAGACCAGAGTCTGCCAGCAGCCAAAGTCAGATATCCCAGGAATATTTACTTGTGACCAAGTTTGTGGTTCACAAAGAGGAAGAACCACAAGGAAAGCTCTCCTTCTTTCAGTGCCATCCAAAAATACACTGTGACTAGATACTTAACAAAATTAACTTTAAGCAGCACAGGAACGCTAAGACGGATACAGCCAACTGAGCAAGAACAGATGAAATTCACCCTAAGGTGCCTAAGCAGCAGCCAAAACAATCTCTAAATCATACATAATTATTTACAGAAATTAGGAGAGGTCCTGGGTGATAGGAACAGGACCAAAATATCCCCAGAAAGAGGTTCCCCAAAAACAAAAGCTAGCCTGTAAGACACATTAAAAGATCACGGACCTGTCAGCCTTCCTCAGAACCCTGAATGCTGAAGCAAAGTATTAAGTCATCAGTATGCATCTGTGGTACAAGAAGACAGGGAACAATGAATATGGGCTTGTCAAGGAAAGATCTTTTCAAACAAAATTGATTTCCTTCTCTGACAGGGTAATGGGTCTACAGGATTAGAGGAAAGGAGCAGATGTGATTTACCTTTAATTTAGTAAGGCTTTCAGCATATTCCTTGTGGTGTTTTAGAAACAAGCTAAGAAAATCAAGTCTAGATGTAATTACTGTGAATTGGATGAGTGACTGAAAAAATCAGTCTGCAAGAGCAATGCTCAGTGACTTCCTGACCACTTGAGAGAACAATCGTAGATGGTTCCCACAGGGGACTGTCCCAGGTCTGATTCTATTCAGCATTCTCATTAGTAAGTTGCATAATGGATGGCAACATACACAGAATATTTGCAGATGACACAGTGTGGAGACAAAGGTTTCTGTTGTTATCAGAACCCAAAGATATCTTTACAAACTGGAGACGCAGCCTGAAAACAATAAGACTAAAGTTGATACAGACAAGTACAGAGGAACATTGGAAGAAAAAAGCACTTAAACAAGTAGAAATTAGGGATTTTCTAGCTAAGTGGCAGTAGTGCAGAAAAGGATCAGAGGCTGGTGCAGAAATCAGCAAAGTGATATTGCCAGGTCAGGGGGGATTACAGAAATCATTCTCAAATGGATTAAGAGTTATGTTACATCTAAGACTTTCTAGATTATTACTTCAGTCTGTCAGTACTGGTGACGACAGCCAAACTCATTCTGAAGAAAGCACTTCAGGAATGATACTGTAGCATCTATGATTCCATAACCAGAAGAGGACACTGAAGGGCTCTGCCAGTTCTCATTTCTGTGAGGCAGGAACAGTCTCCTTTTTCCAGAAATGAAGGTTCAGTCTGATTGTAAATTCAGCCTCACTTCTCATGACTTTACTGCATATCAAGTTCAACCATACTACGACTGCTTCATCCACTGCTCTAGATGAGACTGCTTTGTACAGAAGACAAGTCTTTTGACTATAAGTAAAAGCTGATGGAAAGATATAAATAAAAACTACTTTGATTTACATACTCTTAAATAAGGAGTTAAAAATAAATCCAATGAAGAATGTTCCTATCTCAGAATCTGGATTTTCTTTTAAATGCAAATATGGCTATGACAGCAATCTAGAGATATGGGAGCTGCTAAGCAGAGGAGAGTCCTTAGTGCTCTTCTTTGCACTGTAGAAAAATATGCTGATGCTTTACTGTAAAATTATGCAACAGGACAGAATGGATCAGGTCAGGTTGCTTTGGAAGGGAACTTTTCCCCGCAATATAAGTTGTTAAACTGATAAGGCTTGTAATCACTGCCTCTTCCTAAAGGTGAGTAATACTTAAAATTGGGATGCACTGACTGTATTAGAGAGAAAATTGTTTAGGCAGCTGATGAATGTAAAATTGTTGAAGATCCCAATAGCCTTTGGTCTAATTTGGGCTTCCTTCATCTCTCTTACATTTGTAGTGAGCAATTCTGGCCAATTCTGGTACTGCCTGCCTGAAGCAGAATAGGGATTTAATTGGCTGTCTTCTTTTTACCTACTATCATTTTGTGTAACACAGCTTTCCTGATACTAAATATGCCAATTACAATGGTCAGAGCAGCTCACAGGCTTGAAAACAGTAGGTAGGTACTGAAATGAAGGTGTCAGACAGCATACAGCTCAATGATGGGTGCCAGAGGCCAGAAAACTTGGGGATATTTAACCAATTGGAATTCACAGCTCCTGATTTCAAATCTGATTGTGCTCATTGAGCAAGATACTCAATTTACAGACAAAATAAGAAGTTCCCCACTCCTTGCTCAGGGACAGCACATGGCAGGCAGGCTTACATCCAAATCCCCAAGCTGTCTGATGCTGCTAAATCAGAGACAGCATCTGCAATATGCCTGACAGAAGGTGCCCATTATTGCAGGGCTGGGACTCTGTACCCAAGCACACCAAGTCAAGGTGCTTGCCACTGCAGGAGATGGGTCGGAGCTGCAGCTGAAGCAAATTGTACATACTTTGCTTGCTGTTACTAGAAAAAAAAAATAAACAACTTGGCAATCCACAGTGAGGAGATCTGGATCTTGAGTAAAAGGATGGGGACAACAACAGCACTTCGCAAGAATCCTTTTAACAAGCAGCGGTGAGAGCAAAAGAAAGAAAATAAGTTCAGCATCTGTATGAAGTACACAGGGAAAAGCACCATCAAAGAAAAAAATAGTCAGTTAAAAAAACAAAAATCTTTAGAAGATACAGTCTGATATAATCTCAAAAAATATAACACCGAAGCTAAAAAATGAAGGATTTTGTCTATAATTGTCAAAGATACTTAGAAGGAAGCATTTGGACACTTCCTTTCTAAACTCACACGGGCTCACAAAGTGTCAAAAGGGTTCTGAACAAGGTATAAACATGATGTAAAAGATTTTATCCAGTATTTCTGCCACTGCAGTGCCTTGAGGTTTCCACCACCTTCACCATCGCCTTAATTAAGTCTAAAACTTCAGGACAGACTGAGAAAGCTGCAGGTGCAGACACTGAACTGACACAGCACAAGATGCAGTTTTTATTGCATTATCCCAGTTTTGTGTTATATGACCCTTGACGTCAAGTTTCTTCCCCTACATTCTCCCACTTGCCAGCTCTTGTGACAAGCCATCCTGCTTCTCCTCATCCCCATTTCCCGCCCAGCCTTCTTGGTTCAGGTCTCCATTGCTTTCCCTTCTCCAAACTTCTGTTTCTCCATTGAAGTTACCCCCTAACAGTATCTTCATGGAGCTGAACAAGGTTTTACCATGGCATTACCCACAGCACACCTAGTTTGTGCTCTCAGCCCCGCACACACCTTGCCCTACAAAGCCTTCCCCCCTTCCCAGGGGCTGCTCTCCAACCTCTCATCCCCCAGGCTGTACCTGCAGCCAGGGCTGCCCCTTCCCAGGTGCACAAGCCGGCAGTCTCTCTTGCTGAACTTCATGCAGTTGGTCTCAGGTGTGTTTTATGTGGTTTATATTTGAGAAAGAATTCCATAAATTCAACTGGTAAACCAATATGTCAACTGGGTTTCCTCTGGGAGCTTGCAGGCTCCTACCATGCTGCCTTGCCCATTCTGTCATAATCACGAGCATCACATTTAAACTGAAAGGCATTTGGTGAAGAGTTGGCAGGCAGTAGACAGCCCTTCCTCCTCCCATGCACAAGCAGAAGGCAGAAAATAATTCTTTCAGGATGCCATCTGAAGCTCCATGGCACCAGCACCACGGCAGGCCAGATCAGATACAGTACACAAACAATGAACCAAGTTGGTTTTCAGATCAGTGATCTCTCCATAGCAGTTCCAAAGCAAGCTGTGCACATGGGTCAGCCGACCACAGCTGAGACGTGCTCTAAGCACAACCAAAATAAATATTCTCTTCACAGATCTTAGGGTCAACACTCTGTACTGAGAGTTCAGTCAGTAATACTGACCGGAAAAAAAAGGTGGAAAAAAAAAGTCAATCCCCTGCAGCAGTGCTGGCACCATACTAATCCCAGAAGCAAGCAGAAATTAAGTCCTATAGGAAAGCGGACCAAGAAGCACACAGAGGAAACAAATCTGTTGAATAAGATGTGCTTTAAGAGGGAAATTGAACAGCAGAAGAACACATCAAATACTCTATCACCCAATCCCTGTTTCTGAACTGCTCCAGCTTCCAAATGCTTCACACCTAAAATATTTCAAACATTCAGGGGAGGAAGAGTAAGGAAAAAAGCACTCTTTTAAGCTGTAGAGAAAAAAAATAGTTTTGTTTTTGTTTTGTTTTGTTTTGTTTTTTTAAGTTGAGAAATGAAAATAAAACTGAAAGGTGGACAACAGGAGGGCACCGCTATGCTGAGAGCCTCTTCCCAGTAGGCTGATTCTTATTCCTGGAGGAGATTGCCCTCACAGGCTCCGCATGCTGAAGCTTAGTCGAGTTGTACCACTTTGGGCTCCTTAGTCAACATCCAAAGCCAAAGCCGGTGGCTGAGCCACTGGCTGAATGAAGGAGATATCCTGCCTAGGGACAGCGATGGAGATGATGGGTATGAGGCACATGTTGCTTGTTTGGAGCTTTATTTCAATTACAGCAGGGTTTGGTCTGAGCCCACAAAAACTTCCCAGGACATGACAGCTGTTAGGCAGAGGTCTGTCCTCACTCATCTGCGAGATCATTTCTAATTTTATGTTCCCATAAAAGCTAAAGCTTTGGTGACTGTATTAGCCACATTGCACCCTACGCACAAACATTTGCATGGCTGTGTAATTGTTTATTCCTTTATTTTCCCTCTTCAGAGTTCTGACTTCAGAACTTAACTGGTGGCAGTGAAGTGTGAGAAATATCTAAAACAAGCCAGAATTTTCCTTTGTTTATACTGCAGTGCAACTTAATACAAAGAAGAGATTTCCCAAATTCAGAAGAAACTGTTATGATCTTTAAAAATATGGAAGCCAGCATCAGACATACGAACTCACTATTAGGTAACAGAATTGGAAATTTTATATTACATTTTTCTGTCTTAACAATGGGCTATGTTACATTGGGTTTTTTTAATGCAAACTTACCGATACTAAATTATTGAAGATGAAATGGTGAAAGAGCTGTCAGGCTGGTTTACTCAGTTCCTATTTTGCTTTCATTGCAAAAACACTGCACTGTTTCAAAAGGAAGGAGCCAGGCAGTCCAGAGAACAAAGGTTCTTAATAGTTCAGGATAAATTTGTTACTTTTCTAATTAGCCTTCATAGTCCAGACTTGCAGCCTCTATACCAGCGAGGGCTGCAGGGGACGGTCTAGACAAAGAACTGATTTAGACTGATTGGGGTATTGGTGGGGGTAGAACAGAGCATCTTTGAACCCAATCAGAGAAACAAGACATCACTTGCTAGATCCATTAGATGTCAAATGAGGAATAACAATCCAGCGTCACAACATAACAAATCATCTTCCAGGAACAATTTTTTCCCAACAAAAGGAGAGAAAACTCTTAGAAACCTTTTGCCTGATACTGACAATAGCTACATCTCAGATCTTTGCAACAAGATGTACAAGCTCTTTTCCTGACTGCTGTGCTATTACCTTATTACTAACTTTGCACACTCATTTTACAGCAAGGTAAGCCAGACACAATAAAGTTTACTAAAAATACAGGTACTTCACTGTAGGGGGGAAAAAAAAAAAGGATAATAATTCTCAGCGCTCAACCTGCAGATATGTAACAAATAAATGGAAACTACAGGCTACTCATACCTACCTCTATCCATATCCATTATGTGGTTTCTTTCCTTTGCAGAGCTATCTCCCTAGAGTGCCTAATAGTTTTCCTCACTTCCGAGCTGTCAGGTGGTACCCATGAACCTACTTCTAAAAGCCCCTTACAGATTGCATCTTCTGCTGCATGTAGCTGCTTCTGTTCTGCATGGATGAGGCCAACTTAGGCGTACTCTGCCTTTCCCCATATTACCAATGGTACAAATGATCTGTGATTCTTGTGTCTCTAAAGTGCAGTAACAACCATGACCAGCTCTAGCATGCTGCAGCAAGGTCATGGAAGGCTGCACGTAGGACTTACTACTTTGATTTTTCTTTTTTCACTGGAAGCCTGAATTGCAATTGGAGAGGCTTGGAGTTTTCTGCCCTCATGTGCATAGATAGATTTTCTGTATGTGTATGTATGACACACTGTATGATGAGAACAATCCAACCTTGGGGTATCACATAAACTTGAAAGAAGAGTGTAAGTGTGCACTTGAAGAAAAGCTTTGTCCAGACAGACAGCAAATACAAAATTTGATGTCCTCCGACATGTCACTTCTGCATCACCTATTTGTTTGTAGCAAACACCAGTATTGCTTCTGGCAGGTACCACATTCATCAGCAAGTCCCATTGGTATGCCTTGATTTTTTTGTATTTTTATGGAAAGATAAAATAACAAGGACCTATGATTAGGGGACAAATAATGTATTATGTGACAAAGTACAAGGAATACTGACCATGTGCATAGAGGTATGACTGCATTAGGCATCAAAGCCTAAATCAGGTGTCAGCAACACCTGTAGTCCAGGCCAAAATACACACAACTGCACCTCAGCAGGCTTATACAGACTGTGCTAAAGTCTGTGCTGCCACACTATGAACTAGATCAGAAACACATATTCCTTACTGTGCTCTAGTCTTAACTCAGATTACACTGCAGACATAACTACAAAGATAGCTGGATGTAGCAATATATTTACTCCAGTCCTTTACAGAATCCCTCTGGAGTCTCTTAGTGACAGATGCTATGTAGGCATTTTAAAAGGCATTAAGAGCATTACCTGCACACTGCAATTCTTAGAACACTAGAAAACTTGATCAACTACAAGGTGTTGTGTTTTGAATCTCAGTGACAGTCAGTTCCACAGACAGCTGTCCCTGGGTTTGTTGTACTCAGGACAAGTCTGTTTTAAGGCTGACGTATGTGTTTGAGATGATGCATTACTTTGATTTGCCCTTTGATTTAGTATTTGGAACATAAAAGCATTGCATGCTGGTATATTCAGAGGTGACTGGTTCCTCCCCAGACATAAATAATTTGTAATAATGAAAACTAAGGAGAAATAGTTCTGTAAGCAACACTGTGCATGCATGTTCAGTTTCTGCTGAGGACCAAGGATTCACGCAATTTCTTTGCCTTCCTGTGCATTTCAAAATTAGCTTTAAGTACAAATTATGTATCAATTACTAATGCATGTATTAAACCTACACTTCTACCCATAGAGCATATTTTCCTGCTGTGCCTAAACTCAGCTCAATTAAAAGTTCAGTTCAGGGAAAGGAAGAGCACTCTCACCTGCCACACTGGATCTGTATGCATTCCTGACTTAGCATCGCTCTTGTAGCTGGGCTGGGAGGATGCCTTCTTAAGGTTGTAGATGGCCACGTTGCCATCATAGAAGCCCACTACCACGAGGTGGGGGTGGTCATTATGGAAATCCAGGCACATGACGCCACTCTGACTGCTGAAGACATACTCGGGAAAGGAGGGATTCTTCAGAGTGTAGAGTACAAGCATGCCCCGGCTTTGATTCGTGAAGTCATCTAAACAAGAAGAAATTTTGCTGTTAAATCTGTTTCTAAGATTCTCTGCTATTGAGATACATGATCTGACAGCACTCACCCACGTCCCAAACTAGCCCGCATGCAAGATTTTTTTGTAGGATGGAAATTTGAGAGGCCTGGGAGGAAAAGCATATTTCAATGTCCTGGACAACTCTTTCTGTTGGCTTGGATTTCACACTTAGGCAGAACCAAGGATAGATGTATTTCAACATTCTCCATTGGCAACATGAGATATTAAAGCTTTCACTGTTTCTTAGAATCATAGTATCATTTGAGTTGGAAGGGACCCTTAAAGGCCTTCTGGTCCAACTCCTGTGCCATGAACAGGGAGACCAACAGCTCCATCAGGTTCTCAGAGCTCGGTCCAGTCTGACACTGACTGTCCCCAGAATGGGGCATCCACACCTCTCTGGACAACTTGTTTCAGTGTCTCGTGGCCCTTCAGCAATCTAAATCTCCCCATTTTCATTAAAATCATTTAAAGCATTTCAGTGAAGTATGTGTAAAGCATGTGTAAAACACACAAATCATACAATCCAAAAGTCACTGCAGCTTGATTTTGCTTATGTCCAGCATCTCGTGTGGCACAGAAGATCTCTCTAGCTAAGTTCTTTTCATTTTCTCCTTTTCTGACTACATTTACCTTTCCTCTGTGCTGCCTATAATTCTCTCTTCCTATTCTCAATAGGATCGTTTTACTTTCATTTTCTTTTCTTATTATGTCCTGACTGCTCTCTGCAACTCTCAGTTTTTTTGCTTGCCTAAAAACAAATTTCTAAATTCTTCCAATGGGGAAGAGAAGCTGCTGATGTAGATAAGCTTTCCAGAAGCAAAAGAGGAGCTTTCCTCATCTATCAACAAAGTTCTCCCTCTCAGGGTAACCTAGCCATCTCTACAACCCCCTTTTTTTTAATGGTCAAATGCCCTCTGATGGGTAATACATGGGAAACAACTTTCCTCCATGCTGTAGCAAATGTACAACAATGTATTTCCAGAACAGTGCTTCTTGCCTTGCCTAACATTTTGACCACCCTGCAGGACAAGGGCTTGGTAAATGTGTGCCACAGTGATAGCGCTAACCTCAGAGGACTTTCCTTGTCAGAAGTCTGAACCCCAGTCAACACACAGGTACAGGCACTGCTGACCTGCACCATGCACACACAGAACATCCAAAGAGTTAGTAAAGCAATTCACAAATCAATAAAATTACTAGTTCTGCTTTGTGTTTGGATGGTGTAAATATTCTAACTTTCCAAGTATGCTGCACTACCTTTCATGGGTCCCTCTGTACACTAGGGCCAGGCAGGAAAAGGGTTTCCTTATTTTGCAGAAAGGCAAGATTCCAAAACACGCATCACTTTAAATGCATTTGACCACAAATAGCATTATTAACATATTCCTAGAATTCTAGATGAAAAGGAAGCAAACTTGTTTGCTCCTTCAGCGATTCTCCCTGTCCTCAGAATTCACAGAACTGTCCTTGCCAAGTAATGTCACTGAACTGGTATTAGGTTGGGGTCCCCTCAGAAACAAAAACACCCAGAAGGCTGTGAAGATGACCTGCCAGGAGTGACTCAGATTAAATGGACTAGTAAATCAGATCTGTTTGACAGCCTTTGATCTCAAGCTGCGTGTGCTGAGCAGCTGGGTATATCTCCAAGAAGTCCACAGTGCACATTCATTTTCTATCTGATGGCACTGAGTTGAGGGGTACTGAATGTCTGCTCCCTGTGTTCTCTGTGAAGAGAGGGCAATACAGCCCACCAGATTTGAATGAATCTTCCCTAAGCCACTGCTGAGGAAGCAAAGGGTGCAGACTCAAGAACTAGCAGGGGCCGCTGTACCCCTGCTAGAGTCAAAAGTGGCAACTTCAGATCAAGAGCAGCTGCACTGTGCTGCTCTGAACCATACAGATACACCAGCACACACTGGAAGAGTTGAAAGTATATGCCTTCTGCAGATCCATAAAGTGCAATTTGCAATGTGGCTCTTTTTCTGAGATATAAGGCCTGGAGACACTAGACAGTTATCCTGACAAGCGTGCCAGCAGGAATTGCATTCCACCTTACAGGAAGACGCAAGGCAGTGCAGCAGAAAGAGGAAAGTGAACAGACTCTGGCTGTAAAGAGCTGTATGTGATGAGGATCCTCAGTGTTCATCTGAGCACAGGTTACATACTGGAGCCTGACATATAACAAGCCCTCTTTGGAAAAGCAGCTTCGCTCATGACAGACGCAAACAGCGTTGTTACTGGTCTCAACCAGGAGAACTGAGCCTCTAAGTATCATGTGCAATCAGAAGTAAGTTTCAAACCAACCGTCACTGCCATCTAAAATATTCATCTGCATCTGCATATAAAGATGGGCACATCCAACCCCAAGCCTTTTCAGAAAAATATTGACTTAGTGGGAGCACAGTACCTTGGAATATCACTCTGCTATCACCCCGTTGCTCATGCATCTAAATCTCTTGTTCTGACGTTTACCAAGTTAACAGATTTTTCATTTTGAGCTTTCCTGCACACTTAAAAGCACTGATATACGTTCAGTATCAGATCAAAATATTCTGCTTGTTGGACCATTTTTTTTCTTTTTATCTTTCCCTTTTGGGTCACCAAAAAACTCATGAGGCATGCATGTTTTTCCTCCATTCCTTACAAAATGCTTGGTGGCCAAGCCTGGAAGCTCAGCACAACAGTTGGAGGCTAGTGCCAGTTACAGTGCCCGGGGTAAATCCTGTATTCACATTAGAAGGGAAAATCTTCAATGGTCATGAGTCACAGTAGAGATTTTCTTTACTACAGATGAAGATAATGTTACAGTTTCTTGTGTCTTAAACTTGCAAATTATTTTATCTCTGCAGGGCATAAAACCCCAAACACTACATCCTTCCATCTTAAATCCTAAGACACATGTCTTTTTATAAATCAAGACCACCAGCTAACTCACAGATACAGCTTGTAACAAGAAATCACCACGCTGAAACACCATTGCTTAAAATCTGCCCATCTAAAAAAAGAAGCAAGATGGAGAAGAATGGCTGCGAACAGCTGCTTGTTTCTGAACACCACATCTGCAGAAGCACATCTACATTCCTTTCCTGGATATGCCCACACTTTGATTGCTGGTTGGGGCTCTCTTTTAGGCTTGGGTTTTGGAGAAGCCAAGAGCCATGGCTGGCTGTGCTCTTCACCCAGCTGTGGCGATATCCTCCAGGGAGATCAGTTTCAATGACAGAAGTTTTGGTACCTAAAGAAGTGCCTCAGCTGCTTACCTGCCTTGCAACTGTTGTAAGAGTAGAGGATAAAAAGGCTATCTGCGGTCCACCAAATGTCCCCAGGTAAATTATAATCATCACTCAGTTTTATAAAACCCTGTGCATAGCCTAAGTGTGTGCCAGCGCTACAACCTGCACAGCACAGCTGACTGAGCAAGTCACAAATTAATGAATTCTCAACGCGTTTTCTTTCTATCAGTGAGCAAAACCTGTGCAGTGTGGCACTGAGCACAGGTTCATCCACCCTGCTGCAAAACACACTGGGCGAGCTTGTGCTGCTTCATCAAGACTCTCTCCTCACTCTCTTAAATAACTGCCAACTGCACGTTTCTCTGCAGTCGCAGAATGGGCATGCTTGTAAAAAGGGAAACGGCTGGCAAGCTGAGCATCACTGTGTGCCAATACTTCAGAAAAAGCAGGAAAGAACAAACCTTTCCATGGAGCTCAGAGAATCTCAGTATGTGTTGAATGCATTTAGAAACGCTCATGGCTAACAATAATAACTGGGAGTTTTATGGCACTTCAGAGCTCTTTAAGCATGCATCTGCAGCACTACTTCTCACAGACAAAGGAAAGGTGAATGGAGGGACTGCCCAGGATATCACAGCAAGCTAGAAGAACTGGGAGCAGAACCAGGACTTCAAAGGGCTCTGCTCAAGGTTGACTCAGCCCAGGATCCCTGAGAGGTTTAAACTGAAATCGCTGATGCTCATTCTGTTTCTACTCAAATCGGCCACAAATATCAAGTGTATTGCTGTTTCGATATAAACCCTGATCTCTGTGGATGTGGCTACGAAACTCGCTGTGGGCAGGGAAAATTCTGCTCATACAGAACTACCTAAACAAGCCCTCCTCAGAGAAGAAAATGCTTTGAGAATTCCTTACATTGTAGGTCAGGGCCAGAAAGCCTGGCCTTTTCTATTTCACAGCTCACAAATGTTACAAGTGTGTATCCTGTTTTGAACCCTATAACTTGTTTCTGGCCGCACAAGCATTCTTCACTTGCAGATCTTGAGGACAGAAGCCACGTCGTTTTATAGTTTGAGTGCTTAATAATGTGGAGCGATTAAAAAGTCACACCTAAATCCTCCTAGGACTTGTCTGGCTTGCCGCTGTTAATTCTTACTCTGCTTATCTTGGTTGGATGAAGAAGTGCTTTCACATCTGGTACTTCTCTTCATTTAGTTACTTAAAGCCTGACTTAAAGCAAGTCAGCTTTCAGCATGTATTTAACTTTCCCCATCTGAAGTAAAAAAATTGATTTAATTTCACCAGATTTGCACAGAGCTCAGCAAGGAGCTGGGGACCGTCACAAGTTTTGCCATCCCAGTCAAAGGTGCTACAGCTTCAGAGCTGCAAAGAGAAAGCTGCTTCTCAGTTGATGTGGAGAACTGTAGATTATTAAGAAATTTTCCACTGATTTGGAGTACCTCACATGGCTAGGAATTCTGCTCAGGTCAGAAAAAAAAACCTCACATGCAGCCTGGATTTCAACCGGATATACTGCTTTCTCTCCACCTTTAAAGCTTGGGGCACTCTGAACTATCTGCTGCTTTTGATGCATTCTTTGAAAAATACTGGCTCCAGAACCAAATACAGTATTCTAGTATCAGCCTCACTGATGCTTAAATCATCTCTCCACTGCCACTCAGGCTTCCCTGTTTGCACTCCAAGATCACATCCAGCCTCCTTGTCAAAATCTCACACTGCAAACTCACATTTATTCCTTGTCCACAAAAGCCTTCTTTTTTTTTTTTTGGAGTCACAGCCTTCCAAGATGCAGCACTTCTTGTTTGGAGAGGTATAATGTTATATTTGACTGCAAATATTACTATATCACTGCAGAGTAATAGCCCTGAGAACAAAATGTGTGGCACTTGAAAAAAGTACAGATATTTACACTGTTGCGGTGCCAGAAGTTTCTAAAACCTCAGAATTTGATCTGTACTAATTTTTTAATGACCTTTTTTTTTTTAACTGCTCCTGATGGAACCATTGCATATGGTAGCCTATGATACGAGTCAGTGGAGGGTAAAATCCAGATATTCCTGGGTATATTCAAATGCTTTAGCAGCCTGCCGAACACTGTAACGCATGAAGTTAAGAATCGAAAACAATGACTTCATTCCCAAAGTTGCAGATCAGCAGGGAGAAATGTTCTACTGAACAATATGTATTTTTGTTGTGGAATGGCAAAACCAAAAGGGAAGTGAAGAACAGTTTCAATGTCTCACAAGTTTCAACTCCAGTGAAAACATTACATTAGATGGATTTCCTTCAGGTTTTTACTGATCCCCACTGTTGAAAAACGATCACCTTTCATCTGCAGAACAAAAGACAGAAGAGTCTTAGAAGATAAAGACTTTAACGGAGCCCTATGCAATTTCTTAGTACCATTCTGCCCTACAAATAATGACAAGCTATCTAAACTCAGGAGCTTACCAAGTAACTTACATATCACTAGAATTAATGATGGAATGAGCCCTACAAAGATTCGTAAACTGTAAGGCCAGAAGAGATCATTGTGATGAAATAATGCAGTATATGCTTCTATGCTTAATTAATTCCACTATTAAAAAATCAACTGATCTCCAGTTTTCCGAGATCTCTGAATTCCACTGGCTAGATTCCATCCTAGATGGAAAAGCTGGACAAAAAGAGTTCTGCTCCGTAAGATAACTCCTTCCTTTCCCTTCATATAATAAGAAAATAACTATTTAGTTAGCTTATTCTTTAGTAACTAAGCTAAGTAGAGCTGTGTAATAATTAACTGTAAGGTAGTTTCCAAACCCAAGTCATGCTGTGGCTCTCTTCTGAAGTTCTTTTTAGGTATCATACTAACTGTTCAGAGCTGGATACAATATTTCAGAAAGTCCTGAGCTGAAGTGGTCCCTCCTCCCTCTTGCTGGTCTCTGGTCAGTGAAAGCATTCCACATCCTGTGCCAGAGGATGTGCACCTGCCTCATAGGTTTCTTCTTTCTGAGTGTACATCAACACAGAAGAACATTTTCAAGTCCAGTTTCATGACAGGCCCAACACAACCTAAATATTGGCCACTCATCTACTTCCCTCTGCCATCTCCTTTTACCCCTCTTTGTTCTAACTCTGTGCCCCTGTGCTTGCTGATCTGCATGAAAACCACTCATTTTAAATGGTGTTGTCATCACAGAGAACTGACCGTGATATGACATGTGTGTAACACTCAATCTATGTAATTAGCAGTTCTTAAATGAAACCTAAAGAAGTCTTTTAGCCTTCAACCTTCAAAGCTGTCTTGTGACAGTTCATGGACTAGACATAAGCCAGAGAGGACAGACAGCTGCCTCACTGAGTTTTCTGCTCTTTGCAGGAGCAGAAGATGGTTTGGACTAGTTAGGCACACAGGCTTGGCTTTTTCCTCAGTATGAATGTAGGCAGGGTTGCCCAACCTCATTTGAGAAGACATAGGCCATCAAGGCAGAAAGGAACTGATCTATCAGAGCAATAAAGACCACTGAAGAATCTAAAAAGACAGGCAGAGATCCAACCCCCTCTGAAACCCCAGGGCACCATGGATCCACCAGCTCTGAATAAGCCTGAACAAACACGGATAACTGCAGCACAAGGCTGAAAGGCAAATAAAAGTAGAAATATGCACTGGTAGGAGAAGTGCAGCGCAGGTTACCCAGCCCATAGCTACTCCTGTTTCAGCCTTTCTCACAAATAATGTTCAGCCTGGAGGAGGTTGAAATCTTGTTTGTTTCTTTATATTTTGTAATGGCTTGGTGTCACAGCTGGAGCAGGAAGTGCTTCAAACGAACAGCAGAAAGCTGACCTCTGGTGCTGGGAGCACAGGTGCAGAAAGAAAACAGTGAAGAAGTCACACTGGCATGCTCCTGAGTGCTGCTTCACAGCCTGTGCCACTCTCTAGTAAGATTCACTCACTATCCCTTCAGATAAACGAACAGAACCAGCTGGCGAATGAAAGCAACACGTAGCAAGAGCTACAGTGCTTGGCACAAGTACTGTTGATTTCATTTCTGTGTTTCATACCAACTCTTCCTCCACAAAGCATCGAATCAGCCAACGCTGAGCAGCATAAAATTAATGGTTTCATTCAGAGAGCTGCCTCCTGATGCCAGACAGCATGGTGAGATTGTTTGTAAATATTTGATTAGAAAAGGCAAGCAAATTTGGCACGAAAACATGTACAAATTAATGCTGCTCCACTATCCAATAAGGATATTTATAATACAGAGAGGTATGGCAGACAACATTAACATATGTGGTACAACACCGAATCCTTTCACCAGTGTCTCTTATCTTAAGAAAGCCAGCAGATCCATAGATCCAGTCTGTGAACAGCTGATAGACAGGAGCCCGTGTAGATACACTGAGTGTTAAGATCTGCTCCGCCTTTAAACAACACACAAAAGGGAAAACATGGGAGCAACCTCAAAATGTTTGTACACAGCCTCAGCCCCTCTCTGTGCACTGGAAAAGGGGACAAGGCTCAGGGCAGCAATGCCCCTTGCTCCTTTGGCACTAAAGTGGTCTTTGAAGAGTTCCCAACCAGGAGCAAAGTATATTCTTGGTCATTAAGGCAAGCATGACTCTGTGTATGTCTTCATGCAGCAGAAACCTCTTTTGGAGAGATGCCCCTTGCAGGATGTTCTCTCCAAAGAGAAGGACAATGGAATAGGACACAGTCTGTGAAGAACTTCAAGACCTTCAGCGCACACATCCGCACAAGGAAGAAAAGGTTTTCTGTTGCCACAAGGAGACGTGTCCAGAAGGACATGTTGATGCCCTCCCATCAGTCTGAAGCAGGAAATCCTCCCCGTAGTTTCCAGCTCAAGCTCTGGCCTTTTACTTTTGAATTTCAGGTTTGGAGAAAAACCAACCCATGTGGCAAGGAGTGTCAGGTCTTGAAGGCTTTTTCTCCAGCAAGTGAATCTGACAGTGCTGGGACAGGATGCTTTAGTGGAGACAGTTACCATCTTTATGGATGTATGAAATGCCACACATCTGTTGTAAGCCATTAGGCAGAATTAAGCATGTCCTAACCCCAAGTAAATGATCTCTAGAGGCTCATTCCAGTCCAGTTATTTTAATTAACTTCCATCCACTTACCTAACAGACAGGTAAGTGGATGGAAGTTAATGGCCTGCAATGCACCAGAGACACAACAGGATGGCTGAGCAGTTCCTTTCCTTTCATCCTCAGGCTCTAAAAAATCTCTTAAGATGTCATTTTCCCCAGACACATCAACAGAGCCCTGTATTATTTAACGCTTAGCAAAACACCACAGCAAAAGACTACGTTATGATTTAACTGAAAATTAAACAAAACAAAAGGTTATGACAAGAAAAAATTAGGAAAAAACTCAGAGTATTTAAATGACAAGTAATTAAGACAGCAACTGAAATTAATCTTTTCATATGATTCACTTAATATATTGTATTTAGTACATTATATTTACTAACAGAGTTGACAGTATAATAGATACTGTCAATTTTACACTCCCAGAGCGTGTATGCATGGTAAGAGATATTTGGTATTTGGAAAACAGATTTAAAAGTGTTGTAATTTTCACTGTAATCATGCATAATTGACCACAATTAGTTATCTCAATAAACAGGATGCATGATGGCTCAAGTTTCCAACACCAGTTCCATCAGGAGGATTTTCAAAGACCTCCAAACCATGGAGGAGGATACAGTTGTTTCTCCAGTGAACTTCAAGGTCTCTGACATGAGACACTGCTATCAGCCTATGAAAAGGCCAGAAGAGTGAATAAATCAGGCTCCTGAGGAACAAATACATTAAGAACTTTTTTCTACATTAATTCTTGTTTTAAATAAATAAATAAAAAAAAACTTCTGCCACAGAGCAGAACTTGGAGACAAATATTAACCCTTTAAAACTGCTACAATTAAAAATTTCCAGAGATTGAGAATTCACTGTGACAAAACTAACTGCTCTCAATTACCCACCTGCTCTAAAAACCCACACTTTGTCTGGCCTAAATTCACACAGCTCCAGTTTCTCTTTGATCTTGTTACACCATTTGTCTGCGAGATTAAAGAGCCCTTTGTTCCATGATCTCTCCGCCCGATATAGGGAGTTAACAGACCAGGATCCAACCGCCTAATAAGCCCTCCTTTGACAAGCTGAACAAACCGAGCTCCTTGATTTCTTTTCCCAGGTCAGCCCTCCTTAGATTATTACTTCACTCCACCACCTGTCTGTGCAGCCTGTGCCAGTGCTCCATCACTGCACTGTGACGAAGTTCCCACGCACATTTGTGCAGAACTTCCTATGCTTCAGTTTGTGGCCATTTCCCCTCATCCTATCACCACACACTGCTGAGAAGAGTCCAGCCTCGTCCCTTTGCCTCCCACTCCTTAGATATTTACAGACGTGGATCAGATCCCCTCTGAGTCTTCTTCATTCAAGGCTGAACAGATCCAAGTCTCTCAGCCCTTCTTCATAAGGGAGTGTCCAGAACTGGACACAATAGGAAATAAATAGGTAACTGGGTATAGTTAACAAAACATTGAAATTTTTTATATTTTTGTTATTAAAACATAAAAAAAAGAAAGCAACAAAACCATAAATGAGTGGGATATTTGAGCCTGTTTTTATGGAACTAATGCCTCGGTCTGTTTTGACAGCAGTGGTTGCGATTCTTAGTGAGGTCTCAAGGTGGTGGAGAATTTTGACAAAATCTTACTCCTCCTGTACTTCATGTAATGCCAAAAAGTGATGACATGAATAAGTTGTAATTGTGAAGTGAGAGGAATTCTTCCTGGTAAGTTAGGGCTTGTAAAAGTCCAGTAGAGAGACATGACCGGATTTTTGAGTTGAACATCTAATTGCAGCTATTTGATTCCATTTGGAAATTTGCAGGTCACGTACATATGTTGACTGAAAATGGAATCATGAATAGACCAAAAAAAAAAGAGAGATAAATTTTTGGCAATCTTGAAAGCTGTTCTAAAATTCCTTTATTGAAATGGAAGGCAAAGCTGCTGCATATTCTTTGCCATTCACAGGACAGCATTGGGCATTGTCTGAAAAGGCATGAACTTCTTCTGCCACCACTTGAGCTGGCAGTGCACCCAGACGGGGTTAACAGCACACTGCTGTCTGGTTATGGTGGATGGGGTTAACAGCACACTGCTGTCTGATTATGGTGGATGGGGTTAACAGCACACTGCTGTCTGGTTATAGTGGATGGGGTTAACAGCAAACCGCTGTCTGGTTATGGTGGAGTGCTGGGCTGGTTGCTCAAGAGCCACTGAAATGATGGCAAGCTGTGCTTGGCCAAATGCTGCCTGGCCTAATTACTTTTGTTGTATTTGCTTCAGAGGCATAAAAATGCTATGTTTTGTTTTTTACCCCACCACCACCTTTTTTTTTAAAACTCTACAGCCTCTTTTAATCAATACAGCTTAGTCACGGAAGAGCTCCTTACAGCTATGATGAAGTCTCATAGCACACACTACACATGAATTACAAAGAGTAGACCCATATTCTCCAGAGTTCTTTTTGATTGTGGGTGTACTGAGTGTCCATAAAAACGTTCTTCAGTGATTCACAAAGAGGACTCACATATTTTTTCTCTTTGCTTATGTTCTTGCTTTCTGCATTATAATACTCCTTTGCAGTACCAATTTGGCATATTATTTAGTGAGGCTTATGTTTGCCTATAACAAATATAACCAATTAAAATGACTGACAACTAAGCTACAATTACGTTTTAATTCTGACTGCCTCATTTTTCTTTCTCAAGGTAAGTCCTAATATATCACTAATAAACCGACCACCATTAATAACTGGCATCATCAGCATTTGTGAGTAGTGACAAGTCTTTCAACTCAGAGTACAAATACCCGCTGTCAGTAAGCGACACATTTACAGCTAAAATGAAATGCTCAGTCACCATGTTGGCACAACAAGGCTGTCAAAACTGCTACAAAAAGTGATTTTCCTGGGTTTTTGAACACTCAAGTCATGTTTAACTTTAGCAACTTTAGATCAGTGCTGAGCACAAGCATTTGAATTGACATGGAGATATTTTCTCAACGCTGGGTTTTGTTTTGTCTTTTTAGTGCTTTACATAAATATAGCCCAAATAGCAAACTGAATCCAGATTAAAAGTATCAGTCACCCTTTGAAGTGTGTGGAAGCAACTGTGGGCCACATGAATCCCAATGAGCCTTTGTGATATTGTGCTTAGATTACCGCAGCAGTTTCACTGGGGGTGTCTCACAAGGCCAAAGCTGCCTGCTGTCCCAGCCCAGCACAGCTGCTGTTTCATGACCAGGGACCCAACTCCAGTGTAGTCCCCTCATGCAAATCACATGCACACAGCCTCACACAAGACAAGGAATTTCATTTGATAAATCCAAAATGCTTTTTCCCTCTCTGACAATGTCTTCAGTATCAGTATTATCAATACAAAAAAGAAGTCATGTAGCTTACAGAAAGATTAGTAGGGAACTCCACTCACAGCCATCTTCTGTGTCTGTATAGAGAGTACAGTTTAAATACATACATCCCAAAAGCCATCTGAAAGAGACTTTCCACAACCAGGTTCAGGCATCTGAATTCCTTAGCACCTTTCAATCCTCTTAGTGCTCTTACTTAAAGCCCTTTGGCCATTTATCAGAAAATACCAAGTTTAATAGCTGCTAGTTATGTAAATCCAGTGCAGGCTATCTTCCACAAGCTGCGTCACCGCCTTTGTGCCACAGCAGAGAGAAAAATGAACACCTAGTACAACTTCTTGCACAGCCTGTCCTCAAACCCATGGCCTGTATTGTCAAGTTGAGTTTTCAGTCTTGCGGAATTCTCCTTCTCCGACATATGCCTCTGTCCTTGTCACATGGATTGCTTTCAGCCTTGCCAGCAATTACACTGCACGCCAAGTGGGACTAAGTTTAATCCTCAGTGAGTTTGAAGACTGTTTGGGAACTGTTGAATCACAGCCTGAACCACTGATTCATCACCTGAGGTAGGCAGAGTCAGCTGTGGGAGCACAGGTGAAGGCAATGCACTGTGTGACCAGAAGGGGTGGAGTCTGGCTCCACCTCTCCCAGACCCCTTTTAAGGGCTGACCACCACCAGAAGGGGCCTCTTGCTGGAGACTGCTCTTTTGGAGGGTTCTGTTGTAAGCCTAGAGCAGAGGTGAGCATTTTCTCTTTATTTCAATTGTCTCTTTGCTATCACAGTAATCTGTTAATCTGTTTAACTATATTATCTATAAAATATCTTGGCTATAATACCGTTTGGTGTTAATCCTTGTTAACCTCACATCTAACAAGGACTAATTATTAGATTAAACTGTTATAATTTATTAAAGTCCTACCTTGTACTTAGATGGACTAATAACTTTCAGAAACATTTTTCAGTTCTGTTTTCTGTGATTTTTCTGTGACTTTCTAATGCATCTGAGAGCTTCAGGGAACTGGGCTTTGTAAGTTTTTGGTACTTTGATAACATAATTGACTAAGACCTTAGAGAAAACCTCTATTTTTTTATCTACATCTCAATCTAAGTACCTTTCAAGGTAAAGCATTATAGTATTATATGTAGTTAAAATTAATTAATGAACACAGGCGTTATCTAAGTGCAGTAAAATTCTTTCAAAGTGAGGATCCCAACCCTCCTGGTAAACTGCCTCCTCTATTACTGAGGTATCCAGACCTATGGAGAGGGTAAATGTCTTGTCGAAGCTGCCATCCCCGGTGAAGTAACTGGAGATAAACTGGGAGTTGATGAGGTAACTGAGCTGACAAGAATATATCTGCACATTCCCTTGGCATTCTGTTAAGTACATCATAACATGTAATCTCATATGATATGGAATTAGCAGAGCACATACTAGATATATCAAAACCTGGTTCACTGTCAGGGCCTAAAGCAGAGCTGTAAAAAATGGAGAGATGCTTTCTGTTGCAGATTTATGGACATCATTTCTGGTCCTGCATTGCTTGGTATTTTTATTTTAATCCCTGTGATGATGTTAACCATCTGCTGGTACAAAAATGATGAAAAAAACAGCTACTTTTACAGTATGCTCTGATCCCCTTATTTGAATGGGCACCACTGTAAGTGTGCTCTTGTGAATAAAGGTTACACGAAGGACAGGAAGCTACAATTTGGAAAGCAAAAACTGGAAGACTGATGCCAGTCATTGTTGACAGCCATTACCATAAGCTGTGACTACGCAACGGCTTGGTCTAAGACTGTGAGGACTATCAGGGGAGGTGAATCTGTGCTTCTGTATGAAGAACCTGTGAGAGAAACTAGGTTGTTATGTCTGACTGTGGTGTTTGCACTCAGGAAGAATGTGGGAGGTTGAGGGCGAGTGGATGAAAGGCTCACAATCAGACAGAGTTTTGACATGGAAATTGAGTGTGATTGTACAAGGCAAGCTTTGATCCAGCCTTTAAGATAAATCTCCAGACAGCATATGAAGGCAGGATAGGATCCTGTTCTGCAGTCCATTGCTTTCTTTCTTTACTCCAAGAATGTTATATGCTCAGAACTGTCACAGGCTTGCCTTGCCTTAGGAGAATTATGACCTCAGCTTATGTTTCAGTTCTGATTGGTCGTCTACTGGGATCAGGCAAGACTGCTCTTTTGATACCTAACCCAGCTCCCAGATGTGTATTTTCTGCAAGTTTGTCTTAATCAACAGACAGTTCACAACTGAAGAGAAGGTGGCTGGCAGGACAGGGCATGGGCCTGTAATGTGTGTCAGAGAATATCTGCCCTAGCTCACATTGCCAAGAGTTCAGGGTTTACTCTCTATATATCATCATGAGGTAAGAACTGCAGTCTGAAACCACCTGGGTAGACGATGCCTAATGAATTTCCTTCCCTTGGAAGAACTTGGAAACAGGGTACCTTGATATCCCCTATTTCTGATATGTGCCTCTCAAATCAGTATTTAGAAGTTGCCAGGGAACAAAGTATTTGACCTGAAAGAAACCTCTCGGGCTTGGAAGGCTCTGTAAAACTTAATTGACTTGTAACATGTAGGTGATTTAATCGTCATGAAATCTTTGGAGAGAACAGTGGGTTGGGAGTTCTGTATTAACTATTTTTTTCCACAGCTCTCTTTCTAGAGGGGGTCTAGGCCTCTTGCACAATAAAGGGGAAAAAAATGGCATACATCAAAACAGACTCTCTCTCCATCCCTTGCAGGATGGTTTTTAACTTCCAGAAGTAAATACATTTTGTTACCGAACATTTTCTTCATTCTTAGTTCCAATTCGAAGTCCAGATTGTACAAATAATAGGATCACCAGTTGTGGGTGAAACTGTTTCTGAAGTTTAGACTCACAGAGAGAAACTGTCTGCAAGGCAAGAGAAGTGCGCTCCTTGACCATGCAGCCTCATTTCCTCCAAAGAAATTACTGATGAAACATCAAGTAATAGGATACAAAAGCAGGAGAGGTGCTGGGGCCCAATTTGTAAAGAATTCACCATAATGGGGTGAAATGGGCCCACAGAAAACAAGGGATCTTTTGTTTCAAAAGACATACTTTGGGCAGCAGGACAAACGTGTTGCTTGTATCCTGGCAGCACTGACAAATGGATGCTGCACAAAAGAGGGGTGATGTAATTATGCTTACCACAGACCCAAAGATCTGAGTTCCATCTGTGGCTCCAGCCCAGTCCCTGTGTGACAGCAGGACTATTTCTTCTGGCTAGGATTCATCTCCCCTTCTGCACCTGGGTGGCAGAGCAGTGGGAAAGCCCTGCCTAACTCCTGCATTCTGAGCACAGGGGCTGTGAGCACAGTAAGATTTCACTCTGCTGGACAAGGTGAGGGATATCCTGAGCACTTCTTGCCATGCTTTGTTTTGCAAAGTCTGATCCTAATCTGTTTTTCAGAATTCCTGCTAGATTAAGGAAGTTGTCAGGCCAATTCAGGTCTCTCAACAAACTAACAAGAACGTTTCCTGGGCTCAGATGGAGTTCAAGAGAAAATAATTAAAATAAGTCATTTTAAAAGAAAAATGAAATGCTAGAATACTGCACACAGAATGTAATCTTAACTGGTACAAATTAAGATAACCCATCCGAGTTTTACTGCCCGAGTACAGAGAAATACATGAGAATGACTATTTGGGACCACACCAAAGGCCCCCATAGCTAGGTGTCTTCCCTCTAAGAGCACTGAGTAGTAACTGATCAAAGGGCACAAGAATCACAGCAAAAGTTGTTCATTTTCAGTTTCTTGCAGCTTGCAATTATCAACTTACTGAATCAGAGGACTTGTCCTTGGCAATGGCTAGGAGCAAACTGCCCCTCTGTGAATTGATCTTTTGACCCCATGTATATCTTTGTCCTCCAGGGCACAGAGGATGGGAAGAAAAGTTCCACAGTTTTGTTATGTATCGTATTATTCTATTTTAAATCTGTGTTAGCCCAGCAGTATAAGAATTTCATACAGTCTCCCTCATCTTTGAATTCAGGCAATAATGAATATTTGATCCTTATTCCCTTTTGCTGCTCAGGATTCTGTAGACCCACATCAAACCCCCTCTCCCTTGTCCTGTTGTAAGAGCATTGCTCTGTTTATGCTGGCTGATACAGAAGTTGTTAGATATCTCTGCTCATTCCTGCTGCCTTTTTCTGAACACGTTCCCATCTTCCCATAGCCATACTGGGAACATATCTTTCTTCAGAGTTCACAAACTCTGAAGTTAGTACAGAATCCTAACAACAGGCTGTTAAGTTTTCATTCCCAAGAACGCTGGCAAAAAAGTTATGTCCGTGGCTTGCAAGTGGATATAGCGCGACTGAAATGACAGGTGGAAAAGCCAAGGCCCTGTCTCTGTCTCCCTGACCTCCACTCTATGTCATCCACAAATGACTCCCAGGGTTGAAGTGCTTGGGGTAATAAATTCCGTGACTAGTCCTGCTATTTGCAGTTCTCAGACACTGTTTGCCTGTAGCCCCCTGGCTGATTTTCATTTCAAGCAAGATGAAGGACTATTTGTGCTCCATAGTGGAATCAGCTTTTACTTCAAAAGGTAAATAGTAACACTCAGAGAAGAAGTACAGCTCTCCTGATAGAATCAATGTTGAAACCGACTGGGTCAACACACCCCATCTTTCTCATAAATTACATGTACCATTCCATGGCCTATCCTTTTCTGGAAGCAAGGAGAAAGCTCTGCTGCCTTTTTAATGTTATTTTTTTTACTTCATTTCAGAGTGAATGGTAAGACAGGTAGTTGCAACGCACACAAACAGCATGAAAATTTTGAGAAAATATCAGCCTGTTAGAATTCTTTTCCATTCCCTGAATGTGCGGGCAGTAACATCAGGTAGGAATTGTAATGGACTAACACAGGAACCTCTGTGTTATAGCGGCTCATAATAATTGCATATCTAATCCCAGACAGTATGGCAAGAAAAGTGCACTTTCACAGAATTCAGGCCTGGCGTGCCCTAATAGAGAGCTCACCTTTTCAGACATCCCTGGAGGATGCTCCCGAACAAGAGGACGAGGAGTTTATACTTAGAGATGTCTCTCGTGATTAGCTTCTGATGAAGCAGAACAGATCTGGTCTTTAAGCAGTTAGAAGGGCAGGGACAGAGGAATCCCAGTCACAGTCCACCAGATGAGATTAATGGGATTAAGTGGTGCTTCTAGGGGCAAGTCCTTGACCAAAGGGAGGGTCAGCACCATTGTAAGCCCATTGTAAGCCAAAACTCCCAGCTAACACTGACTAGAACTATGCATTTCTGAACGTCCACATCGTGGAATGTAGAGGTATAATCCCTATCTTGAATTAAATCTCAGTTTACATATATGAAATTAAGTTAGCCCTTGCTACGGGGTGTAGTCTGTGCCCCCACACTGTGATATGAATTAAGCTCAGTGCACCAGTTTAATATTTTAAGTGACAGTGGCAGAGTTTTGTATTTGTTACTTACAAGAGCCATACCCCGCTGCAAATAGGTCATTGTACTTTGGATTCCTGTAATGAGAAAATTCATATAAGTAAGCATTTATAATTAACTACATAATTCAACAGAAATGCAGTGTTTCATGTTGTAATATCATAGTCCATTCTCACAGGACCAGGTACAGAGTGAGGGCTAGACCCCTTTGAATATATGCAGTAGTAAAGTTCATGTATGAGTAATTCTTCTGAACTCAACATGCATGAAATAAATACAATATCTGACGAGCACAGCAGTAGATGAAAGGGAACCCTACAGACAAATCCCACTGCTGTCTCAGGAGTGACTGAAACATGTGCCATTGTCCTGTATAAGGGCCAGGTGTGAGTGCTTCAGCATCTCACAGCACATGGTGATAACAGAACCAGCACATGCAATGTTTGCATTTCCCTTTCTGCTGCTTTATATCTCTTGTGTTAATACTTGTCAAAAAGGCACTTTTCCTTTTTTGGGCTTTTCAGGAGTGATTCTTACAGCATATTATCCAAAGATATGTCCCGTCTATCTCAGCTTTCCCAAGAAAGGACACTTACTTGCTCTGTTCACTGCACTCACTTTGCCCTAGCACTGTCCCACACCTGCTGTGTCTTCGCTTTAGGCTGAATGTGTCAAGCTAGATGTTGTCAAAGAAGATGACTGTAATTACTCAAAAAATGTTTCCTCAGAAACCAGCTCCACCTTGTAAGGTGGTATGACAATTAACTCCACTAGGCTGCAAAACTGAGAGCAAGTTTGCATTAAGGAGACTTACCAGGAGATGGCAGTAACTGAAAGTCTCTCGGTTTCGCCATACTGGAACTTCCAGAGCGGGAGGAGAGTTCCCTTGTTGTCTCTGTATTCATCGGAGGGATCCTCAAAATATTTAAAATCTAAAACCAAAAATCAAAGAGTATGTCTCATGGAAAAAGTCTGAAGCACATAACCATGGTGGAGTACCAGATAAGCTTTATGTCATTCTCAATGCCTCGATACAATGCAATTGTTAGTATAAAAACTGTCTCAGTCTTTAAGTCTCCAAAACAACATTGAAGTCCTGCACTTTACCAAGCACCAAGTCCCCACACAAAAGGCTGATGGTCTGAAAAGAGACAAAGAACGAATGAGAAAGCAGCAGTGAGAGCAAGGAGTGGCCTCAAGTCATTCTCAGAGCTAGATGCAGACTTTCAAGAGGGAGCTGAGCAAAGAAGAAAACCCTTGCAAAACAGTGTCAGTACTACATATGTCCCTGTGGCTGGGACCTGTAGTCCAGCAGGAAGGCAGAAATGGACACAAAAATGATTGAGGCTCTGAAGCACCTGCCTTAAGAGGAACAGCTGAAAGTGGATGGGGTCAGGCTTTTTTGGTGGTATCCAGTGACAGGTCAAGGGGCAACAAGTAGAAGCTGGAACACAGGATGTTCCATTGGAACATCTTCACTGTGAGGGTGACAGCACTGGCACAGGCTGCTCAGAAAGGCTGGGGAGTCTCCTTTTCTGGAGACGCTCAAAACCCACCTGGACACTTTCCTACTGTAACCTATTGTGGAGAACCTGCTTTAGCAGGGGAGTTGTATTCAGTCATCTCCAGAAGTCCCTTCCAACTCCTATGATTCTGTGATTAGCCGAAGGTTGCTCTGCACTGGCTGCTCTGTCACTGGGACCTGCATCCAGGGGGGAACTACTGACTGAGGAAAGATAATGCTTACCAGACCTGCTGGCCCAGCCTGCACAGAGAAGGGCTGACACACGTGACTTTTGAATGACTGCAGCTTGCTGTCCTGTTTGCCTTGTGTGAGTCAGCAGGCTGCTAGTCCTGGTCATTTTAGCTCTATCTGTCTAACATTCAGCACTGGAGACACCAGCATACTCTAAGACAGCAAACCAGTTTTCACACAAAGGCTCTGTGCTCCAATCTTCCACTGCTAACCACTGCCTTGGCATCTTTTGCCTCCTTCTTCTACTAACAGCCAGCTTTCCCAGAGGACTTGTTGTTATTCTTGCCACAGTCATGGCCGTTCATCTGCAGGAATTCTGTTTTGAGAGGAAACAGCATCTCCCAGTAGAGCTGTACCTTGTAAAATGTCATCAAATACGCTGTGATTCACCATCCGCTCTGTTATTTTGGCAGCCCTGGCGATCTTGGTTATATAATCACTCTGTTGAAAAGATAAACAAATAAAAGAAAATGTATATCCTACGGGTTACAAGTCCTTCAGACCTTTTGTTACAGAAAAGCTTGAGTCTCTCCACCTTGAATACAGGGTAAACTGAAGCTCCTCATACCACTACCTAACGATAAAGGCACTTGAATTAAGGCAACAAATCTACATTAAGTTCAGCAAGGTGCTATTCACATCTGGTATAAACTAACTTCAGTGTTTGTGTATGATTTAGCTCAGTGGCAAGGTGATTGTCTATGAAAGCAGTTAGAGTCTTAACTTCCTCAACTTATTCAGTCTGTTTCATGATGGAATGAACTAAAAGCACACACATGATCCACCCCCCCATCTCACATGATAAGAATTCATTAGCTTCAGTAATACAGCCATGTTTGATCACGTATCAGCAACCCCTTATATTTGCCTGCAGGGCTTTAAGGTATCCTGTATTAAGTAAAGATCACAGGATGGAGAAATCCTCCCATTAATCAGTGTTAATTCCAGCTCAATGCATACACAGATCCATGAGCTCATGCAATATATACAATAAACACACAAAGGGCAGGTTGCTGTCCAGCTTTTGTGGAAAATGCCTTGATACCATGGAAAATCCCACCCTCCTCACTAGAGCACACCACAGGTGGGCAGACCTGCATACGAGAATTTTCACTGGTAGTATTTCAGGTATAGCAAGGGAGACCTCTTGGAGAGTGATATTTTGCAAGGCCAGTAGTCCCTGGTTAACTGTGTAGCCACCAGCACATGGCGGGTTGGCATACTTGTCTGACTGAGCCCTGTGCCTGATCACAGCAGTCTCATCCCATCTTCTTATTAAACTCTATTCCTAACTACTTTTTCTCTATCAGTATGTTCTCTATTCTGTGAATTATTTGAGTGAACAGAAGCAAAATTCAAGCTGAACTAACCACAAGTAGGACAAAATCTTCAAGCCACCAACTGGAGGGACAGAGCTTAAAGTTCCCCAGACAGTTTGGGGACAGTTTGTAAGGGCAATGCCAGAACAGCTTTGCAAAATGATGAGAGAATGCCAAAGTATATTCAGAGTGTTTTGATAGCATGTTGCTCCAAGGGCCTGAATCCCCCTCTAAATCCTACTGCTGCCCCAAAGCCCCAGCAGGGTTTCAAAGCCTTTCATCTTCAAACCCCTGCCAGGAACCAAAGACTGCCAGCACAGTATGATTTCCCCTACAGTCAAGACAGTCAAAAGAAACTTGTCAACCTTGGCACAGTCCAGAGATTGACCCAAGCATAAAAATAAAAAATGAAACGACTTTCCAAAACTACACTGTACAGTCACAATCAGAACCAAGAACATGGCTTTGAATCATGTGCATCTCAACCCTCTGCTTCTTTTGAGGGCCCCAAACAGGCTCAGGAGAGACAAAGCCTTGTGGTAAAGAGGATAAAAACCATACAGAAAGATGACAGGACAAAGGAAAAAAAAAAGAAAAGCAATTCTATAATCTGTTTACACTTTTCACATTACATAGTTTCCCTGTATCTTTGTTAATGAGTACAGTCTTCTCCCACCTCAGAAAAGATCAAGTAGAACTTGGAAGAGTGCACAGAAGGGCAGTAGGGGTGACCCATGATCCAGGATAGTTTCTGTTCCAGGAAAAACTGAGTAGACTAGGACTTGCCAGTCTGGAGAAGAGTTAGCTTAGAAGGACATGAGACAAGTCTATGAAATCCTACATAGCTCAGAGAGGATGGACAGTGGCTGACTAGTCATTGAGTTTTCCAGTACAAAACTAGAACCGTCAAGAAAAGTTAATGAAAGTCAGCTTAGGAATAAAGAAAATTAGGTGTTTCACAGCAGGATGACATCTATGCAACACCTTGTCAAAAAGTGTAGCACATGCAAAAATTCTACGTGGATGCAGGAAGATTGCACACATACTTCTATGTGCCAAACAACATCAACTCCAGGAAAAAGCTGAAAGTAGTTGAATGCTGGAAGAACGCGTGGGTTAGGGAGGGGTATTATGCATGCTTGCTGTATTCTTAGCCTTTCTCACACACTCACTTGTGGTTAGAGCCCCAGCCACATAATGTGACCACTACTACACTCGTCAGTTTTTCCCTAGGTTGGTGGGAGGACTTCTTGAGACCTGCCAAGAATTTACTGTCATGTTCAGAATTTCAGACAGCACAGGGATGAATGTTTTTAAATTTTAACATAGTTTGATTTTCTGCAAAATATTCCTTAGACACTCTGACTTCATAAGTACTGAAAAAAATTAAAGAGTGATAGAAAGGGGATACTTGACACATCCCAAGCAGAAATCAATATTCTCAGTTGCTGAGGTTTCACTCTTTCAACTTTACGTTGCTATTACTGCTTCTGTCACGAAAGTCCTGTCTTTCTCTCAAATACTTCGTAGGAAAAAAAAGCAATTCACCTTTGATAACACTTCTTCAGCAATGCTGGGATCACGACTACAAAAACGGCATGGGCTGCCACCAGCATATTGCTCTAAGTGAGCTTAGCTGACAGAGGTTAAGTGCTGAAAAGGTTACAACTTGATTTAGAGAAAGAGAAGAGCAATAGGCACTGAAAAAGTAATGGTTGCTGGGTGTAAGGAATGGATCCCCTCAAGTGGTGCTGGTTCATCAGGTGTGCTATCTACTCTGTCATCTGTTCACCCTCTAAGTAGGATAAATTCTTCTTTTTTGATACGCCTGTGCTGGTGGAAGGAGCTGGGAAATAATGGCAGTGTTGGACCTGACAGACATGAGCAGTACTGCAGACCTTTTCTCTTACATATGCAATGAAAACTGCACTGAAAACTTTCTGAATTTCCAACCTGAGAATCCATTCTGGGCTGTAGAGCGGAAGACAAAGATTACTTTATTGTGTTCCCAAAGATGAATGCTAGGTCCTGAAACATCTGTAAAATCTTTTTATTGTGGCTGTCAGTGGTGTATGGGAACTGTTGAATCACGGCCTGAACCACTGATTGATCACCTGAGGCAAGCCCTGAGTCAGCTGCAGGGGCACAACTGAGTGTGATTGGAAGGGGTGGAGTTTGACTCCACCTCTCCCAAGACCCCATTTAAGGGCTGACCACCAGTGGGGAAGGATCTCTTGTTGGAGATCCCTCCCTGGTGGAGTTATCGGTGAGCCTCAACCATCAGCAAGGTGAGCCAATCTCTTTTGCTATTATTTTGTATACCATCTACTTAAAGCCTACCAAAAATATACCATCCTTTCGCACTAACTTCCTTGAAGTGCTTTCCTTGGGGTTATTTGCCCTACACAGTGGGAAGTAGAAAAAAACTGGGAAAAAAAGCCCACAACAACACTAAATCTTTAAGTCCAGGAACAGTGAATCACTCAATTGAAGGTTTTCTGCAATGCAGGAAACTGTTCAGATGAATTGGAAGAGCCTTTCTTATTAGGTAGCTATGCTGTAAGCAATGTAGTTGTGAATAACCACATTTTTGGCACTAAGCTGTATCAGAGTCAGTTACCTTCTCACTCAATCCTTTGCTATTTCAGGTTTGATTTATTCCGTATCTTACTGAAACACATCTTCAGTGGAAGTGATAGGCCTAATTTATCCTTTTTCAAAGATCTGTTTGAAACTGATTTTTTTCTTTGTAGGGCAAGTCTGCTTTAGCTAGCCAAAAGTAATGAGAGCTCATCAGCTCATACATTTGTTTTACTCACTTCTGCGAATAAATTATTTTTTCAACAGCAATACTGTTATTGGAACCATCTGTTAAGATAGTTCATGGGTTAATACTTAGAAAATAAATGTCCTGGGCTTGTACTACTCATTAACACTAATTGTTTCATGTTTGCATCTCAGCAGCTGGCCAGTTGCAATGTGCAATTCCACTTCACTGGAGCATGGAACAAGGCTTCTGCTGATCCGTAATTGTATAACAAAGCTCCACCCGAAAAGTCACTGCAGTAACAGCTCATACCTCCTGCAACACATATATGGCTACTACAGGAATTCCAGGCTTTCAAAGAGAAAACATAGTACAGGTGTGTTGCCATCTCTTGCCCAGCCAGCACCTCCATGCAACGCAAATCCCAAACAGAGCTCCCCACACTGAATCCTGTCAAGTAACTGTTACTTTCTAGAATTACACTTTGTTTTTATTATTTGCTTTTAATACTGACACGCTGTACACAACAGCATGAAGACAAGGATGTTGGTAACAACTCATCCCGTCCTTCAGTTGAACAGAAGCAGGCAAACACTAATATGAAGGTTAATTGCATCTGATTTTCCACTGCTATTACAAGAATAACTGGTGAGT
Organism: Callipepla californica brunnescens; assembly: GCA_023055505.1. NCBI lineage: Eukaryota > Metazoa > Chordata > Aves > Galliformes > Odontophoridae > Callipepla > Callipepla californica. Next base: position 277,281 of record JALIRH010000023.1, on the reverse strand, counting down.
GTCCAAGAGCTTCCAAATTATAATTACGATCCTGTGATATGGGCTGTCTCACTGGGCATAACTCAGAAAGTTACAGAAAGTCACTGTTGTGGGATAGATGTAACAGAAATATTATTCCTCTGTTATCTCTCACACTAGATTTTCCAACAGTGCACTTCTCTTTTTACATGCACACCGCAACCCACCAACTGACAGATTTGTTTCTCCCTTTCACTTCAAGCAGTAAGCCCTTACTTCCTCCAAGATTTCTCTAATGCTCCAAAACACAGTTTCCCACTCTACTAGTCCTTCCCAATCTATACTAGCAACAGCCTTTCCAGTTTACGCTTTACTTCATTTTTTACTTAATTTTTTTTCAGTTTGCTCTTTACTTAAATTTGCATCTACGTCAAACATGGTAATTTCTATGCTCACATAACAACAGAAGGAGGGTTGTACTGGATCAGACCAAGATTATCTCTGGGCTGGGATCCTCTCTGCAATCAGGGGCATAAGCAGATGGCTCAGGAACAGTAAGAACAGGACATGCAGATACAACACTTCTGCCTAGCTCCCCTCACTTTCAGCTATTTTCAGGTTTCGTGTAATTTTTTTGGTATTCAACCTTCTCCATGTTCTATTTTCCTCCCTTGATTGAAGACTTAAGAAAAATTTTAAACATTATATCCCTGCTCTTGGATGTAGCATAGCACATCCTCTTCTCTCTAGATCCATTTGAATGACAGGTAGATAGAGAGACTTCTGAAAGTCTATCACAGACTCTGGTCAAACACTTTCTGTCTTCCATTCGCTTGTATTCTTCTTTATATCATCCTTATCCATAATTCAGCTAGAATCCTGGTAATCTCAATTTCTTTATCTGCTGCCTGCCTCTCCCTTACGCTTTGCAAAACCATTTATTTCCTGCTTTTTCTCCTCATTCTCCAGTGTAATGCATGGCCTGATTCTACATCTTCTCCCACAGCAGTGCTCCTCTGTTCAACTACCAAAGCTCTTCCTCTGCCTTTGGCCACATTCTTTTATGGATTATTATCTTCCTCAACCAGTCATCTGTTCTTTTGGCCTCAAACTCAGTACTAGCACTGTTATTCCTTTATTTTATTCCACTTTTTCTAATTCCTCACCTAACTCCTACTATGTATCATCTCAAATTGCAGCTCCCTAGCTTGGATGTTCTCTTTCATGGCCTCTTACCACAGCAAGAACTTCCATCAGTGATCCACCTTCGGTAATATCTGACCACTTTATTCTCTTCCTCCTTTAGGGCTGAACCCATTACTATCTCGTAGCTTCACTGTCTAATCAGCTGATACAGGAATAACAGTGGAAATCAGTAACTGCTTCTAGTCACAGGTTCCTTGATTTTAGCTACTGTATAAATCTCCTGTATTTCCTGCTTGAGATTCCATTTGCTGAAGCTCCTCTTCAGCAACAGCCTAAGGCAGAAAGTCCTCAGAAAACGTTTAGTCAGAAAAGCTTTTTTTCTAATTGCTACGTGCAGCCAGAACTATAATAACTTAGGAGTTAGAATTTGGAAGCCACTTTTCCATTTGCCAACTTGAGACTAGAGGTACAGATTCTGATGCCATCAATCTTTAATTTCCATACAATCATCTAGGTTGGAAAAGACCTTCACAATCATCAAGTTCTACAATCAACCTAACCTCCTAAGTCACATCACTGAACCACGTCCCTTAGTGCCACATCCACATCTTTAAAATACCTTCAGGACGGGGTTTTCACCTCTTCTTGGGTGACCTGTTCCAACATTTCACCACCTTCTCCATGAAGAAATTCTTCCTAACATCCAACCTAAACCTCCCCAGTGTACCATGACACCTGTGTCCTATTGCTTGTCATCTGAGGGAAAAGACCGGCACTCTTTTCACTACAACCTCCTTTCAGGGAGTTGTAGAGAGCAATACGGTCTCCCCTCATCCTCCTCTCATCCAGACTAAACAATCCCAGTTCCCTTAGATGCTCTCCATAACACTTGCTTTCTAGTCCCCTCAACAGTTTTGTTGCTCTTCTCAGCGCACGCTTGAGCGGTTCAACATCCTCCTTACGCAGACAGCTCCAAAATGCATACAGAGCTACTCATAACAAGACTGTGATGCCTGGATGCTTTGGATTACTCCAGGTTGCATGTTCCCAGTAAGTGACTGGAAAATTCAGCAGCTTTTTCACCTGCTTTAAACCACCCCACCAGTCTCACAGTGTGTTTCAGTTTCAAGTGCAGGCTCTGCATAAAGAGATTTCCATTACACTTCATTGCATTCACTTTCTGGTTTCCTTGTAATCATCCTGGAAAATGCTACAAGTGAAAGGCAAAGCACCAAAGGGAGGGATTGTAGATACATGGATTTCAGCTTCCCACCATTGTCAGTTGAACATGCCATAGTCGTTTTTTCTATATGGTTTCACTGGTAGAATTTTTATTTCATTTTAATGGCCAACTGTAAAAACTCCACACTTCAAGCCCATAGTTGTATCACTGACTTCAGGCTTAGTTCTCAACACTTACTCAGGTGAAAGGTTTATTAGTTTTAGAAAGTACCGTGGAAATCAATGGCACCGTTCACAGGAGGAAGCCTGTCAGGACGTGTGTCTGGGCTGTTTAAACTGCAAGACTTTTAAGGGCAGAGTGCTATGAAAGCTCAGCCAGCCAAATCCTCTACAACTGAATCAGTGTATGGTATGAAAGTGCTGAAGTCCATTTCAGGAGCCAGCTTACATTACAAAGGCGTATCTTAGTTACACTAATACACCTACACTTCTGGTGGGGGCAAGCTATGAACTGAACCCTGTGCTTCTATTGTAATAAATTTGTATGTATACAGCTGTAAAATACGTTACAATTACATAACATTATCATTAAAATAATAATAATAAATAATAAAAAGTAGCAAAATGTATTTTAATACATTGTTTCAGTAAAGAAACAGTAAAGAAATGCTACATTTCTTTTTTTTTCATATTAGAAGACTATACTTAATGCTCCTACATCCCTTGGAAAAGTCTGTAGTAAGTCAAAGCGTGTTTCTACTTATTTCATTCTTTTACCCCTCACATGCTAATCAAAAATCATAAACATGACAATGCACTAAAAAGAAAGTTACAAATCTTCCTTGGAAATGTGCTTTGAAGTCATGATTACAGCTTCACACTGTTTTGCATTCCTAGAAAGAGTGCAACAAACCAAAAATGGAAGAAATTTCCTGTTTTGGAAATACAATTCCTAGCGGAAAATCGTAGTTGCACTTCTCAGGTTTGCTACATGCCAACTGTCAGAACCTGCTGCATGGTCAGCATGGGTTGCTAGATTCCACCTGGCTCATGTGATGAAAGCATTCACTACCACTCAGCAAGCATCTTCTAGAGCTGTGAAATATACCTGTGATTCCAGTGAAGTTAACTGTCTTCCCCTCTTCTCCTCTTTCTTTCCTGTCTGAGATTTTGGTTTTTCTTTCTCTTTTGATTTTTCCATTTTCTGAAGCTCCTCCATGTAGGCATCATAGATCACCCACTGAGAGACAGACAAGAGGCAGGATTTGTAAGGACTTGATTATACTCCAGAAAAAAAAATCATCCACCCCATCAAAATAAAAAAGATAATGTCACCGGAATCTTCTGAAAGACAGCGGTCAAAAACAAAAAAAAAAAAAAAAAAGAAGGATCGAAACTATATATTTAAATCTTGATGTGGCATGTCTCACTTTCTGAGAATAAAGTGTTCTACTACTAATAATTTCCTTTTCCCAACACTATCCTTGGTACTTCGACTCCATATCATTGTGTAAATCAGATATTTTGTTTGTCTGATTTGCAGTGCTTAATAGGAAACATGCATTAAACATCTGCTCTATGACATTTCTCACGTGGTGCTGGAAAATTAAACTGTAGCTGCTTAACACAGTTTAAATCTTGGACTCTAACTCTGAGTCACACGATGAAATGGAAACTGAGAGCAGTTTTCATCTTCTTCTATGCCACATGCCAGGAATGACTTACTTGAGTAGATTCAAAAGTAATTTTTCCACTTGAGAATTATTCATTAGTATTGCAGTGCTTGTACTGTATCTGAAGCATTATATTACTTTCAGCAAAGAGAAACAGTAGTCTAAATCTGACATATCATCTTAATTATGACTCAAATACATAAAGTAGAATAAAATGTTGGAATACAGAAAGTAGAAGTAAACCTGTAGCAAGAAAATGTGCATTGTGTCCTAAGTTTGCAGGCGGAAATGAGAAGAAAAGATATTCCAAATATCAAAGGAAGGGCAAAAGAAATGTTATGAGAACAGTGAGAGAAGCAACAAAACAGGAGACTTTGTAAGAAGAAATTATAAGCACAAGGGAGGCGGCAAAAGAGTTGAGAAATAAAACAGCTTATGTTAAAATGTTTTTTATCAGGAAAATAAAAAGAAAAAATTTTCCTCTCAGCTTTCAAAACTTGCATGCAAAATTCCTACATCCTCCAATTCTGAGGTCACCTCACTGATCAAAAAGAAACCTCCAGCTGAAAAGGATGAAAGCTCTCTGGCCAGTTACTCTGTGAATTCAAGTCCAGGAATAAGCAATCTCCAGCTTGACAGAGACACCTTCCTTCTTCTTCCTACCACTTGCTTACAGTACCGTTTTAGTTGCTCTCATTACCTCATACTTTCTCCTGGGTGTTCCCGGGATGCTTTGATAATATGCTTTGAGACAAGATTTTTATCACTGTATATACACAAACATATCTGTCAAATATTCGTGATAAACAATCAGCAAAACTGGCTTTCCAATAAAAACTATAGCATATTTCATTCCATGCAGAATTTTTAGGTATATTTAGTTCAGCTCAGCTCCTGCTGAGCCCAGAACCATTTTAACGGTGTGGGTCTCCATTTCTATGCACTTAAAGCCTTCTAAAACAAAGCAGCCAGCTGAACAGGGACATCTGACCTTAGAAATAAAGTTTACCCATAAAGGCAGAAAGGAGGGCCATGTTAGTTTGCTCTCCAATTCAAACCAGAAATCGAAGCCACAGTACAGGAATTCATTCCAGTGCAAGGAACGCAAAGACAACAATTTTCCTGTATATATTCCAAAATGGTTAATGAAGTCAAAAGGATATACCTGGTTAGCATTGTCTGAAAAGTTTTCGTAACGTTTATGCTCCGATTGGCATGCTCTTTCCTAAAAAAAAAAAAAAAAAAGCATAAGAAAGTGTGATGTATACACTGAGACTCTTTGCAGTGACACAGTGCAGCTGTGGAAACTACCGTCTGTACCTGAGAATAGTATTGATCTTGGATTGATTCAGCATCCAAATACAAATAACTCCCAGATCACTGAACAAACACTATTGGTTATGAAGCAAATACACATTTTCTTGTTGACCAAAAAGACGTGTGAGGATTTACAGTAGCACCAAATTTTTGTAGGCTGTCCTAGAGTCCACAAGGCAAGAATTTTTTGGTCCTTCACTATCCCAAATGTTCTACCATTGTCAAACGTTTTACTGTAGTGAAAAACTGTTGTGCTTCTTTTTTTTCCACCCAGCAGCACCTACAAGCATTATGCAATATGATGCAAAGTGATGCCCCACTTGCTCGCTCAAGCAGAAGGAAACTGCAACAGCAGCCTACCCGCAGAGGTTTGACAAGTGTCATTGAAGATCTCTCAATGAAAATGAACCGGTTTGCAAGCTTTTGCTCCTTTACTCTTGGGGGAGGAGCCTCTTCTGCCTCTGCTGCTTCAGCTGCTTCTGCTGCCTCTGCCCCCTCTGCCTCTTCTTCTGCAGCCTGCAAGAGAACCCTGGGAGGATCAGCAACATTGGTACCTATTCAAATGGTCATAAGTTGACAGTGGGAAAAAATAAGATCAAAATATATAAGATGATAATTAAGAAACTTCTAGCTGTCAGAGCAAGGAGATTCTGGACAAGTATCTAAGTGGGGAAAGAGAAGAATAGGAAATGAAGTGACTTTAAAACAGAGCCTGATATGAATAGGATAATATAGCACCACTGCCTTTGATAAAATGAGTCAGACCTAAGAATCAGAAGACTGTATTAGAGTGCCATGTATTGATATTTTCTCTGCTTTTCTAGACAGTCAGCTCTACCTGAAACTAGTCTGGAATTGATTACAGGGCTCATAGCATACTCCTTTCCTGATCAGCCAACTGTTTCTAAGTCGGCCACTCTTCAGTTAAGCTATTATTCTCGCTGCTTTCACCTCCCCACTTTCTTTCTTTCTTTCTTTCTTTCTTTCTTTCTTTCTTTCTTTCTTTCTTTCTTTACCAACTTCCCTTTCAGGGAAATTCAGATTTCGCATACTGTTTGGAAAGACTCCAGGTCCCAGCACATTACGGTCTATCATGATACAGTATCTGGAAGTGCAGGATCTCAGCAACAGCTGAGACATTTCAGGTACAAAAGAACAGATCACAGAAGCATCTCAGTGAGCTCATTTTCTAATAAAGAGTGATTCCAATCTAATATTAAAAATAGAATGACAGCTCTCAGCTGACTATAGAGAATTACCTGAGTGCTTTTTTCATCTTTAATCTCTGCCTCTTCAGATTCTACAGCAGAAGTCTCAGAAGGAGTTTTTTCTGATGACAGAAAAGATAAGTAAATGAATCTAGGATAATAAAATATGATATATGATATTCAGGAGTCTGTTCTATCTTCTGAAGTATTAATATACAAACGCATCCTTTTCTAAGGCTCTTTCATTAGACAACACAGTAACCAATCCCCAGTTTGCACGGTGATTGCTCAAAGACATAGAAAGAAGCTATGTTGTTATTAGATTAGTCTGCAGTAATTCTCTCTGGACTGAAATAAAGAAGTCTGATTTTCACTTAAGTCGAACTTCTGAAATAAAGTCTGATCTGAGTAACTTTGTTTCTGGAGTATCCTTTCACCTCTGGACCTGCTGCACTCTAAACATTTCTGCTGTTAAATGCAACTATGAGCAATGCTTTCAAGGTACAAAAGAGTTACAGTGTGATTTGTTCTTATTTGTACAGATAAAAATAAATGTACTAGCTGCCTGCTGGGTTAAACCGCAACACCATATTAAGAGGATGATGGATATCTGCATTCCAGTCACAGCCTTGAGTGTGTAGTGATGCTAGCTAGCATCAAGCTGCTGTAGTTAGTTTCTGCACAATGAGAAGTAATGCCAAATTAACAATCCATACTTTCATGGCTATGACAGTTCTATTTAGGATTGTGTTGTGCTTCAAATCAAGACACATACTTTGTTAAGTGTAAAAGAAAAGAGACACCACCCCTCTGAGGCCACAGGTAACAACTGTTCTCAGGAACAGTGATATCATTGTGTTACCACATTAAAAGAGCATCCTATGTGACACAGCTTCTTTCTCAAACAGACAAAACATGAGAAAAACACTAAACTGTATTTCCCTGAGAAAAATTCTAACCTAGAAATGTTTCCTGACAACATCGTTTTTTAGTGTCTGATCAAAGTATCTTTCTCCACTGATAACGTAAGAATCACAATACTACAACCATAGGATCATTGAACAGTTTGGGATGGAAGAGACATTTAAAATCACCTAGTTCCAGCCCCTTGCTATAGGCAGGGACACCTCCCTCTAGACCAGGTTGCTCACAGCCCCATCCAGTCTGGCTGGAGGAGGCATCCCCAGCCTTGCTGGACAACCTGTTCCAGTGTCTTACCACTCTCACAGTAAAGAATTTCTTTCTAATACCTAGCCTAAATCTAACCTCTTCCTGTGTAAAGCCATTTCCCCTCATCCTGTCACTACATATCCTTATAAAAAGTCCCTCCCCAGCTTTCCTGCAGGCCCCATCAGGTACTGGAAGGCCACAATATGGTGTACCCAGAGCCTTCCCGCCTACAGGCTGAAGAATCCCAAATCTCAGCCTACCCCCATAGGGGAGGTGCTCCAGCCAGCCCTTTGATCATCTTCACGGCCCTCCTCTGGACCCATTTCAACAGCTCCATGTCCTTTCTGTGCTGGGATCCCCACAACTGATGCAGTACTCCAGGCGGGGTCTCACAAGAGCAGATCAGAGGGTCAGAACCTTCTCCCTCAACCTGCTGGTCACACTTCTCTTGATGCAACCCAGGATACAGTTGGCTTTCTGGGCTTCAAATGCACACTGCTGGCTCATGTTGAGTCCTTTCTCAACCAGCATGCCCCAGATCCTCAGAGCTGCTCTCAAGCCAATCTCTGCTCAGCCTGTATTTGTTCTTAGGATTGCCGTGTCCCAGGTGCAGGATATGCATCTTATATTTCACACTGTCTAGTAGATATCATGATAAGAGAAAAAGAATGCATCAAGTATATAACAGTCTCCCAAACAATCATCCTGCCTCTAAACATATCTGCTTTAAAACTTTACACCATGGCTGAAATTCTCAAAGCAGGATAAGGAGTCTGGACACGTATGTCCAAACAGTAGTAGAAGACATTCAAAAGACACTATGCAGCTCTGAAAATTTCAGTGGGTGGTGTTCACCTGGCTTCAAAAGCAGGCATTGTTTTCTGTGCTGTGGCAAACCCCTGGCTGGCTGTTCATGTGCTTTTCTTGTTTTTGTTTCTTGAGAAAGATGCAACCTGTTCAATTCTGCAGTTGTAAAGTATGATTATTCCCTCATGTTGAATAAATGGTACCAGTGCCCAGCTGAAAATGATTGTGATTTTAGAAAATAAACCAACCTGATGCATTGCTTAATCTCAGACTCTGTCGCCTGCCTTCATCTGAATCTCTGAGTATCAAGTTCCCGCCCAAAGATAAGTGAATGGCTGTTTGATCTACATAGCTTACTGGCTTGTAAGCTCGTTCCTATAAAAATGAAAAAGCAACACAATCAGCACGATGAAATATATTTGTAAGCCAGAAATACTGTTTAGCCTAAATTGCTAAAGCTAAGAAGTCCCATCCTGATAAAATGTTTGTTAACATTTTTACAAAGTTTCTTCCTACAGTTATTTGTATCTCAAGACACTGAAAGTCATAAATTAAAGACACAAGGAAAATAAGAGAGAACATGAAACCTCTAGATCTCAAAAAAATCCACAGAAAGGGAGTTTAAATATAATTCTAGTACATCTCTTGCACAGCACTCCCTAAAAGACTTTGATGTTCTCTTGTGCTGAGATAACCTGAATGATTTGTCATTCCTAAATGAGAGCAGCACCACACAGAAAGAGCAGCTCTGATCTGGAAACAGTATGGGCTCTTAGCACTGTGCTCAGGCTTACAAGCACTATGCCAATTCAGTTATTTGAAACTATTTGAAACTGTACAGTGCAGTCATGCAGTCAGGCTCAAACTATATATTAAGACTTACAGCTACACCTAAAAGCATTCAGAATGACTGCAGACCACAGATGCTTCAATAGCTTCCTCTAAAACTATGACTGCATCCTGTACCCATGAGAGCATCGTACTGAGCCTAATTCACTCACTGTGGAGGACCTGGAGACATGGATCACTTATCTACATAGCTTGTGTAGTTTCCATCCCACAAAGACAGAAAACATTAACTCCAAGTAGAGGAGAAAGAGAACCCAACAGCTTCCACGAGACTGGAATATTTCTGATGATCTGCCAAACTGCTTACAGAAATTCAGAGGTGAGACAGGCTCACGTCTGTTTCACCTGGTTGTCTATTCCCTGATTACAGTTGGGCTTAATCCAGGCCAGAGCTAGAAGAGCTGTCCCTGTGGGCTCTCATTTCTTTCAGGAGGTGTGACCCTTCCGAGGGACGGCTGGGAGGCAGAGCCATCCTTCTCTTTTGCTGCTGCTGCTAGAGGTAAATTCCAGCTGGAGAAAGCCTCTCCAGGGTAATGCAGCATATATTCTTTACACAGAAATGCGAAGGTGTGACTCTTGGATGTTTCCTGGCAGTGTTTGATGCACTCTCCCCTGCTCACTCCTACTCATAATGAATAGAGTCCTTGTCACTAGTTTTACAAAACACATTTCTGAATTTCCTACATTGCAAACAACTGAATCTTTATCTACAAACACTGAGGAGGCAATAACTACTTATAGACCAAATAAACTATTGCCTTTTAGACTCTAATCACCACTGAACAGGGAAAAAATAATAAATAAAAATACAAACAAAAAAAAACGTTGCCTGAGATTAGGCGCACAAATTACATTCACTGACAAAACTCATAGAGTAATTGTTATTTCCAGCTTCTGAATAAATTTTTCAACACTTTTAGGCCTTCACCCTCTGCAAAATCCCTTCAGGAAGCATTGACAGTAAGTATGTAACAAGATGAAGCCATATTAAAAATAGATCACCGGATAAGAAATAAAAACAAAACTCAAAAACAAAAATACTCATCCTCATTTCAGAGGTTATGCCACACTTACTTTAAAGCTGTATCTGACGATATTCTGAGGGGCATGAGGATTATTAGCTGACAGAACACGTCTAAATTCCTCTTCTAATTCCTTTGGAAGAGAAACAAAATAGTATAACAAAGAAAATTTTGCTGTTATTACACTGAACATACAAAGATCACCAGAGTTTTTACACTCAGTTCTAGGATATTTGCTGCAGATATCTCACCCACAGTTGATGCCTCCACAAGAACAATGGTGTGAGCCAAGGTAGCTCAGAGTGGGTTCAAGAACAAAGTCATCTTGCTTCCCAGCATAACACTCTGATAGGGTTCCTTGAATTCTTTAGTCATCATGTTAATTTTAATCTAAGCTGTGGTAACACTTGAAAAATGCTAGCTGCATTTTGTATGGAAAAAAAAAGACAAGCTCTTGTCTTGTAGCACAAAATCCATTGAACACTCAGCACAGAAGCTCAACCAGTCCAAACAAAAAATAGTACTGGTGTCAACTGCTTTCACTGGTTGAAGAAGATGCAGTATGTGTAGCTTCCTTTTGAGAGCTGTTCGGAGGACAGGAAGCAACACTGCAGTTTTATACGGCCATTAGAAAAGAGAAAAATGCGGTTAGAAGGGTGAATGACTGCATTAGCCAAGAGGACAATAAATGGCATCAAAACAAAAGGACCCTTCTCTGTATGACTCTGTGTGTCAAACTCTCTCTGGTACCTGAAAAGCTCAGGGTTAGCACTGGTGTCCTTCTTATCTGAGGAAGTACTCGGCCCCATTCCCCTCCCAGTTCAACTCCATGTAGATTTACTTTGCCTTAAGCCCAGAGCTGTTTCAAAGCACATTCTGCCTGCTTTCCTGCTGAAAGGCATTTTAGCTTGTGCTCCAGACACTATACATTAACAACTATCAGTCCTACTCTTGTAGAAGTTCCTCCAAAAAAAAAAAAAACAAACAACCCAACAACAAATGTGAAAGAGGTAGGCTTCAGTTTAAGGAATTTTGTATGCCTCTCATGACAAATACAGACACTGTTCTTTACTCACAGCTTCAGTCAGTTCCAGCTGATCTGGAGGTTTGAGCAAAGTCTTTGCTGCTGACGACTCATCCACTCCTTCTCCAACTTCAGTGGATGAATCTTCATACTAGTGCAGGAAAAGGAACCCAGTTAGAACACCAAGACTGTGACTGGTTTGCTCACTTGCAGAGAGGCCCTTCTCCATGAATGCCACAATGAAGACCAGCATTTTTGCATCAGATATACCAGACAACCCCAAATTTGCAAATAGTTGGGAACAGTGGTTCATTGGGTTGGGGGAGATACTGTCTGAAGATAATTCCTGGACCATAGTAAAACGGGAGTGATTCCAATAACAAAACTCAAGAAACGCCACTTGAATTTCAGTTCCAGAGTTGACAACTGTTTATTCTGACCACATAATAACACAAACGACAGACACTTTAAAACTACTCAAAGGCATAATTTAAGCAGCTGCAATTACTTCTTAAGCGTTATTATAAAAGCTACACGTAGAAATTCGTTTAAGATATAAAGCTGCTAGGATGCAACTTCCACATGAATGCTGTTTCCTGGTAAAGACTAGTAGGTCTGCATTCCTGCAACGGTGAAAGCTGCTCTCCTGGGACTGGGCTTGGGTTGAAGCCATGATACAGTATCATTAATAGGAAATGGATCACTGCAGGCATGAATTTCAATTACTGGTCATTACAGATAAACTGCAAGAGCACAAGGTTGCTGATTACGGTGTTTAACTGCTCAGCATAAAATTTCTACCTCAGTTTGAAATGTGTAATGAGTTGTTTTAAAATAAATCAGCCACTTTTTTAAAAACAGGTTTCTCTGGTCTATTAAACTTTATAGCCACATGGAGCTGTCGATGAATCCAGGGCATAAGTGAAGGCTGTTTGCAAGACCTAGCAAAGCTACGCTATCTGCATAGCACCACAAAGGTAAAAAACACAGAGATGTGTGTTAAGCAGTGGCTTAAAAGTAACATAGTTCTGCATATGCCAGAAGCCAGGGAAATTCACAGGCTGCGGCCTTTCTCTCACGAAGGGTAAAGGAAGCTGAAATGAGGCAAGCTGGAAGGAAGGTCAGGCTCCTCAGTCCTCAAAAGACTATGACGGCAGAACACTTGTCTGTGATTTAATGCTACCCAAATGAACACCCACTTAGAGGACATTTTTCATACACAATTCAATGCCAGTTAGTTTAGAGCTGATGTTTTTCTAGTGACTAAGATAAAAATAGTGTTGTGTTTTCTGTGTTCTTTCATTTTCTTATTTCAAAGTCAATACCTTTCCCTTTTAAGAGACAAAAAGGGGAAAAAATTAACAGGACAATAATTCATTCTAAGGTAAAACATCGCTTATCACAAGGTCTCTTTAAAGGCATGTAAATTGTCCTTGCCCCACTCATACCAATGGCAATAAACCCATCTACATCAGCTTAGGATTTGTCTCTATAAAAGAAGAAGGTAGATTAAGGTTGTTATCCTAAGCACCTGCCTGTCTTCCAGTGAAAGGATTATCAGAAGTTCAACAGCCAAAAAGTTGACACTGTTTTCCCTAATGCTTGTATTCCTATGTTAATGAAATGAATCTGGAATATGTTTTGAATTTTCAAACAGAGTGGGCAGGTTTCCCACTGCCTATGTCAGTTTATAGTTTGGAATCTGTATCACATACTTTTAAAAAATCTTTTCATTTTGCAGTTTGGATAAATTCTGCCTTTGTTTTGGCTTCCATTTTTATTCTACCTTGCTAGTATAATTCTCTTCTCAGTGGAATATTCTAGAGAAATCCCTCACTGTTAAATCAACTGAAATGTTACTAATGCCTTGAAACAAGTCATTGTTCGGACAGAATCTAGTCTGCATCTCATAGACAAAGAAGGGAAAATTGTATTTTAAAACTCTGGGACTTGTGAATCCAGACGCTAACATTTTGACAGCCTGTCCCCAAAGACCAGTGACAGCAAAAAGAAGCCGTCGACCTTGGGAGCCAAGGAGCAGAAGAGAGCTGAGTACACAATCAGAAAAGGGGCATCAAACTAGGAAGCTTACATGTAACAACTTTAACTACGCTGTTATTATTACTGTTATGCACGGAAGTTTCTGACAATCCATACTGTGCCTGGGGCAGCTTGCCAGGGGTTCTACTAGCAGCTAAACTAAAAAGCTCCCCTCAGAAGAGAGCAAGGACACTTCTATAAACCACACTTCTTATCTCTGGTATTTTGAACCACTAAACACACCACCACCACCCCCAAGTCCTAATGATTACACCTTAGGACTGCTTGGCTTTCGTGCAGATACTCGGCCAAGTGCTACATGCTACAGACACAGCTAACACAGAGACCTAGTCTGACAACAAGAAATGCGAATATAGAATTTGTTGGATATACTGTATTCCAGGCACAGAAGGTAACAACTGCTACCGTATTTGCCTCAGTATTCTACAGAAGCCAATACAAAAAGCAGAAAGCAGCATGCAGGAAGCAAACATCATTCTGGCTGGGATGCGTGACTACGGCCCATGCTAGCAAAGTGCCTGAGGCGATGCAAGGTTCACATCCAAGTACCTGAAACTGCTGCAGTCCAGCTGGAAGGTGACACAACTATAGGGATATGTGATAAAATGATAAAATTTTGCTAATATTTGCTCTACGAAGATGCACTAAAACTGGCAGGTCTGCTTAAAACCGTTAAAAGAAGCAAGGTGAATAACAAAATTGGGTCAGTCAAGAATAAAAAACATTTTGCAGCACCTCCAATTCAGATAACAGCACAAAGCCAACTGCTGTGCTAGCTGCTGGAAAGGACAGCCCTTTTCACTGGTGTGCCTGTGGCTGGTCCCTTTGTTAATTCTTTCACAAGCTCCAGCTTCCTGCAGATCTTTCCCAAACCAGCACATTGTTCTTCCGCACATCTTTCCTTAAAACTCCTCTCTGTCACGCTAGCTGTGAAGAGTTCTCAACAGCACCCAGGCAGCTCAGAATGATGACCACTGTCCTCATCATTCTGTTATTCCCTCAATGTATTCATAGATTCATAGATACATTAGGTTGGAAAGGACCTACAAGATCATCTAGTCCAACCATCCTCACACCACCATCCCTACCCACCAAGCTACTAAATCAAATCCCTCAGCACCTCATCTAAACGCTTCTTGAACAGCGCTAGGGACGGTGCCTCAACCACCTCCCTGGGCAGGCCATTCCAGTGCCTGACCACTCTCTCAGAGAAAAAATTTTTCCTCAAATCTAATCTAAATCTTCCCCGGCACAACTTGTGGCCATTCCCTCTCGTCCTGTCATTAGTTACCTGGGAGAAGAGGCCGACCCCCTCCTCACCACAGCCTCCCTTCAGGAAGTGGTAGAGTGCCATGAGGTCTCCTCTGAGCCTCCTTTTCTCCAGGCTGAACAATCCCAGCTCCCTCAGCCGCTCCTCGTAAGACTTGTGCTCCAGACCCCTCACCAGTTTTGCTGCCCTCCTCTGAACACGCTCCAGAACCTCTTTGGACCCTGTCTGGGTTCCTCTGGATGGCGGTCCTCCATTTTGTCAGCTGCACCACTCAGCTTGGTGCCACCGACAAACGTGCTGAGAGTGCACTCAATCCCACTGTCTCAGCTGTTGACAAAGACGTTGAAGAGCACCAGTGGCAAGACGACCCTCTGGGGCACACCACTTGTGACTAGCCTCCACCTGGACACTGAGCCACAGGTCACAGCCCTCTTGCTATGGCCACGAAGCGCACAGGGGGCGACCCCTTACCTGCCGCTGCTCGCCACCACAGGCCTCGGCTTCGCTCATGGCTGCGCGCCGCCGACCGTTGCGCCGACAACCGGAAGCTGACGGCGGCAGCCGCGGCAACGCGCCGGAAGCGGCCGCGGGGCTCCTCACCGACCCCGCCCCCCTCTCGTCGGGATCCGCTCCGCAGCCGGAACGGTACGGCCCGGGGGCGGGGTCGGAGCCCGCATGCTCGCGTCCCGGGGCCGCTCCTCCTCCACGTACGCGAGGGCCGGGGTGTTTGTGTGTGGCAAGGGCTCTCTGTGCTGTGCCCCGGCGCCACGTGCAATAGGTGTGCAGATCCTCCTGACAGCAGGTCACCGGCAGGTCAGCGCTAGCGCTGAGGATACAGCCGAGACTGCTGGAGCGCCGGACCGCTGGCAGCTTGGTGTTGGTGTGTCTTGATCTTTTGTTGCAGCTGGTAAAGCACCAGGAACAGAGCCAGTGAGTCGTGGCCAGATGGAGCCTTCCCGTGAAGGGCTGCAGACTTCTGAGCGCTGAGAAAAATGCGTTTCTTGCGGTGGGACTTGGCACGTTTTGGATGTGCTTTTGGCTTTTCCGTTTGGTTCTTTCATGGTGGGGAGGAAAGCTGCCTGTACAAAGTGGGCTTGCTGCATGCCCTGCTCCATCAAGTGGAAGAAGATATGGCAAGGCTGGCCCTTGTTTTTCTTGGTGGGGCAGTGAGAAAGTTTGGTAAATCTACTGGCACACCAAAACAAAAGTAACATTAAAAAAAAAACACCAATGCACAATCAGAGAAAAAAAAAATGACACCTCCTAAACGTTTTCTGACACACTTTCTACTCCCAGCAAAACGTGATAGGAGAGGGTACGATGGTGTATCGTGCATCAGTGATAGTAAGTTTAAGTAGCTTTCCTTCCCCTCTTCAGCAGCCAGCAGTTTGGAAAATGTCACTTTGCACGTGATTTAAAAATGTACTCTGAAGATGCATTCCAAGAGGTTTTCTTTCTGTTCGTCAAGGTTTCAGCTGACCTCAAAGTAATGGTGTTCATAGTGAAAACTGATGCGCGTGAGGGTCAGCTGCAGTGAGTGGGTGCTGTGAGATTCTTCCATGTTCCTGGGAATGCTGGCAATAGCCTCAGATGTGTAACAGACTAAGCCTGGTATAGCGTTTTCAGCAGTGTCTGCTTAGTAGGTCCTGGTTGGTTCCTTGCAAGAAGGGACTGTTTCTTGTGAGAAAAGAGAAGTTTGCATTTTGTCTGTAGTTTGCTATAGTAGTTTGCTTGGGTAACTGAGCTGTGCCCCATGCTGCTGCTTCATTGTATGATAGTACTTCTTATCCCATTTCTCTTCTTTCTGTGCTTTAAAGTACAAAATAACCTTTGATCTCTACCTGGTGTTGAAGGATGAAGGAGTCTGGCAGTGTTTTCCCTATCCAAAGAACAGAAGTAGAAGCTAGCTTTCCAGGTCTGACCCAAAAGCCAGAATTAAGAAATGCATTTACCAGCTGCATCTATAAGGAAAACCATGTTTGAGCGTAGTCTGGAGCCTTTCTAAGCCCATGAAACGCCCAAACCTTCTGCTGATACATTATTGATCGGTTGTCTGTCAGGGGTTGTCAGTGTAGACAAATTTGGTGAAAACATTTTCACATTTTGTAGTGCTTGGTTCTTTAGCTTCTGGATTTTACACTTGAAAAGAAAACTGTCTATTCAGGCTGATGTCCACTTGTAGCATTCCCTTCTTGTTGAGTGTATTTTTGTCAAGCAAAAGCACAGTCTCCCACCTAGGAGATAATCAGATGTCTCCTGGGAAGCTGTCTGTAGGTGTCTCTGCTCAAAGTGGGGCTCAGACCTCCAGAGGTCCTGCCAAGCTCAGTCTCTGCTATTACCCTTACTTGCCTGTCAGTTGCAGTTATGCAAAGCTATGAAGGCGGGCAGTCATTTCCTTCCCCCTTTTCAGTCTGTTTGAATAAGCATTGCTGAGTCATGCAGACTGTCTTGATTCTGCTTCAGCCCTACAAATGTTTTACAGGAACTGCTGCGCTCTAATGCCAACCTAAGGAAAGGTAGAGTGGAGGTCTTAATGATGGGGAGTTGTTGCAGACAGATGGGCAGGATGGCCTATAGACCCTGACTGAACATTGCCGGGTCATAGGGTGAGATGAGGCCAGTGTTTCGCATTGTTGCAGGACATATCACTGCATATTTTGGTATTGAGGCACGACACATGATAATAGGAAGGTTTTGATTCCAGATTCCTATCTTGGATACTGCTGGCTCCAAAATAGCTGCCCCTTCAAATTAACAGAAACTTAATTACCTGGAGTCTTGTTTACTTCTAATGCTTTAGTATCATGTCTTATCTATCAACATGATTTAAGCTCACCTGTGGAAGCTCTGTTCCAATTATTTTCTCTTTCATTAAATCACCAAGGTTGCAGAAAAGCTCTGAGATGACCCAGTCCAACCATCCATCTACCACCGGTTTTTCCCTACTAAACCATGTCCCCACATGTAAGCATTTCTTGAACATAAATTTGATCTGTGTCTGGTCACAGTCCTTCTGTGCTCACAAAACGAGCTCCTCAAGAGCTAGTTGTTTTCAGATAAAAGCAGTTTCCAGCATGGTTGAGGCGTGTAATGTGGTGATGCCTTCAAACTCAGTATTTCTGCAGTGCTCACACCTGGTAGGTAACTGTCTTTAATGATGTTATTGCACTGTTGTGATGATTAGTGTTGACTTTTCTCCTGATGGTGGTTGTTTTGTTTTTCTTGGTTTTTTGGTCAGGAAAAGTTCACAGCATGTAATTCTTTTTGGAGATCCTCTTAGTAGTCTGTCCTTTTCAGTAGTGAAGGTGAGGGTCAGAAGCAGTGGAGAAGACTACTGGCATTCTTAAAGACAAGCTAGTGAAACACGGTTTCTTCACCTTACTGTGCAAGACCTTATTTGCTGTCCCAAAGGGACACTCTTCAGAGTGCATGCTTGGTGGAGCGATCTCCACGTACCCAGCGCTGTATTAAAGGGGATACCTACTCGACATAGCTCATTGGCATGTCAGGTTACTTCGTCATATTTCTCAGCTTCAGCAGAGACCTTAGTGAACCTTCTGTTGGAAATACGGTTTAGGACACTTGGCATGTTTCATGCAAGATCTTGAAAGTAAAAGTCCCTGCTTCCCCATTCCCTATGTGACTTCCAGATTCCAAAATCGCATACTTAGGTCCTCTTCCCAGTTGCCTTAACCTTCATCTGCAGTGTGACCCCTGAATTACCAAGGACATCCCATGTCCTTACATGAATGTGCCATTAGAGCACACAGGTTGCAGGAGCTGCAGCAGCTGTATTTCAGAGCTTGGCTAACCAGCCCTGCTGTTTTTCTGTAACATCAGTTCCCTGCAGTTTTAACAGAGGGAAGTGAGCTGTAAAGAAAGCCCAGCATGGCCTGGCATAGCAACACCAGCATGGCTCAGGGCCATTGGAGCACTGAGCTTTGTGCCACCAGCCTTTGCTACCGATTTCTTACCATTTCAGGAAGGCTTTTGGAGCTTAGCACAAGGATATTCAGGTACACACTGGGAAAATAATAGCAATGGTAGGTTTGATGACACCAGTACTATCTCTTCTTTGTTTTCTTGGATCTGTTTGTCCAGGAATATCCTTCCACCACTCATGGCTACCTTTCCTCACCGTTTCTCCTACCCTTCCTTCTCCCACCCTTCCCAGTCTAGTTCACATCCCCCAAGCAGACTCTGTCTGCTTTCGTTCGTGACATCCCACTGCCAGTCCCCTGCCCTCATCAGCCTCATGCTGCGATTGGTGAGAGGGATGTCACCGGGCATGGAAGGTGAAAAAATATATTCCCAACACAGTACTCCAACAATGACAACAAGAGTATTACATTGTATGTAATACAAAACCCTGGGTGTGGCTGAGGGGCACAACTCCATGCCATGTCCCACCTGCACTTGAGCTCCATTTGCTCAGGACTGGTGTGCAGGTTTGCTGTTGTTTTAACTAATTGACATTTGCTGGAGAAAAACGATCTTGTTTATGAAAAAGCTACTCATCCCCAATTATCTTGGACGCCATATTTTAATGCCAACAACGTTTAATAGCAGTGCATTGCTGCTGCCAGCCACACCAGTGCCAGCTCAGTTCCACCACTCCCCTGCCTGGCTGGCCCTTTCTGATTGCTGTTCTGTAGTAAATTCCAGCTAATGTGTTTAGCAGTTTTTATCAGTCGGCTGCACATCAAGGTATGCTTTCCCTCCAGGCTACTGAAATCACTTTGGCTGGTCAGGCACAGCACAGACAGGCTAAATCCAGCAGGACAGAAGCTACTCTGTTGCCATTACCATTAAACTTCATTTTTTCTGTATATAAGAAAACTTCCTGAAACAGCTGGAGGAGCCAACAAGGAGAGATGTGCTGATGGAACTCGTTCTTACAGAGACTGGTGGGGAACATGAAGGTTGGGGGAAGTCTTGGATATAGCGACCGTGTGATCGGGGAGAGCTTACGTGGAAGAAACAACGCTGTAAGTAGGATTACAACTCAGGACTTCAGGAGTGGTGACTTCGACCTCTTCAAGGACATGCCTGGATGTACCCCCATAGGTTAGACTGCTGGAAAGTAAGAGGGGCCAAGAGAGTTGGTTGACATTCAGGCACTCTTTCTTCCAGGTTCAAGGTTGGTGCATCCCTAAGAATACGAGATCAGGCAAAAGTGGAAGGAGACATGCAGGAATAAGCAAGGAGTGCGTGGAAAGGCACAAATAGAATAAGAAATTCTTTGGAAAGTGGGAGTTGGGTCCAGCCACTGGGGAAGAGTATAGAAACATTGTCAGGGCATGCTGGGTTGCCACAAAGGATGCTAAGTTTCACATGGAATTAAACCTGGTGAGGGAGGTCCAGGAGGCAAGCCAAAGCCCTCTGCCAGAACTCAGCTGACAGCTGGGGAGTATCTCCCATGCTCTGAACTACCTCCTCTGCCCCCACCACCCAGCCCACGCTCCCTTCCTGCTCTTCTGTCCCCAATCACCACTTGTACCTCATACATCTGTGGTCAACAACGGTCCCATTCTCAATAAGCAGCCATGCCTGAAGAAGGCAAGGGCTGTTCATGCGGGATCTCTGCTGTGTCCATCTCCAGTTGTCTCCCGCCTCGCAGGGAACAGTGGAGGGAATCCTGCCACAGTACCTGGCAAAATGTCCATACATTCTGCAGATATGGTGCATACACTTCTTCAGCTGCCCAGCTGAAGTGCCTCTACACCAGCACACACAGCTTGGGAAGCAAATGGAAGGAGCTGGAAACCACTGTGCTACCTGAGAATCATGACACAGTTACCTTCACCAAAACCTGGTGGGACAATTCCCATGACTGCAGTGTGGCATTGATGGCTACAACTGGTTCAGAAGAAAAGGTGAGGAAGAAGGAGAGGAGGCAATGCCCTCTACCTCAAGGGAGGAATAGAGTGTAAAGAGAGGTCCCTGCAGAATGGCCCTGAACAAGATAAAAGTATAGGAATTGCCAAATCTGTGGCCTGGTTTGTCCTGGTTCTGTGTCTACTGGGGCAGAGGGACACAGACCCATGCCCAGAAAGAGGAGGGAGATGGACCTAAAAACAAAACAGAGACAATGAGATAAGGGAGAAAAACTGATTTAATAAATAAGACAGTGGAATACAAGATAACACAATGTAACACAATACAGCTGGAATTGAAGCTAATGAATCAAATTAAATGAGAGTGAGTGCCCAGAACCAAAGGCCTTACTCTAATGCTAAAGGTGAGATGGCTGGTGAGCACACACAGCAGAGAGGAGCAGTAACAGAAGGGGCAGTCTTGTGACCTCCAAGCACTTTTATCTTCCCCTCTGAACTGAAAATGAAAACGGTACCTTGAAATCTTCAGGGGTTTGTAGTTCTCTTCTGAGAAAGGTAAACCCCAAAACGTACATGTAGGAAGTCAGAAAGGAAGGTGAGAGACTGGCATGGCTGAACCAGGACCTGGTGGTCAGCAGGAAGAAATTTCACAGGCACTGAGGAGTTCTGAAGAGGCCCCACTGTATAATAAAGTATTGGAAATTGAGAAGAAATACGCTGTGTTCACTGGGGATCCTGTCATATTGTCGGAAGGCAGTGGAGATGGAATGTTGCTGTGTGGAGTCCTACATGAGGAGTTGGGACTTGATATCAAGTGAGAACAGCCAGTGCTTTGAATTGTGTGGTGCTAATTGCTCTATAATCCGGCTTGTCTCCCTTACTAGGTTGCTATTTGCCTTATCAATGGTTTTACAGCAATTTTACTCTTCCGGTGCTTCATCCCTGGAAGTGGTTGTTCTCAAATGTGCAGGCTGCCAAAAAGCGATGACGTGAAAAGGCGTGACTGTGAACGGAGGGATATCTCCTTCTGGTAGCAGAGATCTCTTAGGAACCCAATAGGGAGGCACACACATTTTGTTGAGCTGAAACCCCCATTGTGGTTCCAGAATCAGCTGGGGTCTCCAAAACGGCCCCGAATCTCCACCTCAGTTCAGTCTCTTCGTGCACAGAAGGGTCGTGCTGCTGGTGTGGCCAACACCCCGTGCCAGCAGTGCCAGGTTCAGTGCTTTTTTAGAAGATCCCCACGCTCCTGGCCCAACACCAGCCCTGGGGTCTGATCCCAGCACCGCTCGCTTGGTTTTCGGATCACTCAAAGGGATTTGGGGGTAGCGCCGGGGCAGCGCCAGGGACTGCAGGTGGCACTGGAGGCACACAGCAGAGGAGCAGGAGGAGCGTGCTATTTCTGCAAGCTCCTGGCAGAACTCTCCCTGACAGCTGCTTTCCTTGCACTCTGAGGGGACCAGAGCTCACCCTGCATGCACTGTGTGCTGGTGCACATGCAGCCCCTGCACTTCAATTCTGCTTTTCCTTCCTACGCTTCCTTCCCAACCCGCTTCCCATGTGTGTCCACACTCAGAGGCACTGAGCACCATCAGCAGCGCCTGCGGTGGCACAGGGGATGTGGTGATGTGGCTGTCATTGCTGGCACTGGCACCACCACACCATGGGGTGTGGGACAGGCAGAGCGGACAGGTGTGGGAGGGGAACTGGGATGCCACGGGAGCCAGGAGTGCAGCCCAAAGAGACATGGAGAGAGCCAGAGTGTGTCTGCAGCAAAGCTTTATTGGGAGGATAAGTGGTGCCAGCGGTCCGGCATTGGTGCTGCATGGGACTCACAGGGCCACGCTCACTCCTTCAGTGTGCGCAGGCCAGTGAAGACGTTGTTGCCGACCCTGTGGGGAGAGAGAAGAGATGTAAGGTGGGAAGTGCACGGCCACTGGGTCACTGCCCGTGTCTGTGTCTGCCCTGGGCTCACCTGGTGGCTTTCCAGTCATCGCCAGCGTCACCAACTCTTGACCGCAGCAGCCACATGGTCTTCAGGACCTCCTTCCCGTTCTTGTCCACGAAGCACTGGCCCGTGAAGACAGTGGTGGACTCTGTGGGAAAGGAGCAGAGGAGGGGAGAGGGGTTATGAGTTCTGCACAGGGCAGGGCAGGGATGGGGCTGCTGGGGACACAGCAGGGGATGGGCCAGCACCGGGGGCATGGGAGGCAGGGGGCGTCAAAGGCACTGCAGGAATGGGCAGGAAATCAAAAGGGACACCACACAGAGACTGAGAGATCATCAGAGACAGCATAGGAAAGCGCAGGAGACATTGTGGGGAAGGGCAGGAAAGCAAAGGGGATGTCACAGGGAAGGGCAGCAGAGGAGCAGGGACATGCAGGGAGGCTGGGAGAGAAGCACCTATAAACGTCCATTGCACTGTGAAGCCAAAGGTGGGCTGCCTGACTGTATTGTTTTGGATCCCAAGCAGCGGTGACGTCGTGATGTTATATGGTGCGTCTGCTACTGCCGTGAGGTAGGTGCCGCTGAACTCGCCTTTGTCATTCACGGCCCCAGTGGTCATGTTGGAGCCCAGGTCGTTGGTCCAGTTCCCAGCCAGTGAGCACTGGGGTGAAGCAGAGGGACTGAGTGCTGGGCAGGAGGCAGGGGTGGGCACCTAGGGGCACCCGCTCCCAGCCCCATCCCATCGTTACCAGTTGGGCAGAGAGGCCGGGAGCCAGCAGAGCCAGGCTGAGCAGCAGCAGCACGGAGGAGGTTGCGTGCACCATCTCTGCAGCAGGTGGACAGCTGGGTGTGCTCCTCACAGGACTCTCCCCTCCTGCATGCTCCTGGCCTTTTTATTGCTCCCTGCACTGGCTTTTCCTCTCAGGCATTACGCAGTCTGGGTGGGTCCACAATCACAGTTCCCAGTTGCAGGCGCATACCCAAAACTATGCAGGAAGGTCTTTCAGGAAGCTTTCCTGTGGGCACCAGAGCTCTCCATCCCCAGGTGCAGGAAGTCAGAAAGGAAGGCGACAGACCGGCTTGGACAAACCAGGACCAGGACCAGCTGCTCAAAGTGGAAAGCAGGAAGCCGTGGTTGATTTCAGTGGGAGATCACCTTGTCTAGCTCCTGCTAAAGCACGTTCCCTGCGGTAGGTTTCACAGGGGTCCATACTGCCCGGGGAGAAACCGTGGTGGTTCAGGTAGGTCTGGACTGGCAACATAAGGCTGAGCTATTTCTAGCTCGGAGGGCCCCTGGCACTTCAGGCCACCAAGGAAGGGATGCGACGTACAGATGGGCTTGGGATCAAGGGGTGAACTTAGCCATGGATGCTATCGCTCATGTTATTCGTGACTGTGGATCATAGGCTGCAATTATGAAAGCCAAGCGGATAAAGGCTCACTCGTACAGAGGACAGTGGCAGAAATCTCCATGCTGGGGGGCCGGGCAGGTGGATTTTCTCCCATTTCCACAAACGCGCCATAGCAAGCTCTGTTCACTCACAGTGGTGGAAGCAACGACTAGATGGCTGGAAACATATCCCGAGCACCATGCCACCACCTTGAACACCATCCTGGGTCTCGGAAAGCAAGTCTTCTGGCAACATGGCACCCCAGAAAGAACTGAATCGGATAATGGGACTCGTTTCTGGAACAATGACATAAACACCTGGGTCAGAAAGCATGGCATCCACAACAGACAGTCACAGAATTGTAGGGATTGCCAGAGATCATTTAGTCCAACCCCCCTGCCAAAGCAGCTCCCTAGCCCAGGTTGCACAGGTAGGCGTCCGGGTGGGTCTGGAACGTCTCAAGAGAAGGAGACTCCACCACTTCTCTGTGCAGCCTGTGCCAGTGCTCCATCACTGCACTGTGAAGAAGTTCCCATGCACATTTGTGCAGAACTTCCTATGCTTCAGTTTGTGGACATTTCCCCTCGTCCTGTCGCCACACACTGCTCAGAAGAGTCCGGCCTCGTCTCTTTGCCTCCCACTCCTTAGATATTTACAGAGGTGGATCAGATCCCCTCTGAGTCTTTTTCATTCAAGGCTGAACTCTAGACCCAGGTCTCTCAGCCTTTCCTCATAAGGGAGGTGTTCCACGCCCTTCATCATGTTTGTAGTGCCCTGCTGGACTCTTGAGGAGATCCCTCTCTTTCTGTACTACAACACACTGTTAAAGACTATACGGAGAGCAATGGGTGCTGGGACACTCAAACTTAGGATGCAGGTTTAGTAAAACCCACCTGGTTAGTCAATACTCACAGACCCATCTGCCAGCTGAGCTGGTCCTGCCCTATCAAACGTCTTGCATACCTTACATACCTTGTAACACCTTGCACTTGGACTTGCTGAACCTCAGGAGGTTCACCTACCTGCACTGCCCATCTTGATTAGGTGACTCTGGATGGCATCCCAACCCTCAGGCATGCGTGGTGAGTTTGGGGTGAGCAGGAGTTGGTACTGTCGGATTACATGGCAGGAAATGCTTCTTGTTGCATATTAGGAAAATTTTCATGGGCAGGGTGGGATGGGTTGGACTTAATGATCACAGTCTCTTTGGCAGGGGGAGTGCATGACTGTGAACAAGGGGGTATCTCCTTCTGGTAGCAGAGATCTCGTAGAAGTCCAGTAAGGAGGCATGCACATTTTGTTGACTTGACCCCCTCCCCATTGCTGTACCAAAACTGCTGTGACCTCTGAAATGTCTCAGTCTCTGTGGAACTTTTTTTCTTTTATGAGGAGGGATCAGTTTTGTAATCGAATTTAGCAGTGGGGCTAATGGGAAAGAGAGTGACTGCTATTGCTGGTTCCCTTTACTCCCTTACTAGAAGGGGAGTACTTTCTGGTACACAGGTCACCATGAGGATATAGTGTGATGAGCACAGGAATAAAGCACACTTTTTCTAGGGTACTACCTGGAACACAGGAGAAAGCACGTTGCAATAGCCTCCCTGGCCAAATGTTACAGAAAGAGAAGTATGAAAATACACAAGGAAAGTGACTGTAGTACCCCAGGACAGCTTTGATATCTGTGGGCAATATGATATGACACCCAAGATATTTGGGGAATGTTTTTTTTTTTTTTTAATAAACAAGATTATTTCCTCCAATGAGAGAGAGACAATTGGTTGAAACAGTGAACCTGCACACCAGCCCTGAGCAAAAGGAGCCCAGGTGCAGGCAGGATGTGGCTGGGCTTTGTTCTCTTTGCTGCCTTCTGCAGTGCTGGGGGGTCCTGGAGGTCTGAGCCCTCATGTGCACTGCAGGGGCTTTTAATGGCTTGTACAGTATGTAAGATGTTTGATTGGGCAGGACCAGCTCAGCTGGCAGATGGATCTGTGAGTGTTGACTAACCAAGTGGGTTTTACTAAACGTGCATCCTAATGTTTGAGTGTCGCAGAGCCCATTCCTCTCTGTATAGTCTATAACAGTGCATCAAATTGTTCCATTTTCCCTAAGGCTGTACATGATAAGTGATATGGATGCCGTACATTCTGGCCCAGGTGTTTATGTCAGCTAGTTCTCAACCCCCCTCACCATCCACTGATCTATTCCACACCTCCTCAGCTTTTATATAAGTTTGCTGCGGGAGACAGTGTCAGATGCCTTGCTGATTCATAGATTCATAGATACATTAGGTTGGAAAGGACCTACAAGATCATCTAGTTCAACCATCTTCCTATCACCATCCCTACCCATTAAGCTACTAAATCAAATTCCGTAGCACCTCATCTAAACGCATCTTGAATGGTGCTAGGGATGGTGCCTCAACCACATCCCTAGGCAGGCCATTCCAGTGCCTGACCACTCTTTCAGAGAAAAGATTTTTCCTCAAATCTAATCTAAACATTTCCCAGCGCAACTTGTGGCCATTCCCTCTCATTCTGTCATTAGTTATCTGGGATGCCAACCCCCTCCTCACCACAGCCCCCCTTCAGGAAGTGGTAGAGTGCAATAAGGAAATCAAGGTAGACTACATCCACTGCTCTCTCCCACCCACCCAGCAGTAATGACTTCAATGAAGGTCACCAAGTTGGTTGAGCATGACCTGCCCCTGGTGAACCCATGCTGATTACTCCTGATAACTCTCTTTTCTTCCAACTGCTTGTAGATGGCATCCAGAACAAACTGTTCCATCACCTTTCCAGAGACAGAGTTGAAGCTGACTGGCTGTAGTTCCCTGGATCCTCCCTCTTGACCTTTTAGAAGATTTGAGTAACACTGGGTTTCCTCCAGTCTTCAGGCACCTCTCCTATTCTCCAAGACCTTTCAAATATGATAGGGAGTGGCTCAGAAGTCAACTCTGCCAACACCCTCAGCACTCATGGTTGGTTCCCATTGGGGCCCAAGGTTTTACATACATTGATGTTGCATAGATGCTCTCGGAACATCTCCTCCCTCACCAAAGGGGAGCCTTCCATTTCCCACACCCTCTCACTTACTCTCATGGTCCAGGAGTCCTGAGGGGGAATTCCCACAGTGAAGACAGAATCAAAGAAGGCATGCAGTATCTCTGCCTTCTCTGCATCCCCTGCTACTAGAACATCCCCCCTCGTTTAGTAAGGGACCCACATTTTCCCTAGTCTTTCTTTTATTGTTGACATACTTAAGAAAACCTTCTTATTATCCTTAGTCTCCTTTGCTAGTTTCAATACCAGGTAGGCTTTGGCCTTCCTTTTGTAGATCCTTAGTATTTCTATGTTGCCCTGGCATTTTCAGGCTGCCCAAAGAGGTGTTGGAGTCTCCTTCTCTAGATATATTCATGACCTGCCTGGACACCTACCTGTGCAACCTGGGCTATTTTTGGCAGGGGGTTGGACTTGATGATCTCTAGAGGTCCTTTCTAACTCCTACAGTTCCGTTATTTTGTGATTCTGTGATGTGGATGTGGCAGTGCCACAGCGTTCCTTCAACATGACAGCACCTCCAGTGTCCTTGAGTCTGGCACCACAGCTTGGCATGGCAGCACAGCAGAGCAGAAGGGGACAGTCCCCTCTGTGCCCCTGCTGACACCCCTCTGTTGATGCAGCCCAGGGCTGCAAGGAATATAAGAACTAGAGAGAACATTCATTCATTACTCGTTGAGAATGGTCACCTGATAAACAGGTGACACAGAGGAAGCAGAGACCTTTAATGCCTTCTTTGCCTATGTCTTCACCACCAGTGATGGGCTCTGGAACCTCTGGAGCTGGAGGACCAGGACTGCAATAACAATCAGCTCTCTTGTCCAGGTGGGTCTTGAACATTTCCATAGAAGGAGACTCTACCACCTCTCTGTGCAGCCTGTGCCAGTGCTCCATCACTGCACTGTGAAGAAGTTCCCATGCACATTTGTGCAGAACTTCCTATGCTTCAGTTTGTGGACATTTCCCCTCGTCCTGTCGCCACACACTGTTGAGACCGGCTTGGACAAACCAGGACCAGGACCAGCTGCTCAAAGTGGAAAGCAGGAAGCCGTGGTTGATTTCAGTGGGAGATCACCTTGTCTAGCTCCTGCTAAAGCACGTTCCCTGCGGTAGGTTTCACAGGAGTCCATACTGCCCGGGGAGAAACCGTGGTGGTTCAGGTAGGTCTGGACTGGCAACATAAGGCTGAGCTATTTCTAGCTCGGAGGGCCCCTGGCACTTCAGGCCACCAAGGAAGGGATGCGACGTACAGATGGGCTTGGGATCGAGGGGTGAACTTAGCCATGGATGCTATCGCTCATGTTATTCGTGACTGTGGATCATAGGCTGCAATTATGAAAGCCAAGCGGATAAAGGCTCACTCGTACGGAGGACAGTGGCAGAAATCTCCATGCTGGGGGGCCGGGCAGGTGGATTTTCTCCCATTTCCACAAACGCGCCATAGCAAGCTCTGTTCACTCACAGTGGTGGAAGCAACGACTGGATGGCTGGAAACATATCCCGAGCACCATGCCACCACCTTGAACACCATCCTGGGTCTTGGAAAGCAAGTCTTCTGGCAACATGGCACCCCAGAAAGAACTGAATCGGATAATGGGACTCGTTTCTGGAACAATGACATAAACACCTGGGTCAGAAAGCATGGCATCCACAACAGAGAGTCATAGAATTGTAGGGATTGCCAGAGATCATTTAGTCCAACCCCTCTGCCCAAGCAGCTCCTTAGCCCAGGTTGCACAGGTAGGCGTCCAGGTGGGTCTTGAACATTTCCATAGAAGGAGACTCTGCCACCTCTCTGTGCAGCCTGTGCCAGTGCTCCATCACTGCACTGTGAAGAAGTTCCCATGCACATTTGTGCAGAACTTCCTATGCTTCAGTTTGTGGACATTTCCCCTCGTCCTGTTGCCACACACTGCTCAGAAGAGTCCGGCCTCGTCCCTTTGCCTCCCACTCCTTAGATATTTACAGAGGTGGATCAGATCCCCTCTGAGTCTTCTTCATTCAAGGCTGAACTCTAGACCCAGGTCTCTCAGCCTTTCCTCATAAGGGATGTGTTCCACGCCCTTCATCATGTTTGTAGTGCCCTGCTGGACTCTTGAGGAGATCCCTCTCTTTCTGTACTACAACACACTGTTAAAGACTATACGGAGAGCAATGGGTGCTGGGACACTCAAACTTAGGATGCAGGTTTAGTAAAACCCACCTGGTTAGTCAATACTCACAGACCCATCTGCCAGCTGAGCTGGTCCTGCCCTATCAAATGTCTTACGTACCTCACATACCTTGTAACACCTTGCACTTGGACTTGCTGAACCTCAGGAGGTTCACCTACCTGCACTGCCCATCTTGATTAGGTGACTCTGGATGGCATCCCAACCCTCAGGCATGCGTGGTGAGTTTGGGCTGAGCAGGGGAGAAGGATAAGCTGGGAAAGCAGCTGCGCTCCAGCACTGACCTTGGTGCCAGCAGGAAAGCCAGCACTGGAAGCCCTTATGAACAGGCCAGAGGCACGTCTGTAGGGGTGTGTTGCTCTGAGCCTGCCTTGGAGCAGGATGGCTGAGACAGTCCCCATAGTGGTGGCCCTAACTCACACTGAGGCCAGCAAGAGGCCATGTGTGCAGCTTGCCAGTGTGTGTGCAGCACTGCTTATGTCCTCTGGCCATTCTGCTGTGCAGAACTGGGACTCATAATAGTAAATTCACGTATACCAAGAGGAATATTGACACGAGCTGGCAAAACCGTTCTCCCCTGCCCCTTTCTCCCTGCTCCTTCCTTTTTCCCTCCTGCTCTGAGAAAAGACAGTGATTGATAGGGAGAGCTTCACTGCCTCCCAGCATATTTCTCCACTATCCACCAATGGAACAGATCCTGTTTTGGGATTGCAAACCCAAGATGATGGGGCTGTGCAGCTGTGGAGAACTGTTTCAGCAGTTTCTCATCCTTCTCGACCAGAATTCGAAGCCTTTGGATATCTGTCTGGACATATGCCTGCAAATATCCGTTATGCACGGGAGGTTAGCTCTGTGGCACAAATCCAGATGTCTGATTGTGTCACACTACAGATACAAAGACTTCTGGCTCCCAGGCAGAGATGCGGCAACCCTAGACAACAGCATGGCAAGGAGAGCTAACCCCAATAAGCCATCAGGAGGTCTAAAGGACTTGACTCTTGATGCTGGGAAATCCAACATAGTGACTTGACACACCAATGAAATATGTCAAGCAGCTATTCCCTTTATTACAGCGCTGGGTGCATGGGGGATCTCTCCACCAAACATGCACACTGAAGAGAGAAACAACTACACATTTAAAGGCATAACACGTTAATATTAATCACATTCCAAAGATGGACAGAAATTACAAAGTGAGTGACATCTCTGGTGGTAAATTTCCAGACGTTAAAGGGATTACATTATGTCGCCAGCAAATCTGCCTCCTTATCTTCGCAGACTTCCCCACTGAGTTGCAAACAGCAATTCCACTTACCTTCTCTGGACCATCCATTGTGTTGTAAACAGCCACCCTCTACACCACTGCGTTGTCCTTATCTTCATGGGACCACCCTTGTATTGAGTTGCACACAGCAGCTCTCTTCAGCAGTACCTGTGTTTCTGTGGCCCCTGAGTTTCTTCCTAAAGCTTCCTGTTTGCTCAAGCTATGATGCCTAGTTTAGATTCAATCCAGTTCAACTCCCTGATTCACTCTTTCATTAAACCAGTGTTCTTTATAATCAGTGTAACAACTTCTGGCTTGCATTGGAGGATGTGAGAGAAAAGAGTTCTGTGTAACTGTGGGATTGGCGAAAGCCAACGTCAAAGAACTGAAGGTTTTCTTCTTTTCATCGTTCCTGGCCACGCGGCTCCAATCTTGTTTTTGTTGTGTAATGCCACTTTCTGTCACCTCTCTGGCAGTTGGTGGAGAGGTTTCATCGTATTTACAGGTTATTTTAAGCTAAAGTCAATTCTCAGCGGTCCAGATGAAGCATGCTGAGTATGAGAAATGGTAACACTGACAACTGGAGCAAGAAACTTTTCAGTTTATTATTATTATTGCTCTATTAAGCAAAGGGTAACTGGCTATGAGAATTACACGGGCTCAGACATGATGCTGCATTTGCAGCAATACAGGCTGTGGCTGGAGGAAACCCAGAAAGTCTAATAAAGGTACTGCGTGGGAGAGGCTCAGCATCCTGCAAGACTGGCACTCACAGCTGGGTGGGAAAAGGGGCTCCGCCAACTCATACAGGCATGTACATCTCATTGCTGTCTCCTGAAACTAGGATCCCATGACTCGCTCTTTTACAGGAGGGGTGACACATTGGTCAGAGCACAGACTATGATGATCCAGAGGAGCAAGAAGACTGACAGCGCAGGCTCTGCAGGAGGTCTCAGGGGGCAACTGATATCACCTAAATTCAAGTTTCCAGGAGTTTTGCAAACAAAACCCAAAGTTCAGGCAAGATAGGATGTTTGGGAAATCTATGAACCTCTGTGGAAGTTTCTAGGTTTGCCTGTAGCACTATGAGAAAGTTCTTTCTGATCTGTAAAAACCCTAAAGAGATCAAACTGCCTTACCACCACTCCCTACTCCCGCCCAGGAGTGAATTACGCTTTCTTACACTGACTAGCAAGCATTTCATGGTTTTAGGTAGATCTTGTTTTTTTTCCTTTAAGTATGTTGCATTTTGTCTTCTTATATGTTCCTGTGTTCTAGATTAGTTGTTTGTTTTGTGACAATAGCAACTATCTTCTTACATTATGAATTACTAATTTGTGATTATTTCTTTTATAAAAGCTTGAGCTTCAACGCTTGTTTTCTGCTCAGATCATCAGTTCCAAGAATGAGAATATACTACCTAGTCATGTTGACATGATGCATATTAACAGCGGAGGCCTTTCCATATCACCCAGACCCACCTGGAAATTTTGTCCCATCTTCTCGAATTTCTTAAGGATCCCAACTGTTACGACTACTAGTTGTGCCTCTCTAGGCAGGAAGGAGAATGTTCTTTCAAAATGAAGTGGGACTGGTTAGTGAAGAGCTTTGTGCTGTAGTGTGTTGCGAAGTTTTGAGAACTGTAGTGAAAAAAACAAGAAGGACTGATACTTTCATGCCAGTTTTTCAAGGTGCCACTCTTCTTGCCCTTTTCATGCTGTGTCATTGCATGCTGGTGGCACATGGATACTTTTGTAGGTGACCACATTAGTCCATCATATTCTATGACACTTAGGTATTAATTTGCAGAACACTTGAGTATGCTTAGCTGAATCTAAGACCAGACTCAGGGAAAATCAGTCTCAAACTGAATGTCCCAAGTAGTACAACTCAGTAACAGTTCAACTACCACGTGTAAGAATTAAGAGTAAGAAAAAGCAGTTTCTTCCAGCTTTGTGCTGGAAAAAGTGATGTCCATTGAAAAGGTCTAAATGACTCAGAGTGCTTTCAGAGTGGGTGCCTGTATCAGGCACAGGAGCAGTCAGAGGATGAAAATTATAAAAAGCATGTGAACAGTATTAATATTCAGTGCAGGGAACAGAATGTGTGCAGCAAGTAACACACGAATGCTGAAAACAAAAATGCTTGATAACTGCTATTGAAAGAGTCTTCTCTGTTTGACTCAGATAAGGAGTGCTGGTTTCACCGTGGGTTCGTGCTGTTGTGTATTTAATTAAATAAAAGCTGTTGAAATGGGTTTGCAGAAGGGTCATATAAAGACTGTGTTTACTAATCTGTTTTGACAACTTGGCACGGTGTTTTTTTGGGTTGTGTTTTCTGTTGTTTTTAAAACAAACATTTTTTTTGTTTTTTCCTTTCTAGTTTCCCCGTTGACTGTCGATAGCCCGTATCCTAGTCCTAGCTTATCAGCACCTGGGCCGGGTAACCACTACTCTTCCTCTGCTGAAGGAATTGAGAATTTTCTTCAACTGCTCTTCTATTTTTGTACACAGAGTAATTAGAGTAACCTTTGCATGCCTTTATCTTAGGTTTACAGCCTACTAATGTGTCAACCCCCATACTCCCTTCTGGGAATTCTCTGTCTCACCCTGGTACATCCATTAGCAGTGGTATGATGGGTCCGGAGACAGTATTTTCTGGAAGACACTATGGCATCTGCATATACTTTGCTCGGATTATTGGGTAAGGTGTTCATGTAAAATAATCACCCAAATCATTTAATAATTTTCCTGTCCCCTAATGCTTGTAAGTGATTCAGTCAATTCAATCTTAGTAGGATGTAAGAATGAGATTGTTGAAGTATGGTTCATTTCTGTATTTTAAGCACCTGTTGATACAGAGACTTTCTTTAGAGTTCTGTTTATAGCTCTACGTTCAGTGAATGGTTAGGACAGGAAAGTTCTTTGGATATGGATCGTGATATGAATAGCCCTGGAAAATTCTGTTGTATTTTTCAACCCTGTGAACTTTATGCTTCCAACTGCTTCTGTAGGATAAAAAAGATACTCGGGGCTCATGGGACCAAAATCCTAACTTGAAGTCTTTTGCACTACAAAGCTTTAAACAGACTGAAGAAGATTCTAACTTTAATAGTGGGTTGCATATTACTGAACATGCCAAGCAAGAGTATAGAGCTCCTCATATATTGATCCACATCCCTCTCTATGCTGAGTGGGTGTAAAATATTTGTTACGACATTTGTTTGCCTATATTATATTTCCAGAGAGTAATGTAAACCCATTTATAAAGTATTTGAGAGCATCAAATCTCATCTGATTAAATATTTAGAACCTACCTGTACCTGTGCAGTGAAGGAACATTCAGTTGTAACAATTCTTTTGAATGTTAACTTTTAATCTAGACGTTTAATTTAGACTTTGAAGTAAAAGATCCTGCTGTTTCTTTAAGACAAATTTAACAGGTGTTCAAGCTCACGATACTTGTGGCTTTTAAACAATTCTCTTCTGTATTGCAGAAATATTTGGGATGGCAGTATAGTAGTGGAGAAAATTTTCAAAAGTGGCGATCAAGAAGTTGTTGCAGTACGTAAAAGATTATGTTATATTTCTAAAAGATTATTGTAGTATATCTCTCCAGCCCTTTATACTTGTGTTCCCAAATTATAAACTGATAAGGAAAAAATGACAACTGTCTTCTTGATATGTATATATATTTTAATTTTATTTGGCTGCCTTTGTGTAGTAATTGTAGTTTTTAAAATCTTAGTAAGTGACAGTTTTGAATGTTGCATCTTACCAACTGACAATGGCCAGTTTCTTCTCTGTTCAGTGAATTCATCTCTTTTATTTCTGTGTAAGAGCCTAAAAATAAAACACTTTGGCTGGTTAGGATAAACACTGCAGTTATGTAAGAATGTAAAGTAGTTTTCCAACATCTTCATCATTAACATCTTTACATTTCACTTTTTCTTCATAATCCAAGCAACAAACTTTTCTGACTTTGGATGTTAATGCAATCCTAAACTGAGTTATTCCAGCAATGCAGAATTAGCTGCTGCATCAACTTCTCCAGTTTTGAGGCAACTGAGAGACTCAGGAAGACTGCAGCAGTTACACTCTGTCTCAGTGATGCTCAGTCATTTTAGTTCAGAGTTGAAAATAATAAAACACATCTGATTCACTCCTGCCCAGGAGTGAATTACACTTTCTTACACTGACAAGAACAGAAAAAGGCTTGAGGTAATCTTAAGCACTCTGCAACAGTGAGCCACTTTGCCAACATCATTGCACAGAGTAGAAAGGACACTAGTAGAAGGCAAGAAGAGACCTGCTGTGGTTTGGTCCCTCAGTTGTACTTACCTTGGGCACCTTGCGCAGATTGGGGGAGAGCTTCAGACAGGTAACCTGGCCTCGCTCATCTCCAACGATGACAACAGGGTGCACGGGGTTAAACTGGATATGGGTTATTTTATTTTTCTTCTGGTCCACCACCACCTGGGAGCACAGAGCTTCATACTTATCAACGTTCAGATCAAACACGTGGGCCTGGGGAAAAAAAAAAGGACAACACAAAAGAGATGAGCTGGGCAAGAAGAAGCCCCAGCAGCAGAACTATGCCTGGGGAAATTACAGAAATAAAAGGATCTAGGGAAAGGTAACTTCAGCACACAATTACCATCTGACTTCAGAAGATTCATCATCCTGTAAGTAAGCTATGTCCAGAAGCTGCCTGCTGCTTCTGAGGGACCCTCCCCTTCCTGCAGGAACTCACAGGATGATGACCCACTCCCTGAGGTTGGTGCAAACTCCTCCCAAGACTCCAGCATATCTGGACAGGAGACAGCTCAAATCTGGCACTGCTAGCCCCAGAGGTCCTCCCCTCCCCTCCCAGTGCTGCAAGCAATGAGCCAGCCAGGTGTGAAACCACAGTCTAACATGGACTGACTCACAAAGTAGGAAATGCTGTCCGAAATACTGACTACTCTTTATTGCAGACCTTTCTAATATCTGCATCTTAATAATAACAAGAGTCAAATCAGTAATTAATAGGGAAATAATGTGAACGTGGTTAGTATGATTCAGGATATACCTTGGGGTGAAGCACAGACAAACTTTGCAAAGCTCAAGACAGCATGGGGACAGCAGCTTGCTCCAGATCAGATGCTGTAAATGCTGTGCCAGCATGGCACTGCCATGGCACTTATAGGCAAGGGCTGGGCAAGTGGGGAAGGCAAAGGAGGGGGGAGAGAGACCTGAAGGCAGAATTTCGTCTAGCATGGACCTCAGAGCTACGGCACTGATACAGAGCACAGCACTAACTGCGTGACAGTGACTGTTCAGCATGACTCTGATGGGAACAGTGCAACATACTCAAGAGAGTGTCTAAATGCTGTCTCCCAGTAATTGCAATTAGCTCCTGTCAGTGCTACAGCCTGCAAAGTTTGATCAAGCACAGCATTCCTCACTGGTGCTGAAGGACTCTCCAGCATGCTGGGTTCCCACTTTGAATCCATTGTGTAGACTTTCAGCTGTAGTTTTCTTTCCCCTTTGTTACTTTCAGAAATCCTAAGGAAGGAAGTGTTACGCTAACAAGTACAGTGGGAATAGGGGACAAATCAGAACCGAACTTTGTGAGCATCTCCTGCCAGCTGTATCTTGTTTACCGGGCAGCTAGGAGCCAGATGACTTGTACTGATTCAACACTGTGCCATGCTCACTATTTGAATCTAGGAATTGTATGAAATCTGACAGCAGTATCCCTATAAAAGCTTTTTCCAAAGAGTATGAAAGATTTTGTATCAAACATTACATGTACTTTCTCATCACACACAACCAAGTTGGTCAGTTTTATCTGGATCTGAGTTAAGCAAAGAGGTCCCAGGACAGAGGTCCCAGGCAGTCTCAAATACCGCTGCATCTTTAAAGCCCATTTGTGATGTTTTTGTCCTGAGCTGGGGAATCAAGCGAAGACTTTGTAGCTGCAAAAAATATGATAAGGAGCTTCCTCTAAATCAAAGCGCAGTAAGACCTTCCTGAACAGGGAAGAGCAAAGGCTTCTCAAGTGTTTTAGAGAAACCCATTGCAGTTTGTACTTCAAGAAGGGGATTCAAAGCATCAGACACAGATACGAATCTCCAGTTTGTAGAGATTTTCCCTGTCCCCATCATCAGGCTGGAAAAAAACGATTTCAGGTTGATCCACACAAGATATCAGATACCGGTATTAAATTCTGAATCTACACCTGAAACTTGTCGTTCCACATTCCAGCCAAGGTAATCCTAATTCTCACCTCTTGATAGACAGAGGAGTTTATGTCCTGGCTTGCATCCTGCCATCTTCCTATCTCTGAAAAGAAACAAGCTCTCTCTTAAGTGCATCAGCTCCACATAACCCACACTCACCAAAGGCTTAATTGCTTGCCTTTACAGAATGCATATTTGTTAATTTAAGGGCATGATTCACTTCTCCCACCAATGACACAAGCTCAGTACTTAGTAACCCGAGAGCCTTGTTAGAGCAGCACCAATTAATCCAGATTTAAAACAGGCAGCACAGAATTAATGGCCAGTCTTCATTTCAGCAGCAAGGTCTGTTTCATAGGGCTGTCAAGTATCACACCTGCACACCGCAGCCAGCAGCAAACATGGCATGGTCCGAAGGCTCTGTTTTGGAGTACTGAGCAATGCAAATTACTCAGAGTGAGGCTGTTTTTCAGAAATGCCACTGACAGCCCAGACATGCAGAATGCCTAGGACAAGAACTCAAAACTATGAGCAGAGTGGAGAAGGTCAAAAGCAAACAACTTTATGAATGTTCCTACTATAAAGCTCTTCTTTTATGAGCTTCTAAACAAATGGACTTGTTTTCTTTTACCAAGGGAATCATGGAAAAGAACATACAATTCCAGTTCTTCAGCTGGAAATATCAACTTGTATCGGCTGGCAGATTCTCCAGATGGAGGGGTGGGCCACAGGCATTAGGAAGGACCTCAGAGGCTTTGATTACATGGAAAATGGGGTCAGACCAACTCAATTACTGATGCCTTGGGTGTATCCTAAAAGGGTACACACAATGCCTGAGTTTGAGGCAGCCTCATGTTGCCATAAAGCAGCAGAGCAGACAGTGACCACCGCTGGATGCAGATTGGAATGGGGTTTGGGGTGAGGCTTTCTGCCCTAAGAACAGAACACGGAAGCCCTGCAGCTGTCCTTGAGGTTCCTAGTGCCAGCTGCCCTGGCAGCTCAGGTCATGGGATTAAGGGTGTAGAGACAGCTGCATCTGCATCTCCCGTTCTGAAGAGTCACAAGCAGTACACAGCATCTCTCCATCCATCCATCCATCCATCCATCCATCCATCCATCCATCCATCCATCCATCCATCCACCCATCATTCCAGTGCCCTTCACCTCTCCAGCTGCAGATGACCACTCACCTCCAAAGACTGCCTCTCAGCTTTCATGAGATGAGCCCTCTCTGGGTTCACAACCCAGACAAGTGCCACTTGACCCTGCGTGTGACTCCAGCATCAGACCCATGGTGGTAGAGCTGCCACACGCACAGACACACACACACAGGTGCAAATCAGTCTGATGAGGGACAACATTTGCATAACTTTCCAGCATGGCAGACAAATGCATTTAGATGCTTACTGACATACAGCACGTCACATCAGCATGGCCAGGCCTGTTCCTACACATCCAGTCTTCCTCACTCAGTGCTGTAGCATCACCCGGGCTTGTACCTCCAGCAATGCAGCAAGGCAGTGATGTTTCACAGAATGTGACATTGCACAGTTCAGTGAATCCATGGAGAATACAGTAATTTGCTCATGGTCCCCAAAGCAGAGAGTATACATTTCTTGCTTTTCTCTGATACTTCTGCATATCCTGCAGGAGCAAACACAGGCCTGGAGGGGCAGCAGCCTGGCTGCATGCAGACCACGGGAGACACTTTCATTTCACGCTGCTAACAAGCACTGAAATAATGGGAAAGGGCATTTCAGTTCTCTTGCTATAGACTGCTTAGGAACAATATGTGGCCACTTCCATAAAGGAGCGTAAATCAGATTCTGAGAACAAGAAACCAGTGGAGAGGTACAGAGAGAGGTGAAGGAAATCTGAAAATTGCTGTAATGGGAAAGGGCAAGAATCCCCATCTGCACTCCCCAGCTTATCTGCAGAGAAGAAAGCACTGGGCAGTAACTGTCAACTCCAACAGCTCTTTTATTTATGGCCCTCGAAAACTGTGCACCCACCCCAAAGAAATGCAGGAGAACAACTACCACTCTCAAAATGAAGCCCAGCATGTTCACCTAGGCAGTTCCTAGCAGCACAGGGATTTATGAGCTGCTATCAACAGCCATCAGGGGAAGCCTGGACTCACAGCCCCAGATAGACTGTGACGGTAGATGTGTAAGGCAGATGTTCAAAGCAACCTTCTCCTAGACAGAAGGGCAAAAATTCTGATAAGTCAGCAGGCCCTGAAGAGGACCACTGAAGTTAAGTAGATGGCCAGTTATCTCTGAGATAGGATCAGGTGAACCCTGAAATCTCTGTCAGATGCTTTTAATCAATAAGAACATTTTTTAAATTACAATCAAAGTCACAACAGAGCCTCCATGCTTGATGTACTGGCAATAATGGCTATAACTGCTGTGTTAGAGTTGCAGAAAACATTTAACACAAATGAGCTGCTTTGATGCCTGACTCTCAAACAGCTGGAGAGGAAATCCAGCTCAGTTGCATCCAGAGTCATGGAAATGTATCCCACGCCCACCAGATCCCACTGAGACTCTGCATGGGCACTCTGTAAGTTTGGAACAGTGCAAATCCAAGGCTACTACTACAGCTCCAGCATCAAACCCTGTTCTTAATTTCAAACACTTCACATCTCCCTGCTCACTCTGCAAACTGCACCTTCAACTTAAAGGCCAGCCCAAGCTCCCATAGCCCAGCAGCTCCAAGGTGACCTGCACCCCTCTGCTGTCACCCACTGTCCTACAGCACAGCAGCCTACTCAACTTTTGTGGCCTATAAAATGGGAGTCCATAAGCTATGCAGACCTATCCTGCCCTTACTGCATGCCTCAAACACAAGCTGGGTCTGCAGCGGGTGCCGCCTTTCCTGAACTTTTCTCCTGGGTTTACAAGAACTCATCCCCTACCAGTGGCCAGGACAACACCAGTGTGCTCAAAAACAATCTGGCAGCAACCAAAACCCAGCTAGGGGAAAATATGCATGTATGTAAGAGCAAAGCAGATGTACCTGGTAGCTTGGCAACAAAGAATAAAATCGGTGCAAGAGCAAAAGGTGAGAGATGATTTAATATCACACTGCATATCTGCTGCCCCTTACCTGTTGACATCTCTTTCACCTAGTCCATAGTCCAATCATCAACCTATGCTTGTGACCACTCCAGTCCACGTCACCCCGTGAAACATGTACCCTCTTCTTGAAAATCTCCAGGTATGGAGACTCCACCACCTCCCTGGGCAGCCTGTTCCAATACATCACCGCCCCTTCTGAGAAGAAATGTTTCCTAATAACCAACCTGAACCTCCCCAGATATGAGTATGGCCATTATCTCTTGTCCTGTCAAGAAGGATCCACGCTTACAGAAGAATGTCCATATGCATCGATGAAGGTTTTGTCAAGCTGAACAAGACATGCAGCTGATGCTCACTATCTATTCAGAGTTTATTGATTTGTGATTTAACATCAGCTTGCCTGCACAGCTGGCCCTGTTGCTTGTGTGGCAGGTCCATGGACAGGAGGAATAAGAAATGCTGCTGTCTAGGTTTTCCCAGCTGCATTGGACACGTGTCCTCTGAAATCAGGTTTTTAAAAACTGGAATTAATAGTTTTGAGGGCTCAAGTCACCAAAGCGACCCTGTCCCTCTAAGAAGCCCAGACAAGCCTCAGACAAACCAGTTTAAGCCACTGGGCTGGATTCCTGCTGGTGGCTGATCCTCAGCTCCCAGATGTGCCTGGCCAGGATTGGGCTGACCTGTCCTCATACCTGGCCTCCATCTCCCCTGACTTTTTCCCAGTTCAAATTAGAGCAGTGCTGCTCCCAATCTCTCACCTTGCCATCAATGGTGACTGCTGCAAAGACTGTGGAAGAGTAAGGGGACCAGGCAACATCCCCTACAGCAGTTTTCAGGTCATAAACAAACAACGGAGTCCTGTAAAGAGAGATCCAGGCGCAGTTAAAAACATACCACTCTGACAGTGAGACACTGAGATCTAAACACGTTGATGTTTCAGCCTGTTAAATGCCAGCTTCAGAGACTGGAGATGGGATACTTTCTTATGGCAGACACCAGCCAGGGTCTGGCATACGAAGGCATTGCAGGGTTGAACCTCAACCTAATTTCATTGCACTGAGAAGAAAAGAAGCATGTTGCTTGCAGAAAGAAAGCATTTTGAAAGCTTTTACTGCACACAGTGAGAGAGAGATTCTGTGCTTATTAATCATACATGAAAAAAAGTGATCTTCTCTCTCTGTACCTCTGACATTGACTATGAGAGCAGTATTGGCAGCAGGAAATATTTGACTCTGACTGATTTACAATGAAATCAGTTTCCTGTTTGAAACCAGACATTTCTTAACCACTAACCCTG
Organism: Callipepla californica brunnescens; assembly: GCA_023055505.1. Classification (NCBI taxonomy): domain Eukaryota; kingdom Metazoa; phylum Chordata; class Aves; order Galliformes; family Odontophoridae; genus Callipepla; species Callipepla californica. The sequence continues at coordinate 236,325 of JALIRH010000023.1, read as the reverse complement.
AACTTCATTATGCATTTCTAAATGTTCCAATTTGTTTTAATTTTTGCCTCTCTGTCTATTAGGAGGTGTCTGGCTCCTGAGGCCACCTACCAGCCCCTGACATTTCTCTGTGCCATTGCTCCAGTAGAGTCACCCTGCCACAGCAGGTCCCGTCTGAAGGTAGCATGTTCCAAGGCAAGGCAGTGATGTTGTTTTGCTTGAGCTGCACCTCCTGGCAAACTTCTGGACCAATGCTAAACTTCATACGTCATCCTCTGGATTGACTCATCACAGCATTGATAACATCAGTAAGACAGCAATGACAACATCTTAGAGTGGAACAGATTCAGGTTTGAGCAGAATCAACATGTGCAGCTGGATTGGACTGGATCTCACTACCTGTACCAGGACCCAGTAGGACCTACTTGATGGTGTGATCCCAGATCTTGACTGTCCAGTCAGAGCTGCAGGAAATGAAGAGTTTCGAGTCATTGGGATTCCAGCTGACTGAATCCACGGGCATGTGATGGGCTTCAAACACATCCAGAAACTGTCTCGAATACCATTTTGAACACTGCAATGGAAAGAACTAGTCAGTAATCAGAGCTAGACCTTCTTCCAGAGCTTGTATTCCCAGAGAAAGATGTGTGCAAATATTTGTATCACCTCCCAGGCTCATCTGGGCTGTCTGGGAAGAGGCAGCTGGTACCCAGAAGTGCTACAAACATCATCTAGCACATGCTTTTTTACCCCAACTGCAGGCAATACTGAGCCAGGCATACAGAAGGGAATAGGCTGGATTTAAAGCCAAAAGCAGGCTACAAAGCCCATTCTCCACTGTAGGAGCTCCCCCACCTCCTGCAGTGCCTCTGTGATGGGCTCTCACAAAGGCAGGGGGAAACAGCTCTCATGTTGCACAGGAGCACACCAGCAGTGCGCATTTGGACTGTGACAATTAAAACCTCAGTGCAGGAAGGACCTATCAGACCTTTGGCTCTAGCAAGTTTGGGGAATATGTCTAAAGCCCCTTGCCTGCCACCATCCTGCGACAGCTTATCCCAGCTGTCCCACCACACAGCTCTGCCCTGTGGCTCTTCCCATGTCTCAGCCACTCATGACTTCCCAGAAGGGTGTGAGAATCTAGCACTGGACATGGAATGTTCCCCTTGGGCTGCTGGGCCACCCTGTGCCCTACTGGCTATGTGAGCTCACCTAAGGGAGGAGAAATTACAGTCCACTTGCTGGCACTGACAGGATATGGGACTCAATCAGGATCCAGACAGCTTCATGTTCATGGAAAAATGAGGTTGTCCTCCCCCACATTCCTCCTACAGAAGGCTTCTTTCATTAGCCACAAGGATCCCCACTCACAAGTAATGCTGTCTTGGTTGTTTTTTCACATGTAAACCATATCTACACTGCAAGTTTGGGTTGGTTTCTTATTAAAGAAGCAGCAAGAGGGGTTCTGCGGGGCCTGGCTGGTGTCCTTTGTGAAAAACAAACTCCATGTGCCATACATGGTGCCCTGGCACTGCTGACCCTACCCACCATGTCCGTCCAGACCTTCAGTGACACATCTCTGATGTGTGACACAGCCATAGCCTTCCCAAGAGGAAGGGACTCTGATAGAACACCGTGAAAGTAACTTCCCGCTTTGAAGGAACACCATGAAATTAGTTCAGAAAGAAGTTTGACTTTAACGAATAAGAGTTTCTGAGTTTCCCAGAACAGCTGCCAAAGTCTTCTCCTGCTATTCATTTTAAAAACTATACTGTTATTAGACACATGTCAAGACAAAAACAAAACTGCTGGAAAATGTGATGCTTAACTTCTGACAAGATAGCTTTGAAAAGGATGAGTTAACTCAGGGAGCAGGCAGTTGTGCAGCCTGTCTGAACCTCTAGAGTGCTGTTCAAATTTGCTGAAAGTGTTTTTCTCTTATAGAAATGGTGGTACATGTGTGTGACTACTAAATTGTATTTTTTATGATGGGACAGGAAAGCAAGAAGGTAATACAGAAAAAAAGTAACAAGATGACTGGTGACAAGGCTACAGAACAACTGGGAGAAATACTGGGAGGAAAGGACCACTTCAAGGAACGCAGTTTATTCATAACTAATTCATATTCACTAAAAGCACTTCAGTTTATCCTAAATGTTAACCTGACACAAAGCTGCTCTGCTTCCATGTTGAATGGACATGTGGTTATAACATAGAGGGTTTCTGTAGTTCACTATCAGAAATGCTGAGACGCAAGGTAATGGGCAAATCCAAACAATAACACCGTTCAAAGGAATGTTCTATCTGGCAGCAGAAAGAGTACTGCCCATAACCAGTATTCCCAGCTGCTCTTCAGAAACTGCCAACATAAATGCGTCCTGTGTTGTGGACTGCCTGGCCTGATCACGCAGACACAAGCGTCCCAGTGCTTGGTACGAGAGAATGAATGCGTGTGAAAACAGTTGTGTTAACGTAAGAATTGCTTGCTTTCGTTCTTCAGCTGAGATTTGTTGCCTTAACTTGTTCTCAAGCAAACATCTAGGACTGAAAAAAAAAACCCTCTCTCACATGAAAGTGCTCAAACTTTATCTCAAGTTTGTTGTCACGAAGCTCTGCTGATCGAGAAATAATTCTGACCAAAAAGCTGAAGCCACGAGAATGCTCCAGCATCAATCTCACAGACCTTCCCTTCTGCACCAAAGTTGAACAATTCCTAAACAGCAAACAAGATATGCAAAGAGGCAGTTTTGCACGACGAAATCATGTTAATGTGGAAACAATCTGTCCTGTGTAAAAGGGCAATAGATGGCTCTGTGTCTAATTAAGATAATGATTTCTTGGCTTCAGAAGCACTATTAACTAAGCCATTTTTAAAAATCCGCTGTAATCATTCTGCAGCTGAAGAATTAACATATTATAATGCTATTTGTGGACATGCCCAGTCTTTGGAAAAATGCCTCTCTGAAATTCATTTCACAATTTATTTCATAAATAATCTAAAATTCAGCCTGTGCAGAGAGCATTCCATTTTTGATACTTGGCTTGTACCACATGTAAGGTTCAAATGTGCAGTTTTCAATAAAAGCTGGAATTAGAGCACACAGTAATCCTTGGAAAATGTCTGGATCAGTAGCAACCTGTTGATTCCAAAACTTCTGAAGCTTTTGTAGAAAACTCTTAGGGATCATCGACGGTGCAAGCACATTCCCCCCATTTCTTCTGGATACTCTTAAGGCTGGCTTGTCCAGATACTGAAAAATTCTCATCTCTGTGTTACTGCCTACAGTCTGATGGACAATTGCCTCTTCCTTCTCCTGGGAACACCTGAATTTGATAGGGTCATTGGTACAATGTGACAGTGGCCCTCTGGACAGGATACACATTTGTTACGCCTGTTTTGCCTAAATGATTGAAATTCAATTCAGAAAACAAATCCCTTTGGATTCTTTTTCTTTGTTCCGTTTCCATTTTGCAGGCAGGACAGAGGGACCTTTCAGCATCCTCAGTGGATGTTTGGATGACTGTGGTCTGCACCCCAGCGTCCCAGGGATGGCCTATTCCTAACACTGAAAGGCTGTTAATAAAGCCAAAAGTCAGCTTGGAGGAATGCTAGCCAAACAAAAGTTATATGAGTAACACAAGAAGTAACAAGCTTAATTTTCAGGGCTCAACATAGCAGAGATCAGAACTTCCTATTTTTATCTTGTTTTCTTAAGAAAAAAACAATGTCTGTCTCCTGCTGTCCAGTTCTCTCATCTCAAACAACTTTTGACCTCACCAGCAATTTTAGCCAAAGTTAGCTGTACACAGGACTTGGCAATATTAAGGTGTCACATACTTCATAAAAAGGGACGGCTGCAGAACATAAACATCTGGGCAATGCCCCTAACCATGGAAAAGCGATCAAAACTCAGCCCCCTGTCCTCACCACATGGCTGCAGGCTGTTGGGCATCATGCTGCAGGGAGGCACCAAATGGGAGATGGGCTATAGCACAGAGGTGGAACACAGTCACTGAGGTCAGACAGCATCCAGGTGGTTAAGGGGAGGCAGTGAGAAACTGGAGGCAGGAGGGCAACGAGAAAGGAGCTGGGACATAAGGGAGAGTTCAGGGACATTAATCTACAGGAAAAAAAAAAGGTTTCATCTGTTTCACTGCTCACAACAGGTATAAAAAGGAAAACAGATGAGATTTTTCCTGCCGTTTCCCAACAATCACAAGGACAGAGGATCAATGCCTTTTAACTTCTGCTCTGATCGTGGTTAGTGCCTGACTTGCACAGCTGCAGTCTGCAAAGCATTCTGGGACACAGTTTGCATTTAAAAAGTTTCTGCAAAATAATGCTTTAACTGGGTCTGTGCAGAGAGCTCCCTGTGACCCTATGGGGCTCTGTGCTGGTGTCAGGCTCGCCACAGTGATCTGAGGGCAGGACTGGCCTCTGAAATTGTACTTTGTTGCTGTCTGAGCAAACAGAAACATATGAGAGACCTGTAAGACAAGCATGGGTCAGGGAATGTGAAACAAGGGACAAAGAAGCCACTCTTACCTTATAGATCTTTCCCTCTTCAGTACCAACAAGAAACAAATGGTCTATCTTTTTGTGAAAATCAAATGATCTCCCGCTGCCTGTGAAGAAAAGAGACACACAGAAAATTGGTTCATTGGCACAGCACAAGCTCCCTGCCCATTAGATGTGCACGTTGCCAACGTGATTTATTAGCCAGAAGCTCCCCAAACATGTTAGAGCCTTCCCTCATGAAAACCCTTTCCAAGTTGTGCCTTTCTCCAGGACCTTCAGTTTGAAGAAACAACATACACAAAGGGGAAAGGGAACTGAAAAAGGGTGAACTGTCTTGGAGTAATACACACAGGAGGTCAGTAGCACATTTAGCTCTCAGAGCAGTTGCTGGACACAAAGATCACTCGGTGAGGAGATCCAAAGCCTACATAACAAGAGCCACAGGACATCATTTGCTTTCTAAAGCAACAAATGCCCTGAGACTGCCTCTGAGATTTTGTCTGTACAAAAAATAACTCTGTGCTCCAGGAAGAACTGACACAGACCTGTGATTAGCAGTGTCTGACAGATGGCCTATAAACACATGGGGGACCCAAGGGAGTCTCTGTTGTTCTCTGTGGGATCAACCTCAGCCCCCATCAGAGACTGCAGCTTCTGGTTCAGTCTTCTCTCTCAGATATGACTTCAAGGATATTGCTAGACACAGAACACAGATCAGCACTGCACTCTGCACTCAGTCACTGCCATTCTTTGGTCCTACCAAGCCCATATTGTGTTTAGAATCTGTCTTTCATTCCAAACATCTCTAAGGTCACCAAGACTCCAGATACACCTGTGGACCTCCAGCAAATCAGCATCCTCTAGTACAACAGAGGGAGTAGCAAATGTTTCGCATATGTAAGAGTGGTGAGGACCAGGTCTGCTTCCTGTTAGAGAAGAACAAATCTCTTGTGTTTGGTCGGTCTTCACAAAAACATAAATGTTTTTTGAGCATTAAAGGGTCCAGAGAGGAAACACGGTAACTCCTTGTGCCCCTTCTGTCCTTGGCTCAGAAGCCACTTAGCAGGCTCGCTCCAGTAAAGCCAACAGAAAAGGATGTGACTTGAGAATAAATCCTTTGGCAGACACAAGGATTCTTCTTACTTCAAAAGCCCCAAATCAAGCAGCACTGTAACACATAGACAAAACAAGCATCAAACACAATGGAATGTGATTCCTTGAGTTCCTCTGGCTTCTGCTCCCATAACAGATGTGACATCATCCAAGGAAATAAACTCTCATGCTGGTGAAAGAAAATTTCAGTAAGGCTCTTGAGCAGAAGATGGGATTTCTGCTGAGTTCCAGAGCAGTCTGGGTCTGCTGACCAGAAGGGAAATGCACTGCAATCATCAGAGGAGAAACCAGAACAAGCAAAAAGGGTTTAGAAGCACATCATTACAGAGAACTTTCTGCAAAGGCAGCTGAAAACAGCTTCATGTCTTAAATGTTAAGAAAATGTAGACCTCAAAGGAATTGCTAAGGTTGCTTTAATCCCATAATACTGTCTGCACTTTTTTAACATTTAAATAGATTGTTAAATATTCGAGACAAGCCTTAGAAAAATCCATTTCCCAGCAACACCAACAAATAATCCCAGAGCCTCTGGGTGTTCTGCACTGTTCAAATTTAGCTGGTCTCTTACAATCTGTGTGGCAGTTCAAGCCTTTCCACAAACACATGTTCAGGAATTACTAGCCTAGAACTATTTATAAATGCAGAGCAAGTGCCTTCTTGAAACCAAGGCCACAGCTTCAGTGCAAAAAATGGGTACAGTAGTATCATACGATCATACGATCGTGGGATCCACAAAGCTCCTTGTGTAGTCTGGAACTTCCAGAGCTGACTCATCTCATCCTATATCAAACACAGGATAGCCAGGATAAGGGGATTCATCCTAGAAAGACTGCAGTCTCCACCTTGTATGGAGAGAGTCTAACACAGTAACTCAGAATAGGCGTTGTGCTTTTAGAAGGCCAAAGCTATGTGAGGCGCATCCCACTGTAGGATGGGTTAGCTGTGCACTCAGGAGAGGTTGCTTTCCATTTTGATTTGGCCCATTCAGAACAACATCTAGTAGAAGGAGTGCAATTGACTCAATCCTGTAATACAGGTAATTTCCTTGCCTTATCCACAACAAGATGCCTCAGAAACATAGAATCACAGAATCGCCAAGGTTGGAAAAGACCTACAAGATCATCCAAGCATCCACCTCTTACCAATAGTTCTTACTAAACCATGTCCCTCAACACAACATCCAAGCACTCCTTGAACACCTCCAGGGTCGGTGGCTCCACCAGCTCCCTGGGCAGCCCATTCCAGCACCTGGTCGCTCTCTAGGAGAAGCAGTGCTTCCTCACGTCCTGCCTGAATCTGCCCCGGTGCAACTGGAAGCCATTCCCTCTAGTCCTATTTTTAGAACTAATATTCATCTTCTGCAAGTAGAGACAAGCAGCAAACCCTGACTCAATTAGAGGCCATTGCTACAGACAGACTTTGCCCTGTTCAAAGCCAGGAGGAGGAACACTTTTTTAGCCCTTTTTCTCCTCAACATCCCACTCCCAAATATATTGCCCAGAATGCCTGGTGAGAGGTTTTGAGTCAGTAATTAATCAGCGTGGTGTGTTCTTGGGCTCCTACCAAGCACTTGCAGCTGCAGGTCCTCTGGCGTTTTTCCTTCTGCTGGCAGCTTGATGACATCTGTATGAACCAGCTCCTTCTGCAGGCAGAGGAAATTCCACATGAATAACAGGCTTTACAGCAACAGCAACAATACAGAGACATTTGATACTTCCAAATGACAATTTTTATGAAGGAATTTTAAGAAGCTTTCCAAAAATTGCTTAATGTTTCATGCCCACAGCTGGCAACTTGCTAATATGCTGCTTTACGTAAGACCTCCAGGAAGCTGACATTTTGGTGCACTGGTGCTGAGAGCCACTTGTACACCACACAGGCACACGCATATGACCTGAACAGCTTTGGGTTTTGAGGTCAGTGCTTCCAAGTGTGGGATGACACTGTCAGCGTGAATTGAGACAAGTGAATTCACTCTGCATAGTGGAAAATAGATAACTGTCTGTAATTGTGGAGCCAGCTAAAACCCACAGTAAGAGTTAATAACATACCACCTCACCAGAGCTCTCTTCTTACCATCTCCCTGTTGTCCTAAGAGCAGCCTCAGGTCCCAGCATTCACAATCTCTCAGACTTTGAGATTCAACCAACAAGAATGTCCAGTGGACAGCTAATGTGCACCATGTTTTTGTCAACAGAGCTCTAAAGAGCTCTCATTGCAGGGCACAATACTGACATGCACGGTTTTGTATGAATATAGGGCAAAAAGTCTGTGTCCCAAAGAGTTTACAGCCTAGCTAGGAGACAAAAGGCAGATGAAAACAGACACCATGTGGGTGAGTATGAGGAAACAAAGAGAGGGCAAAGATTCATTCTTAGACTAGCTCTGGGAATTAAAATACCTCTGCAGATTGCAGTTGGTTGTGAATATAAGAATACCCTGGGGCTAATAAAAAGAACAAAGAACTAAAGATTATATTAGTGAGAAGTGTGGGCTGAGGACTGGATGTTTTCATGAATCTGCAGATTTCCCAATGGAGTACTGCAAGAACAAAACATAACTTCTTAGCTCACTGAATCAAGCTTTAGTTGGAGCTTCTCTAAACCCAGAACAGGACTTCAGTGAAAAAAGAAATTTTGCCTGGAAAGGTCAGTCCCAGGGATTTTTACATTAGGAATGGGTGAGAAGGCCTTGAGAATACTTATTCAGTACTACAATTCAGAGGGGACAGTGTTTTCTAAGACAATTTAATCATATTTTCAGGGAACACATTTACAGCATGTCCCAGAAGGGTCAAAATCCATAACATAATTTACTTCCTTCTCATCAGCTTGCACTGCTGTCTAACCACATGCCTTTGCTTACTGACGGGAGTAGCTTTTCCCTGAGACTGCAGCAAGGAGCCTCCTGCAGCCTGCAGAGTCTTACTTTCTGTTAGTTACTCTTCTTGCAGCACATGGCTTAAAGCAAACCAGATTCGGTGGGTAAAGGCAGAAATAACATTAAAGAAGAGGTCATATTTGCTGGTGCGTGTGTGCAAGAACTGGAAAGAGCAGTGCCCTGGGCATCCATGAGCAGAGCATGCTCCTCATGCCTCCTCCTGCCCATGCAAACAGAAGTGCTGTTGGACTGCTGGTGCACAGTCAGGACATGCTGAACTGGCACTCACCCCCTGCTCAGGCTCCCTGAGAGTGACTGTCACATCCAAGCTGTGCCTTGTGGACACTGAGTCAGGCCTGAAGAGCAGCTCTGGAGCTGCACGTGTCAATACACTCTGTGCCCAGCAGAGTCTCATTGGTCAGAGGCGTGCTCTGGGCAGGCAGACAGCTACACCAGCACACTTGCTCTGTTCTGGCAGAAGGATAGTCTGCATGAGACCTTCTATCTAAGCACAAGTCGTTCTGCAGCCTTTCTTTGAAGATGTCTCCCAGCACCTCCACCAGGCCAAGGCCTACACGGCGGGCAGCTTCTGTAAGCACTTGCCTTCATAAAGGATCTTACTTATGCAGAGTTCTCCATAGTGCTGCTTTTATTTTGTATGTAGCCTTGCAGTTTGGAAAATGCATCTGTTCCTGGGGCTGTTTACCGAGAGAACCATTTATATATATTCCCCTGGGTAAACAGACTGTTGACAGTCTGGCCTTTCAGGAATACTGAACAATAATACGTTACTTCTGCTGAACAACTGTAAAGCATATTGAAAGCATTACCAAAGTAGGTCTTGCAGCTGCCTATTTCCCTTCAGTTGTTGTTATAAACCTCAGGTGACAAAGGTGGCCCAGACCTACTCAGCAGTTCAGCTCTAGGTCACATAGGAAGGGTGTGCTGTGGCTGCTAGGTAAACGGAGGAGCAGTGGGGGGTCACCCCAAGAAGCAGTGCCAGACTGCATCCCAACCAAAAAATTCCCATCATTCTGACAGCTCTCCACAAAAGTCAATGCATGAATACAAGGAGGGAGAGCACAGCCTTCCAGCTGAAGAATTCCCACATTCCTCCCCTATTTTACACCTTCCTGGTGACCTAAACCCAATCCAAGATGACAATGTGAACACGTGAATGTTTCAGAGAGCTTGTTCAAAGTGATTGTGCCAGTTTTTAAGAGACAAGAACCACAGCCAAGGCAGCTCAACCATCCTTAGCTAAAATCTGATGTCTTCTATTCAAATCTTGAGTTGTGCTTGCCAGTTGTCCAGCTGGAAGTAAGAATTAATTTATTCACTTCATGCTCTCAGCTTTGGAAATGTCAAAGTTATCATTATCTGAAGAAGTTTTACTTCTGGATAGTCCTGTCAAAAAGACTAATGAAGTTCTTTTCCATTTATTTCATATTTGCACAATGGATCTGCAAAATAGAAAATCTCTGGGATATCATTAATTTTATTCTAAATAAAACTCAGAGATCAGTCTCTTGTAAAACTGGACTTTTAGAAAATTATTCATTTCTCTTTGCTGTGCATAAAGCCATGGATTGTAACAAAAAGCCCATTTTGTTCTGTTTCTTGCTTCCTCTTTGGAAGAAAGAAACAAGAACGTACCTAAAAACTTGTCAGTTTTCACCCACCCGCTAAGTACACATCAGTTCTGGCAATTTCAGAGGTAACTTCAACTCAGCTTCGTGCGTGGGTGTAGCCAAGGAGCATAAGGAACAAGTATAAACAACACTGATAAACAGGCTTTAGAAGTCATACCAGGTGACTCTTAACTAGCTATATCAATGTGTTCAAGGGACAGGATAAAGAAAAAGCTTTATGACATGGGAACACAATTAAGCACAGCTGAATCACAGAAATGTTGCAAAAAGCCCTCTTACAGGTGAGTTGTCATCAGGATCTGTCTGCAGATTCTTAGGTTATCCAAGCTGTGGCACTTCACTGAAGCTGAATTTAAAAAAGGTTCAATCCAGCACATCTCACCTCTGTGTGAAACAGTGTCATCCGGTTACAAGAGCACTGTCAGCTATTGGGGCCCAGGCAAGAGGTGTAACTTGCCAAGTCACCTTCCCTGGACGTGTTTAGCTCTAAGAATGTATTTCCCACTTCAGCATAAATCCTTCTGGCTTTTCTATACAGGGGATAAAAGAGGAGTTGAGTGTTGTGACAACATTAGTCTGTTTCTATCTCGGGAGCTCTGAGCATTCTTTTCAGAGGAGGACCTGGGACATGCTTAGTTGAGGGATTTTTGTAACCAAAGCTGTGTGTATGAACCAGGAGTTTATGAAGGAACGTGATTATCAATGCCCTCTGCACATGCCTGCTGTGTTCATCAGAAGAGGCTCCAACCCCTGATATGAACATGAGACTTTAAAATACAGATAATGTTACACGTGAAACCCTGCTCACGGCAGCAAGGCCTAAAACTTTCAGAAGAGACAAGTTTTCAGTGGCTTGGTATAAAAGGTTAAAGAAGTAAGCATCTAAGGATATAGAGAAATGTCTTTGCTTTCTGGGAAATAATGGGACAGCTACTTCAAATTCCCACTCAGGGTAATTCAATTATTTCTGAAGTAAAACAAGCAAACAAACAAACAAACACTGAAATCTTCAAAATGTACAATCAAATACCCAGTTGAGAAAGCACACATTGAGACTGAGACACTTAAATCTAAGGGTTGTTAAGGAATCTTTCTGCTAATGCATGTACTGCAAACGAAAAAGTAACCAAAGGCAGAGAACACAAATGAGATTTGTAGGGTGTGAGCCAGCAATGTCTTGGCAATGGGAAACCCTCTGCCTTTTCAATTGTGTGTTGCTGTACCACTGCAAACACAGGCTTTTTCCCTGCTCCATGGCCGTAGTGCTACAATTTGCTTTTCCTTGCACCAGGTGCTCTGGGGAAACCCAGCAGCGGCTACCTATCTAGCTCTTATCTAGCAACTTGAATTCCTGAATTACTTTGTACCACTTCGGCCACTCACTGTATCGGAGCAGGAGAGAATTCTACATCTTCTTCTCTTCCTTTCTTAACTACAATCTATAGGGCAGCATTTTTTGAGTAGGAATCTTGAAACTACAAAAGAAGGCAGATTATTCTGCCTTGTCTCTGGATGACTCTCTCAGAACAAGGAAGGTTTCAGAGCAAGGATTAGTCTTGAGACACAGCAGCTGTGAAGCAGAAAGGTGTTGTCTCACAATCAAGCTTGGTGCTGAATATGCCCATTGGATGGCTGTGTCCTGAGCAAGAAGTAGGCTCATTCTGCTCAGTTCACTTTAACTCAGAGCCTCAGATTCAGCTGAAGGTTGATATCAGCAAGTTGTGACTGAACCAGAAACGTTTTGCTGCCACTTCTTTTCAAATCTTGCTCATCATAAATAATAATACAGTAGATACATCATTGAACTTTGTAAAAAAAATGGTTCTGATTTGGCCAGGAAAGGAAATTGCCACCTACTGCTTACCTTAACTAAAGTCCAAGACACAATCCGCCCATCCGAGGAGACAGAGAAGAAATTCAAATTGTTGTCCATATCATCTTTCTGCCACTTGACCTTCAAACAAGCACATAATCCCAGTTAGCACAAAGCGCTCTGAATTAGTAGGGCAGAGCTTCTGGTCCTCAGCACGGTCTTCTCACACCCTTCCTAATGAGCAGCTGGTTTCCACCCTGGAAGCTGATGCTGGTTCACAGCATGTATGAACACATTCCCATCATCCCAGGCAATTTCACAAGTTCCCCACAACTCCCACTTCTCACTGTACTGCAGAGATGCTGCACAGGACACATCACTTCCCTGTGCACATGAACCCCTTCCCATTTGGCTAATTACCGCAGATACAGCGTTCTATGGCTCCTCTTCAGCCAGCTGACTTCAAATGAGCTTTCCGTGCCTATGACAGACACAGATGAGCCCTTGCAAGCAATGTTTGACATGGGTCCTTGCAGCACTTCGTTTTAGGGGGATCAAAAGGTCTCCATTAAAGTTGAAATCCTCCCCACACCTTCAGAGCATCTATGTGCCTAGTAAGGAGATTTGCCTTTTGACTGTGACAGCTCAGCAGGAGAGATTAAACTCAGATAAATGGCTTACAGTTTAGAAGAGACATTTCAGTTAGACCAAGAGCATTAAGAACACTCGATTTGCAGATCTGGGAATTCAATCAGACTGAAGGGAAAAGGATGACTTGCCACTGGGCCTGTCAGCATAAACTCCTGTGGGCATCTGTCAGTTCAAGATGGGACAAGATTTTGGCAGGTTCTGCTGTGGTTTTCAAAGGTATATTTGCTCCTGTCGAGCAGTGCATTAGACACATTTCCCTAAACACTGTCTACGATAAATGGGCATGAGAATCCTAGAGCTTATCAAATAATCTACAAACAGCTATTAATCTGGAACCTATTCCAGAAAGCAAGCAGCGTTCTCAATACTTTAATTACACAGCTCAGGTATCCCAATTTTAATTCTTTGGAAAAAGTGTTAATTCTGTTTTATGAAATGGTTTGTACCATGTAGTTCTGTGGAGCATGAAAATTCAGTGCGAGACTCACTAAGGAGTAATTAATTCTCTAGTGAACTGGTTTCCTACCTAGAACACACTGTTCTGCAGAAGGAAAAACAAAATGGAAGGCAATGCATGCGTAAGCGTACACAATGACAGTTACATGGCCATAAGATATGACTGAAGAGTCTCAAGTAGATTTGAACATCCATCCTTACACTGCAGAAATCAAAAGACTCCAAGTGGAACCAATTCTGTCTTGCATTAAGGAGTGGAATAATCCAAAATTGCTCAGAATAAATGGCTACTGATGAAAGGATGGGTCCAACGGAACATACAGAGAACAGCGATTTCCAAGGCTGGCTGCTGCACACATTTGTGTTGCATATATATCTGTTCCAGGAACAGCTCCCTGGGAACATGAGCTTCTGCTGATCATGGTGGTCATCAGCAGCTGCTTCAGATAATTAGGTTGGTGTAAGGAGGAATTTTAACTCAAAGAGAAAAATTCAGGCTTCAGAGGTACTGCTTAACAAACATGTTGACTTACGTATCTCACGCAGGGCACAGGAAACGGGATGTGCTTCAAATTAGAGCTTTTTAAAATGCCACTCTAAACTTATCCAACAATAAGGTGCACTTATTTCCATGTCTCACGTAACTCTCCTCTAACTCAGGTACTTTCTACTATCCCAAATATATGGAAAATGTCACACTTCCCAACCTACTTCTAAGGCAAAGTTACTTAGCTTGAGGTAGGTTTCTGTGAAAAAAAAGTCCCATTTAAACCTGGAAGCAGTTGGCACAAGTACCTTAAGTATCTCCTACCAGGACAGGGGTACAAAGAAAGAAAAGGGGCTCTCCAGAATCTGACACCTGCAGGCTGAACCCAGCAACACCTTGATTGGCACATGGAAGGGAAGTGCAAGAGACACATCTGTGCTGAAGTCAGCATGGGTCTGAGATTAGGCTTGGGGTCACCACAAGTACATGAATGTGTCTCCATCCACAGTAAAAAGGCAGAGTAATGCTTCCCTCCATCCATGCCCCAGGAGCCCTGCCTCTGAGTAAAAGCTTGTAGTCAGTAAGATTGTAAGCTACCTATGGACTTGAATAAAAAAACCCACTAGTTTCCAGGATGGATATAGCACAAAAGACTTCCTAAAACACTCACTAATGGTCTGACATTGCTCTGCCTAATGCCTTAAGTCCTGCAGTGTATGCTTAAGCTGATCCTGCTGGTGAGCACATACCTGTCTCATCTAAATGTTATTTAACTTGCACTTCCTCACTCTGAACTATGCTTTCACTCCCTTTTTACATTAATCATATTAAGCAGTCAGTTTTTACACTCAACCTAAGATTAAACAATACAGCATCAAATATTGCATTCTTTTCCATACTACTCAGTATTAGCTGAAAGCTTGCCTTAGTAATGAACCTGTGTTCTTTGTTCCTTCAACTTCCAACACACTTCCCAAGTATCATCCTTTCCTTTTTATGACTCCAGATAATCACAGCTCATTTTGTACCTTCATCTTCTTTAACTTTGTGTCTTCACGCCACATTTAGTCTTCATAAAGGAGACTTCTTCCATTTTGCCACTATCCTATTTTCAGGCTTCCATAGCAGCCCACTGCAGGCTGATCTACAACGAATTGCTCTGTGGGTCACACTTTCCTGTGCCAGGCTGATCTCTCTTGTGTTCTGGTGTGAATATTGCTTGTATTCCTTTACAGCAGCCTTTAATTTGAGCCAGGAAGCAGTTCTCATTTCTTCCCACCATCACCTCCAAATGTGTTTCTTGTTGGTTCCTGCTAGTGACTCTCAACAGAACGGCATCCAGAAACATCAGCTCATTACCAGCAGAGAAGAAATCTTTCACATTCTCCTCCTGTTAATGACAAACTACCATTTTTGTATCACCTCCCTCTATCACTCGCTTCTGCTGTTTACCCAAGGGATCTGCTATGGTGGAAGTCTCCTCTGGCAATCAGCTGATCTCGAGCCTGCTGACTTTCAGTTTTGTTGGAGCAAATTCTTTGTCCCTCCTGGCTGCTAAGACAAAGTAGTGCCTCCGTAACAAATTTCCCAAATGCCCTCCATCAAAGACACTGCCAAATATTCTTTGTTTACTGCTTCCCAGCCTTCCCAGCCTGGCCCCATACACAGGCCTTGCTGCCTCATTGAGAATCTCTTGCCAGCTATTAAAAGTGAAGCCAAGGCCAAGCACCTGAGGAAAACATGGAGAAACAAGGCTGCCCTCCTGAAATCAGTCACAAAAGACCCTCCAAAATGCCTGACCTAGAAAGCACAGTTTACTTCACTCATATGCAAAGTAACTCCAGTGTCTGTCCTCATGCATACCAAGAGACAGACAGAGAAAGCTGTAGAAGTGAGGAGTAGGGAAGTGTCTGGAGTCCTGCCCTGGGGTGCAAACTCGGCCAAAGATGTCACTGGTCTGTATCGAGGCTTTTATCATTCCTGACTATTACACTGGGAAGCAGACGGTGTTTCAGCTGTTAGCAAGAATGTGACAAAATATCAGTTTTTGTCAACATTACCACAGAAGACATTAGCACTTGATTTTGTTCTTAGAAGTGTTGCTGTAAAAGGGTCGTCTCCATCCCCATCCCTGAGCCCTAGATGTGGTGCTGGTAAAAGCAGAGCAGATGGGTGAATCCAGCTGCAATTAAAGAGGAACAGCTGCTCCCAAGAGGAAAAAGTATCGCTGCTGAATGGGGAAAGTTGGGCTGCTGCTGCCAGGCTCAGGAGTCTTTGCATACCCAGAAACCTCAGGAGGGAAGCAACTGTCAGAAGTGCAGCAGTGCTAATAATACCTTTCTGCTACTGTCTGAGATATCTGTGTGGGGAAGAAGCTGCAGGCTCTTCCATGAGGGATGTGACTTTCTGAGACTGGAGACCAGAGTCTGCCAGCAGCCAAAGTCAGATATCCCAGGAATATTTACTTGTGACCAAGTTTGTGGTTCACAAAGAGGAAGAACCACAAGGAAAGCTCTCCTTCTTTCAGTGCCATCCAAAAATACACTGTGACTAGATACTTAACAAAATTAACTTTAAGCAGCACAGGAACGCTAAGACGGATACAGCCAACTGAGCAAGAACAGATGAAATTCACCCTAAGGTGCCTAAGCAGCAGCCAAAACAATCTCTAAATCATACATAATTATTTACAGAAATTAGGAGAGGTCCTGGGTGATAGGAACAGGACCAAAATATCCCCAGAAAGAGGTTCCCCAAAAACAAAAGCTAGCCTGTAAGACACATTAAAAGATCACGGACCTGTCAGCCTTCCTCAGAACCCTGAATGCTGAAGCAAAGTATTAAGTCATCAGTATGCATCTGTGGTACAAGAAGACAGGGAACAATGAATATGGGCTTGTCAAGGAAAGATCTTTTCAAACAAAATTGATTTCCTTCTCTGACAGGGTAATGGGTCTACAGGATTAGAGGAAAGGAGCAGATGTGATTTACCTTTAATTTAGTAAGGCTTTCAGCATATTCCTTGTGGTGTTTTAGAAACAAGCTAAGAAAATCAAGTCTAGATGTAATTACTGTGAATTGGATGAGTGACTGAAAAAATCAGTCTGCAAGAGCAATGCTCAGTGACTTCCTGACCACTTGAGAGAACAATCGTAGATGGTTCCCACAGGGGACTGTCCCAGGTCTGATTCTATTCAGCATTCTCATTAGTAAGTTGCATAATGGATGGCAACATACACAGAATATTTGCAGATGACACAGTGTGGAGACAAAGGTTTCTGTTGTTATCAGAACCCAAAGATATCTTTACAAACTGGAGACGCAGCCTGAAAACAATAAGACTAAAGTTGATACAGACAAGTACAGAGGAACATTGGAAGAAAAAAGCACTTAAACAAGTAGAAATTAGGGATTTTCTAGCTAAGTGGCAGTAGTGCAGAAAAGGATCAGAGGCTGGTGCAGAAATCAGCAAAGTGATATTGCCAGGTCAGGGGGGATTACAGAAATCATTCTCAAATGGATTAAGAGTTATGTTACATCTAAGACTTTCTAGATTATTACTTCAGTCTGTCAGTACTGGTGACGACAGCCAAACTCATTCTGAAGAAAGCACTTCAGGAATGATACTGTAGCATCTATGATTCCATAACCAGAAGAGGACACTGAAGGGCTCTGCCAGTTCTCATTTCTGTGAGGCAGGAACAGTCTCCTTTTTCCAGAAATGAAGGTTCAGTCTGATTGTAAATTCAGCCTCACTTCTCATGACTTTACTGCATATCAAGTTCAACCACACTACGACTGCTTCATCCACTGCTCTAGATGAGACTGCTTTGTACAGAAGACAAGTCTTTTGACTATAAGTAAAAGCTGATGGAAAGATATAAATAAAAACTACTTTGATTTACATACTCTTAAATAAGGAGTTAAAAATAAATCCAATGAAGAATGTTCCTATCTCAGAATCTGGATTTTCTTTTAAATGCAAATATGGCTATGACAGCAATCTAGAGATATGGGAGCTGCTAAGCAGAGGAGAGTCCTTAGTGCTCTTCTTTGCACTGTAGAAAAATATGTTGATGCTTTACTGTAAAATTATGCAACAGGACAGAATGGATCAGGTCAGGTTGCTTTGGAAGGGAACTTTTCCCCGCAATATAAGTTGTTAAACTGATAAGGCTTGTAATCACTGCCTCTTCCTAAAGGTGAGTAATACTTAAAATTGGGATGCACTGACTGTACTAGAGAGAAAATTGTTTAGGCAGCTGATGAATGTAAAATTGTTGAAGATCCCAATAGCCTTTGGTCTAATTTGGGCTTCCTTCATCTCTCTTACATTTGTAGTGAGCAATTCTGGCCAATTCTGGTACTGCCTGCCTGAAGCAGAATAGGGATTTAATTGGCTGTCTTCTTTTTACCTACTATCATTTTGTGTAACACAGCTTTCCTGATACTAAATATGCCAATTACAATGGTCAGAGCAGCTCACAGGCTTGAAAACAGTAGGTAGGTACTGAAATGAAGGTGTCAGACAGCATACAGCTCAATGATGGGTGCCAGAGGCCAGAAAACTTGGGGATATTTAACCAATTGGAATTCACAGCTCCTGATTTCAAATCTGATTGTGCTCATTGAGCAAGATACTCAATTTACAGACAAAATAAGAAGTTCCCCACTCCTTGCTCAGGGACAGCACATGGCAGGCAGGCTTACATCCAAATCCCCAGGCTGTCTGATGCTGCTAAATCAGAGACAGCATCTGCAATATGCCTGACAGAAGGTGCCCATTATTGCAGGGCTGGGACTCTGTACCCAAGCACACCAAGTCAAGGTGCTTGCCACTGCAGGAGATGGGTCGGAGTTGCAGCTGAAGCAAATTGTACATACTTTGCTTGCTGTTACTAGAAAAAAAAAAATAAACAACTTGGCAATCCACAGTGAGGAGATCTGGATCTTGAGTAAAAGGATGGGGACAACAACAGCACTTCGCAAGAATCCTTTTAACAAGCAGCGGTGAGAGCAAAAGAAAGAAAATAAGTTCAGCATCTGTATGAAGTACACAGGGAAAAGCACCATCAAAGAAAAAAATAGTCAGTTAAAAAAACAAAAATCTTTAGAAGATACAGTCTGATATAATCTCAAAAAATATAACACCGAAGCTAAAAAATGAAGGATTTTGTCTATAATTGTCAAAGATACTTAGAAGGAAGCATTTGGACACTTCCTTTCTAAACTCACACGGGCTCACAAAGTGTCAAAAGGGTTCTGAACAAGGTATAAACATGATGTAAAAGATTTTATCCAGTATTTCTGCCACTGCAGTGCCTTGAGGTTTCCACCACCTTCACCATCGCCTTAATTAAGTCTAAAACTTCAGGACAGACTGAGAAAGCTGCAGGTGCAGACACTGAACTGACACAGCACAAGATGCAGTTTTTATTGCATTATCCCAGTTTTGTGTTATATGACCCTTGACGTCAAGTTTCTTCCCCTACATTCTCCCACTTGCCAGCTCTTGTGACAAGCCATCCTGCTTCTCCTCATCCCCATTTCCCGCCCAGCCTTCTTGGTTCAGGTCTCCATTGCTTTCCCTTCTCCAAACTTCTGTTTCTCCATTGAAGTTACCCCCTAACAGTATCTTCATGGAGCTGAACAAGGTTTTACCATGGCATTACCCACAGCACACCTAGTTTGTGCTCTCAGCCCCGCACACACCTTGCCCTACAAAGCCTTCCCCCCTTCCCAGGGGCTGCTCTCCAACCTCTCATCCCCCAGGCTGTACCTGCAGCCAGGGCTGCCCCTTCCCAGGTGCACAAGCCGGCAGTCTCTCTTGCTGAACTTCATGCAGTTGGTCTCAGGTGTGTTTTATGTGGTTTATATTTGAGAAAGAATTCCATAAATTCAACTGGTAAACCAATATGTCAACTGGGTTTCCTCTGGGAGCTTGCAGGCTCCTACCATGCTGCCTTGCCCATTCTGTCATAATCACGAGCATCACATTTAAACTGAAAGGCATTTGGTGAAGAGTTGGCAGGCAGTAGACAGCCCTTCCTCCTCCCATGCACAAGCAGAAGGCAGAAAATAATTCTTTCAGGATGCCATCTGAAGCTCCATGGCACCAGCACCACGGCAGGCCAGATCAGATACAGTACACAAACAATGAACCAAGTTGGTTTTCAGATCAGTGATCTCTCCATAGCAGTTCCAAAGCAAGCTGTGCACATGGGTCAGCCGACCACAGCTGAGACGTGCTCTAAGCACAACCAAAATAAATATTCTCTTCACAGATCTTAGGGTCAACACTCTGTACTGAGAGTTCAGTCAGTAATACTGACCGGAAAAAAAAGGTGGAAAAAAAAAGTCAATCCCCTGCAGCAGTGCTGGCACCATACTAATCCCAGAAGGAAGCAGAAATTAAGTCCTGTAGGAAAGCGGACCAAGAAGCACACAGAGGAAACAAATCTGTTGAATAAGATGTGCTTTAAGAGGGAAATTGAACAGCAGAAGAACACATCAAATACTCTATCACCCAGTCCCTGTTTCTGAACTGCTCCAGCTTCCAAATGCTTCACACCTAAAATATTTCAAACATTCAGGGGAGGAAGAGTAAGGAAAAAAGCACTCTTTTAAGCTGTAGAGAAAAAAAATAGTTTTGTTTTTGTTTTGTTTTGTTTTGTTTTTTTAAGTTGAGAAATGAAAATAAAACTGAAAGGTGGACAACAGGAGGGCACCGCTATGCTGAGAGCCTCTTCCCAGTAGGCTGATTCTTATTCCTGGAGGAGATTGCCCTCACAGGCTCCGCATGCTGAAGCTTAGTCGAGTTGTACCACTTTGGGCTCCTTAGTCAACATCCAAAGCCAAAGCCGGTGGCTGAGCCACTGGCTGAATGAAGGAGATATCCTGCCTAGGGACAGCGATGGAGATGATGGGTATGAGGCACATGTTGCTTGTTTGGAGCTTTATTTCAATTACAGCAGGGTTTGGTCTGAGCCCACAAAAACTTCCCAGGACATGACAGCTGTTAGGCAGAGGTCTGTCCTCACTCATCTGCGAGATCATTTCTAATTTTATGTTCCCATAAAAGCTAAAGCTTTGGTGACTGTATTAGCCACATTGCACCCTACGCACAAACATTTGCATGGCTGTGTAATTGTTTATTCCTTTATTTTCCCTCTTCAGAGTTCTGACTTCAGAACTTAACTGGTGGCAGTGAAGTGTGAGAAATATCTAAAACAAGCCAGAATTTTCCTTTGTTTATACTGCAGTGCAACTTAATACAAAGAAGAGATTTCCCAAATTCAGAAGAAACTGTTATGATCTTTAAAAATATGGAAGCCAGCATCAGACATACGAACTCACTATTAGGTAACAGAATTGGAAATTTTATATTACATTTTTCTGTCTTAACAATGGGCTATGTTACATTGGGTTTTTTTAATGCAAACTTACCGATACTAAATTATTGAAGATGAAATGGTGAAAGAGCTGTCAGGCTGGTTTACTCAGTTCCTATTTTGCTTTCATTGCAAAAACACTGCACTGTTTCAAAAGGAAGGAGCCAGGCAGTCCAGAGAACAAAGGTTCTTAATAGTTCAGGATAAATTTGTTACTTTTCTAATTAGCCTTCATAGTCCAGACTTGCAGCCTCTATACCAGCGAGGGCTGCAGGGGACGGTCTAGACAAAGAACTGATTTAGACTGATTGGGGTATTGGTGGGGGTAGAACAGAGCATCTTTGAACCCAATCAGAGAAACAAGACATCACTTGCTAGATCCATTAGATGTCAAATGAGGAATAACAATCCAGCGTCACAACATAACAAATCATCTTCCAGGAACAATTTTTTCCCAACAAAAGGAGAGAAAACTCTTAGAAACCTTTTGCCTGATACTGACAATAGCTACATCTCAGATCTTTGCAACAAGATGTACAAGCTCTTTTCCTGACTGCTGTGCTATTACCTTATTACTAACTTTGCACACTCATTTTACAGCAAGGTAAGCCAGACACAATAAAGTTTACTAAAAATACAGGTACTTCACTGTAGGGGGGAAAAAAAAAAAGGATAATAATTCTCAGCGCTCAACCTGCAGATATGTAACAAATAAATGGAAACTACAGGCTACTCATACCTACCTCTATCCATATCCATTATGTGGTTTCTTTCCTTTGCAGAGCTATCTCCCTAGAGTGCCTAATAGTTTTCCTCACTTCCGAGCTGTCAGGTGGTACCCATGAACCTACTTCTAAAAGCCCCTTACAGATTGCATCTTCTGCTGCATGTAGCTGCTTCTGTTCTGCATGGATGAGGCCAACTTAGGCGTACTCTGCCTTTCCCCATATTACCAATGGTACAAATGATCTGTGATTCTTGTGTCTCTAAAGTGCAGTAACAACCATGACCAGCTCTAGCATGCTGCAGCAAGGTCATGGAAGGCTGCACGTAGGACTTACTACTTTGATTTTTCTTTTTTCACTGGAAGCCTGAATTGCAATTGGAGAGGCTTGGAGTTTTCTGCCCTCATGTGCATAGATAGATTTTCTGTATGTGTATGTATGACACACTGTATGATGAGAACAATCCAACCTTGGGGTATCACATAAACTTGAAAGAAGAGTGTAAGTGTGCACTTGAAGAAAAGCTTTGTCCAGACAGACAGCAAATACAAAATTTGATGTCCTCCGACATGTCACTTCTGCATCACCTATTTGTTTGTAGCAAACACCAGTATTGCTTCTGGCAGGTACCACATTCATCAGCAAGTCCCATTGGTATGCCTTGATTTTTTTGTATTTTTATGGAAAGATAAAATAACAAGGACCTATGATTAGGGGACAAATAATGTATTATGTGACAAAGTACAAGGAATACTGACCATGTGCATAGAGGTATGACTGCATTAGGCATCAAAGCCTAAATCAGGTGTCAGCAACACCTGTAGTCCAGGCCAAAATACACACAACTGCACCTCAGCAGGCTTATACAGACTGTGCTAAAGTCTGTGCTGCCACACTATGAACTAGATCAGAAACACATATTCCTTACTGTGCTCTAGTCTTAACTCAGATTACACTGCAGACATAACTACAAAGATAGCTGGATGTAGCAATATATTTACTCCAGTCCTTTACAGAATCCCTCTGGAGTCTCTTAGTGACAGATGCTATGTAGGCATTTTAAAAGGCATTAAGAGCATTACCTGCACACTGCAATTCTTAGAACACTAGAAAACTTGATCAACTACAAGGTGTTGTGTTTTGAATCTCAGTGACAGTCAGTTCCACAGACAGCTGTCCCTGGGTTTGTTGTACTCAGGACAAGTCTGTTTTAAGGCTGACGTATGTGTTTGAGATGATGCATTACTTTGATTTGCCCTTTGATTTAGTATTTGGAACATAAAAGCATTGCATGCTGGTATATTCAGAGGTGACTGGTTCCTCCCCAGACATAAATAATTTGTAATAATGAAAACTAAGGAGAAATAGTTCTGTAAGCAACACTGTGCATGCATGTTCAGTTTCTGCTGAGGACCAAGGATTCACGCAATTTCTTTGCCTTCCTGTGCATTTCAAAATTAGCTTTAAGTACAAATTATGTATCAATTACTAATGCATGTATTAAACCTACACTTCTACCCATAGAGCATATTTTCCTGCTGTGCCTAAACTCAGCTCAATTAAAAGTTCAGTTCAGGGAAAGGAAGAGCACTCTCACCTGCCACACTGGATCTGTATGCATTCCTGACTTAGCATCGCTCTTGTAGCTGGGCTGGGAGGATGCCTTCTTAAGGTTGTAGATGGCCACGTTGCCATCATAGAAGCCCACTACCACGAGGTGGGGGTGGTCATTATGGAAATCCAGGCACATGACGCCACTCTGACTGCTGAAGACATACTCGGGAAAGGAGGGATTCTTCAGAGTGTAGAGTACAAGCATGCCCCGGCTTTGATTCGTGAAGTCATCTAAACAAGAAGAAATTTTGCTGTTAAATCTGTTTCTAAGATTCTCTGCTATTGAGATACATGATCTGACAGCACTCACCCACGTCCCAAACTAGCCCGCATGCAAGATTTTTTTGTAGGATGGAAATTTGAGAGGCCTGGGAGGAAAAGCATATTTCAATGTCCTGGACAACTCTTTCTGTTGGCTTGGATTTCACACTTAGGCAGAACCAAGGATAGATGTATTTCAACATTCTCCATTGGCAACATGAGATATTAAAGCTTTCACTGTTTCTTAGAATCATAGTATCATTTGAGTTGGAAGGGACCCTTAAAGGCCTTCTGGTCCAACTCCTGTGCCATGAACAGGGAGACCAACAGCTCCATCAGGTTCTCAGAGCTCGGTCCAGTCTGACACTGACTGTCCCCAGAATGGGGCATCCACACCTCTCTGGACAACTTGTTTCAGTGTCTCGTGGCCCTTCAGCAATCTAAATCTCCCCATTTTCATTAAAATCATTTAAAGCATTTCAGTGAAGTATGTGTAAAGCATGTGTAAAACACACAAATCATACAATCCAAAAGTCACTGCAGCTTGATTTTGCTTATGTCCAGCATCTCGTGTGGCACAGAAGATCTCTCTAGCTAAGTTCTTTTCATTTTCTCCTTTTCTGACTACATTTACCTTTCCTCTGTGCTGCCTATAATTCTCTCTTCCTATTCTCAATAGGATCGTTTTACTTTCATTTTCTTTTCTTATTATGTCCTGACTGCTCTCTGCAACTCTCAGTTTTTTTGCTTGCCTAAAAACAAATTTCTAAATTCTTCCAATGGGGAAGAGAAGCTGCTGATGTAGATAAGCTTTCCAGAAGCAAAAGAGGAGCTTTCCTCATCTATCAACAAAGTTCTCCCTCTCAGGGTAACCTAGCCATCTCTACAACCCCCTTTTTTTTAATGGTCAAATGCCCTCTGATGGGTAATACATGGGAAACAACTTTCCTCCATGCTGTAGCAAATGTACAACAATGTATTTCCAGAACAGTGCTTCTTGCCTTGCCTAACATTTTGACCACCCTGCAGGACAAGGGCTTGGTAAATGTGTGCCACAGTGATAGCGCTAACCTCAGAGGACTTTCCTTGTCAGAAGTCTGAACCCCAGTCAACACACAGGTACAGGCACTGCTGACCTGCACCATGCACACACAGAACATCCAAAGAGTTAGTAAAGCAATTCACAAATCAATAAAATTACTAGTTCTGCTTTGTGTTTGGATGGTGTAAATATTCTAACTTTCCAAGTATGCTGCACTACCTTTCATGGGTCCCTCTGTACACTAGGGCCAGGCAGGAAAAGGGTTTCCTTATTTTGCAGAAAGGCAAGATTCCAAAACACGCATCACTTTAAATGCATTTGACCACAAATAGCATTATTAACATATTCCTAGAATTCTAGATGAAAAGGAAGCAAACTTGTTTGCTCCTTCAGCGATTCTCCCTGTCCTCAGAATTCACAGAACTGTCCTTGCCAAGTAATGTCACTGAACTGGTATTAGGTTGGGGTCCCCTCAGAAACAAAAACACCCAGAAGGCTGTGAAGATGACCTGCCAGGAGTGACTCAGATTAAATGGACTAGTAAATCAGATCTGTTTGACAGCCTTTGATCTCAAGCTGCGTGTGCTGAGCAGCTGGGTATATCTCCAAGAAGTCCACAGTGCACATTCATTTTCTATCTGATGGCACTGAGTTGAGGGGTACTGAATGTCTGCTCCCTGTGTTCTCTGTGAAGAGAGGGCAATACAGCCCACCAGATTTGAATGAATCTTCCCTAAGCCACTGCTGAGGAAGCAAAGGGTGCAGACTCAAGAACTAGCAGGGGCCGCTGTACCCCTGCTAGAGTCAAAAGTGGCAACTTCAGATCAAGAGCAGCTGCACTGTGCTGCTCTGAACCATACAGATACACCAGCACACACTGGAAGAGTTGAAAGTATATGCCTTCTGCAGATCCATAAAGTGCAATTTGCAATGTGGCTCTTTTTCTGAGATATAAGGCCTGGAGACACTAGACAGTTATCCTGACAAGCGTGCCAGCAGGAATTGCATTCCACCTTACAGGAAGACGCAAGGCAGTGCAGCAGAAAGAGGAAAGTGAACAGACTCTGGCTGTAAAGAGCTGTATGTGATGAGGATCCTCAGTGTTCACCTGAGCACAGGTTACATACTGGAGCCTGACATATAACAAGCCCTCTTTGGAAAAGCAGCTTCGCTCATGACAGACGCAAACAGCGTTGTTACTGGTCTCAACCAGGAGAACTGAGCCTCTAAGTATCATGTGCAATCAGAAGTAAGTTTCAAACCAACCGTCACTGCCATCTAAAATATTCATCTGCATCTGCATATAAAGATGGGCACATCCAACCCCAAGCCTTTTCAGAAAAATATTGACTTAGTGGGAGCACAGTACCTTGGAATATCACTCTGCTATCACCCCGTTGCTCATGCATCTAAATCTCTTGTTCTGACGTTTACCAAGTTAACAGATTTTTCATTTTGAGCTTTCCTGCACACTTAAAAGCACTGATATACGTTCAGTATCAGATCAAAATATTCTGCTTGTTGGACCATTTTTTTTCTTTTTATCTTTCCCTTTTGGGTCACCAAAAAACTCATGAGGCATGCATGTTTTTCCTCCATTCCTTACAAAATGCTTGGTGGCCAAGCCTGGAAGCTCAGCACAACAGTTGGAGGCTAGTGCCAGTTACAGTGCCCGGGGTAAATCCTGTATTCACATTAGAAGGGAAAATCTTCAATGGTCATGAGTCACAGTAGAGATTTTCTTTACTACAGATGAAGATAATGTTACAGTTTCTTGTGTCTTAAACTTGCAAATTATTTTATCTCTGCAGGGCATAAAACCCCAAACACTACATCCTTCCATCTTAAATCCTAAGACACATGTCTTTTTATAAATCAAGACCACCAGCTAACTCACAGATACAGCTTGTAACAAGAAATCACCACGCTGAAACACCATTGCTTAAAATCTGCCCATCTAAAAAAAGAAGCAAGATGGAGAAGAATGGCTGCGAACAGCTGCTTGTTTCTGAACACCACATCTGCAGAAGCACATCTACATTCCTTTCCTGGATATGCCCACACTTTGATTGCTGGTTGGGGCTCTCTTTTAGGCTTGGGTTTTGGAGAAGCCAAGAGCCATGGCTGGCTGTGCTCTTCACCCAGCTATGGCGATATCCTCCAGGGAGATCAGTTTCAATGACAGAAGTTTTGGTACCTAAAGAAGTGCCTCAGCTGCTTACCTGCCTTGCAACTGTTGTAAGAGTAGAGGATAAAAAGGCTATCTGCGGTCCACCAAATGTCCCCAGGTAAATTATAATCATCACTCAGTTTTATAAAACCCTGTGCATAGCCTAAGTGTGTGCCAGCGCTACAACCTGCACAGCACAGCTGACTGAGCAAGTCACAAATTAATGAATTCTCAATGCGTTTTCTTTCTATCAGTGAGCAAAACCTGTGCAGTGTGGCACTGAGCACAGGTTCATCCACCCTGCTGCAAAACACACTGGGCGAGCTTGTGCTGCTTCATCAAGACTCTCTCCTCACTCTCTTAAATAACTGCCAACTGCACGTTTCTCTGCAGTCGCAGAATGGGCATGCTTGTAAAAAGGGAAACGGCTGGCAAGCTGAGCATCACTGTGTGCCAATACTTCAGAAAAAGCAGGAAAGAACAAACCTTTCCATGGAGCTCAGAGAATCTCAGTATGTGTTGAATGCATTTAGAAACGCTCACGGCTAACAATAATAACTGGGAGTTTTATGGCACTTCAGAGCTCTTTAAGCATGCATCTGCAGCACTACTTCTCACAGACAAAGGAAAGGTGAATGGAGGGACTGCCCAGGATATCACAGCAAGCTAGAAGAACTGGGAGCAGAACCAGGACTTCAAAGGGCTCTGCTCAAGGTTGACTCAGCCCAGGATCCCTGAGAGGTTTAAACTGAAATCGCTGATGCTCATTCTGTTTCTACTCAAATCGGCCACAAGTATCAAGTGTATTGCTGTTTCGATATAAACCCTGATCTCTGTGGATGTGGCTACGAAACTCGCTGTGGGCAGGGAAAATTCTGCTCATACAGAACTACCTAAACAAGCCCTCCTCAGAGAAGAAAATGCTTTGAGAATTCCTTACATTGTAGGTCAGGGCCAGAAAGCCTGGCCTTTTCTATTTCACAGCTCACAAATGTTACAAGTGTGTATCCTGTTTTGAACCCTATAACTTGTTTCTGGCCGCACAAGCATTCTTCACTTGCAGATCTTGAGGACAGAAGCCACGTCATTTTATAGTTTGAGTGCTTAATAATGTGGAGCGATTAAAAAGTCACACCTAAATCCTCCTAGGACTTGTCTGGCTTGCCGCTGTTAATTCTTACTCTGCTTATCTTGGTTGGATGAAGAAGTGCTTTCACATCTGGTACTTCTCTTCATTTAGTTACTTAAAGCCTGACTTAAAGCAAGTCAGCTTTCAGCATGTATTTAACTTTCCCCGTCTGAAGTAAAAAAATTGATTTAATTTCACCAGATTTGCACAGAGCTCAGCAAGGAGCTGGGGACCGTCACAAGTTTTGCCATCCCAGTCAAAGGTGCTACAGCTTCAGAGCTGCAAAGAGAAAGCTGCTTCTCAGTTGATGTGGAGAACTGTAGATTATTAAGAAATTTTCCACTGATTTGGAGTACCTCACATGGCTAGGAATTCTGCTCAGGTCAGAAAAAAAAACCTCACATGCAGCCTGGATTTCAACTGGATATACTGCTTTCTCTCCACCTTTAAAGCTTGGGGCACTCTGAACTATCTGCTGCTTTTGATGCATTCTTTGAAAAATACTGGCTCCAGAACCAAATACAGTATTCTAGTATCAGCCTCACTGACGCTTAAATCATCTCTCCACTGCCACTCAGGCTTCCCTGTTTGCACTCCAAGATCACATCCAGCCTCCTTGTCAAAATCTCACACTGCAAACTCACATTTATTCCTTGTCCACAAAAGCCTTCTTTTTTTTTTTTGGAGTCACAGCCTTCCGAGATGCAGCACTTCTTGTTTGGAGAGGTATATTGTTATATTTGACTGCAAATATTACTATATCACTGCAGAGTAATAGCCCTGAGAACAAAATGTGTGGCACTTGAAAAAAGTACAGATATTTACACTGTTGCGGTGCCAGAAGTTTCTAAAACCTCAGAATTTGATCTGTACTAATTTTTTAATGACCTTTTTTTTTTTAACTGCTCCTGATGGAACCATTGCATATGGTAGCCTATGATACGAGTCAGTGGAGGGTAAAATCCAGATATTCCTGGGTATATTCAAATGCTTTAGCAGCCTGCCGAACACTGTAACGCATGAAGTTAAGAATCGAAAACAATGACTTCATTCCCAAAGTTGCAGATCAGCAGGGAGAAATGTTCTACTGAACAATATGTATTTTTGTTGTGGAATGGCAAAACCAAAAGGGAAGTGAAGAACAGTTTCAATGTCTCACAAGTTTCAACTCCAGTGAAAACATTACATTAGATGGATTTCCTTCAGGTTTTTACTGATCCCCACTGTTGAAAAACGATCACCTTTCATCTGCAGAACAAAAGACAGAAGAGTCTTAGAAGATAAAGACTTTAACGGAGCCCTATGCAATTTCTTAGTACCATTCTGCCCTACAAATAATGACAAGCTATCTAAACTCAGGAGCTTACCAAGTAACTTACATATCACTAGAATTAATGATGGAATGAGCCCTACAAAGATTCGTAAACTGTAAGGCCAGAAGAGATCATTGTGATGAAATAATGCAGTATATGCTTCTATGCTTAATTAATTCCACTATTAAAAAATCAACTGATCTCCAGTTTTCCGAGATCTCTGAATTCCACTGGCTAGATTCCATCCTAGATGGAAAAGCTGGACAAAAAGAGTTCTGCTCCGTAAGATAACTCCTTCCTTTCCCTTCATATAATAAGAAAATAACTATTTAGTTAGCTTATTCTTTAGTAACTAAGCTAAGTAGAGCTGTGTAATAATTAACTGTAAGGTAGTTTCCAAACCCAAGTCATGCTGTGGCTCTCTTCTGAAGTTCTTTTTAGGTATCATACTAACTGTTCAGAGCTGGATACAATATTTCAGAAAGTCCTGAGCTGAAGTGGTCCCTCCTCCCTCTTGCTGGTCTCTGGTCAGTGAAAGCATTCCACATCCTGTGCCAGAGGATGTGCACCTGCCTCATAGGTTTCTTCTTTCTGAGTGTACATCAACACAGAAGAACATTTTCAAGTCCAGTTTCATGACAGGCCCAACACAACCTAAATATTGGCCACTCATCTACTTCCCTCTGCCATCTCCTTTTACCCCTCTTTGTTCTAACTCTGTGCCCCTGTGCTTGCTGATCTGCATGAAAACCACTCATTTTAAATGGTGTTGTCATCACAGAGAACTGACCGTGATATGACATGTGTGTAACACTCAATCTATGTAATTAGCAGTTCTTAAATGAAACCTAAAGAAGTCTTTTAGCCTTCAACCTTCAAAGCTGTCTTGTGACAGTTCATGGACTAGACATAAGCCAGAGAGGACAGACAGCTGCCTCACTGAGTTTTCTGCTCTTTGCAGGAGCAGAAGATGGTTTGGACTAGTTAGGCACACAGGCTTGGCTTTTTCCTCAGTATGAATGTAGGCAGGGTTGCCCAACCTCATTTGAGAAGACATAGGCCATCAAGGCAGAAAGGAACTGATCTATCAGAGCAATAAAGACCACTGAAGAATCTAAAAAGACAGGCAGAGATCCAACCCCCTCTGAAACCCCAGGGCACCATGGATCCACCAGCTCTGAATAAGCCTGAACAAACACGGATAACTGCAGCACAAGGCTGAAAGGCAAATAAAAGTAGAAATATGCACTGGTAGGAGAAGTGCAGCGCAGGTTACCCAGCCCATAGCTACTCCTGTTTCAGCCTTTCTCACAAATAATGTTCAGCCTGGAGGAGGTTGAAATCTTGTTTGTTTCTTTATATTTTGTAATGGCTTGGTGTCACAGCTGGAGCAGGAAGTGCTTCAAACGAACAGCAGAAAGCTGACCTCTGGTGCTGGGAGCACAGGTGCAGAAAGAAAACAGTGAAGAAGTCACACTGGCATGCTCCTGAGTGCTGCTTCACAGCCTGTGCCACTCTCTAGTAAGATTCACTCACTATCCCTTCAGATAAACGAACAGAACCAGCTGGCGAATGAAAGCAACACGTAGCAAGAGCTACAGTGCTTGGCACAAGTACTGTTGATTTCATTTCTGTGTTTCATACCAACTCTTCCTCCACAAAGCATCGAATCAGCCAACGCTGAGCAGCATAAAATTAATGGTTTCATTCAGAGAGCTGCCTCCTGATGCCAGACAGCATGGTGAGATTGTTTGTAAATATTTGATTAGAAAAGGCAAGCAAATTTGGCACGAAAACATGTACAAATTAATGCTGCTCCACTATCCAATAAGGATATTTATAATACAGAGAGGTATGGCAGACAACATTAACATATGTGGTACAACACCGAATCCTTTCACCAGTGTCTCTTATCTTAAGAAAGCCAGCAGATCCATAGATCCAGTCTGTGAACAGCTGATAGACAGGAGCCCGTGTAGATACACTGAGTGTTAAGATCTGCTCCGCCTTTAAACAACACACAAAAGGGAAAACATGGGAGCAACCTCAAAATGTTTGTACACAGCCTCAGCCCCTCTCTGTGCACTGGAAAAGGGGACAAGGCTCAGGGCAGCAATGCCCCTTGCTCCTTTGGCACTAAAGTGGTCTTTGAAGAGTTCCCAACCAGGAGCAAAGTATATTCTTGGTCATTAAGGCAAGCATGACTCTGTGTATGTCTTCATGCAGCAGAAACCTCTTTTGGAGAGATGCCCCTTGCAGGATGTTCTCTCCAAAGAGAAGGACAATGGAATAGGACACAGTCTGTGAAGAACTTCAAGACCTTCAGCGCACACATCCGCACAAGGAAGAAAAGGTTTTCTGTTGCCACAAGGAGACGTGTCCAGAAGGACATGTTGATGCCCTCCCATCAGTCTGAAGCAGGAAATCCTCCCCGTAGTTTCCAGCTCAAGCTCTGGCCTTTTACTTTTGAATTTCAGGTTTGGAGAAAAACCAACCCATGTGGCAAGGAGTGTCAGGTCTTGAAGGCTTTTTCTCCAGCAAGTGAATCTGACAGTGCTGGGACAGGATGCTTTAGTGGAGACAGTTACCATCTTTATGGATGTATGAAATGCCACACATCTGTTGTAAGCCATTAGGCAGAATTAAGCATGTCCTAACCCCAAGTAAATGATCTCTAGAGGCTCATTCCAGTCCAGTTATTTTAATTAACTTCCATCCACTTACCTAACAGACAGGTAAGTGGATGGAAGTTAATGGCCTGCAATGCACCAGAGACACAACAGGATGGCTGAGCAGTTCCTTTCCTTTCATCCTCAGGCTCTAAAAAATCTCTTAAGATGTCATTTTCCCCAGACACATCAACAGAGCCCTGTATTATTTAACGCTTAGCAAAACACCACAGCAAAAGACTACGTTATGATTTAACTGAAAATTAAACAAAACAAAAGGTTATGACAAGAAAAAATTAGGAAAAAACTCAGAGTATTTAAATGACAAGTAATTAAGACAGCAACTGAAATTAATCTTTTCATATGATTCACTTAATATATTGTATTTAGTACATTATATTTACTAACAGAGTTGACAGTATAATAGATACTGTCAATTTTACACTCCCAGAGCGTGTATGCATGGTAAGAGATATTTGGTATTTGGAAAACAGATTTAAAAGTGTTGTAATTTTCACTGTAATCATGCATAATTGACCACAATTAGTTATCTCAATAAACAGGATGCATGATGGCTCAAGTTTCCAACACCAGTTCCATCAGGAGGATTTTCAAAGACCTCCAAACCATGGAGGAGGATACAGTTGTTTCTCCAGTGAACTTCAAGGTCTCTGACATGAGACACTGCTATCAGCCTATGAAAAGGCCAGAAGAGTGAATAAATCAGGCTCCTGAGGAACAAATACATTAAGAACTTTTTTCTACATTAATTCTTGTTTTAAATAAATAAATAAAAAAAAACTTCTGCCACAGAGCAGAACTTGGAGACAAATATTAACCCTTTAAAACTGCTACAATTAAAAATTTCCAGAGATTGAGAATTCACTGTGACAAAACTAACTGCTCTCAATTACCCATCTGCTCTAAAAACCCACACTTTGTCTGGCCTAAATTCACACAGCTCCAGTTTCTCTTTGATCTTGTTACACCATTTGTCTGCGAGATTAAAGAGCCCTTTGTTCCATGATCTCTCCGCCCGATATAGGGAGTTAACAGACCAGGATCCAACCGCCTAATAAGCCCTCCTTTGACAAGCTGAACAAACCGAGCTCCTTGACTTCTTTTCCCAGGTCAGTCCTCCTTAGATTATTACTTCACTCCACCACCTGTCTGTGCAGCCTGTGCCAGTGCTCCATCACTGCACTGTGACGAAGTTCCCACGCACATTTGTGCAGAACTTCCTATGCTTCAGTTTGTGGCCATTTCCCCTCATCCTATCACCACACACTGCTGAGAAGAGTCCAGCCTCGTCCCTTTGCCTCCCACTCCTTAGATATTTACAGACGTGGATCAGATCCCCTCTGAGTCTTCTTCATTCAAGGCTGAACAGATCCAAGTCTCTCAGCCCTTCTTCATAAGGGAGTGTCCAGAACTGGACACAATAGGAAATAAATAGGTAACTGGGTATAGTTAACAAAACATTGAAATTTTTTATATTTTTGTTATTAAAACATAAAAAAAAGAAAGCAACAAAACCATAAATGAGTGGGATATTTGAGCCTGTTTTTATGGAACTAATGCCTCGGTCTGTTTTGACAGCAGTGGTTGCGATTCTTAGTGAGGTCTCAAGGTGGTGGAGAATTTTGACAAAATCTTACTCCTCCTGTACTTCATGTAATGCCAAAAAGTGATGACATGAATAAGTTGTAATTGTGAAGTGAGAGGAATTCTTCCTGGTAAGTTAGGGCTTGTAAAAGTCCAGTAGAGAGACATGACCGGATTTTTGAGTTGAACATCTAATTGCAGCTATTTGATTCCATTTGGAAATTTGCAGGTCACGTACATATGTTGACTGAAAATGGAATCATGAATAGACCAAAAAAAAAAGAGAGATAAATTTTTGGCAATCTTGAAAGCTGTTCTAAAATTCCTTTATTGAAATGGAAGGCAAAGCTGCTGCATATTCTTTGCCATTCACAGGACAGCATTGGGCATTGTCTGAAAAGGCATGAACTTCTTCTGCCACCACTTGAGCTGGCAGTGCACCCAGACGGGGTTAACAGCACACTGCTGTCTGGTTATGGTGGATGGGGTTAACAGCACACTGCTGTCTGATTATGGTGGATGGGGTTAACAGCACACTGCTGTCTGGTTATAGTGGATGGGGTTAACAGCAAACCGCTGTCTGGTTATGGTGGAGTGCTGGGCTGGTTGCTCAAGAGCCACTGAAATGATGGCAAGCTGTGCTTGGCCAAATGCTGCCTGGCCTAATTACTTTTGTTGTATTTGCTTCAGAGGCATAAAAATGCTATGTTTTGTTTTTTACCCCACCACCACCTTTTTTTTTAAAACTCTACAGCCTCTTTTAATCAATACAGCTTAGTCACGGAAGAGCTCCTTACAGCTATGATGAAGTCTCATAGCACACACTACACATGAATTACAAAGAGTAGACCCATATTCTCCAGAGTTCTTTTTGATTGTGGGTGTACTGAGTGTCCATAAAAACGTTCTTCAGTGATTCACAAAGAGGACTCACATATTTTTTCTCTTTGCTTATGTTCTTGCTTTCTGCATTATAATACTCCTTTGCAGTACCAATTTGGCATATTATTTAGTGAGGCTTATGTTTGCCTATAACAAATATAACCAATTAAAATGACTGACAACTAAGCTACAATTACGTTTTAATTCTGACTGCCTCATTTTTCTTTCTCAAGGTAAGTCCTAATATGTCACTAATAAACCGACCACCATTAATAACTGGCATCATCAGCATTTGTGAGTAGTGACAAGTCTTTCAACTCAGAGTACAAATACCCGCTGTCAGTAAGCGACACATTTACAGCTAAAATGAAATGCTCAGTCACCATGTTGGCACAACAAGGCTGTCAAAACTGCTACAAAAAGTGATTTTCCTGGGTTTTTGAACACTCAAGTCATGTTTAACTTTAGCAACTTTAGATCAGTGCTGAGCACAAGCATTTGAATTGACATGGAGATATTTTCTCAACGCTGGGTTTTGTTTTGTCTTTTTAGTGCTTTACATAAATATAGCCCAAATAGCAAACTGAATCCAGATTAAAAGTATCAGTCACCCTTTGAAGTGTGT
Organism: Callipepla californica brunnescens; assembly: GCA_023055505.1. Taxonomy (NCBI): domain Eukaryota; kingdom Metazoa; phylum Chordata; class Aves; order Galliformes; family Odontophoridae; genus Callipepla; species Callipepla californica. The sequence goes on along the minus strand of JALIRH010000023.1, from coordinate 201,349 downwards.
GGAAGCAACTGTGGGCCACATGAATCCCAATGAGCCTTTGTGATATTGTGCTTAGATTACCGCAGCAGTTTCACTGGGGGTGTCTCACAAGGCCAAAGCTGCCTGCTGTCCCAGCCCAGCACAGCTGCTGTTTCATGACCAGGGACCCAACTCCAGTGTAGTCCCCTCATGCAAATCACATGCACACAGCCTCACACAAGACAAGGAATTTCATTTGATAAATCCAAAATGCTTTTTCCCTCTCTGACAATGTCTTCAGTATCAGTATTATCAATACAAAAAAGAAGTCATGTAGCTTACAGAAAGATTAGTAGGGAACTCCACTCACAGCCATCTTCTGTGTCTGTATAGAGAGTACAGTTTAAATACATACATCCCAAAAGCCATCTGAAAGAGACTTTCCACAACCAGGTTCAGGCATCTGAATTCCTTAGCACCTTTCAATCCTCTTAGTGCTCTTACTTAAAGCCCTTTGGCCATTTATCAGAAAATACCAAGTTTAATAGCTGCTAGTTATGTAAATCCAGTGCAGGCTATCTTCCACAAGCTGCGTCACCGCCTTTGTGCCACAGCAGAGAGAAAAATGAACACCTAGTACAACTTCTTGCACAGCCTGTCCTCAAACCCATGGCCTGTATTGTCAAGTTGAGTTTTCAGTCTTGCGGAATTCTCCTTCTCCGACATATGCCTCTGTCCTTGTCACATGGATTGCTTTCAGCCTTGCCAGCAATTACACTGCACGCCAAGTGGGACTAAGTTTAATCCTCAGTGAGTTTGAAGACTGTTTGGGAACTGTTGAATCACAGCCTGAACCACTGATTCATCACCTGAGGTAGGCAGAGTCAGCTGTGGGAGCACAGGTGAAGGCAATGCACTGTGTGACCAGAAGGGGTGGAGTCTGGCTCCACCTCTCCCAGACCCCTTTTAAGGGCTGACCACCACCAGAAGGGGCCTCTTGCTGGAGACTGCTCTTTTGGAGGGTTCTGTTGTAAGCCTAGAGCAGAGGTGAGCATTTGCTCTTTATTTCAATTGTCTCTTTGCTATCACAGTAATCTGTTAATCTGTTTAACTATATTATCTATAAAATATCTTGGCTATAATACCGTTTGGTGTTAATCCTTGTTAACCTCACATCTAACAAGGACTAATTATTAGATTAAACTGTTATAATTTATTAAAGTCCTACCTTGTACTTAGATGGACTAATAACTTTCAGAAACATTTTTCAGTTCTGTTTTCTGTGATTTTTCTGTGACTTTCTAATGCATCTGAGAGCTTCAGGGAACTGGGCTTTGTAAGTTTTTGGTACTTTGATAACATAATTGACTAAGACCTTAGAGAAAACCTCTATTTTTTTATCTACATCTCAATCTAAGTACCTTTCAAGGTAAAGCATTATAGTATTATATGTAGTTAAAATTAATTAATGAACACAGGCGTTATCTAAGTGCAGTAAAATTCTTTCAAAGTGAGGATCCCAACCCTCCTGGTAAACTGCCTCCTCTATTACTGAGGTATCCAGACCTATGGAGAGGGTAAATGTCTTGTCGAAGCTGCCATCCCCGGTGAAGTAACTGGAGATAAACTGGGAGTTGATGAGGTAACTGAGCTGACAAGAATATATCTGCACATTCCCTTGGCATTCTGTTAAGTACATCATAACATGTAATCTCATATGATATGGAATTAGCAGAGCACATACTAGATATATCAAAACCTGGTTCACTGTCAGGGCCTAAAGCAGAGCTGTAAAAAATGGAGAGATGCTTTCTGTTGCAGATTTATGGACATCATTTCTGGTCCTGCATTGCTTGGTATTTTTATTTTAATCCCTGTGATGATGTTAACCATCTGCTGGTACAAAAATGATGAAAAAAACAGCTACTTTTACAGTATGCTCTGATCCCCTTATTTGAATGGGCACCACTGTAAGTGTGCTCTTGTGAATAAAGGTTACACGAAGGACAGGAAGCTACAATTTGGAAAGCAAAAACTGGAAGACTGATGCCAGTCATTGTTGACAGCCATTACCATAAGCTGTGACTACGCAACGGCTTGGTCTAAGACTGTGAGGACTATCAGGGGAGGCGAATCTGTGCTTCTGTATGAAGAACGTGTGAGAGAAACTAGGTTGTTATGTCTGACTGTGGTGTTTGCACTCAGGAAGAATGTGGGAGGTTGAGGGCGAGTGGATGAAAGGCTCACAATCAGACAGAGTTTTGACATGGAAATTGAGTGTGATTGTACAAGGCAAGCTTTGATCCAGCCTTTAAGATAAATCTCCAGACAGCATATGAAGGCAGGATAGGATCCTGTTCTGCAGTCCATTGCTTTCTTTCTTTACTCCAAGAATGTTATATGCTCAGAACTGTCACAGGCTTGCCTTGCCTTAGGAGAATTATGACCTCAGCTTATGTTTCAGTTCTGATTGGTCGTCTACTGGGATCAGGCAAGACTGCTCTTTTGATACCTAACCCAGCTCCCAGATGTGTATTTTCTGCAAGTTTGTCTTAATCAACAGACAGTTCACAACTGAAGAGAAGGTGGCTGGCAGGACAGGGCATGGGCCTGTAATGTGTGTCAGAGAATATCTGCCCTAGCTCACATTGCCAAGAGTTCAGGGTTTACTCTCTATATATCATCATGAGGTAAGAACTGCAGTCTGAAACCACCTGGGTAGACGATGCCTAATGAATTTCCTTCCCTTGGAAGAACTTGGAAACAGGGTACCTTGATATCCCCTATTTCTGATATGTGCCTCTCAAATCAGTATTTAGAAGTTGCCAGGGAACAAAGTATTTGACCTGAAAGAAACCTCTCGGGCTTGGAAGGCTCTGTAAAACTTAATTGACTTGTAACATGTAGGTGATTTAATCGTCATGAAATCTTTGGAGAGAACAGTGGGTTGGGAGTTCTGTATTAACTATTTTTTTCCACAGCTCTCTTTCTAGAGGGGGTCTAGGCCTCTTGCACAATAAAGGGGAAAAAAATGGCATACATCAAAACAGACTCTCTCTCCATCCCTTGCAGGATGGTTTTTAACTTCCAGAAGTAAATACATTTTGTTACCGAACATTTTCTTCATTCTTAGTTCCAATTCGAAGTCCAGATTGTACAAATAATAGGATCACCAGTTGTGGGTGAAACTGTTTCTGAAGTTTAGACTCACAGAGAGAAACTGTCTGCAAGGCAAGAGAAGTGCGCTCCTTGACCATGCAGCCTCATTTCCTCCAAAGAAATTACTGATGAAACATCAAGTAATAGGATACAAAAGCAGGAGAGGTGCTGGGGCCCAATTTGTAAAGAATTCACCATAATGGGGTGAAATGGGCCCACAGAAAACAAGGGATCTTTTGTTTCAAAAGACATACTTTGGGCAGCAGGACAAACGTGTTGCTTGTATCCTGGCAGCACTGACAAATGGATGCTGCACAAAAGAGGGGTGATGTAATTATGCTTACCACAGACCCAAAGATCTGAGTTCCATCTGTGGCTCCAGCCCAGTCCCTGTGTGACAGCAGGACTATTTCTTCTGGCTAGGATTCATCTCCCCTTCTGCACCTGGGTGGCAGAGCAGTGGGAAAGCCCTGCCTAACTCCTGCATTCTGAGCACAGGGGCTGTGAGCACAGTAAGATTTCACTCTGCTGGACAAGGTGAGGGATATCCTGAGCACTTCTTGCCATGCTTTGTTTTGCAAAGTCTGATCCTAATCTGTTTTTCAGAATTCCTGCTAGATTAAGGAAGCTGTCAGGCCAATTCAGGTCTCTCAACAAACTAACAAGAACGTTTCCTGGGCTCAGACGGAGTTCAAGAGAAAATAATTAAAATAAGTCATTTTAAAAGAAAAATGAAATGCTAGAATACTGCACACAGAATGTAATCTTAACTGGTACAAATTAAGATAACCCATCCGAGTTTTACTGCCCGAGTACAGAGAAATACATGAGAATGACTATTTGGGACCACACCAAAGGCCCCCATAGCTAGGTGTCTTCCCTCTAAGAGCACTGAGTAGTAACTGATCAAAGGGCACAAGAATCACAGCAAAAGTTGTTCATTTTCGGTTTCTTGCAGCTTGCAATTATCAACTTACTGAATCAGAGGACTTGTCCTTGGCAATGGCTAGGAGCAAACTGCCCCTCTGTGAATTGATCTTTTGACCCCATGTATATCTTTGTCCTCCAGGGCACAGAGGATGGGAAGAAAAGTTCCACAGTTTTGTTATGTATCGTATTATTCTATTTTAAATCTGTGTTAGCCCAGCAGTATAAGAATTTCATACAGTCTCCCTCATCTTTGAATTCAGGCAATAATGAATATTTGATCCTTATTCCCTTTTGCTGCTCAGGATTCTGTAGACCCACATCAAACCCCCTCTCCCTTGTCCTGTTGTAAGAGCATTGGTCTGTTTATGCTGGCTGATACAGAAGTTGTTATATATCTCTGCTCATTCCTGCTGCCTTTTTCTGAACACGTTCCCATCTTCCCATAGCCATACTGGGAACATATCTTTCTTCAGAGTTCACAAACTCTGAAGTTAGTACAGAATCCTAACAACAGGCTGTTAAGTTTTCATTCCCAAGAACGCTGGCAAAAAAGTTATGTCCGTGGCTTGCAAGTGGATATAGCGCGACTGAAATGACAGGTGGAAAAGCCAAGGCCCTGTCTCTGTCTCCCTGACTTCCACTCTATGTCATCCACAAATGACTCCCAGGGTTGAAGTGCTTGGGGTAATAAATTCTGTGACTAGTCCTGCTATTTGCAGTTCTCAGACACTGTTTGCCTGTAGCCCCCTGGCTGATTTTCATTTCAAGCAAGATGAAGGACTATTTGTGTTCCCTAGTGGAATCAGCTTTTACTTCAAAAGGTAAATAGTAACACTCAGAGAAGAAGTACAGCTCTCCTGATAGAATCAATGTTGAAACCGACTGGGTCAACACACCCCATCTTTCTCATAAATTACATGTACCATTCCATGGCCTATCCTTTTCTGGAAGCAAGGAGAAAGCTCTGCTGCCTTTTTAATGTTATTTTTTTTACTTCATTTCAGAGTGAATGGTAAGACAGGTAGTTGCAACGCACACAAACAGCATGAAAATTTTGAGAAAATATCAGCCTGTTAGAATTCTTTTCCATTCCCTGAATGTGCGGGCAGTAACATCAGGTAGGAATTGTAATGGACTAACACAGGAACCTCTGTGTTATAGCGGCTCATAATAATTGCATATCTAATCCCAGACAGTATGGCAAGAAAAGTGCACTTTCACAGAATTCAGGCCTGGCGTGCCCTAATAGAGAGCTCACCTTTTCAGACATCCCTGGAGGATGCTCCCGAACAAGAGGACGAGGAGTTTATACTTAGAGATGTCTCTCGTGATTAGCTTCTGATGAAGCAGAACAGATCTGGTCTTTAAGCAGTTAGAAGGGCAGGGACAGAGGAATCCCAGTCACAGTCCACCAGATGAGATTAATGGGATTAAGTGGTGCTTCTAGGGACAAGTCCTTGACCAAAGGGAGGGTCAGCACCATTGTAAGCCCATTGTAAGCCAAAACTCCCAGCTAACACTGACTAGAACTACGCATTTCTGAACGTCCACATCATGGAATGTAGAGGTATAATCCCTATCTTGAATTAAATCTCAGTTTACATATATGAAATTAAGTTAGCCCTTGCTACGGGGTGTAGTCTGTGCCCCCACGCTGTGATATGAATTAAGCTCAGTGCACCAGTTTAATATTTTAAGTGACAGTGGCAGAGTTTTGTATTTGTTACTTACAAGAGCCATACCCCGCTGCAAATAGGTCATTGTACTTTGGATTCCTGTAATGAGAAAATTCATATAAGTAAGCATTTATAATTAACTACATAATTCAACAGAAATGCAGTGTTTCATGTTGTAATATCATAGTCCATTCTCACAGGACCAGGTACAGAGTGAGGGCTAGACCCCTTTGAATATATGCAGTAGTAAAGTTCATGTATGAGTAATTCTTCTGAACTCAACATGCATGAAATAAATACAATATCTGACGAGCACAGCAGTAGATGAAAGGGAACCCTACAGACAAATCCCACTGCTGTCTCAGGAGTGACTGAAACATGTGCCATTGTCCTGTATAAGGGCCAGGTGTGAGTGCTTCAGCATCTCACAGCACATGGTGATAACAGAACCAGCACATGCAATGTTTGCATTTCCCTTTCTGCTGCTTTATATCTCTTGTGTTAATACTTGTCAAAAAGGCACTTTTCCTTTTTTGGGCTTTTCAGGAGTGATTCTTACAGCATATTATCCAAAGATATGTCCCGTCTATCTCAGCTTTCCCAAGAAAGGACACTTACTTGCTCTGTTCACTGCACTCACTTTGCCCTAGCACTGTCCCACACCTGCTGTGTCTTCGCTTTAGGCTGAATGTGTCAAGCTAGATGTTGTCAAAGAAGATGACTGTAATTACTCAAAAAATGTTTCCTCAGAAACCAGCTCCACCTTGTAAGGTGGTATGACAATTAACTCCACTAGGCTGCAAAACTGAGAGCAAGTTTGCATTAAGGAGACTTACCAGGAGATGGCAGTAACTGAAAGTCTCTCGGTTTCGCCATACTGGAACTTCCAGAGCGGGAGGAGAGTTCCCTTGTTGTCTCTGTATTCATCGGAGGGATCCTCAAAATATTTAAAATCTAAAACCAAAAATCAAAGAGTATGTCTCATGGAAAAAGTCTGAAGCACATAACCATGGTGGAGTACCAGATAAGCTTTATGTCATTCTCAATGCCTCGATACAATGCAATTGTTAGTATAAAAACTGTCTCAGTCTTTAAGTCTCCAAAACAACATTGAAGTCCTGCACTTTACCAAGCACCAAGTCCCCACACAAAAGGCTGATGGTCTGAAAAGAGACAAAGAACGAATGAGAAAGCAGCAGTGAGAGCAAGGAGTGGCCTCAAGTCATTCTCAGAGCTAGATGCAGACTTTCAAGAGGGAGCTGAGCAAAGAAGAAAACCCTTGCAAAACAGTGTCAGTACTACATATGTCCCTGTGGCTGGGACCTGTAGTCCAGCAGGAAGGCAGAAATGGACACAAAAATGATTGAGGCTCTGAAGCACCTGCCTTAAGAGGAACAGCTGAAAGTGGATGGGGTCAGGCTTTTTTGGTGGTATCCAGTGACAGGTCAAGGGGCAACAAGTAGAAGCTGGAACACAGGATGTTCCATTGGAACATCTTCACTGTGAGGGTGACAGCACTGGCACAGGCTGCTCAGAAAGGCTGGGGAGTCTCCTTTTCTGGAGACGCTCAAAACCCACCTGGACACTTTCCTACTGTAACCTATTGTGGAGAACCTGCTTTAGCAGGGGAGTTGTATTCAGTCATCTCCAGAAGTCCCTTCCAACTCCTATGATTCTGTGATTAGCCGAGGGTTGCTCTGCACTGGCTGCTCTGTCACTGGGACCTGCATCCAGGGGGGAACTACTGACTGAGGAAAGATAACGCTTACCAGACCTGCTGGCCCAGCCTGCACAGAGAAGGGCTGACACACGTGACTTTTGAATGACTGCAGCTTGCTGTCCTGTTTGCCTTGTGTGAGTCAGCAGGCTGCTAGTCCTGGTCATTTTAGCTCTATCTGTCTAACATTCAGCACTGGAGACACCAGCATACTCTAAGACAGCAAACCAGTTTTCACACAAAGGCTCTGTGCTCCAATCTTCCACTGCTAACCACTGCCTTGGCATCTTTTGCCTCCTTCTTCTACGAACAGCCAGCTTTCCCAGAGGACTTGTTGTTATTCTTGCCACAGTCATGGCCGTTCATCTGCAGGAATTCTGTTTTGAGAGGAAACAGCATCTCCCAGTAGAGCTGTACCTTGTAAAATGTCATCAAATACGCTGTGATTCACCATCCGCTCTGTTATTTTGGCAGCCCTGGCGATCTTGGTTATATAATCACTCTGTTGAAAAGATAAACAAATAAAAGAAAATGTATATCCTACGGGTTACAAGTCCTTCAGACCTTTTGTTACAGAAAAGCTTGAGTCTCTCCACCTTGAATACAGGGTAAACTGAAGCTCCTCATACCACTACCTAACGATAAAGGCACTTGAATTAAGGCAACAAATCTACATTAAGTTCAGCAAGGTGCTATTCACATCTGGTATAAACTAACTTCAGTGTTTGTGTATGATTTAGCTCAGTGGCAAGGTGATTGTCTATGAAAGCAGTTAGAGTCTTAACTTCCTCAACTTATTCAGTCTGTTTCATGATGGAATGAACTAAAAGCACACACATGATCCACCCCCCCATCTCACATGATAAGAATTCATTAGCTTCAGTAATACAGCCATGTTTGATCACGTATCAGCAACCCCTTATATTTGCCTGCAGGGCTTTAAGGTATCCTGTATTAAGTAAAGATCACAGGATGGAGAAATCCTCCCATTAATCAGTGTTAATTCCAGCTCAATGCATACACAGATCCATGAGCTCATGCAGTATATACAATAAACACACAAAGGGCAGGTTGCTGTCCAGCTTTTGTGGAAAATGCCTTGATACCATGGAAAATCCCACCCTCCTCACTAGAGCACACCACAGGTGGGCAGACCTGCATACGAGAATTTTCACTGGTAGTATTTCAGGTATAGCAAGGGAGACCTCTTGGAGAGTGATATTTTGCAAGGCCAGTAGTCCCTGGTTAACTGTGTAGCCACCAGCACATGGCGGGTTGGCATACTTGTCTGACTGAGCCCTGTGCCTGATCACAGCAGTCTCATCCCATCTTCTTATTAAACTCTATTCCTAACTACTTTTTCTCTATCAGTATGTTCTCTATTCTGTGAATTATTTGAGTGAACAGAAGCAAAATTCAAGCTGAACTAACCACAAGTAGGACAAAATCTTCAAGCCACCAACTGGAGGGACAGAGCTTAAAGTTCCCCAGACAGTTTGGGGACAGTTTGTAAGGGCAATGCCAGAACAGCTTTGCAAAATGATGAGAGAATGCCAAAGTATATTCAGAGTGTTTTGATAGCATGTTGCTCCAAGGGCCTGAATCCCCCTCTAAATCCTACTGCTGCCCCAAAGCCCCAGCAGGGTTTCAAAGCCTTTCATCTTCAAACCCCTGCCAGGAACCAAAGACTGCCAGCACAGTATGATTTCCCCTACAGTCAAGACAGTCAAAAGAAACTTGTCAACCTTGGCACAGTCCAGAGATTGACCCAAGCATAAAAATAAAAAATGAAACGACTTTCCAAAACTACACTGTACAGTCACAATCAGAACCAAGAACATGGCTTTGAATCATGTGCATCTCAACCCTCTGCTTCTTTTGAGGGCCCCAAACAGGCTCAGGAGAGACAAAGCCTTGTGGTAAAGAGGATAAAAACCATACAGAAAGATGACAGGACAAAGGAAAAAAAAAAGAAAAGCAATTCTATAATCTGTTTACACTTTTCACATTACATAGTTTCCCTGTATCTTTGTTAATGAGTACAGTCTTCTCCCACCTCAGAAAAGATCAAGTAGAACTTGGAAGAGTGCACAGAAGGGCAGTAGGGGTGACCCATGATCCAGGATAGTTTCTGTTCCAGGAAAAACTGAGTAGACTAGGACTTGCCAGTCTGGAGAAGAGTTAGCTTAGAAGGACATGAGACAAGTCTATGAAATCCTACATAGCTCAGAGAGGATGGACAGTGGCTGACTAGTCATTGAGTTTTCCAGTACAAAACTAGAACCGTCAAGAAAAGTTAATGAAAGTCAGCTTAGGAATAAAGAAAATTAGGTGTTTCACAGCAGGATGACATCTATGCAACACCTTGTCAAAAAGTGTAGCACATGCAAAAATTCTACGTGGATGCAGGAAGATTGCACACATACTTCTATGTGCCAAACAACATCAACTCCAGGAAAAAGCTGAAAGTAGTTGAATGCTGGAAGAACACGTGGGTTAGGGAGGGGTATTATGCATGCTTGCTGTATTCTTAGCCTTTCTCACACACTCACTTGTGGTTAGAGCCCCAGCCACATAATGTGACCACTACTACACTCGTCAGTTTTTCCCTAGGTTGGTGGGAGGACTTCTTGAGACCTGCCAAGAATTTACTGTCATGTTCAGAATTTCAGACAGCACAGGGATGAATGTTTTTAAATTTTAACATAGTTTGATTTTCTGCAAAATATTCCTTAGACACTCTGACTTCATAAGTACTGAAAAAAATTAAAGAGTGATAGAAAGGGGATACTTGACACATCCCAAGCAGAAATCAATATTCTCAGTTGCTGAGGTTTCACTCTTTCAACTTTACGTTGCTATTACTGCTTCTGTCACGAAAGTCCTGTCTTTCTCTCAAATACTTCGTAGGAAAAAAAAGCAATTCACCTTTGATAACACTTCTTCAGCAATGCTGGGATCACGACTACAAAAACGGCATGGGCTGCCACCAGCATATTGCTCTAAGTGAGCTTAGCTGACAGAGGTTAAGTGCTGAAAAGGTTACAACTTGATTTAGAGAAAGAGAAGAGCAATAGGCACTGAAAAAGTAATGGTTGCTGGGTGTAAGGAATGGATCCCCTCAAGTGGTGCTGGTTCATCAGGTGTGCTATCTACTCTGTCATCTGTTCACCCTCTAAGTAGGATAAATTCTTCTTTTTTGATATGCCTGTGCTGGTGGAAGGAGCTGGGAAATAATGGCAGTGTTGGACCTGGCAGACATGAGCAGTACTGCAGACCTTTTCTCTTACATATGCAATGAAAACTGCACTGAAAACTTTCTGAATTTCCATTCTGGGCTGTAGAGCGGAAGACAAAGATTACTTTATTGTGTTCCCAAAGATGAATGCTAGGTCCTGAAACATCTGTAAAATCTTTTTATTGTGGCTGTCAGTGGTGTATGGGAACTGTTGAATCACGGCCTGAACCACTGATTGATCACCTGAGGCAAGCCCTGAGTCAGCTGCAGGGGCACAACTGAGTGTGATTGGAAGGGGTGGAGTTTGACTCCACCTCTCCCAAGACCCCATTTAAGGGCTGACCACCAGCGGGGAAGGATCTCTTGTTGGAGATCCCTCCCTGGTGGAGTTATCGGTGAGCCTCAACCATCAGCAAGGTGAGCCAATCTCTTTTGCTATTATTTTGTATACCATCTACTTAAAGCCTACCAAAAATATACCATCCTTTCGCACTAACTTCCTTGAAGTGCTTTCCTTGGGGTTATTTGCCCTACACAGTGGGAAGTAGAAAAAAACTGGGAAAAAAAGCCCACAACAACACTAAATCTTTAAGTCCAGGAACAGTGAATCACTCAATTGAAGGTTTTCTGCAATGCAGGAAACTGTTCAGATGAATTGGAAGAGCCTTTCTTATTAGGTAGCTATGCTGTAAGCAATGTAGTTGTGAATAACCACATTTTTGGCACTAAGCTGTATCAGAGTCAGTTACCTTCTCACTCAATCCTTTGCTATTTCAGGTTTGATTTATTCTGTATCTTACTGAAACACATCTTCAGTGGAAGTGATAGGCCTAATTTATCCTTTTTCAAAGATCTGTTTGAAACTGATTTTTTTCTTTGTAGGGCAAGTCTGCTTTAGCTAGCCAAAAGTAATGAGAGCTCATCAGCTCATACATTTGTTTTACTCACTTCTGCGAATAAATTATTTTTTCAACAGCAATACTGTTATTGGAACCATCTGTTAAGATAGTTCATGGGTTAATACTTAGAAAATAAATGTCCTGGGCTTGTACTACTCATTAACACTAATTGTTTCATGCTTGCATCTCAGCAGCTGGCCAGTTGCAATGTGCAATTCCACTTCACTGGAGCATGGAACAAGGCTTCTGCTGATCCGTAATTGTATAACAAAGCTCCACCTGAAAAGTCACTGCAGTAACAGCTCATACCTCCTGCAACACATATATGGCTACTACAGGAATTCCAGGCTTTCAAAGAGAAAACATAGTACAGGTGTGTTGCCATCTCTTGCCCAGCCAGCACCTCCATGCAACGCAAATCCCAAACAGAGCTCCCCACACTGAATCCTGTCAAGTAACTGTTACTTTCTAGAATTACACTTTGTTTTTATTATTTGCTTTTAATACTGACACGCTGTACACAACAGCATGAAGACAAGGATGTTGGTAACAACTCATCCCGTCCTTCAGTTGAACAGAAGCAGGCAAACACTAATATGAAGGTTAATTGCATCTGATTTTCCACTGCTATTACAAGAATAACTGGTGAGTGTCCAAGAGCTTCCAAATTATAATTACGATCCTGTGATATGGGCTGTCTCACTGGGCATAACTCAGAAAGTTACAGAAAGTCACTGTTGTGGGATAGATGTAACAGAAATATTATTCCTCTGTTATCTCTCACACTAGATTTTCCAACAGTGCACTTCTCTTTTTACATGCACACCGCAACCCACCAACTGACAGATTTGTTTCTCCCTTTCACTTCAAGCAGTAAGCCCTTACTTCCTCCAAGATTTCTCTAATGCTCCAAAACACAGTTTCCCACTCTACTAGTCCTTCCCAATCTATACTAGCAACAGCCTTTCCAGTTTACGCTTTACTTCATTTTTTACTTAATTTTTTTTCAGTTTGCTCTTTACTTAAATTTGCATCTACGTCAAACATGGTAATTTCTATGCTCACATAACAACAGAAGGAGGGTTGTACTGGATCAGACCAAGATTATCTCTGGGCTGGGATCCTCTCTGCAATCGGGGCATAAGCAGATGGCTCAGGAACAGTAGGAACAGTAAGAACAGGACATGCAGATACAACACTTCTGCCTAGCTCCCCTCACTTTCAGCTATTTTCAGGTTTCGTGTAATTTTTTTGGTATTCAACCTTCTCCATGTTCTATTTTCCTCCCTTGATTGAAGACTTAAGAAAAATTTTAAACATTATATCCCTGCTCTTGGATGTAGCATAGCACATCCTCTTCTCTCTAGATCCATTTGAATGACAGGTAGATAGAGAGACTTCTGAAAGTCTATCACAGACTCTGGTCAAACACTTTCTGTCTTCCATTCGCTTGTATTCTTCTTTATATCATCCTTATCCATAATTCAGCTAGAATCCTGGTAATCTCAATTTCTTTATCTGCTGCCTGCCTCTCCCTTACGCTTTGAAAAACCATTTATTTCCTGCTTTTTCTCCTCATTCTCCAGTGTAATGCATGGCCTGATTCTACATCTTCTCCCACAGCAGTGCTCCTCTGTTCAACTACCAAAGCTCTTCCTCTGCCTTTGGCCACATTCTTTTATGGATTATTATCTTCCTCAACCAGTCATCTGTTCTTTTGGCCTCAAACTCAGTACTAGCACTGTTATTCCTTTATTTTATTCCACTTTTTCTAATTCCTCACCTAACTCCTACTATGTATCATCTCAAATTGCAGCTCCCTAGCTTGGATGTTCTCTTTCATGGCCTCTTACCACAGCAAGAACTTCCATCAGTGATCCACCTTCGGTAATATCTGACCACTTTATTCTCTTCCTCCTCTAGGGCTGAACCCATTACTATCTCGTAGCTTCACTGTCTAATCAGCTGATACAGGAATAACAGTGGAAATCAGTAACTGCTTCTAGTCACAGGTTCCTTGATTTTAGCTACTGTATAAATCTCCTGTATTTCCTGCTTGAGATTCCATTTGCTGAAGCTCCTCTTCAGCAACAGCCTAAGGCAGAAAGTCCTCAGAAAACGTTTAGTCAGAAAAGCTTTTTTTCTAATTGCTACGTGCAGCCAGAACTATAATAACTTAGGAGTTAGAATTTGGAAGCCACTTTTCCATTTGCCAACTTGAGACTAGAGGTACAGATTCTGATGCCATCAATCTTTAATTTCCATACAATCATCTAGGTTGGAAAAGACCTTCACAATCATCAAGTTCTACAATCAACCACGTCCCTTAGTGCCACATCCACATCTTTAAAATACCTTCAGGACGGGGTTTTCACCTCTTCTTGGGTGACCTGTTCCAACATTTCACCACCTTCTCCATGAAGAAATTCTTCCTAACATCCAACCTAAACCTCCCCAGTGTACCACGACACCTGTGTCCTATTGCTTGTCATCTGAGGGAAAAGACCGGCACTCTTTTCACTACAACCTCCTTTCAGGGAGTTGTAGAGAGCAATACGGTCTCCCCTCATCCTCCTCTCATCCAGACTAAACAATCCCAGTTCCCTTAGATGCTCTCCATAACACTTGCTTTCTAGTCCCCTCAACAGTTTTGTTGCTCTTCTCAGCGCACGCTTGAGCGGTTCAACATCCTCCTTACGCAGACAGCTCCAAAATGCATACAGAGCTACTCATAACAAGACTGTGATGCCTGGATGCTTTGGATTACTCCAGGTTGCATGTTCCCAGTAAGTGACTGGAAAATTCAGCAGCTTTTTCACCTGCTTTAAACCACCCCACCAGTCTCACAGTGTGTTTCAGTTTCAAGTGCAGGCTCTGCATAAAGAGATTTCCATTACACTTCATTGCATTCACTTTCTGGTTTCCTTGTAATCATCCTGGAAAATGCTACAAGTGAAAGGCAAAGCACCAAAGGGAGGGATTGTAGATACATGGATTTCAGCTTCCCACCATTGTCAGTTGAACATGCCATAGTCGTTTTTTCTATATGGTTTCACTGGTAGAATTTTTATTTCATTTTAATGGCCAACTGTAAAAACTCCACACTTCAAGCCCATAGTTGTATCACTGACTTCAGGCTTAGTTCTCAACACTTACTCAGGTGAAAGGTTTATTAGTTTTAGAAAGTACCGTGGAAATCAATGGCACCGTTCACAGGAGGAAGCCTGTCAGGACGTGTGTCTGGGCTGTTTAAACTGCAAGACTTTTAAGGGCAGAGTGCTATGAAAGCTCAGCCAGCCAAATCCTCTACAACTGAATCAGTGTATGGTATGAAAGTGCTGAAGTCCATTTCAGGAGCCAGCTTACATTACAAAGGCGTATCTTAGTTACACTAATACACCTACACTTCTGGTGGGGGCAAGCTATGAACTGAACCCTGTGCTTCTATTGTAATAAATTTGTATGTATACAGCTGTAAAATACGTTACAATTACATAACATTATCATTAAAATAATAATAATAAATAATAAAAAGTAGCAAAATGTATTTTAATACATTGTTTCAGTAAAGAAACAGTAAAGAAATGCTACATTTCTTTTTTTTTCATATTAGAAGACTATACTTAATGCTCCTACATCCCTTGGAAAAGTCTGTAGTAAGTCAAAGCGTGTTTCTACTTATTTCATTCTTTTACCCCTCACATGCTAATCAAAAATCATAAACATGACAATGCACAAAAAAGAAAGTTACAAATCTTCCTTGGAAATGTGCTTTGAAGTCATGATTACAGCTTCACACTGTTTTGCATTCCTAGAAAGAGTGCAACAAACCAAAAATGGAAGAAATTTCCTGTTTTGGAAATACAATTCCTAGCGGAAAATCGTAGTTGCACTTCTCAGGTTTGCTACATGCCAACTGTCAGAACCTGCTGCATGGTCAGCATGGGTTGCTAGATTCCACCTGGCTCATGTGATGAAAGCATTCACTACCACTCAGCAAGCATCTTCTAGAGCTGTGAAATATACCTGTGATTCCAGTGAAGTTAACTGTCTTCCCCTCTTCTCCTCTTTCTTTCCTGTCTGAGATTTTGGTTTTTCTTTCTCTTTTGATTTTTCCATTTTCTGAAGCTCCTCCATGTAGGCATCATAGATCACCCACTGAGAGACAGACAAGAGGCAGGATTTGTAAGGACTTGATTATACTCCAGAAAAAAAAATCATCCACCCCATCAAAATAAAAAAGATAATGTCACTGGAATCTTCTGAAAGACAGCGGTCAAAAACAAAAAAAAAAAAAAAAAAGAAGGATCGAAACTATATATTTAAATCTTGATGTGGCATGTCTCACTTTCTGAGAATAAAGTGTTCTACTACTAATAATTTCCTTTTCCCAACACTATCCTTGGTACTTCGACTCCATATCATTGTGTAAATCAGATATTTTGTTTGTCTGATTTGCAGTGCTTAATAGGAAACATGCATTAAACATCTGCTCTATGACATTTCTCACGTGGTGCTGGAAAATTAAACTGTAGCTGCTTAACACAGTTTAAATCTTGGACTCTAACTCTGAGTCACACGATGAAATGGAAACTGAGAGCAGTTTTCATCTTCTTCTATGCCACATGCCAGGAATGACTTACTTGAGTAGATTCAAAAGTAATTTTTCCACTTGAGAATTATTCATTAGTATTGCAGTGCTTGTACTGTATCTGAAGCATTATATTACTTTCAGCAAAGAGAAACAGTAGTCTAAATCTGACATATCATCTTAATTATGACTCAAATACATAAAGTAGAATAAAATGTTGGAATACAGAAAGTAGAAGTAAACCTGTAGCAAGAAAATGTGCATTGTGTCCTAAGTTTGCAGGCGGAAATGAGAAGAAAAGATATTCCAAATATCAAAGGAAGGGCAAAAGAAATGTTATGAGAACAGTGAGAGAAGCAACAAAACAGGAGACTTTGTAAGAAGAAATTATAAGCACAAGGGAGGCGGCAAAAGAGTTGAGAAATAAAACAGCTTATGTTAAAATGTTTTTTATCAGGAAAATAAAAAGAAAAAATTTTCCTCTCAGCTTTCAAAACTTGCATGCAAAATTCCTACATCCTCCAATTCTGAGGTCACCTCACTGATCAAAAAGAAACCTCCAGCTGAAAAGGATGAAAGCTCTCTGGCCAGTTACTCTGTGAATTCAAGTCCAGGAATAAGCAATCTCCAGCTTGACAGAGACACCTTCCTTCTTCTTCCTACCACTTGCTTACAGTACCGTTTTAGTTGCTCTCATTACCTCATACTTTCTCCTGGGTGTTCCCGGGATGCTTTGATAATATGCTTTGAGACAAGATTTTTATCACTGTATATACACAAACATATCTGTCAAATATTCGTGATAAACAATCAGCAAAACTGGCTTTCCAATAAAAACTATAGCATATTTCATTCCATGCAGAATTTTTAGGTATATTTAGTTCAGCTCAGCTCCTGCTGAGCCCAGAACCATTTTAACGGTGTGGGTCTCCATTTCTATGCACTTAAAGCCTTCTAAAACAAAGCAGCCAGCTGAACAGGGACATCTGACCTTAGAAATAAAGTTTACCCATAAAGGCAGAAAGGAGGGCCATGTTAGTTTGCTCTCCAATTCAAACCAGAAATCGAAGCCACAGTACAGGAATTCATTCCAGTGCAAGGAACGCAAAGACAACAATTTTCCTGTATATATTCCAAAATGGTTAATGAAGTCAAAAGGATATACCTGGTTAGCATTGTCTGAAAAGTTTTCGTAACGTTTATGCTCCGATTGGCATGCTCTTTCCTAAAAAAAAAAAAAAAAAAAGCATAAGAAAGTGTGATGTATACACTGAAACTCTTTGCAGTGACACAGTGCAGCTGTGGAAACTACCGTCTGTACCTGAGAATAGTATTGATCTTGGATTGATTCAGCATCCAAATACAAATAACTCCCAGATCACTGAACAAACACTATTGGTTATGAAGCAAATACACATTTTCTTGTTGACCAAAAAGACGTGTGAGGATTTACAGTAGCACCAAATTTTTGTAGGCTGTCCTAGAGTCCACAAGGCAAGAATTTTTTGGTCACCACCTTCACTATCCCAAATGTTCTACCATTGTCAAACGTTTTACTGTAGTGAAAAACTGTTGTGCTTCTTTTTTTTCCACCCAGCAGCACCTACAAGCATTATGCAATATGATGCAAAGTGATGCCCCACTTGCTCGCTCAAGCAGAAGGAAACTGCAACAGCAGCCTACCCGCAGAGGTTTGACAAGTGTCATTGAAGATCTCTCAATGAAAATGAACCGGTTTGCAAGCTTTTGCTCCTTTACTCTTGGGGGAGGAGCCTCTTCTGCCTCTGCTGCTTCAGCTGCTTCTGCTGCCTCTGCCCCCTCTGCCTCTTCTTCTGCAGCCTGCAAGAGAACCCTGGGAGGATCAGCAACATTGGTACCTATTCAAATGGTCATAAGTTGACAGTGGGAAAAAATAAGATCAAAATATATAAGATGATAATTAAGAAACTTCTAGCTGTCAGAGCAAGGAGATTCTGGACAAGTATCTAAGTGGGGAAAGAGAAGAATAGGAAATGAAGTGACTTTAAAACAGAGCCTGATATGAATAGGATAATATAGCACCACTGCCTTTGATAAAATGAGTCAGACCTAAGAATCAGAAGACTGTATTAGAGTGCCATGTATTGATATTTTCTCTGCTTTTCTAGACAGTCAGCTCTACCTGAAACTAGTCTGGAATTGATTACAGGGCTCATAGCATACTCCTTTCCTGATCAGCCAACTGTTTCTAAGTCGGCCACTCTTCAGTTAAGCTATTATTCTTGCTGCTTTCACCTCCCCACTTTCTTTCTTTCTTTCTTTCTTTCTTTCTTTCTTTCTTTCTTTCTTTACCAACTTCCCTTTCAGGGAAATTCAGATTTCGCATACTGTTTGGAAAGACTCCAGGTCCCAGCACATTACGGTCTATCATGATACAGTATCTGGAAGTGCAGGATCTCAGCAACAGCTGAGACATTTCAGGTACAAAAGAACAGATCACAGAAGCATCTCAGTGAGCTCATTTTCTAATAAAGAGTGATTCCAATCTAATA
Source organism: Callipepla californica brunnescens (assembly GCA_023055505.1). Taxonomy (NCBI): domain Eukaryota; kingdom Metazoa; phylum Chordata; class Aves; order Galliformes; family Odontophoridae; genus Callipepla; species Callipepla californica. The sequence continues at coordinate 182,650 of JALIRH010000023.1, read as the reverse complement.
TTAAAAATAGAATGACAGCTCTCAGCTGACTATAGAGAATTACCTGAGTGCTTTTTTCATCTTTAATCTCTGCCTCTTCAGATTCTACAGCAGAAGTCTCAGAAGGAGTTTTTTCTGATGACAGAAAAGATAAGTAAATGAATCTAGGATAATAAAATATGATATATGATATTCAGGAGTCTGTTCTATCTTCTGAAGTATTAATATACAAACGCATCCTTTTCTAAGGCTCTTTCATTAGACAACACAGTAACCAATCCCCAGTTTGCACGGTGATTGCTCAAAGACATAGAAAGAAGCTATGTTGTTATTAGATTAGTCTGCAGTAATTCTCTCTGGACTGAAATAAAGAAGTCTGATTTTCACTTAAGTCGAACTTCTGAAATAAAGTCTGATCTGAGTAACTTTGTTTCTGGAGTATCCTTTCACCTCTGGACCTGCTGCACTCTAAACATTTCTGCTGTTAAATGCAACTATGAGCAATGCTTTCAAGGTACAAAAGAGTTACAGTGTGATTTGTTCTTATTTGTACAGATAAAAATAAATGTACTAGCTGCCTGCTGGGTTAAACCGCAACACCATATTAAGAGGATGATGGATATCTGCATTCCAGTCACAGCCTTGAGTGTGTAGTGATGCTAGCTAGCATCAAGCTGCTGTAGTTAGTTTCTGCACAATGAGAAGTAATGCCAAATTAACAATCCATACTTTCATGGCTATGACAGTTCTATTTAGGATTGTGTTGTGCTTCAAATCAAGACACATACTTTGTTAAGTGTAAAAGAAAAGAGACACCACCCCTCTGAGGCCACAGGTAACAACTGTTCTCAGGAACAGTGATATCATTGTGTTACCACATTAAAAGAGCATCCTATGTGACACAGCTTCTTTCTCAAACAGACAAAACATGAGAAAAACACTAAACTGTATTTCCCTGAGAAAAATTCTAACCTAGAAATGTTTCCTGACAACATCGTTTTTTAGTGTCTGATCAAAGTATCTTTCTCCACTGATAACGTAAGAATCACAATACTACAACCATAGGATCATTGAACAGTTTGGGATGGAAGAGACATTTAAAATCACCTAGTTCCAGCCCCTTGCTATAGGCAGGGACACCTCCCTCTAGACCAGGTTGCTCACAGCCCCATCCAGTCTGGCTGGAGGAGGCATCCCCAGCCTTGCTGGACAACCTGTTCCAGTGTCTTACCACTCTCACAGTAAAGAATTTCTTTCTAATACCTAGCCTAAATCTAACCTCTTCCTGTGTAAAGCCATTTCCCCTCATCCTGTCACTACATATCCTTATAAAAAGTCCCTCCCCAGCTTTCCTGCAGGCCCCATCAGGTACTGGAAGGCCACAATATGGTGTACCCAGAGCCTTCCCGCCTACAGGCTGAAGAATCCCAAATCTCAGCCTACCCCCATAGGGGAGGTGCTCCAGCCAGCCCTTTGATCATCTTCACGGCCCTCCTCAGGACCCATTTCAACAGCTCCATGTCCTTTCTGTGCTGGGATCCCCACAACTGATGCAGTACTCCAGGCGGGGTCTCACAAGAGCAGATCAGAGGGTCAGAACCTTCTCCCTCAACCTGCTGGTCACACTTCTCTTGATGCAACCCAGGATACAGTTGGCTTTCTGGGCTTCAAATGCACACTGCTGGCTCATGTTGAGTCCTTTCTCAACCAGCATGCCCCAGATCCTCAGAGCTGCTCTCAAGCCAATCTCTGCTCAGCCTGTATTTGTTCTTAGGATTGCCGTGTCCCAGGTGCAGGATATGCATCTTATATTTCACACTGTCTAGTAGATATCATGATAAGAGAAAAAGAATGCATCAAGTATATAACAGTCTCCCAAACAATCATCCTGCCTCTAAACATATCTGCTTTAAAACTTTACACCATGGCTGAAATTCTCAAAGCAGGATAAGGAGTCTGGACACGTATGTCCAAACAGTAGTAGAAGACATTCAAAAGACACTATGCAGCTCTGAAAATTTCAGTGGGTGGTGTTCACCTGGCTTCAAAAGCAGGCATTGTTTTCTGTGCTGTGGCAAACCCCTGGCTGGCTGTTCATGTGCTTTTCTTGTTTTTGTTTCTTGAGAAAGATGCAACCTGTTCAATTCTGCAGTTGTAAAGTATGATTATTCCCTCATGTTGAATAAATGGTACCAGTGCCCAGCTGAAAATGATTGTGATTTTAGAAAATAAACCAACCTGATGCATTGCTTAATCTCAGACTCTGTCGCCTGCCTTCATCTGAATCTCTGAGTATCAAGTTCCCGCCCAAAGATAAGTGAATGGCTGTTTGATCTACATAGCTTACTGGCTTGTAAGCTCGTTCCTATAAAAATGAAAAAGCAACACAATCAGCACGATGAAATATATTTGTAAGCCAGAAATACTGTTTAGCCTAAATTGCTAAAGCTAAGAAGTCCCATCCTGATAAAATGTTTGTTAACATTTTTACAAAGTTTCTTCCTACAGTTATTTGTATCTCAAGACACTGAAAGTCATAAATTAAAGACACAAGGAAAATAAGAGAGAACATGAAACCTCTAGATCTCAAAAAAATCCACAGAAAGGGAGTTTAAATATAATTCTAGTACATCTCTTGCACAGCACTCCCTAAAAGACTTTGATGTTCTCTTGTGCTGAGATAACCTGAATGATTTGTCATTCCTAAATGAGAGCAGCACCACACAGAAAGAGCAGCTCTGATCTGGAAACAGTATGGGCTCTTAGCACTGTGCTCAGGCTTACAAGCACTATGCCAATTCAGTTATTTGAAACTATTTGAAACTGTACAGTGCAGTCATGCAGTCAGGCTCAAACTATATATTAAGACTTACAGCTACACCTAAAAGCATTCAGAATGACTGCAGACCACAGATGCTTCAATAGCTTCCTCTAAAACTATGACTGCATCCTGTACCCATGAGAGCATCGTACTGAGCCTAATTCACTCACTGTGGAGGACCTGGAGACATGGATCACTTATCTACATAGCTTGTGTAGTTTCCATCCCACAAAGACAGAAAACATTAACTCCAAGTAGAGGAGAAAGAGAACCCAACAGCTTCCACGAGACTGGAATATTTCTGATGATCTGCCAAACTGCTTACAGAAATTCAGAGGTGAGACAGGCTCACGTCTGTTTCACCTGGTTGTCTATTCCCTGATTACAGTTGGGCTTAATCCAGGCCAGAGCTAGAAGAGCTGTCCCTGTGGGCTCTCATTTCTTTCAGGAGGTGTGACCCTTCCGAGGGACGGCTGGGAGGCAGAGCCATCCTTCTCTTTTGCTGCTGCTGCTAGAGGTAAATTCCAGCTGGAGAAAGCCTCTCCAGGGTAATGCAGCATATATTCTTTACACAGAAATGCGAAGGTGTGACTCTTGGATGTTTCCTGGCAGTGTTTGATGCACTCTCCCCTGCTCACTCCTACTCATAATGAATAGAGTCCTTGTCACTAGTTTTACAAAACACATTTCTGAATTTCCTACATTGCAAACAACTGAATCTTTATCTACAAACACTGAGGAGGCAATAACTACTTATAGACCAAATAAACTATTGCCTTTTAGACTCTAATCACCACTGAACAGGGAAAAAATAATAAATAAAAATACAAACAAAAAAAAACGTTGCCTGAGATTAGGCGCACAAATTACATTCACTGACAAAACTCATAGAGTAATTGTTATTTCCAGCTTCTGAATAAATTTTTCAACACTTTTAGGCCTTCACCCTCTGCAAAATCCCTTCAGGAAGCATTGACAGTAAGTATGTAACAAGATGAAGCCATATTAAAAATAGATCACCGGATAAGAAATAAAAACAAAACTCAAAAACAAAAATACTCATCCTCATTTCAGAGGTTATGCCACACTTACTTTAAAGCTGTATCTGACGATATTCTGAGGGGCATGAGGATTATTAGCTGACAGAACACGTCTAAATTCCTCTTCTAATTCCTTTGGAAGAGAAACAAAATAGTATAACAAAGAAAATTTTGCTGTTATTACACTGAACATACAAAGATCACCAGAGTTTTTACACTCAGTTCTAGGATATTTGCTGCAGATATCTCACCCACAGTTGATGCCTCCACAAGAACAATGGTGTGAGCCAAGGTAGCTCAGAGTGGGTTCAAGAACAAAGTCATCTTGCTTCCCAGCATAACACTCTGATAGGGTTCCTTGAATTCTTTAGTCATCATGTTAATTTTAATCTAAGCTGTGGTAACACTTGAAAAATGCTAGCTGCATTTTGTATGGAAAAAAAAAGACAAGCTCTTGTCTTGTAGCACAAAATCCATTGAACACTCAGCACAGAAGCTCAACCAGTCCAAACAAAAAATAGTACTGGTGTCAACTGCTTTCACTGGTTGAAGAAGATGCAGTATGTGTAGCTTCCTTTTGAGAGCTGTTCGGAGGACAGGAAGCAACACTGCAGTTTTATACGGCCATTAGAAAAGAGAAAAATGCGGTTAGAAGGGTGAATGACTGCATTAGCCAAGAGGACAATAAATGGCATCAAAACAAAAGGACCCTTCTCTGTATGACTCTGTGTGTCAAACTCTCTCTGGTACCTGAAAAGCTCAGGGTTAGCACTGGTGTCCTTCTTATCTGAGGAAGTACTCGGCCCCATTCCCCTCCCAGTTCAACTCCATGTAGATTTACTTTGCCTTAAGCCCAGAGCTGTTTCAAAGCACATTCTGCCTGCTTTCCTGCTGAAAGGCATTTTAGCTTGTGCTCCAGACACTATACATTAACAACTATCAGTCCTACTCTTGTAGAAGTTCCTCCAAAAAAAAAAACAAACAACCCAACAACAAATGTGAAAGAGGTAGGCTTCAGTTTAAGGAATTTTGTATGCCTCTCATGACAAATACAGACACTGTTCTTTACTCACAGCTTCAGTCAGTTCCAGCTGATCTGGAGGTTTGAGCAAAGTCTTTGCTGCTGACGACTCATCCACTCCTTCTCCAACTTCAGTGGATGAATCTTCATACTAGTGCAGGAAAAGGAACCCAGTTAGAACACCAAGACTGTGACTGGTTTGCTCACTTGCAGAGAGGCCCTTCTCCATGAATGCCACAATGAAGACCAGCATTTTTGCATCAGATATACCAGACAACCCCAAATTTGCAAATAGTTGGGAACAGTGGTTCATTGGGTTGGGGGAGATACTGTCTGAAGATAATTCCTGGACCATAGTAAAACGGGAGTGATTCCAATAACAAAACTCAAGAAACGCCACTTGAATTTCAGTTCCAGAGTTGACAACTGTTTAGTCTGACCACATAATAACACAAACGACAGACACTTTAAAACTACTCAAAGGCATAATTTAAGCAGCTGCAATTACTTCTTAAGCGTTATTATAAAAGCTACACGTAGAAATTCGTTTAAGATATAAAGCTGCTAGGATGCAACTTCCACATGAATGCTGTTTCCTGGTAAAGACTAGTAGGTCTGCATTCCTGCAACGGTGAAAGCTGCTCTCCTGGGACTGGGCTTGGGTTGAAGCCATGATACAGTATCATTAATAGGAAATGGATCACTGCAGGCATGAATTTCAATTACTGGTCATTACAGATAAACTGCAAGAGCACAAGGTTGCTGATTACGGTGTTTAACTGCTCAGCATAAAATTTCTACCTCAGTTTGAAATGTGTAATGAGTTGTTTTAAAATAAATCAGCCACTTTTTTAAAAACAGGTTTCTCTGGTCTATTAAACTTTATAGCCACATGGAGCTGTCGATGAATCCAGGGCATAAGTGAAGGCTGTTTGCAAGACCTAGCAAAGCTACGCTATCTGCATAGCACCACAAAGGTAAAAAACACAGAGATGTGTGTTAAGCAGTGGCTTAAAAGTAACATAGTTCTGCATATGCCAGAAGCCAGGGAAATTCACAGGCTGCGGCCTTTCTCTCACGAAGGGTAAAGGAAGCTGAAATGAGGCAAGCTGGAAGGAAGGTCAGGCTCCTCAGTCCTCAAAAGACTATGACGGCAGAACACTTGTCTGTGATTTAATGCTACCCAAATGAACACCCACTTAGAGGACATTTTTCATACACAATTCAATGCCAGTTAGTTTAGAGCTGATGTTTTTCTAGTGACTAAGATAAAAATAGTGTTGTGTTTTCTGTGTTCTTTCATTTTCTTATTTCAAAGTCAATACCTTTCCCTTTTAAGAGACAAAAAGGGGAAAAAATTAACAGGACAATAATTCATTCTAAGGTAAAACACTGCTTATCACAAGGTCTCTTTAAAGGCATGTAAATTGTCCTTGCCCCACTCATACCAATGGCAATAAACCCATCTACATCAGCTTAAGATTTGTCTCTATAAAAGAAGAAGGTAGATTAAGGTTGTTATCCTAAGCACCTGCCTGTCTTCCAGTGAAAGGATTATCAGAAGTTCAACAGCCAAAAAGTTGACACTGTTTTCCCTAATGCTTGTATTCCTATGTTAATGAAATGAATCTGGAATATGTTTTGAATTTTCAAACAGAGTGGGCAGGTTTCCCACTGCCTATGTCAGTTTATAGTTTGGAATCTGTATCACATACTTTTTAAAAATCTTTTCATTTTGCAGTTTGGATAAATTCTGCCTTTGTTTTGGCTTCCATTTTTATTCTACCTTGCTAGTATAATTCTCTTCTCAGTGGAATATTCTAGAGAAATCCCTCACTGTTAAATCAACTGAAATGTTACTAATGCCTTGAAACAAGTCATTGTTCGGACAGAATCTAGTCTGCATCTCATAGACAAAGAAGGGAAAATTGTATTTTAAAACTCTGGGACTTGTGAATCCAGACGCTAACATTTTGACAGCCTGTCCCCAAAGACCAGTGACAGCAAAAAGAAGCCGTCGACCTTGGGAGCCAAGGAGCAGAAGAGAGCTGAGTACACCATCAGAAAAGGGGCATCAAACTAGGAAGCTTACATGTAACAATTTTAACTACGCTGTTATTATTACTGTTATGCACGGAAGTTTCTGACAATCCATACTGTGCCTGGGGCAGCTTGCCAGGGGTTCTACTAGCAGCTAAACTAAAAAGCTCCCCTCAGAAGAGAGCAAGGACACTTCTATAAACCACACTTCTTATCTCTGGTATTTTGAACCACTAAACACACCACCACCACCCCCAAGTCCTAATGATTACACCTTAGGACTGCTTGGCTTTCGTGCAGATACTCGGCCAAGTGCTACATGCTACAGACACAGCTAACACAGAGACCTAGTCTGACAACAAGAAATGCGAATATAGAATTTGTTGGATATACTGTATTCCAGGCACAGAAGGTAACAACTGCTACCGTATTTGCCTCAGTATTCTACAGAAGCCAATACAAAAAGCAGAAAGCAGCATGCAGGAAGCAAACATCATTCTGGCTGGGATGCGTGACTACGGCCCATGCTAGCAAAGTGCCTGAGGCGATGCAAGGTTCGCATCCAAGTACCTGAAACTGCTGCAGTCCAGCTGGAAGGTGACACAACTATAGGGATATGTGATAAAATGATAAAATTTTGCTAATATTTGCTCTACGAAGATGCACTAAAACTGGCAGGTCTGCTTAAAACCGTTAAAAGAAGCAAGGTGAATAACAAAATTGGGTCAGTCAAGAATAAAAAACATTTTGCAGCACCTCCAATTCAGATAACAGCACAAAGCCAACTGCTGTGCTAGCTGCTGGAAAGGACAGCCCTTTTCACTGGTGTGCCTGTGGCTGGTCCCTTTGTTAATTCTTTCACAAGCTCCAGCTTCCTGCAGATCTTTCCCAAACCAGCACATTGTTCTTCCGCACATCTTTCCTTAAAACTCCTCTCTGTCACGCTAGCTGTGAAGAGTTCTCAACAGCACCCAGGCAGCTCAGAATGATGACCACTGTCCTCATCATTCTGTTATTCCCTCAATGTATTCATAGATTCATAGATACATTAGGTTGGAAAGGACCTACAAGATCATCTAGTCCAACCATCCTCACACCACCATCCCTACCCACCAAGCTACTAAATCAAATCCCTCAGCACCTCATCTAAACGCTTCTTGAACAGCGCTAGGGACGGTGCCTCAACCACCTCCCTGGGCAGGCCATTCCAGTGCCTGACCACTCTCTCAGAGAAAAAATTTTTCCTCAAATCTAATCTAAATCTTCCCCGGCACAACTTGTGGCCATTCCCTCTCGTCCTGTCATTAGTTACCTGGGAGAAGAGGCCGACCCCCTCCTCACCACAGCCTCCCTTCAGGAAGTGCTAGAGTGCCATGAGGTCTCCTCTGAGCCTCCTTTTCTCCAGGCTGAACAATCCCAGCTCCCTCAGCCGCTCCTCGTAAGACTTGTGCTCCAGACCCCTCACCAGTTTTGCTGCCCTCCTCTGAACACGCTCCAGAACCTCTTTGGACCCTGTCTGGGTTCCTCTGGATGGCGGTCCTCCATTTTGTCAGCTGCACCACTCAGCTTGGTGCCACCGACAAACGTGCTGAGAGTGCACTCAATCCCACTGTCTCAGCTGTTGACAAAGACGTTGAAGAGCACCAGTGGCAAGACGACCCTCTGGGGCACACCACTTGTGACTAGCCTCCACCTGGACACTGAGCCACAGGTCACAGCCCTCTTGCTATGGCCACGAAGCGCACAGGGGGCGACCCCTTACCTGCCGCTGCTCGCCACCACAGGCCTCGGCTTCGCTCATGGCTGCGCGCCGCCGACCGTTGCGCCGACAACCGGAAGCTGACGGCGGCAGCCGCGGCAACGCGCCGGAAGCGGCCGCGGGGCTCCTCACCGACCCCGCCCCCCTCTCGTCGGGATCCGCTCCGCAGCCGGAACGGTACGGCCCGGGGGCGGGGTCGGAGCCCGCATGCTCGCGTCCCGGGGCCGCTCCTCCTCCACGTACGCGAGGGCCGGGGTGTTTGTGTGTGGCAAGGGCTCTCTGTGCTGTGCCCCGGCGCCACGTGCAATAGGTGTGCAGATCCTCCTGACAGCAGGTCACCGGCAGGTCAGCGCTAGCGCTGAGGATACAGCCGAGACTGCTGGAGCGCCGGACCGCTGGCAGCTTGGTGTTGGTGTGTCTTGATCTTTTGTTGCAGCTGGTAAAGCACCAGGAACAGAGCCAGTGAGTCGTGGCCAGATGGAGCCTTCCCGTGAAGGGCTGCAGACTTCTGAGCGCTGAGAAAAATGCGTTTCTTGCGGTGGGACTTGGCACGTTTTGGATGTGCTTTTGGCTTTTCCGTTTGGTTCTTTCATGGTGGGGAGGAAAGCTGCCTGTACAAAGTGGGCTTGCTGCATGCCCTGCTCCATCAAGTGGAAGAAGATATGGCAAGGCTGGCCCTTGTTTTTCTTGGTGGGGCAGTGAGAAAGTTTGGTAAATCTACTGGCACACCAAAACAAAAGTAACATTAAAAAAAAAACACCAATGCACAATCAGAGAAAAAAAAAATGACACCTCCTAAACGTTTTCTGACACACTTTCTACTCCCAGCAAAACGTGATAGGAGAGGGTACGATGGTGTATCGTGCATCAGTGATAGTAAGTTTAAGTAGCTTTCCTTCCCCTCTTCAGCAGCCAGCAGTTTGGAAAATGTCACTTTGCACGTGATTTAAAAATGTACTCTGAAGATGCATTCCAAGAGGTTTTCTTTCTGTTCGTCAAGGTTTCAGCTGACCTCAAAGTAATGGTGTTCATAGTGAAAACTGATGCGCGTGAGGGTCAGCTGCAGTGAGTGGGTGCTGTGAGATTCTTCCATGTTCCTGGGAATGCTGGCAATAGCCTCAGATGTGTAACAGACTAAGCCTGGTATAGCGTTTTCAGCAGTGTCTGCTTAGTAGGTCCTGGTTGGTTCCTTGCAAGAAGGGACTGTTTCTTGTGAGAAAAGAGAAGTTTGCATTTTGTCTGTAGTTTGCTATAGTAGTTTGCTTGGGTAACTGAGCTGTGCCCCATGCTGCTGCTTCATTGTATGATAGTACTTCTTATCCCATTTCTCTTCTTTCTGTGCTTTAAAGTACAAAATAACCTTTGATCTCTACCTGGTGTTGAAGGATGAAGGAGTCTGGCAGTGTTTTCCCTATCCAAAGAACAGAAGTAGAAGCTAGCTTTCCAGGTCTGACCCAAAAGCCAGAATTAAGAAATGCATTTACCAGCTGCATCTATAAGGAAAACCATGTTTGAGCGTAGTCTGGAGCCTTTCTAAGCCCATGAAACGCCCAAACCTTCTGCTGATACATTATTGATCGGTTGTCTGTCAGGGGTTGTCAGTGTAGACAAATTTGGTGAAAACATTTTCACATTTTGTAGTGTTTGGTTCTTTAGCTTCTGGATTTTACACTTGAAAAGAAAACTGTCTATTCAGGCTGATGTCCACTTGTAGCGTTCCCTTCTTGAGTGTATTTTTGTCAAGCAAAAGCACAGTCTCCCACCTAGGAGATAATCAGATGTCTCCTGGGCAGCTGTCTGTAGGTGTCTCTGCTCAAAGTGGGGCTCAGACCTCCAGAGGTCCTGCCAAGCTCAGTCTCTGCTATTACCCTTACTTGCCTGTCAGTTGCAGTTATGCAAAGCTATGAAGGCGGGCAGTCATTTCCTTCCCCCTTTTCAGTCTGTTTGAATAAGCATTGCTGAGTCATGCAGACTGTCTTGATTCTGCTTCAGCCCTACAAATGTTTTACAGGAACTGCTGCGCTCTAATGCCAACCTAAGGAAAGGTAGAGTGGAGGTCTTAATGATGGGGAGTTGTTGCAGACAGATGGGCAGGATGGCCTATAGACCCTGACTGAACATTGCCGGGTCATAGGGTGAGATGAGGCCAGTGTTTCGCGTTGTTGCAGGACATATCACTGCATATTTTGGTATTGAGGCACGACACATGATAATAGGAAGGTTTTGATTCCAGATTCCTATCTTGGATACTGCTGGCTCCAAAATAGCTGCCCCTTCAAATTAACAGAAACTTAATTACCTGGAGTCTTGTTTACTTCTAATGCTTTAGTATCATGTCTTATCTATCAACATGATTTAAGCTCACCTGTGGAAGCTCTGTTCCAATTATTTTCTCTTTCATTAAATCACCAAGGTTGCAGAAAAGCTCTGAGATGACCCAGTCCAACCATCCATCTACCACCGGTTTTTCCCTACTAAACCATGTCCCCACATGTAAGCATTTCTTGAACATAAATTTGATCTGTGTCTGGTCACAGTCCTTCTGTGCTCACAAAACGAGCTCCTCAAGAGCTAGTTGTTTTCAGATAAAAGCAGTTTCCAGCATGGTTGAGGCGTGTAATGTGGTGATGCCTTCAAACTCAGTATTTCTGCAGTGCTCACACCTGGTAGGTAACTGTCTTTAATGATGTTATTGCACTGTTGTGATGATTAGTGTTGACTTTTCTCCTGATGGTGGTTGTTTTGTTTTTCTTGGTTTTTTGGTCAGGAAAAGTTCACAGCATGTAATTCTTTTTGGAGATCCTCTTAGTAGTCTGTCCTTTTCAGTAGTGAAGGTGAGGGTCAGAAGCAGTGGAGAAGACTACTGGCATTCTTAAAGACAAGCTAGTGAAACACGGTTTCTTCACCTTACTGTGCAAGACCTTATTTGCTGTCCCAAAGGGACACTCTTCAGAGTGCATGCTTGGTGGAGCGATCTCCACGTACCCAGCGCTGTATTAAAGGGGATACCTACTCGACATAGCTCATTGGCATGTCAGGTTACTTCGTCATATTTCTCAGCTTCAGCAGAGACCTTAGTGAACCTTCTGTTGGAAATACGGTTTAGGACACTTGGCATGTTTCATGCAAGATCTTGAAAGTAAAAGTCCCTGCTTCCCCATTCCCTATGTGACTTCCAGATTCCAAAATCGCATACTTAGGTCCTCTTCCCAGTTGCCTTAACCTTCATCTGCAGTGTGACCCCTGAATTACCAAGGACATCCCATGTCCTTACATGAATGTGCCATTAGAGCACACAGGTTGCAGGAGCTGCAGCAGCTGTATTTCAGAGCTTGGCTAACCAGCCCTGCTGTTTTTCTGTAACATCAGTTCCCTGCAGTTTTAACAGAGGGAAGTGAGCTGTAAAGAAAGCCCAGCATGGCCTGGCATAGCAACACCAGCATGGCTCAGGGCCATTGGAGCACTGAGCTTTGTGCCACCAGCCTTTGCTACCGATTTCTTACCGTTTCAGGAAGGCTTTTGGAGCTTAGCACAAGGATATTCAGGTACACACTGGGAAAATAATAGCAATGGTAGGTTTGATGACACCAGTACTATCTCTTCTTTGTTTTCTTGGATCTGTTTGTCCAGGAATATCCTTCCACCACTCATGGCTACCTTTCCTCACCGTTTCTCCTACCCTTCCTTCTCCCACCCTTCCCAGTCTAGTTCACATCCCCCAAGCAGACTCTGTCTGCTTTCGTTCGTGACATCCCACTGCCAGTCCCCTGCCCTCATCAGCCTCATGCTGCGATTGGTGAGAGGGATGTCACCGGGCATGGAAGGTGAAAAAATATATTCCCAACACAGTACTCCAACAATGACAACAAGAGTATTACATTGTATGTAATACAAAACCCTGGGTGTGGCTGAGGGGCACAACTCCATGCCATGTCCCACCTGCACTTGAGCTCCATTTGCTCAGGACTGGTGTGCAGGTTTGCTGTTGTTTTAACTAATTGACATTTGCTGGAGAAAAACGATCTTGTTTATGAAAAAGCTACTCATCCCCAATTATCTTGGACGCCATATTTTAATGCCAACAACGTTTAATAGCAGTGCATTGCTGCTGCCAGCCACACCAGTGCCAGCTCAGTTCCACCACTCCCCTGCCTGGCTGGCCCTTTCTGATTGCTGTTCTGTAGTAAATTCCAGCTAATGTGTTTAGCAGTTTTTATCAGTCGGCTGCACATCAAGGTATGCTTTCCCTCCAGGCTACTGAAATCACTTTGGCTGGTCAGGCACAGCACAGACAGGCTAAATCCAGCAGGACAGAAGCTACTCTGTTGCCATTACCATTAAACTTCATTTTTTCTGTATATAAGAAAACTTCCTGAAACAGCTGGAGGAGCCAACAAGGAGAGATGTGCTGATGGAACTCGTTCTTACAGAGACTGGTGGGGAACATGAAGGTTGGGGGAAGTCTTGGATATAGCGACCGTGTGATCGGGGAGAGCTTACGTGGAAGAAACAACGCTGTAAGTAGGATTACAACTCAGGACTTCAGGAGTGGTGACTTCGACCTCTTCAAGGACATGCCTGGATGTACCCCCATAGGTTAGACTGCTGGAAAGTAAGAGGGGCCAAGAGAGTTGGTTGACATTCAGGCACTCTTTCTTCCAGGTTCAAGGTTGGTGCATCCCTAAGAATACGAGATCAGGCAAAAGTGGAAGGAGACATGCAGGAATAAGCAAGGAGTGCGTGGAAAGGCGCAAATAGAATAAGAAATTCTTTGGAAAGTGGGAGTTGGGTCCAGCCACTGGGGAAGAGTATAGAAACATTGTCAGGGCATGCTGGGTTGCCACAAAGGATGCTAAGTTTCACATGGAATTAAACCTGGTGAGGGAGGTCCAGGAGGCAAGCCAAAGCCCTCTGCCAGAACTCAGCTGACAGCTGGGGAGTATCTCCCATGCTCTGAACTACCTCCTCTGCCCCCACCACCCAGCCCACGCTCCCTTCCTGCTCTTCTGTCCCCAATCACCACTTGTACCTCATACATCTGTGGTCAACAACGGTCCCATTCTCAATAAGCAGCCATGCCTGAAGAAGGCAAGGGCTGTTCATGCGGGATCTCTGCTGTGTCCATCTCCAGTTGTCTCCCGCCTCGCAGGGAACAGTGGAGGGAATCCTGCCACAGTACCTGGCAAAATGTCCATACATTCTGCAGATATGGTGCATACACTTCTTCAGCTGCCCAGCTGAAGTGCCTCTACACCAGCACACACAGCTTGGGAAGCAAATGGAAGGAGCTGGAAACCACTGTGCTACCTGAGAATCATGACACAGTTACCTTCACCAAAACCTGGTGGGACAATTCCCATGACTGCAGTGTGGCATTGATGGCTACAACTGGTTCAGAAGAAAAGGTGAGGAAGAAGGAGAGGAGGCAATGCCCTCTACCTCAAGGGAGGAATAGAGTGTAAAGAGAGGTCCCTGCAGAATGGCCCTGAACAAGATAAAAGTATAGGAATTGCCAAATCTGTGGCCTGGTTTGTCCTGGTTCTGTGTCTACTGGGGCAGAGGGACACAGACCCATGCCCAGAAAGAGGAGGGAGATGGACCTAAAAACAAAACAGAGACAATGAGATAAGGGAGAAAAACTGATTTAATAAATAAGACAGTGGAATACAAGATAACACAATGTAACACAATACAGCTGGAATTGAAGCTAATGAATCAAATTAAATGAGAGTGAGTGCCCAGAACCAAAGGCCTTACTCTAATGCTAAAGGTGAGATGGCTGGTGAGCACACACAGCAGAGAGGAGCAGTAACAGAAGGGGCAGTCTTGTGACCTCCAAGCACTTTTATCTTCCCCTCTGAACTGAAAATGAAAACGGTACCTTGAAATCTTCAGGGGTTTGTAGTTCTCTTCTGAGAAAGGTAAACCCCAAAACGTACATGTAGGAAGTCAGAAAGGAAGGTGAGAGACTGGCATGGCTGAACCAGGACCTGGTGGTCAGCAGGAAGAAATTTCACAGGCACTGAGGAGTTCTGAAGAGGCCCCACTGTATAATAAAGTATTGGAAATTGAGAAGAAATACGCTGTGTTCACTGGGGATCCTGTCATATTGTCGGAAGGCAGTGGAGATGGAATGTTGCTGTGTGGAGTCCTACATGAGGAGTTGGGACTTGATATCAAGTGAGAACAGCCAGTGCTTTGAATTGTGTGGTGCTAATTGCTCTATAATCCGGCTTGTCTCCCTTACTAGGTTGCTATTTGCCTTATCAATGGTTTTACAGCAATTTTACTCTTCCGGTGCTTCATCCCTGGAAGTGGTTGTTCTCAAATGTGCAGGCTGCCAAAAAGCGATGACGTGAAAAGGCGTGACTGTGAACGGAGGGATATCTCCTTCTGGTAGCAGAGATCTCTTAGGAACCCAATAGGGAGGCACACACATTTTGTTGAGCTGAAACCCCCATTGTGGTTCCAGAATCAGCTGGGGTCTCCAAAACGGCCCCGAATCTCCACCTCAGTTCAGTCTCTTCGTGCACAGAAGGGTCGTGCTGCTGGTGTGGCCAACACCCCGTGCCAGCAGTGCCAGGTTCAGTGCTTTTTTAGAAGATCCCCACGCTCCTGGCCCAACACCAGCCCTGGGGTCTGATCCCAGCACCGCTCGCTTGGTTTTCGGATCACTCAAAGGGATTTGGGGTAGCGCCGGGGCAGCGCCAGGGACTGCAGGTGGCACTGGAGGCACACAGCAGAGGAGCAGGAGGAGCGTGCTATTTCTGCAAGCTCCTGGCAGAACTCTCCCTGACAGCTGCTTTCCTTGCACTCTGAGGGGACCAGAGCTCACCCTGCATGCACTGTGTGCTGGTGCACATGCAGCCCCTGCACTTCAATTCTGCTTTTCCTTCCTACGCTTCCTTCCCAACCCGCTTCCCATGTGTGTCCACACTCAGAGGCACTGAGCACCATCAGCAGCGCCTGCGGTGGCACAGGGGATGTGGTGATGTGGCTGTCATTGCTGGCACTGGCACCACCACACCATGGGGTGTGGGACAGGCAGAGCGGACAGGTGTGGGAGGGGAACTGGGATGCCACGGGAGCCAGGAGTGCAGCCCAAAGAGACATGGAGAGAGCCAGAGTGTGTCTGCAGCAAAGCTTTATTGGGAGGATAAGTGGTGCCAGCGGTCCGGCATTGGTGCTGCATGGGACTCACAGGGCCACGCTCACTCCTTCAGTGTGCGCAGGCCAGTGAAGACGTTGTTGCCGACCCTGTGGGGAGAGAGAAGAGATGTAAGGTGGGAAGTGCACGGCCACTGGGTCACTGCCCGTGTCTGTGTCTGCCCTGGGCTCACCTGGTGGCTTTCCAGTCATCGCCAGCGTCACCAACTCTTGACCGCAGCAGCCACATGGTCTTCAGGACCTCCTTCCCGTTCTTGTCCACGAAGCACTGGCCCGTGAAGACAGTGGTGGACTCTGTGGGAAAGGAGCAGAGGAGGGGAGAGGGGTTATGAGTTCTGCACAGGGCAGGGCAGGGATGGGGCTGCTGGGGACACAGCAGGGGATGGGCCAGCACCGGGGGCATGGGAGGCAGGGGGCGTCAAAGGCACTGCAGGAATGGGCAGGAAATCAAAAGGGACACCACACAGAGACTGAGAGATCATCAGAGACAGCATAGGAAAGCGCAGGAGACATTGTGGGGAAGGGCAGGAAAGCAAAGGGGATGTCACAGGGAAGGGCAGCAGAGGAGCAGGGACATGCAGGGAGGCTGGGAGAGAAGCACCTATAAACGTCCATTGCACTGTGAAGCCAAAGGTGGGCTGCCTGACTGTATTGTTTTGGATCCCAAGCAGCGGTGACGTCGTGATGCGGTCACACACAGCGGTCACGTCTGCTACCGCCGTGAGGTAGGTGCCGCTGAACTCGCCTTTGTCGTTCACGGCCCCAGTGGTCATGTTGGAGCCCAGGTCGTTGGTCCAGTTCCCAGCCAGTGAGCACTGGGGTGAAGCAGAGGGACTGAGTGCTGGGCAGGAGGCAGGGGTGGGCACCTAGGGGCACCCGCTCCCAGCCCCATCCCATCGTTACCAGTTGGGCAGAGAGGCCGGGAGCCAGCAGAGCCAGGCTGAGCAGCAGCAGCACGGAGGAGGTTGCGTGCACCATCTCTGCAGCAGGTGGACAGCTGGGTGTGCTCCTCACAGGACTCTCCCCTCCTGCATGCTCCTGGCCTTTTTATTGCTCCCTGCACTGGCTTTTCCTCTCAGGCATTACGCAGTCTGGGTGGGTCCACAATCACAGTTCCCAGTTGCAGGCGCATACCCAAAACTATGCAGGAAGGTCTTTCAGGAAGCTTTCCTGTGGGCACCAGAGCTCTCCATCCCCAGGTGCAGGAAGTCAGAAAGGAAGGCGACAGACCGGCTTGGACAAACCAGGACCACTTGGACAAACCAGGACCAGGATCAGCTGCTCAAAGTGGAAAGCAGGAAGCCGTGGTTGATTTCAGTGGGAGATCACCTTGTCTAGCTCCTGCTAAAGCACGTTCCCTGCGGTAGGTTTCACAGGAGTCCATACTGCCCGGGGAGAAACCGTGGTGGTTCAGGTAGGTCTGGACTGGCAACATAAGGCTGAGCTATTTCTAGCTCGGAGGGCCCCTGGCACTTCAGGCCACCAAGGAAGGGATGCGACGTACAGATGGGCTTGGGATCGAGGGGTGAACTTAGCCATGGATGCTATCGCTCATGTTATTCGTGACTGTGGATCATAGGCTGCAATTATGAAAGCCAAGCGGATAAAGGCTCACTCGTACGGAGGACAGTGGCAGAAATCTCCATGCTGGGGGGCCGGGCAGGTGGATTTTCTCCCATTTCCACAAACGCGCCATAGCAAGCTCTGTTCACTCACAGTGGTGGAAGCAACGACTGGAGGGCTGGAAACATATCCCGAGCACCATGCCACCACCTTGAACACCATCCTGGGTCTTGGAAAGCAAGTCTTCTGGCAACATGGCACCCCAGAAAGAACTGAATCGGATAATGGGACTCGTTTCTGGAACAATGACATAAACACCTGGGTCAGAAAGCATGGCATCCACAACAGAGAGTCATAGAATTGTAGGGATTGCCAGAGATCATTTAGTCCAACCCCTCTGCCCAAGCAGCTCCTTAGCCCAGGTTGCACAGGTAGGCGTCCAGGTGGGTCTTGAACATTTCCATAGAAGGAGACTCTACCACCTCTCTGTGCAGCCTGTGCCAGTGCTCCATCACTGCACTGTGAAGAAGTTCCCATGCACATTTGTGCAGAACTTCCTATGCTTCAGTTTGTGGACATTTCCCCTCGTCCTGTCGCCACACACTGCTCAGAAGAGTCCGGCCTCGTCCCTTTGCCTCCCACTCCTTAGATATTTACAGAGGTGGATCAGATCCCCTCTGAGTCTTCTTCATTCAAGGCTGAACTCTAGACCCAGGTCTCTCAGCCTTTCCTCATAAGGGATGTGTTCCACGCCCTTCATCATGTTTGTAGTGCCCTGCTGGACTCTTGAGGAGATCCCTCTCTTTCTGTACTACAACACACTGTTAAAGACTATACGGAGAGCAATGGGTGCTGGGACACTCAAACTTAGGATGCAGGTTTAGTAAAACCCACCTGGTTAGTCAATACTCAAAGACCCATCTGCCAGCTGAGCTGGTCCTGCCCTATCAAATGTCTTACGTACCTCACATACCTTGTAACACCTTGCACTTGGACTTGCTGAACCTCAGGAGGTTCACCTACCTGCACTGCCCATCTTGATTAGGTGACTCTGGATGGCATCCCAACCCTCAGGCATGCGTGGTGAGTTTGGGCTGAGCAGGGGAGAAGGATAAGCTGGGAAAGCAGCTGCGCTCCAGCACTGACCTTGGTGCCAGCAGGAAAGCCAGCACTGGAAGCCCTTATGAACAGGCCAGAGGCACGTCTGTAGGGGTGTGTTGCTCTGAGCCTGCCTTGGAGCAGGATGGCTGAGACAGTCCCCATAGTGGTGGCCCTAACACACACTGAGGCCAGCAAGAGGCCATGTGTGCAGCTTGCCAGTGTGTGTGCAGCACTGCTTATGTCCTCTGGCCATTCTGCTGTGCAGAACTGGGACTCATAATAGTAAATTCACGTATACCAAGAGGAATATTGACACGAGCTGGCAAAACCGTTCTCCCCTGCCCCTTTCTCCCTGCTCCTTCCTTTTTCCTTCCTGCTCTGAGAAAAGACAGTGATTGATAGGGAGAGCTTCACTGCCTCCCAGCATATTTCTCCACTATCCACCAATGGAACAGATCCTGTTTTGGGATTGCAAACCCAAGATGATGGGGCTGTGCAGCTGTGGAGAACTGTTTCAGCAGTTTCTCATCCTTCTCGACCAGAATTCGAAGCCTTTGGATATCTGTCTGGACATCTGCCTGCAAATATCCGTTATGCACGGGAGGTTAGCTCTGTGGCACAAATCCAGATGTCTGATTGTGTCACACTACAGATACAAAGACTTCTGGCTCCCAGGCAGAGATGTGGCAACCCTAGACAACAGCATGGCAAGGAGAGCTAACCCCAATAAGCCATCAGGAGGTCTAAAGGACTTGACTCTTGATGCTGGGAAATCCAACATAGTGACTTGACACACCAATGAAATATGTCAAGCAGCTATTCCCTTTATTACAGCGCTGGGTGCATGGGGGATCTCTCCACCAAACATGCACACTGAAGAGAGAAACAACTACACATTTAAAGGCATAACACGTTAATATTAACCACATTCCAAAGATGGACAGAAATTACAAAGTGAGTGACATCTCTGGTGGTAAATTTCCAGACGTTAAAGGGATTACATTATGTCGCCAGCAAATCTGCCTCCTTATCTTCGCAGACTTCCCCACTGAGTTGCAAACAGCAATTCCACTTACCCTCTCTGGACCATCCATTGTGTTGTAAACAGCCACCCTCTACACCACTGCGTTGTCCTTATCTTCATGGGACCACCCTTGTATTGAGTTGCACACAGCAGCTCTCTTCAGCAGTACCTGTGTTTCTGTGGCCCCTGAGTTTCTTCCTAAAGCTTCCTGTTTGCTCAAGCTATGATGCCTAGTTTAGATTCAATCCAGTTCAACTCCCTGATTCACTCTTTCATTAAACCAGTGTTCTTTATAATCAGTGTAACAACTTCTGGCTTGCATTGGAGGATGTGAGAGAAAAGAGTTCTGTGTAACTGTGGGATTGGCGAAAGCCAACGTCAAAGAACTGAAGGTTTTCTTCTTTTCATCGTTCCTGGCCACGCGGCTCCAATCTTGTTTTTGTTGTGTAATGCCACTTTCTGTCACCTCTCTGGCAGTTGGTGGAGAGGTTTCATCGTATTTACAGGTTATTTTAAGCTAAAGTCAATTCTCAGCGGTCCAGATGAAGCATGCTGAGTATGAGAAATGGTAACACTGACAACTGGAGCAAGAAACTTTTCAGTTTATTATTATTATTGCTCTATTAAGCAAAGGGTAACTGGCTATGAGAATTACACGGGCTCAGACATGATGCTGCATTTGCAGCAATACAGGCTGTGGCTGGAGGAAACCCAGAAAGTCTAATAAAGGTACTGCGTGGGAGAGGCTCAGCATCCTGCAAGACTGGCACTCACAGCTGGGTGGGAAAAGGGGCTCCGCCAACTCATACAGGCATGTACATCTCATTGCTGTCTCCTGAAACTAGGATCCCATGACTCGCTCTTTTACAGGAGGGGTGACACATTGGTCAGAGCACAGACTATGATGATCCAGAGGAGCAAGAAGACTGACAGCGCAGGCTCTGCAGGAGGTCTCAGGGGGCAACTGATATCACCTAAATTCAAGTTTCCAGGAGTTTTGCAAACAAAACCCAAAGTTCAGGCAAGATAGGATGTTTGGGAAATCTATGAACCTCTGTGGAAGTTTCTAGGTTTGCCTGTAGCACTATGAGAAAGTTCTTTCTGATCTGTAAAAACCCTAAAGAGATCAAACTGCCTTACCACCACTCCCTACTCCCGCCCAGGAGTGAATTACGCTTTCTTACACTGACTAGCAAGCATTTCATGGTTTTAGGTAGATCTTGGTTTTTTTCCTTTAAGTATGTTGCATTTTGTCTTCTTATATGTTCCTGTGTTCTAGATTAGTTGTTTGTTTTGTGACAATAGCAACTATCTTCTTACATTATGAATTACTAATTTGTGATTATTTCTTTTATAAAAGCTTGAGCTTCAACGCTTGTTTTCTGCTCAGATCATCAGTTCCAAGAATGAGAATATACTACCTAGTCATGTTGACATGATGCATATTAACAGCGGAGGCCTTTCCATATCACCCAGACCCACCTGGAAATTTTGTCCCATCTTCTCGAATTTCTTAAGGATCCCAACTGTTACGACTACTAGTTGTGCCTCTCTAGGCAGGAAGGAGAATGTTCTTTCAAAATGAAGTGGGACTGGTTAGTGAAGAGCTTTGTGCTGTAGTGTGTTGCGAAGTTTTGAGAACTGTAGTGAAAAAAACAAGAAGGACTGATACTTTCATGCCAGTTTTTCAAGGTGCCACTCTTCTTGCCCTTTTCATGCTGTGTCATTGCATGCTGGTGGCACATGGATACTTTTGTAGGTGACCACATTAGTCCATCATATTCTATGACACTTAGGTATTAATTTGCAGAACACTTGAGTATGCTTAGTTGAATCTAAGACCAGACTCAGGGAAAATCAGTCTCAAACTGAATGTCCCAAGTAGTACAACTCAGTAACAGTTCAACTACCATGTGTAAGAATTAAGAGTAAGAAAAAGCAGTTTCTTCCAGCTTTGTGCTGGAAAAAGTGATGTCCATTGAAAAGGTCTAAATGACTCAGAGTGCTTTCAGAGTGGGTGCCTGTATCAGGCACAGGAGCAGTCAGAGGATGAAAATTATAAAAAGCATGTGAACAGTATTAATATTCAGTGCAGGGAACAGAATGTGTGCAGCAAGTAACACACGAATGCTGAAAACAAAAATGCTTGATAACTGCTATTGAAAGAGTCTTCTCTGTTTGACTCAGATAAGGAGTGCTGGTTTCACCGTGGGTTCGTGCTGTTGTGTATTTAATTAAATAAAAGCTGTTGGAATGGGTTTGCAGAAGGGTCCTATAAAGACTGTGTTTACTAATCTGTTTTGACAACTTGGCACGGTGTTTTTTTGGGTTGTGTTTTCTGTTGTTTTTAAAACAAACATTTTTTTTGTTTTTTCCTTTCTGGTTTCCCCGTTGACTGTCGATAGCCCGTATCCTAGTCCTAGCTTATCAGCACCTGGGCCGGGTAACCACTACTCTTCCTCTGCTGAAGGAATTGAGAATTTTCTTCAACTGCTCTTCTATTTTTGTACACAGAGTAATTAGAGTAACCTTTGCATGCCTTTATCTTAGGTTTACAGCCTACTAATGTGTCAACCCCCATACTCCCTTCTGGGAATTCTCTGTCTCACCCTGGTACATCCATTAGCAGTGGTATGATGGGTCCGGAGACAGTATTTTCTGGAAGACACTATGGCATCTGCATATACTTTGCTCGGATTATTGGGTAAGGTGTTCATGTAAAATAATCACCCAAATCATTTAATAATTTTCCTGTCCCCTAATGCTTGTAAGTGATTCAGTCAATTCAATCTTAGTAGGATGTAAGAATGAGATTGTTGAAGTATGGTTCATTTCTGTATTTTAAGCACCTGTTGATACAGAGACTTTCTTTAGAGTTCTGTTTATAGCTCTACGTTCAGTGAATGGTTAGGACAGGAAAGTTCTTTGGATATTGATTGTGATATGAATAGCCCTGGAAAATTCTGTTGTATTTTTCAACCCTGTGAACTTTATGCTTCCAACTGCTTCTGTAGGATAAAAAAGATACTCGGGGCTCATGGGACCAAAATCCTAACTTGAAGTCTTTTGCACTACAAAGCTTTAAACAGACTGAAGAAGATTCTAACTTTAATAGTGGGTTGCATATTACTGAACATGCCAAGCAAGAGTATAGAGCTCCTCATATATTGATCCACATCCCTCTCTATGCTGAGTGGGTGTAAAATATTTGTTACGACATTTGTTTGCCTATATTATATTTCCAGAGAGTAATGTAAACCCATTTATAAAGTATTTGAGAGCATCAAATCTCATCTGATTAAATATTTAGAACCTACCTGTACCTGTGCAGTGAAGGAACATTCAGTTGTAACAATTCTTTTGAATGTTAACTTTTAATCTAGACGTTTAATTTAGACTTTGAAGTAAAAGATCCTGCTGTTTCTTTAAGACAAATTTAACAGGTGTTCAAGCTCACGATACTTGTGGCTTTTAAACAATTCTCTTCTGTATTGCAGAAATATTTGGGATGGCAGTATAGTAGTGGAGAAAATTTTCAAAAGTGGCGATCAAGAAGTTGTTGCAGTACGTAAAAGATTATGTTATATTTCTAAAAGATTATTGTAGTATATCTCTCCAGCCCTTTATACTTGTGTTCCCAAATTATAAACTGATAAGGAAAAAATGACAACTGTCTTCTTGATATGTATATATATTTTAATTTTATTTGGCTGCCTTTGTGTAGTAATTGTAGTTTTTAAAATCTTAGTAAGTGACAGTTTTGAATGTTGCATCTTACCAACTGACAATGGCCAGTTTCTTCTCTGTTCAGTGAATTCATCTCTTTTATTTCTGTGTAAGAGCCTAAAAATAAAACACTTTGGCTGGTTAGGATAAACACTGCAGTTATGTAAGAATGTAAAGTAGTTTTCCAACATCTTCATCATTAACATCTTTACATTTCACTTTTTCTTCATAATCCAAGCAACAAACTTTTCTGACTTTGGATGTTAATGCAATCCTAAACTGAGTTATTCCAGCAATGCAGAATTAGCTGCTGCATCAACTTCTCCAGTTTTGAGGCAACTGAGAGACTCAGGAAGACTGCAGCAGTTACACTCTGTCTCAGTGATGCTCAGTCATTTTAGTTCAGAGTTGAAAATAATAAAACACATCTGATTCACTCCTGCCCAGGAGTGAATTACACTTTCTTACACTGACAAGAACAGAAAAAGGCTTGAGGTAATCTTAAGCACTCTGCAACAGTGAGCCACTTTGCCAACATCATTGCACAGAGTAGAAAGGACACTAGTAGAAGGCAAGAAGAGACCTGCTGTGGTTTGGTCCCTCAGTTGTACTTACCTTGGGCACCTTGCGCAGATTGGGGGAGAGCTTCAGACAGGTAACCTGGCCTCGCTCATCTCCAACGATGACAACAGGGTGCACGGGGTTAAACTGGATATGGGTTATTTTATTTTTCTTCTGGTCCACCACCACCTGGGAGCACAGAGCTTCATACTTATCAACGTTCAGATCAAACACGTGGGCCTGGGGAAAAAAAAAAGGACAACACAAAAGAGATGAGCTGGGCAAGAAGAAGCCCCAGCAGCAGAACTATGCCTGGGGAAATTACAGAAATAAAAGGATCTAGGGAAAGGTAACTTCAGCACACAATTACCATCTGACTTCAGAAGATTCATCATCCTGTAAGTAAGCTATGTCCAGAAGCTGCCTGCTGCTTCTGAGGGACCCTCCCCTTCCTGCAGGAACTCACAGGATGATGACCCACTCCCTGAGGTTGGTGCAAACTCCTCCCAAGACTCCAGCATATCTGGACAGGAGACAGCTCAAATCTGGCACTGCTAGCCCCAGAGGTCCTCCCCTCCCCTCCCAGTGCTGCAAGCAATGAGCCAGCCAGGTGTGAAACCACAGTCTAACATGGACTGACTCACAAAGTAGGAAATGCTGTCCGAAATACTGACTACTCTTTATTGCAGACCTTTCTAATATCTGCATCTTAATAATAACAAGAGTCAAATCAGTAATTAATAGGGAAATAATGTGAACGTGGTTAGTATGATTCAGGATATACCTTGGGGTGAAGCACAGACAAACTTTGCAAAGCTCAAGACAGCATGGGGACAGCAGCTTGCTCCAGATCAGATGCTGTAAATGCTGTGCCAGCATGGCACTGCCATGGCACTTATAGGCAAGGGCTGGGCAAGTGGGGAAGGCAAAGGAGGGGGGAGAGAGACCTGAAGGCAGAATTTCGTCTAGCATGGACCTCAGAGCTACGGCACTGATACAGAGCACAGCACTAACTGCGTGACAGTGACTGTTCAGCATGACTCTGATGGGAACAGTGCAACATACTCAAGAGAGTGTCTAAATGCTGTCTCCCAGTAATTGCAATTAGCTCCTGTCAGTGCTACAGCCTGCAAAGTTTGATCAAGCACAGCATTCCTCACTGGTGCTGAAGGACTCTCCAGCATGCTGGGTTCCCACTTTGAATCCATTGTGTAGACTTTCAGCTGTAGTTTTCTTTCCCCTTTGTTACTTTCAGAAATCCTAAGAAAGGAAGTGTTACGCTAACAAGTACAGTGGGAATAGGGGACAAATCAGAACCGAACTTTGTGAGCATCTCCTGCCAGCTGTATCTTGTTTACCGGGCAGCTAGGAGCCAGATGACTTGTACTGATTCAACACTGTGCCATGCTCACTATTTGAATCTAGGAATTGTATGAAATCTGACAGCAGTATCCCTATAAAAGCTTTTTCCAAAGAGTATGAAAGATTTTGTATCAAACATTACATGTACTTTCTCATCACACACAACCAAGTTGGTCAGTTTTATCTGGATCTGAGTTAAGCAAAGAGGTCCCAGGACAGAGGTCCCAGGCAGTCTCAAATACCGCTGCATCTTTAAAGCCCATTTGTGATGTTTTTGTCCTGAGCTGGGGAATCAAGCGAAGACTTTGTAGCTGCAAAAAATATGATAAGGAGCTTCCTCTAAATCAAAGCGCAGTAAGACCTTCCTGAACAGGGAAGAGCAAAGGCTTCTCAAGTGTTTTAGAGAAACCCATTGCAGTTTGTACTTCAAGAAGGGGATTCAAAGCATCAGACACAGATAAGAATCTCCAGTTTGTAGAGATTTTCCCTGTCCCCATCATCAGGCTGGAAAAAAACGATTTCAGGTTGATCCACACAAGATATCAGATACCGGTATTAAATTCTGAATCTACACCTGAAACTTGTCGTTCCACATTCCAGCCAAGGTAATCCTAATTCTCACCTCTTGATAGACAGAGGAGTTTATGTCCTGGCTTGCATCCTGCCATCTTCCTATCTCTGAAAAGAAACAAGCTCTCTCTTAAGTGCATCAGCTCCACATAACCCACACTCACCAAAGGCTTAATTGCTTGCCTTTACAGAATGCATATTTGTTAATTTAAGGGCATGATTCACTTCTCCCACCAATGACACAAGCTCAGTACTTAGTAACCCGAGAGCCTTGTTAGAGCAGCACCAATTAATCCAGATTTAAAACAGGCAGCACAGAATTAATGGCCAGTCTTCATTTCAGCAGCAAGGTCTGTTTCATAGGGCTGTCAAGTATCACACCTGCACACCGCAGCCAGCAGCAAACATGGCATGGTCCGAAGGCTCTGTTTTGGAGTACTGAGCAATGCAAATTACTCAGAGTGAGGCTGTTTTTCAGAAATGCCACTGACAGCCCAGACATGCAGAATGCCTAGGACAAGAACTCAAAACTATGAGCAGAGTGGAGAAGGTCAAAAGCAAACAACTTTATGAATGTTCCTACTATAAAGCTCTTCTTTTATGAGCTTCTAAACAAATGGACTTGTTTTCTTTTACCAAGGGAATCATGGAAA
Organism: Callipepla californica brunnescens; assembly: GCA_023055505.1. NCBI lineage: Eukaryota > Metazoa > Chordata > Aves > Galliformes > Odontophoridae > Callipepla > Callipepla californica. The sequence continues at coordinate 156,263 of JALIRH010000023.1, read as the reverse complement.
AGAACATACAATTCCAGTTCTTCAGCTGGAAATATCAACTTGTATCGGCTGGCAGATTCTCCAGATGGAGGGGTGGGCCACAGGCATTAGGAAGGACCTCAGAGGCTTTGATTACATGGAAAATGGGGTCAGACCAACTCAATTACTGATGCCTTGGGTGTATCCTAAAAGGGTACACACAATGCCTGAGTTTGAGGCAGCCTCATGTTGCCATAAAGCAGCAGAGCAGACAGTGACCACCGCTGGATGCAGATTGGAATGGGGTTTGGGGTGAGGCTTTCTGCCCTAAGAACAGAACACGGAAGCCCTGCAGCTGTCCTTGAGGTTCCTAGTGCCAGCTGCCCTGGCAGCTCAGGTCATGGGATTAAGGGTGTAGAGACAGCTGCATCTGCATCTCCCGTTCTGAAGAGTCACAAGCAGTACACAGCATCTCTCCATCCATCCATCCATCCATCCATCCATCCATCCATCCATCCATCCATCCATCCATCCATCCATCCATCCATCCACCCATCATTCCAGTGCCCTTCACCTCTCCAGCTGCAGATGACCACTCACCTCCAAAGACTGCCTCTCAGCTTTCATGAGATGAGCCCTCTCTGGGTTCACAACCCAGACAAGTGCCACTTGACCCTGCGTGTGACTCCAGCATCAGACCCATGGTGGTAGAGCTGCCACACGCACAGACACACACACACACAGGTGCAAATCAGTCTGATGAGGGACAACATTTGCATAACTTTCCAGCATGGCAGACAAATGCATTTAGATGCTTACTGACATACAGCACGTCACATCAGCATGGCCAGGCCTGTTCCTACACATCCAGTCTTCCTCACTCAGTGCTGTAGCATCACCCGGGCTTGTACCTCCAGCAATGCAGCAAGGCAGTGATGTTTCACAGAATGTGACATTGCACAGTTCAGTGAATCCATGGAGAATACAGTAATTTGCTCATGGTCCCCAAAGCAGAGAGTATACATTTCTTGCTTTTCTCTGATACTTCTGCATATCCTGCAGGAGCAAACACAGGCCTGGAGGGGCAGCAGCCTGGCTGCATGCAGACCACGGGAGACACTTTCATTTCACGCTGCTAACAAGCACTGAAATAATGGGAAAGGGCATTTCAGTTCTCTTGCTATAGACTGCTTAGGAACAATATGTGGCCACTTCCATAAAGGAGCGTAAATCAGATTCTGAGAACAAGAAACCAGTGGAGAGGTACAGAGAGAGGTGAAGGAAATCTGAAAATTGCTGTAATGGGAAAGGGCAAGAATCCCCATCTGCACTCCCCAGCTTATCTGCAGAGAAGAAAGCACCGGGCAGTAACTGACAACTCCAACAGCTCTTTTATTTATGGCCCTCGAAAACTGTGCACCCACCCCAAAGAAATGCAGGAGAACAACTACCACTCTCAAAATGAAGCCCAGCATGTTCACCTAGGCAGTTCCTAGCAGCACCGGGATTTATGAGCTGCTATCAACAGCCATCAGGGGAAGCCTGGACTCACAGCCCCAGATAGACTGTGACGGTAGATGTGTAAGGCAGATGTTCAAAGCAACCTTCTCCTAGACAGAAGGGCAAAAATTCTGATAAGTCAGCAGGCCCTGAAGAGGACCACTGAAGTTAAGTAGATGGCCAGTTATCTCTGAGATAGGATCAGGTGAACCCTGAAATCTCTGTCAGATGCTTTTAATCAATAAGAACATTTTTTAAATTACAATCAAAGTCACAACAGAGCCTCCATGCTTGATGTACTGGCAATAATGGCTATAACTGCTGTGTTAGAGTTGCAGAAAACATTTAACACAAATGAGCTGCTTTGATGCCTGACTCTCAAACAGCTGGAGAGGAAATCCAGCTCAGTTGCATCCAGAGTCATGGAAATGTATCCCACGCCCACCAGATCCCACTGAGACTCTGCATGGGCACTCTGTAAGTTTGGAACAGTGCAAATCCAAGGCTACTACTACAGCTCCAGCATCAAACCCTGTTCTTAATTTCAAACACTTCACATCTCCCTGCTCACTCTGCAAACTGCACCTTCAACTTAAAGGCCAGCCCAAGCTCCCATAGCCCAGCAGCTCCAAGGTGACCTGCACCCCTCTGCTGTCACCCACTGTCCTACAGCACAGCAGCCTACTCAACTTTTGTGGCCTATAAAATGGGAGTCCATAAGCTATGCAGACCTATCCTGCCCTTACTGCATGCCTCAAACACAAGCTGGGTCTGCAGCGGGTGCCGCCTTTCCTGAACTTTTCTCCTGGGTTTACAAGAACTCATCCCCTACCAGTGGCCAGGACAACACCAGTGTGCTCAAAAACAATCTGGCAGCAACCAAAACCCAGCTAGGGGAAAATATGCATGTATGTAAGAGCAAAGCAGATGTACCTGGTAGCTTGGCAACAAAGAATAAAATCGGTGCAAGAGCAAAAGGTGAGAGATGATTTAATATCACACTGCATATCTGCTGCCCCTTACCTGTTGACATCTCTTTCACCTAGTCCATAGTCCAATCATCAACCTATGCTTGTGACCACTCCAGTCCACGTCACCCCGTGAAACATGTACCCTCTTCTTGAAAATCTCCAGGTATGGAGACTCCACCACCTCCCTGGGCAGCCTGTTCCAATACATCACCGCCCCTTCTGAGAAGAAATGTTTCCTAATAACCAACCTGAACCTCCCCAGATATGAGTATGGCCATTATCTCTTGTCCTGTCAAGAAGGATCCACGCTTACAGAAGAATGTCCATATGCATCGATGAAGGTTTTGTCAAGCTGAACAAGACATGCAGCTGATGCTCACTATCTATTCAGAGTTTATTGATTTGTGATTTAACATCAGCTTGCCTGCACAGCTGGCCCTGTTGCTTGTGTGGCAGGTCCATGGACAGGAGGAATAAGAAATGCTGCTGTCTAGGTTTTCCCAGCTGCATTGGACACGTGTCCTCTGAAATCAGGTTTTTAAAAACTGGAATTAATAGTTTTGAGGGCTCAAGTCACCAAAGCGACCCTGTCCCTCTAAGAAGCCCAGACAAGCCTCAGACAAACCAGTTTAAGCCACTGGGCTGGATTCCTGCTGGTGGCTGATCCTCAGCTCCCAGATGTGCCTGGCCAGGATTGGGCTGACCTGTCCTCATACCTGGCCTCCATCTCCCCTGACTTTTTCCCAGTTCAAATTAGAGCAGTGCTGCTCCCAATCTCTCACCTTGCCATCAATGGTGACTGCTGCAAAGACTGTGGAAGAGTAAGGGGACCAGGCAACATCCCCTACAGCAGTTTTCAGGTCATAAACAAACAACGGAGTCCTGTAAAGAGAGATCCAGGCGCAGTTAAAAACATACCACTCTGACAGTGAGACACTGAGATCTAAACACGTTGATGTTGCAGCCTGTTAAATGCCAGCTTCAGAGACTGGAGATGGGATACTTTCTTATGGCAGACACCAGCCAGGGTCTGGCATACGAAGGCATTGCAGGGTTGAACCTCAACCTAATTTCATTGCACTGAGAAGAAAAGAAGCATGTTGCTTGCAGAAAGAAAGCATTTTGAAAGCTTTTACTGCACACAGTGAGAGAGAGATTCTGTGCTTATTAATCATACATGAAAAAAAGTGATCTTCTCTCTCTGTACCTCTGACATTGACTATGAGAGCAGTATTGGCAGCAGGAAATATTTGACTCTGACTGATTTACAATGAAATCAGTTTCCTGTTTGAAACCAGACATTTCTTAACCACTAACCCTGAACTTCATTATGCATTTCTAAATGTTCCAATTTGTTTTAATTTTTGCCTCTCTGTCTATTAGGAGGTGTCTGGCTCCTGAGGCCACCTACCAGCCCCTGACATTTCTCTGTGCCATTGCTCCAGTAGAGTCACCCTGCCACAGCAGGTCCCGTCTGAAGGTAGCATGTTCCACGGCAAGGCAGTGATGTTGTTTTGCTTGAGCTGCACCTCCTGGCAAACTTCTGGACCAATGCTAAACTTCATACGTCATCCTCTGGATTGACTCATCACAGCATTGATAACATCAGTAAGACAGCAATGACAACATCTTAGAGTGGAACAGATTCAGGTTTGAGCAGAATCAACATGTGCAGCTGGATTGGACTGGATCTCACTACCTGTACCAGGACCCAGTAGGACCTACTTGATGGTGTGATCCCAGATCTTGACTGTCCAGTCAGAGCTGCAGGAAATGAAGAGTTTCGAGTCATTGGGATTCCAGCTGACTGAATCCACGGGCATGTGATGGGCTTCAAACACATCCAGAAACTGTCTCGAATACCATTTTGAACACTGCAATGGAAAGAACTAGTCAGTAATCAGAGCTAGACCTTCTTCCAGAGCTTGTATTCCCAGAGAAAGATGTGTGCAAATATTTGTATCACCTCCCAGGCTCATCTGGGCTGTCTGGGAAGAGGCAGCTGGTACCCAGAAGTGCTACAAACATCATCTAGCACATGCTTTTTTACCCCAACTGCAGGCAATACTGAGCCAGGCATACAGAAGGGAATAGGCTGGATTTAAAGCCAAAAGCAGGCTACAAAGCCCATTCTCCACTGTAGGAGCTCCCCCACCTCCTGCAGTGCCTCTGTGATGGGCTCTCACAAAGGCAGGGGGAAACAGCTCTCATGTTGCACAGGAGCACACCAGCAGTGCGCATTTGGACTGTGACAATTAAAACCTCAGTGCAGGAAGGACCTATCAGACCTTTGGCTCTAGCAAGTTTGGGGAATATGTCTAAAGCCCCTTGCCTGCCACCATCCTGCGACAGCTTATCCCAGCTGTCCCACCACACAGCTCTGCCCTGTGGCTCTTCCCATGTCTCAGCCACTCATGACTTCCCAGAAGGGTGTGAGAATCTAGCACTGGACATGGAATGTTCCCCTTGGGCTGCTGGGCCACCCTGTGCCCTACTGGCTATGTGAGCTCACCTAAGGGAGGAGAAATTACAGTCCACTTGCTGGCACTGACAGGATATGGGACTCAATCAGGATCCAGACAGCTTCATGTTCATGGAAAAATGAGGTTGTCCTCCCCCACATTCCTCCTACAGAAGGCTTCTTTCATTAGCCACAAGGATCCCCACTCACAAGTAATGCTGTCTTGGTTGTTTTTTCACATGTAAACCATATCTACACTGCAAGTTTGGGTTGGTTTCTTATTAAAGAAGCAGCAAGAGGGGTTCTGCGGGGCCTGGCTGGTGTCCTTTGTGAAAAACAAACTCCATGTGCCATACATGGTGCCCTGGCACTGCTGATCCTACCCACCATGTCCGTCCAGACCTTCAGTGACACATCTCTGATGTGTGACACAGCCATAGCCTTCCCAAGAGGAAGGGACTCTGATAGAACACCGTGAAAGTAACTTCCCGCTTTGAAGGAACACCATGAAATTAGTTCAGAAAGAAGTTTGACTTTAACGAATAAGAGTTTCTGAGTTTCCCAGAACAGCTGCCAAAGTCTTCTCCTGCTATTCATTTTAAAAACTATACTGTTATTAGACACATGTCAAGACAAAAACAAAACTGCTGGAAAATGCGATGCTTAACTTCTGACAAGATAGCTTTGAAAAGGATGAGTTAACTCAGGGAGCAGGCAGTTGTGCAGCCTGTCTGAACCTCTAGAGTGCTGTTCAAATTTGCTGAAAGTGTTTTTCTCTTATAGAAATGGTGGTACATGTGTGTGACTACTAAATTGTATTTTTTATGATGGGACAGGAAAGCAAGAAGGTAATACAGAAAAAAAGTAACAAGATGACTGGTGACAAGGCTACAGAACAACTGGGAGAAATACTGGGAGGAAAGGACCACTTCAAGGAACGCAGTTTATTCATAACTAATTCATATTCACTAAAAGCACTTCAGTTTATCCTAAATGTTAACCTGACACAAAGCTGCTCTGCTTCCATGTTGAATGGACATGTGGTTATAACATAGAGGGTTTCTGTAGTTCACTATCAGAAATGCTGAGACTCAAGGTAATGGGCAAATCCAAACAATAACACCGTTCAAAGGAATGTTCTATCTGGCAGCAGAAAGAGTACTGCCCATAACCAGTATTCCCAGCTGCTCTTCAGAAACTGCCAACATAAATGCGTCCTGTGTTGTGGACTGCCTGGCCTGATCACGCAGACACAAGCGTCCCAGTGCTTGGTACGAGAGAATGAATGCGTGTGAAAACAGTTGTGTTAACGTAAGAATTGCTTGCTTTCGTTCTTCAGCTGAGATTTGTTGCCTTAACTTGTTCTCAAGCAAACATCTAGGACTGAAAAAAAAAACCCTCTCTCACATGAAAGTGCTCAAACTTTATCTCAAGTTTGTTGTCACGAAGCTCTGCTGATCGAGAAATAATTCTGACCAAAAAGCTGAAGCCACGAGAATGCTCCAGCATCAATCTCACAGACCTTCCCTTCTGCACCAAAGTTGAACAATTCCTAAACAGCAAACAAGATATGCAAAGAGGCAGTTTTGCACGACGAAATCATGTTAATGTGGAAACAATCTGTCCTGTGTAAAAGGGCAATAGATGGCTCTGTGTCTAATTAAGATAATGATTTCTTGGCTTCAGAAGCACTATTAACTAAGCCATTTTTAAAAATCCGCTGTAATCACTCTGCAGCTGAAGAATTAACATATTATAATGCTATTTGTGGACATGCCCAGTCTTTGGAAAAATGCCTCTCTGAAATTCATTTCACAATTTATTTCATAAATAATCTAAAATTCAGCCTGTGCAGAGAGCATTCCATTTTTGATACTTGGCTTGTACCACATGTAAGGTTCAAATGTGCAGTTTTCAATAAAAGCTGGAATTAGAGCACACAGTAATCCTTGGAAAATGTCTGGATCAGTAGCAACCTGTTGATTCCAAAACTTCTGAAGCTTTTGTAGAAAACTCTTAGGGATCATCGACGGTGCAAGCACATTCCCCCCATTTCTTCTGGATACTCTTAAGGCTGGCTTGTCCAGATACTGAAAAATTCTCATCTCTGTGTTACTGCCTACAGTCTGATGGACAATTGCCTCTTCCTTCTCCTGGGAACACCTGAATTTGATAGGGTCATTGGTACAATGTGACAGTGGCCCTCTGGACAGGATACACATTTGTTACGCCTGTTTTGCCTAAATGATTGAAATTCAATTCAGAAAACAAATCCCTTTGGATTCTTTTTCTTTGTTCCGTTTCCATTTTGCAGGCAGGACAGAGGGACCTTTCAGCATCCTCAGTGGATGTTTGGATGACTGTGGTCTGCACCCCAGCGTCCCAGGGATGGCCTATTCCTAACACTGAAAGGCTGTTAATAAAGCCAAAAGTCAGCTTGGAGGAATGCTAGCCAAACAAAAGTTATATGAGTAACACAAGAAGTAACAAGCTTAATTTTCAGGGCTCAACATAGCAGAGATCAGAACTTCCTATTTTTATCTTGTTTTCTTAAGAAAAAAACAATGTCTGTCTCCTGCTGTCCAGTTCTCTCATCTCAAACAACTTTTGACCTCACCAGCAATTTTAGCCAAAGTTAGCTGTACACAGGACTTGGCAATATTAAGGTGTCACATACTTCATAAAAAGGGACGGCTGCAGAACATAAACATCTGGGCAATGCCCCTAACCATGGAAAAGCGATCAAAACTCAGCCCCCTGTCCTCACCACATGGCTGCAGGCTGTTGGGCATCATGCTGCAGGGAGGCACCAAATGGGAGATGGGCTATAGCACAGAGGTGGAACACAGTCACTGAGGTCAGACAGCATCCAGGTGGTTAAGGGGAGGCAGTGAGAAACTGGAGGCAGGAGGGCAACGAGAAAGGAGCTGGGACATAAGGGAGAGTTCAGGGACATTAATCTACAGGGAAAAAAAAAGGTTTCATCTGTTTCACTGCTCACAACAGGTATAAAAAGGAAAACAGATGAGATTTTTCCTGCCGTTTCCCAACAATCACAAGGACAGAGGATCAATGCCTTTTAACTTCTGCTCTGATCGTGGTTAGTGCCTGACTTGCACAGCTGCAGTCTGCAAAGCATTCTGGGACACAGTTTGCATTTAAAAAGTTTCTGCAAAATAATGCTTTAACTGGGTCTGTGCAGAGAGCTCCCTGTGACCCTATGGGGCTCTGTGCTGGTGTCAGGCTCGCCACAGTGATCTGAGGGCAGGACTGGCCTCTGAAATTGTACTTTGTTGCTGTCTGAGCAAACAGAAACATATGAGAGACCTGTAAGACAAGCATGGGTCAGGGAATGTGAAACAAGGGACAAAGAAGCCACTCTTACCTTATAGATCTTTCCCTCTTCAGTACCAACAAGAAACAAATGGTCTATCTTTTTGTGAAAATCAAATGATCTCCCGCTGCCTGTGAAGAAAAGAGACACACAGAAAATTGGTTCATTGGCACAGCACAAGCTCCCTGCCCATTAGATGTGCACGTTGCCAACGTGATTTATTAGCCAGAAGCTCCCCAAACATGTTAGAGCCTTCCCTCATGAAAACCCTTTCCAAGTTGTGCCTTTCTCCAGGACCTTCAGTTTGAAGAAACAACATACACAAAGGGGAAAGGGAACTGAAAAAGGGTGAACTGTCTTGGAGTAATACACACAGGAGGTCAGTAGCACATTTAGCTCTCAGAGCAGTTGCTGGACACAAAGATCACTCGGTGAGGAGATCCAAAGCCTACATAACAAGAGCCACAGGACATCATTTGCTTTCTAAAGCAACAAATGCCCTGAGACTGCCTCTGAGATTTTGTCTGTACAAAAAATAACTCTGTGCTCCAGGAAGAACTGACACAGACCTGTGATTAGCAGTGTCTGACAGATGGCCTATAAACACATGGGGGACCCAAGGGAGTCTCTGTTGTTCTCTGTGGGATCAACCTCAGCCCCCATCAGAGACTGCAGCTTCTGGTTCAGTCTTCTCTCTCAGATATGACTTCAAGGATATTGCTAGACACAGAACACAGATCAGCACTGCACTCTGCACTCAGTCACTGCCATTCTTTGGTCCTACCAAGCCCATATTGTGTTTAGAATCTGCCTTTCATTCCAAACATCTCTAAGGTCACCAAGACTCCAGATACACCTGTGGACCTCCAGCAAATCAGCATCCTCTAGTACAACAGAGGGAGTAGCAAATGTTTCGCATATGTAAGAGTGGTGAGGACCAGGTCTGCTTCCTGTTAGAGAAGAACAAATCTCTTGTGTTTGGTCGGTCTTCACAAAAACATAAATGTTTTTTGAGCATTAAAGGGTCCAGAGAGGAAACACGGTAACTCCTTGTGCCCCTTCTGTCCTTGGCTCAGAAGCCACTTAGCAGGCTCGCTCCAGTAAAGCCAACAGAAAAGGATGTGACTTGAGAATAAATCCTTTGGCAGACACAAGGATTCTTCTTACTTCAAAAGCCCCAAACCAAGCAGCACTGTAACACATAGACAAAACAAGCATCAAACACAATGGAATGTGATTCCTTGAGTTCCTCTGGCTTCTGCTCCCATAACAGATGTGACATCATCCAAGGAAATAAACTCTCATGCTGGTGAAAGAAAATTTCAGTAAGGCTCTTGAGCAGAAGATGGGATTTCTGCTGAGTTCCAGAGCAGTCTGGGTCTGCTGACCAGAAGGGAAATGCACTGCAATCATCAGAGGAGAAACCAGAACAAGCAAAAAGGGTTTAGAAGCACATCATTACAGAGAACTTTCTGCAAAGGCAGCTGAAAACAGCTTCATGTCTTAAATGTTAAGAAAATGTAGACCTCAAAGGAATTGCTAAGGTTGCTTTAATCCCATAATACTGTCTGCATTTTTTTAACATTTAAATAGATTGTTAAATATTCGAGACAAGCCTTAGAAAAATCCATTTCCCAGCAACACCAACAAATAATCCCAGAGCCTCTGGGTGTTCTGCACTGTTCAAATTTAGCTGGTCTCTTACAATCTGTGTGGCAGTTCAAGCCTTTCCACAAACACATGTTCAGGAATTACTAGCCTAGAACTATTTATAAATGCAGAGCAAGTGCCTTCTTGAAACCAAGGCCACAGCTTCAGTGCAAAAAATGGGTACAGTAGTATCATACGATCATACGATCGTGGGATCCACAAAGCTCCTTGTGTAGTCTGGAACTTCCAGAGCTGACTCATCTCATCCTATATCAAACACAGGATAGCCAGGATAAGGGGATTCGTCCTAGAAAGACTGCAGTCTCCACCTTGTATGGAGAGAGTCTAACACAGTAACTCAGAATAGGCGTTGTGCTTTTAGAAGGCCAAAGCTATGTGAGGCGCATCCCGCTTTAGGATGGGTTAGCTGTGCACTCAGGAGAGGTTGCTTTCCATTTTGATTTGGCCCATTCAGAACAACATCTAGTAGAAGGAGTGCAATTGACTCAATCCTGTAATACAGGTAATTTCCTTGCCTTATCCACAACAAGATGCCTCAGAAACATAGAATCACAGAATCGCCAAGGTTGGAAAAGACCTACAAGATCATCCAAGCATCCACCTCTTACCAATAGTTCTTACTAAACCATGTCCCTCAACACAACATCCAAGCACTCCTTGAACACCTCCAGGGTCGGTGGCTCCACCAGCTCCCTGGGCAGCCCATTCCAGCACCTGGTCGCTCTCTAGGAGAAGCAGTGCTTCCTCACGTCCTGCCTGAATCTGCCCCGGTGCAACTGGAAGCCATTCCCTCTAGTCCTATTTTTAGAACTAATATTCATCTTCTGCAAGTAGAGACAAGCAGCAAACCCTGACTCAATTAGAGGCCATTGCTACAGACAGACTTTGCCCTGTTCAAAGCCAGGAGGAGGAACACTTTTTTAGCCCTTTTTCTCCTCAACATCCCACTCCCAAATATATTGCCCAGAATGCCTGGTGAGAGGTTTTGAGTCAGTAATTAATCAGCGTGGTGTGTTCTTGGGCTCCTACCAAGCACTTGCAGCTGCAGGTCCTCTGGCGTTTTTCCTTCTGCTGGCAGCTTGATGACATCTGTATGAACCAGCTCCTTCTGCAGGCAGAGGAAATTCCACATGAATAACAGGCTTTACAGCAACAGCAACAATACAGAGACATTTGATACTTCCAAATGACAATTTTTATGAAGGAATTTTAAGAAGCTTTCCAAAAATTGCTTAATGTTTCATGCCCACAGCTGGCAACTTGCTAATATGCTGCTTTACGTAAGACCTCCAGGAAGCTGACATTTTGGTGCACTGGTGCTGAGAGCCACTTGTACACCACACAGGCACACGCATATGACCTGAACAGCTTTGGGTTTTGAGGTCAGTGCTTCCAAGTGTGGGATGACACTGTCAGCGTGAATTGAGACAAGTGAATTCACTCTGCATAGTGGAAAATAGATAACTGTCTGTAATTGTGGAGCCAGCTAAAACCCACAGTAAGAGTTAATAACATACCACCTCACCAGAGCTCTCTTCTTACCATCTCCCTGTTGTCCTAAGAGCAGCCTCAGGTCCCAGCATTCACAATCTCTCAGACTTTGAGATTCAACCAACAAGAATGTCCAGTGGACAGCTAATGTGCACCATGTTTTTGTCAACAGAGCTCTAAAGAGCTCTCATTGCAGGGCACAATACTGACATGCACGGTTTTGTATGAATATAGGGCAAAAAGTCTGTGTCCCAAAGAGTTTACAGCCTAGCTAGGAGACAAAAGGCAGATGAAAACAGACACCATGTGGGTGAGTATGAGGAAACAAAGAGAGGGCAAAGATTCATTCTTAGACTAGCTCTGGGAATTAAAATACCTCTGCAGATTGCAGTTGGTTGTGAATATAAGAATACCCTGGGGCTAATAAAAAGAACAAAGAACTAAAGATTATATTAGTGAGAAGTGTGGGCTGAGGACTGGATGTTTTCATGAATCTGCAGATTTCCCAATGGAGTACTGCAAGAACAAAACATAACTTCTTAGCTCACTGAATCAAGCTTTAGTTGGAGCTTCTCTAAACCCAGAACAGGACTTCAGTGAAAAAAGAAATTTTGCCTGGAAAGGTCAGTCCCAGGGATTTTTACATTAGGAATGGGTGAGAAGGCCTTGAGAATACTTATTCAGTACTACAATTCAGAGGGGACAGTGTTTTCTAAGACAATTTAATCATATTTTCAGGGAACACATTTACAGCATGTCCCAGAAGGGTCAAAATCCATAACATAATTTACTTCCTTCTCATCAGCTTGCACTGCTGTCTAACCACATGCCTTTGCTTACTGACGGGAGTAGCTTTTCCCTGAGACTGCAGCAAGGAGCCTCCTGCAGCCTGCAGAGTCTTACTTTCTGTTAGTTACTCTTCTTGCAGCACATGGCTTAAAGCAAACCAGATTCGGTGGGTAAAGGCAGAAATAACATTAAAGAAGAGGTCATATTTGCTGGTGCGTGTGTGCAAGAACTGGAAAGAGCAGTGCCCTGGGCATCCATGAGCAGAGCATGCTCCTCATGCCTCCTCCTGCCCATGCAAACAGAAGTGCTGTTGGACTGCTGGTGCACAGTCAGGACATGCTGAACTGGCACTCACCCCCTGCTCAGGCTCCCTGAGAGTGACTGTCACATCCAAGCTGTGCCTTGTGGACACTGAGTCAGGCCTGAAGAGCAGCTCTGGAGCTGCACGTGTCAATACACTCTGTGCCCAGCAGAGTCTCATTGGTCAGAGGCGTGCTCTGGGCAGGCAGACAGCTACACCAGCACACTTGCTCTGTTCTGGCAGAAGGATAGTCTGCATGAGACCTTCTATCTAAGCACAAGTCGTTCTGCAGCCTTTCTTTGAAGATGTCTCCCAGCACCTCCACCAGGCCAAGGCCTACACGGCGGGCAGCTTCTGTAAGCACTTGCCTTCATAAAGGATCTTACTTATGCAGAGTTCTCCATAGTGCTGCTTTTATTTTGTATGTAGCCTTGCAGTTTGGAAAATGCATCTGTTCCTGGGGCTGTTTACCGAGAGAACCATTTATATATTCCCCTGGGTAAACAGACTGTTGACAGTCTGGCCTTTCAGGAATACTGAACAATAATACGTTACTTCTGCTGAACAACTGTAAAGCATATTGAAAGCATTACCAAAGTAGGTCTTGCAGCTGCCTATTTCCCTTCAGTTGTTGTTATAAACCTCAGGTGACAAAGGTGGCCCAGACCTACTCAGCAGTTCAGCTCTAGGTCACATAGGAAGGGTGTGCTGTGGCTGCTAGGTAAACGGAGGAGCAGTGGGGGGTCACCCCAAGAAGCAGTGCCAGACTGCATCCCAACCAAAAAATTCCCATCATTCTGACAGCTCTCCACAAAAGTCAATGCATGAATACAAGGAGGGAGAGCACAGCCTTCCAGCTGAAGAATTCCCACATTCCTCCCCTATTTTACACCTTCCTGGTGACCTAAACCCAATCCAAGATGACAATGTGAACACGTGAATGTTTCAGAGAGCTTGTTCAAAGTGATTGTGCCAGTTTTTAAGAGACAAGAACCACAGCCAAGGCAGCTCAACCATCCTTAGCTAAAATCTGATGTCTTCTATTCAAATCTTGAGTTGTGCTTGCCAGTTGTCCAGCTGGAAGTAAGAATTAATTTATTCACTTCATGCTCTCAGCTTTGGAAATGTCAAAGTTATCATTATCTGAAGAAGTTTTACTTCTGGATAGTCCTGTCAAAAAGACTAATGAAGTTCTTTTCCATTTATTTCATATTTGCACAATGGATCTGCAAAATAGAAAATCTCTGGGATATCATTAATTTTATTCTAAATAAAACTCAGAGATCAGTCTCTTGTAAAACTGGACTTTTAGAAAATTATTCATTTCTCTTTGCTGTGCATAAAGCCATGGATTGTAACAAAAAGCCCATTTTGTTCTGTTTCTTGCTTCCTCTTTGGAAGAAAGAAACAAGAACGTACCTAAAAACTTGTCAGTTTTCACCCACCCGCTAAGTACACATCAGTTCTGGCAATTTCAGAGGTAACTTCAACTCAGCTTCGTGCGTGGGTGTAGCCAAGGAGCATAAGGAACAAGTATAAACAACACTGATAAACAGGCTTTAGAAGTCATACCAGGTGACTCTTAACTAGCTATATCAATGCAAGGGACAGGATAAAGAAAAAGCTTTATGACATGGGAACACAATTAAGCACAGCTGAATCACAGAAATGTTGCAAAAAGCCCTCTTACAGGTGAGTTGTCATCAGGATCTGTCTGCAGATTCTTAGGTTATCCAAGCTGTGGCACTTCACTGAAGCTGAATTTAAAAAAGGTTCAATCCAGCACATCTCACCTCTGTGTGAAACAGTGTCATCCGGTTACAAGAGCACTGTCAGCTATTGGGGCCCAGGCAAGAGGTGTAACTTGCCAAGTCACCTTCCCTGGACGTGTTTAGCTCTAAGAATGTATTTCCCACTTCAGCATAAATCCTTCTGGCTTTTCTATACAGGGGATAAAAGAGGAGTTGAGTGTTGTGACAACATTAGTCTGTTTCTATCTCGGGAGCTCTGAGCATTCTTTTCAGAGGAGGACCTGGGACATGCTTAGTTGAGGGATTTTTGTAACCAAAGCTGTGTGTATGAACCAGGAGTTTATGAAAGAACGTGATTATCAATGCCCTCTGCACATGCCTGCTGTGTTCATCAGAAGAGGCTCCAACCCCTGATATGAACACGAGACTTTAAAATACAGATAATGTTACACGTGAAACCCTGCTCACGGCAGCAAGGCCTAAAACTTTCAGAAGAGACAAGTTTTCAGTGGCTTGGTATAAAAGGTTAAAGAAGTAAGCATCTAAGGATATAGAGAAATGTCTTTGCTTTCTGGGAAATAATGGGACAGCTACTTCAAATTCCCACTCAGGGTAATTCAATTATTTCTGAAGTAAAACAAGCAAACAAACAAACAAACACTGAAATCTTCAAAATGTACAATCAAATACCCAGTTGAGAAAGCACACATTGAGACTGAGACACTTAAATCTAAGGGCTGTTAAGGAATCTTTCTGCTAATGCATGTACTGCAAACGAAAAAGTAACCAAAGGCAGAGAACACAAATGAGATTTGTAGGGTGTGAGCCAGCAATGTCTTGGCAATGGGAAACCCTCTGCCTTTTCAATTGTGTGTTGCTGTACCACTGCAAACACAGGCTTTTTCCCTGCTCCATGGCCGTAGTGCTACAATTTGCTTTTCCGTGCACCAGGTGCTCTGGGGAAACCCAGCAGCAGCTACCTATCTAGCTCTTATCTAGCAACTTGAATTCCTGAATTACTTTGTACCACTTCGGCCACTCACTGTATCGGAGCAGGAGAGAATTCTACATCTTCTTCTCTTCCTTTCTTAACTACAATCTATAGGGCAGCATTTTTTGAGTAGGAATCTTGAAACTACAAAAGAAGGCAGATTATTCTGCCTTGTCTCTGGATGACTCTCTCAGAACAAGGAAGGTTTCAGAGCAAGGATTAGTCTTGAGACACAGCAGCTGTGAAGCAGAAAGGTGTTGTCTCACAATCAAGCTTGGTGCTGAATATGCCCATTGGATGGCTGTGTCCTGAGCAAGAAGTAGGCTCATTCTGCTCAGTTCACTTTAACTCAGAGCCTCAGATTCAGCTGAAGGTTGATATCAGCAAGTTGTGACTGAACCAGAAACGTTTTGCTGCCACTTCTTTTCAAATCTTGCTCATCATAAATAATAATACAGTAGATACATCATTGAACTTTGTAAAAAAAATGGTTCTGATTTGGCCAGGAAAGGAAATTGCCACCTACTGCTTACCTTAACTAAAGTCCAAGACACAATCCGCCCATCCGAGGAGACAGAGAAGAAATTCAAATTGTTGTCCATATCATCTTTCTGCCACTTGACCTTCAAACAAGCACATAATCCCAGTTAGCACAAAGCGCTCTGAATTAGTAGGGCAGAGCTTCTGGTCCTCAGCACGGTCTTCTCACACCCTTCCTAATGAGCAGCTGGTTTCCACCCTGGAAGCTGATGCTGGTTCACAGTATATATGAACACATTCCCATCATCCCAGGCAATTTCACAAGTTCCCCACAACTCCCACTTCTCACTGTACTGCAGAGATGCTGCACAGGACACATCACTTCCCTGTGCACATGAACCCCTTCCCATTTGGCTAATTACCGCAGATACAGCGTTCTATGGCTCCTCTTCAGCCAGCTGACTTCAAATGAGCTTTCCGTGCCTATGACAGACACAGATGAGCCCTTGCAAGCAATGTTTGACATGGGTCCTTGCAGCACTTCGTTTTAGGGGGATCAAAAGGTCTCCATTAAAGTTGAAATCCTCCCCACACCTTCAGAGCATCTATGTGCCTAGTAAGGAGATTTGCCTTTTGACTGTGACAGCTCAGCAGGAGAGATTAAACTCAGACAAATGGCTTACAGTTTAGAAGAGACATTTCAGTTAGACCAAGAGCATTAAGAACACTCGATTTGCAGATCTGGGAATTCAATCAGACTGAAGGGAAAAGGATGACTTGCCACTGGGCCTGTCAGCATAAACTCCTGTGGGCATCTGTCAGTTCAAGATGGGACAAGATTTTGGCAGGTTCTGCTGTGGTTTTCAAAGGTATATTTGCTCCTGTCGAGCAGTGCATTAGACACATTTCCCTAAACACTGTCTACGATAAATGGGCATGAGAATCCTAGAGCTTATCAAATAATCTACAAACAGCTATTAATCTGGAACCTATTCCAGAAAGCAAGCAGCGTTCTCAATACTTTAATTACACAGCTGAGGTATCCCAATTTTAATTCTTTGGAAAAAGTGTTAATTCTGTTTTATGAAATGGTTTGTACCATGTAGTTCTGTGGAGCATGAAAATTCAGTGAGAGACTCACTAAGGAGTAATTAATTCTCTAGTGAACTGGTTTCCTACCTAGAACACACTGTTCTGCAGAAGGAAAAACAAAATGGAAGGCAATGCATGCGTAAGCGTACACAATGACAGTTACATGGCCATAAGATATGACTGAAGAGTCTCAAGTAGATTTGAACATCCATCCTTACACTGCAGAAATCAAAAGACTCCAAGTGGAACCAATTCTGTCTTGCATTAAGGAGTGGAATAATCCAAAATTGCTCAGAATAAATGGCTACTGATGAAAGGATGGGTCCAACGGAACATACAGAGAACAGCGATTTCCAAGGCTGGCTGCTGCACACATTTGTGTTGCATATATATCTGTTCCAGGAACAGCTCCCTGGGAACATGAGCTTCTGCTGATCATGGTGGTCATCAGCAGCTGCTTCAGATAATTAGGTTGGTGTAAGGAGGAATTTTAACTCAAAGAGAAAAATTCAGGCTTCAGAGGTACTGCTTAACAAACATGTTGACTTACGTATCTCACGCAGGGCACAGGAAACGGGATGTGCTTCAAATTAGAGCTTTTTAAAATGCCACTCTAAACTTATCCAACAATAAGGTGCACTTATTTCCATGTCTCACGTAACTCTCCTCTAACTCAGGTACTTTCTACTATCCCAAATATATGGAAAATGTCACACTTCCCAACCTACTTCTAAGGCAAAGTTACTTAGCTTGAGGTAGGTTTCTGTGAAAAAAAAGTCCCATTTAAACCTGGAAGCAGTTGGCACAAGTACCTTAAGTATCTCCTACCAGGACAGGGGTACAAAGAAAGAAAAGGGGCTCTCCAGAATCTGACACCTGCAGGCTGAACCCAGCAACACCTTGATTGGCACATGGAAGGGAAGTGCAAGAGACACATCTGTGCTGAAGTCAGCATGGGTCTGAGATTAGGCTTGGGGTCACCACAAGTACATGAATGTGTCTCCATCCACAGTAAAAAGGCAGAGTAATGCTTCCCTCCATCCATGCCCCAGGAGCCCTGCCTCTGAGTAAAAGCTTGTAGTCAGTAAGATTGTAAGCTACCTATGGACTTGAATAAAAAAACCCACTAGTTTCCAGGATGGATATAGCACAAAAGACTTCCTAAAACACTCACTAATGGTCTGACATTGCTCTGCCTAATGCCTTAAGTCCTGCAGTGTATGCTTAAGCTGATCCTGCTGGTGAGCACATACCTGTCTCATCTAAATGTTATTTAACTTGCACTTCCTCACTCTGAACTATGCTTTCACTCCCTTTTTACATTAATCATATTAAGCAGTCAGTTTTTACACTCAACCTAAGATTAAACAATACAGCATCAAATATTGCATTCTTTTCCATACTACTCAGTATTAGCTGAAAGCTTGCCTTAGTAATGAACCTGTGTTCTTTGTTCCTTCAACTTCCAACACACTTCCCAAGTATCATCCTTTCCTTTTTATGACTCCAGATAATCACAGCTCATTTTGTACCTTCATCTTCTTTAACTTTGTGTCTTCACGCCACATTTAGTCTTCATAAAGGAGACTTCTTCCATTTTGCCACTATCCTATTTTCAGGCTTCCATAGCAGCCCACTGCAGGCTGATCTACAACGAATTGCTCTGTGGGTCACACTTTCCTGTGCCAGGCTGATCTCTCTTGTGTTCTGGTGTGAATATTGCTTGTATTCCTTTACAGCAGCCTTTAATTTGAGCCAGGAAGCAGTTCTCATTTCTTCCCACCATCACCTCCAAATGTGTTTCTTGTTGGTTCCTGCTAGTGACTCTCAACAGAACGGCATCCAGAAACATCAGCTCATTACCAGCAGAGAAGAAATCTTTCACATTCTCCTCCTGTTAATGACAAACTACCATTTTTGTATCACCTCCCTCTATCACTCGCTTCTGCTGTTTACCCAAGGGATCTGCTATGGTGGAAGTCTCCTCTGGCAATCAGCTGATCTCGAGCCTGCTGACTTTCAGTTTTGTTGGAGCAAATTCTTTGTCCCTCCTGGCTGCTAAGACAAAGTAGTGCCTCCGTAACAAATTTCCCAAATGCCCTCCATCAAAGACACTGCCAAATATTCTTTGTTTACTGCTTCCCAGCCTTCCCAGCCTGGCCCCATACACAGGCCTTGCTGCCTCATTGAGAATCTCTTGCCAGCTATTAAAAGTGAAGCCAAGGCCAAGCACCTGAGGAAAACATGGAGAAACAAGGCTGCCCTCCTGAAATCAGTCACAAAAGACCCTCCAAAATGCCTGACCTAGAAAGCACAGTTTACTTCACTCATATGCAAAGTAACTCCAGTGTCTGTCCTCATGCATACCAAGAGACAGACAGAGAAAGCTGTAGAAGTGAGGAGTAGGGAAGTGTCTGGAGTCCTGCCCTGTGGTGCAAACTCGGCCAAAGATGTCACTGGTCTGTATCGAGGCTTTTATCATTCCTGACTATTACACTGGGAAGCAGACGGTGTTTCAGCTGTTAGCAAGAATGTGACAAAATATCAGTTTTTGTCAACATTACCACAGAAGACATTAGCACTTGATTTTGTTCTTAG
This sequence comes from Callipepla californica brunnescens, assembly GCA_023055505.1. Classification (NCBI taxonomy): domain Eukaryota; kingdom Metazoa; phylum Chordata; class Aves; order Galliformes; family Odontophoridae; genus Callipepla; species Callipepla californica. The sequence goes on along the minus strand of JALIRH010000023.1, from coordinate 136,875 downwards.
AAGTGTTGCTGTAAAAGGGTCGTCTCCATCCCCATCCCTGAGCCCTAGATGTGGTGCTGGTAAAAGCAGAGCAGATGGGTGAATCCAGCTGCAATTAAAGAGGAACAGCTGCTCCCAAGAGGAAAAAGTATCGCTGCTGAATGGGGAAAGTTGGGCTGCTGCTGCCAGGCTCAGGAGTCTTTGCATACCCAGAAACCTCAGGAGGGAAGCAACTGTCAGAAGTGCAGCAGTGCTAATAATACCTTTCTGCTACTGTCTGAGATATCTGTGTGGGGAAGAAGCTGCAGGCTCTTCCATGAGGGATGTGACTTTCTGAGACTGGAGACCAGAGTCTGCCAGCAGCCAAAGTCAGATATCCCAGGAATATTTACTTGTGACCAAGTTTGTGGTTCACAAAGAGGAAGAACCACAAGGAAAGCTCTCCTTCTTTCAGTGCCATCCAAAAATACACTGTGACTAGATACTTAACAAAATTAACTTTAAGCAGCACAGGAACGCTAAGACGGATACAGCCAACTGAGCAAGAACAGATGAAATTCACCCTAAGGTGCCTAAGCAGCAGCCAAAACAATCTCTAAATCATACATAATTATTTACAGAAATTAGGAGAGGTCCTGGGTGATAGGAACAGGACCAAAATATCCCCAGAAAGAGGTTCCCCAAAAACAAAAGCTAGCCTGTAAGACACATTAAAAGATCACGGACCTGTCAGCCTTCCTCAGAACCCTGAATGCTGAAGCAAAGTATTAAGTCATCAGTATGCATCTGTGGTACAAGAAGACAGGGAACAATGAATATGGGCTTGTCAAGGAAAGATCTTTTCAAACAAAATTGATTTCCTTCTCTGACAGGGTAATGGGTCTACAGGATTAGAGGAAAGGAGCAGATGTGATTTACCTTTAATTTAGTAAGGCTTTCAGCATATTCCTTGTGGTGTTTTAGAAACAAGCTAAGAAAATCAAGTCTAGATGTAATTACTGTGAATTGGATGAGTGACTGAAAAAATCAGTCTGCAAGAGCAATGCTCAGTGACTTCCTGACCACTTGAGAGAACAATCGTAGATGGTTCCCACAGGGGACTGTCCCAGGTCTGATTCTATTCAGCATTCTCATTAGTAAGTTGCATAATGGATGGCAACATACACAGAATATTTGCAGATGACACAGTGTGGAGACAAAGGTTTCTGTTGTTATCAGAACCCAAAGATATCTTTACAAACTGGAGACGCAGCCTGAAAACAATAAGACTAAAGTTGATACAGACAAGTACAGAGGAACATTGGAAGAAAAAAGCACTTAAACAAGTAGAAATTAGGGATTTTCTAGCTAAGTGGCAGTAGTGCAGAAAAGGATCAGAGGCTGGTGCAGAAATCAGCAAAGTGATATTGCCAGGTCAGGGGGGATTACAGAAATCATTCTCAAATGGATTAAGAGTTATGTTACATCTAAGACTTTCTAGATTATTACTTCAGTCTGTCAGTACTGGTGACGACAGCCAAACTCATTCTGAAGAAAGCACTTCAGGAATGATACTGTAGCATCTATGATTCCATAACCAGAAGAGGACACTGAAGGGCTCTGCCAGTTCTCATTTCTGTGAGGCAGGAACAGTCTCCTTTTTCCAGAAATGAAGGTTCAGTCTGATTGTAAATTCAGCCTCACTTCTCATGACTTTACTGCATATCAAGTTCAACCACACTACGACTGCTTCATCCACTGCTCTAGATGAGACTGCTTTGTACAGAAGACAAGTCTTTTGACTATAAGTAAAAGCTGATGGAAAGATATAAATAAAAACTACTTTGATTTACATACTCTTAAATAAGGAGTTAAAAATAAATCCAATGAAGAATGTTCCTATCTCAGAATCTGGATTTTCTTTTAAATGCAAATATGGCTATGACAGCAATCTAGAGATATGGGAGCTGCTAAGCAGAGGAGAGTCCTTAGTGCTCTTCTTTGCACTGTAGAAAAATATGTTGATGCTTTACTGTAAAATTATGCAACAGGACAGAATGGATCAGGTCAGGTTGCTTTGGAAGGGAACTTTTCCCCGCAATATAAGTTGTTAAACTGATAAGGCTTGTAATCACTGCCTCTTCCTAAAGGTGAGTAATACTTAAAATTGGGATGCACTGACTGTACTAGAGAGAAAATTGTTTAGGCAGCTGATGAATGTAAAATTGTTGAAGATCCCAATAGCCTTTGGTCTAATTTGGGCTTCCTTCATCTCTCTTACATTTGTAGTGAGCAATTCTGGCCAATTCTGGTACTGCCTGCCTGAAGCAGAATAGGGATTTAATTGGCTGTCTTCTTTTTACCTACTATCATTTTGTGTAACACAGCTTTCCTGATACTAAATATGCCAATTACAATGGTCAGAGCAGCTCACAGGCTTGAAAACAGTAGGTAGGTACTGAAATGAAGGTGTCAGACAGCATACAGCTCAATGATGGGTGCCAGAGGCCAGAAAACTTGGGGATATTTAACCAATTGGAATTCACAGCTCCTGATTTCAAATCTGATTGTGCTCATTGAGCAAGATACTCAATTTACAGACAAAATAAGAAGTTCCCCACTCCTTGCTCAGGGACAGCACATGGCAGGCAGGCTTACATCCAAATCCCCAAGCTGTCTGATGCTGCTAAATCAGAGACAGCATCTGCAATATGCCTGACAGAAGGTGCCCATTATTGCAGGGCTGGGACTCTGTACCCAAGCACACCAAGTCAAGGTGCTTGCCACTGCAGGAGATGGGTCGGAGCTGCAGCTGAAGCAAATTGTACATACTTTGCTTGCTGTTACTAGAAAAAAAAAATAAACAACTTGGCAATCCACAGTGAGGAGATCTGGATCTTGAGTAAAAGGATGGGGACAACAACAGCACTTCGCAAGAATCCTTTTAACAAGCAGCGGTGAGAGCAAAAGAAAGAAAATAAGTTCAGCATCTGTATGAAGTACACAGGGAAAAGCACCATCAAAGAAAAAAATAGTCAGTTAAAAAAACAAAAATCTTTAGAAGATACAGTCTGATATAATCTCAAAAAATATAACACCGAAGCTAAAAAATGAAGGATTTTGTCTATAATTGTCAAAGATACTTAGAAGGAAGCATTTGGACACTTCCTTTCTAAACTCACACGGGCTCACAAAGTGTCAAAAGGGTTCTGAACAAGGTATAAACATGATGTAAAAGATTTTATCCAGTATTTCTGCCACTGCAGTGCCTTGAGGTTTCCACCACCTTCACCATCGCCTTAATTAAGTCTAAAACTTCAGGACAGACTGAGAAAGCTGCAGGTGCAGACACTGAACTGACACAGCACAAGATGCAGTTTTTATTGCATTATCCCAGTTTTGTGTTATATGACCCTTGACGTCAAGTTTCTTCCCCTACATTCTCCCACTTGCCAGCTCTTGTGACAAGCCATCCTGCTTCTCCTCATCCCCATTTCCCGCCCAGCCTTCTTGGTTCAGGTCTCCATTGCTTTCCCTTCTCCAAACTTCTGTTTCTCCATTGAAGTTACCCCCTAACAGTATCTTCATGGAGCTGAACAAGGTTTTACCATGGCATTACCCACAGCACACCTAGTTTGTGCTCTCAGCCCCGCACACACCTTGCCCTACAAAGCCTTCCCCCCTTCCCAGGGGCTGCTCTCCAACCTCTCATCCCCCAGGCTGTACCTGCAGCCAGGGCTGCCCCTTCCCAGGTGCACAAGCCGGCAGTCTCTCTTGCTGAACTTCATGCAGTTGGTCTCAGGTGTGTTTTATGTGGTTTATATTTGAGAAAGAATTCCATAAATTCAACTGGTAAACCAATATGTCAACTGGGTTTCCTCTGGGAGCTTGCAGGCTCCTACCATGCTGCCTTGCCCATTCTGTCATAATCACGAGCATCACATTTAAACTGAAAGGCATTTGGTGAAGAGTTGGCAGGCAGTAGACAGCCCTTCCTCCTCCCATGCACAAGCAAAAGGCAGAAAATAATTCTTTCAGGATGCCATCTGAAGCTCCACGGCACCAGCACCACGGCAGGCCAGATCAGATACAGTACACAAACAATGAACCAAGTTGGTTTTCAGATCAGTGATCTCTCCATAGCAGTTCCAAAGCAAGCTGTGCACATGGGTCAGCCGACCACAGCTGAGACGTGCTCTAAGCACAACCAAAATAAATATTCTCTTCACAGATCTTAGGGTCAACACTCTGTACTGAGAGTTCAGTCAGTAATACTGACCGGAAAAAAAAGGTGGAAAAGAAAAGTCAATCCCCTGCAGCAGTGCTGGCACCATACTAATCCCAGAAGGAAGCAGAAATTAAGTCCTGTAGGAAAGCGGACCAAGAAGCACACAGAGGAAACAAATCTGTTGAATAAGATGTGCTTTAAGAGGGAAATTGAACAGCAGAAGAACACATCAAATACTCTATCACCCAGTCCCTGTTTCTGAACTGCTCCAGCTTCCAAATGCTTCACACCTAAAATATTTCAAACATTCAGGGGAGGAAGAGTAAGGAAAAAAGCACTCTTTTAAGCTGTAGAGAAAAAAAATAGTTTTGTTTTTGTTTTGTTTTGTTTTGTTTTTTTAAGTTGAGAAATGAAAATAAAACTGAAAGGTGGACAACAGGAGGGCACCGCTATGCTGAGAGCCTCTTCCCAGTAGGCTGATTCTTATTCCTGGAGGAGATTGCCCTCACAGGCTCCGCATGCTGAAGCTTAGTCGAGTTGTACCACTTTGGGCTCCTTAGTCAACATCCAAAGCCAAAGCCGGTGGCTGAGCCACTGGCTGAATGAAGGAGATATCCTGCCTAGGGACAGCGATGGAGATGATGGGTATGAGGCACATGTTGCTTGTTTGGAGCTTTATTTCAATTACAGCAGGGTTTGGTCTGAGTCCACAAAAACTTCCCAGGACATGACAGCTGTTAGGCAGAGGTCTGTCCTCACTCATCTGCGAGATCATTTCTAATTTTATGTTCCCATAAAAGCTAAAGCTTTGGTGACTGTATTAGCCACATTGCACCCTATGCACAAACATTTGCATGGCTGTGTAATTGTTTATTCCTTTATTTTCCCTCTTCAGAGTTCTGACTTCAGAACTTAACTGGTGGCAGTGAAGTGTGAGAAATATCTAAAACAAGCCAGAATTTTCCTTTGTTTATACTGCAGTGCAACTTAATACAAAGAAGAGATTTCCCAAATTCAGAAGAAACTGTTATGATCTTTAAAAATATGGAAGCCAGCATCAGACATACGAACTCACTATTAGGTAACAGAATTGGAAATTTTATATTACATTTTTCTGTCTTAACAATGGGCTATGTTACATTGGGTTTTTTTAATGCAAACTTACCGATACTAAATTATTGAAGATGAAATGGTGAAAGAGCTGTCAGGCTGGTTTACTCAGTTCCTATTTTGCTTTCATTGCAAAAACACTGCACTGTTTCAAAAGGAAGGAGCCAGGCAGTCCAGAGAACAAAGGTTCTTAATAGTTCAGGATAAATTTGTTACTTTTCTAATTAGCCTTCATAGTCCAGACTTGCAGCCTCTATACCAGCGAGGGCTGCAGGGGACGGTCTAGACAAAGAACTGATTTAGACTGATTGGGGTATTGGTGGGGGTAGAACAGAGCATCTTTGAACCAAATCAGAGAAACAAGACATCACTTGCTAGATCCATTAGATGTCAAATGAGGAATAACAATCCAGCGTCACAACATAACAAATCATCTTCCAGGAACAATTTTTTCCCAACAAAAGGAGAGAAAACTCTTAGAAACCTTTTGCCTGATACTGACAATAGCTACATCTCAGATCTTTGCAACAAGATGTACAAGCTCTTTTCCTGACTGCTGTGCTATTACCTTATTACTAACTTTGCACACTCATTTTACAGCAAGGTAAGCCAGACACAATAAAGTTTACTAAAAATACAGGTACTTCACTGTAGGGGGGAAAAAAAAAAAGGATAATAATTCTCAGCGCTCAACCTGCAGATATGTAACAAATAAATGGAAACTACAGGCTACTCATACCTACCTCTATCCATATCCATTATGTGGTTTCTTTCCTTTGCAGAGCTATCTCCCTAGAGTGCCTAATAGTTTTCCTCACTTCCGAGCTGTCAGGTGGTACCCATGAACCTACTTCTAAAAGCCCCTTACAGATTGCATCTTCTGCTGCATGTAGCTGCTTCTGTTCTGCATGGATGAGGCCAACTTAGGCGTACTCTGCCTTTCCCCATATTACCAATGGTACAAATGATCTGTGATTCTTGTGTCTCTAAAGTGCAGTAACAACCATGACCAGCTCTAGCATGCTGCAGCAAGGTCATGGAAGGCTGCACGTAGGACTTACTACTTTGATTTTTCTTTTTTCACTGGAAGCCTGAATTGCAATTGGAGAGGCTTGGAGTTTTCTGCCCTCATGTGCATAGATAGATTTTCTGTATGTGTATGTATGACACACTGTATGATGAGAACAATCCAACCTTGGGGTATCACATAAACTTGAAAGAAGAGTGTAAGTGTGCACTTGAAGAAAAGCTTTGTCCAGACAGACAGCAAATACAAAATTTGATGTCCTCCGACATGTCACTTCTGCATCACCTATTTGTTTGTAGCAAACACCAGTATTGCTTCTGGCAGGTACCACATTCATCAGCAAGTCCCATTGGTATGCCTTGATTTTTTTGTATTTTTATGGAAAGATAAAATAACAAGGACCTATGATTAGGGGACAAATAATGTATTATGTGACAAAGTACAAGGAATACTGACCATGTGCATAGAGGTATGACTGCATTAGGCATCAAAGCCTAAATCAGGTGTCAGCAACACCTGTAGTCCAGGCCAAAATACACACAACTGCACCTCAGCAGGCTTATACAGACTGTGCTAAAGTCTGTGCTGCCACACTATGAACTAGATCAGAAACACATATTCCTTACTGTGCTCTAGTCTTAACTCAGATTACACTGCAGACATAACTACAAAGATAGCTGGATGTAGCAATATATTTACTCCAGTCCTTTACAGAATCCCTCTGGAGTCTCTTAGTGACAGATGCTATGTAGGCATTTTAAAAGGCATTAAGAGCATTACCTGCACACTGCAATTCTTAGAACACTAGAAAACTTGATCAACTACAAGGTGTTGTGTTTTGAATCTCAGTGACAGTCAGTTCCACAGACAGCTGTCCCTGGGTTTGTTGTACTCAGGACAAGTCTGTTTTAAGGCTGACGTATGTGTTTGAGATGATGCATTACTTTGATTTGCCCTTTGATTTAGTATTTGGAACATAAAAGCATTGCATGCTGGTATATTCAGAGGTGACTGGTTCCTCCCCAGACATAAATAATTTGTAATAATGAAAACTAAGGAGAAATAGTTCTGTAAGCAACACTGTGCATGCATGTTCAGTTTCTGCTGAGGACCAAGGATTCACGCAATTTCTTTGCCTTCCTGTGCATTTCAAAATTAGCTTTAAGTACAAATTATGTATCAATTACTAATGCATGTATTAAACCTACACTTCTACCCATAGAGCATATTTTCCTGCTGTGCCTAAACTCAGCTCAATTAAAAGTTCAGTTCAGGGAAAGGAAGAGCACTCTCACCTGCCACACTGGATCTGTATGCATTCCTGACTTAGCATCGCTCTTGTAGCTGGGCTGGGAGGATGCCTTCTTAAGGTTGTAGATGGCCACGTTGCCATCATAGAAGCCCACTACCACGAGGTGGGGGTGGTCATTATGGAAATCCAGGCACATGACGCCACTCTGACTGCTGAAGACATACTCGGGAAAGGAGGGATTCTTCAGAGTGTAGAGTACAAGCATGCCCCGGCTTTGATTCGTGAAGTCATCTAAACAAGAAGAAATTTTGCTGTTAAATCTGTTTCTAAGATTCTCTGCTATTGAGATACATGATCTGACAGCACTCACCCACGTCCCAAACTAGCCCGCATGCAAGATTTTTTTGTAGGATGGAAATTTGAGAGGCCTGGGAGGAAAAGCATATTTCAATGTCCTGGACAACTCTTTCTGTTGGCTTGGATTTCACACTTAGGCAGAACCAAGGATAGATGTATTTCAACATTCTCCATTGGCAACATGAGATATTAAAGCTTTCACTGTTTCTTAGAATCATAGTATCATTTGAGTTGGAAGGGACCCTTAAAGGCCTTCTGGTCCAACTCCTGTGCCATGAACAGGGAGACCAACAGCTCCATCAGGTTCTCAGAGCTCGGTCCAGTCTGACACTGACTGTCCCCAGAATGGGGCATCCACACCTCTCTGGACAACTTGTTTCAGTGTCTCGTGGCCCTTCAGCAATCTAAATCTCCCCATTTTCATTAAAATCATTTAAAGCATTTCAGTGAAGTATGTGTAAAGCATGTGTAAAACACACAAATCATACAATCCAAAAGTCACTGCAGCTTGATTTTGCTTATGTCCAGCATCTCGTGTGGCACAGAAGATCTCTCTAGCTAAGTTCTTTTCATTTTCTCCTTTTCTGACTACATTTACCTTTCCTCTATGCTGCCTATAATTCTCTCTTCCTATTCTCAATAGGATCGTTTTACTTTCATTTTCTTTTCTTATTATGTCCTGACTGCTCTCTGCAACTCTCAGTTTTTTTGCTTGCCTAAAAACAAATTTCTAAATTCTTCCAATGGGGAAGAGAAGCTGCTGATGTAGATAAGCTTTCCAGAAGCAAAAGAGGAGCTTTCCTCATCTATCAACAAAGTTCTCCCTCTCAGGGTAACCTAGCCATCTCTACAACCCCCTTTTTTTTAATGGTCAAATGCCCTCTGATGGGTAATACATGGGAAACAACTTTCCTCCATGCTGTAGCAAATGTACAACAATGTATTTCCAGAACAGTGCTTCTTGCCTTGCCTAACATTTTGACCACCCTGCAGGACAAGGGCTTGGTAAATGTGTGCCACAGTGATAGCGCTAACCTCAGAGGACTTTCCTTGTCAGAAGTCTGAACCCCAGTCAACACACAGGTACAGGCACTGCTGACCTGCACCATGCACACACAGAACATCCAAAGAGTTAGTAAAGCAATTCACAAATCAATAAAATTACTAGTTCTGCTTTGTGTTTGGATGGTGTAAATATTCTAACTTTCCAAGTATGCTGCACTACCTTTCATGGGTCCCTCTGTACACTAGGGCCAGGCAGGAAAAGGGTTTCCTTATTTTGCAGAAAGGCAAGATTCCAAAACACGCATCACTTTAAATGCATTTGACCACAAATAGCATTATTAACATATTCCTAGAATTCTAGATGAAAAGGAAGCAAACTTGTTTGCTCCTTCAGCGATTCTCCCTGTCCTCAGAATTCACAGAACTGTCCTTGCCAAGTAATGTCACTGAACTGGTATTAGGTTGGGGTCCCCTCAGAAACAAAAACACCCAGAAGGCTGTGAAGATGACCTGCCAGGAGTGACTCAGATTAAATGGACTAGTAAATCAGATCTGTTTGACAGCCTTTGATCTCAAGCTGCGTGTGCTGAGCAGCTGGGTATATCTCCAAGAAGTCCACAGTGCACATTCATTTTCTATCTGATGGCACTGAGTTGAGGGGTACTGAATGTCTGCTCCCTGTGTTCTCTGTGAAGAGAGGGCAATACAGCCCACCAGATTTGAATGAATCTTCCCTAAGCCACTGCTGAGGAAGCAAAGGGTGCAGACTCAAGAACTAGCAGGGGCCGCTGTACCCCTGCTAGAGTCAAAAGTGGCAACTTCAGATCAAGAGCAGCTGCACTGTGCTGCTCTGAACCATACAGATACACCAGCACACACTGGAAGAGTTGAAAGTATATGCCTTCTGCAGATCCATAAAGTGCAATTTGCAATGTGGCTCTTTTTCTGAGATATAAGGCCTGGAGACACTAGACAGTTATCCTGACAAGCGTGCCAGCAGGAATTGCATTCCACCTTACAGGAAGACGCAAGGCAGTGCAGCAGAAAGAGGAAAGTGAACAGACTCTGGCTGTAAAGAGCTGTATGTGATGAGGATCCTCAGTGTTCATCTGAGCACAGGTTACATACTGGAGCCTGACATATAACAAGCCCTCTTTGGAAAAGCAGCTTCGCTCATGACAGACGCAAACAGCGTTGTTACTGGTCTCAACCAGGAGAACTGAGCCTCTAAGTATCATGTGCAATCAGAAGTAAGTTTCAAACCAACCGTCACTGCCATCTAAAATATTCATCTGCATCTGCATATAAAGATGGGCACATCCAACCCCAAGCCTTTTCAGAAAAATATTGACTTAGTGGGAGCACAGTACCTTGGAATATCACTCTGCTATCACCCCGTTGCTCATGCATCTAAATCTCTTGTTCTGACGTTTACCAAGTTAACAGATTTTTCATTTTGAGCTTTCCTGCACACTTAAAAGCACTGATATACGTTCAGTATCAGATCAAAATATTCTGCTTGTTGGACCATTTTTTTTCTTTTTATCTTTCCCTTTTGGGTCACCAAAAAACTCATGAGGCATGCATGTTTTTCCTCCATTCCTTACAAAATGCTTGGTGGCCAAGCCTGGAAGCTCAGCACAACAGTTGGAGGCTAGTGCCAGTTACAGTGCCCGGGGTAAATCCTGTATTCACATTAGAAGGGAAAATCTTCAATGGTCATGAGTCACAGTAGAGATTTTCTTTACTACAGATGAAGATAATGTTACAGTTTCTTGTGTCTTAAACTTGCAAATTATTTTATCTCTGCAGGGCATAAAACCCCAAACACTACATCCTTCCATCTTAAATCCTAAGACACATGTCTTTTTATAAATCAAGACCACCAGCTAACTCACAGATACAGCTTGTAACAAGAAATCACCACGCTGAAACACCATTGCTTAAAATCTGCCCATCTAAAAAAAGAAGCAAGATGGAGAAGAATGGCTGCGAACAGCTGCTTGTTTCTGAACACCACATCTGCAGAAGCACATCTACATTCCTTTCCTGGATATGCCCACACTTTGATTGCTGGTTGGGGCTCTCTTTTAGGCTTGGGTTTTGGAGAAGCCAAGAGCCATGGCTGGCTGTGCTCTTCACCCAGCTGTGGCGATATCCTCCAGGGAGATCAGTTTCAATGACAGAAGTTTTGGTACCTAAAGAAGTGCCTCAGCTGCTTACCTGCCTTGCAACTGTTGTAAGAGTAGAGGATAAAAAGGCTATCTGCGGTCCACCAAATGTCCCCAGGTAAATTATAATCATCACTCAGTTTTATAAAACCCTGTGCATAGCCTAAGTGTGTGCCAGCGCTACAACCTGCACAGCACAGCTGACTGAGCAAGTCACAAATTAATGAATTCTCAACGCGTTTTCTTTCTATCAGTGAGCAAAACCTGGGCAGTGTGGCACTGAGCACAGGTTCATCCACCCTGCTGCAAAACACACTGGGCGAGCTTGTGCTGCTTCATCAAGACTCTCTCCTCACTCTCTTAAATAACTGCCAACTGCACGTTTCTCTGCAGTCGCAGAATGGGCATGCTTGTAAAAAGGGAAACGGCTGGCAAGCTGAGCATCACTGTGTGCCAATACTTCAGAAAAAGCAGGAAAGAACAAACCTTTCCATGGAGCTCAGAGAATCTCAGTATGTGTTGAATGCATTTAGAAACGCTCACGGCTAACAATAATAACTGGGAGTTTTATGGCACTTCAGAGCTCTTTAAGCATGCATCTGCAGCACTACTTCTCACAGACAAAGGAAAGGTGAATGGAGGGACTGCCCAGGATATCACAGCAAGCTAGAAGAACTGGGAGCAGAACCAGGACTTCAAAGGGCTCTGCTCAAGGTTGACTCAGCCCAGGATCCCTGAGAGGTTTAAACTGAAATCGCTGATGCTCATTCTGTTTCTACTCAAATCGGCCACAAGTATCAAGTGTATTGCTGTTTCGATATAAACCCTGATCTCTGTGGATGTGGCTACGAAACTCGCTGTGGGCAGGGAAAATTCTGCTCATACAGAACTACCTAAACAAGCCCTCCTCAGAGAAGAAAATGCTTTGAGAATTCCTTACATTGTAGGTCAGGGCCAGAAAGCCTGGCCTTTTCTATTTCACAGCTCACAAATGTTACAAGTGTGTATCCTGTTTTGAACCCTATAACTTGTTTCTGGCCGCACAAGCATTCTTCACTTGCAGATCTTGAGGACAGAAGCCACGTCATTTTATAGTTTGAGTGCTTAATAATGTGGAGCGATTAAAAAGTCACACCTAAATCCTCCTAGGACTTGTCTGGCTTGCCGCTGTTAATTCTTACTCTGCTTATCTTGGTTGGATGAAGAAGTGCTTTCACATCTGGTACTTCTCTTCATTTAGTTACTTAAAGCCTGACTTAAAGCAAGTCAGCTTTCAGCATGTATTTAACTTTCCCCGTCTGAAGTAAAAAAATTGATTTAATTTCACCAGATTTGCACAGAGCTCAGCAAGGAGCTGGGGACCGTCACAAGTTTTGCCATCCCAGTCAAAGGTGCTACAGCTTCAGAGCTGCAAAGAGAAAGCTGCTTCTCAGTTGATGTGGAGAACTGTAGATTATTAAGAAATTTTCCACTGATTTGGAGTACCTCACATGGCTAGGAATTCTGCTCAGGTCAGAAAAAAAAACATCACATGCAGCCTGGATTTCAACCGGATATACTGCTTTCTCTCCACCTTTAAAGCTTGGGGCACTCTGAACTATCTGCTGCTTTTGATGCATTCTTTGAAAAATATTGGCTCCAGAACCAAATACAGTATTCTACTATCAGCCTCACTGACGCTTAAATCATCTCTCCACTGCCACTCAGGCTTCCCTGTTTGCACTCCAAGATCACATCCAGCCTCCTTGTCAAAATCTCACACTGCAAACTCACATTTATTCCTTGTCCACAAAAGCCTTCTTTTTTTTTTTTGGAGTCACAGCCTTCCGAGATGCAGCACTTCTTGTTTGGAGAGGTATAATGTTATATTTGACTGCAAATATTACTATATCACTGCAGAGTAATAGCCCTGAGAACAAAATGTGTGGCACTTGAAAAAAGTACAGATATTTACACTGTTGCGGTGCCAGAAGTTTCTAAAACCTCAGAATTTGATCTGTACTAATTTTTTAATGACCTTTTTTTTTTTAACTGCTCCTGATGGAACCATTGCATATGGTAGCCTATGATACGAGTCAGTGGAGGGTAAAATCCAGATATTCCTGGGTATATTCAAATGCTTTAGCAGCCTGCCGAACACTGTAACGCATGAAGTTAAGAATCGAAAACAATGACTTCATTCCCAAAGTTGCAGATCAGCAGGGAGAAATGTTCTACTGAACAATATGTATTTTTGTTGTGGAATGGCAAAACCAAAAGGGAAGCGAAGAACAGTTTCAATGTCTCACAAGTTTCAACTCCAGTGAAAACATTACATTAGATGGATTTCCTTTAGGTTTTTACTGATCCCCACTGTTGAAAAACGATCACCTTTCATCTGCAGAACAAAAGACAGAAGAGTCTTAGAAGATAAAGACTTTAACGGAGCCCTATGCAATTTCTTAGTACCATTCTGCCCTACAAATAATGACAAGCTATCTAAACTCAGGAGCTTACCAAGTAACTTACATATCACTAGAATTAATGATGGAATGAGCCCTACAAAGATTCGTAAACTGTAAGGCCAGAAGAGATCATTGTGATGAAATAATGCAGTATATGCTTCTATGCTTAATTAATTCCACTATTAAAAAATCAACTGATCTCCAGTTTTCCGAGATCTCTGAATTCCACTGGCTAGATTCCATCCTAGATGGAAAAGCTGGACAAAAAGAGTTCTGCTCCGTAAGATAACTCCTTCCTTTCCCTTCATATAATAAGAAAATAACTATTTAGTTAGCTTATTCTTTAGTAACTAAGCTAAGTAGAGCTGTGTAATAATTAACTGTAAGGTAGTTTCCAAACCCAAGTCATGCTGTGGCTCTCTTCTGAAGTTCTTTTTAGGTATCATACTAACTGTTCAGAGCTGGATACAATATTTCAGAAAGTCCTGAGCTGAAGTGGTCCCTCCTCCCTCTTGCTGGTCTCTGGTCAGTGAAAGCATTCCACATCCTGTGCCAGAGGATGTGCACCTGCCTCATAGGTTTCTTCTTTCTGAGTGTACATCAACACAGAAGAACATTTTCAAGTCCAGTTTCATGACAGGCCCAACACAACCTAAATATTGGCCACTCATCTACTTCCCTCTGCCATCTCCTTTTACCCCTCTTTGTTCTAACTCTGTGCCCCTGTGCTTGCTGATCTGCATGAAAACCACTCATTTTAAATGGTGTTGTCATCATAGAGAACTGACCGTGATATGACATGTGTGTAACACTCAATCTATGTAATTAGCAGTTCTTAAATGAAACCTAAAGAAGTCTTTTAGCCTTCAACCTTCAAAGCTGTCTTGTGACAGTTCATGGACTAGACATAAGCCAGAGAGGACAGACAGCTGCCTCACTGAGTTTTCTGCTCTTTGCAGGAGCAGAAGATGGTTTGGACTAGTTAGGCACACAGGCTTGGCTTTTTCCTCAGTATGAATGTAGGCAGGGTTGCCCAACCTCATTTGAGAAGACATAGGCCATCAAGGCAGAAAGGAACTGATCTATCAGAGCAATAAAGACCACTGAAGAATCTAAAAAGACAGGCAGAGATCCAACCCCCTCTGAAACCCCAGGGCACCATGGATCCACCAGCTCTGAATAAGCCTGAACAAACACGGATAACTGCAGCACAAGGCTGAAAGGCAAATAAAAGTAGAAATATGCACTGGTAGGAGAAGTGCAGCGCAGGTTACCCAGCCCATAGCTACTCCTGTTTCAGCCTTTCTCACAAATAATGTTCAGCCTGGAGGAGGTTGAAATCTTGTTTGTTTCTTTATATTTTGTAATGGCTTGGTGTCACAGCTGGAGCAGGAAGTGCTTCAAACGAACAGCAGAAAGCTGACCTCTGGTGCTGGGAGCACAGGTGCAGAAAGAAAACAGTGAGGAAGTCACACTGGCATGCTCCTGAGTGCTGCTTCACAGCCTGTGCCACTCTCTAGTAAGATTCACTCACTATCCCTTCAGATAAACGAACAGAACCAGCTGGCGAATGAAAGCAACACGTAGCAAGAGCTACAGTGCTTGGCACAAGTACTGTTGATTTCATTTCTGTGTTTCATACCAACTCTTCCTCCACAAAGCATCGAATCAGCCAACGCTGAGCAGCATAAAATTAATGGTTTCATTCAGAGAGCTGCCTCCTGATGCCAGACAGCATGGTGAGATTGTTTGTAAATATTTGATTAGAAAAGGCAAGCAAATTTGGCACGAAAACATGTACAAATTAATGCTGCTCCACTATCCAATAAGGATATTTATAATACAGAGAGGTATGGCAGACAACATTAACATATGTGGTACAACACCGAATCCTTTCACCAGTGTCTCTTATCTTAAGAAAGCCAGCAGATCCATAGATCCAGTCTGTGAACAGCTGATAGACAGGAGCCCGTGTAGATACACTGAGTGTTAAGATCTGCTCCGCCTTTAAACAACACACAAAAGGGAAAACATGGGAGCAACCTCAAAATGTTTGTACACAGCCTCAGCCCCTCTCTGTGCACTGGAAAAGGGGACAAGGCTCAGGGCAGCAATGCCCCTTGCTCCTTTGGCACTAAAGTGGTCTTTGAAGAGTTCCCAACCAGGAGCCAAGTATATTCTTGGTCATTAAGGCAAGCATGACTCTGTGTATGTCTTCATGCAGCAGAAACCTCTTTTGGAGAGATGCCCCTTGCAGGATGTTCTCTCCAAAGAGAAGGACAATGGAATAGGACACAGTCTGTGAAGAACTTCAAGACCTTCAGCGCACACATCCGCACAAGGAAGAAAAGGTTTTCTGTTGCCACAAGGAGACGTGTCCAGAAGGACATGTTGATGCCCTCCCATCAGTCTGAAGCAGGAAATCCTCCCCGTAGTTTCCAGCTCAAGCTCTGGCCTTTTACTTTTGAATTTCAGGTTTGGAGAAAAACCAACCCATGTGGCAAGGAGTGTCAGGTCTTGAAGGCTTTTTCTCCAGCAAGTGAATCTGACAGTGCTGGGACAGGATGCTTTAGTGGAGACAGTTACCATCTTTATGGATGTATGAAATGCCACACATCTGTTGTAAGCCATTAGGCAGAATTAAGCATGTCCTAACCCCAAGTAAATGATCTCTAGAGGCTCATTCCAGTCCAGTTATTTTAATTAACTTCCATCCACTTACCTAACAGACAGGTAAGTGGATGGAAGTTAATGGCCTGCAATGCACCAGAGACACAACAGGATGGCTGAGCAGTTCCTTTCCTTTCATCCTCAGGCTCTAAAAAATCTCTTAAGATGTCATTTTCCCCAGACACATCAACAGAGCCCTGTATTATTTAACGCTTAGCAAAACACCACAGCAAAAGACTACGTTATGATTTAACTGAAAATTAAACAAAACAAAAGGTTATGACAAGAAAAAATTAGGAAAAAACTCAGAGTATTTAAATGACAAGTAATTAAGACAGCAACTGAAATTAATCTTTTCATATGATTCACTTAATATATTGTATTTAGTACATTATATTTACTAACAGAGTTGACAGTATAATAGATACTGTCAATTTTACACTCCCAGAGCGTGTATGCATGGTAAGAGATATTTGGTATTTGGAAAACAGATTTAAAAGTGTTGTAATTTTCACTGTAATCATGCATAATTGACCACAATTAGTTATCTCAATAAACAGGATGCATGATGGCTCAAGTTTCCAACACCAGTTCCATCAGGGAGGATTTTCAAAGACCTCCAAACCATGGAGGAGGATACAGTTGTTTCTCCAGTGAACTTCAAGGTCTCTGACATGAGACACTGCTATCAGCCTATGAAAAGGCCAGAAGAGTGAATAAATCAGGCTCCTGAGGAACAAATACATTAAGAACTTTTTTCTACATTAATTCTTGTTTTAAATAAATAAATAAAAAAAAACTTCTGCCACAGAGCAGAACTTGGAGACAAATATTAACCCTTTAAAACTGCTACAATTAAAAATTTCCAGAGATTGAGAATTCACTGTGACAAAACTAACTGCTCTCAATTACCCACCTGCTCTAAAAACCCACACTTTGTCTGGCCTAAATTCACACAGCTCCAGTTTCTCTTTGATCTTGTTACACCATTTGTCTGCGAGATTAAAGAGCCCTTTGTTCCATGATCTGTCCGCCCAATATAGGGAGTTAACAGACCAGGATCCAACCGCCTAATAAGCCCTCCTTTGACAAGCTGAACAAACCGAGCTCCTTGACTTCTTTTCTCAGGTCAGTCCTCCTTAGATTATTACTTCACTCCACCACCTCTCTGTGCAGCCTGTGCCAGTGCTCCATCACTGCACTGTGACGAAGTTCCCACGCACATTTGTGCAGAACTTCCTATGCTTCAGTTTGTGGCCATTTCCCCTCATCCTATCACCACACACTGCTGAGAAGAGTCCAGCCTCGTCCCTTTGCCTCCCACTCCTTAGATATTTACAGACGTGGATCAGATCCCCTCTGAGTCTTCTTCATTCAAGGCTGAACAGATCCAAGTCTCTCAGCCCTTCTTCATAAGGGAGTGTCCAGAACTGGACACAATAGGAAATAAATAGGTAACTGGGTATAGTTAACAAAACATTGAAATTTTTTATATTTTTGTTATTAAAACATAAAAAAAAGAAAGCAACAAAACCATAAATGAGTGGGATATTTGAGCCTGTTTTTATGGAACTAATGCCTCGGTCTGTTTTGACAGCAGTGGTTGCGATTCTTAGTGAGGTCTCAAGGTGGTGGAGAATTTTGACAAAATCTTACTCCTCCTGTACTTCACGTAATGCCAAAAAGTGATGACATGAATAAGTTGTAATTGTGAAGTGAGAGGAATTCTTCCTGGTAAGTTAGGGCTTGTAAAAGTCCAGTAGAGAGACATGACCGGATTTTTGAGTTGAACATCTAATTGCAGCTATTTGATTCCATTTGGAAATTTGCAGGTCACGTACATATGTTGACTGAAAATGGAATCATGAATAGACCAAAAAAAAAAGAGAGATAAATTTTTGGCAATCTTGAAAGCTGTTCTAAAATTCCTTTATTGAAATGGAAGGCAAAGCTGCTGCATATTCTTTGCCATTCACAGGACAGCATTGGGCATTGTCTGAAAAGGCATGAACTTCTTCTGCCACCACTTGAGCTGGCAGTGCACCCAGACGGGGTTAACAGCACACTGCTGTCTGGTTATGGTGGATGGGGTTAACAGCACACTGCTGTCTGATTATGGTGGATGGGGTTAACAGCACACTGCTGTCTGGTTATAGTGGATGGGGTTAACAGCAAACCGCTGTCTGGTTATGGTGGAGTGCTGGGCTGGTTGCTCAAGAGCCACTGAAATGATGGCAAGCTGTGCTTGGCCAAATGCTGCCTGGCCTAATTACTTTTGTTGTATTTGCTTCAGAGGCATAAAAATGCTATGTTTTGTTTTTTACCCCACCACCACCTTTTTTTTTAAACTCTACAGCCTCTTTTAATCAATACAGCTTAGTCACGGAAGAGCTCCTTACAGCTATGATGAAGTCTCATAGCACACACTACACATGAATTACAAAGAGTAGACCCATATTCTCCAGAGTTCTTTTTGATTGTGGGTGTACTGAGTGTCCATAAAAACGTTCTTCAGTGATTCACAAAGAGGACTCACATATTTTTTCTCTTTGCTTATGTTCTTGCTTTCTGCATTATAATACTCCTTTGCAGTACCAATTTGGCATATTATTTAGTGAGGCTTATGTTTGCCTATAACAAATATAACCAATTAAAATGACTGACAACTAAGCTACAATTACGTTTTAATTCTGACTGCCTCATTTTTCTTTCTCAAGGTAAGTCCTAATATATCACTAATAAACCAACCACCATTAATAACTGGCATCATCAGCATTTGTGAGTAGTGACAAGTCTTTCAACTCAGAGTACAAATACCCGCTGTCAGTAAGCGACACATTTACAGCTAAAATGAAATGCTCAGTCACCATGTTGGCACAACAAGGCTGTCAAAACTGCTACAAAAAGTGATTTTCCTGGGTTTTTGAACACTCAAGTCATGTTTAACTTTAGCAACTTTAGATCAGTGCTGAGCACAAGCATTTGAATTGACATGGAGATATTTTCTCAACGCTGGGTTTTGTTTTGTCTTTTTAGTGCTTTACATAAATATAGCCCAAATAGCAAACTGAATCCAGATTAAAAGTATCAGTCACCCTTTGAAGTGTGTGGAAGCAACTGTGGGCCACATGAATCCCAATGAGCCTTTGTGATACTGTGCTTAGATTACCGCAGCAGTTTCACTGGGGGTGTCTCACAAGGCCAAAGCTGCCTGCTGTCCCAGCCCAGCACAGCTGCTGTTTCATGACCAGGGACCCAACTCCAGTGTAGTCCCCTCATGCAAATCGCATGCACACAGCCTCACACAAGACAAGGAATTTCATTTGATAAATCCAAAATGCTTTTTCCCTCTCTGACAATGTCTTCAGTATCAGTATTATCAATACAAAAAAGAAGTCATGTAGCTTACAGAAAGATTAGTAGGGAACTCCACTCACAGCCATCTTCTGTGTCTGTATAGAGAGTACAGTTTAAATACATACATCCCAAAAGCCATCTGAAAGAGACTTTCCACAACCAGGTTCAGGCATCTGAATTCCTTAGCACCTTTCAATCCTCTTAGTGCTCTTACTTAAAGCTCTTTGGCCATTTATCAGAAAATACCAAGTTTAATAGCTGCTAGTTATGTAAATCCAGTGCAGGCTATCTTCCACAAGCTGCGTCACCGCCTTTGTGCCACAGCAGAGAGAAAAATGAACACCTAGTACAACTTCTTGCACAGCCTGTCCTCAAACCCATGGCCTGTATTGTCAAGTTGAGTTTTCAGTCTTGCGGAATTCTCCTTCTCCGACATATGCCTCTGTCCTTGTCACATGGATTGCTTTCAGCCTTGCCAGCAATTACACTGCACGCCAAGTGGGACTAAGTTTAATCCTCAGTGAGTTTGAAGACTGTTTGGGAACTGTTGAATCACAGCCTGAACCACTGATTCATCACCTGAGGTAGGCAGAGTCAGCTGTGGGAGCACAGGTGAAGGCAATGCACTGTGTGACCAGAAGGGGTGGAGTCTGGCTCCACCTCTCCCAGACCCCATTTAAGGGCTGACCACCACCAGAAGGGGCCTCTTGCTGGAGACTGCTCTTTTGGAGGGTTCTGTTGTAAGCCTAGAGCAGAGGTGAGCATTTGCTCTTTATTTCAATTGTCTCTTTGCTATCACAGTAATCTGTTAATCTGTTTAACTATATTATCTATAAAATATCTTGGCTATAATACCGTTTGGTGTTAATCCTTGTTAACCTCACATCTAACAAGGACTAATTATTAGATTAAACTGTTATAATTTATTAAAGTCCTACCTTGTACTTAGATGGACTAATAACTTTCAGAAACATTTTTCAGTTCTGTTTTCTGTGATTTTTCTGTGACTTTCTAATGCATCTGAGAGCTTCAGGGAACTGGGCTTTGTAAGTTTTTGGTACTTTGATAACATAATTGACTAAGACCTTAGAGAAAACCTCTATTTTTTTTATCTACATCTCAATCTAAGTACCTTTCAAGGTAAAGCATTATAGTATTATATGTAGTTAAAATTAATTAATGAACACAGGCGTTATCTAAGTGCAGTAAAATTCTTTCAAAGTGAGG
Organism: Callipepla californica brunnescens; assembly: GCA_023055505.1. NCBI lineage: Eukaryota > Metazoa > Chordata > Aves > Galliformes > Odontophoridae > Callipepla > Callipepla californica. Next base: position 116,069 of record JALIRH010000023.1, on the reverse strand, counting down.
ATCCCAACCCTCCTGGTAAACTGCCTCCTCTATTACTGAGGTATCCAGACCTATGGAGAGGGTAAATGTCTTGTCGAAGCTGCCATCCCTGGTGAAGTAACTGGAGATAAACTGGGAGTTGATGAGGTAACTGAGCTGACAAGAATATATCTGCACATTCCCTTGGCATTCTGTTAAGTACATCATAACATGTAATCTCATATGATATGGAATTAGCAGAGCACATACTAGATATATCAAAACCTGGTTCACTGTCAGGGCCTAAAGCAGAGCTGTAAAAAATGGAGAGATGCTTTCTGTTGCAGATTTATGGACATCATTTCTGGTCCTGCATTGCTTGGTATTTTTATTTTAATCCCTGTGATGATGTTAACCATCTGCTGGTACAAAAATGATGAAAAAAACAGCTACTTTTACAGTATGCTCTGATCCCCTTATTTGAATGGGCACCACTGTAAGTGTGCTCTTGTGAATAAAGGTTACACGAAGGACAGGAAGCTACAATTTGGAAAGCAAAAACTGGAAGACTGATGCCAGTCATTGTTGACAGCCATTACCATAAGCTGTGACTACGCAACGGCTTGGTCTAAGACTGTGAGGACTATCAGGGGAGGCGAATCTGTGCTTCTGTATGAAGAACGTGTGAGAGAAACTAGGTTGTTATGTCTGACTGTGGTGTTTGCACTCAGGAAGAATGTGGGAGGTTGAGGGCGAGTGGATGAAAGGCTCACAATCAGACAGAGTTTTGACATGGAAATTGAGTGTGATTGTACAAGGCAAGCTTTGATCCAGCCTTTAAGATAAATCTCCAGACAGCATATGAAGGCAGGATAGGATCCTGTTCTGCAGTCCATTGCTTTCTTTCTTTACTCCAAGAATGTTATATGCTCAGAACTGTCACAGGCTTGCCTTGCCTTAGGAGAATTATGACCTCAGCTTATGTTTCAGTTCTGATTGGTCGTCTACTGGGATCAGGCAAGACTGCTCTTTTGATACCTAACCCAGCTCCCAGATGTGTATTTTCTGCAAGTTTGTCTTAATCAACAGACAGTTCACAACTGAAGAGAAGGTGGCTGGCAGGACAGGGCATGGGCCTGTAATGTGTGTCAGAGAATATCTGCCCTAGCTCACATTGCCAAGAGTTCAGGGTTTACTCTCTATATATCATCATGAGGTAAGAACTGCAGTCTGAAACCACCTGGGTAGACGATGCCTAATGAATTTCCTTCCCTTGGAAGAACTTGGAAACAGGGTACCTTGATATCCCCTATTTCTGATATGTGCCTCTCAAATCAGTATTTAGAAGTTGCCAGGGAACAAAGTATTTGACCTGAAAGAAACCTCTCGGGCTTGGAAGGCTCTGTAAAACTTAATTGACTTGTAACATGTAGGTGATTTAATCGTCATGAAATCTTTGGAGAGAACAGTGGGTTGGGAGTTCTGTATTAACTATTTTTTTCCACAGCTCTCTTTCTAGAGGGGGTCTAGGCCTCTTGCACAATAAAGGGGAAAAAAATGGCATACATCAAAACAGACTCTCTCTCCATCCCTTGCAGGATGGTTTTTAACTTCCAGAAGTAAATACATTTTGTTACCGAACATTTTCTTCATTCTTAGTTCCAATTCGAAGTCCAGATTGTACAAATAATAGGATCACCAGTTGTGGGTGAAACTGTTTCTGAAGTTTAGACTCACAGAGAGAAACTGTCTGCAAGGCAAGAGAAGTGCGCTCCTTGACCATGCAGCCTCATTTCCTCCAAAGAAATTACTGATGAAACATCAAGTAATAGGATACAAAAGCAGGAGAGGTGCTGGGGCCCAATTTGTAAAGAATTCACCATAATGGGGTGAAATGGGCCCACAGAAAACAAGGGATCTTTTGTTTCAAAAGACATACTTTGGGCAGCAGGACAAACGTGTTGCTTGTATCCTGGCAGCACTGACAAATGGATGCTGCACAAAAGAGGGGTGATGTAATTATGCTTACCACAGACCCAAAGATCTGAGTTCCATCTGTGGCTCCAGCCCAGTCCCTGTGTGACAGCAGGACTATTTCTTCTGGCTAGGATTCATCTCCCCTTCTGCACCTGGGTGGCAGAGCAGTGGGAAAGCCCTGCCTAACTCCTGCATTCTGAGCACAGGGGCTGTGAGCACAGTAAGATTTCACTCTGCTGGACAAGGTGAGGGATATCCTGAGCACTTCTTGCCATGCTTTGTTTTGCAAAGTCTGATCCTAATCTGTTTTTCAGAATTCCTGCTAGATTAAGGAAGTTGTCAGGCCAATTCAGGTCTCTCAACAAACTAACAAGAACGTTTCCTGGGCTCAGATGGAGTTCAAGAGAAAACAATTAAAATAAGTCATTTTAAAAGAAAAATGAAATGCTAGAATACTGCACACAGAATGTAATCTTAACTGGTACAAATTAAGATAACCCATCCGAGTTTTACTGCCCGAGTACAGAGAAATACATGAGAATGACTATTTGGGACCACACCAAAAGCCCCCATAGCTAGGTGTCTTCCCTCTAAGAGCACTGAGTAGTAACTGATCAAAGGGCACAAGAATCACAGCAAAAGTTGTTCATTTTCAGTTTCTTGCAGCTTGCAATTATCAACTTACTGAATCAGAGGACTTGTCCTTGGCAATGGCTAGGAGCAAACTGCCCCTCTGTGAATTGATCTTTTGACCCCATGTATATCTTTGTCCTCCAGGGCACAGAGGATGGGAAGAAAAGTTCCACAGTTTTGTTATGTATCGTATTATTCTATTTTAAATCTGTATTAGCCCAGCAGTATAAGAATTTCATACAGTCTCCCTCATCTTTGAATTCAGGCAATAATGAATATTTGATCCTTATTCCCTTTTGCTGCTCAGGATTCTGTAGACCCACATCAAACCCCCTCTCCCTTGTCCTGTTGTAAGAGCATTGGTCTGTTTATGCTGGCTGATACAGAAGTTGTTATATATCTCTGCTCATTCCTGCTGCCTTTTTCTGAACACGTTCCCATCTTCCCATAGCCATACTGGGAACATATCTTTCTTCAGAGTTCACAAACTCTGAAGTTAGTACAGAATCCTAACAACAGGCTGTTAAGTTTTCATTCCCAAGAACGCTGGCAAAAAAGTTATGTCCGTGGCTTGCAAGTGGATATAGCGCGACTGAAATGACAGGTGGAAAAGCCAAGGCCCTGTCTCTGTCTCCCTGACCTCCACTCTATGTCATCCACAAATGACTCCCAGGGTTGAAGTGCTTGGGGTAATAAATTCCGTGACTAGTCCTGCTATTTGCAGTTCTCAGACACTGTTTGCCTGTAGCCCCCTGGCTGATTTTCATTTCAAGCAAGATGAAGGACTATTTGTGCTCCATAGTGGAATCAGCTTTTACTTCAAAAGGTAAATAGTAACACTCAGAGAAGAAGTACAGCTCTCCTGATAGAATCAATGTTGAAACCGACTGGGTCAACACACCCCATCTTTCTCATAAATTACATGTACCATTCCATGGCCTATCCTTTTCTGGAAGCAAGGAGAAAGCTCTGCTGCCTTTTTAATGTTATTTTTTTTTACTTCATTTCAGAGTGAATGGTAAGACAGGTAGTTGCAACGCACACAAACAGCATGAAAATTTTGAGAAAATATCAGCCTGTTAGAATTCTTTTCCATTCCCTGAATGTGCGGGCAGTAACATCAGGTAGGAATTGTAATGGACTAACACAGGAACCTCTGTGTTATAGCGGCTCATAATAATTGCATATCTAATCCCAGACAGTATGGCAAGAAAAGTGCACTTTCACAGAATTCAGGCCTGGCGTGCCCTAATAGAGAGCTCACCTTTTCAGACATCCCTGGAGGATGCTCCCGAACAAGAGGACGAGGAGTTTATACTTAGAGATGTCTCTCGTGATTAGCTTCTGATGAAGCAGAACAGATCTGGTCTTTAAGCAGTTAGAAGGGCAGGGACAGAGGAATCCCAGTCACAGTCCACCAGATGAGATTAATGGGATTAAGTGGTGCTTCTAGGGGCAAGTCCTTGACCAAAGGGAGGGTCAGCACCATTGTAAGCCCATTGTAAGCCAAAACTCCCAGCTAACACTGACTAGAACTATGCATTTCTGAACGTCCACATCGTGGAATGTAGAGGTATAATCCCTATCTTGAATTAAATCTCAGTTTACATATATGAAATTAAGTTAGCCCTTGCTACGGGGTGTAGTCTGTGCCCCCACACTGTGATATGAATTAAGCTCAGTGCACCAGTTTAATATTTTAAGTGACAGTGGCAGAGTTTTGTATTTGTTACTTACAAGAGCCATACCCCGCTGCAAATAGGTCATTGTACTTTGGATTCCTGTAATGAGAAAATTCATATAAGTAAGCATTTATAATTAACTACATAATTCAACAGAAATGCAGTGTTTCATGTTGTAATATCATAGTCCATTCTCACAGGACCAGGTACAGAGTGAGGGCTAGACCCCTTTGAATATATGCAGTAGTAAAGTTCATGTATGAGTAATTCTTCTGAACTCAACATGCATGAAATAAATACAATATCTGACGAGCACAGCAGTAGATGAAAGGGAACCCTACAGACAAATCCCACTGCTGTCTCAGGAGTGACTGAAACATGTGCCATTGTCCTGTATAAGGGCCAGGTGTGAGTGCTTCAGCATCTCACAGCACATGGTGATAACAGAACCAGCACATGCAATGTTTGCATTTCCCTTTCTGCTGCTTTATATCTCTTGTGTTAATACTTGTCAAAAAGGCACTTTTCCTTTTTTGGGCTTTTCAGGAGTGATTCTTACAGCATATTATCCAAAGATATGTCCCGTCTATCTCAGCTTTCCCAAGAAAGGACACTTACTTGCTCTGTTCACTGCACTCACTTTGCCCTAGCACTGTCCCACACCTGCTGTGTCTTCGCTTTAGGCTGAATGTGTCAAGCTAGATGTTGTCAAAGAAGATGACTGTAATTACTCAAAAAATGTTTCCTCAGAAACCAGCTCCACCTTGTAAGGTGGTATGACAATTAACTCCACTAGGCTGCAAAACTGAGAGCAAGTTTGCATTAAGGAGACTTACCAGGAGATGGCAGTAACTGAAAGTCTCTCGGTTTCGCCGTACTGGAACTTCCAGAGCGGGAGGAGAGTTCCCTTGTTGTCTCTGTATTCATCGGAGGGATCCTCAAAATATTTAAAATCTAAAACCAAAAGTCAAAGAGTATGTCTCATGGAAAGAGTCTGAAGCACATAACCATGGTGGAGTACCAGATAAGCTTTATGTCATTCTCAATGCCTCGATACAATGCAATTGTTAGTATAAAAACTGTCTCAGTCTTTAAGTCTCCAAAACAACATTGAAGTCCTGCACTTTACCAAGCACCAAGTCCCCACACAAAAGGCTGATGGTCTGAAAAGAGACAAAGAACGAATGACAAAGCAGCAGTGAGAGCAAGGAGTGGCCTCAAGTCATTCTCAGAGCTAGATGCAGACTTTCAAGAGGGAGCTGAGCAAAGAAGAAAACCCTTGCAAAACAGTGTCAGTACTACATATGTCCCTGTGGCTGGGACCTGTAGTCCAGCAGGAAGGCAGAAATGGACACAAAAATGATTGAGGCTCTGAAGCACCTGCCTTAAGAGGAACAGCTGAAAGTGGATGGGGTCAGGCTTTTTTGGTGGTATCCAGTGACAGGTCAAGGGGCAACAAGTAGAAGCTGGAACACAGGATGTTCCATTGGAACATCTTCACTGTGAGGGTGACAGCACTGGCACAGGCTGCTCAGAAAGGCTGGGGAGTCTCCTTTTCTGGAGACGCTCAAAACCCACCTGGACACTTTCCTACTGTAACCTATTGTGGAGAACCTGCTTTAGCAGGGGAGTTGTATTCAGTCATCTCCAGAAGTCCCTTCCAACTCCTATGATTCTGTGATTAGCCGAGGGTTGCTCTGCACTGGCTGCTCTGTCACTGGGACCTGCATCCAGGGGGGAACTACTGACTGAGGAAAGATAATGCTTACCAGACCTGCTGGCCCAGCCTGCACAGAGAAGGGCTGACACACGTGACTTTTGAATGACTGCAGCTTGCTGTCCTGTTTGCCTTGTGTGAGTCAGCAGGCTGCTAGTCCTGGTCATTTTAGCTCTATCTGTCTAACATTCAGCACTGGAGACACCAGCATACTCTAAGACAGCAAACCAGTTTTCACACAAAGGCTCTGTGCTCCAATCTTCCACTGCTAACCACTGCCTTGGCATCTTTTGCCTCCTTCTTCTACTAACAGCCAGCTTTCCCAGAGGACTTGTTGTTATTCTTGCCACAGTCATGGCCGTTCATCTGCAGGAATTCTGTTTTGAGAGGAAACAGCATCTCCCAGTAGAGCTGTACCTTGTAAAATGTCATCAAATACGCTGTGATTCACCATCCGCTCTGTTATTTTGGCAGCCCTGGCGATCTTGGTTATATAATCACTCTGTTGAAAAGATAAACAAATAAAAGAAAATGTATATCCTACGGGTTACAAGTCCTTCAGACCTTTTGTTACAGAAAAGCTTGAGTCTCTCCACCTTGAATACAGGGTAAACTGAAGCTCCTCATACCACTACCTAACGATAAAGGCACTTGAATTAAGGCAACAAATCTACATTAAGTTCAGCAAGGTGCTATTCACATCTGGTATAAACTAACTTCAGTGTTTGTGTATGATTTAGCTCAGTGGCAAGGTGATTGTCTATGAAAGCAGTTAGAGTCTTAACTTCCTCAACTTATTCAGTCTGTTTCATGATGGAATGAACTAAAAGCACACACATGATCCACCCCCCCATCTCACATGATAAGAATTCATTAGCTTCAGTAATACAGCCATGTTTGATCACGTATCAGCAACCCCTTATATTTGCCTGCAGGGCTTTAAGGTATCCTGTATTAAGTAAAGATCACAGGATGGAGAAATCCTCCCATTAATCAGTGTTAATTCCAGCTCAATGCATACACAGATCCATGAGCTCATGCAATATATACAATAAACACACAAAGGGCAGGTTGCTGTCCAGCTTTTGTGGAAAATGCCTTGATACCATGGAAAATCCCACCCTCCTCACTAGAGCACACCACAGGTGGGCAGACCTGCATACGAGAATTTTCACTGGTAGTATTTCAGGTATAGCAAGGGAGACCTCTTGGAGAGTGATATTTTGCAAGGCCAGTAGTCCCTGGTTAACTGTGTAGCCACCAGCACATGGCGGGTTGGCATACTTGTCTGACTGAGCCCTGTGCCTGATCACAGCAGTCTCATCCCATCTTCTTATTAAACTCTATTCCTAACTACTTTTTCTCTATCAGTATGTTCTCTATTCTGTGAATTATTTGAGTGAACAGAAGCAAAATTCAAGCTGAACTAACCACAAGTAGGACAAAATCTTCAAGCCACCAACTGGAGGGACAGAGCTTAAAGTTCCCCAGACAGTTTGGGGACAGTTTGTAAGGGCAATGCCAGAACAGCTTTGCAAAATGATGAGAGAATGCCAAAGTATATTCAGAGTGTTTTGACAGCATGTTGCTCCAAGGGCCTGAATCCCCCTCTAAATCCTACTGCTGCCCCAAAGCCCCAGCAGGGTTTCAAAGCCTTTCATCTTCAAACCCCTGCCAGGAACCAAAGACTGCCAGCACAGTATGATTTCCCCTACAGTCAAGACAGTCAAAAGAAACTTGTCAACCTTGGCACAGTCCAGAGATTGACCCAAGCATAAAAATAAAAAATGAAACGACTTTCCAAAACTACACTGTACAGTCACAATCAGAACCAAGAACATGGCTTTGAATCATGTGCATCTCAACCCTCTGCTTCTTTTGAGGGCCCCAAACAGGCTCAGGAGAGACAAAGCCTTGTGGTAAAGAGGATAAAAACCATACAGAAAGATGACAGGACAAAGGAAAAAAAAAAGAAAAGCAATTCTATAATCTGTTTACACTTTTCACATTACATAGTTTCCCTGTATCTTTGTTAATGAGTACAGTCTTCTCCCACCTCAGAAAAGATCAAGTAGAACTTGGAAGAGTGCACAGAAGGGCAGTAGGGGTGACCCATGATCCAGGATAGTTTCTGTTCCAGGAAAAACTGAGTAGACTAGGACTTGCCAGTCTGGAGAAGAGTTAGCTTAGAAGGACATGAGACAAGTCTATGAAATCCTACATAGCTCAGAGAGGATGGACAGTGGCTGACTAGTCATTGAGTTTTCCAGTACAAAACTAGAACCGTCAAGAAAAGTTAATGAAAGTCAGCTTAGGAATAAAGAAAATTAGGTGTTTCACAGCAGGATGACATCTATGCAACACCTTGTCAAAAAGTGTAGCACACGCAAAAATTCTACGTGGATGCAGGAAGATTGCACACATACTTCTATGTGCCAAACAACATCAACTCCAGGAAAAAGCTGAAAGTAGTTGAATGCTGGAAGAACGCGTGGGTTAGGGAGGGGTATTATGCATGCTTGCTGTATTCTTAGCCTTTCTCACACACTCACTTGTGGTTAGAGCCCCAGCCACATAATGTGACCACTACTACACTCGTCAGTTTTTCCCTAGGTTGGTGGGAGGACTTCTTGAGACCTGCCAAGAATTTACTGTCATGTTCAGAATTTCAGACAGCACAGGGATGAATGTTTTTAAATTTTAACATAGTTTGATTTTCTGCAAAATATTCCTTAGACACTCTGACTTCATAAGTACTGAAAAAAATTAAAGAGTGATAGAAAGGGGATACTTGACACATCCCAAGCAGAAATCAATATTCTCAGTTGCTGAGGTTTCACTCTTTCAACTTTACGTTGCTATTACTGCTTCTGTCACGAAAGTCCTGTCTTTCTCTCAAATACTTCGTAGGAAAAAAAAGCAATTCACCTTTGATAACACTTCTTCAGCAATGCTGGGATCACGACTACAAAAACGGCATGGGCTGCCACCAGCATATTGCTCTAAGTGAGCTTAGCTGACAGAGGTTAAGTGCTGAAAAGGTTACAACTTGATTTAGAGAAAGAGAAGAGCAATAGGCACTGAAAAAGTAATGGTTGCTGGGTGTAAGGAATGGATCCCCTCAAGTGGTGCTGGTTCATCAGGTGTGCTATCTACTCTGTCATCTGTTCACCCTCTAAGTAGGATAAATTCTTCTTTTTTGATATGCCTGTGCTGGTGGAAGGAGCTGGGAAATAATGGCAGTGTTGGACCTGACAGACATGAGCAGTACTGCAGACCTTTTCTCTTACATATGCAATGAAAACTGCACTGAAAACTTTCTGAATTTCCAACCTGAGAATCCATTCTGGGCTGTAGAGCGGAAGACAAAGATTACTTTATTGTGTTCCCAAAGATGAATGCTAGGTCCTGAAACATCTGTAAAATCTTTTTATTGTGGCTGTCAGTGGTGTATGGGAACTGTTGAATCACGGCCTGAACCACTGATTGATCACCTGAGGCAAGCCCTGAGTCAGCTGCAGGGGCACAACTGAGTGTGATTGGAAGGGGTGGAGTTTGACTCCACCTCTCCCAAGACCCCATTTAAGGGCTGACCACCAGCGGGGAAGGATCTCTTGTTGGAGATCCCTCCCTGGTGGAGTTATCGGTGAGCCTCAACCATCAGCAAGGTGAGCCAATCTCTTTTGCTATTGTTTTGTATACCATCTACTTAAAGCCTACCAAAAATATACCATCCTTTCGCACTAACTTCCTTGAAGTGCTTTCCTTGGGGTTATTTGCCCTACACAGTGGGAAGTAGAAAAAAACTGGGAAAAAAAGCCCACAACAACACTAAATCTTTAAGTCCAGGAACAGTGAATCACTCAATTGAAGGTTTTCTGCAATGCAGGAAACTGTTCAGATGAATTGGAAGAGCCTTTCTTATTAGGTAGCTATGCTGTAAGCAATGTAGTTGTGAATAACCACATTTTTTGGCACTAAGCTGTATCAGAGTCAGTTACCTTCTCACTCAATCCTTTGCTATTTCAGGTTTGATTTATTCTGTATCTTACTGAAACACATCTTCAGTGGAAGTGATAGGCCTAATTTATCCTTTTTCAAAGATCTGTTTGAAACTGATTTTTTTCTTTGTAGGGCAAGTCTGCTTTAGCTAGCCAAAAGTAATGAGAGCTCATCAGCTCATACATTTGTTTTACTCACTTCTGCGAATAAATTATTTTTTCAACAGCAATACTGTTATTGGAACCATCTGTTAAGATAGTTCATGGGTTAATACTTAGAAAATAAATGTCCTGGGCTTGTACTACTCATTAACACTAATTGTTTCATGTTTGCATCTCAGCAGCTGGCCAGTTGCAATGTGCAATTCCACTTCACTGGAGCATGGAACAAGGCTTCTGCTGATCCGTAATTGTATAACAAAGCTCCACCCGAAAAGTCACTGCAGTAACAGCTCATACCTCCTGCAACACATATATGGCTACTACAGGAATTCCAGGCTTTCAAAGAGAAAACATAGTACAGGTGTGTTGCCATCTCTTGCCCAGCCAGCACCTCCATGCAACGCAAATCCCAAACAGAGCTCCCCACACTGAATCCTGTCAAGTAACTGTTACTTTCTAGAATTACACTTTGTTTTTATTATTTGCTTTTAATACTGACACGCTGTACACAACAGCATGAAGACAAGGATGTTGGTAACAACTCATCCCGTCCTTCAGTTGAACAGAAGCAGGCAAACACTAATATGAAGGTTAATTGCATCTGATTTTCCACTGCTATTACAAGAATAACTGGTGAGTGTCCAAGAGCTTCCAAATTATAATTACGATCCTGTGATATGGGCTGTCTCACTGGGCATAACTCAGAAAGTTACAGAAAGTCACTGTTGTGGGATAGATGTAACAGAAATATTATTCCTCTGTTATCTCTCACACTAGATTTTCCAACAGTGCACTTCTCTTTTTACATGCACACCGCAACCCACCAACTGACAGATTTGTTTCTCCCTTTCACTTCAAGCAGTAAGCCCTTACTTCCTCCAAGATTTCTCTAATGCTCCAAAACACAGTTTCCCACTCTACTAGTCCTTCCCAATCTATACTAGCAACAGCCTTTCCAGTTTACGCTTTACTTCATTTTTTACTTAATTTTTTTTCAGTTTGCTCTTTACTTAAATTTGCATCTACGTCAAACATGGTAATTTCTATGCTCACATAACAACAGAAGGAGGGTTGTACTGGATCAGACCAAGATTATCTCTGGGCTGGGATCCTCTCTGCAATCAGGGGCATAAGCAGATGGCTCAGGAACAGTAAGAACAGGACATGCAGATACAACGCTTCTGCCTAGCTCCCCTCACTTTCAGCTATTTTCAGGTTTCGTGTAATTTTTTTGGTATTCAACCTTCTCCATGTTCTATTTTCCTCCCTTGATTGAAGACTTAAGAAAAATTTTAAACATTATATCCCTGCTCTTGGATGTAGCATAGCACATCCTCTTCTCTCTAGATCCATTTGAATGACAGGTAGATAGAGAGACTTCTGAAAGTCTATCACAGACTCTGGTCAAACACTTTCTGTCTTCCATTCGCTTGTATTCTTCTTTATATCATCCTTATCCATAATTCAGCTAGAATCCTGGTAATCTCAATTTCTTTATCTGCTGCCTGCCTCTCCCTTACGCTTTGCAAAACCATTTATTTCCTGCTTTTTCTCCTCATTCTCCAGTGTAATGCATGGCCTGATTCTACATCTTCTCCCACAGCAGTGCTCCTCTGTTCAACTACCAAAGCTCTTCCTCTGCCTTTGGCCACATTCTTTTATGGATTATTATCTTCCTCAACCAGTCATCTGTTCTTTTGGCCTCAAACTCAGTACTAGCACTGTTATTCCTTTATTTTATTCCACTTTTTCTAATTCCTCACCTAACTCCTACTATGTATCATCTCAAATTGCAGCTCCCTAGCTTGGATGTTCTCTTTCATGGCCTCTTACCACAGCAAGAACTTCCATCAGTGATCCACCTTCGGTAATATCTGACCACTTTATTCTCTTCCTCCTTTAGGGCTGAACCCATTACTATCTCGTAGCTTCACTGTCTAATCAGCTGATACAGGAATAACAGTGGAAATCAGTAACTGCTTCTAGTCACAGGTTCCTTGATTTTAGCTACTGTATAAATCTCCTGTATTTCCTGCTTGAGATTCCATTTGCTGAAGCTCCTCTTCAGCAACAGCCAAAGGCAGAAAGTCCTCAGAAAACGTTTAGTCAGAAAAGCTTTTTTTCTAATTGCTACGTGCAGCCAGAACTATAATAACTTAGGAGTTAGAATTTGGAAGCCGCTTTTCCATTTGCCAACTTGAGACTAGAGGTACAGATTCTGATGCCATCAATCTTTAATTTCCATACAATCATCTAGGTTGGAAAAGACCTTCACAATCATCAAGTTCTACAATCAACCTAACCTCCTAAGTCACATCACTGAACCACGTCCCTTAGTGCCACATCCACATCTTTAAAATACCTTCAGGACGGGGTTTTCACCTCTTCTTGGGTGACCTGTTCCAACATTTCACCACCTTCTCCATGAAGAAATTCTTCCTAACATCCAACCTAAACCTCCCCAGTGTACCACGACACCTGTGTCCTATTGCTTGTCATCTGAGGGAAAAGACCGGCACTCTTTTCACTACAACCTCCTTTCAGGGAGTTGTAGAGAGCAATACGGTCTCCCCTCATCCTCCTCTCATCCAGACTAAACAATCCCAGTTCCCTTAGATGCTCTCCATAACACTTGCTTTCTAGTCCCCTCAACAGTTTTGTTGCTCTTCTCAGCGCACGCTTGAGCGGTTCAACATCCTCCTTACGCAGACAGCTCCAAAATGCATACAGAGCTACTCATAACAAGACTGTGATGCCTGGATGCTTTGGATTACTCCAGGTTGCATGTTCCCAGTAAGTGACTGGAAAATTCAGCAGCTTTTTCACCTGCTTTAAACCACCCCACCAGTCTCACAGTGTGTTTCAGTTTCAAGTGCAGGCTCTGCATAAAGAGATTTCCATTACACTTCATTGCATTCACTTTCTGGTTTCCTTGTAATCATCCTGGAAAATGCTACAAGTGAAAGGCAAAGCACCAAAGGGAGGGATTGTAGATACATGGATTTCAGCTTCCCACCATTGTCAGTTGAACATGCCATAGTCGTTTTTTCTATATGGTTTCACTGGTAGAATTTTTATTTCATTTTAATGGCCAACTGTAAAAACTCCACACTTCAAGCCCATAGTTGTATCACTGACTTCAGGCTTAGTTCTCAACACTTACTCAGGTGAAAGGTTTATTAGTTTTAGAAAGTACCGTGGAAATCAATGGCACCGTTCACAGGAGGAAGCCTGTCAGGACGTGTGTCTGGGCTGTTTAAACTGCAAGACTTTTAAGGGCAGAGTGCTATGAAAGCTCAGCCAGCCAAATCCTCTACAACTGAATCAGTGTATGGTATGAAAGTGCTGAAGTCCATTTCAGGAGCCAGCTTACATTACAAAGGCGTATCTTAGTTACACTAATACACCTACACTTCTGGTGGGGGCAAGCTATGAACTGAACCCTGTGCTTCTATTGTAATAAATTTGTATGTATACAGCTGTAAAATACGTTACAATTACATAACATTATCATTAAAATAATAATAATAAATAATAAAAAGTAGCAAAATGTATTTTAATACATTGTTTCAGTAAAGAAACAGTAAAGAAATGCTACATTTCTTTTTTTTTCATATTAGAAGACTATACTTAATGCTCCTACATCCCTTGGAAAAGTCTGTATTAAGTCAAAGCGTGTTTCTACTTATTTCATTCTTTTACCCCTCACATGCTAATCAAAAATCATAAACATGACAATGCACTAAAAAGAAAGTTACAAATCTTCCTTGGAAATGTGCTTTGAAGTCATGATTACAGCTTCACACTGTTTTGCATTCCTAGAAAGAGTGCAACAAACCAAAAATGGAAGAAATTTCCTGTTTTGGAAATACAATTCCTAGCGGAAAATCGTAGTTGCACTTCTCAGGTTTGCTACATGCCAACTGTCAGAACCTGCTGCATGGTCAGCATGGGTTGCTAGATTCCACCTGGCTCATGTGATGAAAGCATTCACTACCACTCAGCAAGCATCTTCTAGAGCTGTGAAATATACCTGTGATTCCAGTGAAGTTAACTGTCTTCCCCTCTTCTCCTCTTTCTTTCCTGTCTGAGATTTTGGTTTTTCTTTCTCTTTTGATTTTTCCATTTTCTGAAGCTCCTCCATGTAGGCATCATAGATCACCCACTGAGAGACAGACAAGAGGCAGGATTTGTAAGGACTTGATTATACTCCAGAAAAAAAAATCATCCACCCCATCAAAATAAAAAAGATAATGTCACCGGAATCTTCTGAAAGACAGCGGTCAAAAACAAAAAAAAAAAAAAAAAAGAAGGATCGAAACTATATATTTAAATCTTGATGTGGCATGTCTCACTTTCTGAGAATAAAGTGTTCTACTACTAATAATTTCCTTTTCCCAACACTATCCTTGGTACTTCGACTCCATATCATTGTGTAAATCAGATATTTTGTTTGTCTGATTTGCAGTGCTTAATAGGAAACATGCATTAAACATCTGCTCTATGACATTTCTCACGTGGTGCTGGAAAATTAAACTGTAGCTGCTTAACACAGTTTAAATCTTGGACTCTAACTCTGAGTCACACGATGAAATGGAAACTGAGAGCAGTTTTCATCTTCTTCTATGCCACATGCCAGGAATGACTTACTTGAGTAGATTCAAAAGTAATTTTTCCACTTGAGAATTATTCATTAGTATTGCAGTGCTTGTACTGTATCTGAAGCATTATATTACTTTCAGCAAAGAGAAACAGTAGTCTAAATCTGACATATCATCTTAATTATGACTCAAATACATAAAGTAGAATAAAATGTTGGAATACAGAAAGTAGAAGTAAACCTGTAGCAAGAAAATGTGCATTGTGTCCTAAGTTTGCAGGCGGAAATGAGAAGAAAAGATATTCCAAATATCAAAGGAAGGGCAAAAGAAATGTTATGAGAACAGTGAGAGAAGCAACAAAACAGGAGACTTTGTAAGAAGAAATTATAAGCACAAGGGAGGCGGCAAAAGAGTTGAGGAATAAAACAGCTTATGTTAAAATGTTTTTTATCAGGAAAATAAAAAGAAAAAATTTTCCTCTCAGCTTTCAAAACTTGCATGCAAAATTCCTACATCCTCCAATTCTGAGGTCACCTCACTGATCAAAAAGAAACCTCCAGCTGAAAAGGATGAAAGCTCTCTGGCCAGTTACTCTGTGAATTCAAGTCCAGGAATAAGCAATCTCCAGCTTGACAGAGACACCTTCCTTCTTCTTCCTACCACTTGCTTACAGTACCGTTTTAGTTGCTCTCATTACCTCATACTTTCTCCTGGGTGTTCCCGGGATGCTTTGATAATATGCTTTGAGACAAGATTTTTATCACTGTATATACACAAACATATCTGTCAAATATTCGTGATAAACAATCAGCAAAACTGGCTTTCCAATAAAAACTATAGCATATTTCATTCCATGCAGAATTTTTAGGTATATTTAGTTCAGCTCAGCTCCTGCTGAGCCCAGAACCATTTTAACGGTGTGGGTCTCCATTTCTATGCACTTAAAGCCTTCTAAAACAAAGCAGCCAGCTGAACAGGGACATCTGACCTTAGAAATAAAGTTTACCCATAAAGGCAGAAAGGAGGGCCATGTTAGTTTGCTCTCCAATTCAAACCAGAAATCGAAGCCACAGTACAGGAATTCATTCCAGTGCAAGGAACGCAAAGACAACAATTTTCCTGTATATATTCCAAAATGGTTAATGAAGTCAAAAGGATATACCTGGTTAGCATTGTCTGAAAAGTTTTCGTAACGTTTATGCTCCGATTGGCATGCTCTTTCCTAAAAAAAAAAAAAAAAAAGCATAAGAAAGTGTGATGTATACACTGAAACTCTTTGCAGTGACACAGTGCAGCTGTGGAAACTACCGTCTGTACCTGAGAATAGTATTGATCTTGGATTGATTCAGCATCCAAATACAAATAACTCCCAGATCACTGAACAAACACTATTGGTTATGAAGCAAATACACATTTTCTTGTTGACCAAAAAGACGTGTGAGGATTTACAGTAGCACCAAATTTTTGTAGGCTGTCCTAGAGTCCACAAGGCAAGAATTTTTTGGTCACCACCTTCACTATCCCAAATGTTCTACCATTGTCAAACGTTTTACTGTAGTGAAAAACTGTTGTGCTTCTTTTTTTTCCACCCAGCAGCACCTACAAGCATTATGCAATATGATGCAAAGTGATGCCCCACTTGCTCGCTCAAGCAGAAGGAAACTGCAACAGCAGCCTACCCGCAGAGGTTTGACAAGTGTCATTGAAGATCTCTCAATGAAAATGAACCGGTTTGCAAGCTTTTGCTCCTTTACTCTTGGGGGAGGAGCCTCTTCTGCCTCTGCTGCTTCAGCTGCTTCTGCTGCCTCTGCCCCCTCTGCCTCTTCTTCTGCAGCCTGCAAGAGAACCCTGGGAGGATCAGCAACATTGGTACCTATTCAAATGGTCATAAGTTGACAGTGGGAAAAAATAAGATCAAAATATATAAGATGATAATTAAGAAACTTCTAGCTGTCAGAGCAAGGAGATTCTGGACAAGTATCTAAGTGGGGAAAGAGAAGAATAGGAAATGAAGTGACTTTAAAACAGAGCCTGATATGAATAGGATAATATAGCACCACTGCCTTTGATAAAATGAGTCAGACCTAAGAATCAGAAGACTGTATTAGAGTGCCATGTATTGATATTTTCTCTGCTTTTCTAGACAGTCAGCTCTACCTGAAACTAGTCTGGAATTGATTACAGGGCTCATAGCATACTCCTTTCCTGATCAGCCAACTGTTTCTAAGTCGGCCACTCTTCAGTTAAGCTATTATTCTTGCTGCTTTCACCTCCCCACTTTCTTTCTTTCTTTCTTTCTTTCTTTCTTTCTTTCTTTCTTTACCAACTTCCCTTTCAGGGAAATTCAGATTTCGCATACTGTTTGGAAAGACTCCAGGTCCCAGCACATTACGGTCTATCATGATACAGTATCTGGAAGTGCAGGATCTCAGCAACAGCTGAGACATTTCAGGTACAAAAGAACAGATCACAGAAGCATCTCAGTGAGCTCATTTTCTAATAAAGAGTGATTCCAATCTAATATTAAAAATAGAATGACAGCTCTCAGCTGACTATAGAGAATTACCTGAGTGCTTTTTTCATCTTTAATCTCTGCCTCTTCAGATTCTACAGCAGAAGTCTCAGAAGGAGTTTTTTCTGATGACAGAAAAGATAAGTAAATGAATCTAGGATAATAAAATATGATATATGATATTCAGGAGTCTGTTCTATCTTCTGAAGTATTAATATACAAACGCATCCTTTTCTAAGGCTCTTTCATTAGACAACACAGTAACCAATCCCCAGTTTGCACGGTGATTGCTCAAAGACATAGAAAGAAGCTATGTTGTTATTAGATTAGTCTGCAGTAATTCTCTCTGGACTGAAATAAAGAAGTCTGATTTTCACTTAAGTCGAACTTCTGAAATAAAGTCTGATCTGAGTAACTTTGTTTCTGGAGTATCCTTTCACCTCTGGACCTGCTGCACTCTAAACATTTCTGCTGTTAAATGCAACTATGAGCAATGCTTTCAAGGTACAAAAGAGTTACAGTGTGATTTGTTCTTATTTGTACAGATAAAAATAAATGTACTAGCTGCCTGCTGGGTTAAACCGCAACACCATATTAAGAGGATGATGGATATCTGCATTCCAGTCACAGCCTTGAGTGTGTAGTGATGCTAGCTAGCATCAAGCTGCTGTAGTTAGTTTCTGCACAATGAGAAGTAATGCCAAATTAACAATCCATACTTTCATGGCTATGACAGTTCTATTTAGGATTGTGTTGTGCTTCAAATCAAGACACATACTTTGTTAAGTGTAAAAGAAAAGAGACACCACCCCTCTGAGGCCACAGGTAACAACTGTTCTCAGGAACAGTGATATCATTGTGTTACCACATTAAAAGAGCATCCTATGTGACACAGCTTCTTTCTCAAACAGACAAAACATGAGAAAAACACTAAACTGTATTTCCCTGAGAAAAATTCTAACCTAGAAATGTTTCCTGACAACATCGTTTTTTAGTGTCTGATCAAAGTATCTTTCTCCACTGATAACGTAAGAATCACAATACTACAACCATAGGATCATTGAACAGTTTGGGATGGAAGAGACATTTAAAATCACCTAGTTCCAGCCCCTTGCTATAGGCAGGGACACCTCCCTCTAGACCAGGTTGCTCACAGCCCCATCCAGTCTGGCTGGAGGAGGCATCCCCAGCCTTGCTGGACAACCTGTTCCAGTGTCTTACCACTCTCACAGTAAAGAATTTCTTTCTAATACCTAGCCTAAATCTAACCTCTTCCTGTGTAAAGCCATTTCCCCTCATCCTGTCACTACATATCCTTATAAAAAGTCCCTCCCCAGCTTTCCTGCAGGCCCCATCAGGTACTGGAAGGCCACAATATGGTGTACCCAGAGCCTTCCCGCCTACAGGCTGAAGAATCCCAAATCTCAGCCTACCCCCATAGGGGAGGTGCTCCAGCCAGCCCTTTGATCATCTTCACGGCCCTCCTCAGGACCCATTTCAACAGCTCCATGTCCTTTCTGTGCTGGGATCCCCACAACTGATGCAGTACTCCAGGCGGGGTCTCACAAGAGCAGATCAGAGGGTCAGAACCTTCTCCCTCAACCTGCTGGTCACACTTCTCTTGATGCAACCCAGGATACAGTTGGCTTTCTGGGCTTCAAATGCACACTGCTGGCTCATGTTGAGTCCTTTCTCAACCAGCATGCCCCAGATCCTCAGAGCTGCTCTCAAGCCAATCTCTGCTCAGCCTGTATTTGTTCTTAGGATTGCCGTGTCCCAGGTGCAGGATATGCATCTTATATTTCACACTGTCTAGTAGATATCATGATAAGAGAAAAAGAATGCATCAAGTATATAACAGTCTCCCAAACAATCATCCTGCCTCTAAACATATCTGCTTTAAAACTTTACACCATGGCTGAAATTCTCAAAGCAGGATAAGGAGTCTGGACACGTATGTCCAAACAGTAGTAGAAGACATTCAAAAGACACTATGCAGCTCTGAAAATTTCAGTGGGTGGTGTTCACCTGGCTTCAAAAGCAGGCATTGTTTTCTGTGCTGTGGCAAACCCCTGGCTGGCTGTTCATGTGCTTTTCTTGTTTTTGTTTCTTGAGAAAGATGCAACCTGTTCAATTCTGCAGTTGTAAAGTATGATTATTCCCTCATGTTGAATAAATGGTACCAGTGCCCAGCTGAAAATGATTGTGATTTTAGAAAATAAACCAACCTGATGCATTGCTTAATCTCAGACTCTGTCGCCTGCCTTCATCTGAATCTCTGAGTATCAAGTTCCCGCCCAAAGATAAGTGAATGGCTGTTTGATCTACATAGCTTACTGGCTTGTAAGCTCGTTCCTATAAAAATGAAAAAGCAACACAATCAGCACGATGAAATATATTTGTAAGCCAGAAATACTGTTTAGCCTAAATTGCTAAAGCTAAGAAGTCCCATCCTGATAAAATGTTTGTTAACATTTTTACAAAGTTTCTTCCTACAGTTATTTGTATCTCAAGACACTGAAAGTCATAAATTAAAGACACAAGGAAAATAAGAGAGAACATGAAACCTCTAGATCTCAAAAAAATCCACAGAAAGGGAGTTTAAATATAATTCTAGTACATCTCTTGCACAGCACTCCCTAAAAGACTTTGATGTTCTCTTGTGCTGAGATAACCTGAATGATTTGTCATTCCTAAATGAGAGCAGCACCACACAGAAAGAGCAGCTCTGATCTGGAAACAGTATGGGCTCTTAGCACTGTGCTCAGGCTTACAAGCACTATGCCAATTCAGTTATTTGAAACTATTTGAAACTGTACAGTGCAGTCATGCAGTCAGGCTCAAACTATATATTAAGACTTACAGCTACACCTAAAAGCATTCAGAATGACTGCAGACCACAGATGCTTCAATAGCTTCCTCTAAAACTATGACTGCATCCTGTACCCATGAGAGCATCGTACTGAGCCTAATTCACTCACTGTGGAGGACCTGGAGACATGGATCACTTATCTACATAGCTTGTGTAGTTTCCATCCCACAAAGACAGAAAACATTAACTCCAAGTAGAGGAGAAAGAGAACCCAACAGCTTCCACGAGACTGGAATATTTCTGATGATCTGCCAAACTGCTTACAGAAATTCAGAGGTGAGACAGGCTCACGTCTGTTTCACCTGGTTGTCTATTCCCTGATTACAGTTGGGCTTAATCCAGGCCAGAGCTAGAAGAGCTGTCCCTGTGGGCTCTCATTTCTTTCAGGAGGTGTGACCCTTCCGAGGGACGGCTGGGAGGCAGAGCCATCCTTCTCTTTTGCTGCTGCTGCTAGAGGTAAATTCCAGCTGGAGAAAGCCTCTCCAGGGTAATGCAGCATATATTCTTTACACAGAAATGCGAAGGTGTGACTCTTGGATGTTTCCTGGCAGTGTTTGATGCACTCTCCCCTGCTCACTCCTACTCATAATGAATAGAGTCCTTGTCACTAGTTTTACAAAACACATTTCTGAATTTCCTACATTGCAAACAACTGAATCTTTATCTACAAACACTGAGGAGGCAATAACTACTTATAGACCAAATAAACTATTGCCTTTTAGACTCTAATCACCACTGAACAGGGAAAAAATAATAAATAAAAATACAAACAAAAAAAAACGTTGCCTGAGATTAGGCGCACAAATTACATTCACTGACAAAACTCATAGAGTAATTGTTATTTCCAGCTTCTGAATAAATTTTTCAACACTTTTAGGCCTTCACCCTCTGCAAAATCCCTTCAGGAAGCATTGACAGTAAGTATGTAACAAGATGAAGCCATATTAAAAATAGATCACCGGATAAGAAATAAAAACAAAACTCAAAAACAAAAATACTCATCCTCATTTCAGAGGTTATGCCACACTTACTTTAAAGCTGTATCTGACGATATTCTGAGGGGCATGAGGATTATTAGCTGACAGAACACGTCTAAATTCCTCTTCTAATTCCTTTGGAAGAGAAACAAAATAGTATAACAAAGAAAATTTTGCTGTTATTACACTGAACATACAAAGATCACCAGAGTTTTTACACTCAGTTCTAGGATATTTGCTGCAGATATCTCACCCACAGTTGATGCCTCCACAAGAACAATGGTGTGAGCCAAGGTAGCTCAGAGTGGGTTCAAGAACAAAGTCATCTTGCTTCCCAGCATAACACTCTGATAGGGTTCCTTGAATTCTTTAGTCATCATGTTAATTTTAATCTAAGCTGTGGTAACACTTGAAAAATGCTAGCTGCATTTTGTATGGAAAAAAAAAGACAAGCTCTTGTCTTGTAGCACAAAATCCATTGAACACTCAGCACAGAAGCTCAACCAGTCCAAACAAAAAATAGTACTGGTGTCAACTGCTTTCACTGGTTGAAGAAGATGCAGTATGTGTAGCTTCCTTTTGAGAGCTGTTCGGAGGACAGGAAGCAACACTGCAGTTTTATACGGCCATTAGAAAAGAGAAAAATGCGGTTAGAAGGGTGAATGACTGCATTAGCCAAGAGGACAATAAATGGCATCAAAACAAAAGGACCCTTCTCTGTATGACTCTGTGTGTCAAACTCTCTCTGGTACCTGAAAAGCTCAGGGTTAGCACTGGTGTCCTTCTTATCTGAGGAAGTACTCGGCCCCATTCCCCTCCCAGTTCAACTCCATGTAGATTTACTTTGCCTTAAGCCCAGAGCTGTTTCAAAGCACATTCTGCCTGCTTTCCTGCTGAAAGGCATTTTAGCTTGTGCTCCAGACACTATACATTAACAACTATCAGTCCTACTCTTGTAGAAGTTCCTCCAAAAAAAAAAACAAACAACCCAACAACAAATGTGAAAGAGGTAGGCTTCAGTTTAAGGAATTTTGTATGCCTCTCATGACAAATACAGACACTGTTCTTTACTCACAGCTTCAGTCAGTTCCAGCTGATCTGGAGGTTTGAGCAAAGTCTTTGCTGCTGACGACTCATCCACTCCTTCTCCAACTTCAGTGGATGAATCTTCATACTAGTGCAGGAAAAGGAACCCAGTTAGAACACCAAGACTGTGACTGGTTTGCTCACTTGCAGAGAGGCCCTTCTCCATGAATGCCACAATGAAGACCAGCATTTTTGCATCAGATATACCAGACAACCCCAAATTTGCAAATAGTTGGGAACAGTGGTTCATTGGGTTGGGGGAGATACTGTCTGAAGATAATTCCTGGACCATAGTAAAACGGGAGTGATTCCAATAACAAAACTCAAGAAACGCCACTTGAATTTCAGTTCCAGAGTTGACAACTGTTTAGTCTGACCACATAATAACACAAACGACAGACACTTTAAAACTACTCAAAGGCATAATTTAAGCAGCTGCAATTACTTCTTAAGCGTTATTATAAAAGCTACACGTAGAAATTCGTTTAAGATATAAAGCTGCTAGGATGCAACTTCCACATGAATGCTGTTTCCTGGTAAAGACTAGTAGGTCTGCATTCCTGCAACGGTGAAAGCTGCTCTCCTGGGACTGGGCTTGGGTTGAAGCCATGATACAGTATCATTAATAGGAAATGGATCACTGCAGGCATGAATTTCAATTACTGGTCATTACAGATAAACTGCAAGAGCACAAGGTTGCTGATTACGGTGTTTAACTGCTCAGCATAAAATTTCTACCTCAGTTTGAAATGTGTAATGAGTTGTTTTAAAATAAATCAGCCACTTTTTTAAAAACAGGTTTCTCTGGTCTATTAAACTTTATAGCCACATGGAGCTGTCGATGAATCCAGGGCATAAGTGAAGGCTGTTTGCAAGACCTAGCAAAGCTACGCTATCTGCATAGCACCACAAAGGTAAAAAACACAGAGATGTGTGTTAAGCAGTGGCTTAAAAGTAACATAGTTCTGCATATGCCAGAAGCCAGGGAAATTCACAGGCTGCGGCCTTTCTCTCACGAAGGGTAAAGGAAGCTGAAATGAGGCAAGCTGGAAGGAAGGTCAGGCTCCTCAGTCCTCAAAAGACTATGACGGCAGAACACTTGTCTGTGATTTAATGCTACCCAAATGAACACCCACTTAGAGGACATTTTTCATACACAATTCAATGCCAGTTAGTTTAGAGCTGATGTTTTTCTAGTGACTAAGATAAAAATAGTGTTGTGTTTTCTGTGTTCTTTCATTTTCTTATTTCAAAGTCAATACCTTTCCCTTTTAAGAGACAAAAAGGGGAAAAAATTAACAGGACAATAATTCATTCTAAGGTAAAACACTGCTTATCACAAGGTCTCTTTAAAGGCATGTAAATTGTCCTTGCCCCACTCATACCAATGGCAATAAACCCATCTACATCAGCTTAAGATTTGTCTCTATAAAAGAAGAAGGTAGATTAAGGTTGTTATCCTAAGCACCTGCCTGTCTTCCAGTGAAAGGATTATCAGAAGTTCAACAGCCAAAAAGTTGACACTGTTTTCCCTAATGCTTGTATTCCTATGTTAATGAAATGAATCTGGAATATGTTTTGAATTTTCAAACAGAGTGGGCAGGTTTCCCACTGCCTATGTCAGTTTATAGTTTGGAATCTGTATCACATACTTTTTAAAAATCTTTTCATTTTGCAGTTTGGATAAATTCTGCCTTTGTTTTGGCTTCCATTTTTATTCTACCTTGCTAGTATAATTCTCTTCTCAGTGGAATATTCTAGAGAAATCCCTCACTGTTAAATCAACTGAAATGTTACTAATGCCTTGAAACAAGTCATTGTTCGGACAGAATCTAGTCTGCATCTCATAGACAAAGAAGGGAAAATTGTATTTTAAAACTCTGGGACTTGTGAATCCAGACGCTAACATTTTGACAGCCTGTCCCCAAAGACCAGTGA
This sequence comes from Callipepla californica brunnescens, assembly GCA_023055505.1. NCBI lineage: Eukaryota > Metazoa > Chordata > Aves > Galliformes > Odontophoridae > Callipepla > Callipepla californica. The sequence goes on along the minus strand of JALIRH010000023.1, from coordinate 91,953 downwards.
CAGCAAAAAGAAGCCGTCGACCTTGGGAGCCAAGGAGCAGAAGAGAGCTGAGTACACCATCAGAAAAGGGGCATCAAACTAGGAAGCTTACATGTAACAATTTTAACTACGCTGTTATTATTACTGTTATGCACGGAAGTTTCTGACAATCCATACTGTGCCTGGGGCAGCTTGCCAGGGGTTCTACTAGCAGCTAAACTAAAAAGCTCCCCTCAGAAGAGAGCAAGGACACTTCTATAAACCACACTTCTTATCTCTGGTATTTTGAACCACTAAACACACCACCACCACCCCCAAGTCCTAATGATTACACCTTAGGACTGCTTGGCTTTCGTGCAGATACTCGGCCAAGTGCTACATGCTACAGACACAGCTAACACAGAGACCTAGTCTGACAACAAGAAATGCGAATATAGAATTTGTTGGATATACTGTATTCCAGGCACAGAAGGTAACAACTGCTACCGTATTTGCCTCAGTATTCTACAGAAGCCAATACAAAAAGCAGAAAGCAGCATGCAGGAAGCAAACATCATTCTGGCTGGGATGCGTGACTACGGCCCATGCTAGCAAAGTGCCTGAGGCGATGCAAGGTTCGCATCCAAGTACCTGAAACTGCTGCAGTCCAGCTGGAAGGTGACACAACTATAGGGATATGTGATAAAATGATAAAATTTTGCTAATATTTGCTCTACGAAGATGCACTAAAACTGGCAGGTCTGCTTAAAACCGTTAAAAGAAGCAAGGTGAATAACAAAATTGGGTCAGTCAAGAATAAAAAACATTTTGCAGCACCTCCAATTCAGATAACAGCACAAAGCCAACTGCTGTGCTAGCTGCTGGAAAGGACAGCCCTTTTCACTGGTGTGCCTGTGGCTGGTCCCTTTGTTAATTCTTTCACAAGCTCCAGCTTCCTGCAGATCTTTCCCAAACCAGCACATTGTTCTTCCGCACATCTTTCCTTAAAACTCCTCTCTGTCACGCTAGCTGTGAAGAGTTCTCAACAGCACCCAGGCAGCTCAGAATGATGACCACTGTCCTCATCATTCTGTTATTCCCTCAATGTATTCATAGATTCATAGATACATTAGGTTGGAAAGGACCTACAAGATCATCTAGTCCAACCATCCTCACACCACCATCCCTACCCACCAAGCTACTAAATCAAATCCCTCAGCACCTCATCTAAACGCTTCTTGAACAGCGCTAGGGACGGTGCCTCAACCACCTCCCTGGGCAGGCCATTCCAGTGCCTGACCACTCTCTCAGAGAAAAAATTTTTCCTCAAATCTAATCTAAATCTTCCCCGGCACAACTTGTGGCCATTCCCTCTCGTCCTGTCATTAGTTACCTGGGAGAAGAGGCCGACCCCCTCCTCACCACAGCCTCCCTTCAGGAAGTGCTAGAGTGCCATGAGGTCTCCTCTGAGCCTCCTTTTCTCCAGGCTGAACAATCCCAGCTCCCTCAGCCGCTCCTCGTAAGACTTGTGCTCCAGACCCCTCACCAGTTTTGCTGCCCTCCTCTGAACACGCTCCAGAACCTCTTTGGACCCTGTCTGGGTTCCTCTGGATGGCGGTCCTCCATTTTGTCAGCTGCACCACTCAGCTTGGTGCCACCGACAAACGTGCTGAGAGTGCACTCAATCCCACTGTCTCAGCTGTTGACAAAGACGTTGAAGAGCACCAGTGGCAAGACGACCCTCTGGGGCACACCACTTGTGACTAGCCTCCACCTGGACACTGAGCCACAGGTCACAGCCCTCTTGCTATGGCCACGAAGCGCACAGGGGGCGACCCCTTACCTGCCGCTGCTCGCCACCACAGGCCTCGGCTTCGCTCATGGCTGCGCGCCGCCGACCGTTGCGCCGACAACCGGAAGCTGACGGCGGCAGCCGCGGCAACGCGCCGGAAGCGGCCGCGGGGCTCCTCACCGACCCCGCCCCCCTCTCGTCGGGATCCGCTCCGCAGCCGGAACGGTACGGCCCGGGGGCGGGGTCGGAGCCCGCATGCTCGCGTCCCGGGGCCGCTCCTCCTCCACGTACGCGAGGGCCGGGGTGTTTGTGTGTGGCAAGGGCTCTCTGTGCTGTGCCCCGGCGCCACGTGCAATAGGTGTGCAGATCCTCCTGACAGCAGGTCACCGGCAGGTCAGCGCTAGCGCTGAGGATACAGCCGAGACTGCTGGAGCGCCGGACCGCTGGCAGCTTGGTGTTGGTGTGTCTTGATCTTTTGTTGCAGCTGGTAAAGCACCAGGAACAGAGCCAGTGAGTCGTGGCCAGATGGAGCCTTCCCGTGAAGGGCTGCAGACTTCTGAGCGCTGAGAAAAATGCGTTTCTTGCGGTGGGACTTGGCACGTTTTGGATGTGCTTTTGGCTTTTCCGTTTGGTTCTTTCATGGTGGGGAGGAAAGCTGCCTGTACAAAGTGGGCTTGCTGCATGCCCTGCTCCATCAAGTGGAAGAAGATATGGCAAGGCTGGCCCTTGTTTTTCTTGGTGGGGCAGTGAGAAAGTTTGGTAAATCTACTGGCACACCAAAACAAAAGTAACATTAAAAAAAAAACACCAATGCACAATCAGAGAAAAAAAAAATGACACCTCCTAAACGTTTTCTGACACACTTTCTACTCCCAGCAAAACGTGATAGGAGAGGGTACGATGGTGTATCGTGCATCAGTGATAGTAAGTTTAAGTAGCTTTCCTTCCCCTCTTCAGCAGCCAGCAGTTTGGAAAATGTCACTTTGCACGTGATTTAAAAATGTACTCTGAAGATGCATTCCAAGAGGTTTTCTTTCTGTTCGTCAAGGTTTCAGCTGACCTCAAAGTAATGGTGTTCATAGTGAAAACTGATGCGCGTGAGGGTCAGCTGCAGTGAGTGGGTGCTGTGAGATTCTTCCATGTTCCTGGGAATGCTGGCAATAGCCTCAGATGTGTAACAGACTAAGCCTGGTATAGCGTTTTCAGCAGTGTCTGCTTAGTAGGTCCTGGTTGGTTCCTTGCAAGAAGGGACTGTTTCTTGTGAGAAAAGAGAAGTTTGCATTTTGTCTGTAGTTTGCTATAGTAGTTTGCTTGGGTAACTGAGCTGTGCCCCATGCTGCTGCTTCATTGTATGATAGTACTTCTTATCCCATTTCTCTTCTTTCTGTGCTTTAAAGTACAAAATAACCTTTGATCTCTACCTGGTGTTGAAGGATGAAGGAGTCTGGCAGTGTTTTCCCTATCCAAAGAACAGAAGTAGAAGCTAGCTTTCCAGGTCTGACCCAAAAGCCAGAATTAAGAAATGCATTTACCAGCTGCATCTATAAGGAAAACCATGTTTGAGCGTAGTCTGGAGCCTTTCTAAGCCCATGAAACGCCCAAACCTTCTGCTGATACATTATTGATCGGTTGTCTGTCAGGGGTTGTCAGTGTAGACAAATTTGGTGAAAACATTTTCACATTTTGTAGTGTTTGGTTCTTTAGCTTCTGGATTTTACACTTGAAAAGAAAACTGTCTATTCAGGCTGATGTCCACTTGTAGCGTTCCCTTCTTGAGTGTATTTTTGTCAAGCAAAAGCACAGTCTCCCACCTAGGAGATAATCAGATGTCTCCTGGGCAGCTGTCTGTAGGTGTCTCTGCTCAAAGTGGGGCTCAGACCTCCAGAGGTCCTGCCAAGCTCAGTCTCTGCTATTACCCTTACTTGCCTGTCAGTTGCAGTTATGCAAAGCTATGAAGGCGGGCAGTCATTTCCTTCCCCCTTTTCAGTCTGTTTGAATAAGCATTGCTGAGTCATGCAGACTGTCTTGATTCTGCTTCAGCCCTACAAATGTTTTACAGGAACTGCTGCGCTCTAATGCCAACCTAAGGAAAGGTAGAGTGGAGGTCTTAATGATGGGGAGTTGTTGCAGACAGATGGGCAGGATGGCCTATAGACCCTGACTGAACATTGCCGGGTCATAGGGTGAGATGAGGCCAGTGTTTCGCGTTGTTGCAGGACATATCACTGCATATTTTGGTATTGAGGCACGACACATGATAATAGGAAGGTTTTGATTCCAGATTCCTATCTTGGATACTGCTGGCTCCAAAATAGCTGCCCCTTCAAATTAACAGAAACTTAATTACCTGGAGTCTTGTTTACTTCTAATGCTTTAGTATCATGTCTTATCTATCAACATGATTTAAGCTCACCTGTGGAAGCTCTGTTCCAATTATTTTCTCTTTCATTAAATCACCAAGGTTGCAGAAAAGCTCTGAGATGACCCAGTCCAACCATCCATCTACCACCGGTTTTTCCCTACTAAACCATGTCCCCACATGTAAGCATTTCTTGAACATAAATTTGATCTGTGTCTGGTCACAGTCCTTCTGTGCTCACAAAACGAGCTCCTCAAGAGCTAGTTGTTTTCAGATAAAAGCAGTTTCCAGCATGGTTGAGGCGTGTAATGTGGTGATGCCTTCAAACTCAGTATTTCTGCAGTGCTCACACCTGGTAGGTAACTGTCTTTAATGATGTTATTGCACTGTTGTGATGATTAGTGTTGACTTTTCTCCTGATGGTGGTTGTTTTGTTTTTCTTGGTTTTTTGGTCAGGAAAAGTTCACAGCATGTAATTCTTTTTGGAGATCCTCTTAGTAGTCTGTCCTTTTCAGTAGTGAAGGTGAGGGTCAGAAGCAGTGGAGAAGACTACTGGCATTCTTAAAGACAAGCTAGTGAAACACGGTTTCTTCACCTTACTGTGCAAGACCTTATTTGCTGTCCCAAAGGGACACTCTTCAGAGTGCATGCTTGGTGGAGCGATCTCCACGTACCCAGCGCTGTATTAAAGGGGATACCTACTCGACATAGCTCATTGGCATGTCAGGTTACTTCGTCATATTTCTCAGCTTCAGCAGAGACCTTAGTGAACCTTCTGTTGGAAATACGGTTTAGGACACTTGGCATGTTTCATGCAAGATCTTGAAAGTAAAAGTCCCTGCTTCCCCATTCCCTATGTGACTTCCAGATTCCAAAATCGCATACTTAGGTCCTCTTCCCAGTTGCCTTAACCTTCATCTGCAGTGTGACCCCTGAATTACCAAGGACATCCCATGTCCTTACATGAATGTGCCATTAGAGCACACAGGTTGCAGGAGCTGCAGCAGCTGTATTTCAGAGCTTGGCTAACCAGCCCTGCTGTTTTTCTGTAACATCAGTTCCCTGCAGTTTTAACAGAGGGAAGTGAGCTGTAAAGAAAGCCCAGCATGGCCTGGCATAGCAACACCAGCATGGCTCAGGGCCATTGGAGCACTGAGCTTTGTGCCACCAGCCTTTGCTACCGATTTCTTACCGTTTCAGGAAGGCTTTTGGAGCTTAGCACAAGGATATTCAGGTACACACTGGGAAAATAATAGCAATGGTAGGTTTGATGACACCAGTACTATCTCTTCTTTGTTTTCTTGGATCTGTTTGTCCAGGAATATCCTTCCACCACTCATGGCTACCTTTCCTCACCGTTTCTCCTACCCTTCCTTCTCCCACCCTTCCCAGTCTAGTTCACATCCCCCAAGCAGACTCTGTCTGCTTTCGTTCGTGACATCCCACTGCCAGTCCCCTGCCCTCATCAGCCTCATGCTGCGATTGGTGAGAGGGATGTCACCGGGCATGGAAGGTGAAAAAATATATTCCCAACACAGTACTCCAACAATGACAACAAGAGTATTACATTGTATGTAATACAAAACCCTGGGTGTGGCTGAGGGGCACAACTCCATGCCATGTCCCACCTGCACTTGAGCTCCATTTGCTCAGGACTGGTGTGCAGGTTTGCTGTTGTTTTAACTAATTGACATTTGCTGGAGAAAAACGATCTTGTTTATGAAAAAGCTACTCATCCCCAATTATCTTGGACGCCATATTTTAATGCCAACAACGTTTAATAGCAGTGCATTGCTGCTGCCAGCCACACCAGTGCCAGCTCAGTTCCACCACTCCCCTGCCTGGCTGGCCCTTTCTGATTGCTGTTCTGTAGTAAATTCCAGCTAATGTGTTTAGCAGTTTTTATCAGTCGGCTGCACATCAAGGTATGCTTTCCCTCCAGGCTACTGAAATCACTTTGGCTGGTCAGGCACAGCACAGACAGGCTAAATCCAGCAGGACAGAAGCTACTCTGTTGCCATTACCATTAAACTTCATTTTTTCTGTATATAAGAAAACTTCCTGAAACAGCTGGAGGAGCCAACAAGGAGAGATGTGCTGATGGAACTCGTTCTTACAGAGACTGGTGGGGAACATGAAGGTTGGGGGAAGTCTTGGATATAGCGACCGTGTGATCGGGGAGAGCTTACGTGGAAGAAACAACGCTGTAAGTAGGATTACAACTCAGGACTTCAGGAGTGGTGACTTCGACCTCTTCAAGGACATGCCTGGATGTACCCCCATAGGTTAGACTGCTGGAAAGTAAGAGGGGCCAAGAGAGTTGGTTGACATTCAGGCACTCTTTCTTCCAGGTTCAAGGTTGGTGCATCCCTAAGAATACGAGATCAGGCAAAAGTGGAAGGAGACATGCAGGAATAAGCAAGGAGTGCGTGGAAAGGCGCAAATAGAATAAGAAATTCTTTGGAAAGTGGGAGTTGGGTCCAGCCACTGGGGAAGAGTATAGAAACATTGTCAGGGCATGCTGGGTTGCCACAAAGGATGCTAAGTTTCACATGGAATTAAACCTGGTGAGGGAGGTCCAGGAGGCAAGCCAAAGCCCTCTGCCAGAACTCAGCTGACAGCTGGGGAGTATCTCCCATGCTCTGAACTACCTCCTCTGCCCCCACCACCCAGCCCACGCTCCCTTCCTGCTCTTCTGTCCCCAATCACCACTTGTACCTCATACATCTGTGGTCAACAACGGTCCCATTCTCAATAAGCAGCCATGCCTGAAGAAGGCAAGGGCTGTTCATGCGGGATCTCTGCTGTGTCCATCTCCAGTTGTCTCCCGCCTCGCAGGGAACAGTGGAGGGAATCCTGCCACAGTACCTGGCAAAATGTCCATACATTCTGCAGATATGGTGCATACACTTCTTCAGCTGCCCAGCTGAAGTGCCTCTACACCAGCACACACAGCTTGGGAAGCAAATGGAAGGAGCTGGAAACCACTGTGCTACCTGAGAATCATGACACAGTTACCTTCACCAAAACCTGGTGGGACAATTCCCATGACTGCAGTGTGGCATTGATGGCTACAACTGGTTCAGAAGAAAAGGTGAGGAAGAAGGAGAGGAGGCAATGCCCTCTACCTCAAGGGAGGAATAGAGTGTAAAGAGAGGTCCCTGCAGAATGGCCCTGAACAAGATAAAAGTATAGGAATTGCCAAATCTGTGGCCTGGTTTGTCCTGGTTCTGTGTCTACTGGGGCAGAGGGACACAGACCCATGCCCAGAAAGAGGAGGGAGATGGACCTAAAAACAAAACAGAGACAATGAGATAAGGGAGAAAAACTGATTTAATAAATAAGACAGTGGAATACAAGATAACACAATGTAACACAATACAGCTGGAATTGAAGCTAATGAATCAAATTAAATGAGAGTGAGTGCCCAGAACCAAAGGCCTTACTCTAATGCTAAAGGTGAGATGGCTGGTGAGCACACACAGCAGAGAGGAGCAGTAACAGAAGGGGCAGTCTTGTGACCTCCAAGCACTTTTATCTTCCCCTCTGAACTGAAAATGAAAACGGTACCTTGAAATCTTCAGGGGTTTGTAGTTCTCTTCTGAGAAAGGTAAACCCCAAAACGTACATGTAGGAAGTCAGAAAGGAAGGTGAGAGACTGGCATGGCTGAACCAGGACCTGGTGGTCAGCAGGAAGAAATTTCACAGGCACTGAGGAGTTCTGAAGAGGCCCCACTGTATAATAAAGTATTGGAAATTGAGAAGAAATACGCTGTGTTCACTGGGGATCCTGTCATATTGTCGGAAGGCAGTGGAGATGGAATGTTGCTGTGTGGAGTCCTACATGAGGAGTTGGGACTTGATATCAAGTGAGAACAGCCAGTGCTTTGAATTGTGTGGTGCTAATTGCTCTATAATCCGGCTTGTCTCCCTTACTAGGTTGCTATTTGCCTTATCAATGGTTTTACAGCAATTTTACTCTTCCGGTGCTTCATCCCTGGAAGTGGTTGTTCTCAAATGTGCAGGCTGCCAAAAAGCGATGACGTGAAAAGGCGTGACTGTGAACGGAGGGATATCTCCTTCTGGTAGCAGAGATCTCTTAGGAACCCAATAGGGAGGCACACACATTTTGTTGAGCTGAAACCCCCATTGTGGTTCCAGAATCAGCTGGGGTCTCCAAAACGGCCCCGAATCTCCACCTCAGTTCAGTCTCTTCGTGCACAGAAGGGTCGTGCTGCTGGTGTGGCCAACACCCCGTGCCAGCAGTGCCAGGTTCAGTGCTTTTTTAGAAGATCCCCACGCTCCTGGCCCAACACCAGCCCTGGGGTCTGATCCCAGCACCGCTCGCTTGGTTTTCGGATCACTCAAAGGGATTTGGGGTAGCGCCGGGGCAGCGCCAGGGACTGCAGGTGGCACTGGAGGCACACAGCAGAGGAGCAGGAGGAGCGTGCTATTTCTGCAAGCTCCTGGCAGAACTCTCCCTGACAGCTGCTTTCCTTGCACTCTGAGGGGACCAGAGCTCACCCTGCATGCACTGTGTGCTGGTGCACATGCAGCCCCTGCACTTCAATTCTGCTTTTCCTTCCTACGCTTCCTTCCCAACCCGCTTCCCATGTGTGTCCACACTCAGAGGCACTGAGCACCATCAGCAGCGCCTGCGGTGGCACAGGGGATGTGGTGATGTGGCTGTCATTGCTGGCACTGGCACCACCACACCATGGGGTGTGGGACAGGCAGAGCGGACAGGTGTGGGAGGGGAACTGGGATGCCACGGGAGCCAGGAGTGCAGCCCAAAGAGACATGGAGAGAGCCAGAGTGTGTCTGCAGCAAAGCTTTATTGGGAGGATAAGTGGTGCCAGCGGTCCGGCATTGGTGCTGCATGGGACTCACAGGGCCACGCTCACTCCTTCAGTGTGCGCAGGCCAGTGAAGACGTTGTTGCCGACCCTGTGGGGAGAGAGAAGAGATGTAAGGTGGGAAGTGCACGGCCACTGGGTCACTGCCCGTGTCTGTGTCTGCCCTGGGCTCACCTGGTGGCTTTCCAGTCATCGCCAGCGTCACCAACTCTTGACCGCAGCAGCCACATGGTCTTCAGGACCTCCTTCCCGTTCTTGTCCACGAAGCACTGGCCCGTGAAGACAGTGGTGGACTCTGTGGGAAAGGAGCAGAGGAGGGGAGAGGGGTTATGAGTTCTGCACAGGGCAGGGCAGGGATGGGGCTGCTGGGGACACAGCAGGGGATGGGCCAGCACCGGGGGCATGGGAGGCAGGGGGCGTCAAAGGCACTGCAGGAATGGGCAGGAAATCAAAAGGGACACCACACAGAGACTGAGAGATCATCAGAGACAGCATAGGAAAGCGCAGGAGACATTGTGGGGAAGGGCAGGAAAGCAAAGGGGATGTCACAGGGAAGGGCAGCAGAGGAGCAGGGACATGCAGGGAGGCTGGGAGAGAAGCACCTATAAACGTCCATTGCACTGTGAAGCCAAAGGTGGGCTGCCTGACTGTATTGTTTTGGATCCCAAGCAGCGGTGACGTCGTGATGCGGTCACACACAGCGGTCACGTCTGCTACCGCCGTGAGGTAGGTGCCGCTGAACTCGCCTTTGTCGTTCACGGCCCCAGTGGTCATGTTGGAGCCCAGGTCGTTGGTCCAGTTCCCAGCCAGTGAGCACTGGGGTGAAGCAGAGGGACTGAGTGCTGGGCAGGAGGCAGGGGTGGGCACCTAGGGGTACCCGCTCCCAGCCCCATCCCATCGTTACCAGTTGGGCAGAGAGGCCGGGAGCCAGCAGAGCCAGGCTGAGCAGCAGCAGCACGGAGGAGGTTGCGTGCACCATCTCTGCAGCAGGTGGACAGCTGGGTGTGCTCCTCACAGGACTCTCCCCTCCTGCATGCTCCTGGCCTTTTTATTGCTCCCTGCACTGGCTTTTCCTCTCAGGCATTACGCAGTCTGGGTGGGTCCACAATCACAGTTCCCAGTTGCAGGCGCATACCCAAAACTATGCAGGAAGGTCTTTCAGGAAGCTTTCCTGTGGGCACCAGAGCTCTCCATCCCCAGGTGCAGGAAGTCAGAAAGGAAGGCGACAGACCGGCTTGGACAAACCAGGACCAGGACCAGCTGCTCAAAGTGGAAAGCAGGAAGCCGTGGTTGATTTCAGTGGGAGATCACCTTGTCTAGCTCCTGCTAAAGCACGTTCCCTGCGGTAGGTTTCACAGGGGTCCATACTGCCCGGGGAGAAACCGTGGTGGTTCAGGTAGGTCTGGACTGGCAACATAAGGCTGAGCTATTTCTAGCTCGGAGGGCCCCTGGCACTTCAGGCCACCAAGGAAGGGATGCGACGTACAGATGGGCTTGGGATCAAGGGGTGAACTTAGCCATGGATGCTATCGCTCATGTTATTCGTGACTGTGGATCATAGGCTGCAATTATGAAAGCCAAGCGGATAAAGGCTCACTCGTACAGAGGACAGTGGCAGAAATCTCCATGCTGGGGGGCCGGGCAGGTGGATTTTCTCCCATTTCCACAAACGCGCCATAGCAAGCTCTGTTCACTCACAGTGGTGGAAGCAACGACTAGATGGCTGGAAACATATCCCGAGCACCATGCCACCACCTTGAACACCATCCTGGGTCTCGGAAAGCAAGTCTTCTGGCAACATGGCACCCCAGAAAGAACTGAATCGGATAATGGGACTCGTTTCTGGAACAATGACATAAACACCTGGGTCAGAAAGCATGGCATCCACAACAGACAGTCACAGAATTGTAGGGATTGCCAGAGATCATTTAGTCCAACCCCCCTGCCAAAGCAGCTCCCTAGCCCAGGTTGCACAGGTAGGCGTCCGGGTGGGTCTGGAACGTCTCAAGAGAAGGAGACTCCACCACCTCTCTGTGCAGCCTGTGCCAGTGCTCCATCACTGCACTGTGAAGAAGTTCCCACGCACATTTGTGCAGAACTTCCTATGCTTCAGTTTGTGGACATTTCCCCTCGTCCTGTCGCCACACACTGCTCAGAAGAGTCCGGCCTCGTCTCTTTGCCTCCCACTCCTTAGATATTTACAGAGGTGGATCAGATCCCCTCTGAGTCTTTTTCATTCAAGGCTGAACTCTAGACCCAGGTCTCTCAGCCTTTCCTCATAAGGGAGGTGTTCCACGCCCTTCATCATGTTTGTAGTGCCCTGCTGGACTCTTGAGGAGATCCCTCTCTTTCTGTACTACAACACACTGTTAAAGACTATACGGAGAGCAATGGGTGCTGGGACACTCAAACTTAGGATGCAGGTTTAGTAAAACCCACCTGGTTAGTCAATACTCACAGACCCATCTGCCAGCTGAGCTGGTCCTGCCCTATCAAACGTCTTGCATACCTTACATACCTTGTAACACCTTGCACTTGGACTTGCTGAACCTCAGGAGGTTCACCTACCTGCACTGCCCATCTTGATTAGGTGACTCTGGATGGCATCCCAACCCTCAGGCATGCGTGGTGAGTTTGGGGTGAGCAAGAGTTGGTACTGTCGGATTACATGGCAGGAAATGCTTCTTGTTGCATATTAGGAAAATTTTCATGGGCAGGGTGGGATGGGTTGGACTTAATGATCACAGTCTCTTTGGCAGGGGGAGTGCATGACTGTGAACAAGGGGGTATCTCCTTCTGGTAGCAGAGATCTCGTAGAAGTCCAGTAAGGAGGCATGCACATTTTGTTGACTTGACCCCCTCCCCATTGCTGTACCAAAACTGCTGTGACCTCTGAAATGTCTCAGTCTCTGTGGAACTTTTTTTCTTTTATGAGGAGGGATCAGTTTTGTAATCGAATTTAGCAGTGGGGCTAATGGGAAAGAGAGTGACTGCTATTGCTGGTTCCCTTTACTCCCTTACTAGAAGGGGAGTACTTTCTGGTACACAGGTCACCATGAGGATATAGTGTGATGAGCACAGGAATAAAGCACACTTTTTCTAGGGTACTACCTGGAACACAGGAGAAAGCACGTTGCAATAGCCTCCCTGGCCAAATGTTACAGAAAGAGAAGTATGAAAATACACAAGGAAAGTGACTGTAGTACCCCAGGACAGCTTTGATATCTGTGGGCAATATGATATGACACCCAAGATATTTGGGGAATGTTTTTTTTTTTTTAATAAACAAGATTATTTCCTCCAATGAGAGAGAGACAATTGGTTGAAACAGTGAACCTGCACACCAGCCCTGAGCAAAAGGAGCCCAGGTGCAGGCAGGATGTGGCTGGGCTTTGTTCTCTTTGCTGCCTTCTGCAGTGCTGGGGGGTCCTGGAGGTCTGAGCCCTCATGTGCACTGCAGGGGCTTTTAATGGCTTGTACAGTATGTAAGATGTTTGATTGGGCAGGACCAGCTCAGCTGGCAGATGGATCTGTGAGTGTTGACTAACCAAGTGGGTTTTACTAAACGTGCATCCTAATGTTTGAGTGTCGCAGAGCCCATTCCTCTCTGTATAGTCTATAACAGTGCATCAAATTGTTCCATTTTCCCTAAGGCTGTACATGATAAGTGATATGGATGCCGTACATTCTGGCCCAGGTGTTTATGTCAGCTAGTTCTCAACCCCCCTCACCATCCACTGATCTATTCCACACCTCCTCAGCTTTTATATAAGTTTGCTGTGGGAGACAGTGTCAGATGCCTTGCTGATTCATAGATTCATAGATACATTAGGTTGGAAAGGACCTACAAGATCATCTAGTTCAACCATCTTCCTATCACCATCCCTACCCATTAAGCTACTAAATCAAATTCCGTAGCACCTCATCTAAACGCATCTTGAATGGTGCTAGGGATGGTGCCTCAACCACATCCCTAGGCAGGCCATTCCAGTGCCTGACCACTCTTTCAGAGAAAAGATTTTTCCTCAAATCTAATCTAAACCTTTCCCAGCGCAACTTGTGGCCATTCCCTCTCATTCTGTCATTAGTTATCTGGGATGCCAACCCCCTCCTCACCACAGCCCCCCTTCAGGAAGTGGTAGAGTGCAATAAGGAAATCAAGGTAGACTACATCCACTGCTCTCTCCCACCCACCCAGCAGTAATGACTTCAATGAAGGTCACCAAGTTGGTTGAGCATGACCTGCCCCTGGTGAACCCATGCTGATTACTCCTGATAACTCTCTTTTCTTCCAACTGCTTGTAGATGGCATCCAGAACAAACTGTTCCATCACCTTTCCAGAGACAGAGTTGAAGCTGACTGGCTGTAGTTCCCTGGATCCTCCCTCTTGACCTTTTAGAAGATTTGAGTAACACTGGGTTTCCTCCAGTCTTCAGGCACCTCTCCTATTCTCCAAGACCTTTCAAATATGATAGGGAGTGGCTCAGAAGTCAACTCTGCCAACACCCTCAGCACTCATGGTTGGTTCCCATTGGGGCCCAAGGTTTTACATACATTGATGTTGCATAGATGCTCTCGGAACATCTCCTCCCTCACCAAAGGGGAGCCTTCCATTTCCCACACCCTCTCACTTACTCTCATGGTCCAGGAGTCCTGAGGGGGAATTCCCACAGTGAAGACAGAATCAAAGAAGGCATGCAGTATCTCTGCCTTCTCTGCATCCCCTGCTACTAGAACATCCCCCCTCGTTTAGTAAGGGACCCACATTTTCCCTAGTCTTTCTTTTATTGTTGACATACTTAAGAAAACCTTCTTATTATCCTTAGTCTCCTTTGCTAGTTTCAATACCAGGTAGGCTTTGGCCTTCCTTTTGTAGATCCTTAGTATTTCTATGTTGCCCTGGCATTTTCAGGCTGCCCAAAGAGGTGTTGGAGTCTCCTTCTCTAGATATATTCATGACCTGCCTGGACACCTACCTGTGCAACCTGGGCTATTTTTGGCAGGGGGTTGGACTTGATGATCTCTAGAGGTCCTTTCTAACTCCTACAGTTCCGTTATTTTGTGATTCTGTGATGTGGATGTGGCAGTGCCACAGCGTTCCTTCAACATGACAGCACCTCCAGTGTCCTTGAGTCTGGCACCACAGCTTGGCATGGCAGCACAGCAGAGCAGAAGGGGACAGTCCCCTCTGTGCCCCTGCTGACACCCCTCTGTTGATGCAGCCCAGGGCTGCAAGGAATATAAGAACTAGAGAGAACATTCATTCATTACTCGTTGAGAATGGTCACCTGATAAACAGGTGACACAGAGGAAGCAGAGACCTTTAATGCCTTCTTTGCCTATGTCTTCACCACCAGTGATGGGCTCTGGAACCTCTGGAGCTGGAGGACCAGGACTGCAATAACAATCAGCTCTCTCTCAGCCAACCCCCATCTTGTGTGAGATTTCCTGTTCTAGATCTAAATTCATGAGACCCAACGGGATTCATCCCAGGGCAGTCAGGGAGCTGGCCAATGTCATTCCAAGACCTCTCTCAATTGTTTCTCAACAGTCTTGGGAATCTGGAGAGGTCTCAGTTGACCAGAAGCTGATATACATTGTTCCAGTTTTCAAGAAAGGAAGGAAAAAGACCTTGCTAATTAGAGACCTGTCAGTCTCACTTCAGGGCCTAGTAAAATCATGGAGAAAATGATGCTGGGAGCTATGCAAAAACACCTGAAGGATAACGCAGTCACTGGTCACAGCCAACATGGGTTCATGAGGGGAAAGTCCTAAGTAAATTTCCTTTGAAAACAAGATCACCCACTTAGTTGATAGAGGTAAACCAGTTCACTTAATCTTTTTGCATTTCAGGAAAGCTTTTGGTACTCTTTTGCACGGAATCATTTGGGTCAAAATGTCAAGCATATAGCAAGAAAAAAAACCCATGATGGATGAGGGAACAGCATGGAGCTGTCAGCCCTCACAGCCCTGCCCACCCTGCACTGCTGCCTGGGTCACCTCAAGCTCATTGCACCCATCCCAGACCCAGCACCATGTGGGACTGCTTACAGCACTACGGAGGGGCTGGAGGAGCTGTGCCAGGTGCTGGGCAGCCCCGCAGCCATGTGAGCAGCACTTTTGCTCTGGCCCTGATAGAGGAGAAGGCAGGGAACACAGTGAGGGTATGGGATAAGGGGACAGAGAGGCACTTGGTGGGTGTTTGAAGACATCAGGTGGGCACGTCCAGAACCTCACCATGCCAGCCCAGCAGGCTGCGGAGGAACAAGACTCACTGGTGGAGACTTTGGCACTGGTGGACAAGAGAGGTTCCAGGGTGAGAACCCCATACAAACCATCGACAGTGGTGTTCCCCAGGTGTAATGGGACTGACACTCTTTGATGTCTGCATCCATGATACAGACAGTGGTATGGAGTGCACCCTCAGCAGTCTGTGGATGACTCCAAGCTGTGTGGTGTGGTCAACACACCCAAGGGATGGAATGCCATCCAGAGGGACCTAGGCAGGCTGAGCAGTGTGCCGAGGTTAACCTCCTGAGGGTCAACAAGTCCAAGTGCAAGGGGTTGCTACCCCCACTGCTGGTACAAGCCGGGGATGTATGGACAGAGCACGGCCCTGCTGGAAAGGACCTGGGGGTACTGGTGGATGGCAGCTGGGTGTGAGCCAGCAGTGTGCCCTTGCGGCCCAGCCAGCCAGCCGGATCCTGGGCTGCATCCAAAGCAGCGCGGCCAGCAGGGAGAGGGAGGGGATCCTGCCCCTCTGCTCCGCGCTGTGAGACCTCACCTGGAGCACCGTGTCCAGAGCTGGAGTGCTCAGCACAGGAGAGACGTGGGCCTGTGGGAGCGCGTCCAGAGGAGGGCCACAGAAATGATGCGAGGGATGGAACAGCTCCCTGCGAGGACAGGCTGAGAGAGCTGGGGCTGTGCAGCATGGAGGAGAGAAGGCTCCGGGACACCTGAGAGCGGCCTGTCTGTATCTACATCTAGATCTAGAACAGGAAATCTCACACAAGATGGGGGTTGGCTGAGAGAGAGCTGATTGTTATTGCAGTCCTGGTCCTCCAGCTCCAGAGGTTCCAGAGCCCATCACTGGTGGTGAAGACATAGGCAAAGAAGGCATTAAAGGTCTCTGCTTCCTCTGTGTCACCTGTTTATCAGGTGACCATTCTCAACGAGTAATGAATGAATGTTCTCTCTAGTTCTTATATTCCTTGCAGCCCTGGGCTGCATCAACAGAGGGGTGTCAGCAGGGGCACAGAGGGGACTGTCCCCTTCTGCTCTGCTGTGCTGCCATGCCAAGCTGTGGTGCCAGACTCAAGGACACTGGAGGTGCTGTCATGTTGAAGGAACGCTGTGGCACTGCCACATCCACATCACAGAATCACAAAATAACGGAACTGTAGGAGTTAGAAAGGACCTCTAGAGATCATCAAGTCCAACCCCCTGCCAAAAATAGCCCAGGTTGCACAGGTAGGTGTCCAGGCAGGTCATGAATATATCTAGAGAAGGAGACTCCAACACCTCTTTGGGCAGCCTGAAAATGCCAGGGCAACATAGAAATACTAAGGATCTACAAAAGGAAGGCCAAAGCCTACCTGGTATTGAAACTAGCAAAGGAGACTAAGGATAATAAGAAGGTTTTCTTAAGTATGTCAACAATAAAAGAAAGACTAGGGAAAATGTGGGTCCCTTACTAAACGAGGGGGGATGTTCTAGTAGCAGGGGATGCAGAGAAGGCAGAGATACTGCATGCCTTCTTTGATTCTGTCTTCACTGTGGGAATTCCCCCTCAGGACTCCTGGACCATGAGAGTAAGTGAGAGGGTGTGGGAAATGGAAGGCTCCCCTTTGGTGAGGGAGGAGATGTTCCGAGAGCATCTATGCAACATCAATGTATGTAAAACCTTGGGCCCCAATGGGAACCAACCATGAGTGCTGAGGGTGTTGGCAGAGTTGACTTCTGAGCCACTCCCTATCATATTTGAAAGGTCTTGGAGAATAGGAGAGGTGCCTGAAGACTGGAGGAAACCCAGTGTTACTCAAATCTTCTAAAAGGTCAAGAGGGAGGATCCAGGGAACTACAGCCAGTCAGCTTCAACTCTGTCTCTGGAAAGGTGATGGAACAGTTTGTTCTGGATGCCATCTACAAGCAGTTGGAAGAAAAGAGAGTTATCAGGAGTAATCAGCATGGGTTCACCAGGGGCAGGTCATGCTCAACCAACTTGGTGACCTTCATTGAAGTCATTACTGCTGGGTGGGTGGGAGAGAGCAGTGGATGTAGTCTACCTTGATTTCCTTATTGCACTCTACCACTTCCTGAAGGGGGGCTGTGGTGAGGAGGGGGTTGGCATCCCAGATAACTAATGACAGAATGAGAGGGAATGGCCACAAGTTGCGCTGGGAAAGGTTTAGATTAGATTTGAGGAAAAATCTTTTCTCTGAAAGAGTGGTCAGGCACTGGAATGGCCTGCCTAGGGATGTGGTTGAGGCACCATCCCTAGCACCATTCAAGATGCGTTTAGATGAGGTGCTACGGAATTTGATTTAGTAGCTTAATGGGTAGGGGTGGTGATAGGAAGATGGTTGAACTAGATGATCTTGTAGGTCCTTTCCAACCTAATGTATCTATGAATCTATGAATCAGCAAGGCATCTGACACTGTCTCCCGCAGCAAACTTATATAAAAGCTGAGGAGGTGTGGAATAGATCAGTGGATGGTGAGGGGGGTTGAGAACTAGCTGACATAAACACCTGGGCCAGAATGTACGGCATCCATATCACTTATCATGTACAGCCTTAGGGAAAATGGAACAATTTGATGCACTGTTATAGACTATACAGAGAGGAATGGGCTCTGCGACACTCAAACATTAGGATGCACGTTTAGTAAAACCCACTTGGTTAGTCAACACTCACAGATCCATCTGCCAGCTGAGCTGGTCCTGCCCAATCAAACATCTTACATACTGTACAAGCCATTAAAAGCCCCTGCAGTGCACATGAGGGCTCAGACCTCCAGGACCCCCCAGCACTGCAGAAGGCAGCAAAGAGAACAAAGCCCAGCCACATCCTGCCTGCACCTGGGCTCCTTTTGCTCAGGGCTGGTGTGCAGGTTCACTGTTTCAACCAATTGTCTCTCTCTCATTGGAGGAAATAATCTTGTTTATTAAAAAAAAAAAAACATTCCCCAAATATCTTGGGTGTCATATCATATTGCCCACAGATATCAAAGCTGTCCTGGGGTACTACAGTCACTTTCCTTGTGTATTTTCATACTTCTCTTTCTGTAACATTTGGCCAGGGAGGCTATTGCAACGTGCTTTCTCCTGTGTTCCAGGTAGTACCCTAGAAAAAGTGTGCTTTATTCCTGTGCTCATCACACTATATCCTCATGGTGACCTGTGTACCAGAAAGTACTCCCCTTCTAGTAAGGGAGTAAAGGGAACCAGCAATAGCAGTCACTCTCTTTCCCATTAGCCCCACTGCTAAATTCGATTACAAAACTGATCCCTCCTCATAAAAGAAAAAAAGTTCCACAGAGACTGAGACATTTCAGAGGTCACAGCAGTTTTGGTACAGCAATGGGGAGGGGGTCAAGTCAACAAAATGTGCATGCCTCCTTACTGGACTTCTACGAGATCTCTGCTACCAGAAGGAGATACCCCCTTGTTCACAGTCATGCACTCCCCCTGCCAAAGAGACTGTGATCATTAAGTCCAACCCATCCCACCCTGCCCATGAAAATTTTCCTAATATGCAACAAGAAGCATTTCCTGCCATGTAATCCGACAGTACCAACTCCTGCTCACCCCAAACTCACCACGCATGCCTGAGGGTTGGGATGCCATCCAGAGTCACCTAATCAAGATGGGCAGTGCAGGTAGGTGAACCTCCTGAGGTTCAGCAAGTCCAAGTGCAAGGTGTTACAAGGTATGTAAGGTATGCAAGACGTTTGATAGGGCAGGACCAGCTCAGCTGGCAGATGGGTCTGTGAGTATTGACTAACCAGGTGGGTTTTACTAAACCTGCATCCTAAGTTTGAGTGTCCCAGCACCCATTGCTCTCCGTATAGTCTTTAACAGTGTGTTGTAGTACAGAAAGAGAGGGATCTCCTCAAGAGTCCAGCAGGGCACTACAAACATGATGAAGGGCGTGGAACACCTCCCTTATGAGGAAAGGCTGAGAGACCTGGGTCTAGAGTTCAGCCTTGAATGAAAAAGACTCAGAGGGGATCTGATCCACCTCTGTAAATATCTAAGGAGTGGGAGGCAAAGAGACGAGGCCGGACTCTTCTGAGCAGTGTGTGGCGACAGGACGAGGGGAAATGTCCACAAACTGAAGCATAGGAAGTTCTGCACAAATGTGCGTGGGAACTTCTTCACAGTGCAGTGATGGAGCACTGGCACAGGCTGCACAGAGAAGTGGTGGAGTCTCCTTCTCTTGAGACGTTCCAGACCCACCCGGACGCCTACCTGTGCAACCTGGGCTAGGGAGCTGCTTTGGCAGGGGGGTTGGACTAAATGATCTCTGGCAATCCCTACAATTCTGTGACTGTCTGTTGTGGATGCCATGCTTTCTGAC
Source organism: Callipepla californica brunnescens (assembly GCA_023055505.1). Lineage (NCBI taxonomy): Eukaryota > Metazoa > Chordata > Aves > Galliformes > Odontophoridae > Callipepla > Callipepla californica. The sequence continues at coordinate 72,408 of JALIRH010000023.1, read as the reverse complement.
CCAGGTGTTTATGTCATTGTTCCAGAAACGAGTCCCATTATCCGATTCAGTTCTTTCTGGGGTGCCATGTTGCCAGAAGACTTGCTTTCCGAGACCCAGGATGGTGTTCAAGGTGGTGGCATGGTGCTCGGGATATGTTTCCAGCCATCTAGTCGTTGCTTCCACCACTGTGAGTGAACAGAGCTTGCTATGGCGCGTTTGTGGAAATGGGAGAAAATCCACCTGCCCGGCCCCCCAGCATGGAGATTTCTGCCACTGTCCTCTGTACGAGTGAGCCTTTATCCGCTTGGCTTTCATAATTGCAGCCTATGATCCACAGTCACGAATAACATGAGCGATAGCATCCATGGCTAAGTTCACCCCTTGATCCCAAGCCCATCTGTACGTCGCATCCCTTCCTTGGTGGCCTGAAGTGCCAGGGGCCCTCCGAGCTAGAAATAGCTCAGCCTTATGTTGCCAGTCCAGACCTACCTGAACCACCACGGTTTCTCCCCGGGCAGTATGGACTCCTGTGAAACCTACCGCAGGGAACGTGCTTTAGCAGGAGCTAGACAAGGTGATCTCCCACTGAAATCAACCACGGCTTCCTGCTTTCCACTTTGAGCAGCTGGTCCTGGTCCTGGTTTGTCCAAGCCGGTCTGTCGCCTTCCTTTCTGACTTCCTGCACCTGGGGATGGAGAGCTCTGGTGCCCACAGGAAAGCTTCCTGAAAGACCTTCCTGCATAGTTTTGGGTATGCGCCTGCAACTGGGAACTGTGATTGTGGACCCACCCAGACTGCGTAATGCCTGAGAGGAAAAGCCAGTGCAGGGAGCAATAAAAAGGCCAGGAGCATGCAGGAGGGGAGAGTCCTGTGAGGAGCACACCCAGCTGTCCACCTGCTGCAGAGATGGTGCACGCAACCTCCTCCGTGCTGCTGCTGCTCAGCCTGGCTCTGCTGGCTCCCGGCCTCTCTGCCCAACTGGTAACGATGGGATGGGGCTGGGAGCGGGTGCCCCTAGGTGCCCACCCCTGCCTCCTGCCCAGCACTCAGTCCCTCTGCTTCACCCCAGTGCTCACTGGCTGGGAACTGGACCAACGACCTGGGCTCCAACATGACCACTGGGGCCGTGAACGACAAAGGCGAGTTCAGCGGCACCTACCTCACGGCAGTAGCAGACGCACCATATAACATCACGACGTCACCGCTGCTTGGGATCCAAAACAATACAGTCAGGCAGCCCACCTTTGGCTTCACAGTGCAATGGACGTTTATAGGTGCTTCTCTCCCAGCCTCCCTGCATGTCCCTGCTCCTCTGCTGCCCTTCCCTGTGACATCCCCTTTGCTTTCCTGCCCTTCCCCACAATGTCTCCTGCGCTTTCCTATGCTGTCTCTGATGATCTCTCAGTCTCTGTGTGGTGTCCCTTTTGATTTCCTGCCCATTCCTGCAGTGCCTTTGACGCCCCCTGCCTCCCATGCCCCCGGTGCTGGCCCATCCCCTGCTGTGTCCCCAGCAGCCCCATCCCTGCCCTGCCCTGTGCAGAACTCATAACCCCTCTCCCCTCCTCTGCTCCTTTCCCACAGAGTCCACCACTGTCTTCACGGGCCAGTGCTTCGTGGACAAGAACGGGAAGGAGGTCCTGAAGACCATGTGGCTGCTGCGGTCAAGAGTTGGTGACGCTGGCGATGACTGGAAAGCCACCAGGTGAGCCCAGGGCAGACACAGACACGGGCAGTGACCCAGTGGCCGTGCACTTCCCACCTTACATCTCTTCTCTCTCCCCACAGGGTCGGCAACAACGTCTTCACTGGCCTGCGCACACTGAAGGAGTGAGCGTGGCCCTGTGAGTCCCATGCAGCACCAATGCCGGACCGCTGGCACCACTTATCCTCCCAATAAAGCTTTGCTGCAGACACACTCTGGCTCTCTCCATGTCTCTTTGGGCTGCACTCCTGGCTCCCGTGGCATCCCAGTTCCCCTCCCACACCTGTCCGCTCTGCCTGTCCCACACCCCATGGTGTGGTGGTGCCAGTGCCAGCAATGACAGCCACATCACCACATCCCCTGTGCCACCGCAGGCGCTGCTGATGGTGCTCAGTGCCTCTGAGTGTGGACACACATGGGAAGCGGGTTGGGAAGGAAGCGTAGGAAGGAAAAGCAGAATTGAAGTGCAGGGGCTGCATGTGCACCAGCACACAGTGCATGCAGGGTGAGCTCTGGTCCCCTCAGAGTGCAAGGAAAGCAGCTGTCAGGGAGAGTTCTGCCAGGAGCTTGCAGAAATAGCACGCTCCTCCTGCTCCTCTGCTGTGTGCCTCCAGTGCCACCTGCAGTCCCTGGCGCTGCCCCGGCGCTACCCCAAATCCCTTTGAGTGATCCGAAAACCAAGCGAGCGGTGCTGGGATCAGACCCCAGGGCTGGTGTTGGGCCAGGAGCGTGGGGATCTTCTAAAAAAGCACTGAACCTGGCACTGCTGGCACGGGGTGTTGGCCACACCAGCAGCACGACCCTTCTGTGCACGAAGAGACTGAACTGAGGTGGAGATTCGGGGCCGTTTTGGAGACCCCAGCTGATTCTGGAACCACAATGGGGGTTTCAGCTCAACAAAATGTGTGTGCCTCCCTATTGGGTTCCTAAGAGATCTCTGCTACCAGAAGGAGATATCCCTCCGTTCACAGTCACGCCTTTTCACGTCATCGCTTTTTGGCAGCCTGCACATTTGAGAACAACCACTTCCAGGGATGAAGCACCGGAAGAGTAAAATTGCTGTAAAACCATTGATAAGGCAAATAGCAACCTAGTAAGGGAGACAAGCCGGATTATAGAGCAATTAGCACCACACAATTCAAAGCACTGGCTGTTCTCACTTGATATCAAGTCCCAACTCCTCATGTAGGACTCCACACAGCAACATTCCATCTCCACTGCCTTCCGACAATATGACAGGATCCCCAGTGAACACAGCGTATTTCTTCTCAATTTCCAATACTTTATTATACAGTGGGGCCTCTTCAGAACTCCTCAGTGCCTGTGAAATTTCTTCCTGCTGACCACCAGGTCCTGGTTCAGCCATGCCAGTCTCTCACCTTCCTTTCTGACTTCCTACATGTACGTTTTGGGGTTTACCTTTCTCAGAAGAGAACTACAAACCCCTGAAGATTTCAAGGTACCGTTTTCATTTTCAGTTCAGAGGGGAAGATAAAAGTGCTTGGAGGTCACAAGACTGCCCCTTCTGTTACTGCTCCTCTCTGCTGTGTGTGCTCACCAGCCATCTCACCTTTAGCATTAGAGTAAGGCCTTTGGTTCTGGGCACTCACTCTCATTTAATTTGATTCATTAGCTTCAATTCCAGCTGTATTGTGTTACATTGTGTTATCTTGTATTCCACTGTCTTATTTATTAAATCAGTTTTTCTCCCTTATCTCATTGTCTCTGTTTTGTTTTTAGGTCCATCTCCCTCCTCTTTCTGGGCATGGGTCTGTGTCCCTCTGCCCCAGTAGACACAGAACCAGGACAAACCAGGCCACAGATTTGGCAATTCCTATACTTTTATCTTGTTCAGGGCCATTCTGCAGGGACCTCTCTTTACACTCTATTCCTCCCTTGAGGTAGAGGGCATTGCCTCCTCTCCTTCTTCCTCACCTTTTCTTCTGAACCAGTTGTAGCCATCAATGCCACACTGCAGTCATGGGAATTGTCCCACCAGGTTTTGGTGAAGGTAACTGTGTCATGATTCTCAGGTAGCACAGTGGTTTCCAGCTCCTTCCATTTGCTTCCCAAGCTGTGTGTGCTGGTGTAGAGGCACTTCAGCTGGGCAGCTGAAGAAGTGTATGCACCATATCTGCAGAATGTATGGACATTTTGCCAGGTACTGTGGCAGGATTCCCTCCACTGTTCCCTGCGAGGCGGGAGACAACTGGAGATGGACACAGCAGAGATCCCGCATGAACAGCCCTTGCCTTCTTCAGGCATGGCTGCTTATTGAGAATGGGACCGTTGTTGACCACAGATGTATGAGGTACAAGTGGTGATTGGGGACAGAAGAGCAGGAAGGGAGCGTGGGCTGGGTGGTGGGGGCAGAGGAGGTAGTTCAGAGCATGGGAGATACTCCCCAGCTGTCAGCTGAGTTCTGGCAGAGGGCTTTGGCTTGCCTCCTGGACCTCCCTCACCAGGTTTAATTCCATGTGAAACTTAGCATCCTTTGTGGCAACCCAGCATGCCCTGACAATGTTTCTATACTCTTCCCCAGTGGCTGGACCCAACTCCCACTTTCCAAAGAATTTCTTATTCTATTTGTGCCTTTCCACGCACTCCTTGCTTATTCCTGCATGTCTCCTTCCACTTTTGCCTGATCTCGTATTCTTAGGGATGCACCAACCTTGAACCTGGAAGAAAGAGTGCCTGAATGTCAACCAACTCTCTTGGCCCCTCTTACTTTCCAGCAGTCTAACCTATGGGGGTACATCCAGGCATGTCCTTGAAGAGGTCGAAGTCACCACTCCTGAAGTCCTGAGTTGTAATCCTACTTACAGCGTTGTTTCTTCCACGTAAGCTCTCCCCGATCACACGGTCGCTATATCCAAGACTTCCCCCAACCTTCATGTTCCCCACCAGTCTCTGTAAGAACGAGTTCCATCAGCACATCTCTCCTTGTTGGCTCCTCCAGCTGTTTCAGGAAGTTTTCTTATATACAGAAAAAATGAAGTTTAATGGTAATGGCAACAGAGTAGCTTCTGTCCTGCTGGATTTAGCCTGTCTGTGCTGTGCCTGACCAGCCAAAGTGATTTCAGTAGCCTGGAGGGAAAGCATACCTTGATGTGCAGCCGACTGATAAAAACTGCTAAACACATTAGCTGGAATTTACTACAGAACAGCAATCAGAAAGGGCCAGCCAGGCAGGGGAGTGGTGGAACTGAGCTGGCACTGGTGTGGCTGGCAGCAGCAATGCACTGCTATTAAACGTTGTTGGCATTAAAATATGGCGTCCAAGATAATTGGGGATGAGTAGCTTTTTCATAAACAAGATCGTTTTTCTCCAGCAAATGTCAATTAGTTAAAACAACAGCAAACCTGCACACCAGTCCTGAGCAAATGGAGCTCAAGTGCAGGTGGGACATGGCATGGAGTTGTGCCCCTCAGCCACACCCAGGGTTTTGTATTACATACAATGTAATACTCTTGTTGTCATTGTTGGAGTACTGTGTTGGGAATATATTTTTTCACCTTCCATGCCCGGTGACATCCCTCTCACCAATCGCAGCATGAGGCTGATGAGGGCAGGGGACTGGCAGTGGGATGTCACGAACGAAAGCAGACAGAGTCTGCTTGGGGGATGTGAACTAGACTGGGAAGGGTGGGAGAAGGAAGGGTAGGAGAAACGGTGAGGAAAGGTAGCCATGAGTGGTGGAAGGATATTCCTGGACAAACAGATCCAAGAAAACAAAGAAGAGATAGTACTGGTGTCATCAAACCTACCATTGCTATTATTTTCCCAGTGTGTACCTGAATATCCTTGTGCTAAGCTCCAAAAGCCTTCCTGAAACGGTAAGAAATCGGTAGCAAAGGCTGGTGGCACAAAGCTCAGTGCTCCAATGGCCCTGAGCCATGCTGGTGTTGCTATGCCAGGCCATGCTGGGCTTTCTTTACAGCTCACTTCCCTCTGTTAAAACTGCAGGGAACTGATGTTACAGAAAAACAGCAGGGCTGGTTAGCCAAGCTCTGAAATACAGCTGCTGCAGCTCCTGCAACCTGTGTGCTCTAATGGCACATTCATGTAAGGACATGGGATGTCCTTGGTAATTCAGGGGTCACACTGCAGATGAAGGTTAAGGCAACTGGGAAGAGGACCTAAGTATGCGATTTTGGAATCTGGAAGTCACATAGGGAATGGGGAAGCAGGGACTTTTACTTTCAAGATCTTGCATGAAACATGCCAAGTGTCCTAAACCGTATTTCCAACAGAAGGTTCACTAAGGTCTCTGCTGAAGCTGAGAAATATGACGAAGTAACCTGACATGCCAATGAGCTATGTCGAGTAGGTATCCCCTTTAATACAGCGCTGGGTACGTGGAGATCGCTCCACCAAGCATGCACTCTGAAGAGTGTCCCTTTGGGACAGCAAATAAGGTCTTGCACAGTAAGGTGAAGAAACCGTGTTTCACTAGCTTGTCTTTAAGAATGCCAGTAGTCTTCTCCACTGCTTCTGACCCTCACCTTCACTACTGAAAAGGACAGACTACTAAGAGGATCTCCAAAAAGAATTACATGCTGTGAACTTTTCCTGACCAAAAAACCAAGAAAAACAAAACAACCACCATCAGGAGAAAAGTCAACACTAATCATCACAACAGTGCAATAACATCATTAAAGACAGTTACCTACCAGGTGTGAGCACTGCAGAAATACTGAGTTTGAAGGCATCACCACATTACACGCCTCAACCATGCTGGAAACTGCTTTTATCTGAAAACAACTAGCTCTTGAGGAGCTCGTTTTGTGAGCACAGAAGGACTGTGACCAGACACAGATCAAATTTATGTTCAAGAAATGCTTACATGTGGGGACATGGTTTAGTAGGGAAAAACCGGTGGTAGATGGATGGTTGGACTGGGTCATCTCAGAGCTTTTCTGCAACCTTGGTGATTTAATGAAAGAGAAAATAATTGGAACAGAGCTTCCACAGGTGAGCTTAAATCATGTTGATAGATAAGACATGATACTAAAGCATTAGAAGTAAACAAGACTCCAGGTAATTAAGTTTCTGTTAATTTGAAGGGGCAGCTATTTTGGAGCCAGCAGTATCCAAGATAGGAATCTGGAATCAAAACCTTCCTATTATCATGTGTCGTGCCTCAATACCAAAATATGCAGTGATATGTCCTGCAACAACGCGAAACACTGGCCTCATCTCACCCTATGACCCGGCAATGTTCAGTCAGGGTCTATAGGCCATCCTGCCCATCTGTCTGCAACAACTCCCCATCATTAAGACCTCCACTCTACCTTTCCTTAGGTTGGCATTAGAGCGCAGCAGTTCCTGTAAAACATTTGTAGGGCTGAAGCAGAATCAAGACAGTCTGCATGACTCAGCAATGCTTATTCAAACAGACTGAAAAGGGGGAAGGAAATGACTGCCCGCCTTCATAGCTTTGCATAACTGCAACTGACAGGCAAGTAAGGGTAATAGCAGAGACTGAGCTTGGCAGGACCTCTGGAGGTCTGAGCCCCACTTTGAGCAGAGACACCTACAGACAGCTGCCCAGGAGACATCTGATTATCTCCTAGGTGGGAGACTGTGCTTTTGCTTGACAAAAATACACTCAAGAAGGGAACGCTACAAGTGGACATCAGCCTGAATAGACAGTTTTCTTTTCAAGTGTAAAATCCAGAAGCTAAAGAACCAAACACTACAAAATGTGAAAATGTTTTCACCAAATTTGTCTACACTGACAACCCCTGACAGACAACCGATCAATAATGTATCAGCAGAAGGTTTGGGCGTTTCATGGGCTTAGAAAGGCTCCAGACTACGCTCAAACATGGTTTTCCTTATAGATGCAGCTGGTAAATGCATTTCTTAATTCTGGCTTTTGGGTCAGACCTGGAAAGCTAGCTTCTACTTCTGTTCTTTGGATAGGGAAAACACTGCCAGACTCCTTCATCCTTCAACACCAGGTAGAGATCAAAGGTTATTTTGTACTTTAAAGCACAGAAAGAAGAGAAATGGGATAAGAAGTACTATCATACAATGAAGCAGCAGCATGGGGCACAGCTCAGTTACCCAAGCAAACTACTATAGCAAACTACAGACAAAATGCAAACTTCTCTTTTCTCACAAGAAACAGTCCCTTCTTGCAAGGAACCAACCAGGACCTACTAAGCAGACACTGCTGAAAACGCTATACCAGGCTTAGTCTGTTACACATCTGAGGCTATTGCCAGCATTCCCAGGAACATGGAAGAATCTCACAGCACCCACTCACTGCAGCTGACCCTCACGCGCATCAGTTTTCACTATGAACACCATTACTTTGAGGTCAGCTGAAACCTTGACGAACAGAAAGAAAACCTCTTGGAATGCATCTTCAGAGTACATTTTTAAATCACGTGCAAAGTGACATTTTCCAAACTGCTGGCTGCTGAAGAGGGGAAGGAAAGCTACTTAAACTTACTATCACTGATGCACGATACACCATCGTACCCTCTCCTATCACGTTTTGCTGGGAGTAGAAAGTGTGTCAGAAAACGTTTAGGAGGTGTCATTTTTTTTTTCTCTGATTGTGCATTGGTGTTTTTTTTTTAATGTTACTTTTGTTTTGGTGTGCCAGTAGATTTACCAAACTTTCTCACTGCCCCACCAAGAAAAACAAGGGCCAGCCTTGCCATATCTTCTTCCACTTGATGGAGCAGGGCATGCAGCAAGCCCACTTTGTACAGGCAGCTTTCCTCCCCACCATGAAAGAACCAAACGGAAAAGCCAAAAGCACATCCAAAACGTGCCAAGTCCCACCGCAAGAAACGCATTTTTCTCAGCGCTCAGAAGTCTGCAGCCCTTCACGGGAAGGCTCCATCTGGCCACGACTCACTGGCTCTGTTCCTGGTGCTTTACCAGCTGCAACAAAAGATCAAGACACACCAACACCAAGCTGCCAGCGGTCCGGCGCTCCAGCAGTCTCGGCTGTATCCTCAGCGCTAGCGCTGACCTGCCGGTGACCTGCTGTCAGGAGGATCTGCACACCTATTGCACGTGGCGCCGGGGCACAGCACAGAGAGCCCTTGCCACACACAAACACCCCGGCCCTCGCGTACGTGGAGGAGGAGCGGCCCCGGGACGCGAGCATGCGGGCTCCGACCCCGCCCCCGGGCCGTACCGTTCCGGCTGCGGAGCGGATCCCGACGAGAGGGGGGCGGGGTCGGTGAGGAGCCCCGCGGCCGCTTCCGGCGCGTTGCCGCGGCTGCCGCCGTCAGCTTCCGGTTGTCGGCGCAACGGTCGGCGGCGCGCAGCCATGAGCGAAGCCGAGGCCTGTGGTGGCGAGCAGCGGCAGGTAAGGGGTCGCCCCCTGTGCGCTTCGTGGCCATAGCAAGAGGGCTGTGACCTGTGGCTCAGTGTCCAGGTGGAGGCTAGTCACAAGTGGTGTGCCCCAGAGGGTCGTCTTGCCACTGGTGCTCTTCAACGTCTTTGTCAACAGCTGAGACAGTGGGATTGAGTGCACTCTCAGCACGTTTGTCGGTGGCACCAAGCTGAGTGGTGCAGCTGACAAAATGGAGGACCGCCATCCAGAGGAACCCAGACAGGGTCCAAAGAGGTTCTGGAGCGTGTTCAGAGGAGGGCAGCAAAACTGGTGAGGGGTCTGGAGCACAAGTCTTACGAGGAGCGGCTGAGGGAGCTGGGATTGTTCAGCCTGGAGAAAAGGAGGCTCAGAGGAGACCTCATGGCACTCTAGCACTTCCTGAAGGGAGGCTGTGGTGAGGAGGGGGTCGGCCTCTTCTCCCAGGTAACTAATGACAGGACGAGAGGGAATGGCCACAAGTTGTGCCGGGGAAGATTTAGATTAGATTTGAGGAAAAATTTTTTCTCTGAGAGAGTGGTCAGGCACTGGAATGGCCTGCCCAGGGAGGTGGTTGAGGCACCGTCCCTAGCGCTGTTCAAGAAGCGTTTAGATGAGGTGCTGAGGGATTTGATTTAGTAGCTTGGTGGGTAGGGATGGTGGTGTGAGGATGGTTGGACTAGATGATCTTGTAGGTCCTTTCCAACCTAATGTATCTATGAATCTATGAATACATTGAGGGAATAACAGAATGATGAGGACAGTGGTCATCATTCTGAGCTGCCTGGGTGCTGTTGAGAACTCTTCACAGCTAGCGTGACAGAGAGGAGTTTTAAGGAAAGATGTGCGGAAGAACAATGTGCTGGTTTGGGAAAGATCTGCAGGAAGCTGGAGCTTGTGAAAGAATTAACAAAGGGACCAGCCACAGGCACACCAGTGAAAAGGGCTGTCCTTTCCAGCAGCTAGCACAGCAGTTGGCTTTGTGCTGTTATCTGAATTGGAGGTGCTGCAAAATGTTTTTTATTCTTGACTGACCCAATTTTGTTATTCACCTTGCTTCTTTTAACGGTTTTAAGCAGACCTGCCAGTTTTAGTGCATCTTCGTAGAGCAAATATTAGCAAAATTTTATCATTTTATCACATATCCCTATAGTTGTGTCACCTTCCAGCTGGACTGCAGCAGTTTCAGGTACTTGGATGCGAACCTTGCATCGCCTCAGGCACTTTGCTAGCATGGGCCGTAGTCACGCATCCCAGCCAGAATGATGTTTGCTTCCTGCATGCTGCTTTCTGCTTTTTGTATTGGCTTCTGTAGAATACTGAGGCAAATACGGTAGCAGTTGTTACCTTCTGTGCCTGGAATACAGTATATCCAACAAATTCTATATTCGCATTTCTTGTTGTCAGACTAGGTCTCTGTGTTAGCTGTGTCTGTAGCATGTAGCACTTGGCCGAGTATCTGCACGAAAGCCAAGCAGTCCTAAGGTGTAATCATTAGGACTTGGGGGTGGTGGTGGTGTGTTTAGTGGTTCAAAATACCAGAGATAAGAAGTGTGGTTTATAGAAGTGTCCTTGCTCTCTTCTGAGGGGAGCTTTTTAGTTTAGCTGCTAGTAGAACCCCTGGCAAGCTGCCCCAGGCACAGTATGGATTGTCAGAAACTTCCGTGCATAACAGTAATAATAACAGCGTAGTTAAAGTTGTTACATGTAAGCTTCCTAGTTTGATGCCCCTTTTCTGATTGTGTACTCAGCTCTCTTCTGCTCCTTGGCTCCCAAGGTCGACGGCTTCTTTTTGCTGTCACTGGTCTTTGGGGACAGGCTGTCAAAATGTTAGCGTCTGGATTCACAAGTCCCAGAGTTTTAAAATACAATTTTCCCTTCTTTGTCTATGAGATGCAGACTAGATTCTGTCCGAACAATGACTTGTTTCAAGGCATTAGTAACATTTCAGTTGATTTAACAGTGAGGGATTTCTCTAGAATATTCCACTGAGAAGAGAATTATACTAGCAAGGTAGAATAAAAATGGAAGCCAAAACAAAGGCAGAATTTATCCAAACTGCAAAATGAAAAGATTTTTAAAAAGTATGTGATACAGATTCCAAACTATAAACTGACATAGGCAGTGGGAAACCTGCCCACTCTGTTTGAAAATTCAAAACATATTCCAGATTCATTTCATTAACATAGGAATACAAGCATTAGGGAAAACAGTGTCAACTTTTTGGCTGTTGAACTTCTGATAATCCTTTCACTGGAAGACAGGCAGGTGCTTAGGATAACAACCTTAATCTACCTTCTTCTTTTATAGAGACAAATCTTAAGCTGATGTAGATGGGTTTATTGCCATTGGTATGAGTGGGGCAAGGACAATTTACATGCCTTTAAAGAGACCTTGTGATAAGCGATGTTTTACCTTAGAATGAATTATTGTCCTGTTAATTTTTTCCCCTTTTTGTCTCTTAAAAGGGAAAGGTATTGACTTTGAAATAAGAAAATGAAAGAACACAGAAAACACAACACTATTTTTATCTTAGTCACTAGAAAAACATCAGCTCTAAACTAACTGGCATTGAATTGTGTATGAAAAATGTCCTCTAAGTGGGTGTTCATTTGGGTAGCATTAAATCACAGACAAGTGTTCTGCCGTCATAGTCTTTTGAGGACTGAGGAGCCTGACCTTCCTTCCAGCTTGCCTCATTTCAGCTTCCTTTACCCTTCGTGAGAGAAAGGCCGCAGCCTGTGAATTTCCCTGGCTTCTGGCATATGCAGAACTATGTTACTTTTAAGCCACTGCTTAACACACATCTCTGTGTTTTTTACCTTTGTGGTGCTATGCAGATAGCGTAGCTTGGCTAGGTCTTGCAAACAGCCTTCACTTATGCCCTGGATTCATCGACAGCTCCATGTGGCTATAAAGTTTAATAGACCAGAGAAACCTGTTTTTAAAAAAGTGGCTGATTTATTTTAAAACAACTCATTACACATTTCAAACTGAGGTAGAAATTTTATGCTGAGCAGTTAAACACCGTAATCAGCAACCTTGTGCTCTTGCAGTTTATCTGTAATGACCAGTAATTGAAATTCATGCCTGCAGTGATCCATTTCCTATTAATGATACCGTATCATGGCTTCAACCCAAGCCCAGTCCCAGGAGAGCAGCTTTCACCGTTGCAGGAATGCAGACCTACTAGTCTTTACCAGGAAACAGCATTCATGTGGAAGTTGCATCCTAGCAGCTTTATATCTTAAACGAATTTCTACGTGTAGCTTTTATAATAACGCTTAAGAAGTAATTGCAGCTGCTTAAATTATGCCTTTGAGTAGTTTTAAAGTGTCTGTCGTTTGTGTTATTATGTGGTCAGAATAAACAGTTGTCAACTCTGGAACTGAAATTCAAGTGGCGTTTCTTGAGTTTTGTTATTGGAATCACTCCCGTTTTACTATGGTCCAGGAATTATCTTCAGACAGTATCTCCCCCAACCCAATGAACCACTGTTCCCAACTATTTGCAAATTTGGGGTTGTCTGGTATATCTGATGCAAAAATGCTGGTCTTCATTGTGGCATTCATGGAGAAGGGCCTCTCTGCAAGTGAGCAAACCAGTCACAGTCTTGGTGTTCTAACTGGGTTCCTTTTCCTGCACTAGTATGAAGATTCATCCACTGAAGTTGGAGAAGGAGTGGATGAGTCGTCAGCAGCAAAGACTTTGCTCAAACCTCCAGATCAGCTGGAACTGACTGAAGCTGTGAGTAAAGAACAGTGTCTGTATTTGTCATGAGAGGCATACAAAATTCCTTAAACTGAAGCCTACCTCTTTCACATTTGTTGTTGGGTTGTTTGTTTTTTTTTTTGGAGGAACTTCTACAAGAGTAGGACTGATAGTTGTTAATGTATAGTGTCTGGAGCACAAGCTAAAATGCCTTTCAGCAGGAAAGCAGGCAGAATGTGCTTTGAAACAGCTCTGGGCTTAAGGCAAAGTAAATCTACATGGAGTTGAACTGGGAGGGGAATGGGGCCGAGTACTTCCTCAGATAAGAAGGACACCAGTGCTAACCCTGAGCTTTTCAGGTACCAGAGAGAGTTTGACACACAGAGTCATACAGAGAAGGGTCCTTTTGTTTTGATGCCATTTATTGTCCTCTTGGCTAATGCAGTCATTCACCCTTCTAACCGCATTTTTCTCTTTTCTAATGGCCGTATAAAACTGCAGTGTTGCTTCCTGTCCTCCGAACAGCTCTCAAAAGGAAGCTACACATACTGCGTCTTCTTCAACCAGTGAAAGCAGTTGACACCAGTACTATTTTTTGTTTGGACTGGTTGAGCTTCTGTGCTGAGTGTTCAATGGATTTTGTGCTACAAGACAAGAGCTTGTCTTTTTTTTTCCATACAAAATGCAGCTAGCATTTTTCAAGTGTTACCACAGCTTAGATTAAAATTAACATGATGACTAAAGAATTCAAGGAACCCTATCAGAGTGTTATGCTGGGAAGCAAGATGACTTTGTTCTTGAACCCACTCTGAGCTACCTTGGCTCACACCATTGTTCTTGTGGAGGCATCAACTGTGGGTGAGATATCTGCAGCAAATATCCTAGAACTGAGTGTAAAAACTCTGGTGATCTTTGTATGTTCAGTGTAATAACAGCAAAATTTTCTTTGTTATACTATTTTGTTTCTCTTCCAAAGGAATTAGAAGAGGAATTTAGACGTGTTCTGTCAGCTAATAATCCTCATGCCCCTCAGAATATCGTCAGATACAGCTTTAAAGTAAGTGTGGCATAACCTCTGAAATGAGGATGAGTATTTTTGTTTTTGAGTTTTGTTTTTATTTCTTATCCGGTGATCTATTTTTAATATGGCTTCATCTTGTTACATACTTACTGTCAATGCTTCCTGAAGGGATTTTGCAGAGGGTGAAGGCCTAAAAGTGTTGAAAAATTTATTCAGAAGCTGGAAATAACAATTACTCTATGAGTTTTGTCAGTGAATGTAATTTGTGCGCCTAATCTCAGGCAACGTTTTTTTTTGTTTGTATTTTTATTTATTATTTTTTCCCTGTTCAGTGGTGATTAGAGTCTAAAAGGCAATAGTTTATTTGGTCTATAAGTAGTTATTGCCTCCTCAGTGTTTGTAGATAAAGATTCAGTTGTTTGCAATGTAGGAAATTCAGAAATGTGTTTTGTAAAACTAGTGACAAGGACTCTATTCATTATGAGTAGGAGTGAGCAGGGGAGAGTGCATCAAACACTGCCAGGAAACATCCAAGAGTCACACCTTCGCATTTCTGTGTAAAGAATATATGCTGCATTACCCTGGAGAGGCTTTCTCCAGCTGGAATTTACCTCTAGCAGCAGCAGCAAAAGAGAAGGATGGCTCTGCCTCCCAGCCGTCCCTCGGAAGGGTCACACCTCCTGAAAGAAATGAGAGCCCACAGGGACAGCTCTTCTAGCTCTGGCCTGGATTAAGCCCAACTGTAATCAGGGAATAGACAACCAGGTGAAACAGACGTGAGCCTGTCTCACCTCTGAATTTCTGTAAGCAGTTTGGCAGATCATCAGAAATATTCCAGTCTCGTGGAAGCTGTTGGGTTCTCTTTCTCCTCTACTTGGAGTTAATGTTTTCTGTCTTTGTGGGATGGAAACTACACAAGCTATGTAGATAAGTGATCCATGTCTCCAGGTCCTCCACAGTGAGTGAATTAGGCTCAGTACGATGCTCTCATGGGTACAGGATGCAGTCATAGTTTTAGAGGAAGCTATTGAAGCATCTGTGGTCTGCAGTCATTCTGAATGCTTTTAGGTGTAGCTGTAAGTCTTAATATATAGTTTGAGCCTGACTGCATGACTGCACTGTACAGTTTCAAATAGTTTCAAATAACTGAATTGGCATAGTGCTTGTAAGCCTGAGCACAGTGCTAAGAGCCCATACTGTTTCCAGATCAGAGCTGCTCTTTCTGTGTGGTGCTGCTCTCATTTAGGAATGACAAATCATTCAGGTTATCTCAGCACAAGAGAACATCAAAGTCTTTTAGGGAGTGCTGTGCAAGAGATGTACTAGAATTATATTTAAACTCCCTTTCTGTGGATTTTTTTGAGATCTAGAGGTTTCATGTTCTCTCTTATTTTCCTTGTGTCTTTAATTTATGACTTTCAGTGTCTTGAGATACAAATAACTGTAGGAAGAAACTTTGTAAAAATGTTAACAAACATTTTATCAGGATGGGACTTCTTAGCTTTAGCAATTTAGGCTAAACAGTATTTCTGGCTTACAAATATATTTCATCGTGCTGATTGTGTTGCTTTTTCATTTTTATAGGAACGAGCTTACAAGCCAGTAAGCTATGTAGATCAAACAGCCATTCACTTATCTTTGGGCGGGAACTTGATACTCAGAGATTCAGATGAAGGCAGGCGACAGAGTCTGAGATTAAGCAATGCATCAGGTTGGTTTATTTTCTAAAATCACAATCATTTTCAGCTGGGCACTGGTACCATTTATTCAACATGAGGGAATAATCATACTTTACAACTGCAGAATTGAACAGGTTGCATCTTTCTCAAGAAACAAAAACAAGAAAAGCACATGAACAGCCAGCCAGGGGTTTGCCACAGCACAGAAAACAATGCCTGCTTTTGAAGCCAGGTGAACACCACCCACTGAAATTTTCAGAGCTGCATAGTGTCTTTTGAATGTCTTCTACTACTGTTTGGACATACGTGTCCAGACTCCTTATCCTGCTTTGAGAATTTCAGCCATGGTGTAAAGTTTTAAAGCAGATATGTTTAGAGGCAGGATGATTGTTTGGGAGACTGTTATATACTTGATGCATTCTTTTTCTCTTATCATGATATCTACTAGACAGTGTGAAATATAAGATGCATATCCTGCACCTGGGACACGGCAATCCTAAGAACAAATACAGGCTGAGCAGAGATTGGCTTGAGAGCAGCTCTGAGGATCTGGGGCATGCTGGTTGAGAAAGGACTCAACATGAGCCAGCAGTGTGCATTTGAAGCCCAGAAAGCCAACTGTATCCTGGGTTGCATCAAGAGAAGTGTGACCAGCAGGTTGAGGGAGAAGGTTCTGACCCTCTGATCTGCTCTTGTGAGACCCCGCCTGGAGTACTGCATCAGTTGTGGGGATCCCAGCACAGAAAGGACATGGAGCTGTTGAAATGGGTCCAGAGGAGGGCCGTGAAGATGATCAAAGGGCTGGCTGGAGCACCTCCCCTATGGGGGTAGGCTGAGATTTGGGATTCTTCAGCCTGTAGGCGGGAAGGCTCTGGGTACACCATATTGTGGCCTTCCAGTACCTGATGGGGCCTGCAGGAAAGCTGGGGAGGGACTTTTTATAAGGATATGTAGTGACAGGATGAGGGGAAATGGCTTTACACAGGAAGAGGTTAGATTTAGGCTAGGTATTAGAAAGAAATTCTTTACTGTGAGAGTGGTAAGACCCTGGAACAGGTTGTCCAGCAAGGCTGGGGATGCCTCCTCCAGCCAGACTGGATGGGGCTGTGAGCAACCTGGTCTAGAGGGAGGTGTCCCTGCCTATAGCAAGGGGCTGGAACTAGGTGATTTTAAATGTCTCTTCCATCCCAAACTGTTCAATGATCCTATGGTTGTAGTATTGTGATTCTTACGTTATCAGTGGAGAAAGATACTTTGATCAGACACTAAAAAACGATGTTGTCAGGAAACATTTCTAGGTTAGAATTTTTCTCAGGGAAATACAGTTTAGTGTTTTTCTCATGTTTTGTCTGTTTGAGAAAGAAGCTGTGTCACATAGGATGCTCTTTTAATGTGGTAACACAATGATATCACTGTTCCTGAGAACAGTTGTTACCTGTGGCCTCAGAGGGGTGGTGTCTCTTTTCTTTTACACTTAACAAAGTATGTGTCTTGATTTGAAGCACAACACAATCCTAAATAGAACTGTCATAGCCATGAAAGTATGGATTGTTAATTTGGCATTACTTCTCATTGTGCAGAAACTAACTACAGCAGCTTGATGCTAGCTAGCATCACTACACACTCAAGGCTGTGACTGGAATGCAGATATCCATCATCCTCTTAATATGGTGTTGCGGTTTAACCCAGCAGGCAGCTAGTACATTTATTTTTATCTGTACAAATAAGAACAAATCACACTGTAACTCTTTTGTACCTTGAAAGCATTGCTCATAGTTGCATTTAACAGCAGAAATGTTTAGAGTGCAGCAGGTCCAGAGGTGAAAGGATACTCCAGAAACAAAGTTACTCAGATCAGACTTTATTTCAGAAGTTCGACTTAAGTGAAAATCAGACTTCTTTATTTCAGTCCAGAGAGAATTACTGCAGACTAATCTAATAACAACATAGCTTCTTTCTATGTCTTTGAGCAATCACCGTGCAAACTGGGGATTGGTTACTGTGTTGTCTAATGAAAGAGCCTTAGAAAAGGATGCGTTTGTATATTAATACTTCAGAAGATAGAACAGACTCCTGAATATCATATATCATATTTTATTATCCTAGATTCATTTACTTATCTTTTCTGTCATCAGAAAAAACTCCTTCTGAGACTTCTGCTGTAGAATCTGAAGAGGCAGAGATTAAAGATGAAAAAAGCACTCAGGTAATTCTCTATAGTCAGCTGAGAGCTGTCATTCTATTTTTAATATTAGATTGGAATCACTCTTTATTAGAAAATGAGCTCACTGAGATGCTTCTGTGATCTGTTCTTTTGTACCTGAAATGTCTCAGCTGTTGCTGAGATCCTGCACTTCCAGATACTGTATCATGATAGACCGTAATGTGCTGGGACCTGGAGTCTTTCCAAACAGTATGCAAAATCTGAATTTCCCTGAAAGGGAAGTTGGTGAAACTTCATTTCCTATTCTTCTCTTTCCCCACTTAGATACTTGTCCAGAATCTCCTTGCTCTGACAGCTAGAAGTTTCTTAATTATCATCTTATATATTTTGATCTTATTTTTTCCCACTGTCAACTTATGACCATTTGAATAGGTACCAATGTTGCTGATCCTCCCAGGGTTCTCTTGCAGGCTGCAGAAGAAGAGGCAGAGGGGGCAGAGGCAGCAGAAGCAGCTGAAGCAGCAGAGGCAGAAGAGGCTCCTCCCCCAAGAGTAAAGGAGCAAAAGCTTGCAAACCGGTTCATTTTCATTGAGAGATCTTCAATGACACTTGTCAAACCTCTGCGGGTAGGCTGCTGTTGCAGTTTCCTTCTGCTTGAGCGAGCAAGTGGGGCATCACTTTGCATCATATTGCATAATGCTTGTAGGTGCTGCTGGGTGGAAAAAAAAGAAGCACAACAGTTTTTCACTACAGTAAAACGTTTGACAATGGTAGAACATTTGGGATAGTGAAGGTGGTGACCAAAAAATTCTTGCCTTGTGGACTCTAGGACAGCCTACAAAAATTTGGTGCTACTGTAAATCCTCACACGTCTTTTTGGTCAACAAGAAAATGTGTATTTGCTTCATAACCAATAGTGTTTGTTCAGTGATCTGGGAGTTATTTGTATTTGGATGCTGAATCAATCCAAGATCAATACTATTCTCAGGTACAGACGGTAGTTTCCACAGCTGCACTGTGTCACTGCAAAGAGTTTCAGTGTATACATCACACTTTCTTATGCTTTTTTTTTTTTTTTTTTTTAGGAAAGAGCATGCCAATCGGAGCATAAACGTTACGAAAACTTTTCAGACAATGCTAACCAGGTATATCCTTTTGACTTCATTAACCATTTTGGAATATATACAGGAAAATTGTTGTCTTTGCGTTCCTTGCACTGGAATGAATTCCTGTACTGTGGCTTCGATTTCTGGTTTGAATTGGAGAGCAAACTAACATGGCCCTCCTTTCTGCCTTTATGGGTAAACTTTATTTCTAAGGTCAGATGTCCCTGTTCAGCTGGCTGCTTTGTTTTAGAAGGCTTTAAGTGCATAGAAATGGAGACCCACACCGTTAAAATGGTTCTGGGCTCAGCAGGAGCTGAGCTGAACTAAATATACCTAAAAATTCTGCATGGAATGAAATATGCTATAGTTTTTATTGGAAAGCCAGTTTTGCTGATTGTTTATCACGAATATTTGACAGATATGTTTGTGTATATACAGTGATAAAAATCTTGTCTCAAAGCATATTATCAAAGCATCCCGGGAACACCCAGGAGAAAGTATGAGGTAATGAGAGCAACTAAAACGGTACTGTAAGCAAGTGGTAGGAAGAAGAAGGAAGGTGTCTCTGTCAAGCTGGAGATTGCTTATTCCTGGACTTGAATTCACAGAGTAACTGGCCAGAGAGCTTTCATCCTTTTCAGCTGGAGGTTTCTTTTTGATCAGTGAGGTGACCTCAGAATTGGAGGATGTAGGAATTTTGCATGCAAGTTTTGAAAGCTGAGAGGAAAATTTTTTCTTTTTATTTTCCTGATAAAAAACATTTTAACATAAGCTGTTTTATTTCTCAACTCTTTTGCCGCCTCCCTTGTGCTTATAATTTCTTCTTACAAAGTCTCCTGTTTTGTTGCTTCTCTCACTGTTCTCATAACATTTCTTTTGCCCTTCCTTTGATATTTGGAATATCTTTTCTTCTCATTTCCGCCTGCAAACTTAGGACACAATGCACATTTTCTTGCTACAGGTTTACTTCTACTTTCTGTATTCCAACATTTTATTCTACTTTATGTATTTGAGTCATAATTAAGATGATATGTCAGATTTAGACTACTGTTTCTCTTTGCTGAAAGTAATATAATGCTTCAGATACAGTACAAGCACTGCAATACTAATGAATAATTCTCAAGTGGAAAAATTACTTTTGAATCTACTCAAGTAAGTCATTCCTGGCATGTGGCATAGAAGAAGATGAAAACTGCTCTCAGTTTCCATTTCATCGTGTGACTCAGAGTTAGAGTCCAAGATTTAAACTGTGTTAAGCAGCTACAGTTTAATTTTCCAGCACCACGTGAGAAATGTCATAGAGCAGATGTTTAATGCATGTTTCCTATTAAGCACTGCAAATCAGACAAACAAAATATCTGATTTACACAATGATATGGAGTCGAAGTACCAAGGATAGTGTTGGGAAAAGGAAATTATTAGTAGTAGAACACTTTATTCTCAGAAAGTGAGACATGCCACATCAAGATTTAAATATATAGTTTCGATCCTTCTTTTTTTTTTTTTTTTTTGTTTTTGACCGCTGTCTTTCAGAAGATTCCGGTGACATTATCTTTTTTATTTTGATGGGGTGGATGATTTTTTTTTCTGGAGTATAATCAAGTCCTTACAAATCCTGCCTCTTGTCTGTCTCTCAGTGGGTGATCTATGATGCCTACATGGAGGAGCTTCAGAAAATGGAAAAATCAAAAGAGAAAGAAAAACCAAAATCTCAGACAGGAAAGAAAGAGGAGAAGAGGGGAAGACAGTTAACTTCACTGGAATCACAGGTATATTTCACAGCTCTAGAAGATGCTTGCTGAGTGGTAGTGAATGCTTTCATCACATGAGCCAGGTGGAATCTAGCAACCCATGCTGACCATGCAGCAGGTTCTGATAGTTGGCATGTAGCAAACCTGAGAAGTGCAACTACGATTTTCCGCTAGGAATTGTATTTCCAAAACAGGAAATTTCTTCCATTTTTGGTTTGTTGCACTCTTTCTAGGAATGCAAAACAGTGTGAAGCTGTAATCATGACTTCAAAGCACATTTCCAAGGAAGATTTGTAACTTTCTTTTTAGTGCATTGTCATGTTTATGATTTTTGATTAGCATGTGAGGGGTAAAAGAATGAAATAAGTAGAAACACGCTTTGACTTAATACAGACTTTTCCAAGGGATGTAGGAGCATTAAGTATAGTCTTCTAATATGAAAAAAAAAGAAATGTAGCATTTCTTTACTGTTTCTTTACTGAAACAATGTATTAAAATACATTTTGCTACTTTTTATTATTTATTATTATTATTTTAATGATAATGTTATGTAATTGTAACGTATTTTACAGCTGTATACATACAAATTTATTACAATAGAAGCACAGGGTTCAGTTCATAGCTTGCCCCCACCAGAAGTGTAGGTGTATTAGTGTAACTAAGATACGCCTTTGTAATGTAAGCTGGCTCCTGAAATGGACTTCAGCACTTTCATACCATACACTGATTCAGTTGTAGAGGATTTGGCTGGCTGAGCTTTCATAGCACTCTGCCCTTAAAAGTCTTGCAGTTTAAACAGCCCAGACACACGTCCTGACAGGCTTCCTCCTGTGAACGGTGCCATTGATTTCCACGGTACTTTCTAAAACTAATAAACCTTTCACCTGAGTAAGTGTTGAGAACTAAGCCTGAAGTCAGTGATACAACTATGGGCTTGAAGTGTGGAGTTTTTACAGTTGGCCATTAAAATGAAATAAAAATTCTACCAGTGAAACCATATAGAAAAAACGACTATGGCATGTTCAACTGACAATGGTGGGAAGCTGAAATCCATGTATCTACAATCCCTCCCTTTGGTGCTTTGCCTTTCACTTGTAGCATTTTCCAGGATGATTACAAGGAAACCAGAAAGTGAATGCAATGAAGTGTAATGGAAATCTCTTTATGCAGAGCCTGCACTTGAAACTGAAACACACTGTGAGACTGGTGGGGTGGTTTAAAGCAGGTGAAAAAGCTGCTGAATTTTCCAGTCACTTACTGGGAACATGCAACCTGGAGTAATCCAAAGCATCCAGGCATCACAGTCTTGTTATGAGTAGCTCTGTATGCATTTTGGAGCTGTCTGCGTAAGGAGGATGTTGAACCGCTCAAGCGTGCGCTGAGAAGAGCAACAAAACTGTTGAGGGGACTAGAAAGCAAGTGTTATGGAGAGCATCTAAGGGAACTGGGATTGTTTAGTCTGGATGAGAGGAGGATGAGGGGAGACCGTATTGCTCTCTACAACTCCCTGAAAGGAGGTTGTAGTGAAAAGAGTGCCGGTCTTTTCCCTCAGATGACAAGCAATAGGACACAGGTGTCATGGTACACTGGGGAGGTTTAGGTTGGATGTTAGGAAGAATTTCTTCATGGAGAAGGTGGTGAAATGTTGGAACAGGTCACCCAAGAAGAGGTGAAAACCCCGTCCTGAAGGTATTTTAAAGATGTGGATGTGGCACTAAGGGACGTGGTTCAGTGATGTGACTTAGGAGGTTAGGTTGATTGTAGAACTTGATGATTGTGAAGGTCTTTTCCAACCTAGATGATTGTATGGAAATTAAAGATTGATGGCATCAGAATCTGTACCTCTAGTCTCAAGTTGGCAAATGGAAAAGTGGCTTCCAAATTCTAACTCCTAAGTTATTATAGTTCTGGCTGCACGTAGCAATTAGAAAAAAAGCTTTTCTGACTAAACGTTTTCTGAGGACTTTCTGCCTTAGGCTGTTGCTGAAGAGGAGCTTCAGCAAATGGAATCTCAAGCAGGAAATACAGGAGATTTATACAGTAGCTAAAATCAAGGAACCTGTGACTAGAAGCAGTTACTGATTTCCACTGTTATTCCTGTATCAGCTGATTAGACAGTGAAGCTACGAGATAGTAATGGGTTCAGCCCTAAAGGAGGAAGAGAATAAAGTGGTCAGATATTACCGAAGGTGGATCACTGATGGAAGTTCTTGCTGTGGTAAGAGGCCATGAAAGAGAACATCCAAGCTAGGGAGCTGCAATTTGAGATGATACATAGTAGGAGTTAGGTGAGGAATTAGAAAAAGTGGAATAAAATAAAGGAATAACAGTGCTAGTACTGAGTTTGAGGCCAAAAGAACAGATGACTGGTTGAGGAAGATAATAATCCATAAAAGAATGTGGCCAAAGGCAGAGGAAGAGCTTTGGTAGTTGAACAGAGGAGCACTGCTGTGGGAGAAGATGTAGAATCAGGCCATGCATTACACTGGAGAATGAGGAGAAAAAGCAGGAAATAAATGGTTTTGCAAAGCGTAAGGGAGAGGCAGGCAGCAGATAAAGAAATTGAGATTACCAGGATTCTAGCTGAATTATGGATAAGGATGATATAAAGAAGAATACAAGCGAATGGAAGACAGAAAGTGTTTGACCAGAGTCTGTGATAGACTTTCAGAAGTCTCTCTATCTACCTGTCATTCAAATGGATCTAGAGAGAAGAGGATGTGCTATGCTACATCCAAGAGCAGGGATATAATGTTTAAAATTTTTCTTAAGTCTTCAATCAAGGGAGGAAAATAGAACATGGAGAAGGTTGAATACCAAAAAAATTACACGAAACCTGAAAATAGCTGAAAGTGAGGGGAGCTAGGCAGAAGTGTTGTATCTGCATGTCCTGTTCTTACTGTTCCTGAGCCATCTGCTTATGCCCCTGATTGCAGAGAGGATCCCAGCCCAGAGATAATCTTGGTCTGATCCAGTACAACCCTCCTTCTGTTGTTATGTGAGCATAGAAATTACCATGTTTGACGTAGATGCAAATTTAAGTAAAGAGCAAACTGAAAAAAAATTAAGTAAAAAATGAAGTAAAGCGTAAACTGGAAAGGCTGTTGCTAGTATAGATTGGGAAGGACTAGTAGAGTGGGAAACTGTGTTTTGGAGCATTAGAGAAATCTTGGAGGAAGTAAGGGCTTACTGCTTGAAGTGAAAGGGAGAAACAAATCTGTCAGTTGGTGGGTTGCGGTGTGCATGTAAAAAGAGAAGTGCACTGTTGGAAAATCTAGTGTGAGAGATAACAGAGGAATAATATTTCTGTTACATCTATCCCACAACAGTGACTTTCTGTAACTTTCTGAGTTATGCCCAGTGAGACAGCCCATATCACAGGATCGTAATTATAATTTGGAAGCTCTTGGACACTCACCAGTTATTCTTGTAATAGCAGTGGAAAATCAGATGCAATTAACCTTCATATTAGTGTTTGCCTGCTTCTGTTCAACTGAAGGACGGGATGAGTTGTTACCAACATCCTTGTCTTCATGCTGTTGTGTACAGCGTGTCAGTATTAAAAGCAAATAATAAAAACAAAGTGTAATTCTAGAAAGTAACAGTTACTTGACAGGATTCAGTGTGGGGAGCTCTGTTTGGGATTTGCGTTGCATGGAGGTGCTGGCTGGGCAAGAGATGGCAACACACCTGTACTATGTTTTCTCTTTGAAAGCCTGGAATTCCTGTAGTAGCCATATATGTGTTGCAGGAGGTATGAGCTGTTACTGCAGTGACTTTTCGGGTGGAGCTTTGTTATACAATTACGGATCAGCAGAAGCCTTGTTCCATGCTCCAGTGAAGTGGAATTGCACATTGCAACTGGCCAGCTGCTGAGATGCAAACATGAAACAATTAGTGTTAATGAGTAGTACAAGCCCAGGACATTTATTTTCTAAGTATTAACCCATGAACTATCTTAACAGATGGTTCCAATAACAGTATTGCTGTTGAAAAAATAATTTATTCGCAGAAGTGAGTAAAACAAATGTATGAGCTGATGAGCTCTCATTACTTTTGGCTAGCTAAAGCAGACTTGCCCTACAAAGAAAAAAATCAGTTTCAAACAGATCTTTGAAAAAGGATAAATTAGGCCTATCACTTCCACTGAAGATGTGTTTCAGTAAGATACAGAATAAATCAAACCTGAAATAGCAAAGGATTGAGTGAGAAGGTAACTGACTCTGATACAGCTTAGTGCCAAAAATGTGGTTATTCACAACTACATTGCTTACAGCATAGCTACCTAATAAGAAAGGCTCTTCCAATTCATCTGAACAGTTTCCTGCATTGCAGAAAACCTTCAATTGAGTGATTCACTGTTCCTGGACTTAAAGATTTAGTGTTGTTGTGGGCTTTTTTTCCCAGTTTTTTTCTACTTCCCACTGTGTAGGGCAAATAACCCCAAGGAAAGCACTTCAAGGAAGTTAGTGCGAAAGGATGGTATATTTTTGGTAGGCTTTAAGTAGATGGTATACAAAATAATAGCAAAAGAGATTGGCTCACCTTGCTGATGGTTGAGGCTCACCGATAACTCCACCAGGGAGGGATCTCCAACAAGAGATCCTTCCCCGCTGGTGGTCAGCCCTTAAATGGGGTCTTGGGAGAGGTGGAGTCAAACTCCACCCCTTCCAATCACACTCAGTTGTGCCCCTGCAGCTGACTCAGGGCTTGCCTCAGGTGATCAATCAGTGGTTCAGGCCGTGATTCAACAGTTCCCATACACCACTGACAGCCACAATAAAAAGATTTTACAGATGTTTCAGGACCTAGCATTCATCTTTGGGAACACAATAAAGTAATCTTTGTCTTCCGCTCTACAGCCCAGAATGGATTCTCAGGTTGGAAATTCAGAAAGTTTTCAGTGCAGTTTTCATTGCATATGTAAGAGAAAAGGTCTGCAGTACTGCTCATGTCTGTCAGGTCCAACACTGCCATTATTTCCCAGCTCCTTCCACCAGCACAGGCATATCAAAAAAGAAGAATTTATCCTACTTAGAGGGTGAACAGATGACAGAGTAGATAGCACACCTGATGAACCAGCACCACTTGAGGGGATCCATTCCTTACACCCAGCAACCATTACTTTTTCAGTGCCTATTGCTCTTCTCTTTCTCTAAATCAAGTTGTAACCTTTTCAGCACTTAACCTCTGTCAGCTAAGCTCACTTAGAGCAATATGCTGGTGGCAGCCCATGCCGTTTTTGTAGTCGTGATCCCAGCATTGCTGAAGAAGTGTTATCAAAGGTGAATTGCTTTTTTTTCCTACGAAGTATTTGAGAGAAAGACAGGACTTTCGTGACAGAAGCAGTAATAGCAACGTAAAGTTGAAAGAGTGAAACCTCAGCAACTGAGAATATTGATTTCTGCTTGGGATGTGTCAAGTATCCCCTTTCTATCACTCTTTAATTTTTTTCAGTACTTATGAAGTCAGAGTGTCTAAGGAATATTTTGCAGAAAATCAAACTATGTTAAAATTTAAAAACATTCATCCCTGTGCTGTCTGAAATTCTGAACATGACAGTAAATTCTTGGCAGGTCTCAAGAAGTCCTCCCACCAACCTAGGGAAAAACTGACGAGTGTAGTAGTGGTCACATTATGTGGCTGGGGCTCTAACCACAAGTGAGTGTGTGAGAAAGGCTAAGAATACAGCAAGCATGCATAATACCCCTCCCTAACCCACGCGTTCTTCCAGCATTCAACTACTTTCAGCTTTTTCCTGGAGTTGATGTTGTTTGGCACATAGAAGTATGTGTGCAATCTTCCTGCATCCACGTAGAATTTTTGCATGTGCTACACTTTTTGACAAGGTGTTGCATAGATGTCATCCTGCTGTGAAACACCTAATTTTCTTTATTCCTAAGCTGACTTTCATTAACTTTTCTTGACGGTTCTAGTTTTGTACTGGAAAACTCAATGACTAGTCAGCCACTGTCCATCCTCTCTGAGCTATGTAGGATTTCATAGACTTGTCTCATGTCCTTCTAAGCTAACTCTTCTCCAGACTGGCAAGTCCTAGTCTACTCAGTTTTTCCTGGAACAGAAACTATCCTGGATCATGGGTCACCCCTACTGCCCTTCTGTGCACTCTTCCAAGTTCTACTTGATCTTTTCTGAGGTGGGAGAAGACTGTACTCATTAACAAAGATACAGGGAAACTATGTAATGTGAAAAGTGTAAACAGATTATAGAATTGCTTTTCTTTTTTTTTTCCTTTGTCCTGTCATCTTTCTGTATGGTTTTTATCCTCTTTACCACAAGGCTTTGTCTCTCCTGAGCCTGTTTGGGGCCCTCAAAAGAAGCAGAGGGTTGAGATGCACATGATTCAAAGCCATGTTCTTGGTTCTGATTGTGACTGTACAGTGTAGTTTTGGAAAGTCGTTTCATTTTTTATTTTTATGCTTGGGTCAATCTCTGGACTGTGCCAAGGTTGACAAGTTTCTTTTGACTGTCTTGACTGTAGGGGAAATCATACTGTGCTGGCAGTCTTTGGTTCCTGGCAGGGGTTTGAAGATGAAAGGCTTTGAAACCCTGCTGGGGCTTTGGGGCAGCAGTAGGATTTACAGGGGGATTCAGGCCCTTGGAGCAACATGCTATCAAAACACTCTGAATATACTTTGGCATTCTCTCATCATTTTGCAAAGCTGTTCTGGCATTGCCCTTACAAACTGTCCCCAAACTGTCTGGGGAACTTTAAGCTCTGTCCCTCCAGTTGGTGGCTTGAAGATTTTGTCCTACTTGTGGTTAGTTCAGCTTGAATTTTGCTTCTGTTCACTCAAATAATTCACAGAATAGAGAACATACTGATAGAGAAAAAGTAGTTAGGAATAGAGTTTAATAAGAAGATGGGATGAGACTGCTGTGATCAGGCACAGGGCTCAGTCAGACAAGTATGCCAACCCGCCATGTGCTGGTGGCTACACAGTTAACCAGGGACTACTGGCCTTGCAAAATATCACTCTCCAAGAGGTCTCCCTTGCTATACCTGAAATACTACCAGTGAAAATTCTCGTATGCAGGTCTGCCCACCTGTGGTGTGCTCTAGTGAGGAGGGTGGGATTTTCCATGGTATCAAGGCATTTTCCACAAAAGCTGGACAGCAACCTGCCCTTTGTGTGTTTATTGTATATATTGCATGAG
This sequence comes from Callipepla californica brunnescens, assembly GCA_023055505.1. Taxonomy (NCBI): domain Eukaryota; kingdom Metazoa; phylum Chordata; class Aves; order Galliformes; family Odontophoridae; genus Callipepla; species Callipepla californica. The sequence goes on along the minus strand of JALIRH010000023.1, from coordinate 44,773 downwards.
CTCATGGATCTGTGTATGCATTGAGCTGGAATTAACACTGATTAATGGGAGGATTTCTCCATCCTGTGATCTTTACTTAATACAGGATACCTTAAAGCCCTGCAGGCAAATATAAGGGGTTGCTGATACGTGATCAAACATGGCTGTATTACTGAAGCTAATGAATTCTTATCATGTGAGATGGGGGGGTGGATCATGTGTGTGCTTTTAGTTCATTCCATCATGAAACAGACTGAATAAGTTGAGGAAGTTAAGACTCTAACTGCTTTCATAGACAATCACCTTGCCACTGAGCTAAATCATACACAAACACTGAAGTTAGTTTATACCAGATGTGAATAGCACCTTGCTGAACTTAATGTAGATTTGTTGCCTTAATTCAAGTGCCTTTATCGTTAGGTAGTGGTATGAGGAGCTTCAGTTTACCCTGTATTCAAGGTGGAGAGACTCAAGCTTTTCTGTAACAAAAGGTCTGAAGGACTTGTAACCCGTAGGATATACATTTTCTTTTATTTGTTTATCTTTTCAACAGAGTGATTATATAACCAAGATCGCCAGGGCTGCCAAAATAACAGAGCGGATGGTGAATCACAGCGTATTTGATGACATTTTACAAGGTACAGCTCTACTGGGAGATGCTGTTTCCTCTCAAAACAGAATTCCTGCAGATGAACGGCCATGACTGTGGCAAGAATAACAACAAGTCCTCTGGGAAAGCTGGCTGTTAGTAGAAGAAGGAGGCAAAAGATGCCAAGGCAGTGGTTAGCAGTGGAAGATTGGAGCACAGAGCCTTTGTGTGAAAACTGGTTTGCTGTCTTAGAGTATGCTGGTGTCTCCAGTGCTGAATGTTAGACAGATAGAGCTAAAATGACCAGGACTAGCAGCCTGCTGACTCACACAAGGCAAACAGGACAGCAAGCTGCAGTCATTCAAAAGTCACGTGTGTCAGCCCTTCTCTGTGCAGGCTGGGCCAGCAGGTCTGGTAAGCGTTATCTTTCCTCAGTCAGTAGTTCCCCCCTGGATGCAGGTCCCAGTGACAGAGCAGCCAGTGCAGAGCAACCTTCGGCTAATCACAGAATCATAGGAGTTGGAAGGGACTTCTGGAGATGACTGAATACAACTCCCCTGCTAAAGCAGGTTCTCCACAATAGGTTACAGTAGGAAAGTGTCCAGGTGGGTTTTGAGCGTCTCCAGAAAAGGAGACTCCCCAGCCTTTCTGAGCAGCCTGTGCCAGTGCTGTCACCCTCACAGTGAAGATGTTCCAATGGAACATCCTGTGTTCCAGCTTCTACTTGTTGCCCCTTGACCTGTCACTGGATACCACCAAAAAAGCCTGACCCCATCCACTTTCAGCTGTTCCTCTTAAGGCAGGTGCTTCAGAGCCTCAATCATTTTTGTGTCCATTTCTGCCTTCCTGCTGGACTACAGGTCCCAGCCACAGGGACATATGTAGTACTGACACTGTTTTGCAAGGGTTTTCTTATTTGCTCAGCTCCCTCTTGAAAGTCTGCATCTAGCTCTGAGAATGACTTGAGGCCACTCCTTGCTCTCACTGCTGCTTTCTCATTCGTTCTTTGTCTCTTTTCAGACCATCAGCCTTTTGTGTGGGGACTTGGTGCTTGGTAAAGTGCAGGAATTCAATGTTGTTTTGGAGACTTAAAGACTGAGACAGTTTTTATACTAACAATTGCATTGTATCGAGGCATTGAGAATGACATAAAGCTTATCTGGTACTCCACCATGGTTATGTGCTTCAGACTTTTTCCATGAGACATACTCTTTGATTTTTGGTTTTAGATTTTAAATATTTTGAGGATCCCTCCGATGAATACAGAGACAACAAGGGAACTCTCCTCCCGCTCTGGAAGTTCCAGTATGGCGAAACCGAGAGACTTTCAGTTACTGCCATCTCCTGGTAAGTCTCCTTAATGCAAACTTGCTCTCAGTTTTGCAGCCTAGTGGAGTTAATTGTCATACCACCTTACAAGGTGGAGCTGGTTTCTGAGGAAACATTTTTTGAGTAATTACAGTCATCTTCTTTGACAACATCTAGCTTGACACATTCAGCCTAAAGCGAAGACACAGCAGGTGTGGGACAGTGCTAGGGCAAAGTGAGTGCAGTGAACAGAGCAAGTAAGTGTCCTTTCTTGGGAAAGCTGAGATAGACGGGACATATCTTTGGATAATATGCTGTAAGAATCACTCCTGAAAAGCCCAAAAAAGGAAAAGTGCCTTTTTGACAAGTATTAACACAAGAGATATAAAGCAGCAGAAAGGGAAATGCAAACATTGCATGTGCTGGTTCTGTTATCACCATGTGCTGTGAGATGCTGAAGCACTCACACCTGGCCCTTATACAGGACAATGGCACATGTTTCAGTCACTCCTGAGACAGCAGTGGGATTTGTCTGTAGGGTTCCCTTTCATCTACTGCTGTGCTCGTCAGATATTGTATTTATTTCATGCATGTTGAGTTCAGAAGAATTACTCATACATGAACTTTACTACTGCATATATTCAAAGGGGTCTAGCCCTCACTCTGTACCTGGTCCTGTGAGAATGGACTATGATATTACAACATGAAACACTGCATTTCTGTTGAATTATGTAGTTAATTATAAATGCTTACTTATATGAATTTTCTCATTACAGGAATCCAAAGTACAATGACCTATTTGCAGCGGGGTATGGCTCTTGTAAGTAACAAATACAAAACTCTGCCACTGTCACTTAAAATATTAAACTGGTGCACTGAGCTTAATTCATATCACAGCGTGGGGGCACAGACTACACCCCGTAGCAAGGGCTAACTTAATTTCATATATGTAAACTGAGATTTAATTCAAGATAGGGATTATACCTCTACATTCCACGATGTGGACGTTCAGAAATGCATAGTTCTAGTCAGTGTTAGCTGGGAGTTTTGGCTTACAATGGGCTTACAATGGTGCTGACCCTCCCTTTGGTCAAGGACTTGCCCCTAGAAGCACCACTTAATCCCATTAATCTCATCTGGTGGACTGTGACTGGGATTCCTCTGTCCCTGCCCTTCTAACTGCTTAAAGACCAGATCTGTTCTGCTTCATCAGAAGCTAATCACGAGAGACATCTCTAAGTATAAACTCCTCGTCCTCTTGTTCGGGAGCATCCTCCAGGGATGTCTGAAAAGGTGAGCTCTCTATTAGGGCACGCCAGGCCTGAATTCTGTGAAAGTGCACTTTTCTTGCCATACTGTCTGGGATTAGATATGCAATTATTATGAGCCGCTATAACACAGAGGTTCCTGTGTTAGTCCATTACAATTCCTACCTGATGTTACTGCCTGCACATTCAGGGAATGGAAAAGAATTCTAACAGGCTGATATTTTCTCAAAATTTTCATGCTGTTTGTGTGCGTTGCAACTACCTGTCTCACCATTCACTCTGAAATGAAGTAAAAAAAATAACATTAAAAAGGCAGCAGAGCTTTCTCCTTGCTTCCAGAAAAGGATAGGCCATGGAATGGTACATGTAATTTATGAGAAAGATGGGGTGTGTTGACCCAGTCGGTTTCAACATTGATTCTATCAGGAGAGCTGTACTTCTTCTCTGAGTGTTACTATTTACCTTTTGAAGTAAAAGCTGATTCCACTATGGAGCACAAATAGTCCTTCATCTTGCTTGAAATGAAAATCAGCCAGGGGGCTACAGGCAAACAGTGTCTGAGAACTGCAAATAGCAGGACTAGTCACGGAATTTATTACCCCAAGCACTTCAACCCTGGGAGTCATTTGTGGATGACATAGAGTGGAGGTCAGGGAGACAGAGACAGGGCCTTGGCTTTTCCACCTGTCATTTCAGTCGCGCTATATCCACTTGCAAGCCACGGACATAACTTTTTTGCCAGCGTTCTTGGGAATGAAAACTTAACAGCCTGTTGTTAGGATTCTGTACTAACTTCAGAGTTTGTGAACTCTGAAGAAAGATATGTTCCCAGTATGGCTATGGGAAGATGGGAACGTGTTCAGAAAAAGGCAGCAGGAATGAGCAGAGATATATAACAACTTCTGTATCAGCCAGCATAAACAGACCAATGCTCTTACAACAGGACAAGGGAGAGGGGGTTTGATGTGGGTCTACAGAATCCTGAGCAGCAAAAGGGAATAAGGATCAAATATTCATTATTGCCTGAATTCAAAGATGAGGGAGACTGTATGAAATTCTTATACTGCTGGGCTAATACAGATTTAAAATAGAATAATACGATACATAACAAAACTGTGGAACTTTTCTTCCCATCCTCTGTGCCCTGGAGGACAAAGATATACATGGGGTCAAAAGATCAATTCACAGAGGGGCAGTTTGCTCCTAGCCATTGCCAAGGACAAGTCCTCTGATTCAGTAAGTTGATAATTGCAAGCTGCAAGAAACTGAAAATGAACAACTTTTGCTGTGATTCTTGTGCCCTTTGATCAGTTACTACTCAGTGCTCTTAGAGGGAAGACACCTAGCTATGGGGGCTTTTGGTGTGGTCCCAAATAGTCATTCTCATGTATTTCTCTGTACTCGGGCAGTAAAACTCGGATGGGTTATCTTAATTTGTACCAGTTAAGATTACATTCTGTGTGCAGTATTCTAGCATTTCATTTTTCTTTTAAAATGACTTATTTTAATTATTTTCTCTTGAACTCCATCTGAGCCCAGGAAACGTTCTTGTTAGTTTGTTGAGAGACCTGAATTGGCCTGACAACTTCCTTAATCTAGCAGGAATTCTGAAAAACAGATTAGGATCAGACTTTGCAAAACAAAGCATGGCAAGAAGTGCTCAGGATATCCCTCACCTTGTCCAGCAGAGTGAAATCTTACTGTGCTCACAGCCCCTGTGCTCAGAATGCAGGAGTTAGGCAGGGCTTTCCCACTGCTCTGCCACCCAGGTGCAGAAGGGGAGATGAATCCTAGCCAGAAGAAATAGTCCTGCTGTCACACAGGGACTGGGCTGGAGCCACAGATGGAACTCAGATCTTTGGGTCTGTGGTAAGCATAATTACATCACCCCTCTTTTGTGCAGCATCCATTTGTCAGTGCTGCCAGGATACAAGCAACACGTTTGTCCTGCTGCCCAAAGTATGTCTTTTGAAACAAAAGATCCCTTGTTTTCTGTGGGCCCATTTCACCCCATTATGGTGAATTCTTTACAAATTGGGCCCCAGCACCTCTCCTGCTTTTGTATCCTATTACTTGATGTTTCATCAGTAATTTCTTTGGAGGAAATGAGGCTGCATGGTCAAGGAGCGCACTTCTCTTGCCTTGCAGACAGTTTCTCTCTGTGAGTCTAAACTTCAGAAACAGTTTCACCCACAACTGGTGATCCTATTATTTGTACAATCTGGACTTCGAATTGGAACTAAGAATGAAGAAAATGTTCGGTAACAAAATGTATTTACTTCTGGAAGTTAAAAACCATCCTGCAAGGGATGGAGAGAGAGTCTGTTTTGATGTATGCCATTTTTTTCCCCTTTATTGTGCAAGAGGCCTAGACCCCCTCTAGAAAGAGAGCTGTGGAAAAAAATAGTTAATACAGAACTCCCAACCCACTGTTCTCTCCAAAGATTTCATGACGATTAAATCACCTACATGTTACAAGTCAATTAAGTTTTACAGAGCCTTCCAAGCCCGAGAGGTTTCTTTCAGGTCAAATACTTTGTTCCCTGGCAACTTCTAAATACTGATTTGAGAGGCACATATCAGAAATAGGGGATATCAAGGTACCCTGTTTCCAAGTTCTTCCAAGGGAAGGAAATTCATTAGGCATCGTCTACCCAGGTGGTTTCAGACTGCAGTTCTTACCTCATGATGATATATAGAGAGTAAACCCTGAACTCTTGGCAATGTGAGCTAGGGCAGATATTCTCTGACACACATTACAGGCCCATGCCCTGTCCTGCCAGCCACCTTCTCTTCAGTTGTGAACTGTCTGTTGATTAAGACAAACTTGCAGAAAATACACATCTGGGAGCTGGGTTAGGTATCAAAAGAGCAGTCTTGCCTGATCCCAGTAGACGACCAATCAGAACTGAAACATAAGCTGAGGTCATAATTCTCCTAAGGCAAGGCAAGCCTGTGACAGTTCTGAGCATATAACATTCTTGGAGTAAAGAAAGAAAGCAATGGACTGCAGAACAGGATCCTATCCTGCCTTCATATGCTGTCTGGAGATTTATCTTAAAGGCTGGATCAAAGCTTGCCTTGTACAATCACACTCAATTTCCATGTCAAAACTCTGTCTGATTGTGAGCCTTTCATCCACTCGCCCTCAACCTCCCACATTCTTCCTGAGTGCAAACACCACAGTCAGACATAACAACCTAGTTTCTCTCACACGTTCTTCATACAGAAGCACAGATTCGCCTCCCCTGATAGTCCTCACAGTCTTAGACCAAGCCGTTGCGTAGTCACAGCTTATGGTAATGGCTGTCAGCAATGACTGGCATCAGTCTTCCAGTTTTTGCTTTCCAAATTGTAGCTTCCTGTCCTTCGTGTAACCTTTATTCACAAGAGCACACTTACAGTGGTGCCCATTCAAATAAGGGGATCAGAGCATACTGTAAAAGTAGCTGTTTTTTTCATCATTTTTGTACCAGCAGATGGTTAACATCATCACAGGGATTAAAATAAAAATACCAAGCAATGCAGGACCAGAAATGATGTCCATAAATCTGCAACAGAAAGCATCTCTCCATTTTTTACAGCTCTGCTTTAGGCCCTGACAGTGAACCAGGTTTTGATATATCTAGTATGTGCTCTGCTAATTCCATATCATATGAGATTACATGTTATGATGTACTTAACAGAATGCCAAGGGAATGTGCAGATATATTCTTGTCAGCTCAGTTACCTCATCAACTCCCAGTTTATCTCCAGTTACTTCACCAGGGATGGCAGCTTCGACAAGACATTTACCCTCTCCATAGGTCTGGATACCTCAGTAATAGAGGAGGCAGTTTACCAGGAGGGTTGGGATCCTCACTTTGAAAGAATTTTACTGCACTTAGATAACGCCTGTGTTCATTAATTAATTTTAACTACATATAATACTATAATGCTTTACCTTGAAAGGTACTTAGATTGAGATGTAGATAAAAAAATAGAGGTTTTCTCTAAGGTCTTAGTCAATTATGTTATCAAAGTACCAAAAACTTACAAAGCCCAGTTCCCTGAAGCTCTCAGATGCATTAGAAAGTCACAGAAAAATCACAGAAAACAGAACTGAAAAATGTTTCTGAAAGTTATTAGTCCATCTAAGTACAAGGTAGGACTTTAATAAATTATAACAGTTTAATCTAATAATTAGTCCTTGTTAGATGTGAGGTTAACAAGGATTAACACCAAACGGTATTATAGCCAAGATATTTTATAGATAATATAGTTAAACAGATTAACAGATTACTGTGATAGCAAAGAGACAATTGAAATAAAGAGCAAATGCTCACCTCTGCTCTAGGCTTACAACAGAACCCTCCAAAAGAGCAGTCTCCAGCAAGAGGCCCCTTCTGGTGGTGGTCAGCCCTTAAATGGGGTCTGGGAGAGGTGGAGCCAGACTCCACCCCTTCTGGTCACACAGTGCATTGCCTTCACCTGTGCTCCCACAGCTGACTCTGCCTACCTCAGGTGATGAATCAGTGGTTCAGGCTGTGATTCAACAGTTCCCAAACAGTCTTCAAACTCACTGAGGATTAAACTTAGTCCCACTTGGCGTGCAGTGTAATTGCTGGCAAGGCTGAAAGCAATCCATGTGACAAGGACAGAGGCATATGTCGGAGAAGGAGAATTCCGCAAGACTGAAAACTCAACTTGACAATACAGGCCATGGGTTTGAGGACAGGCTGTGCAAGAAGTTGTACTAGGTGTTCATTTTTCTCTCTGCTGTGGCACAAAGGCGGTGACGCAGCTTGTGGAAGATAGCCTGCACTGGATTTACATAACTAGCAGCTATTAAACTTGGTATTTTCTGATAAATGGCCAAAGAGCTTTAAGTAAGAGCACTAAGAGGATTGAAAGGTGCTAAGGAATTCAGATGCCTGAACCTGGTTGTGGAAAGTCTCTTTCAGATGGCTTTTGGGATGTATGTATTTAAACTGTACTCTCTATACAGACACAGAAGATGGCTGTGAGTGGAGTTCCCTACTAATCTTTCTGTAAGCTACATGACTTCTTTTTTGTATTGATAATACTGATACTGAAGACATTGTCAGAGAGGGAAAAAGCATTTTGGATTTATCAAATGAAATTCCTTGTCTTGTGTGAGGCTGTGTGCATGCGATTTGCATGAGGGGACTACACTGGAGTTGGGTCCCTGGTCATGAAACAGCAGCTGTGCTGGGCTGGGACAGCAGGCAGCTTTGGCCTTGTGAGACACCCCCAGTGAAACTGCTGCGGTAATCTAAGCACAGTATCACAAAGGCTCATTGGGATTCATGTGGCCCACAGTTGCTTCCACACACTTCAAAGGGTGACTGATACTTTTAATCTGGATTCAGTTTGCTATTTGGGCTATATTTATGTAAAGCACTAAAAAGACAAAACAAAACCCAGCGTTGAGAAAATATCTCCATGTCAATTCAAATGCTTGTGCTCAGCACTGATCTAAAGTTGCTAAAGTTAAACATGACTTGAGTGTTCAAAAACCCAGGAAAATCACTTTTTGTAGCAGTTTTGACAGCCTTGTTGTGCCAACATGGTGACTGAGCATTTCATTTTAGCTGTAAATGTGTCGCTTACTGACAGCGGGTATTTGTACTCTGAGTTGAAAGACTTGTCACTACTCACAAATGCTGATGATGCCAGTTATTAATGGTGGTTGGTTTATTAGTGATATATTAGGACTTACCTTGAGAAAGAAAAATGAGGCAGTCAGAATTAAAACGTAATTGTAGCTTAGTTGTCAGTCATTTTAATTGGTTATATTTGTTATAGGCAAACATAAGCCTCACTAAATAATATGCCAAATTGGTACTGCAAAGGAGTATTATAATGCAGAAAGCAAGAACATAAGCAAAGAGAAAAAATATGTGAGTCCTCTTTGTGAATCACTGAAGAACATTTTTATGGACACTCAGTACACCCACAATCAAAAAGAACTCTGGAGAATATGGGTCTACTCTTTGTAATTCATGTGTAGTGTGTGCTATGAGACTTCATCATAGCTGTAAGGAGCTCTTCCGTGACTAAGCTGTATTGATTAAAAGAGGCTGTAGAGTTTAAAAAAAAAAGGTGGTGGTGGGGTAAAAAACAAAACATAGCATTTTTATGCCTCTGAAGCAAATACAACAAAAGTAATTAGGCCAGGCAGCATTTGGCCAAGCACAGCTTGCCATCATTTCAGTGGCTCTTGAGCAACCAGCCCAGCACTCCACCATAACCAGACAGCGGTTTGCTGTTAACCCCATCCACTATAACCAGACAGCAGTGTGCTGTTAACCCCATCCACCATAATCAGACAGCAGTGTGCTGTTAACCCCATCCACCATAACCAGACAGCAGTGTGCTGTTAACCCCGTCTGGGTGCACTGCCAGCTCAAGTGGTGGCAGAAGAAGTTCATGCCTTTTCAGACAATGCCCAATGCTGTCCTGTGAATGGCAAAGAATATGCAGCAGCTTTGCCTTCCATTTCAATAAAGGAATTTTAGAACAGCTTTCAAGATTGCCAAAAATTTATCTCTCTTTTTTTTTTGGTCTATTCATGATTCCATTTTCAGTCAACATATGTACGTGACCTGCAAATTTCCAAATGGAATCAAATAGCTGCAATTAGATGTTCAACTCAAAAATCCGGTCATGTCTCTCTACTGGACTTTTACAAGCCCTAACTTACCAGGAAGAATTCCTCTCACTTCACAATTACAACTTATTCATGTCATCACTTTTTGGCATTACATGAAGTACAGGAGGAGTAAGATTTTGTCAAAATTCTCCACCACCTTGAGACCTCACTAAGAATCGCAACCACTGCTGTCAAAACAGACCGAGGCATTAGTTCCATAAAAACAGGCTCAAATATCCCACTCATTTATGGTTTTGTTGCTTTCTTTTTTTTATGTTTTAATAACAAAAATATAAAAAATTTCAATGTTTTGTTAACTATACCCAGTTACCTATTTATTTCCTATTGTGTCCAGTTCTGGACACTCCCTTATGAAGAAGGGCTGAGAGACTTGGATCTGTTCAGCCTTGAATGAAGAAGACTCAGAGGGGATCTGATCCACGTCTGTAAATATCTAAGGAGTGGGAGGCAAAGGGACGAGGCTGGACTCTTCTCAGCAGTGTGTGGTGATAGGATGAGGGGAAATGGCCACAAACTGAAGCATAGGAAGTTCTGCACAAATGTGCGTGGGAACTTCGTCACAGTGCAGTGATGGAGCACTGGCACAGGCTGCACAGACAGGTGGTGGAGTGAAGTAATAATCTAAGGAGGGCTGACCTGGGAAAAGAAGTCAAGGAGCTCGGTTTGTTCAGCTTGTCAAAGGAGGGCTTATTAGGTGGTTGGATCCTGGTCTGTTAACTCCCTATATCGGGCGGAGAGATCATGGAACAAAGGGCTCTTTAATCTCGCAGACAAATGGTGTAACAAGATCAAAGAGAAACTGGAGCTGTGTGAATTTAGGCCAGACAAAGTGTGGGTTTTTAGAGCAGGTGGGTAATTGAGAGCAGTTAGTTTTGTCACAGTGAATTCTCAATCTCTGGAAATTTTTAATTGTAGCAGTTTTAAAGGGTTAATATTTGTCTCCAAGTTCTGCTCTGTGGCAGAAGTTTTTTTTTATTTATTTATTTAAAACAAGAATTAATGTAGAAAAAAGTTCTTAATGTATTTGTTCCTCAGGAGCCTGATTTATTCACTCTTCTGGCCTTTTCATAGGCTGATAGCAGTGTCTCATGTCAGAGACCTTGAAGTTCACTGGAGAAACAACTGTATCCTCCTCCATGGTTTGGAGGTCTTTGAAAATCCTCCTGATGGAACTGGTGTTGGAAACTTGAGCCATCATGCATCCTGTTTATTGAGATAACTAATTGTGGTCAATTATGCATGATTACAGTGAAAATTACAACACTTTTAAATCTGTTTTCCAAATACCAAATATCTCTTACCATGCATACACGCTCTGGGAGTGTAAAATTGACAGTATCTATTATACTGTCAACTCTGTTAGTAAATATAATGTACTAAATACAATATATTAAGTGAATCATATGAAAAGATTAATTTCAGTTGCTGTCTTAATTACTTGTCATTTAAATACTCTGAGTTTTTTCCTAATTTTTTCTTGTCATAACCTTTTGTTTTGTTTAATTTTCAGTTAAATCATAACGTAGTCTTTTGCTGTGGTGTTTTGCTAAGCGTTAAATAATACAGGGCTCTGTTGATGTGTCTGGGGAAAATGACATCTTAAGAGATTTTTTAGAGCCTGAGGATGAAAGGAAAGGAACTGCTCAGCCATCCTGTTGTGTCTCTGGTGCATTGCAGGCCATTAACTTCCATCCACTTACCTGTCTGTTAGGTAAGTGGATGGAAGTTAATTAAAATAACTGGACTGGAATGAGCCTCTAGAGATCATTTACTTGGGGTTAGGACATGCTTAATTCTGCCTAATGGCTTACAACAGATGTGTGGCATTTCATACATCCATAAAGATGGTAACTGTCTCCACTAAAGCATCCTGTCCCAGCACTGTCAGATTCACTTGCTGGAGAAAAAGCCTTCAAGACCTGACACTCCTTGCCACATGGGTTGGTTTTTCTCCAAACCTGAAATTCAAAAGTAAAAGGCCAGAGCTTGAGCTGGAAACTACGGGGAGGATTTCCTGCTTCAGACTGATGGGAGGGCATCAACATGTCCTTCTGGACACGTCTCCTTGTGGCAACAGAAAACCTTTTCTTCCTTGTGCGGATGTGTGCGCTGAAGGTCTTGAAGTTCTTCACAGACTGTGTCCTATTCCATTGTCCTTCTCTTTGGAGAGAACATCCTGCAAGGGGCATCTCTCCAAAAGAGGTTTCTGCTGCATGAAGACATACACAGAGTCATGCTTGCCTTAATGACCAAGAATATACTTTGCTCCTGGTTGGGAACTCTTCAAAGACCACTTTAGTGCCAAAGGAGCAAGGGGCATTGCTGCCCTGAGCCTTGTCCCCTTTTCCAGTGCACAGAGAGGGGCTGAGGCTGTGTACAAACATTTTGAGGTTGCTCCCATGTTTTCCCTTTTGTGTGTTGTTTAAAGGCGGAGCAGATCTTAACACTCAGTGTATCTACACGGGCTCCTGTCTATCAGCTGTTCACAGACTGGATCTATGGATCTGCTGGCTTTCTTAAGATAAGAGACACTGGTGAAAGGATTCGGTGTTGTACCACATATGTTAATGTTGTCTGCCATACCTCTCTGTATTATAAATATCCTTATTGGATAGTGGAGCAGCATTAATTTGTACATGTTTTCGTGCCAAATTTGCTTGCCTTTTCTAATCAAATATTTACAAACAATCTCACCATGCTGTCTGGCATCAGGAGGCAGCTCTCTGAATGAAACCATTAATTTTATGCTGCTCAGCGTTGGCTGATTCGATGCTTTGTGGAGGAAGAGTTGGTATGAAACACAGAAATGAAATCAACAGTACTTGTGCCAAGCACTGTAGCTCTTGCTACGTGTTGCTTTCATTCGCCAGCTGGTTCTGTTCGTTTATCTGAAGGGATAGTGAGTGAATCTTACTAGAGAGTGGCACAGGCTGTGAAGCAGCACTCAGGAGCATGCCAGTGTGACTTCTTCACTGTTTTCTTTCTGCACCTGTGCTCCCAGCACCAGAGGTCAGCTTTCTGCTGTTCGTTTGAAGCACTTCCTGCTCCAGCTGTGACACCAAGCCATTACAAAATATAAAGAAACAAACAAGATTTCAACCTCCTCCAGGCTGAACATTATTTGTGAGAAAGGCTGAAACAGGAGTAGCTATGGGCTGGGTAACCTGCGCTGCACTTCTCCTACCAGTGCATATTTCTACTTTTATTTGCCTTTCAGCCTTGTGCTGCAGTTATCCATGTTTGTTCAGGCTTATTCAGAGCTGGTGGATCCATGGTGCCCTGGGGTTTCAGAGGGGGTTGGATCTCTGCCTGTCTTTTTAGATTCTTCAGTGGTCTTTATTGCTCTGATAGATCAGTTCCTTTCTGCCTTGATGGCCTATGTCTTCTCAAATGAGGTTGGGCAACCCTGCCTACATTCATACTGAGGAAAAAGCCAAGCCTGTGTGCCTAACTAGTCCAAACCATCTTCTGCTCCTGCAAAGAGCAGAAAACTCAGTGAGGCAGCTGTCTGTCCTCTCTGGCTTATGTCTAGTCCATGAACTGTCACAAGACAGCTTTGAAGGTTGAAGGCTAAAAGACTTCTTTAGGTTTCATTTAAGAACTGCTAATTACATAGATTGAGTGTTACACACATGTCATATCACGGTCAGTTCTCTGTGATGACAACACCATTTAAAATGAGTGGTTTTCATGCAGATCAGCAAGCACAGGGGCACAGAGTTAGAACAAAGAGGGGTAAAAGGAGATGGCAGAGGGAAGTAGATGAGTGGCCAATATTTAGGTTGTGTTGGGCCTGTCATGAAACTGGACTTGAAAATGTTCTTCTGTGTTGATGTACACTCAGAAAGAAGAAACCTATGAGGCAGGTGCACATCCTCTGGCACAGGATGTGGAATGCTTTCACTGACCAGAGACCAGCAAGAGGGAGGAGGGACCACTTCAGCTCAGGACTTTCTGAAATATTGTATCCAGCTCTGAACAGTTAGTATGATACCTAAAAAGAACTTCAGAAGAGAGCCACAGCATGACTTGGGTTTGGAAACTACCTTACAGTTAATTATTACACAGCTCTACTTAGCTTAGTTACTAAAGAATAAGCTAACTAAATAGTTATTTTCTTATTATATGAAGGGAAAGGAAGGAGTTATCTTACGGAGCAGAACTCTTTTTGTCCAGCTTTTCCATCTAGGATGGAATCTAGCCAGTGGAATTCAGAGATCTCGGAAAACTGGAGATCAGTTGATTTTTTAATAGTGGAATTAATTAAGCATAGAAGCATATACTGCATTATTTCATCACAATGATCTCTTCTGGCCTTACAGTTTACGAATCTTTGTAGGGCTCATTCCATCATTAATTCTAGTGATATGTAAGTTACTTGGTAAGCTCCTGAGTTTAGATAGCTTGTCATTATTTGTAGGGCAGAATGGTACTAAGAAATTGCATAGGGCTCCGTTAAAGTCTTTATCTTCTAAGACTCTTCTGTCTTTTGTTCTGCAGATGAAAGGTGATCGTTTTTCAACAGTGGGGATCAGTAAAAACCTGAAGGAAATCCATCTAATGTAATGTTTTCACTGGAGTTGAAACTTGTGAGACATTGAAACTGTTCTTCACTTCCCTTTTGGTTTTGCCATTCCACAACAAAAATACATATTGTTCAGTAGAACATTTCTCCCTGCTGATCTGCAACTTTGGGAATGAAGTCATTGTTTTCGATTCTTAACTTCATGCGTTACAGTGTTCGGCAGGCTGCTAAAGCATTTGAATATACCCAGGAATATCTGGATTTTACCCTCCACTGACTCGTATCATAGGCTACCATATGCAATGGTTCCATCAGGAGCAGTTAAAAAAAAAAAGGTCATTAAAAAATTAGTACAGATCAAATTCTGAGGTTTTAGAAACTTCTGGCACCGCAACAGTGTAAATATCTGTACTTTTTTCAAGTGCCACACATTTTGTTCTCAGGGCTATTACTCTGCAGTGATATAGTAATATTTGCAGTCAAATATAACAATATACCTCTCCAAACAAGAAGTGCTGCATCTCGGAAGGCTGTGACTCCAAAAAAAAAAAAGAAGGCTTTTGTGGACAAGGAATAAATGTGAGTTTGCAGTGTGAGATTTTGACAAGGAGGCTGGATGTGATCTTGGAGTGCAAACAGGGAAGCCTGAGTGGCAGTGGAGAGATGATTTAAGCGTCAGTGAGGCTGATACTAGAATACTGTATTTGGTTCTGGAGCCAGTATTTTTCAAAGAATGCATCAAAAGCAGCAGATAGTTCAGAGTGCCCCAAGCTTTAAAGGTGGAGAGAAAGCAGTATATCCAGTTGAAATCCAGGCTGCATGTGAGGTTTTTTTTTCTGACCTGAGCAGAATTCCTAGCCATGTGAGGTACTCCAAATCAGTGGAAAATTTCTTAATAATCTACAGTTCTCCACATCAACTGAGAAGCAGCTTTCTCTTTGCAGCTCTGAAGCTGTAGCACCTTTGACTGGGATGGCAAAACTTGTGACGGTCCCCAGCTCCTTGCTGAGCTCTGTGCAAATCTGGTGAAATTAAATCAATTTTTTTACTTCAGACGGGGAAAGTTAAATACATGCTGAAAGCTGACTTGCTTTAAGTCAGGCTTTAAGTAACTAAATGAAGAGAAGTACCAGATGTGAAAGCACTTCTTCATCCAACCAAGATAAGCAGAGTAAGAATTAACAGCGGCAAGCCAGACAAGTCCTAGGAGGATTTAGGTGTGACTTTTTAATCGCTCCACATTATTAAGCACTCAAACTATAAAATGACGTGGCTTCTGTCCTCAAGATCTGCAAGTGAAGAATGCTTGTGCGGCCAGAAACAAGTTATAGGGTTCAAAACAGGATACACACTTGTAACATTTGTGAGCTGTGAAATAGAAAAGGCCAGGCTTTCTGGCCCTGACCTACAATGTAAGGAATTCTCAAAGCATTTTCTTCTCTGAGGAGGGCTTGTTTAGGTAGTTCTGTATGAGCAGAATTTTCCCTGCCCACAGCGAGTTTCGTAGCCACATCCACAGAGATCAGGGTTTATATCGAAACAGCAATACACTTGATACTTGTGGCCGATTTGAGTAGAAACAGAATGAGCATCAGCGATTTCAGTTTAAACCTCTCAGGGATCCTGGGCTGAGTCAACCTTGAGCAGAGCCCTTTGAAGTCCTGGTTCTGCTCCCAGTTCTTCTAGCTTGCTGTGATATCCTGGGCAGTCCCTCCATTCACCTTTCCTTTGTCTGTGAGAAGTAGTGCTGCAGATGCATGCTTAAAGAGCTCTGAAGTGCCATAAAACTCCCAGTTATTATTGTTAGCCGTGAGCGTTTCTAAATGCATTCAACACATACTGAGATTCTCTGAGCTCCATGGAAAGGTTTGTTCTTTCCTGCTTTTTCTGAAGTATTGGCACACAGTGATGCTCAGCTTGCCAGCCGTTTCCCTTTTTACAAGCATGCCCATTCTGCGACTGCAGAGAAACGTGCAGTTGGCAGTTATTTAAGAGAGTGAGGAGAGAGTCTTGATGAAGCAGCACAAGCTCGCCCAGTGTGTTTTGCAGCAGGGTGGATGAACCTGTGCTCAGTGCCACACTGCACAGGTTTTGCTCACTGATAGAAAGAAAACGCGTTGAGAATTCATTAATTTGTGACTTGCTCAGTCAGCTGTGCTGTGCAGGTTGTAGCGCTGGCACACACTTAGGCTATGCACAGGGTTTTATAAAACTGAGTGATGATTATAATTTACCTGGGGACATTTGGTGGACCGCAGATAGCCTTTTTATCCTCTACTCTTACAACAGTTGCAAGGCAGGTAAGCAGCTGAGGCACTTCTTTAGGTACCAAAACTTCTGTCATTGAAACTGATCTCCCTGGAGGATATCGCCATAGCTGGGTGAAGAGCACAGCCAGCCATGGCTCTTGGCTTCTCCAAAACCCAAGCCTAAAAGAGAGCCCCAACCAGCAATCAAAGTGTGGGCATATCCAGGAAAGGAATGTAGATGTGCTTCTGCAGATGTGGTGTTCAGAAACAAGCAGCTGTTCGCAGCCATTCTTCTCCATCTTGCTTCTTTTTTTAGATGGGCAGATTTTAAGCAATGGTGTTTCAGCGTGGTGATTTCTTGTTACAAGCTGTATCTGTGAGTTAGCTGGTGGTCTTGATTTATAAAAAGACATGTGTCTTAGGATTTAAGATGGAAGGATGTAGTGTTTGGGGTTTTATGCCCTGCAGAGATAAAATAATTTGCAAGTTTAAGACACAAGAAACTGTAACATTATCTTCATCTGTAGTAAAGAAAATCTCTACTGTGACTCATGACCATTGAAGATTTTCCCTTCTAATGTGAATACAGGATTTACCCCGGGCACTGTAACTGGCACTAGCCTCCAACTGTTGTGCTGAGCTTCCAGGCTTGGCCACCAAGCATTTTGTAAGGAATGGAGGAAAAACATGCATGCCTCATGAGTTTTTTGGTGACCCAAAAGGGAAAGATAAAAAGAAAAAAAATGGTCCAACAAGCAGAATATTTTGATCTGATACTGAACGTATATCAGTGCTTTTAAGTGTGCAGGAAAGCTCAAAATGAAAAATCTGTTAACTTGGTAAACGTCAGAACAAGAGATTTAGATGCATGAGCAACGGGGTGATAGCAGAGTGATATTCCAAGGTACTGTGCTCCCACTAAGTCAATATTTTTCTGAAAAGGCTTGGGGTTGGATGTGCCCATCTTTATATGCAGATGCAGATGAATATTTTAGATGGCAGTGACGGTTGGTTTGAAACTTACTTCTGATTGCACATGATACTTAGAGGCTCAGTTCTCCTGGTTGAGACCAGTAACAACGCTGTTTGCGTCTGTCATGAGCGAAGCTGCTTTTCCAAAGAGGGCTTGTTATATGTCAGGCTCCAGTATGTAACCTGTGCTCAGGTGAACACTGAGGATCCTCATCACATACAGCTCTTTACAGCCAGAGTCTGTTCACTTTCCTCTTTCTGCTGCACTGCCTTGCGTCTTCCTGTAAGGTGGAATGCAATTCCTGCTGGCACGCTTGTCAGGATAACTGTCTAGTGTCTCCAGGCCTTATATCTCAGAAAAAGAGCCACATTGCAAATTGCACTTTATGGATCTGCAGAAGGCATATACTTTCAACTCTTCCAGTGTGTGCTGGTGTATCTGTATGGTTCAGAGCAGCACAGTGCAGCTGCTCTTGATCTGAAGTTGCCACTTTTGACTCTAGCAGGGGTACAGCGGCCCCTGCTAGTTCTTGAGTCTGCACCCTTTGCTTCCTCAGCAGTGGCTTAGGGAAGATTCATTCAAATCTGGTGGGCTGTATTGCCCTCTCTTCACAGAGAACACAGGGAGCAGACATTCAGTACCCCTCAACTCAGTGCCATCAGATAGAAAATGAATGTGCACTGTGGACTTCTTGGAGATATACCCAGCTGCTCAGCACACGCAGCTTGAGATCAAAGGCTGTCAAACAGATCTGATTTACTAGTCCATTTAATCTGAGTCACTCCTGGCAGGTCATCTTCACAGCCTTCTGGGTGTTTTTGTTTCTGAGGGGACCCCAACCTAATACCAGTTCAGTGACATTACTTGGCAAGGACAGTTCTGTGAATTCTGAGGACAGGGAGAATCGCTGAAGGAGCAAACAAGTTTGCTTCCTTTTCATCTAGAATTCTAGGAATATGTTAATAATGCTATTTGTGGTCAAATGCATTTAAAGTGATGCGTGTTTTGGAATCTTGCCTTTCTGCAAAATAAGGAAACCCTTTTCCTGCCTGGCCCTAGTGTACAGAGGGACCCATGAAAGGTAGTGCAGCATACTTGGAAAGTTAGAATATTTACACCATCCAAACACAAAGCAGAACTAGTAATTTTATTGATTTGTGAATTGCTTTACTAACTCTTTGGATGTTCTGTGTGTGCATGGTGGAGGTCAGCAGTGCCTGTACCTGTGTGTTGACTGGGGTTCAGACTTCTGACAAGGAAAGTCCTCTGAGGTTAGCGCTATCACTGTGGCACACATTTACCAAGCCCTTGTCCTGCAGGGTGGTCAAAATGTTAGGCAAGGCAAGAAGCACTGTTCTGGAAATACATTGTTGTACATTTGCTACAGCATGGAGGAAAGTTGTTTCCCATGTATTACCCATCAGAGGGCATTTGACCATTAAAAAAAAGGGGGTTGTAGAGATGGCTAGGTTACCCTGAGAGGGAGAACTTTGTTGATAGATGAGGAAAGCTCCTCTTTTGCTTCTGGAAAGCTTATCTACATCAGCAGCTTCTCTTCCCCATTGGAAGAATTTAGAAATTTGTTTTTAGGCAAGCAAAAAAACTGAGAGTTGCAGAGAGCAGTCAGGACATAATAAGAAAAGAAAATGAAAGTAAAACGATCCTATTGAGAATAGGAAGAGAGAATTATAGGCAGCATAGAGGAAAGGTAAATGTAGTCAGAAAAGGAGAAAATGAAAAGAACTTAGCTAGAGAGATCTTCTGTGCCACACGAGATGCTGGACATAAGCAAAATCAAGCTGCAGTGACTTTTGGATTGTATGATTTGTGTGTTTTACACATGCTTTACACATACTTCACTGAAATGCTTTAAATGATTTTAATGAAAATGGGGAGATTTAGATTGCTGAAGGGCCACGAGACACTGAAACAAGTTGTCCAGAGAGGTGTGGATGCCCCATTCTGGGGACAGTCAGTGTCAGACTGGACCGAGCTCTGAGAACCTGATGGAGCTGTTGGTCTCCCTGTTCATGGCACAGGAGTTGGACCAGAAGGCCTTTAAGGGTCCCTTCCAACTCAAATGATACTATGATTCTAAGAAACAGTGAAAGCTTTAATATCTCATGTTGCCAATGGAGAATGTTGAAATACATCTATCCTTGGTTCTGCCTAAGTGTGAAATCCAAGCCAACAGAAAGAGTTGTCCAGGACATTGAAATATGCTTTTCCTCCCAGGCCTCTCAAATTTCCATCCTACAAAAAAATCTTGCATGCGGGCTAGTTTGGGACGTGGGTGAGTGCTGTCAGATCATGTATCTCAATAGCAGAGAATCTTAGAAACAGATTTAACAGCAAAATTTCTTCTTGTTTAGATGACTTCACGAATCAAAGCCGGGGCATGCTTGTACTCTACACTCTGAAGAATCCCTCCTTTCCCGAGTATGTCTTCAGCAGTCAGAGTGGCGTCATGTGCCTGGATTTCCATAATGACCACCCCCACCTCGTGGTAGTGGGCTTCTATGATGGCAACGTGGCCATCTACAACCTTAAGAAGGCATCCTCCCAGCCCAGCTACAAGAGCGATGCTAAGTCAGGAATGCATACAGATCCAGTGTGGCAGGTGAGAGTGCTCTTCCTTTCCCTGAACTGAACTTTTAATTGAGCTGAGTTTAGGCACAGCAGGAAAATATGCTCTATGGGTAGAAGTGTAGGTTTAATACATGCATTAGTAATTGATACATAATTTGTACTTAAAGCTAATTTTGAAATGCACAGGAAGGCAAAGAAATTGCGTGAATCCTTGGTCCTCAGCAGAAACTGAACATGCATGCACAGTGTTGCTTACAGAACTATTTCTCCTTAGTTTTCATTATTACAAATTATTTATGTCTGGGGAGGAACCAGTCACCTCTGAATATACCAGCATGCAATGCTTTTATGTTCCAAATACTAAATCAAAGGGCAAATCAAAGTAATGCATCATCTCAAACACATACGTCAGCCTTAAAACAGACTTGTCCTGAGTACAACAAACCCAGGGACAGCTGTCTGTGGAACTGACTGTCACTGAGATTCAAAACACAACACCTTGTAGTTGATCAAGTTTTCTAGTGTTCTAAGAATTGCAGTGTGCAGGTAATGCTCTTAATGCCTTTTAAAATGCCTACATAGCATCTGTCACTAAGAGACTCCAGAGGGATTCTGTAAAGGACTGGAGTAAATATATTGCTACATCCAGCTATCTTTGTAGTTATGTCTGCAGTGTAATCTGAGTTAAGACTAGAGCACAGTAAGGAATATGTGTTTCTGATCTAGTTCATAGTGTGGCAGCACAGACTTTAGCACAGTCTGTATAAGCCTGCTGAGGTGCAGTTGTGTGTATTTTGGCCTGGACTACAGGTGTTGCTGACACCTGATTTAGGCTTTGATGCCTAATGCAGTCATACCTCTATGCACATGGTCAGTATTCCTTGTACTTTGTCACATAATACATTATTTGTCCCCTAATCATAGGTCCTTGTTATTTTATCTTTCCATAAAAATACAAAAAAATCAAGGCATACCAATGGGACTTGCTGATGAATGTGGTACCTGCCAGAAGCAATACTGGTGTTTGCTACAAACAAATAGGTGATGCAGAAGTGACATGTCGGAGGACATCAAATTTTGTATTTGCTGTCTGTCTGGACAAAGCTTTTCTTCAAGTGCACACTTACACTCTTCTTTCAAGTTTATGTGATACCCCAAGGTTGGATTGTTCTCATCATACAGTGTGTCATACATACACATACAGAAAATCTATCTATGCACATGAGGGCAGAAAACTCCAAGCCTCTCCAATTGCAATTCAGGCTTCCAGTGAAAAAAGAAAAATCAAAGTAGTAAGTCCTACGTGCAGCCTTCCATGACCTTGCTGCAGCATGCTAGAGCTGGTCATGGTTGTTACTGCACTTTAGAGACACAAGAATCACAGATCATTTGTACCATTGGTAATATGGGGAAAGGCAGAGTACGCCTAAGTTGGCCTCATCCATGCAGAACAGAAGCAGCTACATGCAGCAGAAGATGCAATCTGTAAGGGGCTTTTAGAAGTAGGTTCATGGGTACCACCTGACAGCTCGGAAGTGAGGAAAACTATTAGGCACTCTAGGGAGATAGCTCTGCAAAGGAAAGAAACCACATAATGGATATGGATAGAGGTAGGTATGAGTAGCCTGTAGTTTCCATTTATTTGTTACATATCTGCAGGTTGAGTGCTGAGAATTATTATCCTTTTTTTTTTCCCCCCTACAGTGAAGTACCTGTATTTTTAGTAAACTTTATTGTGTCTGGCTTACCTTGCTGTAAAATGAGTGTGCAAAGTTAGTAATAAGGTAATAGCACAGCAGTCAGGAAAAGAGCTTGTACATCTTGTTGCAAAGATCTGAGATGTAGCTATTGTCAGTATCAGGCAAAAGGTTTCTAAGAGTTTTCTCTCCTTTTGTTGGGAAAAAATTGTTCCTGGAAGATGATTTGTTATGTTGTGACGCTGGATTGTTATTCCTCATTTGACATCTAATGGATCTAGCAAGTGATGTCTTGTTTCTCTGATTGGGTTCAAAGATGCTCTGTTCTACCCCCACCAATACCCCAATCAGTCTAAATCAGTTCTTTGTCTAGACCGTCCCCTGCAGCCCTCGCTGGTATAGAGGCTGCAAGTCTGGACTATGAAGGCTAATTAGAAAAGTAACAAATTTATCCTGAACTATTAAGAACCTTTGTTCTCTGGACTGCCTGGCTCCTTCCTTTTGAAACAGTGCAGTGTTTTTGCAATGAAAGCAAAATAGGAACTGAGTAAACCAGCCTGACAGCTCTTTCACCATTTCATCTTCAATAATTTAGTATCGGTAAGTTTGCATTAAAAAAACCCAATGTAACATAGCCCATTGTTAAGACAGAAAAATGTAATATAAAATTTCCAATTCTGTTACCTAATAGTGAGTTCGTATGTCTGATGCTGGCTTCCATATTTTTAAAGATCATAACAGTTTCTTCTGAATTTGGGAAATCTCTTCTTTGTATTAAGTTGCACTGCAGTATAAACAAAGGAAAATTCTGGCTTGTTTTAGATATTTCTCACACTTCACTGCCACCAGTTAAGTTCTGAAGTCAGAACTCTGAAGAGGGAAAATAAAGGAATAAACAATTACACAGCCATGCAAATGTTTGTGCATAGGGTGCAATGTGGCTAATACAGTCACCAAAGCTTTAGCTTTTATGGGAACATAAAATTAGAAATGATCTCGCAGATGAGTGAGGACAGACCTCTGCCTAACAGCTGTCATGTCCTGGGAAGTTTTTGTGGGCTCAGACCAAACCCTGCTGTAATTGAAATAAAGCTCCAAACAAGCAACATGTGCCTCATACCCATCATCTCCATCGCTGTCCCTAGGCAGGATATCTCCTTCATTCAGCCAGTGGCTCAGCCACCGGCTTTGGCTTTGGATGTTGACTAAGGAGCCCAAAGTGGTACAACTCGACTAAGCTTCAGCATGCGG
Organism: Callipepla californica brunnescens; assembly: GCA_023055505.1. NCBI lineage: Eukaryota > Metazoa > Chordata > Aves > Galliformes > Odontophoridae > Callipepla > Callipepla californica. The sequence goes on along the minus strand of JALIRH010000023.1, from coordinate 21,669 downwards.
AGCCTGTGAGGGCAATCTCCTCCAGGAATAAGAATCAGCCTACTGGGAAGAGGCTCTCAGCATAGCGGTGCCCTCCTGTTGTCCACCTTTCAGTTTTATTTTCATTTCTCAACTTAAAAAAACAAAACAAAACAAAACAAAAACAAAACTATTTTTTTTCTCTACAGCTTAAAAGAGTGCTTTTTTCCTTACTCTTCCTCCCCTGAATGTTTGAAATATTTTAGGTGTGAAGCATTTGGAAGCTGGAGCAGTTCAGAAACAGGGACTGGGTGATAGAGTATTTGATGTGTTCTTCTGCTGTTCAATTTCCCTCTTAAAGCACATCTTATTCAACAGATTTGTTTCCTCTGTGTGCTTCTTGGTCCGCTTTCCTACAGGACTTAATTTCTGCTTCCTTCTGGGATTAGTATGGTGCCAGCACTGCTGCAGGGGATTGACTTTTCTTTTCCACCTTTTTTTTCCGGTCAGTATTACTGACTGAACTCTCAGTACAGAGTGTTGACCCTAAGATCTGTGAAGAGAATATTTATTTTGGTTGTGCTTAGAGCACGTCTCAGCTGTGGTCGGCTGACCCATGTGCACAGCTTGCTTTGGAACTGCTATGGAGAGATCACTGATCTGAAAACCAACTTGGTTCATTGTTTGTGTACTGTATCTGATCTGGCCTGCCGTGGTGCTGGTGCCGTGGAGCTTCAGATGGCATCCTGAAAGAATTATTTTCTGCCTTCTGCTTGTGCATGGGAGGAGGAAGGGCTGTCTACTGCCTGCCAACTCTTCACCAAATGCCTTTCAGTTTAAATGTGATGCTCGTGATTATGACAGAATGGGCAAGGCAGCATGGTAGGAGCCTGCAAGCTCCCAGAGGAAACCCAGTTGACATATTGGTTTACCAGTTGAATTTATGGAATTCTTTCTCAAATATAAACCACATAAAACACACCTGAGACCAACTGCATGAAGTTCAGCAAGAGAGACTGCCGGCTTGTGCACCTGGGAAGGGGCAGCCCTGGCTGCAGGTACAGCCTGGGGGATGAGAGGTTGGAGAGCAGCCCCTGGGAAGGGGGGAAGGCTTTGTAGGGCAAGGTGTGTGCGGGGCTGAGAGCACAAACTAGGTGTGCTGTGGGTAATGCCATGGTAAAACCTTGTTCAGCTCCATGAAGATACTGTTAGGGGGTAACTTCAATGGAGAAACAGAAGTTTGGAGAAGGGAAAGCAATGGAGACCTGAACCAAGAAGGCTGGGCGGGAAATGGGGATGAGGAGAAGCAGGATGGCTTGTCACAAGAGCTGGCAAGTGGGAGAATGTAGGGGAAGAAACTTGACGTCAAGGGTCATATAACACAAAACTGGGATAATGCAATAAAAACTGCATCTTGTGCTGTGTCAGTTCAGTGTCTGCACCTGCATCTTTCTCAGTCTGTCCTGAAGTTTTAGACTTAATTAAGGCGATGGTGAAGGTGGTGGAAACCTCAAGGCACTGCAGTGGCAGAAATACTGGATAAAATCTTTTACATCATGTTTATACCTTGTTCAGAACCCTTTTGACACTTTGTGAGCCCGTGTGAGTTTAGAAAGGAAGTGTCCAAATGCTTCCTTCTAAGTATCTTTGACAATTATAGACAAAATCCTTCATTTTTTAGCTTCGGTGTTATATTTTTTGAGATTATATCAGACTGTATCTTCTAAAGATTTTTGTTTTTTTAACTGACTATTTTTTTCTTTGATGGTGCTTTTCCCTGTGTACTTCATACAGATGCTGAACTTATTTTCTTTCTTTTGCTCTCACCGCTGCTTGTTAAAAGGATTCTTGCGAAGTGCTGTTGTTGTCCCCATCCTTTTACTCAAGATCCAGATCTCCTCACTGTGGATTGCCAAGTTGTTTATTTTTTTTTTCTAGTAACAGCAAGCAAAGTATGTACAATTTGCTTCAGCTGCAGCTCCGACCCATCTCCTGCAGTGGCAAGCACCTTGACTTGGTGTGCTTGGGTACAGAGTCCCAGCCCTGCAATAATGGGCACCTTCTGTCAGGCATATTGCAGATGCTGTCTCTGATTTAGCAGCATCAGACAGCTTGGGGATTTGGATGTAAGCCTGCCTGCCATGTGCTGTCCCTGAGCAAGGAGTGGGGAACTTCTTATTTTGTCTGTAAATTGAGTATCTTGCTCAATGAGCACAATCAGATTTGAAATCAGGAGCTGTGAATTCCAATTGGTTAAATATCCCCAAGTTTTCTGGCCTCTGGCACCCATCATTGAGCTGTATGCTGTCTGACACCTTCATTTCAGTACCTACCTACTGTTTTCAAGCCTGTGAGCTGCTCTGACCATTGTAATTGGCATATTTAGTATCAGGAAAGCTGTGTTACACAAAATGATAGTAGGTAAAAAGAAGACAGCCAATTAAATCCCTATTCTGCTTCAGGCAGGCAGTACCAGAATTGGCCAGAATTGCTCACTACAAATGTAAGAGAGATGAAGGAAGCCCAAATTAGACCAAAGGCTATTGGGATCTTCAACAATTTTACATTCATCAGCTGCCTAAACAATTTTCTCTCTAATACAGTCAGTGCATCCCAATTTTAAGTATTACTCACCTTTAGGAAGAGGCAGTGATTACAAGCCTTATCAGTTTAACAACTTATATTGCGGGGAAAAGTTCCCTTCCAAAGCAACCTGACCTGATCCATTCTGTCCTGTTGCATAATTTTACAGTAAAGCATCAGCATATTTTTCTACAGTGCAAAGAAGAGCACTAAGGACTCTCCTCTGCTTAGCAGCTCCCATATCTCTAGATTGCTGTCATAGCCATATTTGCATTTAAAAGAAAATCCAGATTCTGAGATAGGAACATTCTTCATTGGATTTATTTTTAACTCCTTATTTAAGAGTATGTAAATCAAAGTAGTTTTTATTTATATCTTTCCATCAGCTTTTACTTATAGTCAAAAGACTTGTCTTCTGTACAAAGCAGTCTCATCTAGAGCAGTGGATGAAGCAGTCGTAGTATGGTTGAACTTGATATGCAGTAAAGTCATGAGAAGTGAGGCTGAATTTACAATCAGACTGAACCTTCATTTCTGGAAAAAGGAGACTGTTCCTGCCTCACAGAAATGAGAACTGGCAGAGCCCTTCAGTGTCCTCTTCTGGTTATGGAATCATAGATGCTACAGTATCATTCCTGAAGTGCTTTCTTCAGAATGAGTTTGGCTGTCGTCACCAGTACTGACAGACTGAAGTAATAATCTAGAAAGTCTTAGATGTAACATAACTCTTAATCCATTTGAGAATGATTTCTGTAATCCCCCCTGACCTGGCAATATCACTTTGCTGATTTCTGCACCAGCCTCTGATCCTTTTCTGCACTACTGCCACTTAGCTAGAAAATCCCTAATTTCTACTTGTTTAAGTGCTTTTTTCTTCCAATGTTCCTCTGTACTTGTCTGTATCAACTTTAGTCTTATTGTTTTCAGGCTGCGTCTCCAGTTTGTAAAGATATCTTTGGGTTCTGATAACAACAGAAACCTTTGTCTCCACACTGTGTCATCTGCAAATATTCTGTGTATGTTGCCATCCATTATGCAACTTACTAATGAGAATGCTGAATAGAATCAGACCTGGGACAGTCCCCTGTGGGAACCATCTACGATTGTTCTCTCAAGTGGTCAGGAAGTCACTGAGCATTGCTCTTGCAGACTGATTTTTTCAGTCACTCATCCAATTCACAGTAATTACATCTAGACTTGATTTTCTTAGCTTGTTTCTAAAACACCACAAGGAATATGCTGAAAGCCTTACTAAATTAAAGGTAAATCACATCTGCTCCTTTCCTCTAATCCTGTAGACCCATTACCCTGTCAGAGAAGGAAATCAATTTTGTTTGAAAAGATCTTTCCTTGACAAGCCCATATTCATTGTTCCCTGTCTTCTTGTACCACAGATGCATACTGATGACTTAATACTTTGCTTCAGCATTCAGGGTTCTGAGGAAGGCTGACAGGTCCGTGATCTTTTAATGTGTCTTACAGGCTAGCTTTTGTTTTTGGGGAACCTCTTTCTGGGGATATTTTGGTCCTGTTCCTATCACCCAGGACCTCTCCTAATTTCTGTAAATAATTATGTATGATTTAGAGATTGTTTTGGCTGCTGCTTAGGCACCTTAGGGTGAATTTCATCTGTTCTTGCTCAGTTGGCTGTATCCGTCTTAGCGTTCCTGTGCTGCTTAAAGTTAATTTTGTTAAGTATCTAGTCACAGTGTATTTTTGGATGGCACTGAAAGAAGGAGAGCTTTCCTTGTGGTTCTTCCTCTTTGTGAACCACAAACTTGGTCACAAGTAAATATTCCTGGGATATCTGACTTTGGCTGCTGGCAGACTCTGGTCTCCAGTCTCAGAAAGTCACATCCCTCATGGAAGAGCCTGCAGCTTCTTCCCCACACAGATATCTCAGACAGTAGCAGAAAGGTATTATTAGCACTGCTGCACTTCTGACAGTTGCTTCCCTCCTGAGGTTTCTGGGTATGCAAAGACTCCTGAGCCTGGCAGCAGCAGCCCAACTTTCCCCATTCAGCAGCGATACTTTTTCCTCTTGGGAGCAGCTGTTCCTCTTTAATTGCAGCTGGATTCACCCATCTGCTCTGCTTTTACCAGCACCACATCTAGGGCTCAGGGATGGGGATGGAGACGACCCTTTTACAGCAACACTTCTAAGAACAAAATCAAGTGCTAATGTCTTCTGTGGTAATGTTGACAAAAACTGATATTTTGTCACATTCTTGCTAACAGCTGAAACACCGTCTGCTTCCCAGTGTAATAGTCAGGAATGATAAAAGCCTCGATACAGACCAGTGACATCTTTGGCCGAGTTTGCACCACAGGGCAGGACTCCAGACACTTCCCTACTCCTCACTTCTACAGCTTTCTCTGTCTGTCTCTTGGTATGCATGAGGACAGACACTGGAGTTACTTTGCATATGAGTGAAGTAAACTGTGCTTTCTAGGTCAGGCATTTTGGAGGGTCTTTTGTGACTGATTTCAGGAGGGCAGCCTTGTTTCTCCATGTTTTCCTCAGGTGCTTGGCCTTGGCTTCACTTTTAATAGCTGGCAAGAGATTCTCAATGAGGCAGCAAGGCCTGTGTATGGGGCCAGGCTGGGAAGGCTGGGAAGCAGTAAACAAAGAATATTTGGCAATGTCTTTGATGGAGGGCATTTGGGAAATTTGTTACGGAGGCACTACTTTGTCTTAGCAGCCAGGAGGGACAAAGAATTTGCTCCAACAAAACTGAAAGTCAGCAGGCTCGAGATCAGCTGATTGCCAGAGGAGACTTCCACCATAGCAGATCCCTTGGGTAAACAGCAGAAGCGAGTGATAGAGGGAGGTGATACAAAAATGGTAGTTTGTCATTAACAGGAGGAGAATGTGAAAGATTTCTTCTCTGCTGGTAATGAGCTGATGTTTCTGGATGCCGTTCTGTTGAGAGTCACTAGCAGGAACCAACAAGAAACACATTTGGAGGTGATGGTGGGAAGAAATGAGAACTGCTTCCTGGCTCAAATTAAAGGCTGCTGTAAAGGAATACAAGCAATATTCACACCAGAACACAAGAGAGATCAGCCTGGCACAGGAAAGTGTGACCCACAGAGCAATTCGTTGTAGATCAGCCTGCAGTGGGCTGCTATGGAAGCCTGAAAATAGGATAGTGGCAAAATGGAAGAAGTCTCCTTTATGAAGACTAAATGTGGCGTGAAGACACAAAGTTAAAGAAGATGAAGGTACAAAATGAGCTGTGATTATCTGGAGTCATAAAAAGGAAAGGATGATACTTGGGAAGTGTGTTGGAAGTTGAAGGAACAAAGAACACAGGTTCATTACTAAGGCAAGCTTTCAGCTAATACTGAGTAGTATGGAAAAGAATGCAATATTTGATGCTGTATTGTTTAATCTTAGGTTGAGTGTAAAAACTGACTGCTTAATATGATTAATGTAAAAAGGGAGTGAAAGCATAGTTCAGAGTGAGGAAGTGCAAGTTAAATAACATTTAGATGAGACAGGTATGTGCTCACCAGCAGGATCAGCTTAAGCATACACTGCAGGACTTAAGGCATTAGGCAGAGCAATGTCAGACCATTAGTGAGTGTTTTAGGAAGTCTTTTGTGCTATATCCATCCTGGAAACTAGTGGGTTTTTTTATTCAAGTCCATAGGTAGCTTACAATCTTACTGACTACAAGCTTTTACTCAGAGGCAGGGCTCCTGGGGCATGGATGGAGGGAAGCATTACTCTGCCTTTTTACTGTGGATGGAGACACATTCATGTACTTGTGGTGACCCCAAGCCTAATCTCAGACCCATGCTGACTTCAGCACAGATGTGTCTCTTGCACTTCCCTTCCACGTGCCAATCAAGGTGTTGCTGGGTTCAGCCTGCAGGTGTCAGATTCTGGAGAGCCCCTTTTCTTTCTTTGTACCCCTGTCCTGGTAGGAGATACTTAAGGTACTTGTGCCAACTGCTTCCAGGTTTAAATGGGACTTTTTTTTCACAGAAACCTACCTCAAGCTAAGTAACTTTGCCTTAGAAGTAGGTTGGGAAGTGTGACATTTTCCATATATTTGGGATAGTAGAAAGTACCTGAGTTAGAGGAGAGTTACGTGAGACATGGAAATAAGTGCACCTTATTGTTGGATAAGTTTAGAGTGGCATTTTAAAAAGCTCTAATTTGAAGCACATCCCGTTTCCTGTGCCCTGCGTGAGATACGTAAGTCAACATGTTTGTTAAGCAGTACCTCTGAAGCCTGAATTTTTCTCTTTGAGTTAAAATTCCTCCTTACACCAACCTAATTATCTGAAGCAGCTGCTGATGACCACCATGATCAGCAGAAGCTCATGTTCCCAGGGAGCTGTTCCTGGAACAGATATATATGCAACACAAATGTGTGCAGCAGCCAGCCTTGGAAATCGCTGTTCTCTGTATGTTCCGTTGGACCCATCCTTTCATCAGTAGCCATTTATTCTGAGCAATTTTGGATTATTCCACTCCTTAATGCAAGACAGAATTGGTTCCACTTGGAGTCTTTTGATTTCTGCAGTGTAAGGATGGATGTTCAAATCTACTTGAGACTCTTCAGTCATATCTTATGGCCATGTAACTGTCATTGTGTACGCTTACGCATGCATTGCCTTCCATTTTGTTTTTCCTTCTGCAGAACAGTGTGTTCTAGGTAGGAAACCAGTTCACTAGAGAATTAATTACTCCTTAGTGAGTCTCTCACTGAATTTTCATGCTCCACAGAACTACATGGTACAAACCATTTCATAAAACAGAATTAACACTTTTTCCAAAGAATTAAAATTGGGATACCTGAGCTGTGTAATTAAAGTATTGAGAACGCTGCTTGCTTTCTGGAATAGGTTCCAGATTAATAGCTGTTTGTAGATTATTTGATAAGCTCTAGGATTCTCATGCCCATTTATCGTAGACAGTGTTTAGGGAAATGTGTCTAATGCACTGCTCGACAGGAGCAAATATACCTTTGAAAACCACAGCAGAACCTGCCAAAATCTTGTCCCATCTTGAACTGACAGATGCCCACAGGAGTTTATGCTGACAGGCCCAGTGGCAAGTCATCCTTTTCCCTTCAGTCTGATTGAATTCCCAGATCTGCAAATCGAGTGTTCTTAATGCTCTTGGTCTAACTGAAATGTCTCTTCTAAACTGTAAGCCATTTGTCTGAGTTTAATCTCTCCTGCTGAGCTGTCACAGTCAAAAGGCAAATCTCCTTACTAGGCACATAGATGCTCTGAAGGTGTGGGGAGGATTTCAACTTTAATGGAGACCTTTTGATCCCCCTAAAACGAAGTGCTGCAAGGACCCATGTCAAACATTGCTTGCAAGGGCTCATCTGTGTCTGTCATAGGCACGGAAAGCTCATTTGAAGTCAGCTGGCTGAAGAGGAGCCATAGAACGCTGTATCTGCGGTAATTAGCCAAATGGGAAGGGGTTCATGTGCACAGGGAAGTGATGTGTCCTGTGCAGCATCTCTGCAGTACAGTGAGAAGTGGGAGTTGTGAGGAACTTGTGAAATTGCCTGGGATGATGGGAATGTGTTCATACATGCTGTGAACCAGCATCAGCTTCCAGGGTGGAAACCAGCTGCTCATTAGGAAGGGTGTGAGAAGACCGTGCTGAGGACCAGAAGCTCTGCCCTACTAATTCAGAGCGCTTTGTGCTAACTGGGATTATGTGCTTGTTTGAAGGTCAAGTGGCAGAAAGATGATATGGACAACAATTTGAATTTCTTCTCTGTCTCCTCGGATGGGCGGATTGTGTCTTGGACTTTAGTTAAGGTAAGCAGTAGGTGGCAATTTCCTTTCCTGGCCAAATCAGAACCATTTTTTTTACAAAGTTCAATGATGTATCTACTGTATTATTATTTATGATGAGCAAGATTTGAAAAGAAGTGGCAGCAAAACGTTTCTGGTTCAGTCACAACTTGCTGATATCAACCTTCAGCTGAATCTGAGGCTCTGAGTTAAAGTGAACTGAGCAGAATGAGCCTACTTCTTGCTCAGGACACAGCCATCCAATGGGCATATTCAGCACCAAGCTTGATTGTGAGACAACACCTTTCTGCTTCACAGCTGCTGTGTCTCAAGACTAATCCTTGCTCTGAAACCTTCCTTGTTCTGAGAGAGTCATCCAGAGACAAGGCAGAATAATCAGCCTTCTTTTGTAGTTTCAAGATTCCTACTCAAAAAATGCTGCCCTATAGATTGTAGTTAAGAAAGGAAGAGAAGAAGATGTAGAATTCTCTCCTGCTCCGATACAGTGAGTGGCCGAAGTGGTACAAAGTAATTCAGGAATTCAAGTTGCTAGATAAGAGCTAGATAGGTAGCCGCTGCTGGGTTTCCCCAGAGCACCTGGTGCAAGGAAAAGCAAATTGTAGCACTACGGCCATGGAGCAGGGAAAAAGCCTGTGTTTGCAGTGGTACAGCAACACACAATTGAAAAGGCAGAGGGTTTCCCATTGCCAAGACATTGCTGGCTCACACCCTACAAATCTCATTTGTGTTCTCTGCCTTTGGTTACTTTTTCGTTTGCAGTACATGCATTAGCAGAAAGATTCCTTAACAACCCTTAGATTTAAGTGTCTCAGTCTCAATGTGTGCTTTCTCAACTGGGTATTTGATTGTACATTTTGAAGATTTCAGTGTTTGTTTGTTTGTTTGCTTGTTTTACTTCAGAAATAATTGAATTACCCTGAGTGGGAATTTGAAGTAGCTGTCCCATTATTTCCCAGAAAGCAAAGACATTTCTCTATATCCTTAGATGCTTACTTCTTTAACCTTTTATACCAAGCCACTGAAAACTTGTCTCTTCTGAAAGTTTTAGGCCTTGCTGCCGTGAGCAGGGTTTCACGTGTAACATTATCTGTATTTTAAAGTCTCATGTTCATATCAGGGGTTGGAGCCTCTTCTGATGAACACAGCAGGCATGTGCAGAGGGCATTGATAATCACGTTCCTTCATAAACTCCTGGTTCATACACACAGCTTTGGTTACAAAAATCCCTCAACTAAGCATGTCCCAGGTCCTCCTCTGAAAAGAATGCTCAGAGCTCCCGAGATAGAAACAGACTAATGTTGTCACAACACTCAACTCCTCTTTTATCCCCTGTATAGAAAAGCCAGAAGGATTTATGCTGAAGTGGGAAATACATTCTTAGAGCTAAACACGTCCAGGGAAGGTGACTTGGCAAGTTACACCTCTTGCCTGGGTCCCAGTAGCTGACAGTGCTCTTGTAACCGGATGACACTGTTTCACACAGAGGTGAGATGTGCTGGATTGAACCTTTTTTAAATTCAGCTTCAGTGAAGTGCCACAGCTTGGATAACCTAAGAATCTGCAGACAGATCCTGATGACAACTCACCTGTAAGAGGGCTTTTTGCAACATTTCTGTGATTCAGCTGTGCTTAATTGTGTTCCCATGTCATAAAGCTTTTTTTTTATCCTGTCCCTTGAACACATTGATATAGCTAGTTAAGAGTCACCTGGTATGACTTCTAAAGCCTGTTTATCAGTGTTGTTTATACTTGTTCCTTATGCTCCTTGGCTACACCCACGCACGAAGCTGAGTTGAAGTTACCTCTGAAATTGCCAGAACTGATGTGTACTTAGCGGGTGGGTGAAAACTGACAAGTTTTTAGGTACGTTCTTGTTTCTTTCTTCCAAAGAGGAAGCAAGAAACAGAACAAAATGGGCTTTTTGTTACAATCCATGGCTTTATGCACAGCAAAGAGAAATGAATAATTTTCTAAAAGTCCAGTTTTACAAGAGACTGATCTCTGAGTTTTATTTAGAATAAAATTAATGATATCCCAGAGATTTTCTATTTTGCAGATCCATTGTGCAAATATGAAATAAATGGAAAAGAACTTCATTAGTCTTTTTGACAGGACTATCCAGAAGTAAAACTTCTTCAGATAATGATAACTTTGACATTTCCAAAGCTGAGAGCATGAAGTGAATAAATTAATTCTTACTTCCAGCTGGACAACTGGCAAGCACAACTCAAGATTTGAATAGAAGACATCAGATTTTAGCTAAGGATGGTTGAGCTGCCTTGGCTGTGGTTCTTGTCTCTTAAAAACTGGCACAATCACTTTGAACAAGCTCTCTGAAACATTCATGTGTTCACATTGTCATCTTGGATTGGGTTTAGGTCACCAGGAAGGTGTAAAATAGGGGAGGAATGTGGGAATTCTTCAGCTGGAAGGCTGTGCTCTCCCTCCTTGTATTCATGCATTGACTTTTGTGGAGAGCTGTCAGAATGATGGGAATTTTTTGGTTGGGATGCAGTCTGGCACTGCTTCTTGGGGTGACCCCCCACTGCTCCTCCGTTTACCTAGCAGCCACAGCACACCCTTCCTATGTGACCTAGAGCTGAACTGCTGAGTAGGTCTGGGCCACCTTTGTCACCTGAGGTTTATAACAACAACTGAAGGGAAATAGGCAGCTGCAAGACCTACTTTGGTAATGCTTTCAATATGCTTTACAGTTGTTCAGCAGAAGTAACGTATTATTGTTCAGTATTCCTGAAAGGCCAGACTGTCAACAGTCTGTTTACCCAGGGGAATATATATAAATGGTTCTCTCGGTAAACAGCCCCAGGAACAGATGCATTTTCCAAACTGCAAGGCTACATACAAAATAAAAGCAGCACTATGGAGAACTCTGCATAAGTAAGATCCTTTATGAAGGCAAGTGCTTACAGAAGCTGCCCGCCGTGTAGGCCTTGGCCTGGTGGAGGTGCTGGGAGACATCTTCAAAGAAAGGCTGCAGAACGACTTGTGCTTAGATAGAAGGTCTCATGCAGACTATCCTTCTGCCAGAACAGAGCAAGTGTGCTGGTGTAGCTGTCTGCCTGCCCAGAGCACGCCTCTGACCAATGAGACTCTGCTGGGCACAGAGTGTATTGACACGTGCAGCTCCAGAGCTGCTCTTCAGGCCTGACTCAGTGTCCACAAGGCACAGCTTGGATGTGACAGTCACTCTCAGGGAGCCTGAGCAGGGGGTGAGTGCCAGTTCAGCATGTCCTGACTGTGCACCAGCAGTCCAACAGCACTTCTGTTTGCATGGGCAGGAGGAGGCATGAGGAGCATGCTCTGCTCATGGATGCCCAGGGCACTGCTCTTTCCAGTTCTTGCACACACGCACCAGCAAATATGACCTCTTCTTTAATGTTATTTCTGCCTTTACCCACCGAATCTGGTTTGCTTTAAGCCATGTGCTGCAAGAAGAGTAACTAACAGAAAGTAAGACTCTGCAGGCTGCAGGAGGCTCCTTGCTGCAGTCTCAGGGAAAAGCTACTCCCGTCAGTAAGCAAAGGCATGTGGTTAGACAGCAGTGCAAGCTGATGAGAAGGAAGTAAATTATGTTATGGATTTTGACCCTTCTGGGACATGCTGTAAATGTGTTCCCTGAAAATATGATTAAATTGTCTTAGAAAACACTGTCCCCTCTGAATTGTAGTACTGAGTAAGTATTCTCAAGGCCTTCTCACCCATTCCTAATGTAAAAATCCCTGGGACTGACCTTTCCAGGCAAAATTTCTTTTTTCACTGAAGTCCTGTTCTGGGTTTAGAGAAGCTCCAACTAAAGCTTGATTCAGTGAGCTAAGAAGTTATGTTTTGTTCTTGCAGTACTCCATTGGGAAATCTGCAGATTCATGAAAACATCCAGTCCTCAGCCCACACTTCTCACTAATATAATCTTTAGTTCTTTGTTCTTTTTATTAGCCCCAGGGTATTCTTATATTCACAACCAACTGCAATCTGCAGAGGTATTTTAATTCCCAGAGCTAGTCTAAGAATGAATCTTTGCCCTCTCTTTGTTTCCTCATACTCACCCACATGGTGTCTGTTTTCATCTGCCTTTTGTCTCCTAGCTAGGCTGTAAACTCTTTGGGACACAGACTTTTTGCCCTATATTCATACAAAACCGTGCATGTCAGTATTGTGCCCTGCAATGAGAGCTCTTTAGAGCTCTGTTGACAAAAACATGGTGCACATTAGCTGTCCACTGGACATTCTTGTTGGTTGAATCTCAAAGTCTGAGAGATTGTGAATGCTGGGACCTGAGGCTGCTCTTAGGACAACAGGGAGATGGTAAGAAGAGAGCTCTGGTGAGGTGGTATGTTATTAACTCTTACTGTGGGTTTTAGCTGGCTCCACAATTACAGACAGTTATCTATTTTCCACTATGCAGAGTGAATTCACTTGTCTCAATTCACGCTGACAGTGTCATCCCACACTTGGAAGCACTGACCTCAAAACCCAAAGCTGTTCAGGTCATATGCGTGTGCCTGTGTGGTGTACAAGTGGCTCTCAGCACCAGTGCACCAAAATGTCAGCTTCCTGGAGGTCTTACGTAAAGCAGCATATTAGCAAGTTGCCAGCTGTGGGCATGAAACATTAAGCAATTTTTGGAAAGCTTCTTAAAATTCCTTCATAAAAATTGTCATTTGGAAGTATCAAATGTCTCTGTATTGTTGCTGTTGCTGTAAAGCCTGTTATTCATGTGGAATTTCCTCTGCCTGCAGAAGGAGCTGGTTCATACAGATGTCATCAAGCTGCCAGCAGAAGGAAAAACGCCAGAGGACCTGCAGCTGCAAGTGCTTGGTAGGAGCCCAAGAACACACCACGCTGATTAATTACTGACTCAAAACCTCTCACCAGGCATTCTGGGCAATATATTTGGGAGTGGGATGTTGAGGAGAAAAAGGGCTAAAAAAGTGTTCCTCCTCCTGGCTTTGAACAGGGCAAAGTCTGTCTGTAGCAATGGCCTCTAATTGAGTCAGGGTTTGCTGCTTGTCTCTACTTGCAGAAGATGAATATTAGTTCTAAAAATAGGACTAGAGGGAATGGCCTCCAGTTGCACCGGGGCAGATTCAGGCAGGACGTGAGGAAGCACTGCTTCTCCTAGAGAGCGACCAGGTGCTGGAATGGGCTGCCCAGGGAGCTGGTGGAGCCACCAACCCTGGAGGTGTTCAAGGAGTGCTTGGATGTTGTGTTGAGGGACATGGTTTAGTAAGAACTATTGGTAAGAGGTGGATGCTTGGATGATCTTGTAGGTCTTTTCCAACCTTGGCGATTCTGTGATTCTATGTTTCTGAGGCATCTTGTTGTGGATAAGGCAAGGAAATTACCTGTATTAACAGGATTGAGTCAATTGCACTCCTTCTACTAGATGTTGTTCTGAATGGGCCAAATCAAAATGGAAAGCAACCTCTCCTGAGTGCACAGCTAACCCATCCTACAGTGGGATGCGCCTCACATAGCTTTGGCCTTCTAAAAGCACAACGCCTATTCTGAGTTACTGTGTTAGACTCTCTCCATACAAGGTGGAGACTGCAGTCTTTCTAGGACGAATCCCCTTATCCTGGCTATCCTGTGTTTGATATAGGATGAGATGAGTCAGCTCTGGAAGTTCCAGACTACACAAGGAGCTTTGTGGATCCCACGATCGTATGATCGTATGATACTACTGTACCCATTTTTTGCACTGAAGCTGTGGCCTTGGTTTCAAGAAGGCACTTGCTCTGCATTTATAAATAGTTCTAGGCTAGTAATTCCTGAACATGTGTTTGTGGAAAGGCTTGAACTGCCACACAGATTGTAAGAGACCAGCTAAATTTGAACAGTGCAGAACACCCAGAGGCTCTGGGATTATTTGTTGGTGTTGCTGGGAAATGGATTTTTCTAAGGCTTGTCTCGAATATTTAACAATCTATTTAAATGTTAAAAAAATGCAGACAGTATTATGGGATTAAAGCAACCTTAGCAATTCCTTTGAGGTCTACATTTTCTTAACATTTAAGACATGAAGCTGTTTTCAGCTGCCTTTGCAGAAAGTTCTCTGTAATGATGTGCTTCTAAACCCTTTTTGCTTGTTCTGGTTTCTCCTCTGATGATTGCAGTGCATTTCCCTTCTGGTCAGCAGACCCAGACTGCTCTGGAACTCAGCAGAAATCCCATCTTCTGCTCAAGAGCCTTACTGAAATTTTCTTTCACCAGCATGAGAGTTTATTTCCTTGGATGATGTCACATCTGTTATGGGAGCAGAAGCCAGAGGAACTCAAGGAATCACATTCCATTGTGTTTGATGCTTGTTTTGTCTATGTGTTACAGTGCTGCTTGATTTGGGGCTTTTGAAGTAAGAAGAATCCTTGTGTCTGCCAAAGGATTTATTCTCAAGTCACATCCTTTTCTGTTGGCTTTACTGGAGCGAGCCTGCTAAGTGGCTTCTGAGCCAAGGACAGAAGGGGCACAAGGAGTTACCGTGTTTCCTCTCTGGACCCTTTAATGCTCAAAAAACATTTATGTTTTTGTGAAGACCGACCAAACACAAGGGATTTGTTCTTCTCTAACAGGAAGCAGACCTGGTCCTCACCACTCTTACATATGCGAAACATTTGCTACTCCCTCTGTTGTACTAGAGGATGCTGATTTGCTGGAGGTCCACAGGTGTATCTGGAGTCTTGGTGACCTTAGAGATGTTTGGAATGAAAGACAGATTCTAAACACAATATGGGCTTGGTAGGACCAAAGAATGGCAGTGACTGAGTGCAGAGTGCAGTGCTGATCTGTGTTCTGTGTCTAGCAATATCCTTGAAGTCATATCTGAGAGAGAAGACTGAACCAGAAGCTGCAGTCTCTGATGGGGGCTGAGGTTGATCCCACAGAGAACAACAGAGACTCCCTTGGGTCCCCCATGTGTTTATAGGCCATCTGTCAGACACTGCTAATCACAGGTCTGTGTCAGTTCTTCCTGGAGCACAGAGTTATTTTTTGTACAGACAAAATCTCAGAGGCAGTCTCAGGGCATTTGTTGCTTTAGAAAGCAAATGATGTCCTGTGGCTCTTGTTATGTAGGCTTTGGATCTCCTCACCGAGTGATCTTTGTGTCCAGCAACTGCTCTGAGAGCTAAATGTGCTACTGACCTCCTGTGTGTATTACTCCAAGACAGTTCACCCTTTTTCAGTTCCCTTTCCCCTTTGTGTATGTTGTTTCTTCAAACTGAAGGTCCTGGAGAAAGGCACAACTTGGAAAGGGTTTTCATGAGGGAAGGCTCTAACATGTTTGGGGAGCTTCTGGCTAATAAATCACGTTGGCAACGTGCACATCTAATGGGCAGGGAGCTTGTGCTGTGCCAATGAACCAATTTTCTGTGTGTCTCTTTTCTTCACAGGCAGCGGGAGATCATTTGATTTTCACAAAAAGATAGACCATTTGTTTCTTGTTGGTACTGAAGAGGGAAAGATCTATAAGGTAAGAGTGGCTTCTTTGTCCCTTGTTTCACATTCCCTGACCCATGCTTGTCTTACAGGTCTCTCATATGTTTCTGTTTGCTCAGACAGCAACAAAGTACAATTTCAGAGGCCAGTCCTGCCCTCAGATCACTGTGGCGAGCCTGACACCAGCACAGAGCCCCATAGGGTCACAGGGAGCTCTCTGCACAGACCCAGTTAAAGCATTATTTTGCAGAAACTTTTTAAATGCAAACTGTGTCCCAGAATGCTTTGCAGACTGCAGCTGTGCAAGTCAGGCACTAACCACGATCAGAGCAGAAGTTAAAAGGCATTGATCCTCTGTCCTTGTGATTGTTGGGAAACGGCAGGAAAAATCTCATCTGTTTTCCTTTTTATACCTGTTGTGAGCAGTGAAACAGATGAAACCTTTTTTTTTTCCTGTAGATTAATGTCCCTGAACTCTCCCTTATGTCCCAGCTCCTTTCTCGTTGCCCTCCTGCCTCCAGTTTCTCACTGCCTCCCCTTAACCACCTGGATGCTGTCTGACCTCAGTGACTGTGTTCCACCTCTGTGCTATAGCCCATCTCCCATTTGGTGCCTCCCTGCAGCATGATGCCCAACAGCCTGCAGCCATGTGGTGAGGACAGGGGGCTGAGTTTTGATCGCTTTTCCATGGTTAGGGGCATTGCCCAGATGTTTATGTTCTGCAGCCGTCCCTTTTTATGAAGTATGTGACACCTTAATATTGCCAAGTCCTGTGTACAGCTAACTTTGGCTAAAATTGCTGGTGAGGTCAAAAGTTGTTTGAGATGAGAGAACTGGACAGCAGGAGACAGACATTGTTTTTTTCTTAAGAAAACAAGATAAAAATAGGAAGTTCTGATCTCTGCTATGTTGAGCCCTGAAAATTAAGCTTGTTACTTCTTGTGTTACTCATATAACTTTTGTTTGGCTAGCATTCCTCCAAGCTGACTTTTGGCTTTATTAACAGCCTTTCAGTGTTAGGAATAGGCCATCCCTGGGACGCTGGGGTGCAGACCACAGTCATCCAAACATCCACTGAGGATGCTGAAAGGTCCCTCTGTCCTGCCTGCAAAATGGAAACGGAACAAAGAAAAAGAATCCAAAGGGATTTGTTTTCTGAATTGAATTTCAATCATTTAGGCAAAACAGGCGTAACAAATGTGTATCCTGTCCAGAGGGCCACTGTCACATTGTACCAATGACCCTATCAAATTCAGGTGTTCCCAGGAGAAGGAAGAGGCAATTGTCCATCAGACTGTAGGCAGTAACACAGAGATGAGAATTTTTCAGTATCTGGACAAGCCAGCCTTAAGAGTATCCAGAAGAAATGGGGGGAATGTGCTTGCACCGTCGATGATCCCTAAGAGTTTTCTACAAAAGCTTCAGAAGTTTTGGAATCAACAGGTTGCTACTGATCCAGACATTTTCCAAGGATTACTGTGTGCTCTAATTCCAGCTTTTATTGAAAACTGCACATTTGAACCTTACATGTGGTACAAGCCAAGTATCAAAAATGGAATGCTCTCTGCACAGGCTGAATTTTAGATTATTTATGAAATAAATTGTGAAATGAATTTCAGAGAGGCATTTTTCCAAAGACTGGGCATGTCCACAAATAGCATTATAATATGTTAATTCTTCAGCTGCAGAATGATTACAGCGGATTTTTAAAAATGGCTTAGTTAATAGTGCTTCTGAAGCCAAGAAATCATTATCTTAATTAGACACAGAGCCATCTATTGCCCTTTTACACAGGACAGATTGTTTCCACATTAACATGATTTCGTCGTGCAAAACTGCCTCTTTGCATATCTTGTTTGCTGTTTAGGAATTGTTCAACTTTGGTGCAGAAGGGAAGGTCTGTGAGATTGATGCTGGAGCATTCTCGTGGCTTCAGCTTTTTGGTCAGAATTATTTCTCGATCAGCAGAGCTTCGTGACAACAAACTTGAGATAAAGTTTGAGCACTTTCATGTGAGAGAGGGTTTTTTTTTTCAGTCCTAGATGTTTGCTTGAGAACAAGTTAAGGCAACAAATCTCAGCTGAAGAACGAAAGCAAGCAATTCTTACGTTAACACAACTGTTTTCACACGCATTCATTCTCTCGTACCAAGCACTGGGACGCTTGTGTCTGCGTGATCAGGCCAGGCAGTCCACAACACAGGACGCATTTATGTTGGCAGTTTCTGAAGAGCAGCTGGGAATACTGGTTATGGGCAGTACTCTTTCTGCTGCCAGATAGAACATTCCTTTGAACGGTGTTATTGTTTGGATTTGCCCATTACCTTGCGTCTCAGCATTTCTGATAGTGAACTACAGAAACCCTCTATGTTATAACCACATGTCCATTCAACATGGAAGCAGAGCAGCTTTGTGTCAGGTTAACATTTAGGATAAACTGAAGTGCTTTTAGTGAATATGAATTAGTTATGAATAAACTGCGTTCCTTGAAGTGGTCCTTTCCTCCCAGTATTTCTCCCAGTTGTTCTGTAGCCTTGTCACCAGTCATCTTGTTACTTTTTTTCTGTATTACCTTCTTGCTTTCCTGTCCCATCATAAAAAATACAATTTAGTAGTCACACACATGTACCACCATTTCTATAAGAGAAAAACACTTTCAGCAAATTTGAACAGCACTCTAGAGGTTCAGACAGGCTGCACAACTGCCTGCTCCCTGAGTTAACTCATCCTTTTCAAAGCTATCTTGTCAGAAGTTAAGCATCGCATTTTCCAGCAGTTTTGTTTTTGTCTTGACATGTGTCTAATAACAGTATAGTTTTTAAAATGAATAGCAGGAGAAGACTTTGGCAGCTGTTCTGGGAAACTCAGAAACTCTTATTCGTTAAAGTCAAACTTCTTTCTGAACTAATTTCATGGTGTTCCTTCAAAGCGGGAAGTTACTTTCACGGTGTTCTATCAGAGTCCCTTCCTCTTGGGAAGGCTATGGCTGTGTCACACATCAGAGATGTGTCACTGAAGGTCTGGACGGACATGGTGGGTAGGGTCAGCAGTGCCAGGGCACCATGTATGGCACATGGAGTTTGTTTTTCACAAAGGACACCAGCCAGGCCCCGCAGAACCCCTCTTGCTGCTTCTTTAATAAGAAACCAACCCAAACTTGCAGTGTAGATATGGTTTACATGTGAAAAAACAACCAAGACAGCATTACTTGTGAGTGGGGATCCTTGTGGCTAATGAAAGAAGCCTTCTGTAGGAGGAATGTGGGGGAGGACAACCTCATTTTTCCATGAACATGAAGCTGTCTGGATCCTGATTGAGTCCCATATCCTGTCAGTGCCAGCAAGTGGACTGTAATTTCTCCTCCCTTAGGTGAGCTCACATAGCCAGTAGGGCACAGGGTGGCCCAGCAGCCCAAGGGGAACATTCCATGTCCAGTGCTAGATTCTCACACCCTTCTGGGAAGTCATGAGTGGCTGAGACATGGGAAGAGCCACAGGGCAGAGCTGTGTGGTGGGACAGCTGGGATAAGCTGTCGCAGGATGGTGGCAGGCAAGGGGCTTTAGACATATTCCCCAAACTTGCTAGAGCCAAAGGTCTGATAGGTCCTTCCTGCACTGAGGTTTTAATTGTCACAGTCCAAATGCGCACTGCTGGTGTGCTCCTGTGCAACATGAGAGCTGTTTCCCCCTGCCTTTGTGAGAGCCCATCACAGAGGCACTGCAGGAGGTGGGGGAGCTCCTACAGTGGAGAATGGGCTTTGTAGCCTGCTTTTGGTTTTAAATCCAGCCTATTCCCTTCTGTATGCCTGGCTCAGTATTGCCTGCAGTTGGGGTAAAAAAGCATGTGCTAGATGATGTTTGTAGCACTTCTGGGTACCAGCTGCCTCTTCCCAGACAGCCCAGATGAGCCTGGGAGGTGATACAAATATTTGCACACATCTTTCTCTGGGAATACAAGCTCTGGAAGAAGGTCTAGCTCTGATTACTGACTAGTTCTTTCCATTGCAGTGTTCAAAATGGTATTCGAGACAGTTTCTGGATGTGTTTGAAGCCCATCACATGCCCGTGGATTCAGTCAGCTGGAATCCCAATGACTCGAAACTCTTCATTTCCTGCAGCTCTGACTGGACAGTCAAGATCTGGGATCACACCATCAAGTAGGTCCTACTGGGTCCTGGTACAGGTAGTGAGATCCAGTCCAATCCAGCTGCACATGTTGATTCTGCTCAAACCTGAATCTGTTCCACTCTAAGATGTTGTCATTGCTGTCTTACTGATGTTATCAATGCTGTGATGAGTCAATCCAGAGGATGACGTATGAAGTTTAGCATTGGTCCAGAAGTTTGCCAGGAGGTGCAGCTCAAGCAAAACAACATCACTGCCTTGCCTTGGAACATGCTACCTTCAGACGGGACCTGCTGTGGCAGGGTGACTCTACTGGAGCAATGGCACAGAGAAATGTCAGGGGCTGGTAGGTGGCCTCAGGAGCCAGACACCTCCTAATAGACAGAGAGGCAAAAATTAAAACAAATTGGAACATTTAGAAATGCATAATGAAGTTCAGGGTTAGTGGTTAAGAAATGTCTGGTTTCAAACAGGAAACTGATTTCATTGTAAATCAGTCAGAGTCAAATATTTCCTGCTGCCAATACTGCTCTCATAGTCAATGTCAGAGGTACAGAGAGAGAAGATCACTTTTTTTCATGTATGATTAATAAGCACAGAATCTCTCTCTCACTGTGTGCAGTAAAAGCTTTCAAAATGCTTTCTTTCTGCAAGCAACATGCTTCTTTTCTTCTCAGTGCAATGAAATTAGGTTGAGGTTCAACCCTGCAATGCCTTCGTATGCCAGACCCTGGCTGGTGTCTGCCATAAGAAAGTATCCCATCTCCAGTCTCTGAAGCTGGCATTTAACAGGCTGCAACATCAACGTGTTTAGATCTCAGTGTCTCACTGTCAGAGTGGTATGTTTTTAACTGCGCCTGGATCTCTCTTTACAGGACTCCGTTGTTTGTTTATGACCTGAAAACTGCTGTAGGGGATGTTGCCTGGTCCCCTTACTCTTCCACAGTCTTTGCAGCAGTCACCATTGATGGCAAGGTGAGAGATTGGGAGCAGCACTGCTCTAATTTGAACTGGGAAAAAGTCAGGGGAGATGGAGGCCAGGTATGAGGACAGGTCAGCCCAATCCTGGCCAGGCACATCTGGGAGCTGAGGATCAGCCACCAGCAGGAATCCAGCCCAGTGGCTTAAACTGGTTTGTCTGAGGCTTGTCTGGGCTTCTTAGAGGGACAGGGTCGCTTTGGTGACTTGAGCCCTCAAAACTATTAATTCCAGTTTTTAAAAACCTGATTTCAGAGGACACGTGTCCAATGCAGCTGGGAAAACCTAGACAGCAGCATTTCTTATTCCTCCTGTCCATGGACCTGCCACACAAGCAACAGGGCCAGCTGTGCAGGCAAGCTGATGTTAAATCACAAATCAATAAACTCTGAATAGATAGTGAGCATCAGCTGCATGTCTTGTTCAGCTTGACAAAACCTTCATCGATGCATATGGACATTCTTCTGTAAGCGTGGATCCTTCTTGACAGGACAAGAGATAATGGCCATACTCATATCTGGGGAGGTTCAGGTTGGTTATTAGGAAACATTTCTTCTCAGAAGGGGCGGTGATGTATTGGAACAGGCTGCCCAGGGAGGTGGTGGAGTCTCCATACCTGGAGATTTTCAAGAAGAGGGTACATGTTTCACGGGGTGACGTGGACTGGAGTGGTCACAAGCATAGGTTGATGATTGGACTATGGACTAGGTGAAAGAGATGTCAACAGGTAAGGGGCAGCAGATATGCAGTGTGATATTAAATCATCTCTCACCTTTTGCTCT